>CM060360.1:29974619-32374619 GCA_030545235.1 Helianthus tuberosus | reverse complement strand
GCCTTCACATTCAAGAGTTCTGGGAACATGCGAAGCCTGAAAATATAAACAACAAGAGAGGGATTTCTTCAACTATTCGTAACAAACGTATAGAAGTTACTGAAGATAGGGTTCGCAAAAGTGTTGAAGCTGAAAGACGACGAGGAAGATCCAATCTCTTTAAGCAAGGATGATGTGTTAGACGGATTTCGTGGAATGGGATACGGAGGAGACTTTCGTTCAAAGAAGGAGCTTAAGAGAAACGGGCTCACAAGGGACTGGAGATTTATAGTTCACGTTATTGCCATGTGCCTTGCTCATAGAAAGGGTGGATTTGATGGACTGAACCTAGAGTGGTCGGCGGCCATGCTAAACCTATGTTTGAATCAGAAATTCAACATCTCCGGTCTAATTTTCAGCTACATGTTAGAAAATGTGACCGGGAAAACTTGGGCAATGTATCCTCGTTTCATCCAGATGCTGATAAACGATCAGTATGAAAACCCACCACATGATGGAAATCTGTACACCTTCCATGTGCCAACCAGTCGACAGTATATGGAGATTAAAACTAATGAATGGGTGATGTTACACGATCGGATGTAGCAGCCGAGAGATTGCCTTTAGTCAGAGAAGCTTACAGAAAGTATAGAGAGGCACTCCGAGAAAAGCAGCAAAGGAATGAACAAGCTGAAGCAGAAGCTGCTGATAAGGCAGAACGAGCGAAAGGTAAAAGAAAAGGAAAGGAAGCTGCTAAAGATGAACCACCCAAAAAGAAAAGGGCTTCGGAAAGCACTGAACGCTTTATGGATGCAGGCATAAGGGCGGCCGAGTCAGAAGAACACCGCTAGCACATTGAAGATTTGAAAGCGATTCACGCCTTGCAAGAAAAGGAGAAAAGAGAAAAGAAGTTGAAGCGAAAAGAGATATCACCCACAGAAAGACCAGAGATTGTGACTGAGGAGGTTCAATCGTTAAATGACTTCGTTGATACTTTGATAGTAGATCCGGATGAAGCTTCAGCGAGCAAGAAAAAGACAGGTGAAAGATCTTTCAAAGTATCTCCTGTAAAGCCGACGAGGTTTTCAAAGCCACCTGTCCCGCCACAAAGGATTCGTCCCTTTCAAAAGCTTTACGATAAACTTGTTGAGAACACCAGTCCATCTGTGGCAAAGGAGACCTGTCTTCTCAAAAATCAAGTCAACGACACAAACATTCTGAGAGAGAAGATTAAAGATCAGCGTAAGAAGAATAAGGAGATGAATGCCTACATGGCCAAGCAATCAAAGCTTATCAGGTTCCAGCAGATGGGGTTAGAGAAATTGTATAGAATGATGAGAAAAATGTGCGAGCAGATGAAAATAAAGCCCATGTTCTCCTTTGATGAAATCTTCGACTTTGAGTCTTTCGTGGAAGAAGAAAATGCTCGAAAGGAAAAGGAGGCTGAAGCCAAGAAAAGTTGTTTGGAAGCGGTCGAAAAAGTAACTGAGGGAAACGAAAGTGATGAAGAGGAAGTGGATCGAGATGATATGCCGGCCAAATTCTTCGAATGGGGTCTTGAAGAAGAAGTTCTCTACGAACAAGAAAATGGTAAAACCTTCTCTCCTGAACATCCTGAATGGTTCAAGAAAGAGAGAGAGAACGACTCCCAGACTTTTATCAAGTAATTACAGTAGAAAAGAGTGAAGCCACTGACAAGATCCTCAGCTGGATGTACGACAATTTTCGAGGAATGTTTGTGGTAAAGAGACGTGGTGGAGTAATCCAGTATTTCCAGACCGGATTTGATCTTTTCACACTTCCTAGGTGGGATCTGCGGGAACTCGGTCGCCTAGACATATTAAACCCAGAAGAAAGAGGAATCGGGAAGGACTTCGAGCGGATTATTGCCAAAGAAAGCAACAAGGGTTTCCCCAATCATGCTCCACAGCGTCCAAGACACAGAGTTTCAAAAACAACTATTGATCCAGTAACCAGAAAGGGAAAAGTGACGGGGTGATCAACCCTGCCAAAGTTGTCACAAGGATCAAGCTTCCGGAAGAAGTACCTGTCGCCCTCAATGATTTTAAGAAATGGTTTTACGACAGCAGGACTGGTGAAGCTGTAATAAGATCCAATGAAAATGTGGATATTCGTATTCTGGATCCGATGGATGTTTTTATGTTTGGGCTCTCAGATTTAATAGTATTGAACGCTAGCCGTATAAATGTGGGAGCTGGTAATGCAAACATGGAGGAGGCAGCGTTATTTCAGAGAGCGGTGGAGCGAGCCAGGAAGTTGAAAAGAGATATGCTGGATCTGGTAGATAAAATTGAGAAGAGGAAAGAAAAAGAAGAAAAGAAAAGGGAAGCAAGAAAGAAGAAGAAACACGAACGAGAGAAAGAAGGAACTTCTGCTTCCACAACTGAACCCACCACAACATCACCACCTCCGGCCTCATCCACATATGAGGCCACTAAGGAGGATCAACCTATTAGTGAAGCTGCAGCAATTCAAGAAACTCAAACTGTGCCAATCGGGACCGAAGCACCAACAGAAACGACAACAAGCAAAGAAAAACCAACAGAGCCTGAGAAGCAAGCGACAGAGAATCCAGCGGCCACAACTGAAGAATGAAAAGACAAGTATGCAACGATCTAGGGGGGATATTGTTAGAACTTTTGAGATCATTGATACTTGTCCTGGATTAGTTTAGTCATAGTTTGTAGCTATTTTGAATGTACAAGGGCTTATTTTGTAATTCTCTAGAAGATAGTTTCCTGACTTAGTGTAGATAAGATTCCAGCAAATTTATAAATTTGCTGGCTAATCAGGAACACTATATATAGCCCATACATTGTAACATACTCAAGCTTTTGGCTCTTGAATGAATATTGGTGTTGTTACATTCTTGTGCTGATCTTGTGCTCAAATCTGATATCCAAGGTGTTTTATTGTTATATCTTATTGTTTGGATTCAATACAACACTTGTTGTATTCATTAATCCATTAGCTTCACCTTCATCTTTGATCTTTCTTAACTTTTCATATCTCAAACACCTAATCAATAGGTGTTATGGGTTTAAACAACCAACCACTGTGATCCGGATTCGTTTTGGGATCTACATTTTTTCTGAACTATCTTCTGAAGAAACAGACTTTCCATCTTGACTTTTCTCATCATTTGCAAACACATCCATCCATTCTTTCATCAACCCTGGATCTTGAATGATCTGTGCAACAAATGCTCTAAACTTTGAGTTACTTTCAGCCGGAATATATTTGTCCCAGCTAAATCCCTCTGGCAATCTTTCATCTTCTTGATCTGGAATAGTAATACAAGCTTTCTTTGATGGTTCTTCGATCAGATCCTTCCTAGCATGTGATGTTTGTGTCGATTGTTGTTGATGCGGTTGTTGAGCAATTTGATGATAAATCGCTTTTCGAGGAAAATCATTGTTTCTGAATGGATTTTGAGCTCCACTTGCTTCGCGATTTGTGCATTCTTGCTTAAAGTTCCCCTTCTCCCTGCAACGAAAACAAGTAACTTTAGATTTATCAAAACCTAAAGTAGAAATATTAGCAGAACATAAATCATCTCTTCCGGTAATTTGCTTAAATTCAGCTCTCCTCAACACGCTCGCTAAACACCACTTAATATCCATTAGCTCCATTTCCTCAGCGTCAATCTGATCGTAATCCTCTTTTGTTAACATAGGATTTCCGATTCTTCCCGCAACCAAACTCTCATATGATTCTAACACGGTAACTAGTAATGCCATATGACCTTTAGCGACTTCTTCAGAGAAATTTTTACCGTTCTGAAGATGCAACGCGATGTTGCATTGTAGCACATGACCATTACCATTGTTTGGGCTTTTAGACTAATGATTTGAAGTTGAAACATTAGGATTAACACTCGGATATGAAGAAAATCCAATGTTGTTGATTGAGCTTTAATTGAGTGATCCGGATGAGTTTTCTGCGCTGAAAGCGGTTTGGATCTTCGGACTTGCTTCAACATTTTGAAAATTACCTTTGAAATACATCTTGATATCCTATTGACCACTTGAATTGTTCATTCTAGCGATCTTTTGTTGTTCAAGATCTTGTCCTTCAAGTTTTTCAATGAATTGAGCAATTGTCAATTTATCATACTCTCTGGTATTCTTCAAGATCATAAGATATGTACCCCATTCTTTTTGAGGTAAAGCATCGGCTAATTTTCAACCCATTCCTCACGATCTTTAGTGATATCCAACCGGCTCATTGAACGTACTAAATGACAATAAGAGTCATTGAGAACAATTCAAATTCTTTCTTCAATAGTGACTTCTTATTCTTGATCATCTCCGTACTTCCCTCGAATATTGTACGAAGTTCTTCGCAAATTGAACGTGCACTATCATCATGTTGAAGTAATATGAAAATGTGTTCTTTCACAGCTTGTTGCAGTAAACTGATCATCATTTTTTCTGCCTTGTACATTTCTCTCTCTTTTTCAGTAAATTCAGAAATATTCTTTGTAACTCCCACATTATTACGAGGTCGAACATACTTTGTTTCAATATACTCCCAAGACCTTAGACGATTTGCTTGAACCCAGTTTTCGAATCTTTCTTGCCAACTGTAATATTCTTCAATGCTCATCAGCTTTGGGGATTTCTACAACGTTCCTGTTTCATTTTCCATAGTTACACTCTGAGCAACGCTAACAGGTGTACCCGGGGCAGTAGCAAATGCATTATAAAATTCGTCGTCCATGTTTCGATGTCGAGTGTTCACAAAAACAGATTTTTCAAACGAACTGGGACTTTCAAACGATCTGGAGAGATTCAAATCGTGCGAACTGGTAATACAACCAAACGACCTGAAGTTTTTAATCCTCTTCGTGCGAACTGAAGAGTAAATCTCAAACGAACTGGTACACTCTCACACGATCTGAGCAAATGTCACACGATTTGGTCACTTCGTGCGACCTGGATCTGATTTCACACGATCTGGATAAACTTTCACACGACCTGAGCAACTTCGTATGATCTGAACTCAAGTCGCTTGAACTTAGATCAGTCCGTGGGAGCCGGTAGTCTGATTGATCAAACCGTGCGAACTGGAATCCACTTCGTGCGACTTGGAGAAATTCGTGCGAACTGGAATCTTTTCACACGACCTGAAGACAACTTCGTGCGAGCTGGCTGATTAACTCAAGCGACCTAACAAAATCTCGAACGAACTGATATGTTTTTCACACGATTTGGTCAATTTTATCAGGTTTTAGGTTGATTTTAGTTCTGATTTGTTCAAGGATTGATTAAAACTCAGTTTTACGTGTTATATGTAAAAAATCAGATCATTTTGACCGTAAATTCGTTGAAATTTTAAAGAAAATGTGTAGAAAATGAGTAGAAATGAGAAGAAATCAGATTTTATCCTTGAAAACAAGCTGAAATGGTAAGAACTCTTCCTCCTGAGCTCTGATACCACTTGTAGGATCGGGGAATCGATCAAAACGAGTCGATCAGAAGAGTTCTAGACCAAATCAGAGGCGGAATTCAGTGATTTGATCTTCATCCAGCTTGAAATGCACTTAGAAGTAGATTAAATGTCGATTGTATTGATTTCACAATGTTACACGAGCTGGCGACACTTCGGCAGAGCTTCGCTACCGGAATCCAAAGTTCTACAAATGACATCCCAAGACTCACTATTTATAGAGATGCCAGGTCGCACCAAACATGTCCCATACGGACTGGCCCACTTCGCACGGACTGGCCAGTTCGCACGAACTGGTCAGTTCGTGTGAGGTGACTGGTTTCAACCTGTTTCCCATTTTTCTCGAACTACGTGTCTTGGTCTATTATTCTAGTTACATGACTTGATACAAGACGAAGTCAACAGAAATATGCACCAACAATACTCTTCCTTCATGAGCTCCTTCAGCTCATCCCAGGAGAGCGCATAGGCTTCATCGCTCCCACGTTTGTTACACTCGGCTGTCCACCAGTCGAGGGCTCTTGATTGAAATACTCCTGTAGCACAAGTAGTACGAAAATGCTCGGGGCACCCACTCTGGCGGAAGGTAACCTCGATAGCATCGAACCATTGAAGCAGCTGAGATACACCCACTTCGCCTGTGAAGACCATCGGGTCACAAGCTTTAAACCGCTTGTAGGTGAAAGTATACTTTGGCGCATTGGTCTTAGAGTCTTCCGATGTCTGAGAATCGTTAAGGGATTGAATTTGTGAGACGATTTAAGGAATAAACTTGGCCATTTCCCTGGCCATGAGCGAGGCTATCCTCTAATCGGCATTTCTTCTGGCTTGACGTCGCGAGTTGGAAGCATTCGAAGACATCTAGACAAAGAGAGATTTGGAATGAGATTCGATCATAATGATTTGAAATTACGATGCGATTTAGCGTGTTTAAAACGTGTCATAGTTGATATAGTAATACGTATTCACGTAGGAGGCAGATAGGAGACACGAAATTCCTAGGTTCTCACGTATTCACATAAGCATATGTAATCCTATATTATATGCATATATACATATATACTTGTATAATTAGCGTGAGGACGCGTTGAAGAGAGATTTGTTAGGATTTAGTTTTGTTGTGGGTATTTAGCTCTTCTTTTAGATTGCGATGGCTGTGCGAGTTGTGCATATATTCGGAAGGCGAAAAGCGAAAAGCATAGCGTATGGGCCTTCCTCGTTTTACCTCTTTTCAGATACTAAAATAGAGCCATAAATTGTAAATTTAAAACACATAAACACAATAAATTTGATGACGTGTAAAATCGACGATTACAGGCTTGAAAGTAAAATAGAGTATCTTGGGTTTTGAGACATCGGCTACCCAAAGTGATTCAACTATTCCCAACAAGTTCGGGCACATGCTTTGGCATAATAAACTATGCTCTCCCCGTAATACGGTGAACGGCATGCATCCTTCCAGTTACTACGTGCACCGAGTCATTGGAGCAGACGAGACATTGGTGAGACCTTTAAAAATCAAGGTAAGGAGTGGAACGGTTTATTAAGATGTGGGTTTCACCCCTAACTTAACAAATTTGATCCTAGCCATGGTTGTGCTCACTGAATAAATTCGGGAGATCCACTAGATAGAGATGGAGATTTCCGTCGAGATATGGATATCATTCCTAACTCGATGAAAGATTCTCGTGCTAAGAGTAATACGCGGGGTGAGTGATCTTATCGAGAGTTCTTGGTTTTCACACCTAATCTCGACACAATCACTCGTTTGTGTTATATGAGTATCATCAAACGTGTACGTTGTGTTAGCCTTAGGAAAGGAAAAATAGTTTTCAACCCTAGGAAAGGCTGCCTTCGTACGAAGCTGCCTTCGTACGACGGTGTAGCATTTTGAGTTCGTACGAAGCCATCGTAGGTGGGTTCACACAAGAATACATCATATAGGTTCGAACATAAACATAGCATGTGGGTTCATACGAAGCCCTAAGTGGGTTCATACTGATGCCTGTGTAGCGTTATAAGTTTTTATGTATATTTTTATCCCTTTTTAACACTTTAGTCAAGTTTTAAATTTATAAAACACGATATTTTACTAACACTAAACACACATATGGGCAAGTGCACCCATCGTGAGCGTAGTATAGCGTTGGTAAGATACCGAGGTCGTCCAAGGACACAAGAGCTTTTAGTACCGGTTTATCCTCAACGTCTAATCAAATCAAAAATTTAGAAAAAGTTTTAAACATGAAAAATAAAAACTAAAAATGCTGAAAGATAAAAAAAAAAAAGAAAAAAAAGCAGATAGACAAGATGAATCACTTGGATCCGACTCGCCTTTAGTGTAACCTTTGATGTTTTCCGCACTTTTGCACTTTTTAAGAGATTATCTTAGTTATAGTAGTAGGCCCCTCTTTTGAAGGTGACGTTACCCTCAACCCAGTAGTTTGAGTCAGCAAGGATACAATCCTAAAGGGTTGGATTATTGAAAGATAATTAATTAGGTTATTAATGCGTAATGTGGTAGGCCCCTCTTTTTAAGGTGACGTGACCCTCGGCTAAGTGGTTTGAGTTAGTAGGGATACAATCCCAAGTAGCCGGGTTAATGTATTAATAGTAGTTTACATATGAGGGGATCAAGCCATTTGCACCCCCGCCATCCAATACCAGTGGGTATTGAAGGAGGTCCTAGTAAGCTTGACCCAGGTCCTTGCAGGATCTATACACTGAACAAGGCAAGAATCTTACCAAACCATTCCCTTAACCCACGACCAGGTAGCCAACATATCTCCATATAGACTGTGGAGATATGAATGGTGTAAATCTTTTATTTTATATAGACAGTAAAATAACACCAAGACACCACGGACAAATGATAAGGAAGTTTCACCTTCAACATAAGAAACTAGTTATTAAAGTCATTAATACAAAACCAAATAAAAAGTGCAAAAAGATTAAAAAACAAAAGTATTACACTAAATGCTTGTCTTAACCAAGTGATGTAAGAGACTTAGGCAAACATGGCCTTTGATTGTCAAGAACTCTTACTATCAATCTTGGATCCCGAGACTACTACACACACTCTATGATGGATGATGGATGATGGTGGTGGATGTGGGTGTTGTGATGGTGGCGGAGTGTGGGTGAAGTGGGAGAGAGGTGGTTTGTCAAGGGATGCCTTTGAAGTGAACCAAGCACCCCTATTTATAGCCTGCACAGAAGCCCGGACACGGCCCCGTGTCCGATGGGCACGACCCCATGTCCGGTGGGCACGACCCCGTGTCCACTTTATCTTTCTTCATTAATTGCAGTTTGTATGTATTAGCTCCACACGCCCCCGTGTCCGCTGGGCACAGCCCCGTGTGCAGAAGCGTATCTGTACTATCAAGATTTGCTTGGATTCTGCGAATCTTAGCGTTGACCATGGTCGTGTTGAGCTAGGCACGCCCCCGTGTTGGGAAATAGAAGCTTCTACAACTTTGTCTTTTCTGCAGACACCTGAGCACGCCCCCGTGTCCGCTGGGCACGAGGCGTGTTCAGCCTTCTGGTTTCTTTGTTTTTGCTTGGGAAGATGTTGTCGAGGGGTCGGGCATGCCACGTTTATTCCTTTTCTTGTAATTATGTAAGATTTTGCTGCATATTTGCTTCTTTTTTACATTTACGCTCATTTAATCCTGAAAATACAAAAGGAAGACAAAAGCACACTTTTTCCAACATTCGTACTAAAAAAGGGTTAGTTTTATGCCTCTTTTGATGTAATTTATATGTTGTATTTTATACACATCAGTACGAAGCTGGTCTGTTTGGTGCTTAGACTATAGACTAGGTCTGTTCTACACGACTCGGCCTAATTCCCTATAGTTATGGCTCTGATACCAATCTGTCACACCCCAACCGATGTCGGATTCATCGGGGCGCGACACCAAGCGAACCAGATTGCTCAAGAGAATCCATAACGACTAATTTAGCGACAATATTTAGCAAGTTCATTATCCCATACTAATAAACAAATATTTCACAAAAAGTCATACAGATTTCATGTCTCTCAAACAATACAAATCCGACAACTTAGATTTTAGGTGGGTTTCTAAAGTAGCCTAATCTTGATTCGAGATAACCTACGATCAGCCTGCAATATACGTTAAAATAATGACAATACAAAAGTGTATTGGCGAGTATAAGGTGGTGGCTTCGCATAGTTGGCTTGTCCCATGTTCAAAATCGAGTGTTCTTTGCGTCGTGCTTTGAGAAATCGAGCATTCATCCTTCCATCCTTAAGTTACTGATTAAACTTAGAGCCGGAGAGGTCTTTGTTCAAGTCACAGGTGAGAATTTGGGTTGGGTTATGTGAAATTAGTGCCTTTGTACGAAGCCTGGGCTTCGCACAGAACAGTCCAATTTTCTAAAGTGATTGTTTCTTGCGTTCGGAGTTGTGTTTCGTCTGAATCGGATGTGTTTTCGAGTCCTATTCGAGACGGTTTCGACACCACTTCGTCCCATTATCTAGTGAACGAAATATGTGTCGGTTTGGTACGTTTTTGTGTAAAAATCAAGTTTAAAAGTGGCTTTAAACGGTTTTCACTTAGATCTAACACTTGGGGGAGTTTGAAATATGTAGATTTCTAACTTGGGAAGCCGAAGCTAGGCCAAATACACTCGGTTACGTGTAGGTCTGTAGTAAAATAGGAAGATTTGATGAAAAAGATGAGTGGTTTTCATAAAAATGTAGAAGTTTATGTGAAATGTTAGAAAAATATGAAATTTAGATGAAAACAAGGAAGTTTTGATGAAATCGAAGACAAACTTGTGTAAAATCATGGTGGAAATCCTTGTGTAACATGTAAAAATTCGTAAATCTTACTTGAAAACAGTTGGACAACAATTCGGCAGCGTTTTGGATGAAATGGCAGCAAGTTAGAATGAATGAGGGTGCTTGGGTATTTATAGGAGAGGGCTGGTGGTCTTGTGCGAAGGCCCTGCCTTCATACGAAGCCGGGTGTCTTCGTCCGAGGCTACCAGTTTGGTGAAAAAGCTTTTCGTGTCGCGTATAGGATGCTTGGTCGGTGCATTTTGTTGCGTTTGTTAGTACGAGTACTTTTATTATTTTAGCAAGGTATTAAGTGTCGCGTTTTAGAGCGATAAATTGAGTTGTGTGAGTGAGCGTCCAAGCGAGTTTTAACACATAGTTAATAATGTATATATAACTAGTAATATAGTATAATACAGATATATATACAGGTAACCGCGTTTTGAGTTTGCGTTGCGATGAGCGAGTGAGTAGTTTAGATACTCGCGTGATGTAATAGTGTAAGCGAAAGCGTTATAAGCGTAAGCGTTGTAAAGTGAGATATGGTGTGTGGTAATTAGCGTTTGTAGAGCGAAAATATGCGGTGTAGCGTAGTAAGCGATATAGTTTACATTATGATCCGAATCTCGGGTGCTAGGCATAACGAGAGTAACGAGCGCGAAAGTGCGGGTTGTTATAGTCTCCCCTGCTTTAGGAAATTTCGTCCCGAAATTTATTCGAAAGGAGGACTATGAGAATTGACACGAATAAGTAGCGATACAAGCATTAGGGTAAGCTGGGGATGAACGAGCGATCGATCGAGGATTATCGAGTGAGAGCGTCTCGGTGGCAAGGGAAATCGATGAGAAAAGAGACTTGCTTGACTAGGGAATAGTAATTCACGAGTTGATGATCCATAAACGTTTTAAGTTCTCGAAAAGTTTTGTTAAGTTATAACAAAAAGATTTTAAGGAAAACTTGATTTATGAAAATTTTCTTATGACGTGGTGTTAAACTGAGTCGATGTTTAAACCATCATTATAAGAAAAGTTTTGTTTGTCCAAAGGTTTTAATTTAAATTAAAAATTTTCAGAAAATTTTCCATTTATTTCCAAAACACTCGGTAAACAAATAAGTTTCATTTATTTCCAAAACATACGGTAACAAATAGGTGTTAACAGTATCAAAAGTTCAATTAGCATCGAGCCCCGCATGGCATCTTTCCACGAAAGTTTGTTAATATGGTTAAAACACCTATATATAGGAAATACCAACGACGTATCCACCATGTTTTAGCCATATTGCCTCCGTCCCGTGGAGCGATGTCATGTGTGTCGACATGAGAAGTAGGCTAAGTAGACTAAGCGGAGAAGTTGATTGCAAACTTAGTTAATGATAAGAGCGTGTGCGAATGGTTCAGCGATTGAAATATCGAAGCAGCGTGAATGATAGGTGCGTTAAGCGTTAGAGCGTCGAGAGGGAAAACGATGGGAATATCGAAGCGTTAAGATTGATGGATGTGATGAGCATTAAAGCGCCCGGAGGGATAGCAATGGTGAAGCGAGATAGATTTCAGCGAAGGTGAGATTGCGTTGCTGTAGGCTTACGAAAAGTATAGCGATGGTGAAGTGAAATGGATTCTAGCGAAGGTGAGTTTGCGTTACTGTAGACTTACTAAAAGTCTAGCGATGGTGCGATCGAGAAGTAATGAGATGTTACGCCTTGCGAAGGAGTTTAGTGTGTTGAAAATAGTCTCAATAATATAAGAGGTCTAATAACGTTCAACTCCACATGGCATTTTTTCACGAGAGTTCGTTAGCATCGTAAACCACGTATATATAGGAAGTACCAGCGGCGTATCCACCATGCTTTGACCACACCTCCTCCGTCCCGTGAATAGATGTCACACTTTGTCGACATGGTTAAGACGCTTATATATAGGAAGTACCAGCGGCGTATCCACCATGCTTAACCACGCTTTTATCGTTATGGCATCATTAGAACTTACTACGATCTCCACGCACTTACCAAAATAATCCCGTGTCACCCGCGATTAGTTTGGTCCTTGCATGAGTATCGTAACTTATTCTAAAGACGCATAGTCGGGGTAAAACATATTATATCGTGTTATACTATATAGTGCTAGTAATAAAACCTGTGTGTGAACCTAGTCTAGGTGTGAGGACTCAAGAAAGAGAGAGAGCGGAAGAGAGAGAGAGAGAGCGAGGGAGGGGGAGAGAGAGAGAGTCGGCATCGCATATTGAGGTGACATCGAGCAATAGATCAATTATAAAGTATGATAATTAACGTCGAGAATCGTACCATTAACGTCTTTTTGCGCCTGGTTGGTGTTGATGTTGAAAATTCTTGCCTTGGCTGTAGTTGCTGCTAGAGCTTCTACTGCGGGTGCTGCATCTGCTAGTGCTGCGGTTGCGGGGGCTGCGCGCTGCATCGGCGATGCTGGGGTGCTAGTGTGCCTAGATGTCATGGCCCTGTGCGGCAATGGCTGGTGAGGTGACCAAAACAGTTGCAATTTGTGCAATAACGACAGTTAGCTCCTACCTGATGGTGATAAGTACATTTGTGACACAGGGGGAGAGTTCTAGTGTAAGCACGTTTTGGGTAATGTGGAACTGCTTGGAGAGGTTCAGGTTTAGGCGGTGCAGTTGCTGAGTAGTTTAGGGTCGAGCTCTTTCTCTTGCGGCTAGGATTTACGGTGTCTTGTGGCAGTGCGGCGTCATTGAATGGTTCGGTGGTAGCTTGGTCAGCCTTCTTGGTGGGATCCTTGAAAAAGAATCCAGCCAAGACTCGCTTGTCGTTGATTTCTACGGCCAAGGTAGCCGGTCTTGCAGCTTTGACAAAATCGCCCACGCACTCAGGCAAGGCACGTATGTACTTCTTGATGGCCTTTTCGGGAGTGTTGACTTGGCTTGGGAAAATAATGCTAAGCTGTTTGAACCTTGCTGTGAGGCCAGTGTTATCACCTTCGACTTGCTTGATTTCCCAAAACTCATTTTCTAGTTTTTGGACCTCGTGGGGAGGACAGTACTCCTCCTTCATGAGCTCCTTCATCTCATCCCAGGAGAGCGCATAAGTTTCATCGCTCCCACGTTTGTTACGCTCGGCTGTCCACCAGTCGAGGGCTCTTGATTGAAATACTCATGTAACACAAGTAGTACAAAAATGCTCGGGGCACCCAATCTGGCGGAAGGTAACCTCGATATCATCGAACCATTGAAGCAGCTGAGATACACCCGCTTCGCCTATGAAGACCATCGAGTCACAAGCTTTAAATCGCTTGTAGGTGAAAGTAGACTTTGGCGCATTGGTCTTAGAGTCTTCCGATATCTGAGAATCGTTGATGGGTTGAATCTGTGAAATGATTTGAGGAATAACCTTGGCCATTTCCCTGGCCTTGAGCAAGGCGATCCTCTAATCGGTGTTTCTTCTGGCTTGACATCGCGAGTTGGAAGCATTCGAAGACATCTAGACAAAGAGAGATTTGGAATGAGATTCAATCATAATGATTTGAAATTGCGATGCGATTTAGCGCGTTTAAAACGTGTCATAGTTGATATAGTAATACGTATTCACGTAGGAGGCACATAGGAGACACGAAATTCCTAGGTTCTCACGTATTCACATAAGCACATGTAATCCTATATTATATGCATATATACATATATACTTGTATAATTAGCGTGAGGACGCGTTGAAGAGAGAGTTGTTAGGATTTAATTTTGTTGCGGGTATTTAGCCCTTCTTTTAAATTGCGATGGCTGTGCGAGTTGTGCTTATATTCGAAAGGCGAAAAGCATAGCGTATGGGCCTTCCTCGTTTTACCGCTTTTCAGATAGTAAAATAGAGCCATAAATCGTAAATTTAAAACACATAAACACAATAATTTTGATGACGCGTAAAATCAACGATTACAGGCTTGAAAGTAAAATAGAATGTCTTGGGTTTTGAGACATCGACTACCCAAAGTGATTCTGCTATTCCCAATAAGTTCGGGCATACGCTTTGGCATAATAGACTATGCTCTCACCGTAATATGGTGAACGACATGCATCCTTCCAGTTACTACGTGCACCGAGTCAATGGAGCAGTCGAGACTTTGGTGAGACCTTTAAAAATCAAAGTAGGGAGTGGAACGGGTTATTAAGATGCGAGTTTCACCCCTAACTTAACAACTTTGCTCCTAGCTGTGGTTGTGCTCACCGAATAAATTCGGGAGTTCCACTAGACAGAGATGGAGATTTCCGTCGAGATATGGATAACACTCCTAACTCGATGAAAGATTCTCGTGCTAAGAGTAATACGCGGGATGAGTAATCTTATCGAGAGTTCTTGGTTTTCACACCTAATCTCAACATAATCACTCGTTTGTGTTATACGAGTATCATCAAACGTGTACGTTGTGTTAGCCTTAGGAAAGGCAAAATAGTTTTCAACCTTAGTAAAGGCTGCCTTCGTATGAAGGTGTAGCATTTTGAGTTCGTCCGAAGCCACCCTAGGTGGGTTCACACAAGAATACATCACATAGGTTCGAACATAAACATAGCATGTGGGTTCGTACGAGGCCCCAAGTGGGTTCGTACGAAGCAGGTCTGTTTGATGCTTAGACTGTAGACTGGGTATGTTCTACACAACTCGACCTAATTCCCTATAGTTATGGCTCTGATACCAATCTCTCACACCCCAACCGATGGCGGAATCATAAGAGCGCGACACTAAGCGAATCAGATTGCTCAAGAGAATCCATAACGATTAATTTAGCGACAATATTTAGCAAGTTCATTATCCCATACTAATAAACAAATATTTCACAAAAAGTCATACAGATTTCATGTCTCTCAAACAATACAAATCCGACAACTTAGATTTTAAGTGGGTTTCTAAAGTAGCCTAATCTTGATTCGAGATAACCTGCGATCAACCTGCAACATACGTTAAAATAATGTTAATACAAAAGTGTATTAGCGAGTATAAGGTGGTGGCTTTACACAATTGGCTTGTCCTGTGTTCAAAATCGAGTGTTTTTCGCGTCGTGCTTCGAGAAATCCAGCGTTCATCCCTCCAGCCTTAAGTTACTGATTAAACTTAGAGCCGAAGAGGTCTTTGTTCAAGTCACAGGTGAGAATTTGGGTCGGGTTTTGTGAAACCAGTGCCTTCATACGAAGCCTGGCCTTCGCACAGAACAGTCCAGTTTTCACAAGTGGTTGTTTCTTGCGTTCGGAGCTGTGTTTCGTCTGAATCGGATGTGTTTTCGAGTCCTATTCGAGACTGTTTTGACACCACTTCATACCACTATCCAGTGAACGAAATATGTGTCGGTTTGGTCCGTTTTTGTGTAAAAATCAAGTTTAAAAGTGGTTTTAAACGGTTTTCACTTAGTTCTAACACTTGGGGGAGTGTGAAATCTGTAGATTTCTAACTTGGGAAGCCGAAGCTAGGCCCAATACACTCGGTTACATGTAGGTCCGTAGTAAAATAGGAAGATTTGATGAAAAGGATGATTGGTTTTCATAAAAATGTAGAAGTTTAGGTGAAAAAGTTAGAAAAAGATGAAGTTTAGATGAAAACAAGGAAGTTTTGATGGAATCGAAGATAAACTTGTGTAAAAGCGTGGTGGAAATCGTTTTGGAACATGTAAAAATTGGTAAATCTTACTTGAAAACAGTTGGACAGCAATTCGGCAGCGTTTTGGATGGAATGACAGCAAGTTAGAATGAATGAGGGTGCTTGGGTATTTATAGGAGAGGGCTGGTGGTCTTGTGCGAAGGCCCTGGCTTCGTACGAAGCCGGGTGTCTTCGTAAGAGGCTACCAATTTGGTGAAAAAGGTTTCCATTTCGAGTATAGGATGCTTGTTCAGTGCGTTTTGTTGCTTTAGTTATTAGAAGTACTTTAAGTATTTTAGCAAGGTATTAAGTGTCACGTTCCATGGCATTTTAGAGTGATAAATTGAGTTGTGTGAGTGAGCGTCCAAGCGAGTTTTAAAACATAGATAATAATGTATATATAACTAGTAATATAGTATAATATAGATATATATACAGGTAATCGCGTTTTGAGTTTGCGTTGCGATAAGCGAGTGAGTAATTTAGATACTCGCGTGATGTAACAGTGTAAGCGAAAGCATTATAAGCGTAAGCGTTGTGAAGTGCGATATAGCGTGTTGTAATTAGCGTTTGTAGAGCAAAAATATGCGGTGTAGCGTAGTAAGCAATATAGTTTACATTATGATCCAAATCTCGGGTGTTAGGCGTAACGAGAGTAACGAGCGCTAAAGTGCGGGTTGTTGCAATAAAGCACGCATAATGTCCTTTAATTTCTAAGTTTTGCACGCTCATTGTCCTTTAACCTAACTAATGTTAACCTTTTAGTTAACTTTAAGGTAAAATTACTATTTTACCCAAAATATATAATTTAGAGTTTATTTATAAAGGACATTAATTGTAATTTACTTAAGTTCCTTTCTTTTATTTATTTTTTCATTTATTTTTTATTTTATTAAATATGCCACTTTTGTTTTATTGATTGCTTTAATATTTTCTTAATTCATATTTTACTATTCTTTTAATGATAATAATATATGTTTTATAATTTTTTTTGATTAAATTATTTACTCTTTTTATTTTACAAACACTGTAATTTTTTATACTATGTTTTTACATTAGCCGTTGTTGTGATCGAGTTATTTTTTTAACACTTTGACAATTATAATATGTTATTCGAATGAAATCTACACCCAAATATGGGAAAAAGCATGTTAGTAGGGCGATATGACGATCGTTTAAATATAGATAAAAAACATGCCGCAATGTTGTATTTTTAGATGAATGTACGTCAAACATTATATAACACGTAAGAAATAACCAGTTGCTTTAAAAATAACATTACAAAATTTCAAAATTATAGCACATCATATTTTAAACCGACCCGTTGAAATGCGCGTCCAACGTGCTTATTTTTTCAAAATTTTGGTGCAAATTTCATTCGAATAACATATAATAGTTTTAAAAGTGATAAAAATAATTCGATCACACTAACGGTTTATGTAAAAACATAGTATAAAGGTTGCATTATTTATAGAATAAAAAAGTGAATATTTTAATTAAACTAAAAAAAATAAAAAATAAAGTTACGAAAATATATATTTTAAGAAAAAATGTTAATTAATGAATTAAGAAAATTTTAAAGTAACTGATAAAATATAGTGATAAATTTATTAAATTAAAAAGAAAAGAAAAAAACTTAAGTAAATTACAGGTTATGTCCTTTATAGATAAACTTCAAATTATGTCATTTGGGCAAAATTGTCATTTTACTTAAAAGTTAACTAAAAAGTTAACATTAGTTAGCTTAAAAGACAAGGAGTGTGCAAAACTTAGAAATTAAAGGACATTTTGCGTGCTTTTTAAATATAAAGGACAAAGAATGCAATTTAGTATATAAATAAAGGACAATTTGTGTAATTTAGTCTAATATATAACAACCCAAAAGAAAACCGACACCCTCGAATTATTTTCCGACACCCTAAAAATATTTAAGATATCCCAATATGCCTTAAAATACACCCCATACGTGAAAACGGACCCCGAATACCCCGAATACCTTAAATATTATTAAAAATAATTAAAAATTAATATTTTGAGTTTGTCGCGGGCCGCGTAAACCCCTTAGGGATCTTACGCGGCCGCTAGAGATCAAAAACGCGGCGAACCCTCGTGCTGACACGTGTCCGACTCGTGTTGAATCTACTAGCTGACCTGGATCACCTACGCCGTTAACCTTCTTTGACGCGGGCCGCGTAGCCCTTTGGTTAACCTTTACGCGGGTCGCGCAAAAGTCAAAATCAAGCCCTATAAGTAGAGGGCATCGGATCTTCAGTCTGCTCGTTCATTTCATTCTCAATCTCGAATTTCTATAGTGTAGACATAATACTCGGGTATAATACCCCCCTAAATAACGAAGTTCTGCTCCGTTGTAAGTATCATAACCCCTGGATACGTATTAGATACTCTGCCCGATTGATCTAGGGTTCCGTAACGGCTGTCGTGGTTCTACCCGACGTAGTCGTTGGAATGCCGTCTCGGGGAGGGTATTACTAATGTTAAAATGGGTTATTATACTAACATGTGTGCATTTGTGTAAATTATAGATTGTCACCGGGAAACCCTAAAGGATAATCTAAGACAGCAATGTGAGTAATCTCCTTTTTGTTAACTGTTTTTACTAAACCTCACACGATTAATTATATATTAAGCAATTATTAAGTATTTGTAAGGATACAATTATCGTCGGTATGTTGGGGTTTTGTATACAAAATTTGTTACTGGAGGGGTAACATTTCCACAAGTCAGGTCTGACATGACCGCGGGTGGTAATTGATATGACTTGGAAACAAATATAATTGCGAGACCGCCCTCAATACTGTACAATGGATTTTATTTAAACTTAATTAAATTGGGATTCACTCACCAGTATTTCCCATTGACAAAATGTTTTTAAACGCGTTTCAGGTAACAAAATGTGAAAGCCAAATAGAAGCCAGCTGGACAGCACTGAAGGCTTGGAAAAGTGGCAATAAAGTTACCTAAAAAGAAATAGATGTTTTTATTAAATAAAATAGGATTTATTCCTATGGAAATATGTGTACTTAAAACTTGGGTCTTATCCCATGTGTTTAATATTATGAAAATGTGGTATTTTACTCTGATAAAATATTTCCTAACTACGGTCCTGATGAAAAATTCCGCTGCCAAATTAGACAATACCAGGTACCACCGAAACTGGCTCGCGGCCGCCCGTTCCCGGGAAACAAGGATCGGGGATTGCGGCAGAAGGTGGTATCCGAGCTAAGCCACTGATTCAGCCACAGAAGTGTTCTGCTGACACCAAAATTCAAATTGTTAGGAAATAAATTACGGGAATACGTGCATAATTGTATTTTCTTGTTATGTGTTATTTGACCATTTGTTAGTTTACAGTATGAGCGACCAAGGACCATCTGACGCGTACCGTCAATTGTCTGGTTCGCCTAGAAGCGAAGGTGCATCTTCTCAGCCTGCCCTTTCAGGGTACTCTGCTGATACGGAAGAAGGAATATTCGTGTTTAAGGCTCAGTCTGAAGAGCCATTCCCTCAGAAAAAGAGAGGATGGTTCAGTCGAGGGGCACATGAGCGTAGGCAGCGTATGAAAAACTTACAAGACTAGAGAGCACTAGCAGCAGCCAAAAGAGAAACCGATGCCTATGCCCAGGAAATGATTAATAGAGGTATAGCCAACATCCACATCCAAGCAACCACTGCAGCTGACCCTAACCTGGAACAAATGATAGCACCCCAACCACAATCACCAATTCCTGACGAACCAATGGAAATAGAAAACCCTGAAAATCAAGTAGAAATGCATGATTTTAATCCGGAGGAAATATCGAGGGTACCCGCACCAAATCCCTTAAACCCAAATAATGACCCGTAGTGGGATGACAATAGGGACTACGTGCAACGTTACCCGATACACGAAGATATACCCATGCCAAATCTAGGAGCCTACCCAGGGTTAGATCCTCTAGATCCCTATTACGATAATGATGTATTCATTAGAGAGATTCTAGAAAATCCTTACCCATACCAGTCCCCTATACCTCCGTACCAGGATCCTGCACCCCAGTTTCCGAACCCAGACCTAGAACCTGCACCCCAATGAGTGCAGAAAATGTACAAGAACTTAGGACATTTGGTAAGGAAATTTTAGAGAGTAGTGAAAGAATGCGACAGGTGGGAGAGCGACTCGTCTGGAAGTACGACAAGCACAATATGGATTTCTGGATGAATCCATATCCATGAATGTGATGATGGAGACGGTAGTAGTAATAATAATAATAATAATAATAATAATAAAATAATATAATATGTGTGTATGTGTATGAAAAAAAAACTACGGATGCCTACTACTAGTAGTGTGACTTTAAATTTCAGTCGGTATTGTAATTTTGATTTCAGTACTGGTGTGTAATAGATGCATATTATATAAAAATAGAGTAAGTCGCAATGATCGACGCTTTTGACCAAAATGCGTGTCATGTGATTGGTTATATTAAATATTATTTTGTGATATTAATACGTGGTAACTGTTTAAAATTCAGATGGCCGGCGAAGGAAATCAAGAAAATCTGAATAACGATAATCAGAGTAACATTAACTTGGTTAATGAGAATCCGAGCATCAACAACAATGGAAACCAAATGGATAATAGTGCTATCCAACACATAGTGGCACAAGGAATCATAGATGCAATGCCATATATTCTTCAAACTGTTAAGGATGCTGATAATAAAAGTAAACATAGCAGTAAGTGACCAATTGAACCAGAACACAGCGTGAACAATGGACCCATACTTCAAGTGCCCATTCCCAAAAGAAGAAGAACCATGCCTTATGGTTGTTCTTACAAAGAATTCTGGTCCTGCAAACCAATAGAATTCTCGGGCAATGAAGGACCCATTGCAGCTCTACGCTGGATAGAAAAGACCGAGGTTGTTTTAAAAATAAGCAAGTGTGCTGAAAAAGACAAGATAATGTTTGTTTCTAATCTGTTTAAAGAATCAGCCTTAGAATGGTGGAACACTATCCTCCAGTCTAGAGGAAGTGATGGGGTTTATAATATGGAATGGGAGGAATTTAAGAATATGGTAGAAAGGAAATTCTGCCCTCCCAATGAAAAGGAACAGATAGCAAATACGTTCCTAAATCTTAGGATGACCGGGGTAGATAGTAAGGGTTATACTACCACATTCCTTGAATATGCCAGAATAGTACCAACCCTTGCATCACCTGAACCAGTATTAATCTCCCGTTACATCTGGGGATTAATCGGGGAGATTAGGCATGTAGTCAAGGCAGCTAGACCCCAAACTATAGAAGAAGCTGTAGAACTAGCAAATACCTTGACAGATAAGTTAATCCGTACTTGAGAAGAAGACCAGAGGAGAAACCTAGCTCAAAGGCTTACCCAAGAATTCCATTCTGGGAATTCCAACCGTAGGAATATAGGTTCTACCTCTGCACCATACTGCAAGGCCTGCAAGAAAAAGCATTCGGGAAAATGCTCCACTCACTGCAATTTATGCAAGGCACCAGGACACAAGGAAGAAGATTGCAGGAGAAAATCCAGTAATGGACTATGCTTCAACTGTGGAGAAAAAGGTCACATCAAGCCGAACTGTCCGAAACTAGCTCCAGCCGCGAACAACAAGAACACTAAAAATGCTAGAGCATTCGTTCTGGCTGCCGATGAAGCCAAGATGATTCCAGACGTAATAGCCGGTATGTTTTTAGTTAATGATATTTTTGCGAAAGTATTACTTGACTCTGGTGCGAACCAAAGTTTTATTAATACTTCATTTTGCAAACTTCTAAATCAGTCATTAACTAAACTACCACAAGAATGTCTAGTCGAGACAGCGAATGGAGAAACGGTTAGGATTTCTGAAATCTTGCAGGGAGCAAGAATAGAATTTTTAAATCAAAAGTTTATGGCAAATCTTTACCCAATGAATCTGGCAGGATTTGATATCGTATTAGGAATGGATTAGTTAATAGCCAACAAAGCTAATATTTTATGTGATCAAAAGTCAATTCAAGTAAATTCACCAAAGGGTGAAAAGATCACAATTAAAGGAGATAAACCCTGTAGATCCACAAAATTCATCTCTGTGATGAAAACTGCAAGCTATATAAGAAAAGGGTCTATAGTGTATTTGATTTCCATAATCACTAACACTAAAGGAAAAGAACTAAAAGACATTCCAGTAGTGTCTCAGTTTTCAGATGTATTTCCAGAAGAATTGCCAGGGCTACCACCAGACAGAGAAGTCGAATTCAGAATCCATCTGCTACCCGGAACAGCACCAATTGCCAAAGCACCCTACCGGTTGGCACCCGCTGAAATGCAAGAACTAAAAAACAGTTAGATGAATTATTAGAGAAGGGATTCATACAGCCAAGCTCATCTCCGTGGTGAGCACCAATTTTATTCGTTAAAAAGAAGGACGGATCAATGCGTATGTGCATTGACTACCGTGAATTAAACAAGGTCACGATTAAGAACCGGTACCCATTACCGAGAATCGATGATCTGTTCGATCAATTGCAAGGAGCTCGATTCTTCTCTAAAATCGATTTAAGATCAGGATATCATCAATTAAAGGTACAGGAAGAGGACATTCCTAAAACCGCATTTAGAACAAGGTATGGCCATTATGAATTTACTGTTATGCCATTTGGTTTAACCAATGCCCCAGCCGCATTTATGGACATGATGAACCGAATATGTAAGCCATATTTGGATAAATTCATAATTGTTTTTATTGATGATATTCTCATCTACTCTAAAAGTAAAGAGAAACATGCAAAGCATTTGCACGCACTCTTAAGTCTATTAAGGAAGGAAAAGCTCTACGCTAAATTTTCAAAGTGCGAGTTTTGGTTAGAACAGGTACAGTTTCTTGGACATTTAGTCAACCATGAAGGAATTCATGTGGATCCAACAAAGATCGAGGCGATTACCAAATGGAAAATCCATGAGTCACCAACCGAGGTTAGAAGTTTCTTAGGATTGACCGGATATTATAGGAGATTTATTCGAGATTTTTCTAAGATAGCCATTCCTTTAATTAAGTTAACTTGTAAATCCATTAAGTTTGAATGGGGACCAAAGCAAGAAGAAGCCTTTAGAATTCTTAAGCAAAGATTAACCCATGCACCCATACTAGCGTTACCAGAAGGAACTGAAGATTTAGTAGTTTATTGTGACGCTTCTAAATTAGGTTATGGATGTGTGTTAATGCAACGCCAAAAGGTTATAGCTTACGCCTCTAGACAACTTAAGAATCATGAAGAGAATTATTCAACCCATTATCTTGAATTAGGAGCAATAATTTTTGCTTTGAAAATTTGGAGACATTACCTTTATGGTAATAAGTTTACCATATTTACCGATCATAAGAGTTTAAGATATGTCTTTGGGCAAAAAGAATTGAATATGAGACAAAGACGCTAGATGGAGATGCTTAGTGATTATGATTGTGATATCCAGTATCATGAAGGAAAAGCAAATGTAGTGGCAGATGCTTTAAGCCGAATGTATCACGAAAAGCCAAAAAGGGTACGTTCTCTTAAATTAAATCTGCAAGTAGATTTAAATGATCAGATAAGAGAAGCACAAGAATCAGTAATCAAGGAGGATACTGAAAAATTAAAAGGTATGATTAAGGAATTAGAACAAGGAACAGATGGAATTTGGAGATTCCATGAAAAGAGAATATGGATACCTAAATTAGGAAACCTACGTCATCGTATATTAGAAGAAGCCCATAAGTCTAAGTATACGATGCATCCAGGAAGTGATAAGATGTACCAGGATTTAAGGAAGAATTTCTGGTGGATAGGAATGAGAAAGGATATAGCAACCTATGTTTCTAAATGTTTAACTTGCTCACAAGTTAAAGCTGAACACCAGAAACCCTCAGGTTTGTTACAACAGTTAGAAATGCTAGTGTGGAAATGGGAGTTGATAACAATGGATTTTGTTACTAAATTGCCCAAAACAAGGAAAGGTAATGATACAATCTGGGTGATTGTTGTTTTGGTCAAAAATTACCGAAGTAATTAAGTGATCAAATTAGTAATGTGAGGTAGTGTGCTAGAAAGTGTATAGAAAATATGCTTGTTGAGTTATTTAGAAAATCAGTATTCAGGATACGGCTCAGGATATTGAGCTGTATCTACGATCAAACAATGAGCAAACAATGAGCAAAAAGTAAAGGAAATGACACGAGATGTACGAGGAAAGCCCTTGATCAATCTAGATCGTCGCATAAAACCTCGGGAGCTGACAATCGCAGCTCCCTTGTTCTTCTTATTGCTTAAACTTCAAGATACAGTGCAGGATATAGACCAGATCGCTATGTGTTACAATGTTTTTTGTGTGAGAGTGAAAGCTTGCTAGAGAGCGAGTGTTAGAGTGTAACGAGTGCAAAAATGTGATGTCCTATTCGATCTGGTATACCCACCTATTTATAGTAATGAATTACAAACAATAATCCCTACAAATATGGGGTACTCCGAATATTCCATTGTGAACGTTATTGACCGAGTAATACGGCTTCAACGTCTTCATTTGAACGACTTGGACCGAGTCTTCCGCGGAATGAGTCTTCATGAACGTTGATAGCTTCTAACCCACGTACCTGCACATAATCCGTTAGTAATCCTGAGGATACCATTCAGGATGTTACCAATATCCTGAATCAGCATCCCGGATGTAAACAGATACTATATAACCGAGATATATGTCAAGATATTTTCCAGGATATGGGCTCAGAATTTCACCCATAACAATTGTCCCCAAAAATGTTACCGTTTGATATCCTGCACTAACGATTACATTTTTCACGGTGGCCGAGGTAATTAAGAGATAAGACTATTGATGTGACAGCTTTCAACCACCCGGCCTATATTTACTCATCATGCCCTATATCTTCCCATCCTCATCTCCTTTTTTAACCACAATCGACAAGGAAAAAGGTAATATTCTCTCCCTCATCTTCATATTCATCTTTTATCTTTCTCCGGCGAAAATTCAGGCGACCAAATGCCTAGGCAAACAAGGTCCAGTTCAGGCGACTCGGCTACCACATTCATCCAACAGAATCTTCTCCAAGAACCGGAGAATGAGACATGCACCTTTGACAGTGCCCACCTGTCAGCCTTGAAATCCTCCGGTATCTTTCCGGAAGGAACTATATTCCGACCCTTTGATAGAGAAATCCGGTAAGATATGGTTTCCAACGAGTGGATATGTTTCAATGCCTTCCCCTTTACCTTAGGGTTACGATTCCCCTTTCCGGACTTCATCACCGAGTTCTTTAATATCACCAAAATTTCTTTCAGCCAAACCATGCCAATGCTCTTGCGTGTTTTGTCTGTTCTTGACCAAATCAAGAGAAACCACATACCTGCCCTTTCCGTCCATGATCTCCCTTTAGCCTACAAGCTTAGATGCCATGGCTCATCCAGATTCCTATTTTATTCTACTTTCGGTGACCCACTGATACTTCGTGCCACCAGGAACGAGGATGGTTGGCAATCCAAATTTTTCTTTGTAAAAAGGGAATCAATCCCTGGTGGAACGGATTATCCGATGAGATGGTTGAGAAAGGATAGGACTTAGGGTTTAAGAATGATCCTGTCTCTTATTCTGTCTCATATCCTGAGCTAATGAATTTCATTTTCTCTGTTTGTGTATGCAGCTGATTTCAGGAAGATCGCACCTCCCCTTGCTGATTCTCAAAAAAGAATAGACACCATCAGACTGCTTTCAGAAACAGAGAGAAGCTTTAATCCATCTCCACCAACTCCAAGCCCTCTTTCAAGCGCAAACATGTCTGGTAAGAATCCTGCAAGATATCCTGTACACACATGTTTTTATTTGATATTCTTAAGAGAGATTCAGAATTTTACTCCCTGTGTGCGGATTCCAGCAAAGTTCCAGTCTATCAAGACCTTGATGAACTCGACAGCTATCCAACTCCAGCCACAGTCAAGAAGGAGACTCCTGCTGCTACTAGCTCCAAGCCACTCCTGGCTCCCAAGGCCAATCCAAGAACCCGTGCTTCCACAACGAAAAAGAGGAAGGGTCTTGAAGTCAGTGCTCCAGGCTCAGAAGGGTTCTCCTATGACGAACTCAGCTTCTCTGATTCCTTAGAGCCAATGACATCCTTCCTTAACAAGGTAATATCCTAACGCATATCCTTCATGTATATCCTGCACATATATCCTGCACGTATATCCTAACAGGATATCCTGGTAGGATATCTTGGTCAACATATATTCTAACTTTATACCTGTAATTGATGTGCAGGGCCTCCAGCATTTGCTCCATTTGTACAATGACGCTTGTGGTACTGTGGCACTTCATGAAGCCAGGATCAAACAGCTCGAAAGCACCGTTGCTGACCAGGGTGCCATTGCTGAAGCGAAGACCCGGCACTACGAAAGCCTGCTGAAGAAGGTCACCCAAGACGCTGAGGTCAAACTCGCCACCGTTCAAATGGATCATGATCAAGCCTTGGTCAATTTCCTGGAGGGAATCAAGGCTTCTGCTATCGTCACCCTGTTACAAGCACGCATCAAGATGGCTTACGAGGCCAAGGAGACGGGCCTTGTTTGTCCATCTTGGCCAGTTGAATCCTGGGTGGCCAAGTTAAAGGAGCTCAGAGGCAAAGCTGTGCCACTTCCTGCTGAAGCTGGTGAGTCTTCTAAATCAGCAGAGGTGGTGGTCCAGGCTGGAGACAAGAAGGATGCTGGAGCTGATGCTGGGATGGAAATTGGCGAGGATGCTGCTCAAGATGCTGGTCAGGATGCTGGTGCTGAGAAGTCTGAGAAGGTTGGAGGAGATGCCGCTGTGTGAGGGAATTTAGGTGGGCGATGACGGATATACGTGCCAAGGCCAGAGCCCACCTTTTTAAATTTGAATGTTGGTCTGTAGTCCTAAAACAATTTACTTTTCTGCACTTTACTTTTCTGCACCTGAACAATTTATATTTCCTGCATGCTTTTGTGAACAATACAACAGTTGGAGGTGGATGGGCTCGGTTTGAGATGAAACCTTCAACTGTTGGGTAAATATGGTAAGAAACTATTAGTGCTCTTAGTGGATGGGCCTTGTTTTGAGGTGAAACTAAGAGCACATCTTTTGGTATGTTAATAATATAACCACTCTTTTGACTTTATTATTATTGTCATTAACATACAAATTTTACTTGTGAAAATTGTTTGGTTTGAACATTCTTAGGAACATATATCATAAATGTATCCTGGGAGATATCCTGAAAGATATCTTGAAAAGGATATTGAAATATAACCTATAAATTGTCCAAACAAAAAGGAGAGATCATACCAGAGATTCTTAGAGAATCAGTTCCAATCCTTTATCATAAGTTCATCCCCAGTGCATACTTATAAACTTGGATCCATCCTTTGAACAGTATAATGTATGTCCCCTGTGTTCGACAAAAACACAAATGTATTTATATTTTGACTCGAATGAATTCCGAATGCCCAAGGGCAGAACCCCTGATATCCTGAAATGAATCCTTAGCATACTGGGGATAAACCCAGATATCTGGGGATAAACCCTAAATTTCATGTGCTACAGGCGAGAGTGTATAAACTCCAATTCTTAGAAAGGTGAAAACCTTTAAACCTTAGAGAGTATGAAAATACTCTTTCGTGAGAGAGGGTGATCAATCCTCATATACCTTTAGGATCCAGGATATAGCCAACAGTAACGAAATTGTCAGCCACTTTTACATGAACTGGTCCCGCTACCTTGAACTATACCTAGATAACTTGCGCTCCAGGTGAGGTGTTTAAACCCAATTTGAAAGAAAGGTGAATACCTTTAAACCTTTGAAGGGACCAGGATCCCTTAAACGTGAGAGAGGGGGCCAATCCTCTAATCTTTCGACTTATCCTGAGTATATATCCTGGAGCTATATCCTGAAACATATCCAGCAAAACAATTGTAAACTAGGGTGGGTGTTAGCTTGGCTAATACCCCTCCGATGCCTAAGTCAGTATTGGGTTCAAAATAATAAACAAATATATTTAAAATAAATAGAATACATACCATTCTGAGATAGACATTAAATTCTACTCTTACTTGAAATAGAGCTTTAAATGTACTGCATTCCAGGATCTTGGTAGCATATCCCCTTCCATATTTTTGAGTCGATATGCTCCTTTCCCTGCTTCTGACTCGACTTCATAAGGTCCTTCCCATTTCGGAGCTAGCTTGCCATCGGCAGGATTAGTGGTATTTTGAAAAGCCTTTCTTAGCACCCAATCACCAACTCGAAATCTTCTAGTCCTTATGTTCTTATTATATGCTCTGGATATTCTTTGTTGCTATGCTGCTATCCTTAGTCTTGCTGCGTCTCTTTTTTCATCTATAGTATCCAAATCCTGACATAAGACTTCAGGATTCTGTTCAGGATCCTGTAGCATAGATCTTGCAGTAGGTATCGTCATTTCTGTTGGAATCATTGCCTCCGCTCCAAATACCAAGGAAAACGGGGTTTGGCCAGTTGCATTCTTCACCGTTGTCCTATCAGCCCATAAAACAAAGGGTAATTCTTCCGCCCATCTTCCTTTTTTGGCTCCAAGTCTCTTCTTTAAGTTATTGACTATTATCTTGTTCGAGGATTCGGCTTGTCCATTCGCTTGAGGATGTACCGGAGTAGATGTGATCATTTTGATTCCCCAACTCTTGCAAAAGTCAGTAGTCCTTTTGCTTATAAACTGGGACCCATTATCACAAATGATCTCAGCTGGTACTCCAAACCTAGTCAGGATATTCCTCTTTATGAAGGATACTACTTCTTGGTCTCTAACTTGAACAAATGCTTCAGCCTCAACCCACTTAGAGAAATAATCCGTCATTGCTAACATAAATACTTTTCCTCCCGGAGCTTTTGGTAACTTTCCTACTATATCCATCCCCCATTTCATGAATGGCCAAGGGGACACTACAGGATATAGTGGTTCAGCTGGTTGATGTAGTATGTTACTATGCCTTTGACATGCATCACATCTTCGAGCATATTCTGCAGCATCTTTCCTCATTGTTGGCCAAAAGTATCCTGTCCTCAATACTTTCGAGAACAATGATCTGCCCCCAGTGTGATTACCACAGTCCCCTTCATGTATATCCTGAAGTACTTCTTTGGCTTCATGATCCTCCAAGCACCTTAAATATGGTCCTGCAAGAGATTTCTTGTATAAAATATTATTTATAATAGTGAATCGTGATACCTTCATCCTAAATGCCTTAGGATTTTCATTTTCGGGGATGTGTCCATCTTTAAGATATTTCAGAATTGGAGATGTCCAGGATTTAGGATCCTGTTCAGGATATTCCACTCCAGGATCCCGAATATCCGCTACTTCTTTATCCTGAGGATTCGTTGCAGGATATAAGACATGTAATACTGGTATTTGGGTCCCTTCCGGTATCCTGATTGATGATCCCAGATTTGCTAAGGCATCCGCTTCAGCATTATCCTCCCTTGGTACCTGTTCAAGTGTAAAAACATCGAAATATCCTGCTAATTTTTTGAGAATATCAAGATATTCAATCAATTTCTCACCCTTAACTGCATAGGATCCATTAAAATGGTTAGTAATTAACAAAGAGTCAACATATACTTGTAAATTTTTGATACTCATACTCTTAGCCAATTCTAATCCTGCAATTAAAGCTTCATATTCTGCCTCATTATTAGTAGCAGGAAATTCACACCTAATAGCCTAGGGTAATATGTCCCCCTGTGGCGATTTTAGTAGTATTCCTAATCCTACTCCTCTTATATTAGATGCACCATCAGTATATAATGTCCAGGATCCTGAGGATTCTCCTAACTGTTGAACTTCTAGGTCTACCTCATCCTGAATGTCACTACTAAAATCAGCCACAAAGTCAGCTAAAGCCTGAGACTTTATGGCATTCCTAGGTTCATATACTAAATCATAAGCACTCAACTTTACTGACCACTTAGCCATCCTGCCTGACATCTCTGGTTTCCTAAGCACATTTTTGACAGGATAATTTGTTTTATCATGAATCCTATGAGTCTCAAAATAATGTCTAAGTTTTGTTGATGCCATCACTAATGCTAGTATTAATTTTTCCAAATGAGAATATCTAGTTTCGGCATTTAACAAGCTTTTACTAACATAATAAACAGGATATTGCGGACCTTCATGGTCCTTTACAAGGACGACACTTACAGCATTCCCTGATACCGCGAGGTATAGGGATAATGGTTCACCATTCTCAGGCTTCATCAGTAGAGGTGCGGTTGAAAGATATTGCTTTAAATCTTGTAGGGCCGCTTCATGCTTCTCACCCCACTCGAATTTTTTGTTCTTCTTCAGGATATCATAAAAATCTTTGCATTTCTCTGAGGATCTAGAGATAAATCTGTTTAATGCTGCCACTCGCCCCGTTAATCGTTGAACATCTTTCATATTTGAGGGCGATTTAATGTCCAAGATGGCTTTAATCTGCTCCGGGCTGGCTTCTATTCCTCTTTTGGTCACCATATATCCTAGAAATTTTCCTGCCCCCACTCCAAAATGGCACTTAGCAGGATTTAGCTTCATGTTATACTGATCCAGGATATCAAACGCTCCTTTAATATCCTGGAGGTGATCCTGAGCTTTCTTTGATTTTACCACCATATCGTCGATGTACACCTCCATGGTGTCCCCCAGTTTGTCTTTGAACATCATGTTTACCAATCTTTGGTATATTGCACCTGCATTTTTCAAACCAAAAGGCATAGCTGTATAACAATAAATACCTGTTGGTGTCATGAAGGCAGTGTCTTCCTGGTCAGAAGGTTCCATTTGGATTTGTTGAAATCCTGAGGATGCGTCCATGAAGGTCAGCATTTCATGCCCGGCAGTAGCATCTACCATTGCATCAATGTGGGGAAGAGGAAATGGGTCTTTAGGACAAGCTTTGTTCAAGTCTGTGTAGTCTACACAAACTCTCGATTTCCCATTTTTCTTCTGTACCACAACTACATTTGCTAGCCACCTTGGGAACTTAACCTCTCTAATCATTCTGGACTTCAATAATCTCTCAACTTCCTCTTGAATAATCGTATTCCGCTCAGGAGCAAACTTCCTTCTTTTTTGTTGAACAGGCTTGAATGATTTATCAATTCCAAGCTTGTGGGTGATGATGTCTTTGGATATGCCTGTCATATCCTCATGCTTCCATGCAAACGTTGACATCCTGCATTTCAAAAAGTTAATTAACTGTTCTTCAATATCCTGAGGGATATTGGTTCCTACGAGCACCGAAATATCGGGGTTATCCTGATCCAAGATAACTTTCTTCACATCCTGCTCCGGATCCTCCACGATATCCTGGGCCCGCGTCTTTAATTGCTATGCTGCACTAGGCTTGGTTGAGGATTTCATCGAGGATGAGTAACATTCTTTCGCCTCCTGCTGATCACTATCAACTTTGACAACTCCCCAAGGGGTAGGTATCTTGATGCATTGGTGATACGTTGACGGTACAGCCTTCATATCGTGAATCCACGGTCTTCCTAGTATGATGTTATAGCAGGATAGAGAATCCATCACACAGAAACGTTGTATCGAGTTGACTCCTTCAACGTATACTGGCAACTTTATCTCTCCCACTGTGTTTCTAGCCTCTCCACTGAACCCAACAAGCACGGTAGACTTTGAAGTGATATCCATTGGAGATACATTCATTCTTTTCAGCGTCTCTAGTTGGATTATGTTGACGGAGCTGCCATTATCAACCAATATCCTGCGTACAAAATGGTTAGCTACATATAAAGTTATTACCAGAGCATCATGGTGAGGATCCTGGACAGTATCCCTGTCATCAGCGTCAAATGTGATCACTTTGTCAGTTGTGAGGGTAGTCATCCTGACAGGTTTATCTCCCCTTTCGGCCTTAGCTTCTTTTGCATGTCTCTTTGCTGCCGAATACGAAGTCCCACAAATGTCGGATCCTCCCGAAATGAAGTTGATTATCTTGGCATCCGCGGGAGGTGATGCTGCTCGCTCAGGATCCTTCTCAGTATCCTGACCCTTATTCTTCTTTCTTCCCAAGAGATCTTTCAGATATCCCTTGCTTAGAAGATAGCTTATTTCTTTCCTTAAAGCGATGCAATCCTCAGTCATATGTCCGAAATCTTCGTGGAAAGCACACCATTTTGATTTGTCTTTCCAATCGGCTTTTTGTTGATTCTTTCGAGGCCATCTAGCCTTGTCTCCTAGACCCTGCATGGCATACATCAATTCAGGAACGTTAACAGAAAAGCAATATTCAGATAATTCAGGATACTCTTCAGGATCCTCGTCTTCGAAAGCATTCACTCTCTTGTTTTCACTTCTACCATATGGCTTAGGCCGATATGATTTGAATGAGGATTCTGACTTCCTGTTAGTTGACTCATAAGTGTTAGATGCGTTCATCCTTTCTTGCATCTTTCTGTCATCCTCCAACCGAATATATCTTAGGGCCCTGTTCCGAGCTTCATCCAAGTTCCTGCACGGGTTCATTACAAGGTCTTGATAAAATTGAGAATCTTTTTGCAACCCCATCTTGAAAGCTTGCACAGCTGTTGCAACATCAAGATGAGGAATGTCTAGGGATTCCCGGCTAAACTTGTTCACATAATAACTAAGGGATTCCTGAGGCCCTTGTGTTATCCTGTAGAGATCACTTGTTAATTTTTCAAAACTTCTACTACAAGAAAACTGACTATTAAATAAATTTACTAAGTGAGCAAAAGAGGTAATCGAATGTGGAGGAACATTCAAGAGCCATTTCAAGGCTGATCCTGTCAAGGTTGAACCAAAACCCTTGCACAAGCATGCTTCCTTGAGATCCGGAGGGATAGGGTTAATTTTCATCCTTTCCCTATACTGAGCAATATGCTCCTCAGGATCCGTAGTTCCGTCGTAAAGCTTCATATTGGGGGTTTGGAATCTCTTTGGGATCTCAGCATCACAGATAGGATATGCAAAACGAGATATCTTGTGGCTGTCTTGGGACACTTCCGGGATCGGCTGGACCACCCCGGGTACACTAGATATCATGTCCTTCAACTTCTGAAGTTCCCTAGTAAGCGCTGACGTCACACCTGTATCCTGCAAAGATCCACTATTGTTAGTAGCATGAGTATTATTATTATTTGACATGTTACCCGTTGGAGGATTTTGCCCATATCCTGAAGCATATCCTGAGCTCCTTATGGTCGACATCCTGACCGAGGAGGGTATTTTAGGAGTATGATTCTGAGGAAGGCTGGGCACAATATTCCCCCTGTTATCCTCAGTATACACAGCTGAACTGAAGTTCAACGTTCTGGGATGTAATGGAGTGACAATATCCTCAGCAGATCTGCTCGAGCCAGACTTCAGGAGTTGTATTTCCCTTAAAAGCATTTGGTTTGTTTCTTGTTGCTACCTCATTTGTTCCTGCACACTTCCAAATAAGGTTAAAATTTCATCGTTAGAAGCTAAAACGGGAGCAGATTCCTGAACACTGCGGGTAGGGATAATATCCTGAGGTCGTGTAGAGGCTGGCATCCTTGGAGGAGGTGGTGGAAGCACCGAACCGGTAGTAGCAGAAGTCATAGTAGATACAGTAGAGGAACTCATGTTTGATCTTGAGGCCATTATGGACAATGTGGCAAAAAGTTTTGAAAATAGAAAACCGATTAGCGATTTGAAAAAAAAATTTAGTAAAGAGAGCACCACTTGCCCCACGGTGGGCGCCAAATTGTTTTGGTCAAAAATTACCGAAGTAATTAAGTGATCAAATTAGTAATGTGAGGTAGTGTGCTAGAAAGTGTATAGAAAATATGCTTGTTGAGTTATTTAGAAAATCAGTATTCAGGATACGGCTCAGGATATTGAGCTGTATCTACGATCAAACAATGAGCAAACAATGAGCAAAAAGTAAAGGAAATGACACGAGATGTACGAGGAAAGCCCTTAATCAATCTAGATCGCCGGCATAAAACCTCGGGAGCTGACAATCGCAGCTGCCTTGTTCTTCTTATTGCTTAAACTTCAAGATACAGTGCAGGATATAGACCAGATCGCTATGTGTTACAATGTTTTTTGTGTGAGAGTGAAAGCTTGCTAGAGAGCGAGTGTTAGAGTGTAACGAGTGCAAAAATGTGATGTCCTATTCGATCTGGTATACCCACCTATTTATAGTAATGAATTACAAACAATAATCCCTACAAATATGGGGTACTCCGAATATTCCATTGTGAACGTTATTGACCGAGTAATACGGCTTCAACGTCTTCATTTGAACGACTTGAACCGAGTCTTCCGCAGAATGAGTCTTCGTGAACGTTGATAGCTTCTAACCCACGTACCTGCACATAATCCGTTAGTAATCCTGAGGATACCATTCAGGATGTTACCAATATCCTGAATCAGCATCCCGGATGTAAACAGATACTATATAACCGAGATATATGTCAAGATATTTTCCAGGATATGGGCTCAGAATTTCACCCATAACAATTGTAGATAGACTAACTAAGTCAGCTCACTTCCTACCAATGAAGGAAACTTTCAGTATGGAACAATTAGCCAAATTATATGTAAATGAAATCGTTTCTTTACATGGAATACCTTTATCAATTGTTTCTGATAGGGATAGCCGTTTTACCTCTCATTTTTGGTCAAGTTTCCAAAAAGCAATGGGAACCAAGTTAAATCTAAGCACCGCTTATCACCCTTAAATGGACTGATAAAGCGAAAGGACAATTCAGACAATGGAAGACATGCTTAGAGCTTGTGTAATTGATTTCGGAGGTAATTGGGACGATCACTTACCTTTAATAGAATTTTATTATAATAATAGTTATCACACAAGTATCAACGCTGCACCATTCGAAGCACACTATGGACGAAAGTGCCGAACCACAGTCTGTTGGGCAGAAATTGGGGAAAAGCAACTATCTGGACCTGAGATAGTGCAAGAAACAACTGACAAGATCATTCAGGTCAAGGAACGATTGAAAACAGCACGTGATCGACAGAAGAGCTATGCCGATAACCGACGCAAACCGTTGGAATTTCAAATAGAAGATAAGGTATTGTTAAAAGTCTCTCCTTGGAAAGGAGTGGTAAGATTCATCAAAAGAGGAAAGCTAAGTCCCAGGTATGTTGGACCTTTTGATATTATTAGAAGAATAGGATCTGTAGCCTATCAGCTACAACTGCCAGAGGAAATGGCAGGAATACATGATGTGTTTCATGTATCGAATCTCAAGAAATGCCTAGCTGATGAATCACTTGTAGTGCCTCTTAAGGACGTAGAGGTAAATGAACAACTTAAGTTTATAGAAAGGCCTCTACAGATTGAAGACAGGAAAGTTAAGAACCTCAAGCACAAGAGATTAGTTCTGGTCAAAGTGAAATGGGACTCCAAAAGAGGACCTGAGTACACATGGGAGCTTGAATCAGAAATGCAAAGGAAATATCTACACTTGTTCTAGTAGATCTCGAGGACGAGCTCTAAAACAAGGTGGGAGGATATAACAACCCAAAAGAAAACCGACACCCTCGAATTATTTTCCGACACCCTAAAAATATTTAAGATATCCCAATATGCCTTAAAATACACCCCATACGTGAAAACGGACCCCGAATACCTTAAATATTATTAAAAATAATTAAAAATTAATATTTTGGGTTTGTCGCGGGCCGCGTAAACACCTTAGGGATCTTACGCGGGCCGCTAGAGATCAAAAACGCGGCGAACCCTCATGCTGACACGTGTCCGACTCGTGTTGAATCTACTAGCTGACCCGGATCACCTACGCTGTTGACCTTCTTTGACGCGGGCCGCGTAGCCCTTTGGTTAACCTTGACGCGGGCCGCGTAAAAGTCAAAATCAAGCCCTATAAGTAGAGGGCATCGGATCTTCAGTCTGCTCGTTCATTTTCATTCTCAATCTCGAATTTCTATAGTGTAGACATAATACTCGGGTATAATACCCCCCCTAAATAACGAATTTCTGCTCCGTTATAAGTATCATAACCCCTGGATACGTATTAGATACTCTGCCCGATTGATCTAGGGTTCCGTAACGGCTGTCGTGGTTCTGCCCGACGTAGTCGTTGGAATGCTGTCTCGGGGAGGGTATTACTAATGTTAAAATAGGTTATTATACTAACACGTGTGCATTTGTGTAAATTATAGATTGTCACCAGGAAACCCTAAAGGATAATCTAAGACAGCAATGTGAGTAATCTCCTGTTTGTTAACTGTTTTTACAAAACCTTACACGATTAATTATATATTAAGCAGTTGTTGAGTATTTGTAAGGATACAATTATCGTCGGTATGTTGGGGTTTTGTATACAAAATTTGTTACCGGAGGGGTAACATTTCTACAAGTCAGGTCTGACAGTACCGCGAGTGGTAATTGATATGACTTGGAAACAAATATAATTGCGAGACCGCCCTTAATACTGTACAATGGATTTTATTTAAACTTAATTAAACTGGGATTCACTCACCAGTATTTCCCACTTACAAAATGTTTTTAAACGTGTTTCAGGTAACAAAATGTGAAAGCCAAATAGAAGCCAGCTGGACAGCACTGAAGGCTTGGAAAAGTGGCAATAAAGTTACCTAAAAAGAAATAGATGTTCTTATTAAATAAAATAGGATTTATTCCTATGGAAATATGTGTACTTAAAACTTGGGTCTTATCCCATGTGTTTAATATTATGAAAATGTGGTATTTTACTCTGATAAAATATTTCCTAACTACGGTCCTGATGAAAAATTCCGCTGCCAAATTAGACAATACCAGATACCACCGAAACTAGCTCGCCGTCGCCCGTTCCCGGGAAACAAGCATCGGAGGTTGCGACATAATACTTGATTAGCTTAAACCAGTGTCTCTGATACCACCTTCTATCACAACCCCGATCCTACCCTGGGCGGGAGGCTTGAGCGTACAAGTGGTACCGGTGTTCATTAAAATTATCGCAGCTGAATTTTCATCAGGACCTGGTGTCAGGAAAAATATCAGAGTTTTCAAAACACCGTAGTTTTTATTTCATAAATTGTGGGATGAAACCCATATTTACATAAAGGATTTTTACAGGGATAAACCCTTAATTTACAAAACAAAATTTATTTAGGTTTACATAGCCAATTATTTACACTTGAGTGCCTCGTAGCACTTTTCCTTCTCTTCACAGTAAATCACCTGAAACACGTTTTAAAAACATTTGATCAACGAAAAATACTGGTGAGTTCATTCAATTTGTACAAAAACACATTGTTATAATTACAGCTGTAAGGGTTTTACATTTGTTTATATCTTTCAATTTCTCGAACCAGTATTTGTCACTCGGTGGCAGTTCCTGTGACTATGGTCATATCACTATTGGCCTCAATTGTCCAATAGCAAAGCTTATCAAGTAGTGTATACAAAACCTCACATACTGGCAGTAATTTCAAAATACAAAAACTTAATCACTATAAATATAACTGAAAAACATTTAGGGTTTTGAAAGCATTTAATAAAAGAGAATGACTCACTTTGCAGATTTAGGGTTTTCAGTAATAACATTCTGGTCTAAGTCTTGGGTTCCTAATTAAACATGCAATGCAACACGTATTAGTGTATTAACCCAATTCAAACTTTAACGATAATCACGAGATCAAAACCTCAACGTAGATGACAAAGTATAGCCTTATACAGGCAACACTTTAACATCCAGTGAATTGGTTTCAGATCAATCGAACACGGTATCGTACCAGTGATCCGTGTTAGCACGCTGTTTACGGAGCAGTGTTTTGAGAGTTTAGGGGTATTGGGTATTATAACAGTACCTCGAGAGATAGAGAAATAAAAGAATTGAACGAGTTTGAATGTCCAATTCTCGTCCAATTTATAGCTGAAGTTCAACCTCGTCGCGTCACGTGACCAGATTCCTCTTTCACTTCGCGTAACGATAAGGGGTAGTCTAAGGAATAGGTGGCATGGGTCACCACGTAGGCATACCATGCCTCATTCGAACCTTGCCCTTCATTTTAAGGCTTTGCTATCCTAAGGTGCTGCTAAATGGATGGATCTTATCAACGTCCATGAATGATAAACATAGATAGAACCGCCGAATCGGATTATTTCCGAGCGCTCGAACGAAACCCATTCTTACCACAAGCTTTTAATAATATGGTTGTGATCTGTCATTACGTGCGACTATCTCCACTATAGAAAGAAAAAACTAACGAAGAAATCGTTCGAGTTTTAGCAAAAGAAGCTCTCCTAGGGCGTATCAATTGGTTGAAAGGCCTGAAATTGTCGGCGGTTCTCTAAAAAAGATAGCGAAAAAATTTATCCCTAGAGTCGAGACTAAGAGGAATATCGCTGCAATTGTAAGTAGATTTTAGATCTATCAATCTTTGTTAATTTTAACTATTAATTCAATATTATTTCTTTTTAATATTTTCCAATTTTTTGGGAGTGCTTCTTCATAGGGCTAAAATCACTTATTTTGGCTTTTTTACCCCATATTGTAGGGTGGATCTCGAAAGATATGAAAGATCTCCCTCCAAGCCGTACATACGACTTTCATCGAATACGGCTTTCCGCAGAATTCTATAAGTATCTATGAGATCGAGTCACGTAGTGCTACGTGTCTTCTGGCAAACAAGGAGGCGCTGCATCACGCGACCGCACTTCCTTATCACCGTCGCATAGCGCGACGAGACCCAAATCTGGGTTTTCTCGTTTTTCATGGTGGTTTCCGTCAGGCGCGTTTGGGGTCTAGATTATGATTTGTTATGGGGCCTTTTCGAGGGTTGTTATAAAATCGATTTCAAAAAACCGATTAAAACCGGTTTTTTTGCCCAAATCGGTTCCCACCATGCAAAACCGGTTAAAAAACCGAACTGTTTTTTTTTCAGCTGGAGACTGTTTACATTCCTACTGGTCTAGTTTAATCAAGTCCTCAGAATTCATTATGTCACTGAATTAGAGACTTAATTTTTTTTATTGAATTATGTATTAAATTCAGACCTTTCATTTGGGAATTTTAAACAAGATTATATAAAAGCTTGTGCTTTGTTCTAGAGATATACAAAACACACAACTCGTATGGTTCATACCACACACTGCATCTAACGAATTTCCAGACTTAGTTTCGATGCGCGCTCTTATTCCCGATACTCTTTCAGGTGCAAGGCTAACTCCGGCAGTACAACCTGCTTAGGCTATTGTACCATGGGAAACAGACTGGTTCACCTGGGTTGCCCAAAATCTGTTTTAAGGGAAGCATCTTGAACGTTCCTCAGCTACCTTGTTGTAACACCCCATGTTTCGGAAGTCAAAGTCAAGATTGAAGTCAAAGGAAGAAAAGATTGCTAATTGCGATCTATCTCTCCTTGCTCAATTCCTGTTTTGACTTATTTGACTCGTAATTAGTCTATTTTATTTTTCGATTTAGTTGTATTATGTGGAGTATCTCTTAATAATCGCATGGTTATCGCTATTTATCGCATGTTTAATCGCTTTATCGCTATCACAATCGCACTCGCAGTTCGAATTACGCATTTTGGTTATTGTTATACGTGTGTGTGTGCTTTATGTGTTACTTGTGCATGCTTATTTATGTTATATGTGGGAATCAATCGAAACGCAATCGAACTCAATCGTAATCGGATCACAAACGCTAAACGAATACGAAATAAGGATGCTTGTATGTTGATATAGTAGTTGGGATTAAAAGTAATTTGACTAGGAAACTCTATCGCATCGCAACGCTCGCGATCGCAATCGAAACAGCGAAACTCGTCGCACCGAACACTCGAACAAGGTGACTAATTGACCAGGCAACCAGTTGATCGGCCAGCCGATCGACCGAGCAGCCGCTTGATCGGACAGCTGTCCAATCGGACTGCCTAACCGATCGACCAGCCCCTCTCCACTCCTTTCCACTTTGGGTAACCCTATAAATACCCCTTGTCACTTTCAAACTTACTACTTTTGGCAACTGACGTCCGACCAGCTCGTTTTCCACACTTTTCTTCAGATTTCTCGCGATTCCGGTAAGATCTCGTCCTAAATCTTGTACTTCCTTAATCTACACGCACTCCTACACCTTTCTATCTTTTGAATCTTAGCTTTTAATCATGAAATCATCAAGATTCAAGGTGTTCTAGGATGATGTCATCATGTGTTCTTGAAGAACTTCATGTTTTGGCCTCAATCCACCAAGAACAACTTAGATCTAACCGATTTCCACATAAACAAACAAAGATCTTTCATAGATCTAAACATATTCACAATGAAAAGGATTGAGAGATGGTTTTCCAACTTTCTTTCGACTCTTTTACACTCAATGCACTCGAAACCGATAAAACCGGAGCTTGTGCCGACTTACTACTAATTCTTGTGGTTGCGTTAGTTCAAGATCCGTATTCTATCCACGAGATTATCGATTTCGGGTTAACCAAGAACAATCATCCTAAACCGGTGGACTGACTGAACTTGGGTGATTCCTGTTAAATCGGGTCACTAGAGCTTAGGATGGGGTTCTGTTGGTTAGCAAGATATCAACACATCTCGTTAAAACGACAAACAATCAAAACAACCAAGTGTAAGACGAACAGGTCAACCAGGATGGAGTGCCGTCCGATCGGACTGCTGTCCGATCGAACAGCCAATCCGAACGACTGGCCAATCCGAACGACTTGCACCTTGGTCCCACCTTAATTTTCAAATCAACTCTCAAGAGTTTTGGAACACCGAACGGATTGCTGTCCGAGCGAGCTACCACTCGATCGACCGACCATCCGAATATGTGATGTTTCGAAACTTCAACACTTAAACAATATTCAACATGTTCAATGCACAAAGGATGCCACCCGATCGAACGACCCTCCGATCGAGTGACAACCTGCTGTGAACTTGTTCTCACTAAAGTGCCCAACCAATCGGGTTGCCATCTGATCGAACGATCGTCCGATCGACCGACCTGAAAGGTAGAGATACTTCTAGGTTTTCAAAATACTACAACGAAAACTTCAAAAGTCAAGCCATCATACACAAACACATCCTTCCCAAAGGAAGTAACAATCCACTCGAACGGTCATCCGACCGGACGACCGTCCGAACGGACTGTCACTCGTACGACCAGCTGTCCGATCGGACTACCATCCAATCGAACTGCTGTCCGACCTACTTGCACTTTGCATCGATTTATGTGTCGCTTATCGTTATGATATCGTTCTGATCAGGCTAACCCTACTCTCTAGCACTCCCTTCAATCCATCAACCGCTGTGAGTATACTCGATCCCTTTTTGCTTTACGCACTTTTGGGTGTTACATACGTTAATTATACATAATCACATCGAACACACTACGCAATACTTTAAACGCTAACCGTTACCGCATGTTATACGTGACTTAATGAATGCTTGTTTGTTATGTTTACACATGGAATGATGTCTACCTGCCTTAGCAACGATAGTACTATTAGTTTGGACTCAGCACCCATTCACTCGAGGGTTGTTAAGGACAATTACCTACATGGCTCACAGTGGTGAGAATGTATCGTGAACTGCCTTGGGCAGTCAACCCGCAGTCATTGGTATCGATAGGTTCATGTCGATAACTAACATGCCTAATTTTACACTGTGTACGTGCTGGTTATGCGTAACGCTTTCGAACTCTATATGTTATTATCAAACTTGTATGCTCACCTTACACTATGTGTATTGACTTTTACTTTAACGTATGTGACAGGTGCTTAGGATACTTACATGCTTTGTGTGCTGGTGATGAAATTGAGGCTATGGACGGAGTCCTAGAAACCAATAAATAAACAATTGCCTGTAATAAAATCTGAGTTGTCGGAACAGAACAATTTGACTGGATCTTTTCTGTGATAATTGTATTATCATTTATGACATGGTATGGGACGTGTTGCTTTAAAATATTTGGTAAATATAGTTGTTATGGAAACTTCTGGACAATCTGTTTCGCTCAGTGCCATGCCCCGATGTTTCCGCCATCGGTTGGGGTGTGACAGATTGGTATCAGAGCCATAACTATAGGGAATTAGGAAAGACTCGACCTAGTCCGGGTCGACGTCTTAGAGACCTAGTCTATAGTTAGGAACCAACAGACCGACTCGTGCATATCCAGTAGGGATTATGTGTGAGCGTACTTACTATCTCTTCCTATTCTCGCCTATGCTACACTATCACAGCACTCAACTTTTCAATTATGAATGAGCGATTAAGTGGAGATTAGGTGTGAAAACCACAAACTCTCGACTAAATTGCTTGACTCAACCCACGCTTTTATCTATAAACACGAGAAATTGCGTTGAAATAGGAGTGAAATCCATACTTTGACGCATAGTTCTCTTTTATTTTATCAAAACAGGAATGAAGTTGTTAAGCTAGCGGCGAACCCCTAACCTTGACGATTTGTTCCGACCTTTATTTTGTTTTACAAAACTCTCACCAAAGTCTCGACGGACTCCAACGACCTGAAGTCACGGTATGACTAAAGGGATGTGTGCCAAACGCCCAAGAATCGAGGCAGAAGCACAGTCCCGAAAGTCAAAATGTGTACAACAAGTCCTTGAGAATAGTCGAATCACTTTGGATAGTCAATGTCTAATAGCCGCAGACGATCTATTTCTCGATTTTTATGTGTTTCGATTCTGAGCCCGCAACTGCTGACTTTGATAACTCGTTGATTTTATGAGGTTGTATGTGTATTTACCTGCTTACGTGTTTTAATTTTGGAGAATTATTCGATTTTTGCCTTCACTTCGATTGACACGCACGACTCGCACTGCACTTCTATCTCAAAACGCTGACAAATCTCTAAATTGTGGACGACCTTATGCTATGTTATACGCTTATACTATACTACTCGATATGTTATTCGTAATCGCTATTCTCGAACGCGCGTAGACCTTAGATAATAGGTGCAGTCAGAATTCCCTACGTGTCTCTATATGCCTCATGTGATTACATGCGTATGTGCTTCTGTGCCCTACGTGCCTATGTGCTTATGTGCCTATGTGCTTACATGGTTATGTGTGTTCCTAAGCTTTAGTGGTATTAGGATTGTGAGGTGAGATTCGATTATATTGTGTTGAGTCCTGTGGCGATGTCTGTTGCAGGCAATGTCGTCATCTGGATCTCGTGCTACCCGAGATGCTCGCCGAAGGCAAGCAGACAAACGCCTCGCTGCCATGATTACTAAGCAAATGGAAAAGGTTGTACCCCAAGTCGTCAGTGAACTGTACAAAAACATGAGCAAATCGTCTGAGGAATCCAGAACTGAGGCTCCCAAAGCTGCTTTCAGCTTCAAACAGTTCAAGGCATGTGGACCGAAAGAGTTCATTGGAGAAGAAGGCCCTACGGCTTTGTTTCAATGGTTTGACTCGATCGAAGTCACTCTGCGACAGAGTGGATATCCTGATAATCTCCGCACACTGAACGCGACTGGCGTCTTCCAGTCCCGCGCTCTACACTGGTGGACGGCCGAAAGAAACAAGCGCGGAAATGATGCAGCTTACAGTCTGTCATGGGACGAGTTGAAGAACGTTATGCTCGAAGAGTTTTGCCCTCCCCATGAGCGCCAGAAGCTGGAGGACGAGTTCTGGCACATCAAGCAGAAGGAAGGTGACAACGCTGCCCGGACTGCTCGCTTTAAGCAGCTCAGCATCATCTGTCTCGATCAAGTGAAGACGCCCGACATGGCAATCAAGAAGTACATCCGAGCTCTACCCGACTGTGTTGTGGATTTTGTGCATGCCGCAAAGTCAGCAACGATCGAAAAAACTTACTTGCTTGCCTCCGAAATCAACGACAAGCGGGTAAAAGCTGGTTTTTGGGATAAAACTTCGAAGAACCTGCATCAAGTCACCACCGCACCAACCTCTGAAACCGCCGCCGCTCAATCATCAAAGTCCTCACGCCACAAGAAGAAGAACAACAACATCAGCTCTAGCAACAAGAACTGTGTTGTCACCACCAATGCTGCTCCACTTCAAGCCGTACCGGCTCAGCAGCAATCTCACCACCGACTAGCACCAGTTACCTATGCACCGCCTGCAAAGCGTGCATACACAGGCCCCCACCCGGCTTTCCCAACATATTCTTATCATCACCCGGTGGGTCTAGCCTGCCGTTTCTGCGCTCACTGCAATATGTACGGCCACTTCACTGCCAACTGCCGTACTGGTCCCCGTCAAGCCCCAGCTCAAGCCACTACTCATCAAGCTCTGCTCCCATCCCCGCAAGGCCAACAAGCGGCTCAGGCACCCGCGGTCAACGCCTGAGTCTGCTTCGCATGTGGTGACCCCAACCACTTTGCGAACATGTGCCCAGCAGCAGCAACCTCAGCAGCAGCAGCCTTAGCAGTAACAGCAAGGCGCACGAGCCAGAACTTTCAATATCGATGCGCGCCAAGCCCAGGCTGACAACAACTTGGTCAATGGTACGTTCCTTGTGAATGGTATTTATGCTTCATGTTTGTTTAATACTGGAGCCGATAACTGCTTTGTGTCGTTTGAATTCGAGAAGCTTCTTAGTCATAAGCGATCCCATCTCCCCTTGACGTTCGATGTTGAAGTCGCTACCGGAAGAACTGTCGCCGTTAATTATGTTCTTCGTGATTGTACTCTTGAGCTCAACAATCACATCTTCCCAATCGACCTTATTCCGATGCAACTCGGAAGTTTTGATGTCATAGTAGGCATGGATTTTCTTCGCGAAAACCATGCTGAAGTTGTGTGCTTCGATAAGATGATTCGATTCTCGCTCGCGAATGGTGATTTATTGTGTGTTTATGGCGAAACTGCTTCGAAAGGTCTCAAGCTCATGTCGTGTGTCCAAGCTAGCAAGTATCTCCGCAAGGAATACCGAGCTTTCTTGGCTAACATTGTAGTAGTGGAGAAGGAAAAGAAAGGAAAGACAGAAGTGAAAGACGTTCCTGTGGTTCGTGAATTTCCTAATGTGTTCCCTGACGATCTTCCCGGTTTACCGCCAAGTCGTGATATCGACTTTCGTATCGACCTCATTCCTGGAGCCAACCCTGTTGCCAATGCTCCTTACCGACTCACACCGTCCAAAATGCATGAACTCTCGAACCAACTCCAGCAATTACTTGAGAAAGGCTTCATTCGCCCGAGCACCTCTCCTTGGGGCGTGCCAGTCCTTTTCGTTAAAAAGAAGGATGGGTCGTTCAGGATGTGCATCGATTATCGGGAATTGAATAAGTTAACTATCAAGAACCGCTATCCCCTGCCTCGCATTGATGATTTGTTTGACCAGCGCTACATGTTTCTCGAAGATCGACCTACGCTCAGGCTATCACCAACTACGCATACAAGAGGAAGATATATCCAAAACCGCTTTTCGCACTCGATACGGCCACTATGAGTTCGTTTTTATGCCTTTTGGCTTAACCAACGCACCCGCGGTTTTCATGGATCTAATGAATCGCGTGTGTAAACCTTATCTCGACCGTTTCATCTTCGTGTTCATCGATGATGTCTTGATCTATTCCAAATCGAAAGCCGAACACGCGCAGGATCTACGTTTGGTTCTCGAGCTACTCCAGGGAAATTGACTCTATGCCAAATTCTCCAAGTGTGAATTTTGGCTGGAGGAGGTTCAGTTTCTGGGTCACATTGTAAATAGTCAAGGTATCCACGTCGATCCCGCGAAGATAGAAGCTGTTAAGAGTTGGATTACACCTAAGAACCCGTCTGAAGTCCGTTCTTTTCTCGGACTAGCGGGCTATTATCGACGATTTATTGAAGGATTCTCAAAGATCGTTGTGCCGCTCACCGCTCTCACGCATAAAGACAAGCCTTTTGTTTGGGGAACTGAACAAGAGTCTGCTTTCCTAACCCTCAAGCACATGCTTTGCAATGCTCCTGTTCTCACATTGCCCGACGAAAACAATGAATTTATTGTCTATTGTGATGCCTCGAACCTTGGTCTTGGCTGCGTTCTCATGCAACGAGACAAGGTCATTGCCTACGCATCTCGTCAGCTCAAAATCCACGAAAAGAACTATACGACCCATGATCTCGAGCTAGGTGCGGTTGTTTTTGCGTTAAAGATTTGGCGACACTACCTGTATGGTACAAAGGGTATGATCTTCACCGATCATAGGAGCCTACAACATATCTTTGACCAGGAGGAACTTAACATGCGTCAACGTAGATGGGTAGAACTTCTCAACGATTATGACTGTGAGATTCGTTATCACCCAGGCAAAGCAAATTTCGTTGCCGACGCTCTCAGCAGACGAAGTTATTTGCTCAGCATTCGTAAAACCCAAGCCCAGTACGATCTCGAAACCCTCATCCGCGAAGCCCATCATGCTTGTTTTAATGAGCGCACCTTGGATAAAGAAAGAATCTACCACGATGGAGCTCACCTTGTGAATAAGCCGAATGGGATATTTCAATATCTGGACTGGATTTGGATCCCTAAACGGACCGATTTGCGAAAGATTTTGATGGACGAAGCCCACAAATCCCTGTATTCTATTCATCCCGGTGCCGACAAAATGTACCAGGACCTTCGCTACAAGTACTGGTGGTCGGGTATGAAAAGGGATATTGCTCTCTACGTTGGGAAGTGCTTGACTTGTGCAAAGGTCAAGGCTGAACACCAAAGACCCTCTGGGTTACTCGAACAACCGCCGATCCCTCTATGGAAGTGGGAGAGTATAGCTATGGACTTCATAACAAAGCTTCCACACACGTCATCAGGTCACATCAGCATCTGGGTTGTTGTTGACCATTTGACCAAATCAGCCCACTTTTTGCCAATACGGGAAGACTACAAGGTAGAACGATTAGCCCGAATCTACACCAATGAGATCATTTGTCGACATGGGACGCCTCGCGACATTATCTCTGACCGTGATGCTCGGTTTACCTCACGATTGTGGGAAACGTTTCAAGCTGCTCTCGGTACAACGCTTAATCTAAGTACCGCATTCCACCCTCAAACCGATGGTAAAACTGAAAGAACGATTCGTACTCTTGAAGACATGCTCCATTCGTGTGTCATAGATTTCGGTGGTAATTGGGATGCATACCTGCCGTTAGTCGAATTCTCGTATAACAACAGTTATCATTCCAGCATTCAAATGGCACCATTTGAGGCTTTATATGGAAGAAGATGTCGATCGCCTATTGTGTGGCACGGGATCGGTCACTCGCAACTAACCGGTCCCGAGCTATTGCAAGAAACGATTGACAAAGTCCTCCAAATTCGAGACAACTTGTTGAAAGCTCGAAGTCGACAGAAAAGTTACGCCGATAGACAACGCAAGCCCCTTGAATTTGACATTGGCGACTACGTACTCCTAAAGGTATCACCTTGGAAGGGTATGGTCAGATTCGGTAAGAAAGGGAAACTAGTGCCTCGATATGTTGGACCTTTTAAGATTCTGGAAAGGATCGAAAAAGTCGCCTACAGACTCGAACTACCGGAGGAACTTAGTAATGTCCATCCGACTTTCCATGTGTCAAACCTCCGAAAGTGTCTGGCTGAGCATGATTTAATTGTACCTCTCGATGACCTCCAAGTAAACGAAACACTACACTTCGTAGAGAAGCCTGTCGAAATCATGGATCGCCAAACCAAGCAGCTCCAACTCTCGCGCATTCCTATTGTGAAAGTCTGATGGGAAGGTAAACAAGGCACAGAGTTCACTTGGGAACTCGAAAGCGGCATGAAGGCGAAGTACCCACAGTTGTTTGTTACGGCTTCGACCTAATTTCAGGACGAAATTCCCTCAACTAGGGGAGGCTGTAACACCCCGTGTTTCGGAAGTCAAAGTCAAGATTGAAGTCAAAGGAAGAAAAGATTGCTAATTGTGATCTGTCTCTCCTTGCTCAATTCATGTTTTGACTTCTTTGACTCGTAATTAGTCTATTTTATTTTTCGCTTTAGTTGTATTATGTGGAGTATCTCTTAATAATCGCATGGTAATCGCTATTTATCGCATGTTTAATCGCTTTATCGCAATCGCACTCGCAGCTCGAATTACGCATTTTGGTTATTGTTATACGTGTGTGTTTGCTTTATGTGATACTTGTGCATGCTTATTTATGTTATGTGTGGGAATCAATCGAAACGCAATCGAACTCAATCGCAATCGAATCGAATCGCAAACGCTAAACGAATACGAAATAAGGATGCTTGTATGTTGATATAGTAGTTGGGATTAAAAGTAATTTGACAAGGAAACTCTATCGCATCGCAACGCTCGCAATCGCAATCGAAACAGCGAAACTCGTCGCACCGAACACTCGAACAAGGTGACTAATCGACCAGGCAACCAGTCGATCGGCCAGCCGATCGATCGGAGAGCTGTCCGATCGGACTGCCTAACCGATCGACCAGCCCCTCTCCACTCCTTTCCACTTTGGGTAACCCTATAAATACCCCTTGTCACTTTCAAACTTACTACTTTTGGCAACTGACGTCCGACCAGCTCGTTTTCCTCACTTTTCTTCAGATTTCTTGCGATTCCGGTAAGATCTCGTCCTAAATCTTGTACTTCCTTAATCTACACGCACTCCTACACCTTTCTATCTTTTGAATCTTAGCTTTTAACCGTGAAATCATCAAGATTCAAGGTGTTCTAGGATGACATCATCATGTGTTCTTGAAGAACTTTATGTTTTGGCCTCAATCCACCAAGAACAACTTAGATCTAACCGATTTCCACATAAACAAACAAAGATCTTTCATAGATCTAAACATATTCACAATGAAAAGGATTGAGAGATGGTTTTCTAACTTTCTTTCGACTCTTTTACACTCAATGCACTCAAAACCGATAAAACCGGAGCTTGTGCCTACTTACTACTAATTCTTGTGGTTGCGCTAGTTCAAGATCCGTATTCTATCCTCGAGATTATTGATTTCGGGTTAACCAAGCACAATCGTCCTAAACCGGTGGACTGACTGAACTTGGGTGGTTCCTGTTCAATCGGGTCACTAGAGCTTAGGATGGGGTTCTGTTGGTTAGCACGATATCAACACATCTCGATAAAACGACAAACAATCAAAACAACCAAGTGTAAGACGAACAGGTCGACCAGGACGGAGTGCCGTCCGATCGGACTGCTGTCCGATCGAACAGCCAATCCGAACGACTTGCACCTTGGTCCTACCTTAATTTTCAAATCAACTCTCAAGAGTTTTGGAACACCGAACGGATTACCGTCTGAGCGAGCTACCACTCGATCGACCGACCATCCGAATATGTGATGTTTCGAAACTTCAACACTTAAACAATTTTCAACATGTTCAATGCACAAAGGATGCCAGCCGATCGAACGACCGTCCGATCGAGTGACAACCTGCTGTGAACTTGTTCTCACTGAAGTGCCCAACCAATCGGGTTACCATCCGATCGAACGACCGTCCGATCGACCGACCTGAAAGATAGAGATACTTCTAGGTTTTCAAAATACTACAACGAAAACTTCAAAAGTCAAGCCATCATACACAAACACATCCTTCCCAAAGGAAGTAACAATCCACTCGAACGGTCATCCGACTAGACGACCATCCGAACGGACTGTCACTCATACGACCAGCTGTCCGATCGGACTACCATCCTATCGAACTACTGTCCGACCTACTTGCACTTTGCATCGATTTACGCGTCGCTTATCGTTATGCTATCGTTCTGATCAGGCTAACCCTACTCTCTAGCGCTCCCTTCAATCCATCAACCGCTGTGAGTATACTCGATCCCTTTTTGCTTTACGCACTTTTGGGTGTTACATACGTTACTTATACAAAATCACATCGAACACACTACGCAATACTTTAAACACTAACCGTTACCGCATGTTATACGTGACTTAATGAATGCTTGTTTGTTATGTTTACACATGGAATGTTGTCTACCTGCCTTAGCAACGATAGTACTATTAGTTTGGACTCAGCACCCGTTCACTCGGGGGTTGTTAAGGACAATTACCTACATGGCTCACAGTGGTGAGAATGTATCGCGAACTGCCTTGGGCAGTCAACCCGCAGTCATTGGTATCGATAGGTTCATGTCGATAACTAACATGCCTCATTTTACACTGTGTACGTGCTGGTTATGCGTAACGCTTTCGAACTCTATATGCTATTATCAAACTTGTATGCTCACCTTTACACTATGTGTATTGACTTTTACTTTAACGTATGTGACAGGTGCTTAGGATGTTTACATGCTTTGTGTGTTGGTGATGAAATTGAGGCTAGGGACGGAGTCCTAGAAACCAATAAATAAACAATTTCCTGTAATAAAATCTGAGTTGTCGGAACAGAACAATTTGACTGGAGCTTTTCTGTAATAATTGTATTATCATTTATGACTTGGTATGGGACGTGTTGCTTTAAAATATTTGGTAACTATAGTTGTTATGGAAACTTCTGGACAATCTGTTTCGCTCAGTGCCATGCCCCGATGTTTTCGCCATCGGTTGGGGTGTGACACTTGTTTTCTTTCTTCTTTGTTTAATTTCTTTGTAATCCGTTTAGAGTTCCTGTCATGTTGTTTGTAATTTCTAGAAGAAATGTAATTTATTTAGTACTTTGTTTTTTGTTCTAGTTTGTAATTTTTGTTATTTTCTTTTATAATGGAAAATAATAAATAATTTTTTTATTTGTGAACGTATGTTCTACATATCATGACACCAACACGATGTGTCACGACCCCCGACCCACCCTGGACGGAATCGGGAGCCGCGAACAGCCCAGTGGTACCGGTGATTATTTTGAAAAATATTGCAGCGGAAATTTCATCAGGACCGTGAGTTAGGAAAAATATCAGAGTTTAGAAAACACCGGATTTTATTTATTAAATAAATGGGATAAACCCATGTTTTACAATGGTAGCTTTAATAAAACAATATTTCTTAATTTGATTTAGTTAATAAAATAAGCCACTTCTTGAAGTCTTTCAGTGCCGTATCCATCTCTACTGTAATTACCTGAAACATGTTTGAAAAAGGTTTTGTCAGCGGGAAATACTGAGTGAATCATTCTAATTAATAAAACAGACCTGTTTGTTATAATTTACAGTATTAAGAGCGATTACAATGTTTCTGATATCAAACCAACTACCCACGGTATTTGTCACTCGACCGGATCTGTGACTATGGTCATATCCCCCATTGGCTGCCCCAATGGTGACGATTATCAAGTAATGTATACAAAACCCCACATACCGGCTGTAACTTGGTGATTACAAAGACTTAATCCCCGTAATTATAACTTTAAAAAAATAAACATGCTTTTATAAACAAATTTGATAAAAAGAGAATGACTCACTTTATAAGCATGCAGTATTGATTTAACAAGCTTCTTGATTCTACTCCTTCTGATAATTAAGCGTATACTTTATTGTTCTGAATCTTCTGATGATTTAACAGCTTGTTTGATTGTAAGTGTGTAGTTGGGAGTATTCTGGTAGTTAAACATATAGTTTAACAGAATGGAATACGTATTTGTGTAAAACCCAAATCAAACCTTAACGGTAGTCACGAGATTCGAACCTTAACAAAATTCACAAAGTATAGTCTTGTTTAGACAGCATTTTGGTATTCGTTTAACGAACTCACAAAATACAATACTTTGGCATCCGTTAGTTGGTTCATGAATCGATCGGACAGAACATCGCATCGGCGATTATTGGTTAAAACACTAACGTATAGAGAGAAGAATATAAGGAATGAGCAAAGAAAAATGAATTCCTAAGCTTCCTATTTATAGGTAAGAAGTAGGAAATTTCTAGGAAGTTTCCTATAGCTTTTCTAGGAAGTTACCTATACATCTTTTAGGAAGCTTCCTACTTACATATATATCTTCTTACACCTTCCTAGCACCTTCCTTTGATATTATCTATCTCATATATATATATATTTATTTTTTTCATGTATATCTATTTAGGTGACTAATAAATCGTACTTAGCTTAATTAATCTTGCTTAACTTAATTACTCTCGCTTAGCTTAATTAATCTTGCTTAACTTAATTAATCTTGCTTTAATTAATCTTACTTAGCTGATTAATTAGCTTAATTAATCTTGCTTAGCCGTTAATTAATCTTACTTAGCTAATAATTTTACTTAATTGCTAAATATTCTATTTTAGGGTCTCCCTGGTTACGAGTTCTAATTTCTAGATACAACGGAACTCGCATTAGTGTATTAACTCCATTCAACTTTAACGATGATCACGAGATAAACCCTCACAACGAATGACAAAGTGCAATACTTAAACATCCATCGAATTCACGACGAATGACAAAGTATAACCCGAGTTTGAGCAGCACTTAAACATCCATCGGATAGTTCAATCGATCGGATAAGGTATCGTACCAGTGATTAAAGTTATTACCCTAATAACGGGCAGAGTTTTGGGATTTAGAAGGTATAATCCCGAGCTACTATTTACTATAATAAAAGCTGAAGGAAAGAAAAGAATGATAGCAGTGATCGAGTTAATACCCTGTTATCGCGGCATTGTTTCGTGCTGTGGGTGTTCTGAACGAGAAAGTGAATAACTCAGTGTAGGAAACGAATTTGAGCGCCGAACGAACGCCAGAATTCAAGTGCCAATGCCCTCTATTTATACTGAGAAATTGTCCCTCTCGCGCCACGCGAGAGATCCTTGTGTGCGCGTCGCGTGGCGCGACGGGTTACTTTTAATATCAGGTTGCCGCGTGTATTTGTAGGTTAGCTGAGTCGACGGATCGAGAAAATTCAATTCTGACAGCAAACTGTGATGATAATTGTAAATGGGGAAATACCCCCCCTGAGTTTTAGGGGCCCTGATCCTGATTACGATTGTTCTGAAATTTTTAGGGTTTGTGCAGGATTACTTGAGTGTCTCAATTAGGGTTTCCTTTTGGGCAAATTAAAATAAGAAATAGTATTTTTAATGAGAGTTGTTATATCAGGGTTCCAGGTTTATACTTACGGAACGTTTTTAGGACATTTTTGTGTGAGTCGTTACATTCTCCCCACCTTGTTTTAAATCTCGTCCTCGAGATTTAGGTTACGATATTTCTTTTAGAATTATGTCACGTTTTAGTCAGTAAGAACAGTATTAAGGTAAATGACACAGAATTAAGACATATTCAAATTTTGTGAATACAAGTTGGACAATAAATAGGTCTCAATGGTTCAACTGAATTAGTTTCAGAAATCGATGTCAAACGAACGATGGGAATATAAAATTTTTAAGGTGACTAGGTTCAACCAAAAGAGATATATGATAAATAAATGTCTAAATTGAATGTTTGTAAATGATTTAGAAACAATAGAGTTTACTGTCGAAACAAAACTTACTTTGATTGTAACTAAGGAAGACTCAGAATTGATAGGTTCAAAATGAAATAAAAGCATGAAAATAATTTGTCAATTATTGAATTATGATATGAGAAAAATCAGTGTGTTGAGATGAGTGAATTGCAAGGATACACCGAAATACAATAGAGTTAATGTATCATTGTCTTAATACATAATTGCATTAAGATTATTTTCAATTATGAGTCAAGCGAAAGACATACGTGGTTTTGAATGATTCGTATGATTATGATTAGCCCAAGCTACAAGTTTATATCGACGCCACAAGGTGTCGAAATGATTGAAATAGTTCAATAATTACGGTGACTGGACAAATTCACCGTTAATGAAGAAAATTTATAGGTTTTTCAATTGATGATGAATAGATCAAATGAAAATTATAGAATTTTAAATGAAAGAATCTTTAGAGGTACACAGGAATATAATATGAATTTGTGTACTCTTATCTTAACACATAATTGTATTAAGTCTGTTTAAGATAATGAACCAACAGGAATAAGTAAATAAATCCGTTCATCAGGTGTGAAAAGGAGATTAGCTCAAGTTTCAAGTAAATGAAAACGCCACCACAAGGTGTCGTAGTGATCGAAATAATAATAGCGGTGACTGAATGAGTTCACCATGCTTGAAACCAAATGAAAGTTCAATGAAGTAAATCCGAATGTTTGTTTCAAACAATCTAGTAGGATAATTTTTTTTTTTTTTTTTAATCAAGGATGATAAAGCAATAGAGATTACGAAACACTCGATTGATGATATAAGAATCTTTAAGAGATACACTGAAATATGAAATGAATTTGTGTATCATTACCTTAGCACACGATTGTGTTAAGATTGTTTTTATAGAATAACTCAACAAAACGGATTCAATATAAATAAGTAAATAGTTAAATCCGTATACGATGTATGCAAATGAAATTAGCGCAAGCAATTTTGTGAAAACGTCACCACAAGGTGATCGAGATTTAAATAAATGATTCAATGAAGTCGAAGACCAAACAAGCTTATTATAGTTCAAAACAAATGAAGTGCTTGTTGGGACTATTTTGAATATGATAGCTTCAATCCATCATATGGGACCTTGAAATGAATATGTAATGCGAGCAAGTTTAAACAATAAAAGTTGGTTCAAATAAAACGAGTTTTAATAAGAAAGTTCAAACATGATCACAACAAAAACCATGTATGCCAAAGGAAATTGAGATTTTCAAGAAGTTCATTGACTCGATATCAAAGAGTCATCGTTTTGCAAGAAACGTGGTTTACAATGCAAAGATCAAGTATAACGAAACGATATTTGAGTTTGGATAAAACAACAATTTGGAATGAAGCCCTCCAGAGGTCTTCATAAACGAACCACATGCGTAATAAACAGTGCATGTGTAATGTGTGGATTTACCAAGAAATGAAACAGATCAATATTCGCTACTATGAAAGAAATCCTCATGGTATGATGACCATTATGGGAAGTAGAAACGCGAAAGTCTATTCACAGAGATCAGAATTTTAACAAAAGAAATTTAAGAATTTCATTTGGAATTTTGGATGATAATCGTTGTTAAGTGACATTACCCAGGAATGTCAAATAAAATGAAATAGGGGATTTTGCAAAGATATGCGACTCCTTTTTCAGTGCCAGTAATTTATGAGTCTGATTAGACTATGCACAGATTGTTGTGAAATCTTGTTCTATCGTTCCTCAGCAAGATTCATGTCGTTTGTAGGATCACGTGGCCAACTGCTGCTTTTTTTTATTAGTAATTCTTCCACTGACGGGACTAGCATTGGTGTCGTCGTGCCCAATCTTATTTTCCAAAGGTCTTGCCTCGAAAGTCGTGTGTGATATACTTTGATGTCTATGGTTGTAAAATTTTAAGTTCATGTATTTTCTTGTGTACTAGCACAACTTTACATGCTTCTTACTTGCGTTAATAGTATATGGTAACGCATTGGTAATTCTTATACTTTTGTCAACTTAAAGAGTTTCCATTGTTTATATTGTCGCACGAGTTACGAGGTAGATGATCAAACGAAATAATGTTTGATATCGGAAAAGAAAAAAAAATTCCTGATAAGAATTCTAGACATATATACTTTTGATTTATTTTTAATTGACTTTTGGAATTTCTTATAGATATACATATCTATATAATCATATATTTCACATAATGTAATATACATACCCTCTATAAGGTCTATGTATTTAACAGATTCATATTTCCAAAAACAAATCAGATATCAGGTCATGATACTATTTAGGGAAAACTTGTCACTTGTTTGACATATTATATACCCCGTCTTATCCGGTTCGAGCAGGAGAGGTAACCTCAGTATATCCGGACAAGCTGGAGGGTTTGCTACACCATACCCAGTCTTGCCGGAGAAAATTTTCTATTTCCCATAAATAGTATCTTTTCAAGATTTTAAAAGTGCCTCTTTTATTAGCGCTTTTATCCAGAATCAAGGAAATTTGTATTCCCGTAACATATCTTATTCTAGACCAAGTATTATCAATAAGCAATAATTACTGTTAATTCTTGCTTATTTATCATATCTTGCAATATTCTAATTACCATTCTTATGGTATACCAAAATCCATCATACTTTATTTACAAAAGTACTTAGCTTATCTTGAAGTTTATATTAAGGCATCTTTTCTTAAGTTCAAGTCTAAATACTATCCTGAGTGCTACCATAAAATATCAAGTTCCTAACTCTTTGTTTAAATTTAGGTATTTTATTACAACACCTATTGGCTTTAAGCAGTGGCTCTGATACCACCTTCTGTCACGACCCCCGACCCACCCTGGACGGAATCGGGAGCCGCGAACAGCCCAGTGGTACCGGTGATTATTTTGAAAAATATTGCAGCGGAAATTTCATCAGGACCGTGAGTTAGGAAAAATATCAGAGTTTAGAAAACACCGGATTTTATTTATTAAATAAATGGGATAAACCCATGTTTTACAATGGTAGCTTTAATAAAACAATATTTCTTAATTTGATTTAGTTAATAAAATAAGCCACTTCTTGAAGTCTTTCAGTGTCGTATCCATCTCTACTGTAATTACCTGAAACATGTTTGAAAAAGGTTTTGTCAGCGGGAAATACTGAGTGAATCATTCTAATTAATAAAACAGACCTGTTTGTTATAATTTACAGTATTAAGAGCGATTACAATGTTTCTGATATCAAACCAACTACCCACGGTATTTGTCACTCGACCGGATCTATGACTATGGTCATATCCCCCATTGGCTGCCCCAATGGTGACGATTATCAAGTAATGTATACAAAACCCCACATACCGGCTGTAACTTGGTGATTACAAAGACTTAATCCCCGTAATTATAACTTTAAAAAAATAAACATGCTTTTATAAAAAAATTTGATAAAAAGAGAATGACTCACTTTATAAGCATGCAGTATTGATTTAACAAGCTTCTTGATTCTACTCCTTCTGATAATTAAGCGTATACTTTATTGTTCTGAATCTTCTGATGATTTAACAGCTTGTTTGATTGTAAGTGTGTAGTTGGGAGTATTCTGGTAGTTAAACATATAGTTTAACAGAATGGAATACGTATTTGTGTAAAACCCAAATCAAACCTTAACGGTAGTCACGAGATTCGAACCTTAACAAAATTCACAAAGTATAGTCTTGTTTAGACAGTATTTTGGTATTCGTTTAACGAACTCACAAAATACAATACTTTGGCATCCGTTAGTTGGTTCATGAATCGATCGGACAGAACATCGCATCGGCGATTATTGGTTAAAACACTAACATATAGAGAGAAGAATATAAGGAATGAGCAAAGAAAAATGAATTCCTAAGCTTCCTATTTATAGGTAAGAAGTAGGAAATTTCTAGGAAGTTTCCTATAGCTTTTCTAGGAAGTTACCTATACATCTTCTAGGAAGCTTCCTACTTACATATATATCTTCTTACACCTTCCTAGCACCTTCCTTTGATATTATCTATCTCATATATATATATATATATTTATTTTTTTCATGTATATCTATTTAGGTGATTAATAAATCGTACTTAGCTTAATTAATCTTGCTTAACTTAATTACTCTCGCTTAGCTTAATTAATCTTGCTTAACTTAATTAATCTTGCTTTAATTAATCTTACTTAGCTGATTAATTAGCTTAATTAATCTTGCTTAGCCGTTAATTAATCTTACTTAGCTAATAATTTTACTTAATTGCTAAATATTCTATTTTAGGGTCTCCCTGGTTACGAGTTCTAATTTCTAGATACAACGGAACTCGCATTAGTGTATTAACTCCATTCAACTTTAACGATGATCACGAGATAAACCCTCACAACGAATGACAAAGTGCAATACTTAAACATCCATCGAATTCACGACGAATGACAAAGTATAACCCGAGTTTGAGCAGCACTTAAACATCCATCGGATAGTTCAATCGATCGGATAAGGTATCGTACCAGTGATTAAAGTTATTACCCTAATAACGGGCAGAGTTTTGGGATTTAGAAGGTATAATCCCGAGCTACTATTTACTATAATAAAAGCTGAAGGAAAGAAAAGAATGATAGCAGTGATCGAGTTAATACCCTGTTATCGCGGCATTGTTTCGTGTTGTGGGTGTTCTGAACGAGAAAGTGAATAACTCAGTGTAGGAAACGAATTTGAGCGCCGAACGAACACCAGAATTCAAGTGCCAATGCCCTCTATTTATACTGAGAAATTGTCCTTCTCGCGCCACGCGAGAGATCCTTGTGTGCGCGTCGCGTGGCGCGACGGGTTACTTTTAATATCAGGTTGCCGCGTGTATTTGTAGGTTAGTTGAGTCGACGGATCGAGAAAATTCAATTCTGACAGCAAACTGTGATGATAATTGTAAATGGGGAAATACCCCCCCTGAGTTTTAGGGGCCCTGATCCTGATTACGATTGTTCTGAAATTTTTAGGGTTTGTGCAGGATTACTTGAGTGTCTCAATTAGGGTTTCCTTTTGGGCAAATTAAAATAAGAAATAGTATTTTTAATGAGAGTTGTTATATCAGGGTTCCAGGTTTATACTTACGGAACGTTTTTAGGACATTTTTGTGTGAGTCGTTACACGATGCGACACTATCAGGATACCACAATTAGCCACCATGTGGCACCATTGTCTTCAACCTTCCATCACCGTTTGCAACCACACGCTACATTTGAAACACCCTATGTCGCCACCACACCACCTCCAAAAATCCTTAGCACTATTTTTGGATTTTGTGTATATATTTTAGCTAATTGTGTTTACTCAGTTAGTTGTCTATACTTTGTGATGGTTACATTGTTGCCAAATTGGGTATTTTGTGTCTATATTTGACTACAACTTTGTGTTATGTATTAATGTATTTAAGGGAAACATCACATAACATAAATATACACAAAGTTGTAATCAAATATAGACACAAAATATCCAACTAGAATTAGATTTGTCATTTAGGTGATTTAAAGTGTGAAAATTGTAATTGTGATTGTAATTTTTTTAACTGTAACTGAAATTGGGTTAACTAAAGCGTGTAAATTGTAATTGGTAATATGAATAAGAAATTGTTATGTCTATCCTATAGTTCTATGTTTCTTTAACTCTATGTTTAACCATGTTTAACCTAATGTTTCATGATCGAACATGTTTAACCTATGTTGACTTCTTAGTTCATTTTAGAGATGATGAACAGGATTTTGAATGAGGTAGGCGTAGTAGGGATAGCTACATTTTTGGATGATGCGGGAATCTATGAGGCACAAGAGGCTACAATGCAGGTTAAACAAGGGGAACGGGAAGTGGCAATGACGTTGGTTTCGGTGGCACGGGACACAGTGATGCAGGCCGAGCGGGAGGTGACATGGAAGGAGTTCTAAGAACTGCATTGAACGACCCTAGAAGACCCGTTGAACCAACGGCATTTTAGAGCGCCACCATTATAGTACCCTCCCACTATTTAACTAGATTATCTCTCGAATACTAATTAGAAACACATCTATAAATAAAAACAAATTTTGATTGTAATGAGAAATTTTATAGATTCGTAGTACGTATTATCACTATGATTTAAAGATTTATAGTACTTGTTATTACTAGATTGTAATGTGTTATCTATATTACTAGATTATTTATGTATTATAATTAAAATCATATATCATCGACATAAGAAGCCATCAGAGATCTGTCAGTAACCATTTTGTCAAGAACCCCTTGGTGAAAATTTAGTCATTGATTCGTCGATGATAGTATGTGAGTTGTAACTATATTACATCGGTAATCGACCAGTCTGTAGTACTCTCTACCAGTGATCCCTTAGTAAAATATGTGGTAAATCATTATGAACTTCTTCGCCTACTTTAGGTTTTCGAACTCAATATCATCTATAAATTACCGACAAAATCAATTTCACCAAGTTATTTTCGACGGACGAATTGGTCATTGAAAACCCTTTGTTTTGTAATGTATTCAAGCCAGAATCGATGAAATTAGGGTTGGCCCTGAGCATAGCCCTGGTGGGTGATGACTCAGGTCCAAAAACTTTAAGGCCCGCAACTTTATATATATATATATATATATATATATATATATATATATATATATATAGTGTGAGGTTCATTGGGAAACACTAAAAAAGTGGGGAACAGTGGGGAACTGACTCAAACGAACTCCGATTGAACTCATTCTAGCGGCGTTGGAACCGGCTCGTCGAACCCTAACTAGGATCTCTTAATCTTAAACCCTAAATCATAACCCATAAACCCAAAATATATTAGGGTTTGGCTTTTAGGGTTTAGCTTTAGGGTTTAGGATTTAGCTTTAGGGTTTAGCTTTAGGGTTTAGGGCTTAGCTTTAGGGTTTAGCTTTAGGTTTAGCCTTTAGGGTTTAGCTTTTAGGGTTTATAGTTTAGATTTTCCGGTTTAGCTTATGTTTTAGCGTTATTTTTTTAGCTTTAGGGTTTAGAGTTTAGGAGTTAGGATTTAGGGTTTAGGGTTAAGAGATCTTAGTTAGGGTTCGGCGAGCCGGTTCCAACGCCGCTGGAATGAGTCCAATCGGAGTTCGTTTGAGTCGGTTACCCGTTGTTCCCCACTTTTTTAGTGTTCCCCAATGAACTTTCCCCTATATATATATATATATAGGGGAGGGTTATCTTGAGAACCCTAAATATTGAGAGAACCGTGAGAACGAATGAAAAAACCAATCAAAACCAATTTTTTTAATACAAACCTCATTGTAATTAAGATACAACATCAAAAAAAGAATTTACAACATCAAATAATTCATTTCTCCTTTCAAAATCACTTTTTTTAGATTTTTTTACACATGTGTAAATATAACAGATTTACACATGTGTAAATGGCAAACTTACACATGTGTAAATTTTCTTTTTTTACAAATTCACGTAAATTTAAACGTGTAAATTGAATTTCTAACATTGTATTCGAATAATAATGATGAGTGTAGAAAAAAAATTTGAATTTGAATTGTTTTTGACCAAGTTCTTGCGATTTTTTCATTTGTTCTCACGGTTCTCACAATATTTAGCATTCTCATTTAAACCCTCCCCATGGGAGGGTTTAAATGAGAATGCTAAATATTGTGAGAACCGTGAGAACAAATGAAAAAATCGCAAGAACTTGGTCAAAAACAATTCAAATTCAAATTTTTTTTCTACACTCATCATTATTATTCGAATACAATGTTAGAAATTCAATTTACACGTTTAAATTTACGTGAATTTGTAAAAAAAGAAAATTTACACATGTGTAAGTTTGCCATTTACATGTGTAAAAAATCTAAAAAGAGTGATTTTGAAAGGAGAAATGAATTATTTGATGTTATAAATTCTTTTTTTGATGTTGTATTTTGATTACAATGAGGTTTGTATTAAAAAAATTGGTTTTGATTGGTTTTTTCGTTCGTTCTCACGGTTCTCGCAATATTTAGCGTTCTCAAGATAACCCTCCCCTATATATATAAACCTTTACATTTACTTTTTAACTGGGTCAATTTGTTTTAATACTTGTAGTTACAACCATTTTTAAAGGGCCTAAAATATAACTCCAAAGTGTATTACTAATGGTAAAATGGTCCACTCAATATAAAAGGCTCAGTCCTGACATGTTAGTCTAGTAGTTAGTCACTTGTTTTCTCTCCTTGAGGTCCCAAGTTCAACTCCCACTAGCATCATTTTGAAGGACATTGGTGGTGACAATGAAGTTTAGAACTAGGCCTCTCTGGAAGTCGCTTGTTCTAAACTGAGCCGAACCAGATTTTACCGCAGTGGGCCTTCAGGCGGGCGGTTTTCCCCGGAACTGGTGGCTTGGTGGCTCAGGTATGCATCCAACTCTGATCGTTATATAGGAGGGGATGCATTTGCTCGATTGATGGCATTCCAGGATGCTTATTCGATGATTTGGTTGGCAGTTCAAAAAAAAATTAAAAAGCCCAAATTTCAAACAGTCAAACCCAAATTAAATATTAATCCCAATCGATTTAGCGGGTAAGTCCCGGTTTTTTATCTCATCGAGGGCCCACAAGTTTTTTTTAATGTTTTATGAGACGTGCCTAGTTGAAATGGTATAAGAAGTAGAACCAAGTTAAGATAACAAGGATCGACCCAATTTTCCCAAAGATCTCATCATTTTATTAAGGAAATCGAGTTCCATCTATTTTTCATTTGAAAGAAGAGTTACCTGCTTTTAGAACATACTTCGAAGAATGAAGTTAAAATGTTAAATAAATATATTTTCTAATGATATTTAGATATTTATAATATGATTTTTTATCATCCACTTAAAAAATAATTACTCGCCTATATATCCATGAGTCAACAAATGTTATTTAAAATATGGGCAACAAGAATTTTCAAATCATTTATTAGTTGAACAATATATATTATTCAACGGGTAAATATGGGGGTAATATAAAGATGAGGAAGTGAATAATTATGCGAATGGAGCAAATGTAAGATAATGATGATTGAAGAAGAAGATGATGAAGCACCCATGAATGGTTGTTAGCTAGTTATCAATTGCCATGCAAAATATGTTGGTCACTACCAATCATTCATATCATGTCTCTCCCAAATCATAGCTTCCATTTACTTTTATTCAGAGTTTAGTAAAAACAAGTAAAGTAAATGTTAATAACATAATGTTTTTTAAATAGTAAAACAAATAAGTATTATATTATATTATATTACACACATATTAAAAGAACTCTTGTAAGGTCAGGGGTGTGGCTTAACGCCACCCCGCCAACAAGGCAAACATAGTGCCTCTGGGAGGCCACCGTCCACACCGAGCAAATGAAATGGAGGCGCCATCCTTCTTCCGCCATGCTGCTAACGAGCAAAAAACGGAGTGCAGGTGAGGCCCAGCTATTTTCAACCAATAATTTTTTTTTTTAATTTTATTTAATAGAGGGGCTTTATACCACACCCTCCAAGTTAAAGGAAGGGGCTTTAAAGCCCCCCATATGACGTGGCGCCTAGTTGGATCTGACGTGGCGTGATAACCGAACTAGTGAAATTACGTACGCTCATCCTCCGTTATGGAACATAGGGCGTTATTGTTGTTTTTTTGCTGAGGTGGAAGAGGGTTGGCGCCTCATACCAGGGGCGGACCTGATGTATAACCAGCCGTAGCACGGGCTACGGCTCAACTTTGTACCGGTAGTGTAATTTTGTTTCCGATTTTTATACAAAGGACACCCCTAAAAAAATTTTAAGCCCAAATTGTAGTTGTAAATAATAAGCCCAAATCAGTTTATATAGCCCAACCAATTGTTATTAAAGCCCAGTTATGAAATGCTTACATTCAATAATGAAGATTGTAAATAATAAGCCCAACCAATTGTTATTAAAGGCCAGTTATAATGTTATATGTTAGCCCAAACCAGTTATAATGTTATATGTTAGCCCAAAATCGAAGAATCAAACGTCGCGCCACTGAAGGATACCAAACGTCGATCAGACTGAACTTCTATCGTGTTGTCGCTGTGGCCTGTGAACGACGAAGACTGAGGCAGAAGAAGTGCTGAACTGTTGATCGGATGATCGCTGACTAGTTGAATCAAACATCCATTCATTCATCCGCAAACTGAGTTGATCCTTTCATCCGCAAACTGAGTTGATCATCCGCAAATCGCTGATCATTCGCAAATCTTACACACATACATCCGCAAACAGTTTGATGATGATTCATAAAATCAGACATATCACCACTCGCATGAGCAGTAGATTCAAACATACGAACTAACACGAACATCAAATATTTTTTTCGTCCAAAAGACACCCCGTATTACTTCAACAACTTTACATTAGGTATTACTTCACCGGCTTTCATGTTTGGATCGACCCTCCTCTCTAACAATCCACTCAACAATGAGATGTATGTATCTTTTCGTTATATGTGTTTAAATTACTTGTCTTTTACATTGTTTCATGCCTTTATATAGCAATGCAAGATTTTTTGATTCTCGACTTGTGTTCAAGACCAACATAAATACACTTGATATCACGAAGGATGGGGTTGTCATAGAGTTGTGTGAAATTGATAACCAAAAAAATGTAGGTACCCTTGTATATATTTTAACCATTATGAGATTCAACATTGGCGTAGTTTAGTTTTTTTTTTTTTTTTTGAATGGCTAACGGTGCACCCCTAACGATCCCGGGTTCGAGCCCCGGGCCCCCCCGAAGGTCCAGCCCTCACCAGACATACGCCGGTTAGTACTCGAACCCCCCTAAACTCACCCGGGTGGGAAACCCACCACAAGCCAGGATCGAACCTGAGCCTATGGGGTAAAACCCCCCCCACCTCCACCACTAGGCTGTGGCTTCATTGGCGCGTAGTTTAGTTAGTGTGTTAGGTAAAGAAATAATTTGTAAAGATTTATAGATAAATACTTGTAACATTTATAATGTCAATTTAAAACATGGAGGTTTTAAATTTTGTATGTAAACTAGTGTTATGCGCTGCCCACGTTAGGGGGGCGCTAAGCCGAATATTTCTTAGTTTGATAACATATACGTCTATATTTTGGTTACTTATACATGTTACTTATAACATGATCTCAAAAAACAAACATCGAGCCAACCAATTAAACCAAAACACTAACATAGTTTTGCTAAAAAAAACTAAAACGATGGCAAACATGTAATATAGAGTTGCGGGCAAAACAGTAATTTGTCAGGACCAATGAGCAAGTGCTAGGCAGCTACTTGATACGAATAAAAACTACGTTGATTCAACCAAGTAAAATAAAACACTGTCATAGTTTTGCAAAAAAAAAAAACGATAGCAAGATTGCAATTTTGAACTTAGGCAAAATCGTAATTTTGAAGTAGAGACAAAATCATATGTTGAACTGAGGGCAAAATAGTAATTTTTAGGTGGGGACAAAACCATATTTTTATTTTAAACTAGGGGCAAAATCGTAATTTTGAGTTAATTTTGTTTTATGAATAGTGCCTTTACTTTTTTACCAATTTATCTTTTTTCTTTAGCTTAGAGTTGTTTTGACTTTCTTTTATTTTTATATTTCAAATACACTTTATATTTTGATCTATCATAATTTTAAATTAGAGATAAAATTGTCATTTAGTTGAAACCAATGGATAAGTGTCACTATTCCCCCATCTTTCTTTTGCAGTTATAGATAAGAGTAAACTGCCATTTTGATCCCTGAGATTTGGTCACTATTATCACTTTAGTCCAAATCTCAAATCTTTTGCATCTGGGTCCCTGTGATTTCAGTTTTATTGCCATTTTGGTCCAAAAGTGAAGTTAGGTCATATTTGTCTTATAAAATCCTGCTATTTTGTCCTTTTCCTCATGGGCAAAATGATCATTTTACATATACTTTTAAAATCAACTATAATCCAGCTAATTAATCTATAATCTCATTTAATCGGTGTTTTCTTTTTGCATACAGAGTTGCTCGAATTGAAAGCAAGATGTAATTAACTAGCCATGAATCAATATTAATAGCTCAGATCAAACGATTGGAAGAACAAATGCAGAAAGAATATGATTATGCATCTATAAGAACAGGAACAAGTGGATTCAGAAATTAGAGAGATAGAATCGCAAGAAACGAGAGAATTGAGATCGGAAAACACGCAATGTCGTATACACAAATCGATCGAAGGAGAGTTTTAGAGAGAGAAAGCTAGAGAGAGAGAATGTGACCTCGTTGTGTGAATGGGTAGACCAGACCGTGTCCTGTGGGTGTTAGCAGGTCAATCCCCACATTCTGTCGGCCATCCTTCATCTCCAGCTCAGCTCGCACAACAACAACTCGCCTACCAGCACATCCATCAACAGCAGCAGCAGCAACTGCATCAACAACTACAGAACTTCTTGGCAAATCAATACCAATAAATCAAACAAACAACCGATTTTAAAAATCACAGTCTACCATTAGCCATGATCAAGAAAATCATGAAGGCCGATGAGGATGTAAGGATGATATCAGCTGAAGCCCCGACCATATTCGAACGCGCGTGTGAAATGTTTATCCTTGAGTTGACTCTAAGGTCTTGGAACCACACTGAAGAGAACAAAAGGAGGATGCTTCAGAAAAATGATGGATGTGCTGGGTGTTGAGGTGGAATTGGGGGATTTAGGGTTGTTAAAGTCGATTGATTCGTGAGAAGAGTAGAATTGGGGCTCTTCGAAACCCTGTTGTTCATATAACATCATCGATTACTGTAATTTGTGAAGTGAATTGAGAAATTGGAGAGGATTGGAAGTGATATTGATGGAATTGATGAATTGGAGAAGATGATGGTTTTGTGCTTCTTTTATTAGGTAAAGGATTAATTAATTTAATTATTTTAATTAATAAATTATTAAAATAATACTTGTAATGACCAAATTACCCCTGGGGAAAAGGACAGAGCTAATTTCACTTTTGGACCAAAATGGCAACAAAGCTGAAACCAAACGGACTCAGATGCAAAAGGTTTGAGATTTGAACTAAAGTGGCAAAACTGCCTAAACCTCGGAGACCAAAATGGCAATTTACTCTATAGATAATAATGCATTAGAGTTTTTTTTACATTTTTTGATATATTAAATAATAAGTTATTGTTATGAATTATTAGCAGACATATAGGCCCCACCCATTTTGTTTTATTTCTTTTGTTTTCTATAAATCATTCAATGTATCTCATAGTTGAAGAGATGATATAATGTATTCGTTGCCGTTCATCTTTTGAGTTTTCATTAAAAAGAAATATTAGATGTAATATGATTGTGAAAGAAGAGAAGAATAGAGAAAGATATATAGAGGAAGTTTTGATCTTAATCTCTTAAGTTTTATAACACGTTATCAGCACGAGCGCTGTCAACCAAGCAAATGAGCTATTACCATACTCAATGTAAATATATACATATATATAGGTTGAAAGCCTAAGGGTGCACCAGTGAGTTGTAAAACCATACACCTTTAGGATGATCTTTTAGATCCCGTTTCTCCTTTATATATATGTATATTTATAATATAGTTCTGTGATAAATTAAAATTAGTACAGGGAACCTATTGCTCTGGAGATATAATAATTATGGGACTACTAACATTTATTTATGCTTCTAACATTTTCGTTTATGCATCTAATATTTATTTATACAATATAACATTTACTAGCTACAGTAAACTGTTTCAAAACGTATCATGGAAGCCTTAACCAAACGTATGGTGTAAGCTTAAATTTTCTTATCTATATAAGAAACCCACTACTCGAGCTAATCTACACATAAGCTACAACTTCTGATATAATTCAACACATACCCAAAATAACCCGTACCCAAACTTTTCTTAGTTTCAACAAAACCAAATATTTAAATGGCAAATCTTCCAGTAGCATACGCTGAATCTTCAAATGCAGCAAACATTCATCGATTCCTTCGGTTTACTTATTTACCCAATCGTGAGAGGTATCAAAAACTCAAGAATCTTGAAGTTTTTTCTATTAGCGGTATTGATTGGTATCAAATGGAAATGTTTGATCCAAGTGGTTTACTGGCGAGATTACTACCACGTAATACGCCCTGGCGTCGTTTCTTCGACATCCTAGAACCGTCATACGATGAACTTGTATATGAGTTCTTGTCCACTTTCTATTTCAAATATGATAAAAGTCTTACCGATGAATCTATTCATTTTCGACTTTGTGGACAATCTCATAATATGTCATTAACAGAATTCGCAGTTCATCTGGGCATATATACAGATGAAGAAGTTAAACAACCTATTTTTACGGAGGCATCAACCTCTTATTCCTCTGAGGAAATGAAAGAATATTGGCTAGGCCATTCATCGAAAGAGTGGTGTAACAATAATAATTCTATGAAATTCACAGACCCTCGTTATCAATATATGCACCGTGTTTTAGCCAACACTCTCACGGGGCGCAAGAATAATCAACATAGGGTTAGTACTACCGACCTTTTCCATCTGCATAGTATTTTTGAGCAAGTTCCTTGTAATATTGCCCACGAGCTTGCTACATATCTTTTAAATCAACAAACAAATCCTCTGAGAATCATGGGAGGGTCTTACATTACAAAAATAGCAAAATCATTAGGTATCTTAAGTAATCAGATTATCCAAGGATTATCCCCACCAAAGGCACTTGGGATTGTAAATTTTAACACTGTTAGGCTAACCCCTTTTCATAATTATACACTAAATCAACCATTCCAGTCGGAGGAAGCTCAGGTTATCTTAGAAAGTACCTCAACACGAAATTTACAACAATCATTGTTGCAGCTTCCTCAACCGTCTTTTTATCGATTTGATCTGCAACCACAGCTGCCACCCGTACAAGAACATATTACAACTAACCTATCTCAACCACTAGCACCGAACATCTTACAAAACATCTCACCTTTAGTTTTCGAGGAAGATTCAACGATGCAACAAACTTTATTTGATGAAAACATGATATTCCAAGAGCAGTTGGCATCAGAATCATTTTTGCAATCACCATTACCGCAACAGTTTTTCCAATAACTATTAAACGAAGTAGAACAACAACTGCCACCAATTAATATAACAGGACCAAGTACGGTGCCTCAAATGAATCTACCTCCAGATTCAATAGGAGTCGAAGTGGCTAGGTTAAACGATCAGATTCGAAATTTGTCTAAACAAATAAAACGGCTGACATAAAGAAATAAATGGTTGGAAGACATGCTAAAACAAATAGCTAATAGTATGCAACTAACTCTACCACCTTCACCACTTTATGATTCAGAGTCTGAATTTGATTCATTATATGATTAATTTCAAATGTAAGTTTGTTCACATCATAATAGACTATCAAATTATTATGATTAAATTGTTTAATACATACATTCTATTTTGTGTTTTTACCTACAAGTAATACATATATGATCATAAATAAGAAGTTTATGAATCATAATCAGTAGGCATTACCGGTTAGACCATACCGAGTCTAGATGATGTGAAAAAATATCAAAGAAATAGAAGATTCTTCATGGTACTTACATATGCAATATTTGCTCTCAAGAGAAGTTAATGATATACCAACTAAAGTATGGCTTAGATCCCTAAATATTTTGGAAATAATAAGGGGATATGTGTATCCCGACATGATACCATTTAGTATTCTGAAATCGATGCATCGTCTAAATGGTTATCAAATCCACAACCTGAAGCTTGTGTGATTGTGGCTTAGCTAATATGATAGCAAGCATATTAATCCAGATTACTATTGGTTACAAAGCCAATGATCATAAGAGGAGCAAAAGTTCATTTAGGTACATGTAATTTTATATATAGTACCATCAATTCACATCAAGCCAATAAGTTATAGTTCTCCCCATACAGTTGGTTTTTGGTCAGGAACCAAAGATGTCTCATCAAAGATTTTGGTTGTGCGACATATATTGAAACTCATCCACCACACCGCACAAAGATGGGACTTCTAAAAAGTTTGAGAATATGTTGGGTATAAATAATCATCTATGATTGAATACTTAAAGCCATTAGTGAGAAATTTGTTTATGGCTCATTGGTTTTCACTTTAGTGAATGAATGTTCCCAACATTAGGGGGAGAAAACAAGCAGTTGGAAAGTGAAAAGTGAAATGAATTATCCTGTCATCTTGGTCCTCAGACTATGAACTAGAAGTTTAAAGTATAATTCATTTACTAGTATTAAAGAACAAATTACCAGACAAGTTCACTGACCTAAATAGAGTGACTAAGTAAGTTACATAATCAACTGCTTATGCTCTAGTTATATTTGTGTCCCAAGAAGACAACCACATATTTTTGTAATGAGTCTATTGCACGCCTAAAGCGTGGTAGATAGTTGATTCCAATAATAAAATTCCTCGAAAATTGGAGCAAGTAATTAAGATGGTCAAATCGAGGTTATAGTAATAAGACCTCCTGAATAGACATTAGACATGATGGTTCAAGAAGAACCTCAGGTACCTGGAAATAAAGAGATCTCGATAAGTTGTATCATGTTTAAGATATGTATGGAATCAAAATAAAAACCGACGTCGTTATACTTTTGTATATAATGTAGCGCTTAAAATGATTAAATGATGAGGATCAAGATTAAGATCTGCCTATGAATGAATATTAAGAAATGATTGGCCAAAATAGAAAGATGCAAATAAGGCAGAGTTTAGTTCTCTAATGAAATGGAAAGTTTCTGGACCAACAGTCCATACAACTGAAGTTGTAAAATATGTTGGATACAAATGTGTCTTTTACGCAAATCATGTGAAAATCAAATTAAGTGATATAAGTCAAAATTGGTGGCACAAGAATTTTCACAAAGACCTATGATTGATTATGAGGAAACGCATTCTCCAGTGGTGGATATAATAACTTTCCAATATCTGATTAGTTTGATAATATATATAATGTGGTACTACAAAATACATGAAAATTCATGAAGGATTTAAATTATCAAAATCGTGTAAAGTAAGCTCTCGGGAACATTATGATCATTGTACACAAATTCATATATTGATACGATATAAAGAATTCCCTCATAGATTGATAATGTCAGAAGCTTTGATATCAAAACCTTAAGAACATACTATATCAAGTTCACAAAATAGGTATGGACTAAAATAATCGGATCGAGTGTTGTACAACTCGAGATATTCGGATAAAGAGGGATATACGTGTGATTAAATTAGCCATGTTTTTATCAAAATTTACTTTTAAAAGTTCACTATAATCAAAGTTTACAGTGATGATGTCTATGTAGGAACTAGGTTCACTTTTTATCAAAATATATTACAAAATAAATAATAAATAATAACGAGACTCTCGTTATTTGTGGGAAGTTCGATTGGTACAATACCGGTTACAAAAACTAAATAAACGAATATAAAATACAACTAAATTGTACCAATCTTGATTCAAAGACAATGTCTTTGAAAACTTCAACCGCATCTACGAGATCGAAACTCCGCTCCAAGACAAGCAAAATTGTTGACGATTTTTGGTTGAGGCACGTGTTCAACACGCTTCCCTTAAAACAGATTCCGCGCCTCCTCTCAGACGGTCTGTCTCCCAGGGTACAACAACCGGAACAGTATGTGTACTGCCGGAGATGGCACTCACGCCCGAGATTACACCGGGTATAATTTGGTGTACATATAATTAGGAAATATGAAGTCGAAGAAAAAGACAATTTAGAGAATACTCTTCTCTAAATTTCTATGGAACAAAAATTCTTTTATGTGTGTGTATTACTCATCCTTACCGATGATCTCTAGAATGAAGCATCATCCTCTTCTTATACTCACACATATAAAGAAGTCATTAAACCCCAATTATTATTGTCATGAATTAGACAATTAATCAAGATCATTAATCTTGTAATAAACGGGTTTAAATCTCTACATAAATGGACTTTAGTGGTTCGGTCAAAACTGTCATTTCTCTTAATGACTAGAATTAAACGAATTGAAACAGCTACTTTGGCAAAATAGCCAGCTGTTTTGTTTTCGCTGCAAACCTGCGCGCACGCCTGAACTTAGTTGCTAGTCCATGCATCACGCTACATGGACCTTACACCACGCCATATGGAGCCGCGCATCACAGGGATGCCACTACACATACCAGGACGCCACCCGGTCATGTGCCATCCATACTCGCGCGCCACTTGCATTCTTCGCCATGGCCAATGTCGTGCGCCATGCGCCTAAGGAACTTGCGTTGCATCGACATGCGCTATGCCATGATATCCGCCTAGGCTACCCAAGTGTGCGCCATAATCGGACCCGCCATGTATCTGACCACACGCTCATGGACAAAAATACAAAGGCGGTGTGCGAAGTTCAAATTGCACTACATAGGGTCTATAGCCCACGGCACGCACGCATATATGCACGAGTAAGGGTGGTTGCACCCTTAAGGGTCCCCACTGGTGTTTGCCTTTAAGTAAACAATATACAAGGAGTGCTCCTCCTTATAAACCACTTTAAGTTTTGTCATCCCACCTATGTGGGACAAGTTGACAAAACTAATCCATTTTATTCATCTTTGTTTGTTCCAAACATACAACTTCAAGCTTCGATATCTCATTCATCTTAGCTCTATTTGGACATAGTTTGAACACAAACCATAAATAATTATTTATACAACACATATATAAATATTATTGATGTCCAAAATATTTAGTGAAAAACTCATTTTCACTAAAATTTCCAACAATCCCCCACATGAATGGAGATCGATTAAAACACACAAAATTCCCCGATGAAAACTCGACAGTCGAGTATTGCAGGATAGGTAGGTTTTGCCTTTGAACCTTCCTTTGTGAAGCATAATTAGTCTACTAGGGTTTTGTAGACGTGATGTCCTTGAACAACCCCCCATTTGTGTAAACGACAATATACATTCACACAATACTTTCCCTAGCCGGGCCATCCCCTCACTATCGTGTCCTATAATGGTCATGGAGCACTTTCCTGGTTCTGCGGGAGCTCTAGGAATTATGCCCTAATTCCATTCGAAGCGACCACACTTCTCTCCAACATAGGTGATTTCCCTTTAAATCATTAAAAGCATTATGGTTTACTATGATTTACACAAATCATAAAACCACATATTATGCTTAACCTCACAACAATGTCACTGAATATTATAGGAATGGACTAAGACGTATTTAAACACCCTTTTTATAGTTTTAGGGGATATATGAAACATATAAACTAGCTTATATATAAACATATATATTAGCTACCCCCCCCCCCCACAGTGACTACCCTTCGGTTCATGATTAAGTTGGCCTATTGAACCTAGATCTTGGGATCTCCAGTCAACTAGGTTAGGTTTCCCTCATGTCCTTTTTTCCATGGCTTTAGTCCCATTCCACAACCTGATCTGTTATCAACCCACTGGTTGTTGGATCCAAAATTATCTTTGACTTCGCTAAGTCACCAACGATAATTTAAATTGCGATCAGTTGTTCTAACGTGTTCTTGACTCGCTAGTCACTTTTGCCTTTTAGTCAACTCATAAGACTTATAACTCTTGATCTCAACCTGGATCCAGTTATGTACCTTGTCTTAGAATGACATGAAACTCAATTCATGGCTGGACACGTTTTCACCATGCCTTTGGTGTGTCATGACTGACATCTTACTAGATTTTGAATCTAACCAATTGGCATTCGAGTCCAATCTACTCGATTGACTCCATATAACCATTGTGTACTCCACTTGGTCATGCGTTTGCAATATATGCAAGTCACCCCCACATTTAAGTGTAACTGGATAGCATCCAAATGGGGTGATGAAAGGTTCTCCCTTTCATTTTGAGTTTGAGAAAACTTCTCAACTACTATTTCCACATTCAAATGCAAATCACCCCCACATTTAAGTGTAATTGGATAACATCCAAATGGGGTGATGAAAGGTTCTCCTAGTTTGAGAAAACTTCTCAACTACCATTTCTTCATACCCTAAAGGGTTTGTTGCTTAAATGGTTCCTCCCCCCCACATTGCTTGCATTTTAATGAAGTTATATTTATAGTTTTGTTTATCACAAAATTCGTTCTTGTGTCAACACATATTTTGAATGTTTAAAGTTAATTTAATCTCCGTCGAGCATATAAATTAACAACTATTAGTCTAGCATGCTTTAGACCACAATACTCTAGCATGTGAACAGAAGATGCATCATTCTGATTCTTCACAGCCTTAAGAGATAACGCACTATCTCTTTCGAACATTCGTTTCTTAGTTTATACACAATAATGAAATTTATTTCACCATTCCAAAACCATCGGTTTTTAGGAAGGCCTCAAAACCATAGTTAATTCCATCCATTAGGATCATAACTCGTTTGCCTTTTTATCTCCAAGGCTTCACCATTGACTTCCTAAAGACTTAAACATAAGTCTTAATCCAAGTCACTTTGATGAAAAATCTTTGTATAAAATCACTTAAGTCTTGAGATATAGCCAATTAGATTGACTCTCAACAACAAAGCATTCACGTATGCCTATAGTGATATATACATTTACATTGTTGTTTCATTAATACCATGTATTGGGATACTCTCCCAAATTGAGGACCAAGCCTCCACATAGTTCAAACAACCTTGATGGTGGTAGAAGCATCTACAAGTCCATCACTATTGTAAATTTTCGTTAATAAATCATTTACAATAATAACATATATTTCTTTCATATGTTATATTCTTTGAAAACTCACATGTGCATTTCCATGTAGATGCTCTCAACATTAGATGGCATATCTTGTTTTCGTGCATTTCATCTCAAACCATGCACCACGTTTCTCACAAACTCGTTATATGTTTGATGTTTGATTTGTGACTTATTACATAAGTCATGATCACAACCCGCTCGTTGTGTCCGTGTAAATTAGTTTTTACACTTTGTATCAAAATGTGTATCCTTTTGACAACTTATTAGTAGTCCAAAATAACGGATACACCAATGATATCTAAACATCAAATCCCAAAGTGTTATTATTTTCCACACTTTCGACCGAAATAATCGCAATTATATCGTTCTATCATGTTTTGAGGTACTCCCTCAATGGAACACGTATAACTTGTTTCGTCTTCAAACCCCCAACTTGAATAATCACAAGTTGTCCAAAATATAAAGTTGTTTACAATTAACTACTCGCAAGTAGTTGAGCAACTTATTATATTTATAACAACATCGAGTTGTTTTTCACCAAATAGTCTTTCCGAGACTATTATATGCTTGAACACGTTATACTTCTTGTGGAAGTAACGAATCACTTGTAAATCGCAAAGACATGTTTTATTCGTTCAAAACATTTCTCGTTTTTGCAAGTGTTTTAAAAATAAACCATATATATTTTTTTTTTATGTTTTGATTACAAATCAATACAATAAACCTTATAATAGTTTATTTAATAAAACAGTTTCAAACTCGCTCATTTGAAAAAATAAAACGAATACACATCGTTTTAATAGTTGGTTTATCATATTCAAACCATTTCTAACCGCTGTTAGATAATAACGATTACTAATCGTTAAAATGAGTGGTTTGTATGATAACCAATTCTAATATGCTAATTAGAATTTAAATGTTTAACAAACATTCAAAATATTCGGTTTTGTAAAGTAAACCGCTTCTAACGCGCTTGTTAGAAATAAAACGAATACATTTATTCTCATAAGCCACTTTTGGTTTATTTAAATGATCATTTTCTAACACGCTCGTTAGAAATAACCATAAACATTTTCTAACACGCTTGTTAGAAAATATGTATAAAACTATTACAAATCATCTTAAATAGTTTATCATAGTTAACCCGGTTCTAACCCGCTCGTTAGAACTTAACGATTGCAAATCGTTAAAATAGTTGGTTATAAAATAAAGTAATTCTAATACGCCCATTAGAAAATTAAATGATCATTTATTGTCATAAGCCGTTTTGGTTTATATAAAATAAACGTTTTCTAACCCGCTTGTTAGAAATAAATAATTGACAAAGTCATTAAATCGTTTCTAACACGCTCGTTAGAAAATAAACAACTATCAAACTCTTTAAATCGTTTCTAACACGATCGTTACAAGTAATCGATTACAAAATGTGTTTCGAAGTTTATAAAAAATATAAACTATTTCTAACACGCTCATTAGAAATAAACAAATAAAAATCGTTTAAACGTATGTGGAAAAAATCCGTTTCTAACTCGCACATTAGAAATTAAATAGTTTAGACAAAACCGTTACAAGGTTTATTATCCAAAATAATTGTCTCCAACACGCTCGTCGATAATTATTTGAAATAATAATATTTTCTAACACGCTCGTTAGAAAATCTAAACGTATATTTTCTAGCACGCTCGTTAGAAAATCTAATCGTCTTTTAACAAGTTAGTTTTACACAATCACGGTATCTAACACGCTCATTAGATATAAAAGATGATATTAGAACTTATTATTCTATAAAATTCTAACACGCTCGTTAGAAATAAAAAGTTTTAATCTTGTTATTCTTTCAACATCAACATTTCTAACACGCTCGTTAGAAAATATTAAAAAATGTTATTTTATAAAATAATTACTTTCTAATATGCTAATTAGAAAATCAATATATACCAAGACTTTTAAAACCAACATTAATATATCAATTATGGTTACTAAACGCTTGTAATAAATAAATTAAACGTTACAAACATTTAATTTTTATGGGTTACAAAATATATATTTCTAATACGCTCATTAGAAACTTTTAGTATTTCAAAACATATTGAAATACATATTATTTTGTATATGGTTCGGTTTATCTAAACACGAACAAAAAAACCCATGAACTGTAAAACTTGAATCAAAACAGTCGTTTTGCAACCCGGTATTCGGATTAAAGATTGTACTCCAATCATAAAATTAATCCGACTCATTGTACTAAATAAATATTTCCCAAAAGTATTTTCAAGATTTTAACAAAAAATCCCAGTAAATATTTTAACTTTCGTGAACCTAAATCCTCGTAGATAAGGGATTTAAGATTGTAGCAACAATCTTCACGAAAGTATGTTTTAAGATTGTAGGAACTAGGTTCACTTTTTATCAAAATATATTATAAAATAAATAATAAATAATAACGAGACTCTCGTTATTTGTGGGAAATTCGATTAGTACAATACCGGTTACAAAAACTAAATAAACGAATATAAAATACAACTAAATTGTACCAATCTTGATTCAAAGCCAATGTCTTTGAAAACTTCAACCGCATCTACGAGATCGAAACTCCGCTCCAAGACAAGCAAAATTGTTGACGGTTTTTGGTTGAGGCACGTGTTCAACACGCTTCCCTTAAAACAGATTATGCGCCTCCTCTCAGACGGTCTGTCTCCCAGGGTACAACAACCGGAACAGTATGTGTACTACTGGAGATGGCACTCACGCCCGAGATTACACCGGGTATAATTTGGTGTACATATAATTAGGAAATATGAAGTCGAAGAAAAAGAAAATTTAGAGAATACTCTTCTCTAAATTTCTATGGAACAAAAATTCTTTTATGTGTGTGTATTACTCATCTTTTCCGATGATCTCTAGAATGAAGCATCATCCTCTTCTTATACTCACATACATAAAGAAGTCATTAAACCCCAATTATTATTGTCATGAATTAGACAATTAATCAAGATCATTAATCTTGTAATAAACGGGTTTAAATCTCTACATAAATGGACTTTAGTGGTTCGGTCAAAACTATCATTTCTCTTAATGACTAGAATTAAACGAATTGAAACAGCTACTTTGACAAAACAGCCAGCTGTTTTGTTTCCGCTGCAAACCTGCGCGCGCGCCTGAACTTAGTTGCTAGTCCATGTATCACGCTACATGGACCTTACACCACGCCATATGGAGCCGCGCATCACACAGATGCCACTACATATACCAGGATGCCACCCGGTCATGTGCCATCCATACTCGCGCGCCACTTGCATTCTTCGACATGGCCAATGTCGTGCGCCTAAGGAACTTGCGCTGCATCGACATGCGCTATTGTCACGGCCCTCGGCCCCGGTTTGACCCGGTCCAGAGCCGCGAGGCAGGAAATCCGATGGTATCTAATTATGTGACAGCGGAAGTCTTTTTAAACAGGATCGATTAATATTAAACTGCTCGTTTATATATATAATATAAGGATAAATCCCATAATTTACAATAAAGTGATTTCACTGGGAAATCTTTATTTCTCAAAACATGTTTCTTTATTTATTTACATTGAGCCACTTTTCTAAGCTTGTAGTGCTCCACGGCACTTTTCCTGTGCTCACAACAGATCACCTGAAACATGTTTGAAAAAGGTTTTGTCAGCAGGGAAATACTGAGTGAATCATTCAGTTTTACTAAAATGACTCGTTTGTTATAATTCACAGTATTAAGAGATTACAATGTTTCTGATATCAAACCAACTACCCACAGTATTTGTCACTCGACTCATTTCGGTGACTGTGGTCATATCACCATTGGCTGCCCCAATGAATGACGAATATCACTAATTAGGTTCGCCCACCTAAAGTGACAACAATAGTAGTAATGTGCACAATACCCCACATACCGGCTGTAATTTGGTGATTACATAAACTTAATCACTGTAATTATAACCTTTGAAAATAAACAGGATTTTGTAAATAAATTTGATAAAAATAGAATGACTCACATTGTAGATTTAACGAGCAGAGTATAAGCCTACTGATTAGCCTTGATTAACCTAATTTAAATAACAATGCACACACAAATAGGTTAGTAACTAATACAGCAGTTACGACCATTCACGAGATTAAACCCTCACAACAATTTACAAGTGCAATACTTAACAATTCAGCGGATTCACAACGAATGACAGAGTATAGTCCGATTTCGAACAGCACTCAAACATTCAAGTCGAAATCACGATGAATTAACAAAGTATAAACTCAATTTGAGCGACACTTAAACAATCGTTGGATAGTTATAATCGATCGGACGTTGAATCGTAATAGCGATTGATTTATTACCCTGATTGTGGCAGCACTTCGTGATCAGTGTGTGTTTAGTGGACTGTTTCTGTTATAACTCAGCCTACGTAAAGCGAATTTACGTCGTTTCAAAGACAGAATTCAAGTCCCAAGGCCCTGTATTTATACATGAATTTGGGTTCCCCCGCGTGTCGCGGAAGATGATGATGATTATGTCGCGACTCGCCTGGGGTGCATATCTACCCTAGGGTAGCCTTGTCACTAGTATAGGCTTGCTGAATTGACAGTTCGTTAATTTGAAATATAGACAACGCATTTTAGAGATAATCGTCAACTTAGGGTTTACCCCCCTTTAGTTTTAGGGGCCCTAATCCTGATTCCAAATGTTCTGAAAATTTTAGGGATTATGCAAAATCACTTGGGTTTCTCAATTAGGGTTTCCTATTGATCAAATTAAAATAATAATTAGGACTTTTGATGAGAGTTGTTACAGCTATGCCATGATATCCGCCTAGGCTACCCAAGTGTGCGTCATAATCGGACCCGCCATGTATCTGACTACATAGGGTCTATAGCCCACGGCACGCACGCATATGTGCACGAGTAAGGGTGGTTGCTCCCTTAAGGGTCCCCACTAGTGTTTGCCTTTAAGGAAACAATATACAAGGAGTGTTCCTCCTTATAAACCACTTTAAGTTTTGTCATCCCACCTATGTGGGACAAGTTGACAAAACTAATCCATTTTATTCATCTTTGTTTGTTCCAAACATACAACTTCAAGCTTCGATATCTCATTCATCTTAGCTCTATTTGGACATAGTTTGAACACAAACTATAAATAATTATTTATACAACACATATATAAATATTATTGATGTCCAAAATATTTAGTTAAAAACTCATTTTCACTAAAATTTCCAACAGTCTACACATCATCGAGAGAAACTGCCGAGCTTTTAGAGGGATAATTTTTGAAAGACTTTGACATAATGTAATTATTGTTCGACCTGTAGTTCGGGCATGAGGGTAAGTTCATCTAGAATATATCGGGTCGGTTTAGTATGAACAAAGCTTATCCTTTATGTACGTTAAAGGTTGTTCAGTCACTTGCTATAACAGATGACTACTTTGATCTCCTACCAAAGTTGAGATTCCGAGTCAAGAAATATTATAGATAATATAATCGGATGTAATAAATTAACATCTAAGGTATGAAAGATAAAAAAAATTTATATTACTAACCTACCAAAACAAGTTTTGTTAGTTTTGTAAATGCAGGGAATGTAACAACATATAGTTGTGGACCATATGGTATTTGTTTACATAAAGCACCAGAAATCTCATATAAAGACCATATAACATTGATCAACACAAAAGACTATACACATCAAGGAATGAAGTGGCAAAATATTAACTAAAAGATCTACGCAGAAGGCTTAAACGATACATAATGAAATCAGGGAGAGTATTACAAAAGTATCATGAGAGACAACATGCACTGCACTCTTTTTCCCTTAGCTATGGTTTTGTCCCACTGGGTTTTCCTAGCAAGGTTTTTAACGAGGCAGCATGTCAAAGCCAAACACCAAAGTTGTAGAACAACATACCACAAGGAGCTAATGATTTATTCATCAAACAAATAAATGGGCATATGTCTGAGGTGGAGTGTTATGAATTATTAGCAGATATATAGGCCCCACCCATTTTGTTTTATTTCTTTTGTTTTCTATAAATCATTCAATGTATCTCATGGTTGAAGAGATGATATAATGTATTCGTTGCCGTTCATCTTTTGAGTTTTCATTAAAAAGAAATATTAGATGTAATATGATTGTGAAAGAAGAGAAGAATAGAGAAAGATATATATAGGAAGTTTTGATCTCAATCTCTTAAGTTTTATAACAGTTATTTACTTTTTTAAGAAATAAATCAACATCATAATTGCTTGGCTAATTGTTGGCAAAACCGGGTGTCATGTAAGGAGCAAACATTTTTAAAAGGTCGTAACAATATAATTCGTATAACAATATAAAATAAGTTTACAATTACATATATTACATATATTCTAATATATGTTACCCTACAACAAACGGGTTAGTAAAATTAAAGACAATATATTCGAGTAACATAAATTAATAGAATATAATACATATAACAATATAAGATAAGTATAAAATTACATCTATTTTAATGTAAGTTGCCCTAAAACAAATGGGTTAGTAAATTTAAAAAAATAAAATACATACTAGTGGGAATGCCCGCGCGTTGCGGCGGGTGTCCGGACTAATATCATATTCAATTATAACGTCTATTACGAGCCACCATACATGAATTTATGTAAGTTTCACATATTTTCAATTGTGTGCCTCAACAATGGCTTCCAAAGAAGTTAAAAGAACTTAAAATTTACACGTCCATTTTCATCGTAATATTCTAAATCTCTACTAAATGAATTCAGTGACTAAATGTAATTTTATATATTAATGGTATTAGTTTCTCCCCGCGTTTCGCGGCGGGAGTGTTGTCGTTTTCTTTCACACGCATTGTGCCAAGAGTTTGGTCGTTATCTGGTTTGACCTGCCGAAAATCATAAAAGTGAACACTGATACCGTTTCCATTAGCATAAAATACTGGCAACGATGTTCTCTCATAAGTAGTTGGGTTCGTGCACACAATACCACAACCGTAACGTAAATCGCTATAAAGTACGTTACCACGTCAATCGCTATCGCGTACGTTACCAAAAAAAATACTTGATTTTGGTTGAATGTTATGTCTGATGGTGGCAAAAATTTACAAAACTTGAAGAACGGGTTTCTAAAATTTACTTCCATATTAATGATAGTTGTAATATTTATTTTTTCATAACGTTAAATTTCATAATTATTTACAAATAATGACAACAAATTATTATAATCTCTAAAAGTTCATTTTTAAAGTCTAGTTTATTTTAGGTTTTGGGGTTTAGTAAAAATTCGCTAATTTGTAAGAATTAATATATGAAAAGTTTAGTTAGCATATATAGTTTCAGATTTATATTAATTAATTGTTTGATGATAAATCAAAACATATTTAGTTTCTAAATGCTCACCAGCCATGTGTCCGAGGTGAGTGACTGCTTACCCACTTTTTCAAGCCCTCCGTGAAGCTATTGTCTTGATTTTTAGAATGGAAATTAGAGAAACAAATTAACTGGAATGCTAAATCGAAGAAAGCAAATTCAATCTCAAGATGATGAGAATGTAATGCAAACACAATTAAAAAGTGAAACAATTTACAAATTGTACTCGTATAGTCCAAATAATAATACATGTTATCGTAAAAATAATAGTCTAACTATATATATTACCTTTTAATAATACATTTTTATTTGCCAAAAAACACATTAATCCCACCTTTTTATAATACCTGTATATGATAAAGCTCTAATGCCTGTCATCACAAATTATATGTACTATCTCAAACAAACAAAGAAAAAGCATAACCGGATTAATACAAAAATTAAGGCGTTACATTTGCTTCTTACTATCAATTCAATGTCATCTAATGACAGAACATATGGAGGTACCAAAATCGATGCCATGAACAACATTTAAATCACTGTTGGGTGGAACAGCTTTTATTTCAGGTTTTGCCCCTAAAAAAAGAGGGTAGAGAAATAAGCCAAAAATCTGTAGTAAAATATCTAGTGAATGTTGATAGCATCATAAAAGAAATTTATAATTAATAGATGTGGAATAAACGTTAGTACTTCCAAATAATTATACATCTTAGTGACCAACCCCAAATTGATGAACTTTCTTTTGTATGCATTGCAGCGTTCATGATCTCAATTACTTACTGGTGATCGACCAGAGAATCTGAAGCATAAAAAGTGGTTTGTTTTAGTGTTTATTTAGGATCGAAGCAACACGAGTTCTTAAGAATAAGAAACTTAGTTCAGTTTTCTACTGAGCTGGTGACGGATGAATCGGATAAGGGCCACGACAGTAGCGCAGGGGTTAATTAACATGTATAGGTGAAGGTTTGAGAGAGCGGACATAGCTTGATATTGGGACTCATGTGGTCGTATATGGAATATATAAATATACATCTGAAGGTTCAAATGATTTTATAAGTCATCGGTTACAGGTTGAAGTTATTAACACCATAATGAGAAATGATGGTGGCTTTAAGACTAACTCATAAATGACCGATGACGGTTGAGTGGCTTATAAGGTAGTATAGATTATAAATAGTATAGATATAGTCCATATAAATCTATTTATTATATTTATACATACTATTAAATCATAAAAATCCCAAAGGTTGCATGTCTAACCTTTAATTTAATCAATTAATTCCTCTAATTATTATAAAATTTTTCTTTAATTCCTTAATTTAATTCAATTAATGGAAGACATAAGTGGGCATGGATTCCACGGATGAAATGTCTAGATTGCTCTCAAAGTGTCTTAAAACTTTGGACAATGTCCAAGTTCCCCCCTCTAAAATGGCTTGCTTCATTTGTACATGGTGCTTCAAGATTTGTACATATGGCAAATTTGTTAGAATAGATTGATCTTTTTGATAGTTTTCATGATTTTTTTTACATCTTATTAGTTTTATGTAAGTCCCACACTGGTAGTAAGTAGCGGAATTATCTATCATTTCAACTAAAAAAATAAGCAAATTGTCGGTATTATAGACTATTTATTATATTTATACATACTATTAAATCATGAAAATCCCAAAGGTTGCATGTCTAACCTTTAATTTAATCAATTAATTCCTTTAATTATTATAAAACATTTATTTAATTCCTTAATTTAATTCAATTAATGGATGACATAAGTGGGCATGGATTCCATGGATGAAATGTCTAGATTGCCCTCAAAGTGTCTTAAAACTTTGGAGAATGTCCAAGTTCCCCCCCCCCCCCCCCTCTAAAATGGTTTGCTTCATTTGTACATGGTGCTTCAAGATTTGGACCTATGGCAAAATTACGAAAGGGGTAGAAAACTCAGTTCTCTTAATAAGGTATTTTAGATAAGAATGTAATATAAGTGTAAAACTACATAAATTTTAATGTAAGTTACCCTAAAACAAATGGGTTTGTAAAATTAAAGACAATATATTCAAGTAATATAATTTAGTTTTTAAACGTTCAATGAATATTAAACTAGTTCGGTCATCCGGGTAAACCCATTAGCAAAAGTTCACTTACGCTCTAGGAACACAGACAACGTTGGTGACCAAAGAACCAAGTATAATGGTATAGTGTCTCTCTTTACGAAAGTGTTGCAGCTTTAAATCTTACAACTACGAGGTTAGATGATATTTACGTGTAAAAAGTTGTTAAAAACTAATGAGGGGTCAAAATGTTTAGTGATAGATTCAACGAAAATAGATTTAGGAGTAAAATGCCAAAATGATTGGGTCACATTTACCACTTCAGTTTAAAAAAAAAAATTGTTTCTGGGTCCCTGAGTTTCATTTTTATTGTCATTTCAATTCAAATCACTAACTCAGTTAAAATGTATTGTTAAGTAATAGACGGTTTTGGCAATTCCGAAATATCATGGATGATTTTGACAATTTACCCATTTATTTTTTTAATTTTTTTATCTTTAAATAAAAAACAAAAAATAATTATAAGTATAATATATACACATACACACACATTTGCATATATAAATTTGTTTTTTTTTATTTCCCTTTTTACCTTTAGAATAAAAAATAATAAATTAACAATAATATATATAGATATACACACACATTTATAGTTTTATTGTAACACCTCGAAAATTTACGTCCAATAATGTATTGAAACGTGTCATAAGCTTTGAATATGTGAAAAAGTATTTTAGAGGGACTAAAGTTGACAAACAGAGAAACTATGTGAATATAAGGGTCCAAAGTGTCAACAATGGATAAATATGCCCTACAATAACCCTACATGGAGTTTATTATCTTAAACGAATAGATCATGGATCATACGAAGCTGAAAATGAAAGAAAGTGAGGAATTACAAACTACAGGGGTTAAATGTGTCAACATATTGAAAGTATACCTCTGAGTGACCTTTTAGCAAACCCGAAGCTATGTAACGGTAAAATATACTCACTAGAATATGTGATAAAAATTTCATAAAGTTTCGTTATCGTATGAGAAAGTTATGATCAAAACCGTGTACGAAGGGTTAAAAGCGTCAACGTTGAGATTTGTGACTTTTCGGGTAAGCACAAAGTTAACCAAGGACTTAACCAAGTTTGTATAAGTCTTGGAACCCTCAAAAGTAAAGTTAGGGGGCTGAAAATGCAATAACAAGACTCAAAACCACGTAACAAAGGACCAGGGACTGAAATGTAATAAATGAAAAGTTTTTGACCTGTTGCGCCACTTTTAGACGCCCCGCGAGAAGGAGTTCGCGGCCCGCGAACAAGTGATCAGCGCAGAAAACGCGCAGATGCCAGTTAACAGCCTTGAAACCGACATTGCACTCTTGTTTTCTTATACCAGGGCTGCCTCCAATGGTTTTTCATGCATAAGGGCACCTGTAAACATCTGGTAACAAGTGTAGACCATTGTGGCATCATCTTGTGAGATCAAAATTGATATATAAAGGCACCAAAGTTGCAACATTTGATCACTTGCATTTACAAAACTCACAAGACTCACATCTGGAGCTCTCTGGTCAGCAAAAAGGATTCATTAGGCTCCCTAGTCGTGATTAGGACTCTTGTAAGTATTCTTAACCCTTTCTAATTCGTTTTAGCTTAGTTAATTAGCTAAAAGTCAAACCGTCGTAATTTAAGTTTGACTTCGAGATTAAATGAAATTTACTCAGTCATTTCTCGAATTGAAAGTACCTATAAGTAGGTATTTATGTGGGTAATAAACCCTTAAAAGGGTACTTTCTGATTCCCACTCTAACTATGTTAATTGTCGAGTCAAAGCTTACTTTAAAAAGTCAACAGAATGTTTATTTTCAAATTAAAGCATAATTAGCAATGTAGGATACATGCAACCTGTTTGATCATTAAAATAACTTGGTAACTAATGTAAGAACATGTCCCAACATGTTCAACTCGACAATTTTCAGTTTAAACCCAGATCGGAACCGAAAGTCACATAATTTAACTTTTGATTTGACTTCCAGTTCTGACCCGTTTATGCATGTTTTAGATTTGCCTTAGAGCTTATTTTGGACCAGGTTTCACATAAGTATAACTCTCTGAGATTATACAACTTGGTTCATTATTTATCCGATTCATATGCATGTTTCTGATTAATGCTTAAATGTTGACTATTATGCCCTTTTGACTATAAAACATGATTTTTGAAAAAGTGAAAGAGTAGAAACCTTAGTTACTGATTTATAAACTTGCACCTAGAATTTGACATCAGTTTGAGGTCTAGATTAAGAGTTATGCTCATTAGCGTAATTTGAAAGCTTTATGTTAAATAAACGACATAATTAGCGTATAGCCTATTTAAACCCACTTTTTTATATCAAACTTTTTACCCACTGATGTAATGTAATATAATATTTTAGGATTTTTGAAGATTTTTATTTAATTTTTGGCTGAGCATAACATAGGTCTCTAAGTTTGATTCGGTTAATGCTGATTTTGCCCTTTTAAGCCATAAAATGAGTTTTACAAATCCTTTTGACCCCAAACCTTTTTCTACTGATTTTATTTGATAAATAAAATATTTTGAGCCTTCTGGAATTATAAAAATATCAGCTTTCCTTTGAAAACCCGGAAATGGCTCCTAATCGCCTTTTTAAGCGTTTTTAACGCATGGTATGTGCTAAAACCGTATTAAACATATAAGGTTGATACCTACTGATATTTTTAGTATACTTTCATATATTAACAGTAAGTAAAAGTTTTTAAACTCAGGTTTCCAGTTTTGACCTTTTAAGCCTAAGTGAAATTACCAAAATACCCCTAAGGTGCATAGTTTGGTTGTAAGTGATAAATTTTACATATAGGTCATACCCTACTGTTATAACTTATTAAATTAAGTGTATTTGCTGTATAAATCAGACCTGTAACTCAGATTACTAATTAAACTCTTTTATAATCTTTTAAATGACCAAAATGCCCTTATGAGGCATAAATTGAGTTTAAATTCGTTTGGGGCATAATAGAAGATACCTTACTGATATCACAACATGTTTAAGGCATATTAACCCAGGGGACTTGCATATGACTCTTATGGTTACCTGTGACGCCCTTTTCGCGTTCGGTTCGGTTTATGTAACTAGTTTGCATAAATTGACCGAAACGGGTTAAACCTTATCATCCTTGTCTCAAAATCCAGAATGTATTTAGTTTATCCATATTATACAAGTCTTAAAACTTGTCGGGTCTAAATCACATTCCTTTCCGGTCTTCGCTTAATCGTGCGTTTGAACCGTATCTTCCTTAAAAACTAACCGGTCTAAGCTTAGGCTTAAATAAAGACCCGTTAGAAATCTAATAGGTTATTATAAACCTTTGTTCCAGAATAGAAGAACCAGTAAAAGCTACCCGCACTCGCTAATTGTGATTTATACTTACAAAGGTAAATACTTTTAACTTATTTTCCCTATACGGGCTTGGGGTACGGTATATAAAATACCGCTTGGTCCGGCATTGAATCTTTAATCGAATAGAGGTTAAATCATTGATATGCTACGTTTTGAAATGTTTTGTTTGCTTAAAGCCTTTGGGGGGTTAATGACCATGTCCCGGATATCCTTGGCATCATCTTACGAGATGGCCACGACCTAAGCACGGGGTGTAGGCGTACACCAGTCAGTGCCTAACCAAATAATGTGGTGTGTCTATTAATCTTTAACCCGGTCTACGGATCGGGCTACTGAACGCATAAGTAACATGTAATTCACTTACAAGATTATATTCACATAATTATCCCAAGTTATAAAATGTTTTGTGCCACGTGCATTCAAATCAATTTTCAAACCTTTTCAAAATGAGTCAGTTAAATTGTATTTACCAGTGTAAACTGACGTATTTTCCAAAAGGTTAAGTGCATGTACTACTCGTACTAGGCTGGCTGTCTTCTAGCGTCCACAATAAGTCTCGCAAAGCTTGGATGTCAATAAAACTGTTGAACAATATCTTCTTTTATTTTGATCCGCCTGTGGATCCGTTTCAACTATTTCGTGATATTTAATATTACAATTTATTAAAGTTGAAATGAATCTATCTTTGCTTCCGCTGTGCATTTATATATTATGTTGTTTGACTTATGATGATATCAACTACGTCACGATACTCCCCACCGGGCCCACCGGTAATACGTGGAAATATAGGGGTGTGACAGGTTGGTATCAGAGCCAACACTGAGTGAATTAAACACTAGCCTTTTGTGTTTAATCTCAGTTACACAATTGCACATTCCTCGATTCTCGAGTCTAGACAAAGAACTTAGGAATTATCCAAATTTGTTTTACTTCTAACTTTGTCTTATATATTATTCTTGTTGTATCACTTGTTTGTTTTTTACAGGTTGACAAAATGCCACCAAGGATGAGGGGAAGAGGCAGAGGAAAAGGGGCACTTGTCGCCCCAAATGACCATGAAGCCGGACCTTCGCACCGGCGAACACCATCTGATCCCCACAACCCGGGTCCTCAAGATCCCTGGAGGACCTACATTGAGCCTGCTAGGCGCTCAGTTTCACTGAGTACCTCCCCTTCTATTCCACACTCTTTCGGGCCTCATTCTGAAAATGAGCCCCACAACTCCCACCAGTCCTACATACCTCTTCAAGGACATAACTCACCCTTCGACCACCTATCACTTGTTTTCCAGGGCCAGTTCAACCCTGCCGACTACCTTGGCGAACCAGTGGGTTTTAACCCACTTGGGCCTGAAGATCATTTTTCCGGTGGCAACGCGATGGATATAGGTGAAGACACCGATCCTGCACCGCCACCATCTGGAACTCCTAACCACCCCATCGAAATTTCAGATGGGTCACCTTTTGTGGGATCACCGTATAATGGTCCCGACAGCTACGAGGAGAGATTCCGGCAGTGTGACTGGGCATTTACCCCCAGTTACCACAACTCTCCCCTGCACCACCAGCAGCAGCCACAGCAGCAGCGGGATCCTTCCGAGGATTCTCGATTTGTAGCGGTCACTCCACCGCCACCACCACCACTGCAACAGCCTCCGGAGCTCCCAAGGCGAAGAGGAACGAACGCGCGAATATCCGCGCGAGGGGGAGTGCGCATCAGCACCCCTCCACTTTCAAGTGGCAGCCAATACTCGCCACTTCACGAAGAACCAGAGATGGGAGAATCTTCACACCCCGTCTCAGAAGTAAACTCTGCGCCAGTCGCGCCATCACCACCACTGGGTTTTGGAGACCCAATCCCTGCTTACACTGGCACGGCGGCATACAATCCCTTCGAACAACCGATCCACACAAATTACAACTATGCAGAGGATCCCTACTGGGTAGTTGCGAACTACAACGCTCTCCATCCGGAAGGTCCCTATGGAGGTCCCTGGACTACGGGACACCCGACTTATGGATACCCACCATATGGGTATCAGTAACCACCGCCCCCTCAACCTCCGCATTATCATCAACCACCGCAGACGCCGGTAATGTCACCGCCACAGTTTCAAGAAATCCTTCAAGGGATAAATGAGGTGCGGCAGGAGGTGCGGGAAGACCGTAGGCATAACCAGGGGATGTTCAAGAAGATGGTGAACTTGATCAAGGGAAAAGGCAAGAAGGATTGTTAAATCCTTGTTTGTTTGTTTGTTTGTTTGTTTGTTTTAGTGTTGTAATCATGTCCCTGCGAGGACATTTGTTTCTGTACTCTGCCCCTGCGTGGGCATATTTTTATGTTCTGCCCCTGCGTGGGCATGTTTTTCCTGTTAACCCCTGAGTGGGTGTGTTTGTTAGTTTAGCTCCTGCGTGGGCGTGTTATTCATGTAAAAGTCCCGTTTAGGGCAAACTTGTACTAGTTTAATTTTAATTGGAATGGTTAGTTCAAATTTTCATTTTTAAATTATGGGCATGAATATAATATATGAATAAATGAAAAATAACATTTTTCTTGATTTACCATTTTAATAAAATAATGAGAATCTTAAAAGGTAAAACCTAGCTTGTATGTCATAATAAGACCTGGCCAATATGGTAAAACCTGATTAAAAAAAAAGATTCAAATCTCTGTTAACATCTGCAAACATGTTGACATTCTTGGCTAATGTGATCCGCAAAATCACACATGTCACCCTTTTAATAAATTATCCAAATTCCTTGTTATTTAAACATCCAGTTGTGATGTAATGCCTACGGGCTACAATTATTGTCATATAAGACAATAGACAGTGGTAGCCTACAACTCCCTGTCAAGAAAAGGTGATGAACTTTGATTCAAACCTTAATGTCTCGATTCCATAAATCTAGGCTTACGAAATAAATTTGCCTACGTGACTTGACCTATTGTGTTATTATTAATTTATGATTCTGGATTATGATAAAGATCCTGAATAATTAACAAATTAACTAAAATGGCTATTAAAACCATAGTTAATAAATCGTCAAGAACGATAGCACTGTTTAGGCTTATAAATAAACCTTGTCCTTATTTCTTTATGTAGCAATTAAAACTACATGGCTTAGTAAAGTCAACTTCAATAATCGCCCGTATTATAATACAAGGAATGTTCTACTATACGCGTCGACGCGCGTTTTTTTCGTCAACTATATCAATCGTTTTAATTGGGGTAACGTGTATCACACGATAACCCCATGTGCTGCTTACAACACTTTAGTATGCTAAGCTATTAACATACTTGTACTTACCGGATTTGCGATCAAGCCTCGAACCGAACACTATTCTTTATCAAGAGCATAAGGTTTAAGTCCAAGCATGGTTCCTCCCCACCATACTCGAATCTCTTAAACCAAGGCTCTGATACCAACTTGTAACACCCGTTCTTGTAAACCAAGGTTTAATGTAAGTTTTACCTTAAACGAACATGTAATTAAGATTACATAACCATTTGGAAATACGGGTTTATTAAAACCTTTGCGATTTATAATTTATTCTACATAACGTGATCGAAATTCGTTGTTTAAAATTTACAACGTGGCAAAGTGCGGAAGCGTGTATATTTATCGTGTTCGGTTCTTCGCTGAGCTTGATCGTCTTCCGGCATCCCAAAAAGTACCTACATTTCATAAACATGAAATGCTTTAGTCATACGGTATTTAAAACGCATTTAAACGAGTCCAAGAAACAATTGATCACTAAAAACAAGATTATCATTCTGGCCTCCACCGTAAATTACGGTGGAACCGTAATTTACGGTGGCTTCTGGGTGAAAACCCTTCTGCCGTAAATCAGAAGAAACCCACCATAAACCATTCAGGTCCACCGTAAATTACGGTGGCACCGTAATTTACGGTGGTACCTGCATTCCACTTTTTCATTTTGCCGTAATTTGATACGAAATCTTTCGTATCTTGCAAACCGCTTGTCCGTTTGGCCTACCGTTTCTTCCTACAGGTTTGTAATTTGATTCTCCATCATATGGAGTTAAAACCCGACATTCGGCTTAACAAAATTTAAGACCTTTAAGTCTTCGGCTTATTTCTCTTTTACCAAGATTTGACCCGTTTACACATTTTATCAAACAAACGTATTGTTTGATTTCTATATCACATACACTTCTTCAAATTAATATTACCTACCATATTAGGTTCTAATCATAGGTTTATTACACATTTTAAACCCGTTTTCACTCGTATGCTTATTTTGACCCGTTAAGGGTATTTAAGCACTTTAAAGCTTGAAATCGCTTTCATTCCATTCTAGCAACTTATTCCTACATTTCTTATCAAGTAATATTCAACTACAACTCTTTGTGTGTTAGATTTCAATGTGTATGTCTATATGTTCCGAGTTTTACCCTTCGGATTGTTATTTAGCGATAAGTCTCAAATAGAGCTATTTGGCTAGCGGATTGCATCTATCAACATCTACACTTATTCTAAGCTTTTGTTTAATCATAAGACTCGTTTCCAAACAACCTCTAAGGGTTGTTTGTTCGTTTTAGCCTACAAGGGCGTTTTGGTCGATTTTGGTCCTTCTTTTACAAGGAAGGACTCTCACAAATAATTCGACCAAATTATCACTTTTAACTACAACAAAATATACGTACCTGGCTCGGGTCAACAAATAGACCCGATTTATATCTTGCTTATTTTATCACACAATCTATGGCGGCGCGATTATCCGATTTGCTAATCGCTCCTGTTAACATAAGACTTGACAACCAAATTAATCGATATTGTCAAATGGTGTTATCACCACCATTTGACCCGTTCGGTCTATATGCCCAATGTTGCCTATTAAATCAAAACATGGTTTTTGATTTCTAATTCATACTTACATCCCGTCCCGGATTTCATTACCGAATCCCATTTTCTCTTAATTTCTTTTCTTGCAAATTTCAACCCGTTTCGGCTTACGCCAAAGGTTCCCGTTAGGCTTCGGTTTACATTAGTCAATACTTGACCGATTTTCCATATTTCTTTTTATCCCATTATCTCAATATTAGATTACACTACGCGGTAACCTTTTCAAAACTCATGATCTCTTAGTCATTACATGACCAATTTACCGATTTATCCTGTTTACCATAAACCATGGTTTTTATCACCTTTATATGTTCCGACTCGTACCAATCGTGTCGGAAACCATATTTTCATTATTATCATTATCGCATTTATTACTTGTAAAGTAAACAAGTATTCTACAAAAGTGTGTAAGTTTCACTTACCTTGCATCCGAGCTACACCTTTCTTCCATGCTTGACTTGTTTGACCCGCTTTCGCTCCAAGCTTCCACCTAGCTTGTTACGCGTCAACTATCATCATTGTTTTCAAGGTGGTTAGTTTAATCATACTCTAATACGATTATTCCACCTTATGCATTTCATATCAAAATTGCTATTTATCGTATTATAGGTCAGTTTGACCTTTTAATAGTCAAATGCCCATTAGTATGCTAATTGCATTTTCGAGTTATCAACTAGTTTTAGCATTCTTTAATTTCCCGGTAGGCGTTATCTTTAGACCTCCGTTTTAACCAAAGTTCTAATCGCGTTTAACACATTTAGAACTCTTTTTAATTACATTTTGCATAATAGCCGAAACATCACAACTAGATGTTTTAACTACAAAATTCTAGTTTCGAGCCTTCTTTGAGGCATTTCAACGAACACCTTAAGGGCAGAATTTTACATGTTTATTTATCATGTCTCTAGCTTATCTCTTAGCCCAAATTTCACATAATCAACCATCTTACAAAGTGGTTAACTTCTATAATTTCTGAAATCACATGTAAATTGTCAATTTACACTAGATCAACAATCTATTTCCTAGGGTTCATCATATTAACATAAAACCCACTTAGCTTATCAATGGATCATCATGAATCTCATAGATTTTCCAACAATCTAACATGTTATTGACTAGGGTTTACTCCTAGACATCATATCACTTCAAGATTCACTCATGCATGACATAATCAAGCTCAATTTCAGTTTTCTTGCAAATAACCTAGAATTTGAGATGGATCAAAATGTCACAATTTTACATACCTTGTGATCCTTTCAACTAGGTGTTCATGAATACGAGCTTGGATTTCGATTTGGAACTGATTTGGCCTCTCAATTTCTTGGATTTGTGCTTGTTAGGGTTAAAGCTCCATGGAGCTTTCTCCTGATCTTAACCACGCACGCACACACACACTTGTGTGTGTGTTGTGTTTATTTTTAAGTTTATAATTCCAATTTCAAGTTACCCGGCTTTGGTCCCTCGTGTTTGGTTAGTTATTAATTAGATCACAACCTAATTATTTTCAATAACATTCCCACTTATTAACTAGGTTTAATATTCCTAGTGAACTTAGCGGGTTCGGGAATATTTATGACTAAGTTTATTTTAGGTCCCGTTAACTCGGGCCTTCTAAGCTTTTATTTCTTAAAAGCTTTTATTCACTTTTATATATTATTAGGATTAATTATTTAAATCCTAATATTCCACCGGGTAAATTTTACCACTAACGGTACTTTACCCATCTTTTAGTGTTAACGGGGTTTAATTACTAAACCCGGTTTCGGGGTGTTACACAGCATGGATTGCCTGAGCAAGTGTCTATGCTCAAGGCATCCAGATGTCTGAAGAAGGGTTGTGTCATTTATATGGCACAAGTTACTATTGATGAGCCAAAGCCTAAAATTGAAGACATCCCCGTCATTTCAGAATATCCTGAAGTTTTTCCCGAAGAATTACCTGGTTTACCACCAGATAGGCAAGTGGAATTCCGAATTGACATCATCCCTGGAGCAGCACCTGTTGCTAGAGCACCTTATAGGTTGGCACCAACAGAGATGAAGGAGTTGAGGACACAATTAGATGATCTGCTAGCCAAAGGTTTCATTAGACCTAGTTCGTCTCCTTGGGGAGCGCCGATCTTGTTTGTCAAGAAGAAGGATGGATCGATGCGTCTGTGCATCGATTACCGTGAGCTTAATAAGGTCACTATCAAGAATAGGTATCCTTTGCCCAGGATCGACGATCTGTTCGATCAGTTACAAGGGGCAAGTTAGTTCTCTAAGATCGATTTGAGGTCAGGCTATCATCAGTTGAAGGTTAAAAATGAAGATGTACACAAGACTGCATTTAGGACTCGTTATGGACATTACGAGTTCCTAGTGATGCCTTTTGGGCTCACTAATGCACCGGCCGCATTCATGGATCTCATGAATCGCGTCTGCAAGCCTTACTTAGATAAATTTGTCATCGTCTTCATTGACGACATTCTCATCTACTCGAAGAGCCAAGCTGACCACGAGAAACACCTTCGTTGTATTCTTAAACTTCTACATCATGAGAAACTCTATGCCAAATTTTCGAAGTGCGAATTTTGGCTTCGAGAAGTCCAATTCCTTGGACATGTGGTAAGTGAGCATGGTATCTAAGTGGATCCCGCTAAGGTAGAAGCAGTTATGAATTGGCAAGAGCCAAAGACGCCTACTGAGATTCGCAGCTTTCTGGGTTTAGCAGGATACTATAGGCGATTTATCGAAAACTTCTCAAGGATTGCTGCGCCCATAACTTCGTTGACACGTAAAAAGGTTAAGTTTGATTAGGGCCCTAAGCAGCAGGAATCCTTTGACATTCTTAAGAAAAAGTTAAGCAATGCACCAGTGTTAACATTGCCCGATGGAATAGAAGAATTTGTGGTATATTGTGATGCATCACACACTGGTATGGGCTGTGTACTCATGCAGAAAGGCAAGGTTATTGCCTACGCTTCACGACAGCTAAAGGTGCACGAGAAGAACTACACCACCCATGACTTGGAGCTGGGTGCCGTTGTATTTGCATTAAAACTATGGAGGCATTACTTGTATGGAATGAAGTGTGTGATCTATTCAGATCACAAGAGCCTTCAACACTTGTTCAATCAGAAGGACTTGAACATGAGGCAGCGACGCTGGATGGAAACTCTAAATGATTATGATTGTGAGATAAGATACCATCCAGGCAAGGCAAATGTAGTTGCTGACGCCTTAAGCAGGAAGGAAAGAGTGAAGCCGATAAGAATCAATGCCAAGAGCATTGAAATAAAGAATAGTTTGAATGAGAGGTTGTTAGCTGCACAGAAGGAAGCTGTGTTGGAAGCTAACTATCCTGAAGAAAAGATAGGAGTAACTGAGGAGCAGTTATCCTATGACAAGGACGGAATGCTGAGATTGAATAGACGAATATGGGTTCCAGTTTATGGAGGACTTCGGGATGTTATCCTCCAGGAAGCCCACAGTTCCAAATATTCCGTTCATCCTGGAGCTGATAAAATGTACCAGGATCTAAAGGCAAACTACTGGTGGATAGGCTTGAAAAAGTCTGTAGCTGCCTATGTAGCTAAATGTCTGACGTGTGCGCAAGTCAAAGCTGAGCACCAGAAGCCGTCAGGTTTGTTACAACAGCCTGAACTTCCCACATGGAAGTGGGAGATGGTGACAATGGATTTCTTCACCAAGTTTCCAAAGACAAGGAAGGGAAACGATACTATATGGGTCATAGTAGATAGACTGACCAAGTCAGCACATTTTCTTCCCATTAAGGAAACTTACAGCTCTGACATGTTAGCTCAGTTGTACGTAGATAAGATTGTAGCTCTGCATGGTGTACCAGTGTCAATTATCTCTGACAGAGACACGAGATACACCTCTCATTTCTGGAAAAGTTTCCAACAGTCTTTAGGCACGCGCTTAAACTTTAGTACGGCTTACCATCCATAGACGGACGGACAGAGTGAGCGTACCATCCAAACACTGGAAGACATGCTTAGAGCATGTGTGATTGATTTAGGTGGCAGTTGGGATAACCACCTACCATTGATCGAGTTCTCCTATAACAATAGCTACCATACTAGTATTAAGGCTGCACCTTTTGAGGCATTATATGGTAGAAAATGCAGAACACCTATTTGTTGGGCAGAAGTAGGAGAAGTTCAATTATCAGGACCTGATTTGGTTTTTGAAACGACGGACAAGATTGTCCAGATTCGCGATCGCTTGAAAGCTGCCAGGGATAGGCAGAAAAGCTACGCTGATCCAAAGCGTAAATCTCTAAAGTTTGAGGTTGGTGATAAAGTTTTGCTTAAGGTATCACCCTGGAAAGGGGTGATGCGATTTGGTAAGAAAGGTAAGTTAAGCCCAAGGTATATAGGACCATTCGAGGTTATCGAATGTGTTGGGTCAGTGGCTTATAAGTTAAACTTGCCTGAAGAGCTCAGTGCTATCCACAATGTTTTTCACATCTGCAATCTGAAGAAATGCCTAGCTGATGACTCGCTAGTCATACCGCACACGGATGTGCATATAGATGAGAGCTTGAAATTTGTGGAAAAACCATTGTCGATTGAGGATCGACAGGTAAAGAAGCTTCGAAGGAAGCATGTACCTATTGTAAAGGTCAAATGGGATGCCCGTAGAGGTCCTGAATACATGTGGGAGGTAGAGTCCACGATGAAAGAAAAGTACCCTCATTTGTTTCAGTAAATCTCGAGGTCGAGATTTCTTTTAAGGGGGTGAGGATGTAACACCTCGAAAATTTATGTCCAATAATGTATTGACACGTGTCATAAGCTTTGAATATGTGAAAAAGTACTTTAGAGGGACTAAAGTTGACAAACAGAGAAACTATGTGAATATAAGGGTCCAAAGTGTCAACAATGGATAAATATGCCCTACAATAACCCTACATGGTGTTTATTATCTTAAACGAATAGATCATGGATCATACGAAGCTGAAAATGAAAGAAAGTGAGGAATTACAAACTACAGGGGTTAAATGTGTCAACATGTTGAAAGTATACCTCTGAGTGACCTTTTAGCAAACCCGAAGCTTTGTAACGATAAAATATACTCACAAGAATATGTGATAAAAATTTCATAAAGTTTCGTTATCGTATGAGAAAGTTATGATCAAAACCGTGTACGAAGGGTTAAAAGCATCAACGTTGAGATTTGTGACTTTTCGGGTAAGCACAAAGTTAACCAAGGACTTAACCAAGTTTGTATAAGTCTTGGAACCCTCAAAAGTAAAGTTAGGGGGCTGAAAATGCAATAACAAGACTCAAAACCACGTAACAAAGGACCAGGGACTGAAATGTAATAAATGAAAAGTTTTTGACCTGCTGCGCCACTTTTAGACGCCCCGCGAGAAGGAGTTCGCGGCCCGCAAACAAGTGATCAGCGCAGAAAACGCGCAGATGCCAGTTAACAGCCTTGAAACCGACATTGCACTCTTGTTTTCTTATACCAGGGCTGCCTCCAATGGTTTTTCATGCATAGGGGCACCTGTAAACATCTGGTAACAAGTGTAGACCATTGTGGCATCATCTTGTGAGATCAAAATTGATATATAAAGGCACCAAAGTTGCAACATTTGATCACTTGCATTTACAAAACTCACAAGACTCACATCTGGAGCTCTCTGGTCAGCAACAAGGATTCATTAGGCTCCCTAGTCGTGATTAGGACTCTTATAAGTATTCTTAACCCTTTCTAATTCGTTTTAGCTTAGTTAATTAGCTAAAAGTCAAACCGTCGTAATTTAAGTTTGACTTCGAGATTAAATGAAATTTGCTCAGTCATTTCTCGAATTAAAAGTACCTATAAGTAGGTATTTATGTAGGTAATAAACCCTTAAAAGGGTACTTTCAGATTCCCACTCTAACTATGTTAATTGTCGAGTCAAAGCTTACTTTAAAAAGTCAACAGAATGTTTATTTTCAAATTAAAGCATAATTAGCAATGTAGGATACATGCAACCTGTTTGATCATTAAAATAACTTGGTAACTAATGTAAGAACATGTCCCAACATGTTCAACTCGACAATTTTCAGTTTAAACCCAGATCGGAACCGAAAGTCACATAATTTGACTTTTGCTTTGACTTCTAGTTCTGACCCGTTTATGCATGTTTTAGATTTACCTTAGAGCTTATTTTGGACCAGGTTTCACATAAGTATAACTCTATGAGATTATACAACTTGGTTCATTATTTATCCGATTCATATGCATGTTTCTGATTAATGCTTAAATGTTGACTATTATGCCCTTTTGACTATAAAACGTGATTTTTAAAAAAAGTGAAAGAGTAGAAACCTTAGTTACTGATTTATAAACTTGCACCTAGAATTTGACATCAGTTTGAGGTCTAGATTAAGAGTTATGCTCATTAGCGTAATTTGAAAGCTTTATGTTAAATAAACGACATAATTAGCGTATAGCCTATTTAAACCCACTTTTTTATATCAAAATTTTTACCCACTGATGTAATGTAATATAATATTTTAGGATTTTTGAAGATTTTTATTTAATTTTTGGCTGAGCATAACATAGGTCTCTAAGTTTGATTCGGTTAATGCCGATTTTGCCCTTTTAAGCCATAAAATGAGTTTTACAAATCCTTTTGACCCCAAACCTTTTTCTACTGATTTTATTTGATAAATAAAATATTTTGAGCCTTCTGGAATTATAAAAATTTCAGCTTTCCTTTGAAAACCCGGAAATGGCTCCTAATCGCCTTTTTAAGCGTTTTTAACGCATGGTATGTGCTAAAACCGTATTAAACATATAAGGTTGATACCTACTGATATTTTTAGTATACTTTCATATATTAACAGTAAGTAAAAGTTTTTAAACTCAGGTTTCCAGTTTTGACCTTTTAAGCCTAAGTGAAATTACCAAAATACCCCTAAGGTGCATAGTTTGGTTGTAAGTGATAAATTTTACATATAGGTCATACCCTACTGTTATAACTTATTAAATTAAGTGTATTTGCTGTATAAATCAGACCTGTAACTCAGATTACTAATTAAACTCTTTTATAATCTTTTAAATGACCAAAATGCCCTTATGAGGCATAAATTGAGTTTAAATTCGTTTGGGGCATAATAGAAGATACCTTACTGATATCACAACATGTTTAAGGCATATTAACCCACGGGACTTGCATATGACTCTTATGGTTACCCGTGACGCCCTTTTCGCGTTCGGTTCGGTTTATGTAACTAGTTTGCATAAATTGACCGAAACGGGTTAAACCTTATCATCCTTGTCTCAAAATCCAGAATGTATTTAGTTGACCCATATTATACAAGTCTTCAAACTTGTCGGGTCTAAATCACATTCCTTTCCGGTCTTCGCTTAATCGTGCGTTTGTACCGTATCTTCCTTAAAAACTAACCGGTCTAAGCTTAGGCTTAAATAAAGACCCGTTAGAAATCTAATAGGTTATTATAAACCTTTGTTCCAGAATAGAAGAACCAGTAAAAGCTACCCGCACTCGCTAATTGTGATTTATACTTACAAAGGTAAATAATTTTAACTTATTTTCCCTATACGGGCTTGGGGTACGGTATATAAAATACCGCTTGGTCCGGCATTGAATCTTTAATCGAATAGAGGTTAAATCATTGATATGCTACGTTTTGAAATGTTTTGTTTGCTTAAAGCCTTTGGGGGGTTAATGACCATGTCCTGGATATCCTTGGCATCATCTTACGAGATGGCCACGACCTAAGCACGGGGTGTAGGCGTACACCCGTCAGTGCCTAACCAAATAATGTGGTGTGTCTATTAATCTTTAACCCGGTCTACGGATCGGGCTACTGAACGCATAAGTAACATGTAATTCACTTACAAGATTATATTCACATAATTATCCCAAGTTATAAAATGTTTTGTGCCACGTGCATTCAAATCAATTTTCAAACCTTTTTAAAATGAGTCAGTTAAATTGTATTTACCAGTGTAAACTGACGTATTTTCCAAAAGGTTAAGTGCAGGTACTACTCGTACTAGGCTGGCTGTCTTCTAGCGTCCACAATAAGTCTCGCAAAGCTTGGATGTCAATAAAACTGTTGAACAATATCTTCTTTTATTTTGATCCGCCTGTGGATCCGTTTCAACTATTTCGTGATATTTAATATTACAATTTATTAAAGTTGAAATGAATCTATCTTTGCTTCCGCTGTGCATTTATATATTGTGTTGTTTGACTTATGATGATATCAACTACGTCACGATACTCCCCACCGGGCCCACCGGTAATACGTGAAAATATAGGGGTGTGACATTTATATATATACATACTAAGTTTTCGTTCAAGCTCCGTCATTATATACACACACCATACACACTCTCTCTTATATCATTCTTTCTTCTCCACATCTACGTCCATGACCACCACCACTGTCTCCGCCACAACCACCTCCTCTATCTCGACACCCGTACTTTATATTCCCTCGTTGACCTGTCGTACCAAACATCAGTACCACTCGTCTCTCCCGTCGTACCAAACATCATTAAGTTATTATTATATTTTTATTTAAAGGCAAAAAAGAAAATTTAAAAAATGTGTAAATATATAAATGTGTGTATATGTATATATATTTTATTTATAATTTTTTTATTTTTTATTTAAAGACAAAAAATGATAAAATTTAAAAAAAAAACAAAAGAAAAAAATGGGAAAGTGACAAAATTGTCTCTGATGCTTTAGAATTGCCAAAATCTTCTATAGAAGTTAATGATAAATTTTAACTGAGTTTGCTATTTTGATGCAAATGACGATCAAAATGAAACCTCAATGACCCAAATACAAAAAAAAAGTCATTTTTAGATTGAAGTGACAAAATTAACCTAAACTCGGGGATATTGTAACATTTTACTCTAGATTTAAAAGAAAATAGAAAATCATTTTATGGCTATCCTTTTCACCCAAATCATTTTGCCAAGTAATTAGGGGTCAAGATGTTTGGTGATTGATACATTGCACGGTAAGGTAATATTGCAATCCATGATCGTTATATTTGACTTATTAATGCTACTGAACAGATAAACATCAAGTTGCAGATTATTTAACATTTTAGTTTAGTTTGATTTTCAATTTCCAAACATAAGGGCTTAGGACTTAAACTTCATCATAATGTAGGAGTTTGAGTATGAGCATACCTCATATAAACTTTAGATCTAGATTTACCAGTCGGTTTAAAAGCAACTTTGAAAGTAAGTTACTTGAACAACAAGCAACCGCATCGTGAAATCCTAATTTGAGATTTTAGTGAGACGTTTTAAAGTTTTATTATTGTACTCGATTTGAGGACTCGTCCTGTGTTAATGAAGTTTACTGTTCAAAAAAATATAAAACATTATCATATAAAATTATAAAAAAAATATATATATATTTAAAGGACAATGACATTACTCATTACTGTTAACACAATTATGAGGTACAAATATGAACTTTGTGTCGAGCCGTGACTTTTGAAATTCGTTGGAAATCCATTAATACTGTTAAATAATTACTACGCAAGTAATTAACCATACTAATCATTTCTTTTATTAATTATGCATAATCAGTACATCTTTCCATCAATTTCAACTTTTAAAACATAAATTTAGTACCGCCTTTACAAGAATGATAATCTTTTGAGTTAAATGTCATTTTAGTCCATGTGGTTTAGGTCATTTTGCCAGTTTAATCCAAAGGTTTTATTTTTCGTCTGTGGGTCCAAAAATGTTTCACCGTTGCCATTTTAGTCTACTGGGTTAACTTCATCCATCTTTTCTATTAACGAGAAGGGCAATTCGGTCATTTTATATGGCTGAACTGATCTTCTAGCTAACAAAATTACATATAAAATGATCGAATTGTCCTTCTCGTTAACAGAAAAAATGAATGAAGTTAACCCAGCGGACTAAAATGGCAACGGTGAAAATTTTATGGACACACAGGCGAAAAATAAACCTTTTGACTAAACTGACAAAATGACCCAAACCACAGGGACTAAAATGACATCTAACTGAAATACTAGACACGTATCTAACACTTACAAAACGTGTATCAAATACGATATAGCACGTACATATTTTATTCGTGTCAAAATTATATAAATATATTCATGCAATAACTTTTTAAGCATATCATTTGTTTTTATATTTATTTACAAAAATTACTTTATAGTAGAAAGTATATAACTTTTTTGAAAGAAAAAAAAGTGAAAACATGATTTTGAAAAAAAAATAGATGATGAAGGTGAAGAGGGTGGTGGGGTGATGATGGGCAGGGGGAGGGGGAGGGGCTCCGTCGTTGCAACCAATCCAAAACCATCATTGCGTATCTCTCGACCTTCATCTTACACTTAAATACACAAACAAATTATCTTATCTTCTTTTTTTCACATTCAATAGCAAGTAAAATATATTAAATTTAATTACCATAGAACCAATAACTTCTAGATCAAGTGATGAAAGACTTGCATTTTTTTTAGAGATGCAGATTTAACTCCTACTTGGTGCAGAGTGAGGCATTGGTGGACAATGATAGGAGACCCAAGGAAACCTGGGTTGGATACTTGAGCCAAACGGGTTTTACCGGTAATTTCACCGTCGTGCCTACGGGCGGGTGTGTTACCGGGTTTTTCCTCGGAATTGGTGGTGGACTCGGGTTACTCTCAGAGTACTCCGTTTGTTCAGTGAATGTCCCAAAAATTATCGGGTTTGATTTTGTTGGCCATTAAAAAAATTAGGATATAGATGATAAAATTTTAAAAAGGACAAGTATATTGAATACTATTATTTTAAATAATAAATACATAACTACATAATATTTGTAAATAGTTTATTAAACGTGTTTTTTTAATACTATTATTTTTGTTTAAACAAGAAAAGCTAATCAAAATCCATATATAATTTTATTTTAAATAATAACAACATAACTACATAATATGATTATTGTGCATAAAATTATAATAAAAAACTAAACAATGTATATATTTGATATGTGAAGTATAATAATCCAATATTTATTTAAAAATAATTATGTATGTTGATAAATAAAATAATTAAGTATTTAATATTAACTAAATGAGCTAAACACAAGGAAACAAGCCAAACTCAAGCTTGAAGATAAAACCCAGTTTAAACTCTCATAAACTGAATATGAATAAAATAATCAAATAAATTTTTTTTTGAACGACAAATTTCTTTTATTTGTTTCGCATGTTGAACTTAAAACCCAAGACTCCACTCTTCCAAAATTTTTAAAGACTCTGCCTTTACCAATGGACCACCACCTCATTAATAAAACAATCAAATATTTAACATAATATAAATGAGTCCAGCATAAACTTAGTAGATAAATAAGTCAAACTTAGCTCCAGACAAAGACATAAAAAAAAGCTAAAACCAAGCTTGAACTATGTTAAACTAAACAATTTGAGCATAGACTCGGCCCAATGTTTTAAAATCCGGCTTCTATATCATAATTGATTGGGCTCAGAAACGATTTAACCCAATATTTTAAAAACCAGTTCAAACCGGTCATTAGTACCGGTTGAACCCGTCAACCGAGTGAACCAGACAGTTTAACCAATTCTACCGGATGATTTAACCAGTGTTACTGGCTAGTTTGAACCGGTTTTTAAAACATTGACCGTGCACAGGTTACTACTTTACCCCTCTAAGGGTGTCCGGGGCACTCCCCTAAGAGGGGAGTCCCCTCTCTTACGCATAACCAATCCTCGTGTGCCACGTCAACTCCCCTCTTAAACTCCTCTAACACCCCAATTTGATGGCGCCACTCCCCTCTTAGGGGAATTGCTTTTTTTATTCAAAAAAAAAAAAAAAAAAAAATTTCATTGGCTGAAATTGCGGCTGGCCCCACCTCCTCCCTCCTTCTTCTTCGGTGAAGACCCCCCGGATTTGGTCCCCGATTAGGGTCCCCGCCTGGATGGCGGGGGTGTTCCCGCTCGGCGAAATCGGTCCCCGCACGGGGTCACCGCGAACGCCCCGCTCACCCTAATGATTATGATGGTATTTTCTTTTACTTTCAAATAATTTATATTTTACTAAGGTAATACCGAAAATACCCCTACTTGAGACCCCATCATTCACATGACGTAATGAAAACCAAAAATCTGTAATCATCATGATTGTGGAAGAAGCACATTAAATCCTTTCCCTTACAAGCCGTCTTCTTCCCTTCCCTTCCCTTCTCTTCACATCCTTTCAAATCTCCATTATCATTATACATACAATTTTCCACTCACCCCACCCTATCCCCCCCCCCCCCCCCCCCCCCCCAATTTTCCACCTATATATTTTCATTTCTGTTATTTCTTCAAAACTCATAAAAACAGAGAGTCAGTCTTCGTTACAACCCTTTCTTCTTCTTCTTCAGAGGTGATCTTTCTTGAAAAGCTACACACACTATTCATAAAAAGATTCACACATGAAACACACACATATATACATATACTTGCACAACATATTCGTATAGTCACAGTAGTTTTGTTTCTCTTTATTCTTTGCTTGTTTGTAAAAAGCACAAAAGTTGAGTGTGTATTTGGAGATACCATTCTATAAATCTATTCCCAAATGCTCAATCCATCATCATTCTTTTTTATTTTACAGATTTCCCACTTCCCCTGTTTTTGGTCTGTTTTCTTTATTCCACTATTTTAGTTATGCTCTGTTTTTTGTTCACATTCTTGTTTTTTTGAGGTTTTTAGATGTAAAACAGTGTCTGATCTTGAATTCTTTTAAAGATTTGACGTGGGTTTTGTTTATTCTAAGCAGTTTTTTTTATAATTATTACAGTTTTCGGTTTGATTGATGGTTTAAACACTATTTTCTGTTGTCCTCTGTTTTCTCATTTTTTTGAAAAATGATAATTTTTGGGTCTAATAAATCGTCTGATTTTAATAGTTTTTAAAGATTTAACCTGTAATTTATATATATTTAATAGAGTTAAAAAAGTTACAATTTTTAAACACCATTTTTGTTATGCTCTGTTTTCTCATTTTCTTGAATTTCAAATTTTTAGGTGTAAAAACCGCTTGATCTTAAAATTTTTTAAATGTTTTGACATGGGTTTTACTTATTTAATCGATTAAGTGAAAAAAGTTACAATTTTTGGTTAGATTGCAGGGTTATGTGCTCTGTTTTCTCATTTCTTGAGTTTGAATTTTTTGGGTCTAAAAATAGTTTGATTTTAAAAAGATTTAAATATGTTTGATGTGGGTTTTGTTTATTTAACCATCTGATTGAATCTTTATAAAATTTTGTGGTTAATTACAGGTTTTAAAATCAAGAAAATGGAGAGATTGAACTCAAAGCTGTACATTGAGAACTGTATGATCATGCAAGAGAATGAAAAACTGAGGAAGAAAGCCCAGCTTTTAAATCAAGAAAATCAACAATTGCTTTCACAGCTGAAGCAGAGGCTAACTATGGGTGGGCAAAATGTCAATAATGCCCCTACTACTTTCACTGACCTCAATCTTGGGTCTTCTAGTTCTAGGAACAATTAAGGGTGTGAAATGACCAAACAGGACAAATATCACCTTTTGTGAACCCCCATTTGTTTTGGTTTTGTTGGGTATGGGAAGGGCATTAGGTGTCAAGAAAAGATGGTATTAGTTTGCGTAGATAGGGATGTTAGGGGGGTAAAATTGGAATTTTAGTATTAATGTAAGGTTTACTATTTTATATATTGGTTATTAGGTAAGTTTTATGCTTTATGATTATTATTGCTTCTATTTTAATGTTGTAGTTACTTTGATTGTGTTTTCTTACTTGTTAAGATTTTAGAATTATTAACATGATGGTGTATGTCATGAATTGAAAAACTAAAAGCTATGAAATATAAAAAAATAAAATTTCATGTTGTATTCTTGGAAATCATTTTTCTTAAATAATGTTTTTTTTTCTCAGACGACAATCAGCAGGAATAACTCAAACCTTTCCTCAAAAAGACAACCTTTTCATAATACAACATTTTTAAGATAGAAAAAATTAAATATAAATGTTGAATGGTAAAAGTTCAACAATATATGTTTTTTAACAGTAAATTTGGATCACAGACGTACAACTAGAGTATTATCGTATTACCCAGCGAACCATCCGATCATATTCATCTCCAGTAGGAAATGTATGTATTTCAAATTAGTTCTTGTAATTTGTTTTAGACAGTTTGATTGGTCTTAACGGTTTATCAACGTCCTAACTATATTTTATATATTCTTATAAAGCTAAAATGTATTGGGTGTCGTTCGCAACAATCTAATAAAACTATTTTTTGATATAACTAATAACATGCTTTAAGCTCAATCCTTTTTTAGCAATATATATATATATCATTGATTTGTGTTTATAATTAGGAGTTTATAGTTAAATTCTAATAAAATGCGGGATGTTAATTAACAGCCTTATGGTGAATGAACCTATCTAACTTTGCATACGCGTGTTTATAAAAGATTCGATGTTTTTGGCGTTTATATGCATTCTAGGTGTTCGATTACAATTTGAATTTGAAATTTTGTGTTTGATATAACATGTGAATAACTTTAGAAGATGATTACAATAAGATTAATTGGATGGATCATAAGTTGAGTTGATACATGGCATGCTTTTCATCATTAGTGTGTTGATCAATCTACTATAAAGTTATGGGTTTGAAAATCAACTATTTGTGTGAATTGAAGTGTTACTTAAGCCAAGTAACTTTTGTAGGAACAATATGTACATGAAGCAAACCAATTAGAATTTAAAACTAGAATTTGCACGTAATCAATTGTACATACCCTCTTTACAAATTACAATGGAGATTTGGAGGCGTTCGACAATAAGCAGTGGGAGGAGGAGGTGAGAGCCGGCTTGAGGAGGAATTAGTAACAATACTTATTTAAAACAAAATATCACATGTCGTATTGTTACTAATTTCTTATTTCATCTTTTCGGCATTTTCACGATCTCACCCCGACAAATTATAGATGTTAGCCAAAGAAGTATCATATACGAGTTAATATGATTTTTTTTCTTTTCACCTCAAGCTTTACCGATGATAGCTCGTTAAACAGTTGCATTGTCTCGATTATATTATCTAAACTTTGTTTGGAGTCGAGCTTATTAGAGTATGTTGCTCGTTTCCCTTTGTTGTTCCACCAGACATGTGAATCGATTCCTCTTGGGCTTCAAACTCATCATTTGTTTCGTTGAGGTTAATTTGACAACGAACATCCGAACTAATTTTGGCTAGTATATTCGTAGGACGATGATGTTTTTGTCCATTTTGATGATTGACCCATCAATAGGGCATTCACCCACTCCGTACAATTTCTCACAACCTCCCAAACTTTTATAGGGGTAAACAACGGACTTATCTCTCTTTTTATATTCATATCATGTCAGAGGTACGGTATTCTTCCCGATCCATTGTATTATGAATATTTTCACGCATACGTTTTCAAAAATTAAACTCTAAAAATTAAAAAAAATAAAATCGTGAATAAAAAGTTTAAGAAAATTTTTACCAATCTTTGAGTCCTCCGCGCTCCCTTCTTAATGTCGTAACTTGTTTCTTTTTGTGTTTCTATTTTGTGGTTTTTGGTTGTGTTTCATGAACAATACCAGGTTCGGGTTTTGTTTTGAGAACGAAATCGGCTTTGGGTGGTGGAGATTGGAAAGATTTTGGTTCTAGTTGCCGAGAGTTTACATTGGTTGGTTTTGGTTTGGTTCCATTTGGGGGCGGTAACATATGCTAGGGTCGAAAATGTTTTGGACAAATTGCTTGGGATCGTTTAGGTTGAATGAATGGTTTTGGTAGAATGAATTGTTTGGATTGAAATGGTGTTTTGGGTTCATCTTTGTAAAACGAAGACGTAGATCTTGTATAAATATAAAAGAGAAAAGTGAATATGAGGATGTCACACACCTAGGTTTAGATGTAAAACCCTCAAAACTACATCGTTTTAGGATTTTATGTTGGATCAGTTCTGTTTATTCATGAAGGAAAACATTATAGCATACCTGTTACAGCAGACAGTGCGTTGGAGAATCCAGTAATGGAGTTCGACATGCTTGTCATCGTGATCTGGTTCCTCCTTAGGGTGCTGACTGATGATGGGGACTTAGAAAACCGAAAAGGGTATCGGCTTAGGAGAGGAGGTCGATGATGATGTTATGACTAATGGGGTGTTGTGTCTAACTGTGTAACCCTTCAACCTCAGCATAAGACTCCTTTATATAAGCACCCAGGAGGAAACCTAATTAGTTAATAAGGGTAATATGGTCCATCAACAATTACCAACTAATTATATAATAGGTTATTATATATTTTGACCTATATTATGTAAATGATTATAATGGCTATAGATTAAATATTAAAACAGAATATATTTAATCTTACATTCTCCCACTTAGCCGAGTAATCATTTACTATGAGTATTAGATAAGCCTGATCAGGGGTTAACACTCATTTTAGCCTTAAACAAGTACTATAGCAGAGAAATACAGCCGTTGAATCATTATGCGACTCAGGACCCCCATTAATCATACTATAGCCTTAATTTAAAACCTAATCGTTATGATCAAAATACACATAAGCCCTTTGTTTGATTTGTAACTATATTTGTTTATATGCCGTTATGCTAGCTTGACATATTCTTAGAGACATACAAAATCAAACTGATGAGGAAAATTATACTTAGTCATTCATAGTACGATATGCAGTTGCGCATGACCATCAATTAATACCCGTCTCTGAGCTCTCTTAATAAGACTTATGGGTAATAGCCCTTCAGTTATAGGATCCTGAAGCATATCATGAATGTATTCGATACAGAACTTAGTTTCCTCAATTCGTTCTTAAACGAATAATTAATTGCGTATCAAAAATTTAATGCAGTACCTTTTGAACTGTTACTGTTCAAGGAGTCATGGTAGCTGACTTTATCACACTAAGTCTTCAAAACATTAATTATATGGAGTTAATATACTTATGAGTCCACTGATAAATTTCCAACAACATTTAGTGACTATATTATGTCGTTATAACTTAGGTTGTTAATATCAGTGCATTATGACTCCTCCATGAGATAGGTTTTGTCTGCTGACATAAAGATATACCCGAAATTTCATTTTGTCATCTCTGAATATCTCAAAGTTATAGTAATAAACCGGTTTTAATTCCCACTTCTTCTTTAAATTGTAGCCTCTCGTTTCTTTTAAAGATATTGTAATACTCCATTAGATGCTTCACATTAATCTAGACATATCTAGTGTGTTGCAATGTGAGTAATATCTAAACGAGTATAGACTTAAACTTATATAAGGCTTCCAATTAATGAAGCGTAAGGAAATAATCTCATTTATCCTATTATCCTCTAAAGAAGAGCAGTATTGTTTGTTACACATGTAAGGACCCATTTAATGTTAAACTTATGGAACCGGAACTAATATCCCATTGGGTCTATCTCAGTATATTATGATATCAATCACGTAAGAGATATCTCTGAGATTTATTATATCAAAGTTTGTGTTAACGATGCTTTGACTTATGTAACATATAATTGTCAAGAGAATATCATCTATATAGACAAGTTTATTTTAGTTGCTCCCACTCATTTTGAGGTAGGTACATTAATCCACTTGATTCTTGATGAAAATAATTACGTTAGCTTTTCATCACATTATGATGTTTGCATTAACCCATATATGGATATTATTGGCTTACAAATAAAGTGTTCTTTAACCTTCAGTTTGAAACTTTAGGTTGTTATCTAATGAACATGTAAATGTGTCAGCCATTTGTTATGGAAAATTGTTTATAATGTTCATCTAATGTAGCTTTAAACTATTATAAGCTACTAGAACAGTGATGATCCTCAAAGAAATCTTCTGTAAGATAGCTAAGAAAGACTCTTTGATAATTCATCTCTTCCTGAGTATAACCTTTGACAATCAATCATGCTCCTTTGTGTCTTAACGTTTATATTAGGATCTGGTTTAGTTCTGAACACTCTTAGGTAATTCAATCAAATCCCATACGTTATTCGAACACATAAAATCAGTTTTACTAGAAAACTGTTTTATTCCATTCAGAAGATTAATTGACGCTAATGGCTTAATTAGAAGAGATAGGATCAGTAAACATTTCCAAAATCCATTTCAACTTCAATTAGGGAGGTTAAGTAATCATCAAAGTTAGCAGGTTTTTAAACCTAGATGACCTCCTGAGTTGATTATTGGGTTCATTAGAAGTTTCAGTTTTATGGATTAGCTCTTGGTTAGGTTTCTATCATTTTCAGGATTCTAAGTTTGTAAGAGTTGGTGCAGTATGGTGTACAAGAGGTGTAATTGGAGTTAAATTCGGAGTGAAATTTAATGACACTCTTCCCCCCGCCTCTTGTATTCCTTGCAAATCATGATAAGGACTTTGACTGCTCCCACTGACCTTAGAAAACTTTAGGAACTCGGCATGCTTAGGGTCAATATGTAACGACCAACAAATTCTAATAGAGAAACACAAATTAATGACGTTAGTCGTGATTTCTCTTGTTGAGGATTATGTTAGTTCAGGTAAGAAATCTAAGTGTGCCCACAATTAAGCAACAATGAAAATTTTGTAAGAGTAGCATTAGATTTAAGAAGACAAGTTTTGATAGAACAGTGTCATAATGGAGCAGTGTCTTGTACAAGAGGTGTAAATTTAAGTAATATAAAATTTTCACTCCCCACCTCTTGCAACTATTGCAAGTTATTATTAAGACACTTAATGCTCCCACTGATCTTTAATGTCTCTAGAAAAGCTACAAGAGAAGTTTCAATGAGGTACGTGACGTGGGAACCTATCATATACATGTTAGACTTTATTTGATTTCTTTAGTGTCCAGATGTCATAAGAAACTTAGGGACATATTTAATAGAAATCTTATTAAGTACATATATAAATAGATTTCTCCTAAGACCATGGGCCATATGCGACAAAATTTAGATACAAGTTGATAGTCTTTCAAATGATAAATGAATTATGTCTGAATATTCCATTTGAAATAAGTTCCACGAATGTCAATGAATGACTTATGATGGACTCATACTTATTCCTTAAGCCAAATCATATTTTAGGGCTTTAATGTCATGATTTAAAATCACTTAGAATGAGATTAGATAAAAAATCATCCTCATTAACCATGTCATGTTTCTCATGAATTTCAGTTATAATGGATGAAATTTATAAGTCTCATTTTCCTTTTGTCAAATTCTCATTTGCATGATGACAAAAGTTGTGAAAATATAAGGCATCATCTAGTTTCATCTTAGTAATGTTTCTATCCAGATATTTATGTAAGACCCTAATTCGTACATGACAAAAGTCGCAGCGGAAAACACGAACCATAAAATTTCTTTCTTTACCAACGTTTTGACTTACTTGAAAGTTCGTTTTGATATGTATCTTCTACAAAAATTAAAGCATAAGTCTTGTTTCCTAATAGTACATACTCAATTATTCCCGTACAATCTATCTTGTGACTCGATCTTCGATCTCTAATCCTTGTTATAATCACCCGTTATCCATACAACCTGCACTCACCACATACATGCATAAACATTAGCACACATTATACAAACATGATACATTCACGTACACTTCACATTTCGTCATCTTTCAAACTTTAAGCATTTCATCTGCGTATCCATTTCCTGGTGAGGCTTCAGTAATGTACCTGCATCACTTTTTCATTCTCAAGGTACACCATCAATAACGTTAACACTCAACATATCTAAGTCATACATACATACATACTTGCATACCTACTTACATACACATCTACATACGTACATACCCTTCCTACAGCATTTCATACATGCATACACTCATACATGTCTTTATACATACACACATACACAACTACCTACGTACATACCTTTTACTACATCTTTACATACATGCCTACACTCATACATATCTTTATACATACATACATACACATCTGCATACGTACATACCTTTCTTACAGTATTACATATTCATACATGCATACACTCATACATATCTCTATACTTACATACATACTCATCTGCATACGTACATACCTTTCTTACAGTATTACATATATACATAATTACGCATCTACATACGTGTACAACACCTTGCATACCTCTTCATACTTATACGTTATTTACATGAGGCTTAAACTTTGATTTATAGCCCATAAACTTCTAAGGGTCGATCAAAATTATGTTTAGAAAGTCCGCCGTAGTCCACGGATAACAAACCGAAGCCTACGATACATAAATCGACTTAAATAACAATTTTCAGACTTTTGGACTTAGGGAGGTCGTCGGCGACGGCCCTAGGGCCCGTCGGTGACGGCCCGTAGTTTTTCCCGTAGCCAAAACCCCGTAGACAGGAAGATAACCCGTCGGAGAAAAAGCTGATTTTCCCTAACCCGTCGGCGACGGCCTCCTTACCCGTCGGCGACGGCCTCTCTAAAGTGCATTTTTTCTGCAGTTTCGTTTCATCGTCCGAACGCACTAAAACGCGCATAACTTTCGAACCGTTTACCCGTTTAACCTCCCGTTTCTTCCTACATGCTTGTAAATTCACATTCTATCATATAAACTTAAAATCCCACACCCGGATTACGGAAATTCTTAACTTACACGCTATCGTCTTATTATTCGTTTATGATTTATTCGACCCGTTCATGCATTCATCAACATAACTTGGTCATTTTACCATAACCTCTTATGAATCTAACAATATCAGTGACGTCTATCATAAATTACTAAATTCTTGGATGTCTTGCATCCTCTTAACACATTATCGTTCATATGCTTATTTTGACCCGTTAAGGGTATTCGCGCATTAATTGGTCTATGACTAACCAAACCATCATCCCCACTTCCATACTTGTCCAAAACATTACTCTAATCGAATAACTTGTTTCTAAACTACTTTTAAGATCGTTTACCCCAAAATACCCATCAAGGGCATTTTGGTCAACCTTAAACCCATCATTTACGACGAAAGACTTTAACACATATTTGACCTCAAACATCATGTTTAATTCATTACAACACTGTATTACTTACTTGTACTAAGAAGTGATTACGGAAATCACTTACCTTATGCGTCCGTGCTCGTATCCGATTCCTCGCCTTTTCTTGACCCGCTATCCTTTCATGTTTGCGTCCGTCTTGACATGATTCCTATACTCCCTTTTCATCAAGATCACGCTCCTATTAGCATATGTATTCGTACATGTTAACATCATATCAATCGCATATTTCACCCTTAACTTTCATTATTCATTTCTAACATACATAACTCATATGATTATATTCATATCCGTTTAAACTCATGTAATTCATCATATAATCACAAACAACGCATATTGACATAACATGTACCATACGAATTCCTATAATCCTGCCTTTACGACCACGTGTCAATTCATGTTTCTTATGCTTAGTTGACTTTTGAAAGTCAACTATATACCATATTTAACCATCGACTTATCATCATATACTCGTAACATCATATTCGATTATACGGATGACACTATATACATTTCATCATACACTTGATGCGAGTACTACCTTTTAAGCATAACGTACAACTAATTCATGCATGAATCTTCTAAACTCATACATAACTCGTCAAATCCTTCTACTAATCATCATATATCATTCCAAATGAACATTAAACATAACATCATCATATTCCTATACTTTCATCTAACAATAATTCATCATACCCACATAATACATCAATCATTCAACAAGACTTAAACATAGGAGGTGATTCTAGTCCTCATCTTCACCCTAACTAACGGGTTTCACCTCTAATCATCAAATTAACGCAAATCATACATAACCCATGTTCTATACGAGGATTCTAACCCTTGTACATGATCAATTTCATATTAACTCACGGATTAGAACATAACCCACTTCACCCATGATCACCAATCTTAGATTTAAAACATACCTTATGATCCTCTCGTGTTGGTGATCATTAATCCATGCTCGGTTATGGATTTGGGCCTTGATTCATTCTTCAAATTGAAGCTTTTGAAGAACTAGGGTTTTTTGGGGCTCTTGAGAGCCCCTGCTCGATCTTTCCAGAACACACACGTATGTGTGTGTTTGTGTGTGTCAAGTTATTTTATAACTTACTTTCATTTGTTCCACTTTAGCCCCTCGGGTTTACCTTTAAAACATAACTGACACTACCTTCATCATTTAATACTTTTGACCATACCCTTAACTAGGTTAAATAGCCTAGTTATTTATTTCATGACGTGTCACATAAGAACATACGACAATTATTAACATTCAGATTTTGGGGCGTTACAAGTCTACCACCCTTAAACAAGGTTTCGTCCCCGAAACCTTTCTCACTTTCATCGAACACACATCATCTTTTCTTCTAGTCCATCCATACGACCACTAGCCCATACTTTCCTGATCATTCTTTCCTATATCATTTTCATTTTCATTTACTTGACATGTCAATAACTGGTCAATACACATACTCTTCCGTCCTTTAATATGATCCCTTCTTAATGGATCTAATATCTCCATCTCACCTCTAAAAATTTACATTCTTCTACATACTCTGTATAACATTTAACTTTTGTTTTGTTATCACAACAAAACTATTATTACATAATCACGCCTACGTGCTTAATTCTAACGTTAACCTCATTCTACATTTTCTACAGTTACTTGTATCCTGCATACCTTTACATTTCCCTTAAATCATTTCGTTCATTTCACATTACTATTACTTTTACTTCATGCATTACTTAATTTACACATATACAGGTGTCATACTAGTTCATATCTATCCAATCATGAGTTAAATATTTTTACTAACCTCTTTTCATTTCGCAAACCAACGATCCGTAACCCAGATCGATCATCTTCTCCTCGAGTACTAGCCATACTAGGCCAGATTTCATTCATCCGTGTAATGAGTTTCCGCTCGTGCACATCCTTTCACCAATACGATTGGTTTCATCACATCAATAATTCTAACATTATCATCCACAACTTCAGCGGTTAGCATATGTCATTCAATCATTCATTACACTAGGTGATTACCCACCTATACTCTTCTACAATTTCCTACGTACCTACTATAACGTACCACACATTCTATTTCTTACATGCAATCCTTTCATTCTATTAATCAATTCGCCAACTGAAGTACACGCTTGTACTTCCTTCTATTCATGCTTACTTGCAAGGACCTTATTACATTGTCTCAATATTTCTTACCAAACTTACCATTCCCGCCCCTACTTAAATTATTGTTCGGGTCACAGCCCGTCATCATTCCGACTTCTAAGAGTCAATTACTCACATATCTTACACGTAACTTATACAAAACGTCGTCTATTATACTATCACTTTTTACTTTATACTTACTTCTATGACCCGTTCGACTCAATCATGGTCAAACTGTCGACATCTTCTTGAGCGGATTAATTTCATCTTTTTATATTTTTGAATCCGTCTCACGGATCCAGATGCATCATTCATACTTTTTCATTCATCGAATCCGCCTTACGGATTCAAACATTACACTCATGCCTTTCATCCTTGAATCCGTCTCACGGATCCAGATGCATCATTCATACTTTTTCATTCATTGAATCCGCCTTACGGATTCAAACATTACATTCATGCCTTTCATCCTTGAATCCGTCTCACGGATCCAGATGCATCATTCATACTTTTTCATTCATTGAATCCGTCTCACGGATTCAAACATATCATTCATGCCTTTCATCCTTGAATCCGTCTCACGGATTCAAACATTGCATTCATGCCTTTCATCCTTGAATCCGTCTCACGGATTCAAACATATCATTCATATCTTATTGATCCGTACTTAATTACGGATTCCACATTCTTCATTCTTATCAGGCATGTTTTTCGTACTTTCATAGTACTCTCAATTTCCCGAGAGTCTTACTTCCCATTTCACCCACACGCCCGCCTGCTACCTAACTCTACCGGACATACCTGTAACCATTATCATGTTCTCACGAACGTCCTACGTTTCTCGTGTACTGGCCAGGTACACAATCCACATAGTAGTTTCGTGCCTTCATGTAATTGTCACCTTATGTCCGTAGACTTAGGTTTCGGCGCATGTATTACTTCCAGTACTTCATTACTATACGATCATTGTCTTTCATTTTAAAATTTTTCCTTCCCTTAATTAATTTTTACCATTACTTACACCCACATATTACATTTACGTACCTGGGCTCATTTGCCTATTTATCTTATTACCTCTTTGCCTGCCTTAGCATTCATCCTAGACTGCATTCACGGATCATCCTCTTCCAACACTTATGCTTACCTTGCACATACAAAACCGTTAGTTTCTTTATACGTATACATAAGTACATACTTTCATTAGCCTTTACCTTTGGATCTTGATCGAGTCTTAGATTGTACGGACTTCTTATCTCAAGAGCACACAAGTTTGAGTTCAAGTACTTACCTTCTCGTACTTGATTCCCTCAAACCAGGGCTCTGATACCAACTTGTAAGACCCTAATTCGTACATGACAAAAGTCGCAGCGGAAAACACGAACCATAAAATTTCTTTCTTTACCAACGTTTTGACTTACTTGAAAGTTCGTTTTGATATGTATCTTCTACAAAAATTAAAGCATAAGTCTTGTTTCCTAATAGTACATACTCAATTATTCCCGTACAATCTATCTTGTGACTCGATCTTCGATCTCTAATCCTTGTTATAATCGCCCGTTATCCATACAACCTGCACTCACCATATACATGCATAAACATTAGCACACATTATACAAACAAGATACATTCACGTACACTTCACATTTCGTCATCTTTCAAACTTTAAGCATTTCATCTGCGTATCCATTTCCTGGTGAGGCTTCAGTAATGTACCTGCATCACTTTTTCATTCTCAAGGTACACCATCAATAACGTTAACACTCAACATATCTAAGTCATACATACATACGTACTTGCATACCTAGTTACATACACATCTACATACGTACATACCCTTCCTACAGCATTTCATACATGCATACACTCATACATGTCTTTATACATACACACATACACAACTACCTACGTACATACCTTTTACTACATCTTTACATACATGCCTACACTCATACATATCTTTATACATACATACACATCTGCATACGTACATACCTTTCTTACAGTATTACATATTCATACATGCATACACTCATACATATCTCTATACTTACATACATACTCATCTGCATACGTACATACCTTTCTTACAGTATTACATATATACATAATTACGCATCTACATACGTGTACAACACCTTGCATACCTCTTCATACTTATACGTTATTTACATGAGGCTTAAACTTTGATTTATAGCCCATAAACTTCTAAGGGTCGATCAAAATCATGTTTAGAAAGTCCGCCGTAGTCCACGGATAACAAACCGAAGCCTACGATACATAAATCGACTTAAATAACAATTTTCAGACTTTTGGACTTAGGGAGGTCGTCGGCGACGGCCCGTAGTTTTTCCCGTAGCCAAAACCCCGTAGACAGGAAGATAACCCGTCGGAGAAAAAACTGATTTTCCCTAACCCGTCGGCGACGGCCTCCTTGCCCGTCGGTGACGGCCACTCTAAAGTGCATTTTTTCTGCAGTTTCGTTTCATCGTCCGAACGCACTAAAACGCGCATAACTTTCGAACCGTTTACCCGTTTAACCTCCCGTTTCTTCCTACATGCTTGTAAATTCACATTCTATCATATAAACTTAAAATCCCACATCCGGATTACGGAAATTCTTAACTTACACGCTATCGTCTTATTATTCGTTTATGATTTATTCGACCCGTTCATGCATTCATCAACATAACTTGGTCATTTTACCATAACCTCTTATGAATATAACAATATCAGTGACGTCTATCATAAATTACTAAATTCTTGGATGTCTTGCATCCTCTTAACACATTATCGTTCATATGCTTATTTTGACCCGTTAAGGGTATTCGCGCATTAATTGGTCTATGACTAGCCAAACCATCATCCCCACTTCCATACTTGTCCAAAACATTACTCTAATCGAATAACTTGTTTCTAAACTACTTTTAAGATCGTTTACCCCAAAATACCCATCAAGGGCATTTTGGTCAACCTTAAACCCATCATTTACGACGAAAGACTTTAACACATATTTGACCTCAAACATCATGTTTAATTCATTACAACACTGTATTACTTACTTGTACTAAGAAGTGATTACGGAAATCACTTACCTTATGCGTCCGTGCTCGTATCCGATTCCTCGCCTTTTCTTGACCCGCTATCCTTTCATGTTTGCGTCCGTCTTGACATGATTCCTATACTCCCTTTTCATCAAGATCACGCTCCTATTAGCATATGTATTCGTACATGTTAACATCATATCAATCGCATATTTCACCCTTAACTTTCATTATTCATTTCTAACATACATAACTCATATGATTATATTCATATCCGTTTAAACTCATGTAATTCATCATATAATCACAAACAACGCATATTGACATAACATGTACCATACGAATTCCTATAATCCTGCCTTTACGACCACGTGTCAATTCATGTTTCTTATGCTTAGTTGACTTTTGAAAGTCAACTATATACCATATTTAACCATCGACTTATCATCATATACTCGTAACATCATATTCGATTATACGGATGACACTATATACATTTCATCATACACTTGATGCGAGTACTACCTTTTAAGCATAACGTACAACTAATTCATGCATGAATCTTCTAAACTCATACATAACTCGTCAAATCCTTCTACTAATCATCATATATCATTCCAAATGAACATTAAACATAACATCATCATATTCCTATACTTTCATCTAACAATAATTCATCATACCCACATAATACATCAATCATTCAACAAGACTTAAACATAGGAGGTGATTCTAGTCCTCATCTTCACCCTAACTAACGGGTTTCACCTCTAATCATCAAATTAACGCAAATCATACATAACCCATGTTCTATACGAGGATTCTAACCCTTGTACATGATCAATTTCATATTAACTCACGGATTAGAACATAACCCACTTCACCCATGATCACCAATCTTAGATTTAAAACATACCTTATGATCCTCTCGTGTTGGTGATCATTAATCCATGCTCGGTTATGGATTTGGGCCTTGATTCATTCTTCAAATTGAAGCTTTTGAAGAACTAGGGTTTTTTGGGGCTCTTGAGAGCCCCTGCTCGATCTTTCCAGAACACACACGTATGTGTGTGTTTGTGTGTGTCAAGTTATTTTATAACTTACTTTCATTTGTTCCACTTTAGCCCCTCGGGTTTACCTTTAAAACATAACTGACACTACCTTCATCATTTAATACTTTTGACCATACCCTTAACTAGGTTAAATAGCCTAGTTATTTATTTCATGACGTGTCACATAAGAACATACGACAATTATTAACATTCAGATTTTGGGGCGTTACAAGTCTACCACCCTTAAACAAGGTTTCGTCCCCGAAACCTTTCTCACTTTCATCGAACACACATCATCTTTTCTTCTAGTCCATCCATACGACCACTAGCCCATACTTTCCTGATCATTCTTTCCTATATCATTTTCATTTTCATTTACTTGACATGTCAATAACTGGTCAATACACATACTCTTCCGTCCTTTAATATGATCCCTTCTTAATGGATCTAATATCTCCATCTCACCTCTAAAAATTTACATTCTTCTACATACTCTGTATAACATTTAACTTTTGTTTTGTTATCACAACAAAACTATTATTACATAATCACGCCTACGTGCTTAATTCTAACGTTAACCTCATTCTACATTTTCTACAGTTACTTGTATCCTGCATACCTTTACATTTCCCTTAAATCATTTCGTTCATTTCACATTACTATTACTTTTACTTCATGCATTACTTAATTTACACATATACAGGTGTCATACTAGTTCATATCTATCCAATCATGAGTTAAATATTTTTACTAACCTCTTTTCATTTCGCAAACCAACGATCCGTAACCCAGATCGATCATCTTCTCCTCGAGTACTAGCCATACTAGGCCAGATTTCATTCATCCGTGTAATGAGTTTCCGCTCGTGCACATCCTTTCACCAATACGATTGGTTTCATCACATCAATAATTCTAACATTATCATCCACAACTTCAGCGGTTAGCATATGTCATTCAATCATTCATTACACTAGGTGATTACCCACCTATACTCTTCTACAATTTCCTACGTACCTACTATAACGTACCACACATTCTATTTCTTACATGCAATCCTTTCATTCTATTAATCAATTCGCCAACTGAAGTACACGCTTGTACTTCCTTCTATTCATGCTTACTTGCAAGGACCTTATTACATTGTCTCAATATTTCTTACCAAACTTACCATTCCCGCCCCTACTTAAATTATTGTTCGGGTCACAGCCCGTCATCATTCCGACTTCTAAGAGTCAATTACTCACATATCTTACACGTAACTTATACAAAACGTCGTCTATTATACTATCACTTTTTACTTTATACTTACTTCTATGACCCGTTCGACTCAATCATGGTCAAACTGTCGACATCTTCTTGAGCGGATTAATTTCATCTTTTTATATTTTTGAATCCGTCTCACGGATCCAGATGCATCATTCATACTTTTTCATTCATCGAATCCGCCTTACGGATTCAAACATTACACTCATGCCTTTCATCCTTGAATCCGTCTCACGGATCCAGATGCATCATTCATACTTTTTCATTCATTGAATCCGCCTTACGGATTCAAACATTACATTCATGCCTTTCATCCTTGAATCCGTCTCACGGATCCAGATGCATCATTCATACTTTTTCATTCATTGAATCCGTCTCACGGATTCAAACATATCATTCATGCCTTTCATCCTTGAATCCGTCTCACGGATTCAAACATTGCATTCATGCCTTTCATCCTTGAATCCGTCTCACGGATTCAAACATATCATTCATATCTTATTGATCCGTACTTAATTACGGATTCCACATTCTTCATTCTTATCAGGCATGTTTTTCGTACTTTCATAGTACTCTCAATTTCCCGAGAGTCTTACTTCCCATTTCACCCACACGCCCGCCTGCTACCTAACTCTACCGGACATACCTGTAACCATTATCATGTTCTCACGAACGTCCTACGTTTCTCGTGTACTGGCCAGGTACACAATCCACATAGTAGTTTCGTGCCTTCATGTAATTGTCACCTTATGTCCGTAGACTTAGGTTTCGGCGCATGTATTACTTCCAGTACTTCATTACTATACGATCATTGTCTTTCATTTTAAAATTTTTCCTTCCCTTAATTAATTTTTACCATTACTTACACCCACATATTACATTTACGTACCTGGGCTCATTTGCCTATTTATCTTATTACCTCTTTGCCTGCCTTAGCATTCATCCTAGACTGCATTCACGGATCATCCTCTTCCAATACTTATGCTTACCTTGCACATACAAAACCGTTAGTTTCTTTATACGTATACATAAGTACATACTTTCATTAGCCTTTACCTTTGGATCTTGATCGAGTCTTAGATTGTACGGACTTCTTATCTCAAGAGCACACAAGTTTGAGTTCAAGTACTTACCTTCTCGTACTTGATTCCCTCAAACCAGGGCTCTGATACCAACTTGTAAGACCCTAATTCGTACATGACAAAAGTCGCAGCGGAAAACACGAACCATAAAATTTCTTTCTTTACCAACGTTTTGACTTACTTGAAAGTTCGTTTTGATATGTATCTTCTACAAAAATTAAAGCATAAGTCTTGTTTCCTAATAGTACATACTCAATTATTCCCGTACAATCTATCTTGTGACTCGATCTTCGATCTCTAATCCTTGTTATAATCGCCCGTTATCCATACAACCTGCACTCACCATATACATGCATAAACATTAGCACACATTATACAAACAAGATACATTCACGTACACTTCACATTTCGTCATCTTTCAAACTTTAAGCATTTCATCTGCGTATCCATTTCCTGGTGAGGCTTCAGTAATGTACCTGCATCACTTTTTCATTCTCAAGGTACACCATCAATAACGTTAACACTCAACATATCTAAGTCATACATACATACGTACTTGCATACCTAGTTACATACACATCTACATACGTACATACCCTTCCTACAGCATTTCATACATGCATACACTCATACATGTCTTTATACATACACACATACACAACTACCTACGTACATACCTTTTACTACATCTTTACATACATGCCTACACTCATACATATCTTTATACATACATACATACACATCTGCATACGTACATACCTTTCTTACAGTATTACATATTCATACATGCATACACTCATACATATCTCTATACTTACATACATACTCATCTGCATACGTACATACCTTTCTTACAGTATTACATATATACATAATTACGCATCTACATACGTGTACAACACCTTGCATACCTCTTCATACTTATACGTTATTTACATGAGGCTTAAACTTTGATTTATAGCCCATAAACTTCTAAGGGTCGATCAAAATCATGTTTAGAAAGTCCGCCGTAGTCCACGGATAACAAACCGAAGCCTACGATACATAAATCGACTTAAATAACAATTTTCAGACTTTTGGACTTAGGGAGGTCGTCGGCGACGGCCCGTAGTTTTTCCCGTAGCCAAAACCCCGTAGACAGGAAGATAACCCGTCGGAGAAAAAACTGATTTTCCCTAACCCGTCGGCGACGGCCTCCTTGCCCGTCGGTGACGGCCACTCTAAAGTGCATTTTTTCTGCAGTTTCGTTTCATCGTCCGAACGCACTAAAACGCGCATAACTTTCGAACCGTTTACCCGTTTAACCTCCCGTTTCTTCCTACATGCTTGTAAATTCACATTCTATCATATAAACTTAAAATCCCACATCCGGATTACGGAAATTCTTAACTTACACGCTATCGTCTTATTATTCGTTTATGATTTATTCGACCCGTTCATGCATTCATCAACATAACTTGGTCATTTTACCATAACCTCTTATGAATATAACAATATCAGTGACGTCTATCATAAATTACTAAATTCTTGGATGTCTTGCATCCTCTTAACACATTATCGTTCATATGCTTATTTTGACCCGTTAAGGGTATTCGCGCATTAATTGGTCTATGACTAGCCAAACCATCATCCCCACTTCCATACTTGTCCAAAACATTACTCTAATCGAATAACTTGTTTCTAAACTACTTTTAAGATCGTTTACCCCAAAATACCCATCAAGGGCATTTTGGTCAACCTTAAACCCATCATTTACGACGAAAGACTTTAACACATATTTGACCTCAAACATCATGTTTAATTCATTACAACACTGTATTACTTACTTGTACTAAGAAGTGATTACGGAAATCACTTACCTTATGCGTCCGTGCTCGTATCCGATTCCTCGCCTTTTCTTGACCCGCTATCCTTTCATGTTTGCGTCCGTCTTGACATGATTCCTATACTCCCTTTTCATCAAGATCACGCTCCTATTAGCATATGTATTCGTACATGTTAACATCATATCAATCGCATATTTCACCCTTAACTTTCATTATTCATTTCTAACATACATAACTCATATGATTATATTCATATCCGTTTAAACTCATGTAATTCATCATATAATCACAAACAACGCATATTGACATAACATGTACCATACGAATTCCTATAATCCTGCCTTTACGACCACGTGTCAATTCATGTTTCTTATGCTTAGTTGACTTTTGAAAGTCAACTATATACCATATTTAACCATCGACTTATCATCATATACTCGTAACATCATATTCGATTATACGGATGACACTATATACATTTCATCATACACTTGATGCGAGTACTACCTTTTAAGCATAACGTACAACTAATTCATGCATGAATCTTCTAAACTCATACATAACTCGTCAAATCCTTCTACTAATCATCATATATCATTCCAAATGAACATTAAACATAACATCATCATATTCCTATACTTTCATCTAACAATAATTCATCATACCCACATAATACATCAATCATTCAACAAGACTTAAACATAGGAGGTGATTCTAGTCCTCATCTTCACCCTAACTAACGGGTTTCACCTCTAATCATCAAATTAACGCAAATCATACATAACCCATGTTCTATACGAGGATTCTAACCCTTGTACATGATCAATTTCATATTAACTCACGGATTAGAACATAACCCACTTCACCCATGATCACCAATCTTAGATTTAAAACATACCTTATGATCCTCTCGTGTTGGTGATCATTAATCCATGCTCGGTTATGGATTTGGGCCTTGATTCATTCTTCAAATTGAAGCTTTTGAAGAACTAGGGTTTTTTGGGGCTCTTGAGAGCCCCTGCTCGATCTTTCCAGAACACACACGTATGTGTGTGTTTGTGTGTGTCAAGTTATTTTATAACTTACTTTCATTTGTTCCACTTTAGCCCCTCGGGTTTACCTTTAAAACATAACTGACACTACCTTCATCATTTAATACTTTTGACCATACCCTTAACTAGGTTAAATAGCCTAGTTATTTATTTCATGACGTGTCACATAAGAACATACGACAATTATTAACATTCAGATTTTGGGGCGTTACAAGTCTACCACCCTTAAACAAGGTTTCGTCCCCGAAACCTTTCTCACTTTCATCGAACACACATCATCTTTTCTTCTAGTCCATCCATACGACCACTAGCCCATACTTTCCTGATCATTCTTTCCTATATCATTTTCATTTTCATTTACTTGACATGTCAATAACTGGTCAATACACATACTCTTCCGTCCTTTAATATGATCCCTTCTTAATGGATCTAATATCTCCATCTCACCTCTAAAAATTTACATTCTTCTACATACTCTGTATAACATTTAACTTTTGTTTTGTTATCACAACAAAACTATTATTACATAATCACGCCTACGTGCTTAATTCTAACGTTAACCTCATTCTACATTTTCTACAGTTACTTGTATCCTGCATACCTTTACATTTCCCTTAAATCATTTCGTTCATTTCACATTACTATTACTTTTACTTCATGCATTACTTAATTTACACATATACAGGTGTCATACTAGTTCATATCTATCCAATCATGAGTTAAATATTTTTACTAACCTCTTTTCATTTCGCAAACCAACGATCCGTAACCCAGATCGATCATCTTCTCCTCGAGTACTAGCCATACTAGGCCAGATTTCATTCATCCGTGTAATGAGTTTCCGCTCGTGCACATCCTTTCACCAATACGATTGGTTTCATCACATCAATAATTCTAACATTATCATCCACAACTTCAGCGGTTAGCATATGTCATTCAATCATTCATTACACTAGGTGATTACCCACCTATACTCTTCTACAATTTCCTACGTACCTACTATAACGTACCACACATTCTATTTCTTACATGCAATCCTTTCATTCTATTAATCAATTCGCCAACTGAAGTACACGCTTGTACTTCCTTCTATTCATGCTTACTTGCAAGGACCTTATTACATTGTCTCAATATTTCTTACCAAACTTACCATTCCCGCCCCTACTTAAATTATTGTTCGGGTCACAGCCCGTCATCATTCCGACTTCTAAGAGTCAATTACTCACATATCTTACACGTAACTTATACAAAACGTCGTCTATTATACTATCACTTTTTACTTTATACTTACTTCTATGACCCGTTCGACTCAATCATGGTCAAACTGTCGACATCTTCTTGAGCGGATTAATTTCATCTTTTTATATTTTTGAATCCGTCTCACGGATCCAGATGCATCATTCATACTTTTTCATTCATCGAATCCGCCTTACGGATTCAAACATTACACTCATGCCTTTCATCCTTGAATCCGTCTCACGGATCCAGATGCATCATTCATACTTTTTCATTCATTGAATCCGCCTTACGGATTCAAACATTACATTCATGCCTTTCATCCTTGAATCCGTCTCACGGATCCAGATGCATCATTCATACTTTTTCATTCATTGAATCCGTCTCACGGATTCAAACATATCATTCATGCCTTTCATCCTTGAATCCGTCTCACGGATTCAAACATTGCATTCATGCCTTTCATCCTTGAATCCGTCTCACGGATTCAAACATATCATTCATATCTTATTGATCCGTACTTAATTACGGATTCCACATTCTTCATTCTTATCAGGCATGTTTTTCGTACTTTCATAGTACTCTCAATTTCCCGAGAGTCTTACTTCCCATTTCACCCACACGCCCGCCTGCTACCTAACTCTACCGGACATACCTGTAACCATTATCATGTTCTCACGAACGTCCTACGTTTCTCGTGTACTGGCCAGGTACACAATCCACATAGTAGTTTCGTGCCTTCATGTAATTGTCACCTTATGTCCGTAGACTTAGGTTTCGGCGCATGTATTACTTCCAGTACTTCATTACTATACGATCATTGTCTTTCATTTTAAAATTTTTCCTTCCCTTAATTAATTTTTACCATTACTTACACCCACATATTACATTTACGTACCTGGGCTCATTTGCCTATTTATCTTATTACCTCTTTGCCTGCCTTAGCATTCATCCTAGACTGCATTCACGGATCATCCTCTTCCAACACTTATGCTTACCTTGCACATACAAAACCGTTAGTTTCTTTATACGTATACATAAGTACATACTTTCATTAGCCTTTACCTTTGGATCTTGATCGAGTCTTAGATTGTACGGACTTCTTATCTCAAGAGCACACAAGTTTGAGTTCAAGTACTTACCTTCTCGTACTTGATTCCCTCAAACCAGGGCTCTGATACCAACTTGTAAGACCCTAATTCGTACATGACAAAAGTCGCAGCGGAAAACACGAACCATAAAATTTCTTTCTTTACCAACGTTTTGACTTACTTGAAAGTTCGTTTTGATATGTATCTTCTACAAAAATTAAAGCATAAGTCTTGTTTCCTAATAGTACATACTCAATTATTCCCGTACAATCTATCTTGTGACTCGATCTTCGATCTCTAATCCTTGTTATAATCGCCCGTTATCCATACAACCTGCACTCACCATATACATGCATAAACATTAGCACACATTATACAAACAAGATACATTCACGTACACTTCACATTTCGTCATCTTTCAAACTTTAAGCATTTCATCTGCGTATCCATTTCCTGGTGAGGCTTCAGTAATGTACCTGCATCACTTTTTCATTCTCAAGGTACACCATCAATAACGTTAACACTCAACATATCTAAGTCATACATACATACGTACTTGCATACCTAGTTACATACACATCTACATACGTACATACCCTTCCTACAGCATTTCATACATGCATACACTCATACATGTCTTTATACATACACACATACACAACTACCTACGTACATACCTTTTACTACATCTTTACATACATGCCTACACTCATACATATCTTTATACATACATACACATCTGCATACGTACATACCTTTCTTACAGTATTACATATTCATACATGCATACACTCATACATATCTCTATACTTACATACATACTCATCTGCATACGTACATACCTTTCTTACAGTATTACATATATACATAATTACGCATCTACATACGTGTACAACACCTTGCATACCTCTTCATACTTATACGTTATTTACATGAGGCTTAAACTTTGATTTATAGCCCATAAACTTCTAAGGGTCGATCAAAATCATGTTTAGAAAGTCCGCCGTAGTCCACGGATAACAAACCGAAGCCTACGATACATAAATCGACTTAAATAACAATTTTCAGACTTTTGGACTTAGGGAGGTCGTCGGCGACGGCCCGTAGTTTTTCCCGTAGCCAAAACCCCGTAGACAGGAAGATAACCCGTCGGAGAAAAAACTGATTTTCCCTAACCCGTCGGCGACGGCCTCCTTGCCCGTCGGTGACGGCCACTCTAAAGTGCATTTTTTCTGCAGTTTCGTTTCATCGTCCGAACGCACTAAAACGCGCATAACTTTCGAACCGTTTACCCGTTTAACCTCCCGTTTCTTCCTACATGCTTGTAAATTCACATTCTATCATATAAACTTAAAATCCCACATCCGGATTACGGAAATTCTTAACTTACACGCTATCGTCTTATTATTCGTTTATGATTTATTCGACCCGTTCATGCATTCATCAACATAACTTGGTCATTTTACCATAACCTCTTATGAATATAACAATATCAGTGACGTCTATCATAAATTACTAAATTCTTGGATGTCTTGCATCCTCTTAACACATTATCGTTCATATGCTTATTTTGACCCGTTAAGGGTATTCGCGCATTAATTGGTCTATGACTAGCCAAACCATCATCCCCACTTCCATACTTGTCCAAAACATTACTCTAATCGAATAACTTGTTTCTAAACTACTTTTAAGATCGTTTACCCCAAAATACCCATCAAGGGCATTTTGGTCAACCTTAAACCCATCATTTACGACGAAAGACTTTAACACATATTTGACCTCAAACATCATGTTTAATTCATTACAACACTGTATTACTTACTTGTACTAAGAAGTGATTACGGAAATCACTTACCTTATGCGTCCGTGCTCGTATCCGATTCCTCGCCTTTTCTTGACCCGCTATCCTTTCATGTTTGCGTCCGTCTTGACATGATTCCTATACTCCCTTTTCATCAAGATCACGCTCCTATTAGCATATGTATTCGTACATGTTAACATCATATCAATCGCATATTTCACCCTTAACTTTCATTATTCATTTCTAACATACATAACTCATATGATTATATTCATATCCGTTTAAACTCATGTAATTCATCATATAATCACAAACAACGCATATTGACATAACATGTACCATACGAATTCCTATAATCCTGCCTTTACGACCACGTGTCAATTCATGTTTCTTATGCTTAGTTGACTTTTGAAAGTCAACTATATACCATATTTAACCATCGACTTATCATCATATACTCGTAACATCATATTCGATTATACGGATGACACTATATACATTTCATCATACACTTGATGCGAGTACTACCTTTTAAGCATAACGTACAACTAATTCATGCATGAATCTTCTAAACTCATACATAACTCGTCAAATCCTTCTACTAATCATCATATATCATTCCAAATGAACATTAAACATAACATCATCATATTCCTATACTTTCATCTAACAATAATTCATCATACCCACATAATACATCAATCATTCAACAAGACTTAAACATAGGAGGTGATTCTAGTCCTCATCTTCACCCTAACTAACGGGTTTCACCTCTAATCATCAAATTAACGCAAATCATACATAACCCATGTTCTATACGAGGATTCTAACCCTTGTACATGATCAATTTCATATTAACTCACGGATTAGAACATAACCCACTTCACCCATGATCACCAATCTTAGATTTAAAACATACCTTATGATCCTCTCGTGTTGGTGATCATTAATCCATGCTCGGTTATGGATTTGGGCCTTGATTCATTCTTCAAATTGAAGCTTTTGAAGAACTAGGGTTTTTTGGGGCTCTTGAGAGCCCCTGCTCGATCTTTCCAGAACACACACGTATGTGTGTGTTTGTGTGTGTCAAGTTATTTTATAACTTACTTTCATTTGTTCCACTTTAGCCCCTCGGGTTTACCTTTAAAACATAACTGACACTACCTTCATCATTTAATACTTTTGACCATACCCTTAACTAGGTTAAATAGCCTAGTTATTTATTTATTTCATGACGTGTCACATAAGAACATACGACAATTATTAACATTCAGATTTTGGGGCGTTACAAGTCTACCACCCTTAAACAAGGTTTCGTCCCCGAAACCTTTCTCACTTTCATCGAACACACATCATCTTTTCTTCTAGTCCATCCATACGACCACTAGCCCATACTTTCCTGATCATTCTTTCCTATATCATTTTCATTTTCATTTACTTGACATGTCAATAACTGGTCAATACACATACTCTTCCGTCCTTTAATATGATCCCTTCTTAATGGATCTAATATCTCCATCTCACCTCTAAAAATTTACATTCTTCTACATACTCTGTATAACATTTAACTTTTGTTTTGTTATCACAACAAAACTATTATTACATAATCACGCCTACATGCTTAATTCTAACGTTAACCTCATTCTACATTTTCTACAGTTACTTGTATCCTGCATACCTTTACATTTCCCTTAAATCATTTCGTTCATTTCACATTACTATTACTTTTACTTCATGCATTACTTAATTTACACATATACAGGTGTCATACTAGTTCATATCTATCCAATCATGAGTTAAATATTTTTACTAACCTCTTTTCATTTCGCAAACCAACGATCCGTAACCCAGATCGATCATCTTCTCCTCGAGTACTAGCCATACTAGGCCAGATTTCATTCATCCGTGTAATGAGTTTCCGCTCGTGCACATCCTTTCACCAATACGATTGGTTTCATCACATCAATAATTCTAACATTATCATCCACAACTTCAGCGGTTAGCATATGTCATTCAATCATTCATTACACTAGGTGATTACCCACCTATACTCTTCTACAATTTCCTACGTACCTACTATAACGTACCACACATTCTATTTCTTACATGCAATCCTTTCATTCTATTAATCAATTCGCCAACTGAAGTACACGCTTGTACTTCCTTCTATTCATGCTTACTTGCAAGGACCTTATTACATTGTCTCAATATTTCTTACCAAACTTACCATTCCCGCCCCTACTTAAATTATTGTTCGGGTCACAGCCCGTCATCATTCCGACTTCTAAGAGTCAATTACTCACATATCTTACACGTAACTTATACAAAACGTCGTCTATTATACTATCACTTTTTACTTTATACTTACTTCTATGACCCGTTCGACTCAATCATGGTCAAACTGTCGACATCTTCTTGAGCGGATTAATTTCATCTTTTTATATTTTTGAATCCGTCTCACGGATCCAGATGCATCATTCATACTTTTTCATTCATCGAATCCGCCTTACGGATTCAAACATTACACTCATGCCTTTCATCCTTGAATCCGTCTCACGGATCCAGATGCATCATTCATACTTTTTCATTCATTGAATCCGCCTTACGGATTCAAACATTACATTCATGCCTTTCATCCTTGAATCCGTCTCACGGATCCAGATGCATCATTCATACTTTTTCATTCATTGAATCCGTCTCACGGATTCAAACATATCATTCATGCCTTTCATCCTTGAATCCGTCTCACGGATTCAAACATTGCATTCATGCCTTTCATCCTTGAATCCGTCTCACGGATTCAAACATATCATTCATATCTTATTGATCCGTACTTAATTACGGATTCCACATTCTTCATTCTTATCAGGCATGTTTTTCGTACTTTCATAGTACTCTCAATTTCCCGAGAGTCTTACTTCCCATTTCACCCACACGCCCGCCTGCTACCTAACTCTACCGGACATACCTGTAACCATTATCATGTTCTCACGAACGTCCTACGTTTCTCGTGTACTGGCCAGGTACACAATCCACATAGTAGTTTCGTGCCTTCATGTAATTGTCACCTTATGTCCGTAGACTTAGGTTTCGGCGCATGTATTACTTCCAGTACTTCATTACTATACGATCATTGTCTTTCATTTTAAAATTTTTCCTTCCCTTAATTAATTTTTACCATTACTTACACCCACATATTACATTTACGTACCTGGGCTCATTTGCCTATTTATCTTATTACCTCTTTGCCTGCCTTAGCATTCATCCTAGACTGCATTCACGGATCATCCTCTTCCAACACTTATGCTTACCTTGCACATACAAAACCGTTAGTTTCTTTATACGTATACATAAGTACATACTTTCATTAGCCTTTACCTTTGGATCTTGATCGAGTCTTAGATTGTACGGACTTCTTATCTCAAGAGCACACAAGTTTGAGTTCAAGTACTTACCTTCTCGTACTTGATTCCCTCAAACCAGGGCTCTGATACCAACTTGTAAGACCCTAATTCGTACATGACAAAAGTCGCAGCGGAAAACACGAACCATAAAATTTCTTTCTTTACCAACGTTTTGACTTACTTGAAAGTTCGTTTTGATATGTATCTTCTACAAAAATTAAAGCATAAGTCTTGTTTCCTAATAGTACATACTCAATTATTCCCGTACAATCTATCTTGTGACTCGATCTTCGATCTCTAATCCTTGTTATAATCGCCCGTTATCCATACAACCTGCACTCACCATATACATGCATAAACATTAGCACACATTATACAAACAAGATACATTCACGTACACTTCACATTTCGTCATCTTTCAAACTTTAAGCATTTCATCTGCGTATCCATTTCCTGGTGAGGCTTCAGTAATGTACCTGCATCACTTTTTCATTCTCAAGGTACACCATCAATAACGTTAACACTCAACATATCTAAGTCATACATACATACGTACTTGCATACCTAGTTACATACACATCTACATACGTACATACCCTTCCTACAGCATTTCATACATGCATACACTCATACATGTCTTTATACATACACACATACACAACTACCTACGTACATACCTTTTACTACATCTTTACATACATGCCTACACTCATACATATCTTTATACATACATACACATCTGCATACGTACATACCTTTCTTACAGTATTACATATTCATACATGCATACACTCATACATATCTCTATACTTACATACATACTCATCTGCATACGTACATACCTTTCTTACAGTATTACATATATACATAATTACGCATCTACATACGTGTACAACACCTTGCATACCTCTTCATACTTATACGTTATTTACATGAGGCTTAAACTTTGATTTATAGCCCATAAACTTCTAAGGGTCGATCAAAATCATGTTTAGAAAGTCCGCCGTAGTCCACGGATAACAAACCGAAGCCTACGATACATAAATCGACTTAAATAACAATTTTCAGACTTTTGGACTTAGGGAGGTCGTCGGCGACGGCCCGTAGTTTTTCCCGTAGCCAAAACCCCGTAGACAGGAAGATAACCCGTCGGAGAAAAAACTGATTTTCCCTAACCCGTCGGCGACGGCCTCCTTGCCCGTCGGTGACGGCCACTCTAAAGTGCATTTTTTCTGCAGTTTCGTTTCATCGTCCGAACGCACTAAAACGCGCATAACTTTCGAACCGTTTACCCGTTTAACCTCCCGTTTCTTCCTACATGCTTGTAAATTCACATTCTATCATATAAACTTAAAATCCCACATCCGGATTACGGAAATTCTTAACTTACACGCTATCGTCTTATTATTCGTTTATGATTTATTCGACCCGTTCATGCATTCATCAACATAACTTGGTCATTTTACCATAACCTCTTATGAATATAACAATATCAGTGACGTCTATCATAAATTACTAAATTCTTGGATGTCTTGCATCCTCTTAACACATTATCGTTCATATGCTTATTTTGACCCGTTAAGGGTATTCGCGCATTAATTGGTCTATGACTAGCCAAACCATCATCCCCACTTCCATACTTGTCCAAAACATTACTCTAATCGAATAACTTGTTTCTAAACTACTTTTAAGATCGTTTACCCCAAAATACCCATCAAGGGCATTTTGGTCAACCTTAAACCCATCATTTACGACGAAAGACTTTAACACATATTTGACCTCAAACATCATGTTTAATTCATTACAACACTGTATTACTTACTTGTACTAAGAAGTGATTACGGAAATCACTTACCTTATGCGTCCGTGCTCGTATCCGATTCCTCGCCTTTTCTTGACCCGCTATCCTTTCATGTTTGCGTCCGTCTTGACATGATTCCTATACTCCCTTTTCATCAAGATCACGCTCCTATTAGCATATGTATTCGTACATGTTAACATCATATCAATCGCATATTTCACCCTTAACTTTCATTATTCATTTCTAACATACATAACTCATATGATTATATTCATATCCGTTTAAACTCATGTAATTCATCATATAATCACAAACAACGCATATTGACATAACATGTACCATACGAATTCCTATAATCCTGCCTTTACGACCACGTGTCAATTCATGTTTCTTATGCTTAGTTGACTTTTGAAAGTCAACTATATACCATATTTAACCATCGACTTATCATCATATACTCGTAACATCATATTCGATTATACGGATGACACTATATACATTTCATCATACACTTGATGCGAGTACTACCTTTTAAGCATAACGTACAACTAATTCATGCATGAATCTTCTAAACTCATACATAACTCGTCAAATCCTTCTACTAATCATCATATATCATTCCAAATGAACATTAAACATAACATCATCATATTCCTATACTTTCATCTAACAATAATTCATCATACCCACATAATACATCAATCATTCAACAAGACTTAAACATAGGAGGTGATTCTAGTCCTCATCTTCACCCTAACTAACGGGTTTCACCTCTAATCATCAAATTAACGCAAATCATACATAACCCATGTTCTATACGAGGATTCTAACCCTTGTACATGATCAATTTCATATTAACTCACGGATTAGAACATAACCCACTTCACCCATGATCACCAATCTTAGATTTAAAACATACCTTATGATCCTCTCGTGTTGGTGATCATTAATCCATGCTCGGTTATGGATTTGGGCCTTGATTCATTCTTCAAATTGAAGCTTTTGAAGAACTAGGGTTTTTTGGGGCTCTTGAGAGCCCCTGCTCGATCTTTCCAGAACACACACGTATGTGTGTGTTTGTGTGTGTCAAGTTATTTTATAACTTACTTTCATTTGTTCCACTTTAGCCCCTCGGGTTTACCTTTAAAACATAACTGACACTACCTTCATCATTTAATACTTTTGACCATACCCTTAACTAGGTTAAATAGCCTAGTTATTTATTTCATGACGTGTCACATAAGAACATACGACAATTATTAACATTCAGATTTTGGGGCGTTACAATTTAGAACAAATAAAATGAGAGTTTACGGTAAGTGTGACTTTATGTTGACTATGCAAACCTCACAATGTTCATAACTTTGCTTAATTATGATACTATATTCTGATTAATCTTCAGAATATATAAGGTATCGAAAAGCGTTGTTAGAAGACTGCTTATTATGGTTCTTATAGCCTTAACATTTAATTTTGTCACTAACTCTCGTGTTAGTTATTTGTCGAGTTCTGGTAAGGAAACGTTTAAAACTAGAGTCAACTAATCATGTGTTAATAGGAATATTAAAGAATTACCAGACTTAAATATCATTAGTAAGTGACTATCTAATTAAATTATCCAACTGTTCTTTTAGAGTAACAGATAGTCTCGTTGCTTATGCCTAGTCTAATGGCATAATTACGCAGTGAGATTTTCACTTGAAGAACCTTAGAGTTGGGATTTTGTACTTGCATTTTGTCTATGGACCTTAGAACAATCCTCTTTTAAAGTTTAAGTGGTTCTAAGGTGAGTAACAACTTATTTTTCAGCTTTAAACATTTATTTCTTTGTACATATGTTGCTTATCAACACACTCGTTATACTTTGGTACTTTTGAGTGTTATAGTTGATTTACAAGGCATCAAATTGTACAAGTGAAAATCTTAGTATGTAATGTACTGGAAAAATGTACTTATTTCCTTGAGTAAGCCCTTAACTTTATGGGTCATGGTATTGTACATTATAATATATTCACATACACCACTTAACTTTATAGTTCAGAATTTTAAATGAAGGCATGCATCTTAGGAATTCTGGTGATTATTCCATAATTATAGATTAGTCTTAGGAAAGACTTAATCTGGAATAACCTTTTAGTGACAGCACTTATTCTTGATTATCATAAGAGACATCATGTTCGATTTATCCTAATCATCATGCTCTACTTTTCTTCTGTAGTGCTTTATCAGAAGAGAGCAATAGAATTATCGTGTCTTAAGAGATAATCAAGGATTTAATTTAAGAGCTAATTCTTATAGAAACTTTAAGCAAAACATATTAGATTTAGGAATTAGAGTGGATGAGATATAGATTTATACAAGAAAATTATAGTGAGTAAAATTATGGGTACTAAGAAAAAGGCAGACGAAATGATCATAAAAATTAATTAAGGATCGTTAATATAAGGATCATTATGTGAAGAGGTTGTGATATGTCTATTACTAACATCAAAATAATAGACTATTTAAAGTTCTACTTAAACGAAGACAAATCAGCTTTGGCCAGAAGTGTAATCATTTAAGCATGTGTGCAAAGTGGTTGTAACAAATCAGCTTTGGCCAGAAATTGAGACAATCACTTTAGTTATGCACTTGTTAAGTATGCCATCTATGAAGGAATTAAATCAGCTTTGGCCAGATATTAAGACATTCATGTTTATGATGCACACTTAACATAGCTTTCGTAATACTTGAACGATAAGTAGATGCATCAAATCAGCTTTGGCCAGCAATGATACATCAGAAGCCCATTCAAGTAAAGCTATTTTGGTTTTGTAAAACACTATTTGATCCTTACCAATTAACTAAGTATTTACAAAACCAATCATTTAATAGCAAACCACCCGTTAGCGCGGATCGAACTTGTGCGATCAGTAAGGCCCAAAACTTGTGCGATCAGTAAACAGCTTAAAAAAATTTTAGTTCACATTAAACAGCTTAAAAAATCCTGTGCGATCAGTAATGCCCAAGTTTTGTGCGATCAGTAAAGCCCAAAAACTTGTGCGATCAGTAAGGCCCAAAACTTGTGCGATCAGTAATGCCTTGTGCGATCCACAAATCTTGTGCGATCCACAAGTCTTGCGCGATCCACAAATATTGTGCGATCCACAAGTCTTGTGCGATTATGCAGTCTTAACTTGTACAATGTGCTTAATTAGTTGTACAAATCTTGTGCGACTGTCTTGTACGATCAGATCATCTCTTATGTGATTTGATCTTGTGCGATTCAGTTGCTGTTTATTGTGTAACATAACTGAAAATTCGAAAATTAAGAATTGTGATAGAGTTTCTATTATAACATTGATCTAATTTTATCATAAAATTTCGAAAATCATAATCTGTTTATCTTATTAACAGATTTCGAAAAAACTTATTAGATAAAATAAGATCAAAATTAGGAAAACATTCCACAATTCAAATCACATTCCAAAACATAAAGGAAATTTCGAATTTCAACTAAGAAAATGATGAACCCTAAAATTTAACCTTAACCTTATATCCGAAATCTGGAAAATTTATCAATCATTTAATCAATTCTAGAACATTATGATTTCGGAACAGTAATATTTGATGAAAACATATGATCCGATATAGTTTGAACAGATCCGAGATGGGGTTTCGGATGAAAAATCCGAAATTTATTTAGGGTTTTCTAATTCCGTTTTCCAGTTTTATTCCAGATTTATGGATACAAAACAGAACTGACTAATCAACATATGCTCTGATACCACATGTTGGATCAGTTCTGTTTATTCATGAAGGAAAACATTATAGCATACCTGTTACAGCAGACAGTGCGTTGGAGAATCCAGTAATGGAGTTCGACATGCTTGTCATCGTGATCTGGTTCCTCCTTAGGGTGCTGACTGATGATGGGGACTTAGAAAACCGAAAAGGGTATCGGCTTAGGAGAGGAGGTCGATGATGATGTTATGACTAATGGGGTGTTGTGTCTAACTGTGTAACCCTTCAACATCAGCATAAGACTCCTTTATATAAGCACCCAGAAGGAAACCTAATTAGTTAATAAGGGTAATATGGTCCATCAACAATTACCAACTAATTATATAATAGGTTATTATATATTTTGACCTATATTATGTAAATGATTATAATGGCTATAGATTAAATATTAAAACAGAATATATTTAATCTTACATTTTAATCAAAATGACGTAATTTTGAGGGTTTTACATCTAAACTTAGGTGTGTGACTGCCTCATATTCACTTTCTCCCTCTTGTATATGTAGAAAAATATACTTAGGGTGAAGGGAGTGGGGCGGTGAAGGGGTCGGCAAACCGGTTTGCCGAGCGGCAACACCGGCGCCGTCCTTCTTTGCCGCGCGGCCTTCTTGTGTTTTCGGCTACACATCACCGATCGACAAACATGCAAATTGCATGTTGACCGTTGCCACATAACAGCTATAATGCCGTTCAAAATAAAAAAAAATTATTTTTTCAAGTTTTACCCTATATATTCAAAACAAACCCATTTTAATCCTATATATTCTACAAAATCACCCCCAAATCAAACCAAAAAATACAAAACACTAACCCAAGTATTGCCACGCAAAATGGCGGATGATTTCCCGTTGTGGTTTCCACCCGATAGTAGCGACGACTCGTCCGATGATAGCATTCTTTTTTTCCAAAATCTACTCGAAGAAGCCGAACTACAAGACTCCGGTACATCAAACCAAAGGAGATACATTGAACGTCAGCGGGAGGTTGGGCACAAGACCCTCATGGCGGATTATTTTGTCGAAGACCCGAAATACAACGACGCAATTTTTCGCCAAAGGTTCCGTATGTCGAAACGGTTGTTTTTAAATATTGTGACCGCCGTGGAAGCGAATGACGCATACTTTCAAGAGGCCTACGATGCGCGAGGTCGGAGGAGCTTTACGCCGCTGCAAAAGGTTACATCAGCTATTAAACAGCTCGCAACCGGTAAACCTCCAGACGAAGGAGACGAGTACTTGCAAATGGCCGCAAGAACTTCCCGCGAGTGCCTAGAATATTTTTGCGAAACGGTTTGCAGAATATATGGTTCGGAGTTCTTACGTAGGCCGACAAGCCACGACATGACACTGTTATACGACGCACATGAAGAACAACATCACCTTCCAGGTATGTTCGGTAGCCTTGATTGCACCCATTTCGTCTGGCGAATGTGTCCCACCGAGCTTCGAGGGCAGTATATGAGAGGAGATCACCGATACCCGACTGTTATGCTCGAAGCAGTGGCGTCTCAAGATTTATGGATTTGGCATGCTTTTTGCGGTCCACCGGGTTCGCAGAACGATATCAATGTGCTAGGACAATCGCCGTTATTCTTAACAGAACGAAACGGAACCGCGCCAAAATGTCCATTTTACGTCAACAACCATTATTACAAACGTGGTTATTTGCTCGTGGATGGAATTTACCCAAAATGGTCCGTGTTTGTGAAATCGATCCCATACCCTCAAGAAGTAGACGAAAAGATGTTCAAAAGGCAACACGAGGCGGCAAGAAAAGACGTCAAAAGGGCTTTTGGGGTTTTGAAGTCAAAATGGGGTGTCTTGAATCGGCCGATGCGAGCAAGGACGGTTAAAAAAAATTAGGAATGTTGTGTACACGTGTATTATTTTACACAACATGATTTTAAAAGACGACGGAAACGCGATTGCACCGGTACACATTTGGGATCCTCCGGTCGAGCCCGCGTTTGATGATAGGGTGTTGGGCGAGCTAATGGATGAAGATACACATTGGAGACTTAAACACGATCTTACGGTTCATCTCGCAAGTCAAGATTTGCCCCACCTGTTGGTTGATTCTGACGAAGAGTAGTGTAATTTTTAATTTTTTTAGGGGTTGCGTTGTTTTAGTGTCGTGTAATTTTTATGAATTTTAAGTTTCATTTTAATGTAATTGTTTTTTTTATTAATTTAATGTTTTATTTGTTTTTATTTAACATATAATTAAAAAAAAACAAAAAAAAAGTTTGCCACTTTCAAGTGTCTAAACCATTGCCAATACTTTTCAGCAAAATTTAAACTTTTTACCCTCTCTGACGTGGTACTCTCTGATTGGTCCATTTTAAAGTTTGCCACTTTCACCTGTTTAACCACTCCCTTCACCCTTATAATCAAGGATACTGACATATTGTTATAAAGAAATAGTATATTAGTTATTGCATCAGAAAGTGATTTAAAATTGTTATAAAGAAATACTGTTGAACATACTAGTGTATGTTATTGCATCAGAAAGTGATTTAAATATTTGATGTACTATCATTTTACGTATGTAATGATGATAAGATATTATTTATTTAATTATGTTATCCTTATAACACATATATCTTTAAACTTTAACCATGAATGACCTTCTATTAAAAGTTTTTAGATTACTTTATCTTAAAACAAATTTCTTACTTTTTTGGAATTTTCACTTTTACCATGATTATCCTTTTTTTTTAACAGCAAGGAATCTTACGTGTACACCCACCCTGCTTGTGGCTATGTCCAAAGTCGACTCCTCGACCGTCATGAGAGTGTGTTCTCCTCCTGATGCGCGGGAACCGGATGAAATATGTAAACCAACCCCCCCCCCCCCCCCCCCCCAAAAAAAAAAAAATCATGTTCGAATGATAAGTATCAAACTTGAACCAAAGAAAATAAGATGAGAAGCCAGATAAGAACTTAGAGAGAAATTTATGAACCAATTTTTCTGATCTGTTTCCATTAAAACAAACCAATCCCTATATAGGATCACAAACGGGTGCATGCAGACTTACATGGAGATCATGGGGTAACAACCCACTTCCTTCCTAGATTAAAGGGAAACATGATAAAAACAACTAACCCACTAATTCATGAACATAACTATTAAATAAATATCTAAATAAAAATGTGCAAATGCAATAGATATTGGGTACGATGATGACGTGGGCAAGAGGCACACATCATCGAACCCGAGATTAAAGCCCTTATTTGTTCCTTCACCCAAATGTCCGTTGAAAATGGCCTAAGCGGGAATTGAACCTGTGTCTCCACTAGGAAAGACATGCCAATTCACCACTGAACGAAATTCTCAGGACTGATTACCCTCTTATCACAAAAGTGTACACATTCACTATGTTGGAACCGATCGACAAAACAAACGTTCAAGATTTAAATAGTTTTGTCTATCGTAATCTTTTGAGAAACCGGGTTTAATGGTTTGACCGAAAGTTTAGAACTTGGATTTAGCAATGTATTGAGCCATCTTTATCGTTTAAAAGATTAATACAAACTTAAGATTTTGATAAAAGAAAATTAAAAACAAAAAAAATTCAAAACCGTAAAACCAAACCATTTTGACCGATTCAGCCAACTTAGCCAACACTGTTTTCATTTTTGTTTTCAGAAACAGTAGTTACCGGTTCAACACAACTTTTTAAAATCTACCACATGATATTTTGAATTATTTAACTAATAATTTGACCCATCAAATCTACTTTATTTAACCGGTTATGCATTCGCGAACCCCACCAATTTTTCACTTGAAGTGTTAAGTTTATCGAAGATTTCTAAAATTTTTATCTTAGTGTAAAATATTGTATTTTTAAAAGTCTGGCCCCCACCGATTTGAATTTTGAGATTCCGACCTACATTGAGTTTTCGTTCAATCTCCGACAATGCAGCTAGGCCAGGGGGTGTGGTTTCGCGCCACCCCGCCAACTCAGCACCCTCCCCCACACCTGCATGTTACCAAGGGGGCGCCACCCCTTGTCCGCCAGCCCACTAACGGGCGTGAATGGGTGCATCTGATGGGCCTCATGCCTCTTAACCAATCAGATTTTGTTTTTCTTTCTTTTTTAATACTTAATTAGGTGGGGGCGCTAGTGAGACTTTATCCCACACCATCATTGTTAAAGGGGGTGTCATCTTTATCTCAAAATCTATGTGACGCTTATGTAGCATGATAAAGCCCATAGAGGCTTTAAACCACACCCACTAGCTCGTATAAAAATATTGTAAACTGAGTTATTTTTATCCCTTATTTTTATGTGTATAATAATGGCTTCTGCAAGTCAAATATTTTTTTATTATTAAGATGAAAACAAAATGAAAAAGGAAAGGTTAAAAATGATGGTTTATAGGACTGGGGATGGAGGGGTACTTAAATGTTGTCTGCAAATGAATGATTAGTCTGCAGAAACAAGTAACACAACTGACAATAAAATCATGGATCTTCTTCACCATATTTTTCTTATTTTTATTTTTAATTGTTACAAACTTCATAAAGTTTTCAAATAATAATTAGATTTTTAAGTAGTTGTTGAGATTTAATGAATAAAATCCTTTTTATTGTTCGTTTGTAATGATTATTAACAAGCAAATAAGTGATTCATTGAAAATATTTGCGCAATACAAAATAGATAGATTTTAACAAGCCAAAAAGTAACATATTAAAAACAGCGGTGTAAATATGAGCCGAGCGGCTTGCAAGCTACTCGAGATCGGCTCGGGGAAAAGCTCAAAACGTACCGAGCCTTATCGAGCCCAAACCTGAGCCCGAGCCTAAAATAAAGCTCATTTATTTATCGAGCCCAAGCCCGAGCTTGACTTGTGAAGCTCGCCAGGCTCTTCGAGCCTTGGTATAATATTAGTAGGCCCGAACCCGAGCCCGAGCCTAAAATAAAGCTCGGTTATTTATCAAGCCCGAGCCTGACTTGTGAAGCTCGCCAGGCACTTCGAGCCTTGGTATAATATTAGTTTTTATTAATATTTAATAATATTTACCCCTTATAATTTATAAACTTGTTTAGAAGACGGGCCCGAGCCAGAGCTTCACTTATCGAGCTCACGAACATATTATTTATATTACGTTTATTTAATATATTAACTAATAGATAATAAACGAGCCGAGCTCGAGCCTTGAAAACAATGCTCTAACCGAGCCGAGCTCGAGCTCTCATAAGTTAATCAAGCTCGAGCTCGAGCCTTGTCAAGCTCGGGCTCGGCTCGTTTGCACCCCTAATTAAAAACTCTTTTAGAAAAGGACCACGTATCTTGTTATTTCATTATTGTTTTTTTCAGAAATATATTTAACTATCATACTATTCGTAATGGCTTGCGGTATTACGCCCCGCTTGCGGTATGCTCATATAATGTATATATGCGTGGGCGCTCGGGGGGCAAAAGTGAAAGTGCACTAATTTTAACGTTATTTTACTAATTTCGTGAAAATAACGTTAAAAGAGGGGGACGGTTAATCATGCATCATGTGGTGGCGTTGATAGCCAAAAGACAAAGGGGTGCATGCACTAATCGGCGTTTGTCTCAATTGCTGAGTGTTATGTGCCTTATGTCCAAGGCTTGATGCAAAACCACAATCGAGCCGGGGGTCTCATTGGAAGCAGCCTCTCTATTCCTACGGGGTAGAGGTAAGGCTGTCTACATCTCACCCTCCTCAGACCCTACCTTAGCTTTGCTATTGGTGGGATATACTGAGTATGATGATGATGATGATGACTATTCGTAATGGCTTGACGTCCCCTTCATTTAATGTCTGTAAGTCTGGTCCACACATCCATGCGTCTCCGCTTAACGCCCGTTATCTCTCTCACGCCCAATCTCTTGGGGACCCTATTTGCGTCTCCGCTTAACGCCCGTTATCTCTCTCACGCCCAATCTCTTGGGGACCCTATTTGTCGTCCATTGCGCGGTGTTTAGCACTAATAGGAGGCTACATGGCACCAGGCGCCAAACGGAACCATAGGCCTAATCGAGCAAACAAGTGTTCCTTGTCAAATCAACCTGACCCGTATTATTTGAACTGTCGATCCTTGTCTCACAACCCCGCAAACTATAAACGAGGTGCACAATGTTCGGATCCCAACCCGTATCAACTTTTTAGACCACTCTACATGCACAAAACTACTTGCCGCTTTTATTTAACAAACCATGCATACTCGGCAGTCGGGTTCCCAAATCGTAGCAAACATTTTACAACGAGTAATGGAATATCAAACGATACTACACTCGCTCGAATTTCCATCCTCTAAGGAGCCATCATGATCGGCGAATCCCAAGACATAAGCATCGCTTTCATCTTCTTCATCGCTTGCAATATCCTCTCGATTGTGTCTTCTTTCAATATAAGCCATTGCTTGTCTTCTGTGAAGCCTCAAAACATGCATGATGACGTCAGGAGTTAGTGTGACCCGCGAATGATCTTCCCTGCCTCGCTTGTTTGATTCCATAATCTGTTTTTATTCAAAGATTTAGATTATGATTAGAGATGTAAACAAGCTGAGCCGCTTGTTCGCTACTCGAGATTGCTTTGCTAAAAGCTTGAATCGAGCCAAGCTTAAACAAGCTTCTAAATTAGAGCTCGTTTAATAAGAAGGCTCAAGCCGAAGCTTCATATATACTGAGCTAAATTTAGCTCGTGAGCCTAAACAAGCTATAATACACACACACACATACATAAAATAAATATTTTTTTATATAATTTAATAGATATGTAATTACATAATAATTATTATTATATATAGGGTGCGAGTTAAACCACAAAGTTACTTGAGAACTTTGAGAAAGCCACCATCAACCAAGCAATTTTTTTTTTCAACTTTCTTTATTAAAAGGTTATTATTGTATAAATATAAAGAAACTAAAAAATATATGTAGATTGACAAGCTACATATACGTAGCTTGTGGAGGTAATATATGTAGCTCATATGAGGTGTATATATATGCAGTTCATGAGCTAGATATATGCAGCTCGTCGATCTACATTTTTTTTAGTTTCCGTAAAGAATAGTAACATGTAAAAAAGTTTTAAAAAATTAAGATTTGCTTTGTTGATAGTACTTCTCTCGGTTCTCAAGTAACTTTAAAGTTCTCACATGATCACTATCCTATATTTATATATAACTATGATAAAAAAATAGCTCAACAATATATATTATGTTATATAGTTGTATGTAGAAAATAAAATAGATGCAGTTTCAAGGGCAATCTAATGGCTAAAGATCAAATAGTTAATCAAATACTCAAAAGAGAACCAAAAGGTTCAAGAACAATGTTCTTCAATTATAAATCATCCAAAAACTAACAATGAACCCTAAGATCCTATTTATAAGATCATCATCATACTAAGGTATGAGGAGGGTAAGATGTAGACAACCTTACCGCTACCCCGTAGGAATAGAGAGGCTGCTTCTAGTGAGACCGCAGGCTCGATATTTATAAGATAGGAATCATAATTTAAAAGGAAACTAAATAAAAAAAGATTAGGAAATTAAAATTCAAATAACTAATAAAAATAATCTTGAATATCTGCATAAAAAAATTAATTAAAAAGTAATAAATTTTTATTAGTTATTTGAATTTTAATTTCCGTTTTGCTCCCTGTGAGTCAAATGAGCCGAGCTCAAGCTCTTGTAACTTACACAAGCTCGAGCTCGGCCCGACTCGTTTACACCCCTATTTACGATTGTAACAATCATTGTTATTTCATAATCATATAACGCATTAAAATTTTTATAAATTCGGGAAGTTCGTACCTCTTGTAAATCATGAGGCAGTGGAATAGAATTATCAGCAGACATCGGAACCCAAAGCTTTATATTTTTCTCTAATCCCGAAGAAGCAAGAACAGGGATACTAGGATGAGGCTCCACTTGATTCACTATACGCCTATCACCTTCCATCACGCGTACAAGCTTACAATCTTTCTTATTCCATATGAAAATATGCCCACAATCCGACCCACTCATAACATACTCACTATTAGGCCCAAAAAAACTAACCCCTTTAACCGTCATCGAATTCCTATGCCCCAAATACATCCGCGGTTCTTCCAAATTCTCGTTCGAAACCGACAACGGATCGGGTCCTAAACCCGTATCCTTTTGGAATAAATAAATAAGTTCATCGTTGTACGAAACAAGAAGCTCGCTTGTGTGGGAATATGACATCCCGGTGATGGAGACATCGTGAGTTTTGATTAGATGTTTCGGGCAGAATGTGTTTACAGGTCGGTCTTGATTACTTGACGGCTGGTCCCATTGGAGTTTTCTAATGTCGTATAAACGTGCGTATTGGTCGGAGCCTCCTATAGAGAAGTAATTAGGGTTTCTCGGGTCGATTACGATAGAATTTAATCTTAAACTGTTTGAGGATGAGTGGTGGTTGTTTTCTGAGAACGAAGAGCAACAGAATAACTTTGCTGAAGAATTACTTCGCAAATCGAACTGTAAAAGACAAGAAACAAGATGTCAAAGTTTGAATCTTTGACTTTCTAATGGTCAGACTATAAAGAGTAAAATGCCAATTTTGTTCCTGAGGTTTGGCCAGTTTTGTGACTTTCGTCCAAATGTTTGTTTTTCCGCATCTGGATCAAAAAAGGTGTGAAATCTTGACATTCTCATCCGACTCGTTAACTCCATCCATTTTCCCCCGTTAAATGACGAGCATTTCCATCTTTGTAGACATATTTATTTAAATAAAAAACACTATAAGAAATGAAGATTCACCTCTGTTGGCTTTCTACCCACCCAACCCCTTTAATCATCACAAAAAAAAATTGTCTAAAAAGATAAAATTACCCGACTTAACGTTAAAAAAATGGACGGAGTTAGCTAGTCAGATGAGAATGGCAAGATTTCAAACCTTTTGGATCCAGATGCAGTTAAACAAACTTTTGAACGAAAGTTGCAAAAGTAGCCAAACCTCAGGGACGAAAATGGCATTTTACTCTATTTTAAATTTAACATACATGTTGAACTAATCCATCCTCCCCACAGCTGTAAAATATGTGGGGGCTTCCAGGCTCGACGGCAAGCTTGTGAACGCGACCGTGATGTTTCCCTAACTTTTTTGTGTGGACGTGACCGTTCTCCCCTACCTGACCGAGTCTTACCTGAATGATAAAATACAAGGCACATAACCAGCCGGATGCATGTCTACAACAACCATATTCTCAAATTCAAACACTATGAAAAAAAATGATCGCCTTTTGTGTTGACCACAAGAACCCGTTAGGGAAAATCCACCCCCCCCCCCCCCCCCCCCTCTGCCAATACCCTGCTAACCAGTCATTTATATAACTAAACTTGAAATGGTTGATACATAATTACCAAAATATCAGCAAAGAAACTATAAACTACCGACTTATCATGTATAGATTTAATCATATTTCCATGTATCTTGGGAACTCTCTTTCGTTTTTAAAAGGCTATCACTTTACTTCCTTCAAACAGTTGATAATGTGAAGGCCCTAGATCCAAGCGCAATATGCACGTAATAAAAAGTGACTTAACATATGTATAATTGTATATTATTATTAGAACATGTTTTGTACATTGTTTAAAGGTTTATGAGTCGATACCGAGTTCACTAAAACTTGGATTGGCAAACAGCCTTAATAAATCTCCTTGAGTGCTTTATCTAGCTTCACTTCTCACTTTCTTATTAGGTGAACAAATTTTGTTATTGATTATGTGATTATAGGGTCAGATAATCAGTTCCATTCAGTTGCAAAAGAACTAGTTATTTTTTATGGTAAAACAAAATTACATATTTACCCATTGTTTTAACCTAATTTGATATCTATTACTCTCATATCACGACCGTCTCTCCCTCATTACAAAAATGTCCTTTTTCTTAATTTTAACTTTTAATTCCCTAAATCATCAGAATTTGTCAAACGCTCAAACATTTGATAATCTAACCTATACAATAATATGATTAGAAGAATAATATGTTCCAAGATCCAAAGGAACTTGCATAGAAAACTCACCTGGCCATCAGCAGCAGAAGTTATGATTTTCGTGTCATCAGTAAACGGCATAATTCGAGCCTGAAATATATTATCTACATGACCAGAAGCGTATGAACAGACCAAAGATCTAGTTGCCACATTCCAGAACTTGACTCGTCTGTCATCAGACCCTGACACTAGATGATCACCGCAATCGTTGAATTCAATTGTGTTTACGCATCCCTCGTGCCCAATTAATTTACCAGCAAGATCAATCCTCTTTACAAGAGCCTGCAACAACAATCATACAATCGTAACCTGATTTTCAATCTGGAAAACACTCTATTACCATGTTCTATATTAAACTGATTCTAGTGGTTGCTTTTGATGCAATCATAACTTTGAAGCAACCCTCTCACCACTTAACTTACCAGCAAAGATCAATTATCTTTACAAGAGCCTAAAATGACAATCATACAATCATAACCTAATTTCTACATCGTCTATCAACTGAATTGAATAGAGCGGTTGCTTATGATACAATCATAACCAAATTTCAACATCATCTATCAACTGAAGCGATTACAGTGGTTACTTATGAAGTTATGATACAATCTTAACCTAATTTCTACATCATCTATCGACTAAATTGATTAGAGTGATTGCTCCTAATACAATCATACAATCACAACCTAATTTCTACATCATCTATTAACTGAATCGATTAGAGCTATTGCTAATAATACAATCATACAATCAAAACCTAATTTCTACATCATCTATCGGCTGAACCTATTAAAGCGGTTGCTAATCGTATAATCATAACCTAATTTCTACATCATCTATCAACTGAATCAACTAGAGTAGTTGCTTATGATACAATCATAACCTAACTTCTACAACATCTACTGAATCGATTAGAGCAGCTACTTATGATACAATCATACATTTATAACCAAATTTCCACATCATCTATCAACTAAATCAATTAGAGCTATTGCTCATAATACAATCACAACCTAATTTCTACATAATCTCTCAACTGAATCATAACCTAATTTCTACATCATCTATCAACTGAATTGATTATAGCGGTTGCTTATGATACAATCATAACCTATTTTCTTCATCATCTACCAGCTAAATCATACGTTCATAACCTAATTTATACATAATCTGTCAATTGAACCGATTAAATCAGTTGCTTATGATACAATCATATTCATAACCTAACTTCAACATCATCTATCAACTGAATCAATTACAACGGTTACTCATGATACAATCATAACCTAATTTCTACATCATCTAAGTAACCTCATAACCGCTAAATCGAACTGAATCACACACTGTACAGATCGAAACTAACAAATTGAAAACAATAACATCTGTAGAGAGAGAGAGAGAGTGAGAATGAACGAACCTCGGAAGCGGAGACTCTGCGAGAGAACTTTTTAGGCGAATTGACGCCGATTTGTCGGTTGAAAACCTCCAAAATCTCATGTTGTGATGAACGTTTATTGTTACGTACACCGGTATCCTCCATTTTCGATTCAGTAGAAGAACAGTTGGAGGATTGAAAGGTGTAGAATCATGGAGAAGATGTAAGCAAAGAATCGAAAAGGACGATGATGATGATGATGATGATAACAGTTATAGTGATTTATTGATGAACAGGGAGGGTTCTTCTTGAAGCTTCTATGTTGTGGCTAGTCTGTGTAGTCCCCCCTTCCCAGTCATTATATTCTTGTGGGTTTTTGTCAATGTTTTGGACAAGCGGAACCGGTCTTCTTACCAGTTCAATGGTTTTTGTCTAAGCGGTTTGTATCTGTTTAATAAGCGGGTCGTGTTTGAGGTGAGTTTTTGATCGGTTTTAATAGATAGGTTAATTTGTTAACCTTTTTTGATATGTTTAGTTATCTTGTATAACTTGCTAATGTGATTAACATTTCTTGTGGTTTCTGGTCTAAGCGGGTTATTTCTGTTTAATAAGCGGGTCGTGTTTGAGACGAGCTTTTGATCGGTTTTAATAATAGGTTGATCTGTTAACCCGTTTTGACATGTTTAGATATCTTATATAACTTGCTAATGTGATTAACATTTCTTGTGGTTTCTGGTCTAAGCGAGTTATTTCTGTTTAATAAGCGGGTTATTTCTGTTTAATAAGCGGGTCGTGTTTGAGGCGAGCTTTTGATTGGTTTTAATAATAGGTTGATCTGTTAACCCGTTTTGACATGTTTATGTTATCTTGTATAGCTTGCTAATAGGGCTGTCCAAACTGCTCGACGATCGAGGATCGCTCGACGATCGCTCGAAAAATGCTCGTTCGATTCCCGCCCAGTTCGTAAATGAGTCGCTCGGGTCGGTTCGATTCAAATTCAATCCAAGCATGAGCAAAGGTCCGCTCGCTCGCCGATCGCTCGATTTCGATAGAATTATTTTTATTAATAATATATATATATATTATAGATTTTAAAGATTAAAAGCCCAAAAAATTTACTTGCTCAACTTAATAGTTAATATCAAAATCTAACCCTAAATCCCTAATTCCTAAAACAATCACATAGTCATAAACTGATTGTTCGAAGATCTGCAGATCGCCGCTGCCACACACCACACCAAAATCCAACCCTAAATTCCTAATTCCTAAAACAATGTCATAATCTGATTGTTCGAAGATCTGCAGATCGCCGCTGCCACACACCACACCAAAATCCAACCCTAAATTCCTAATTCCTAAAACAATGTCATAATCTGATTGTTCGATCTCATCTGCATATCGCCGCTGCCAGTCTGCCACATAATCACATATCGCTGGAACGTTGCCACGTCCATTCTCATATCGATATGTTTCAGCCACGGTCCATTCTTAGGTACATTCTGCTGCTCTGTTGGTTTGTTAAAAAGTATGCTGCTCTGCTGTTTGTTAAAGAGTATGTTGCTCTACTGTTTGTTAAAGAGTTGCATGCCGGTTTTTTAAAAGAGTGTATTCAAGGTTAACAAAACCGAGTGAAACAGAGCGAAAATGATCCGCTCAATTCAAATTCAATCCGAGCATGAGCATCACTTTTGTGCTCGGTTTTGCAAATTTGATCCGATCGGATCGGATCGGTTGTAATTCAATCCGAGCACGAGCAGACCCTCGATCGGATCGGATCGGCTCATGAACACCCCTACTTGCTAATGTGACTAACATGTTTGTGATTTGATTAGTTTATGTCAACCTATTTGATACGTTTAGATATAAGTTAATGTTTTGTATTCGGGTTACGTGATTGAGGTTAAGGTTGATATTGTTAGAATATTCCATGATTTTAGGGTCAAATATGCTTTCCCTTCCTCCAAGTATTACAGCCGTATTTCCCTTTCTCCAATAATTAGCCATATTTTCCTTATATTTTTCCTTTTTTAAATCCTTGTTCATTAGTATAAGTAGATGTGGTTATTGTTCTCTTTGTATTCAATATGAAGCAAGCAATATCTCAATAAAAATAAAGTCTTCTTTGTTTCTGTTACTGGTCAACATGGTATCAGAGCTGTGTTAAGGTCCTCAAACCTCAATCTGCTCATCACTTACCTGGTACTTTTTCTTTGTTTACCATCCAAACCTTAACCACCATGTCCAACGATGATAGCTCGAGTTCGGACCTGTCCAAACAACTCGCAAATCTAATAAAAAATTCCCAACCTCAGAACCCAAAATTGTCAAACAGTTTACAAATCAATCTCAAACTTAATAACCAGAATTACGCCCTATGGACCCGAATGATTCGGGTCGCCATAGGCGGGAAATCGAAAGCCCTCTTAACTCACTTAACCTCAAACCCTCCAGATCAAGATGATGCAGAATTCGAGCAGTGGGAACAAGACGACTTGGTTGTGTTCTCGTGGGTTATACAAAATATAGAACCACAAATTGCCGGCAACCTAACCGAGTTTCCCACGGCGAAATCGCTATGGGATGCCTTGGTGGTTACTTACAGCAGCGGAAAAGATAAATTGCAAGCCTTTAATCTCCATGTCAGGGCCAATGAGATTAAACAAAATGATGCTTCCCTATAAAGTTTCTGGATTTCCTTACAAGGGATATGGGGAGAAATAGAAAGGATCGATCCTAACCCCATGAAGTGCCCGGATGACATCAAGGCTTACGCAAAAATAAGGTCTGAACACAAACTTTTTCAATTCCTAAGTGCCCTCGACCAAAAATATGATCCTATAAAGCGTGAAATACTCCGGTGGGAGCCTTTACCATCTGTAGAGACGGCCTATGCTGCTGTTCGGAAAGAAACCGCCCACCAAACTATTCTAGGAGCGGCTCATAGTGATACACAAGGCATCGGAGCTGGGTTGTCAGCCACCGAATCTGACGGGTTAGGCCTCGCAACCAAAGGATATTGCAGGACAGAAAAGAAGAACGGAGCACCAATAAAAAAAGATAAATCGCTCCTCAAGTGCACCCACTGTGATATGAGGGGACATACCAAAGAGTAGTGCTTTAAAATCGTGGGATTTTCCTGACTGGTGGAGTGACAATCACAAAACCAAGAACCCTAATCAAGAGGGTAAGGTTGTCATTGCCATAGGCAACAATAGTGCTACTAGCAACGACAACACCGGGAAGAGTGGTGGTGATGAAGCTTCCGAAGGAAATCTTTGGACCTGGCACTAAGCCCTAAGAGGTGAAGTGCCTTAAAAGGAAAAAAATCTTTAAAAAAAAAACGAAACCCAAAACCCAAATTTTTTCAAAACAATTTACCAAAACCAAAATTTTAAAATAAAAAAAAAAAATCCAAATGCCAAAACCCAAATGGCCAAGTTGTTTTTCAGCTTGAGGGGAACCAAAAACCCCCAAAAAAAAAGGAAAAAAACCTAAATTCTCAAATCAAAACAAAACCTTTTTTTCAAAACAAAATCCAAAACCAAAACCAATTAAAGTTGAATTTTGGCAATACCACTATTCAACTTGAGGGGGAGTGTTAGAATATTCCATGATTATAGGGTCAAATATGTTTTCCCTTCCTCCAAGTATTACAGCCCTATTTCACTTTCTCCAAGAATTAGCTATATTTTCCTTTTTTAAATCCTTGTTCATTAGACCACCCGTAGTGGTGAACAAAAATAATGCCCCCACCATGGGGCACTATCCGACACGTGGCGTCCTAGTCAGCGATGGGGCATTATAGCAAAAGTGGCGTAGTGGGGCATTATGCCAATAACCCCCCTTCCAATCATTAATATAAAGGATAAAAAAAAAACTTATTTAAAAAGTTAGTTTGGTCAGTAGTACGTGTCATCCACTCATCCCACTTGCCCCACTAAAGTCCCTCCCCATTGGCCACCTTTTGTTTGCACATAGCGTTATAAATAAAACGCTGGAAAGGATTTTTTGAAATTAAAAAAAAAAAAACGCCCCATGTAATGGGGGGATGGGCGTTTTTAGGCGTTTTTTTTTAAATTTAAAAAAAAAAAAAAAACGCCCCATTACGGGGGGACTTAGTATAAGTAGATGTGGTTATTGTTCTCTTTGTATTCAATATGAAGCAAGCAATATCTCAATGAAAATAAAGTCTTTTTTGTTTCTGTTACTGGTCAACAGATATTTTACACACGAATAAAATATGGGTTGTGTTTGGGTCGACTTTTCAACCTGATACGATCGACACCTCACAGTATAACATATAATCAATTTTAACTTGAAAACTCATATAAAATTGTATACTTATGAGATGTTAACTTTTTCTTTAAACAACAATCTAAATCTACACTATTTGTCTAATAGGACTTGAACTCTCATCACTTAAAAAAACGTTATTTGAATACATTGATACCATTAAACTACATCTCCTATTAACAACCTTTTTAGTTGTCTCTAGAATTGTGTATACTGTTTTAAAGTTATAATTGTTTTAGTCATGTGTGTATTTGTTTTTGTAGTATTACTAAGTATCTTTAAAAGAAAGGTGATGTTATAACCTAAAGCATAAATGTGATTTTGAATATTATCTAATGGAATTGAAATTTTCTTTTGAGTAGCCAAGGATTATCTTTTTCCTTTATGAATTAAATCTTACATCTAAATCTACATATTTTTGTCTACTATAGTCTACAGCACTTGAATTCTTACGATTTGAAAAAACACATTTTTTTCAACACCTTGATACTATAACCTGAAAAGCCCTTTGTTGTTATTTATTTAATCAGGAGTGTTCCACATATCAAATAAAGGTGTTCTGGTCTAAGGCTATCTTCATTGGTGACCTAATATTAGGTTGGTCACCAATAAGACAACAATTGGAGTAATTAAAAAAGAAATTCATACCAATCAAAGTTGACAACCAATGGAGCAATCTTGGTTGCAACCCAAACTAATACTCCTAATAATATAATTAATCAAATAACGTATAATATTTAAACTTTAAAGAAAAAATAAATACACGGTATTTCTTATTTTTCTTTTCTGAACATCCTGATATAAATTTTTTTTTTAAAACCGAGTTCCTTCAAAAACATATATTTTTAGGTTGGAATGGGTTGTGTAGGTGAAAGAAAGATATAATAATTTTTTGAGTAAACTGCCATTTTGGTCCCTGTGGTTTGGCCAGTTTTGCCATCTTAATCCAAATCTCAAACTTATTACATCTGGGTCCCTGTGGTTTGCATTTTGTTGCCATTTTAGTCCAAAACTCAAAATCCCTCATTTTTTACTGTTTGAACTCCCTTTTTTTGTCTTTATCTGCAGGGGTAGTTTGGTCATTTAATGTTCATTAAATCAATTTATTTATTAATAAATGAATTAATAAATATCTCTCATGTTATTCTAAAGAGAGAGAGAGAACCTCTCATTGTCTGCAAAGAATTTAAACAACTGTGTTTCTAGAGAGAGAAACATTCAACGCAAAATCTAGGGTTTGAATAAACATAGGATGAATGCGGTAGGTAGACACGGTCAAAGTCAAAGATCCGGTGCATCTGGAGTTCATCACCAGCGGCAATACTCCGATAACTTTTTGGAAGACACATCTTCGTCGGCTAACGGCCGGTGGCTACAACCGTCTTCCAACGCTTCTTCTGTTAGTAAATTTATCAGTTTTTTAATGTTTATTTGTTGTTTGAATCGTTTAGTTGTTCGAATATTGTTTAGATCTGGTTGTTTGTTGTTGTAGGTTAGGGTTATGAATTTGACTTGTGATTTGTGATTGATTTGGATTGTAGGCCTTTGGTTATCAAGGTGCTAGAATGTATGATAATAGTAGTAGGAATGTTGGTGTGCAAAGGTCGTTGAGCGGTGGGAGTGATTTGTTTGCTGAGGCGTTGACGCCACCACGACAGAAGCATGGTGGCGGTGATGACAACAATGGATTTAGTCTTGGCTTGTTAGATCTGCATTCGTTTGATACGGAGCTTATCTCCGAGGTAAGTTCTTTGCCATTGTTGGATAAGTTGTCGTGTTGTTCTGATTTAGATGCATTCGTTTTATGCCCCAATTTCATGTATTTCTAAGCAGGAATCAAGAATCCATTAGCATTTGATTGTATCTGTTATTGTTAGGCAATTTTTATAACCATTGTGATGGTTAAACTGAAGTTTTTTTGTTTGTTAATATGCCGACAGGTGCCTGTAACCGGAACTTATGGTGCTCCGATGTATAACAGTCATTTAATGTTCTAAATCCACCTTATGTGGGTTTTTTAATAAATAAATTGATTTAATGAACATTAAATGACCAAACTACCGCTGCAGATAAAGACAAAAAAAGGGAGTTCAAACAGTCAAAAATGAGGGATTTTGAGTTTTGGACTAAAATGGCAACAAAATGCAAACCACAGGGACCCAGATGTAATAAGTTTGAGATTTGGACTAAAATGACAAAACTGGCCAAACCACAGGGATCAAAATGACAGTTTACTCTAATTTTTTAATAAAAGATTTGGTTGGGTTGGGTCACTAATGTACATAGTCTAAGAATCATCCATTATGCTAGGTAATAATTATATCTTGAATTTATTTTGAAGTAGATATTTGACCAAAGTATCAGATTATTTATTCTAGATCAGATTTTATACTTATTTTGAAAGGTTTAATATAGTGTTAGAACTTCTTAGACAAGTTTAATTTGATAATCTAGCTAGAAAATTAGCATGGGCGTAGGTGAAATGGGTAAAATTCAACCAAAATGGGCGTGTTTAGGAAAAAAAGGTTAATCAAGACACCGAATAATAATTAGACATGCTTAGTAACACTAATGAACATGTTTCCGAATTTTAAGTTAAGTGTTGCTGTCTTGGTACTGAAATTTAAATACTAACAAAAACTATAATTTGGGTCACATTGACCTAACCAATGAGTTAGTTAATAACACGTTAAATTATCTAAAAATATATCCATAAGTTTAGAATAATTGGTGTAAAGTAGAGTAAGAGTAACAATTTTCGTTCAAAAATAAATAAATAAATAAATAAATAAATAAGTGAATATATATCTGTAAGTATTTTGGAGTAAACATTTTTCATTCAGTTTCATAACTCATGTTTTCTAATAAAAGTATTTTGGATCGGTACAGAATATTTGAAGAACTGGATAACAAACTTAAGAGAAATCAAGTCATGAATAATGAATGAAAATTGGTTGTTATGTATATAGAAGTTAGTTTATTATGTGTTGATACTTTTGAGATGTGTATTGCCTTGTAATATGAATTCAAGAGAAATTGGGATGAATATAGAATTTGCATAGATTTGTCCATTTTACTTGTATTGATAAACGTTAAAATGAGACTTGTTATAAAAATGTTTTGAAATTTCAAGCTAAGTAGCAAGTTACTTTCTTTATAACTTGGAAAAGGATTATATTGAATGTGTAATTGGATAAGTAATTGAGTGCTAGGTAATTCCATGGTAAAATGTTGATAGTGTGTTACATTGATATACATATTAGATTACATGTAGATAAGTAGTTTTTGTGTTTTGGAAACCATGAGTGAATAACCATCTTATAAATTTGATTACTTGTAATCAGGATCGGCTCTGAGGAGGAGAAGGATGGGCAACTGCCTAGGGCCTACTCTACCCAGGGGCGGACCTAGTGTATACCAGGGGGTAGCCTCCGCTACGGCTTGGCTCGGAAAAATTTGACATTTTTAGTGTAAATTTTGGAAAAATTTGATGTTTTTTCGATTTCGTTACGGCTTATTTATAAAACGTTACGGCTTGGCGTGAATCCTAGATCCGCCACTGACTCTACCATGGGGCCAAAAATAGTATATTAAATACATATATTTATAATTTTTTTTCAAATAAAAGTCTATTATTATTTATTAAATTTTAAACCAGATTTAAATTAGAAATATCTCCATCGTTCATTATCAGTATCACCATCGATATGGCATGGAAACATGTAAACGATCTCCATACACATGTGTGTCCCTAACTTCATTGTCACCTTCTGAATTTCTAGGTAGATAGTGATCGTTTATGTTTTTGGGTTCAAATTACAATTGTATTATGTTTATATGATATTTAAAAAAAAAAGTAATATATATACACACACCTGTATTTATACCTATATGTGTGGGTTTAAAACAATTAAATAATTAGGAACTAAACACTTCTAGCGTTTTATAAGACAAACAAAAGAAGGTAACAGTCATGATTCATGAAGTGAAAGAGACAAGTCTTTAAACCTGTTGAGAGAGCTCATAATCATCTTTACTGAAGCAACTTCCCCTCTAGCAAAGAGGAAAAGGTCATCCGCAAAACAAAGGTTTATAATCCGTTGCTTGACACACCTATTATGAAATCTGAATGAAGCATCAATTGCCGATGCGTTTTGCAATATAGAAGTCAAGATTTCCATAACTAGGGTAAATAGGTATGGAGACATCGGGTCTCCCTGCCTTAAACCTCTCTTTCCTTTGAAATACCCGCAAACATTGCCGTTAACACAAATTGAAAACGACGTAGAAGAGACGCAAACCATTATCCATTTAACCATAGTTGGATGAAATCCAAACCCATTAAGAATGACCTCCAAAAAATTCCAATCCACCGTGTCATATGCTTTTTGAATGTCAACTTTAAAAGCACAGCGAGGGGGGCCATAATCACGATGATAATTGTGCAATAATTTCTGAGTTAACAGAATATTATCCGAAATACATCTCCCAGGGATAAAAGCCGATTGATTCAAACTAACTATACCATTCAGTCTTGCTCCCAGGGATACATCCTAGTCTTGCTAAAAGTACTATATTCATGTGTAATATTGATAGGAGAGTAAAAAGAAGAATTCTCAATTTGGTTCCTTTTCAGCAAGGAGTCTTCCCTATTCGGTATTTGGGGGTTCCCCTTATAACCACTAAATTGTCTTATCGAGATTGCAGGGTCCTGATTGAGAGGATGGAAAGCAGAATCTCTGATTGGAAGAATAAGACTCTCTCTTTTGCAGGAAGACTCCAGTTAATTCTTTCAGTTCTCTCGGCTATGAGTATTTACTGGGCGTCGGTGTTCACTTTGCCGATTAGAATCATAAGAGAACTTGAGCAAAAAATGAGAGGTTTTCTTTGGTGCCATGGGCCGTTGATGAGAGGTAAAGCTAAAGTTTCTTGGAAGTCCATTTGTCTCCCTAAAGCTGAAGGGGGGTTAGGTATTCGAAGGCTCAAGGATATGAATATAAGTCTTATGACCAAACATATCAATAGTATTCTAATTGGAAGGCAGTCGTTATGGGTGGATTGGATTAAATTATATCACTTAAAAGATAGGAACTTTTGGGACATTCCGGTGCCAAGCAATTGCAGTTGGGGTTGGAGGAATCTTTTGAAAGGGAGACACCATGTGCAACAGTTTTTCTGGACCAGAATTGGAGATGGTATGTCTACATCGGCTTGGTATGATTCGTGGTGTGAAGTGTGCCCGTTGGGGAGTTTTATATCCCCTCCGATTATGAGACAAGCTGGTTTTTCTATTCATACTAAAGTATCGGATCTTATCTCTGATGGGAATTGGAATTGGCCGAATCATTGGTTAGTCTCCTACCCGATTCTAAATCAGCTTGCGCCTCTCTTTTTAACCGAAGGTACTCGGGATATTACTATGTGGAAAGATGTAGATGGTCGCCTTGCCCCATTCAGAACTTCTGATGCTTGGGATTGCATACGTTTTCGAGATCAACAGGTGAACTGGTACAACTTAGTTTGGTTTTCGCAATGCATTCCAAGGCATGCTTTTGTCTTGTGGCTGATTTTCAGACGAAAGTTAGTCACTCAAGACAGATTAAGGAAATGGAACATCACTAATGGGGGTTGTATGAATTTAATGTGCTGCCTTCTTTGCCAGAATAATATTGATTCTCATGAACACCTTTTCTTTCAATGCAACTTTGCATCTAAGATTTGGATGACAGTTCGGGATAATTCTGCTATGAACACTGTGGGATCGGATTGGGATAGCATAGTGGATTGGTTACTGCCTCGGGCTCGGTCGAGATCTATTACTACTGTTATTGGTAAACTCTTGGTTGCTGCATCAGCTTACTTTATCTAGCAAGAAAGGAACTCCAGGTTTTTCAATAACCAGTTGCGTCCCCCGGAGAAGTTGGCTGAACTCATTATCAATAATGTTCGACTAAAGCTTAAATCACTAAAGTTCAAAGACACAAGACATGTGCGGAGGGTCTTACAAAAGTGGGAGATTAGTTTGGTAGACTGTTAGTGTTAATTCATGTAATCTTCCATTTTTTTGTCTTTTGGTTTCCCTTGTTAGGGTGGTTGTTTTGTCTTTGTCTTGGTTTACACATTAGCGGTATGTCGCTTTTGTGAACTAGGTGGTGCTTTTGCCACCTACTTGTTCTTTTTTGTTTGTGATTAATAGATTCACCGGGGTAACCCTTTACCCAAAAAAAAAAGTGAAAGAGACATAAGAGATAGAGATCTCAACCATCCACTAAAGGAGAAAAATATGTTCTTTTTATTCGAATTATATAATGTATGCGTTTGATTTCATCCGGAAGACATGAAAAAACTTGCTAAGAGGCACGTTTTAACTTGCTAATCACGGGAGAAGGCTATGCTCAGCGGTTAAAGATAATGCTCCTACAACTCGAAACCACAAGGCGTTCTCATGATTTTATTGACACCCTTTAGAAAAAAAAAAAGTTAGATTGAAACTTGAGAAAACTAAAAACATATTTAAAACTTACAACTTAAAATTTGTTATAAAGTTCTTATTCGAGTCAAGTTAGACTCTAAAAGACACCCTAACAAGAATCAACCCGGATAAGGTTTTTGTTACACTCAAACCCGGAATTACACACCCTTACACCTGGTCAAGTTTCTCTTACACCCCTAAGAGATTCAGTAATCGTAGAAGATCCACAAACCGCCACATCAACATTGCCTGGTGAAGTCGGCCTCCTTCCTCTTTCACAAAACTTACAAGTAGAACCAACATACGTCCATGGCCATGAATAAAGACCTCTCTCCAGCACCTTCTCTCCTCCATGTCAGCCGCATCTTTGTCATCTATCTTCCACATTTGTGTGCGTGTAGATTGACAGAACCCTTTGCAGATGCTCTTATCCTTGTTTCCATCATGTATATATCATGGGTTTGTGTGATACATATTTTTTTAATAAAACTGAATAAATGAATATAAAAGGGTTTAAAACAGCTAGAGAGAGCATCTTAATGCATATTTATTTGAAGTGTATATAAAATTTTGTAAATTTGATGTTTATTACCAAAAACATAAACCAAGACCAGAATACAATAGAAAGAGAGATAATGATATCTACACAACACACACCTTGGGGCAATCCAATACAAAGGAAACCCCCCCTCTTTACAACACCTAACATTACCCTACAGGGTCTTGATAATTGGTACCATACAGTTCATATAAGTCCGGGTCAGGCTTCTACAAAACTATGTTAATTCACACCTCGCGTAATTCTAACTAGCCAAAATTCTGTGTTTGAATGCTGTGATGGGTGAACGGGTATTGACCTTGTTGACCCGGAAAAGGTGAGAAGTGTTGGGTAAAATTGTAATTGTACTAATCTTCGTCGTCAGCCAATGCTGCGAAGGAGAAAGGTTTAAACTTATAACCATCGCCTCCATAAAACTTGTTTTGAAATTCTACCCAATGTAGCCTCAATGCATGAAGGAAAGCACTTAGTGTCTCCATCATGAGGAGTATAAATGCGGTTGCAAAGGCGAATACTGCTAGTCCCACCATCCGAATCAAGATGTTTTCGTACCTGAAATACAGTAAGATGAACGATAAATGCAAAAAGAATTTACCGTGACTATTATTAGATCATCTTAAAAAGGAAGAAAGTAGAAATTACCCCCACGCAAGGAGGAGAACTTTCTCGTAAAATACAGTGGACAATTCCGAGTGAGCTAAGCTGTAAAATTGTAAATAACCATAAACTATGAGCTAAAAAAAGTAAATGAATAACGCCATACTATTCTAAAGTAAGATATGTGAATGTAGTACCTTAAAGCCCATAACCGAAGGTACGAAGCAGTGTTAGATACTGAACCGAGTACAAACTCGATAGAATGTATCATTTGATGTACAAAAACCTCGCTAAAATTGAATTCCTCTTCATGATGCCTTGCGGAACCGGGCTCAGAATCTATATCTATCTCAGATGACCTTAGAACCCCGTATGTACGACCTTGAAATCTCTAAAAAACAAGAAATAAAACAATTAATTTATAGATAAGTGTTTGTGAAAGTGCATAGTATGGAATGGGTAGTACCTCAGCATGAAGCTTTCTTAAAATAAAAGGTTTCGGGAAAAGCATCCATGGAACCGCAACTAGAGCTGAAAGCAGCAATAGGATCTGCAAAAAAATGTATTTTTTAGAAAACCATCGGGACTTGAAACTAAGATTCTACAAGTTGGGTAAAGGGTCAAAACACGTAAGTTTTGCATGGGTCGGTCCAGAACGCTTTTTGTCCAAACTATTTAATTTTAATTAGAGTAAAGTAAACAGATGGTCCCTGTGGTTTATCAAAATTTTGGAGGTACCTAGTTTTCCAAAGTACACAGATGGTCCCTGTGGTTTGCAGTTTGTAACGCATTTAGTCCCCAACTTTTTCCAAAAGTACATGGATGGTCCCTGTGGTTTGCACTTGTAATGCATTTAGTCCCTACCTTGGACATGCTAAAACCTTTAGATTTGTTGACTGAGGACTAAATGCGTTACAAAGTGTAAACCACAGGGACCATCCATGTACTTTTGGAAAGCTAGGGACCAAATCCAAAATTTTGGTAAACCATAGGGACCATCCGTGTACTTCACTCTTTTATTTAATAATAAGAGCGCAAATAAGGATAAGAAAAATTACGTAAACTCAACAATAATCTAATTTAAAAAAGAAAGACTAAAGATGTTATTTTGGGCAGAACTTCGACCTGTTTAACCCACCCAGTTTGATATGTTTCCTTTTTAGCTACTATTTTTATGTTACCCAGTTTGACATGTTAAGGTAAAATATACCCGAATCGGCCCACTCTTATGATGGGTCAAAGTTGGCACTTTAAATCTAAGGGACAAGGATAAAAGAAACAATAAGTTGTACCTGAAGGGGCCTTTGTCCCCAGAACAACTCATTCTCGCCGAGATCATCAAAAGGACTCAAGAACATATAAATCATCACATGATATAAATCGGCTTGAGAACCAGTGCACCACTTTATGATAATAAGAAGTGAAAGATACCCAAAAAGGCTGTTTAAAAATATCATCTGTGGTACGAACTGATACCTGACAGAGTTACACCAATTGATTTATTAATATCAGATATCTAGTTATCTACAAATAGCAAGTGTAGTTATATACCGGATATCCAATGAGTTGTTGAAGAAAATTGAATTGAAGTAGCTTAACATGATTCCAAGATTCATCTGGGCAACACCGAATAAAATAGACATCTTCATTTTAAGAGAGTTTAAGAAAGGTAACTCTGAACGACTCCCGCGCCAGCTAGGATCTACACCGAATGGATATGCATCGCGATATTTGATTAAACCGACTGTATGTGCATCACTGTCGATAAAAACAGAAAAAGGTTGTTCAGTCATCAGTGACAGCTGGCAGGATTATATTAATGCAGAAAATGTGTGTTCAGATACATGTAAGCAAAATACACCTGCATGAATCATCACGGCATCTATAAGCTGAATCACCGAATATGTGATAAGGAACAGAAAAGAACTCGTTGTATATTAGACCACAGTAGATTGAAAACAGTGACATCAGCAGAAGTATGTATCGGCCACCGAATAACATCTCCATAATGCTCCCAAGTTTCTGCCAGAAACAAAGAGACCGAGATTGAGAACGAATCACACAAAGTAATGAAAACAAGTTAACTGTTTGAAAGAGTTTAAAAATTCGACAAATTAAGGTCAACAAGTAAAACACTTTTCAAAGTGTTAATCTTTCCATAAAGCTCCCAAGTTTCTGCCAGAAACGTGTGTTGGCGTCATACGCAGCGTGATAATGTTTAGACTACAATCGACCCGACTCGTTAAAGAACTAAATTTACGTCGAAACGTATAGTAACTCAAATTTATATCGTTGAATGAAAATGTATCATATTTCACCAGATTCGTTTCCAAACAAAATTTACGTCAATACGTAGTCCAACTCAAAACGTAAATAAAAATAAAACATTAGATAATTGGCCCAAGTGCCCGACTCGTTTTCAAACAAAAATTACGTTAAAGCTTAGACGAACTCGAATTTATACCGACACGTACAAAAAAATAAAAACTCAAGAAATTAGTTTTAGGGTAAACTCGAAACTTTAGAAACTTGAAGGGGTCAAAATGACATTTACAAAGTTTAAGGGTAGAAAGGATCGGTGGAAAAAGCCACCGATAGGCCTGTAAACGAACCGAACGTTCATGAACTGTTCGTGAACTTCTTCGGCGGGGGAAGCTCGTTTATGTACACGAACACAATTTTTTGTTCATTTAATTAAACGAACAAACATGAACACACGTTCTGTTCGTTCATTTATGTTCGTGAACGTCCGTTCAAGCTTGTTCCGTTTATTTACATTTGTTTAAGTTTGTTCGTTTATGTTCGTTTCAATTTAAATACATAATTAGTATTTAGTAGTTATATTCATATAAATATTAAACATAAAAAAAACTTTCTAACTACTTATATAAACATAATAAATTGGTAATTAGGCTTTTTAGTAATAAAAATGGGTTATCCAATGGAATTTATTGTAATTAATCACTAATCAATAATTATATAAAAAACTACTTTATGTTCATTTATGTTTACTCATCTATGTTCATTTGTGTTCATTTATGTTTGTTCAATTCATAGTTATCGATAGCGAATAGCGACGAGGTACCGATATGCTACGTAGCGATAGCTACAAAATAGTGCCCGCTATTTTGTGTTTAGCGATAAGGTAGTTAAAAATTTAAGAAATAAAAAATAGCTAATTGTAATTTTTTTTATATATATATAATGTTAATTTTATACTTTTCATGTATAGATTTTGAAGTTGAAGGACCAAATGTAAACTAGTGATGATAGAGGGGGTTAAATGTTAAAATACACAAACTATTTTTACACTTTTATGTAAATTTTTACAAGTTTTAGGGACTATATGTTAACTAGTGAAAAGATAGAGTTAAAGGTTAAAATCCAAAAAGTTATTTAACCCTAAAAAGCTAAAACACAGAACGCAGCCGCTCTTCTTCTTCTTCTCTTCTTCTTCTTCCTGACTTCTGGTAGGTTTGCGGCAGAAATTACGGAGCAGGAATTCGTGGTCGGAAATAATCACGCTATGGAGTCGCTAAGTAACATATTGCGAGATATGGTCGATTCGCTACGAAGCGCGCGATAGCAAACGCTATGTTCGCTATTGATAACTATGGTTCAATTATGTTTGTTTTTGTTGTTTATTGTTTGTTAAACTATGTTTGTTTGTTTACGTCCGTGAACTGTTCGTTTAGGTTTTAAACGAATGGACATAAACGAACACGACACGCCCATTTTCTTAATAAACGAACATGAACAAAAGAATGTGTTCGTGCTCATTCGGTTCATTTACAGGCCTAGCCACCGACCTTTCTTTTTAAGGTATTATAAATATTTTCAACTTTTAAAAGCACCAAATTCAAGTGTCGAAGAAAATTTATAAAACAAAACAAAATTTCTATGAAAAAAGATATAAAAAAAGTGGATAAGTAAAAACAAAATAAGCCTTCTAAGAGAACTAACCTGAGAACTAAGCTTCCCTTCACGCGCTATGAGAATCAATGCACCCAACAGTAAACATATTCCATGTCCCCAATCCCCAAACATGACAGCAAAAAGAAATGGAAAAGTAATTACGGTATAAACTGCTGGATTGGCTTCCTGGTATTTCGCAACACTACAGTGAACAGAGTTTAAATATCATTAACTCTCACACACAAAAAACATAAACATATTCAGTTCCATACAAAGATGGGTTGCTGTATCAAAATTGCAGTAATAAATTTTTAAGTAAAATGCCATTTTCGTCCCTGAGGTTTGGCCAGTTTTGCGACTTTCGTCCAAGGGTTTGTTTTTCCGCATCTGGATCCAAAAGGTTAAAAATCTTGCCATTTTCATCCGGTTCGTTAACTCCAACCATTTTTCTCCGTTACGTCAGGGATATTTCCGTCCTTTTTGTTAACTTAAAGAGCAATTCGGTCTTTTTCAGCGGTATTCAGTCTTTTTACATAAAGTGAAAAAGATCGAATTGCCCTTTAAGTTAACAAAAAAAGACGAAAATGCCCCTAACTTAACGGAGAAAAATGGAGTTAACGAGCTGGATGAAAATGGCAAGATTTCTAACCTTTTGGATGCAGATGCGGAAAAACAAACCTTTGGACGAAAGTTGCAAAACTGGCCAAACCTCACGGACGAAAATGGCATTTTACTCAAAATTATTAATGAGATCACCCATGAAATGTCCAACAGGAACCTTTTACGAGCGTTTTTCTAAAAATACTATATAAAATATAAATTAATAAATTGATGCTATGACAATATTTATAATACGTGAAACATGCTTACCCATAGGCGTCAACAATTTCTTGATATGCATTTGTGAATGTATTGGTTCTGAAATATGTTGGAGGTGACTCAACAGATTCCATGACATGAAATATAATGCCAATTTGCGAGTTGCTATCGAAAGTCGCACGTTGCAGTGCCTCTTGAATCTAATGTATTATAACATAATCCAACAATTGAAAGTAATAAATAGGTTGAAAAATATAATCCAAAATTACATATAAAAGCAATGTATACGTCGTATACGATATACCTGGGGTTTAGCAAATATGGGGCACCATCCCTCTCCAACTAGACACTTTTTTGTAACATCAAAGTTTAACATATTCAACGTATCAAACACAGCTTTCTCTCTTTTAACCTACAAAATCGTTACATTATATACAGATGCGTATGGTATCAAAGTAGAATAGACATTGTGAAATTTATTTCAATACAAAAAAAAAAACACAAATAAGCACACCTTACCATGTTCATCCATATTAATAAGTGGACCCCAATGGAGTGAAGAGCAGCATTCCTGTGACGAATTCCAACATCCAAAGTAGTTTCTAATTCAGAGAGCCGTAACGAAACCTGCAAAAGGATAGGTTTTGAAAGTCCAGCAAGAAACTGAGGTGCTCAAAAAGCAGACTAATTACTTAAAAAACCACATACAAGTTCAGTGGTTACTTAAGTAAAAGATTGAAGATAAGCTGATAAGGACCAAAAAACGATTCTTCAAGCTCTAGCACACGGTAAATTACAGAATGCATACAAGTAGGGGTGAGCAGAAAACCAAAAAAAACGAACCGAAACCGAATAAACCGATTTAACCGAACCACACAAAAAACAGAAATTTATGGTTCAGTTACGGTTTTGCATTTTATAAAAACTGAAAAAAAACCGAACTGAACAGAATAAGCTAAAAATTCATTTTCTATTTTTAATATACTGATGTAGGAATTATTAATTAAGTATTATAAAAGAAAATGTCTTAATAAAAACTTTGGAGAAGCATAAAAATAGATTAGAATGTTAGGTTTAAATGTAAACATCTCAAGATTCTTAAATCTTGGTTTATACTTTTTTATTTTTGAATCTTACGTAATTATGTTCTAAAAAAACCGAAAAACTGAACCGAATCGTTGCTACAACTAAAAGAACCGAACCGAACCGTGCACATCCCTACATACAAGTAATCAATGGGAAAATATTTATATACACATTTAATAAATGAAAAAAAAAATGTACAAGCACTAGATCGAAAACATACCTCTTGAGTTATTTGAGTCTGCTTTGTTAGGTCTTCTGGAACAGGATAGCAGTTTGCACCAAATGCTTCACAGATTTTCAGTATTTTTGTCTTAGCCTGCTCTCCGGAGAAGAACACTACAAATATCGTTTTCTCAACCTGCAAAAGTAAACAAAACAATTTAGCTAAAAAGAAATGGAGTAAAAAGGTTGAATGGGCTAAAAGTCACCCAAAGTGTAATTGAAATGTATACAACCCCCTATACCACTTCCATTAAAAATTTAAGATTGTTACTGTAATAGAGTAGTTCGCACGATTGCATGAATTGTTAATAAGTTAAAAGAAATGAGCAAAAAACTGGTTTTGTCAACCCAACCCGGCATGACCCATACCCGTTTTGACCGTACTAAAATATTACATGTTTTGACTGGTTACAAACTGGCGGAACCACTCTTTACAAGCATATGACTTATGTACATGTATTTTTATATTCATGGTCATAAGAGAGAAAGAAGAGGTGAACAAACCATTTCAGAAGATACATGATCCATGATGAGTTCATCCGCAGGCGCCTGATTAAAAAGCAAATTTCCCCTTGTTGCACGGAACAACATTCTCTCGAAGAATAACACCTTAGATTTTGGGATAATGCCGCTTATAAATCTAAGACCAGATGAATTTGACGGTCCTGATTGTGTCGCCTGCGTGATTACCAAATTTTGAATATCTAAATTGTTGCATCCTTAAAAAAAAGCAAAAGCACGTAAGATTTTACCTGCTCAAGTAAGGAGGTTGAGTCTGACTCCGGATAATCACTGGGGTACACGTTTTCATCTAATTCTCTGCCTTCCGCACTCTCGTAACTCTTGCCTGAGATAAGAAAGCTTCCTGCCTGAAGATACCATGATAATATTCAAAATCAAAATTTAGGAGTCACCAAATGTTCTGGTAAGAATAAATCGAGAAATAAAAAGTAGAGATGTTAATAATGTGTGAATAATCATAATGATGAACATTTTGGCCACAAGTACTCAGTACAGTTAACATTCAATACAATAAGAAGCATTAAAACTTAAAAATTAGAGGGTATGCATGGTTTGGTTTGGTTTGGTTTGGTTCGGTTCGTTTTATGGTAAAACCGAAATGTTCGGTTTTCAGTTTTTGAAAACCGTTCGGTTTCAGTTTTTGGAACAAAATTACGTAAGATTCAAAAATAAAAAAGTGTAATCCAAATATTAAGATTTTTTCTTAGACATTTACATTTTAGACTTGTAATTATTATATTTAACCTTGTTAATTAATATTGTTCACATAAACCTAACCTTCTAATCTAGTTAATTAATATTGTTCACATAAACCTAACCTTCTAATCTATTTTTATGTTTCTCCAAAGTTTTTATTAAGACATTTTTTTAATACTTTGAAAATCATTTAATCTTTTTGTTAAATTTTGTTATTTCTTGTAGGCAGTGGATAAATCTTTTGAAAGATAAATAAACATGTTAATGAATTTATTATAAATACTTAACATTCAAAAATAAAAGTAATAATTCCTAAATCAAAATATAACAAAAGTTAAAAAAAAAAAAAAAAATTTAGGTTATTCGGTTCGATTCGGATTTTCGGTTTCCATAAGATGCAAAACCGTAACCAAAACATGAATTTCGGTTCGTTTTTTGTGTGGTTCGGCTTTTTTTGGTTTGGTTTTTCCGGTTTTCTGCTCACCCAACAAATTAGTCTAGCATTGTATAAAAGCAAGCATTAGCCAGGTAGATGGCCTGTTTATTATGGAAAACAAACATTATACACAATATACCTTCTGCAGCACCATCTTGAACTCTAACAGCTCATTATATGTCTGCTGTAGTTTCTCACTGTTGGCATTCATCTCAATAAGTTCGTGTTCATGATCAGCAAGTTGACTCTGTCCAAAATAAAAAATAAAAAGGAAGTTGGTACGTTTTTCAAAAACATGTGAATATGTGATGGCTGCGTATTCCTCAATAAAAACAGCTAAATGTGAATTTTTTTTTTCTCAGTAAAGCTTGTGAAGGGCAGACCTCTAGTGCCTCCAAGTCGACATCCGATTGCAATGTAGGAAGAGCAGAAGATAGTAAACCAGCCTTGTTTATTTGATCTTTCAAAAACCGAAGCTTTCTTGACATTTCAGCACATCTTTTTACCTAACATCATGGCATGATATGCAAATAAAGATAAACTGAAGAATTAATACACATCAGTGGTGATATAAACATAGACATAAAGGTCTTCTGCTTGCTGGTACAGTGTGATCTATATACATCATAGTGTGGTTGTAAGTTGTAACAACAAAATAGAACGTTGTATGTAAATGATTACATAAAAAACAATATCAAATTTAACAGAACCATTATCTAGGAAGAAGATTTAGGCTCAAGATAAAACATTAAATAGCACATTAGCACAACAACCCGCTACCAAAAACGTAACTATGCGTGAACGAGTGAGAAAGCTATGAATATGATATAATCATTACCTGATTAACAAATGTTCTTTGAAATGGGCTTTTATCGTCATTTAACTGCAACAAGAATAAAAGGCAGTAAATTAGAAAATTGCATGAATTATAAAAAAAAAACAAAAAAAAAACAAAAAGAGAGAGAGAGAGAGAGACAAAGTGAATTAAACCATTGATATTTGAACTTGTACTCTGATCTTAAGGACTTACACACATCATCTATGTTCCAAGACAAAACATTCAAAGAAGAGAATGATATAAAGAAATAGAGAAAAATAAAGAGCAAGCTGAAACTTAGTTAGCACAAAGAGACTTTTGTCAGGAACTAGTCATGGAAATACTTAAAAGTCATAGCATAGTTAGCATATAATATCTCTGAAATATGGCTTTGAAGTCAATATGACACATATAAGTTAAGTTCTTATGTGGCATAATAAGACTGGAAAAAACAACGCTTATAATTTGCTACAATACATCTAAGCTGGACAGCAGCAGTACCTTATGCTTTTAAAGAGCTTTGATTTCACGGTTTTCACCAACCTATCCTATATTTTCATCAGTTAGGTGGGACAGAAAATATATGCACAATACGACTTTAAAGTCTTTGGGTCACATGTCAAACTCATGGCCCAGCAAGACTGTATACATATGGCTCATCTAGCAATAGTGAGGAATACAAGGATCTTGGTTAACAAAATGCCCAACACTTGTAAAATGTAGTAGAATTTATTATTTGATCTGATCTCAAAGAGGACTTATAATAAAAGCAATTGCAAATTCCAGTTAGTTTTCTTTTTACCTCAAAGATTCACGCTTCCTTGAAACTACTGTAACCATATTGGCATATTCAACTTTCACTTATCAAGACCTTGGTTTAAAAAGGCGGCCCTGATTTCACTTATCAAAATTAAGGTGTAGGAGGGTGATACTTAAAAACAACCAAAGGGATGAAGAGATTATGAATGATGCACTTGATAGAAAAAGGCTAATATGTAAACAGATGAAACAGATGCAGCTTTTGGTTGTACATAGAGCAACGCCTCGTGTACGTGAAGCTCTCGCCTCACACCTAGGCCCTAGCGCGCGCTTCGGCCTTCAGGACCTAAATGGCTCGGAGTGCCTCGCGCTTTTTTAAACCAACATCAAGACAAGAAGACTAATTAGCTCTTCAACAAGAGTACAAGACCTAATCCCTATCAACCAAAGTGTGAAAGAAAGGCAATAATCCTCTCATCAGTGTGACTGTCTAAAAGCTTCCAATCTTGTGGAGTACAATATTTTGTATTTGCCAAGGAAAACAGGCTTAACTCAACAGGATGAATGGAAATGCTAACAGAGCATATACAACACTGACAGTTCAGTCATCCATTTTTTAATCACATGATTGTATCATCATACAAATTGTTTTCACCTTCCTGGAGCTTATTTTGTCAGTCCACATACAATTCAGACAGGCTATCATAATTCCAAAAAAATGCATTAGCAAACTCATGACTACATCATAAATCATATCAAGATTATCCTATTCATTGTCTGAGATGTTGTCCATAGATCAGCAGGACCGATAATTCCACAACATAAGCTAGTTGCACATTTATAGAGCGATGACTCCACCCAGCCATGAGGCCCATGACAGATTATTCCTATTTTGGCTTTACAACGACTGCAAGCGAGTTCACCTAATCAGAACCTCACACAAATCCCACTTCATAAACAACTGTTAACCAGACCCTCTTAACCTACTCTTAACGATTAGTACTCCACCCACATAACTTATAAACCAATTAAATCTTCTCATAAACATTTTAAGCCTCTCAAAGGGCATCCAATCATCCACCACATATCAGTATCAACCTAAAAGCTTAGAATGTACAGAACATACCAAAATACAATTCTTCCCCTCTAACAACAATCTCTGTGAAATCACCATCCCTCTAGCAGTCTAGGCCATCCCTCTGAATCATACTTCTTATCGCAACCACTTTATCAATCTAAACCTGAACTATACAAAGAAGCTGTTGGCTTCGTATTTGCAGGCCTTGTGGGCCCTACATGGGCTTAACTTGGGGAGCAAGTTTGCTAAACCCTAACTAGTCTCTATAGATATAATCTATGTACTTGTAATTTGATTATCACCTCAATAAATCTATGTGTTCGTTTATTGCTTTTGCGTTTTGTGTTCGTGTTCCTGTGTGCTTGATCCTAACAGAAGCTGGGATCATTAAACCTTCTATCACCCTATAAGTCTATCACCTATCAGTCTATCACAGTGTTTGACATCCTGTGTCATATTACCCTTAAACTTCAAGTCCATAGAAAACTACTACATTAATGCTATAGTTACATTCATTGAGGTTCACACCAAATTAGCATTAGACAGCAACAGGTTCCAAACACTTAACAAACAGTATAATATCAACTAATTCAAACTAACAACTGCATATCACAACAAATTGATAGCAAAAAAAACGAAGATATACCTAAAAGTCATCATAACAGTTCAAAACCAAAATTTCCGATATCAGCAAGTGAATATTGAGAACTACAATTACACTAATACTATAGTTACATTCATTATAAGGTTTACACCAAATTAGCATTAGGCAGCAACAGGTTTCTAACTTCACAAACAGTATAATATCAACTAATCCAAACTAACAACTACATATTACAACAAATTGATAGCAAACAAACCGAAGATCATACCTAAAAGTCATCCTAATGATTCAAAACCAAAATTTCCGATATCAGCAATCCAGAAATCATTAACATACACACATTCACATACATATACAAACAAAGTAAGATCAAAATCATACATCACGAAACTGTAGCAAACCGAGTTCACCGAGATACGAAACCGCACGGTGAGCAGATTCAACAGGAATGATCAACTGAACGAACGTCATCTTCTCGGACCGCATCAGATCCATTTCCGGCAAATTCTTCAACCATTGCATCATATCTGCTAAACCTAACAGATTCCTGTAACTAAATCTCAACAAATACCGATGATCAACGAATGCTAAACTTCAGATATCTAGGGCAAATTCTTCCACAATTTGATCTTATTTGCTAAACCTAACTGATTCCTGTAACTAAAACTGAAGAAATATCGATCGATGAATGCTAAATTTCAGATAAAATTCTTCAAGAATTTGCTAACCTCCTGTTTACTACTAAAAGTGAAGAAATGTTGATGGATGAATGGTGAAATTCAGAAATCTACGGCTAGATCTTGAGATCTGGAGTGTGTGAATTGATAGTGCGTGCAGTCTGTGGATCTGAAAATGCATATGATGCGGAGAGTTTAGTGTGTTTTGGGCAGGCAGATGTCAACTAACTACCTCTAGACTGGAATTTGCGTTCTGGTTTCGTTATGTATGGGTTACTTTGCCACAATGATAATCTTACTCACTCTCCATTAAACATTGGTGTGGTTTCCTTTTGTGAAAAGTCATGATAATTAACATTTTTTTTTCGAAAGTTGTGCATTATTCGTGAATGTTTAGAGGTCTAGCATATGTTCCGTGTAGAGAGCCCCCTCGCACAATAGATCCCCAATTTAAACACCTCAATGAGAAACCCCTATCACCCAGACTCGAACTTGAGACCTGGAGGGGAAAAACTCAACCGGGCCCACAATAAGGGCATGTTTGGCTAAGCTTTTTGAAACAACTTAAGTGGAACTTAAATACCCGTGACCACCACTAGAGCACTAGTGATGGTTATAATTAACATTTTCGAATGCACACCAAATGGTGGTTAAATGGCGTAGTCAAAAGATTAGGAGTTTAAATATTGCAACGTAAAGGTTAAAGTGTATATTTCCTACTAGGATTTGTTGGTAATAAAGTTAACGTTGTGTTCCATAGTTCACTAACGCTCTGTTTCCGAGTTCACTTAACGAGGAAAAGAAAAGAAAAGAAAAAGAAAAAAAGGATCTATTTCCTTCCGTTTCCTTCCAAACCGAAAGGAAATAAAAACTAAAGAATTTAGCCTAGTTTTTCTTCCATTTCCTTTTTTTTTCTTCCTTAAATGAAACTTGGGAACAAAACATGTTTTATTTTTCTTTCTTTTCCTTTCTTAGATAAAGCACCGAAACACAAAATATTTTTACTTTCTTTCTATTTCCTTTGCTTCCATAATAATAGTTTGGATCGCATGTCTCTTTGTTCTGTCGGTATTTGCTTTTACTCGTTTATGGTAGTTTTTTTATGAACATTGATTTAAGACATGGACTACGTGATAACAATTCATGTATCACACCTCATTATTATTCTTTTTGTGAGATTTTGAGTCTGATAACATTTAGAGTATTTGTTCTAAATAAGATAACTTATAGATTATAGGGATGTCTTTTATATGTTTAAGCATTAAGGTTGATGGTTAATATTTTTTTTTGGCATTGGTCACTCCTAATGAGCTCACCGATTCAGTTTTCGTGAGTCTAGTTAGCAGTCCTAATTTATTTGTACTTGTTTGAAATTTGTAAAGAAAAAAAAAAGAACACGTTAAAATAGAAAGGAGAAAATAAGATATGTATCATGGTCGTGAGTTTATGCTTAAGGACTTTTTAATTTCCCGTCATCATGTGTTAAGTAATAGTGCCTTTTTTAGTTGGATCGTTCTAACATTTTAACCAATCATTTCTTAATCAAAACCCTGATAAGAACCCCTACATGTATCCACCTTGTCATTATGATGCAAATGTATATTTTGATCTGTAACTAAAGCAACTTGTCTTGGTAATTGAGTCATGCTCGTTTTGCATACATTATACTATACCTTCAAGTGTTAGTTAATCATTTTGGTGATGTTTCATTGTATATTGTTTTTCTTCAGCTATATATTTAGAGTTAAATGCTTGGTTGGTCCCTGTGGTTTTCAAAAATTGCAGACTTGGTCCCAGTGGTTTACGAATTACACGCGTGGTCCCAAAACTTGTCAAAAATGCACTCGGTTGGTCCCCAGCCCTAACATCAGTTAAATTTCTCAGTTAAGTCCATATTAAATTACCAAAATACCCTTGCTTATTAACTCTCTTTATAATTTTTGTTTAGTTTTACTTAGGGATGAGATCGGTACGATACCGGTACCGTACCGGTACCGATACCGTAAATACCGTTACCGAAATTGAGAAAATGTGGATACCGATTACCGTACCGTATTTATAGATTCGGTACCGGTATCGGTACCGGTATTTCGGTATTTTACCATATTGGTACCGCTTTGGTGGCATCCATTGTTTTACCTAAAAAAATTTCATGTGCAACTCATCTTTCCATTATTAATTGAACTAGAGTAATATATAGAGGAATGTAAATAAAGGGTAAGCATATTAGTAGTCAAAAAAATCAAAAGGTAAACATCTATGTGTTCGACTTTTAACATCCAAATTCCAACATGTCTAAAAAATAATCATAATTGATTAAAAATAACCAAACAAAAGAAATTTGATATTGGTTTTTTGTAAAACAATGTCCAGAAAAATATAACTTTTTAGTGGGATCTAAAATAATAGCAAAATACATAAAGTCATTATTAAATTCGGTATTAATACCGGTATTTACCGAAATATACCGGTACCGATACCGTTTTTTACCGATACCGAATTTTGAAAAATCTATTACCGATACCGGTACCGTTTATGATTGGTACGGTACGGCATCAGTACGGTACCGGTATGGTACCGGTATTTCGGTAAAAAATCTCATCCCTAGTTTTACTTCCATCATCATCTTCATCAGTAGGACCAAGTCATCTTCATCACCATCATCTTCATCACCATCATCATCTTCATCACAAACCCACACCCCATCCTAAACCAAAACCCTAGTCTATTTAAAGCCCCTTATTGTTGGGATTGAACCCTATCAGAGGAACAGATAATTAGAGCCAAAACTGGTTCACAACAGTGGATTCATCATAAGCAGTAGTTTACACCAGGCTTTCCCCTTGAAGGTGTTTATAACATCTGATGTCTTCTATCCAATGTCCGTATACAACAGCTGCTGTCCTTCAAACTGCTGATGAAGCCCTGAAGACTGTTAAGGATTAAACACTGCTGGTTCAATCTACTGATGTTATCTAAGTACTGCTGTTGATTAAAGAACTGTCCACTTAAGGACTGATCAACTTTGAGGAAAGCACTGATAGTCAAACATCAGTGCTGATGGAAGGAGAAAGCAGTAGTTTAGTTTGTCACTTATATTGTATAGAATCAGTGGTTAAGTTAGCAGTGTTTGTATTAGAACAGTGGTTAAAGGTTGTTAGGTTGTTAGATGTCACTTTCATGGTAACGTCAGCTTAGATGCTTCAGTGGTTTGATTTGCCTATAAATGGAATAGTACCATGTACTGTTACATTTGATTGACTGAGTGAGTCTATCTCCTCCAATCCTTTCATCTTGTGCAATCAACCAAGGAACATCAGGCTGAGGGGTAGTTTTGTTGTAAGCATGCATTGTAATCTTTTGATTTGATTTGTAATCTTTCGACCTAATGAAAAGCATGTGTTTATCAAAACTATTCTCCCTTTTGATTGTGTTTATAAAGTTTGTTTTCATTTCCGCTGCACTTTACATTATTTCATATTCATTCATTGTTCAAAGTATACAAACAAACACAATCATGAGAGCCTCCGATCCTAACAATTGGTATTAGAGCTTGGACAGTCAAATTTGATCTAACAATCAATTTGACATAACAGTTCAGCTCAAAATTCATTGATGCTAAGGTTGATCATATTTAGTTGAAAAACAGAGTAACGAGTGATCACGTTCAAAGTTGCAATTCAAAAACTCTGTAAAACAACCAAGATGTCATAAGACACACAAACTTCACATAACACGTGACGTCATGCATAAAACACCTATAGTTTTCAGATCTGAAAATATGTCTGATAACTATGGTATAATTATTTTCTTTACAAAATTGATTTCAACTGTTGTTATGAAGTTTGTGTTGTTTCCATAATGTTTGCTGCTAAGGTGTGTACCTCAGGTCAACAAAAACCTATGTTCGTAAAAACATTAGTGTTTTTGTTAACATAAAAGGAGGGAAATTAAAACTTTAGTTATTAAATCTTATGTGTTGAAAAACAGGTTGAGAATCCTGTTAAAAAGGACCAAATCAACTTTGTTAAAAATACATTAAGAAAATCAGGTGTTAAAATAGTCCAAATCATATGTAATGTGAGATTTGATATAAGCATGTACAAATATGGCCAGATCTCTTAAAATATTGCTGCAAAATGATTCTGGATTAAGTATTCCTTCAATAAAAACCTTCTAGTGAGTATTTCAGTACTTACAGATGGGTAGGGTAGAATTGAAAAGAAGAAAAATCACAAATACTCAAAAGTGTGTTTATCTCAAAGCTTTTGAAGTCAAAAGAAAAGAGTATAAATATAAAACACTTAAGAGTCCAAAATTGGGTTAACAATGGTTATCAAGCAGCTGTGTGCATTCAGTGGTTCAGGGAAGTTCAGGTAACAATAGTATCACCAGTGATTAAACTTACAAGAGGACTAGACAAGTTCTTCAGAATCATCACATGGCAACAAAGTCTATAACAGGACTTTCAAAACCTATGAGAACATGTCTCCTCATTTTTGCAATCAATTAACAAGGAAATGGTCTCAAATAGTGGTTATTACAATGTATTTTCAAACCACTAACCATTTTCATAAAACTTGAAAGTGATGTGGTTATGAGTTTAAATTAGAAAATATACCAGATCCTTTTTGATGCTGTTTTTAGAATAACCTTTAATTATTTTTCTTGAAAAGGTTTTTCTCAAATAAAACAAGATATATTATTCTTTATTTTTCTTTAGAGTGATATATTTTGTACTTTTACTTGTTTTTTATAGTAAAAGTTTCAAACACCTTTCAGGATGTAGAACCCTTATTTCTGGTGATATTATCCTTGAAAATAGATCAAAAGGAAATGGTGCATGCATCAAGGTCATGTCAAACTCAAGTTTGTTTTAACACAAATCAAAGATTGATTGCTAATAAACCTTAATAGACTTGGGTACTCATGCTCTAATTCAAATATTATGGCACAAAATGAGTAGCCATAGTAAAAAGTTTCCATCATCTGGGATACTAAACCACTGTCAGGAATCTATAAAAGCTTCAAAACTTGTAATAGACATATGGCAAAACCTTGAATGCAAATTCCTGTAAAAACTGCTGACATATTAAACTTGACAAATTGCATCTAAAATGTATTTTGTTGAGGATAGCAATCTTGCAGATATTTCATAATCATCATCAACAGATGTTGGACATGATATTGTGGTCACAAGACAAATCATTCCTATCATCAGAGCAGCAAATGCTCAAAACATTTGTCAAAAGCTCATCCACTGTCATAATAGCCTTTCAAATTCTTACCATTACCTTACCCTTAACCACTGTTTTGGTCAAACATCTGTTTCCTAAATACTGTCCACTGCTGAAAGTCAACCCCTGTGCTTTCATTTTCTTGGTAATCACTGTTGTTCAAAATCAGTGTTTTATCCACTGATAAAGCTATCCACTGATAGTTAAAATCATCCACTGTCTTCACTTTGACCGTTGCAACCACTGATATTTGCTTCATCAGTGGTTCCCTAAACAAATGTCCTCCATTATTCATCTTTCCATCAGAGGTTGGCACGTGGTCAGTTCTTAGCCATCGGATCTTTGTAACCGCTGCCACGTCAGCATTCATTTTTTTCTCTTATAAAACCCTGATCAAAACCCCCAAACATGGTTTTACACTGTCGAATTGAATTCCAAAATTCCTTTCTCAAAAGCAATTTCCATCCTTCCGTCTCAAACCATTCTTCGTTCTTCTTTATCAAAATGAAAAAATCAAAATCAAAATCAAAATCATCCTCATCCTCCAAAAAGGTCACTCAAAAGACCGCTGAACCCATTGAAATCCCATACAAAGCACCTCACAACTACTTGGGTCTACTCACAAAACCCACCATCACCAAAACCTTCGATTCCATCATTGACACCCTTGTAGCTTCAAAGTACAAAACATTGTTGACTGCTGATGCTCCTATTTACGAACAAACCCAGAGAGAATTTTGGAAAAATGCCACACTTGAGTATCAAGGTGACACAGTTATAGCCATTAATTCTTCCATAAAGGGCAAAAAGATTCAAATCACTCCACAATCAATTTCAGAAGTCTTTGCACTCGATGATCAGGAAGGTAAAACTTCTTTTCCCAAAAACGAGTTAAAAACTGATTTTCTGGAAAGAGGGTATGGTGCGGAAATGAAAAGGGACACCTTACAAAAAGGCTTCTTCCCTTCTGCACCAAGGTTTTTATTCCATACCCTTTTGATGTGTGTCTCAAATAAAACAACTGCTTTTAATGAAATACCATTAAAGATCCAATACCTGGGCTTTGCTATTTTACACAATGAAAATTTTAACTATTCCCAGGAGATCTTTGATGCTTTGGTAAAAAATGTTGATAGCAAATCATTTCTACTTTTTCCAAGGTTCTTAAGCTACTATTTTAAACAAAAATTCGGAAAGGAAAATGAAAATTTGCTCATCCAAGGTGAATCTTTTCAAATACATGGTTTAACATCTGAAACATTCACTAGAATGTTAACACCTGCAAAAACACAAGCAGAGGTGCCTGAGCAGATTTTAGCAGCTACCACTGCTCCTTAGGTATCTGCTGCTGAGCCCACTGCTCCAGGTGATCATAGTAGCACACCCACTGCTATGAAACCCACACCTGCCATTACCAAAAAGCCTAAAAAGAGATCATCCAAAAAGCCCCCCAAACCCACTAAAAAGGCAACTCTGGAAGATGAGATCCCAGAGCCACTGCTAGTGACAACACAAATGTCACCAAAAACCACTGCTGCTACTTCCTCACAGCAGATGGAAGAAAGATCTCCACCCTTGCCTCAAACTCCTCCTACATCATCACAAAAGGATAAGGTTGTAAACACAGGGACCCCACATTATGAAGCTCTGGATCCAATTGGATCCATCTTCCTCAGTCCTGATCCCAAGGACATGTCTCTTTCAACACCCATATATTCACCTCTCTCATTACCACAATCCATACTACCCTTGTTGCATGCAGTCGCTATAGCTCAGACACAAACCAGTTCCTCTCAATCACCTGTTACTGAGAGTACACTCCCACAAGTGACTGGGTCTGATGCTTATACCTCTGCTATCCCAGCAACAATTGAGGAGGTTACACTGCAGGAGTTACAAGTAATTCCTGTCAGGCAACTACAAGTGTTGGATCAACAGATCTACATTTGGCCAGTTGTTTCATCAATCAGACTCCCTTGAAGGCAATTCCTTCTATAGCACCTCTGATAACCACTAGTGAGTTTATTTTGACCACTGGTACCATCAAAAGGTTATCAAGTGTTGAGGGAAGAAGACCCCAGTATCGAGAACAAGGGGCATCAATGGATGATTTTTGGGATTCGTTTCCTAAGTCACACATTGATACAACCACTGCTGGTGGGGAATCAGATGATCCCATTAAGTTGGGTGATGATTTAAAATATCAGGAATTGACGGGTAGAATTGATAAACTTGATACATCTGTTGCTGAAATAAAAGATATGTTACAACAGTTGTTGAAAGCTCAAAAGGTCTCAACTACTGCTGCTCCAACTCAAGCATTTGCACCACAACCTGCACCTGCTGCAAATGAGCTCTGGAATTTGTTTCAACCACTGCTCATCCATCAAAACCAAGTAGCTTATCAGAAACATGAAATACAGGTTCAAAAGATCAGAAATACTATGGAAGCAAGATTTAGAGATACTCAGGCAGATATCAAGGCAATAAAAGCCCATTTGAAAAACACCACTGGCACTGCTCCTCCCACTGTTCTCTTCATTGATAACCCCCCTCCAGATAATGCCAAAAAGGGGGAGAAAATCAAGCAGTGGAAGAAGAAGGGAATACAAGATGGCCTCTATATTGAACCACAAAAAGATGTTATGACTAAAGACATTCCCTTGCCAGATGGTAGTAAAAAGATTGATGTTACCACAAATGCACTTGCTAAAGCAAAAGAAAGTGTAAAAAGGGACAGAGAGGCAAAGGATATGTCCAGGTGGAATGAGGAGAAAAGAGCTTATATGGAGCTGAATGCGCAGGGTTGTTCTGAGCCAAAGGATGTAAAAAATCCTGAGCCTAAAAGAAAGAATCCCACTAGAAAAGTGAGGGAACCTAAATCCACGCCATCCAGACTCACAAAGCATACTCCCAAACCACTTTCCAAAAGCCCCCAACATCAATCTTCCACCCAAACAGTTGCTGCAACACCTGTTGTATCAACAACTGCTGATACTTCAGTAGTTTCAACAACTGTTAGCCAAACACCTGTCACCACTACAACACACACCACAACCACTGCCCTACCACCACCACCTAAAGTCACTTCACCACCAAAAACCATCACTTTAACTACATCACCACCTGCTGAAAAGCAGAAGACATCTACTGACACATCAGTAGTTGTAATGACAACAGAGGTTGAAACACCAGTTGTTTCAACAACTGTTTGCCAGCCATCTACCACTGCCCTCACCATTTCAACAATCACCATACAACCCACTGTCACATCACAACCAAAACCCCCTTCACCCAAAAAGCTTTACACAAGGAAAAGGAAATCTTAGGAGAATATTGATGATATACCAGCACCTATTCCTTTATCCTCCACACCTTACATTGCCATCAAACCACAACAATCCATTCCACCAACTTTTGTCAAACCAATAAACCCTGCTAATATTGTATCCATTGCTGCAAGTTATCCACTGGAATTGGAAGCTGTAAAGGATGAGATGAGACAATTCTATACAGTGGATGACCCTTCAAAAAGAAAATTTGCTTCTCTCATAGGCTTCAGGAATCCAGCAAATATGGATGAGTATCTAAAACTTAAAAGCCAGGCAAGCTGATATAAGGGCTAGACTTGAATGTAAAGATCAAGGTGATAAAGCCATTTATGAAAGAATGGAATTTCTGCTCATTAAGGTCAAACATATGGAAGATTATGCAATAGACCTGAGCAGAGATATGTCAAATCTACCACCTGAAGCTGTCCTACAAAAGAAGATGAGAAAGGATTATCTTGCATTCATCATGAAAGAAAAATTTTATTCAGCAAATGAAGAACAATTTAGTGAATGGCCACTCATTGCTTTAAAGCATGAGGTGAACAGAATTGAGAAAATCAAGAACAATCCAGGAATGAAAAGGTCAGCTCCAAACTGGAGCAAATACAAAAAGGCCATTGATGATCTTACCTTGGAGTACAAAAAGAAGAAACAAGAGTTGGTAAATGCAAAGGTTGGAACTACTAAAGCCATATCAAAATGGACAAAGCAATATACAGATGAGGCTTATGAAAGGCTAAGGAAAAGAAGGATGACAGATCCTAACATCCCAAAGAGGCCTGACTACAAAAAGCCAGAACAACAGATCAATACTTCTGAACCACTGTTCACATCAGCAGATGTCTTAGTCATTGAGTTAGATCAAAGAAAGAGACAAGAGCAGATTGAAAAGGAAACTGCAGAAGACATAGCTGCAGCAAATGACATCATAAAATTGGCTTTCAAACAAATGTCTGCTGAAAATTCTGAACTAGCAAAAGCTCAGGGTACTGCTCAACAAATTTCCACAAGGCCACAATCTCCCAACTCATCAGTAAATAAATCTCTCCTAAGAAACCCATTGGGTTCAAAAATACTAAAATGGATGTCTGATCAAAAGACCCATGTATTGACACTGATCAGATCCAATGGAGAAGTAAAGCACATATCAAGGAACAAGCACTGGGCCTGGGTGTTGAAGATCTACAAGATCTCCTTGAGCTTATACTGTGTAGGGATGAGGATGATACAAGTTCTATGGATTTTGAACTGCAATTTAAAGGACAAGTTAGGGAACTTCTGATGAGACAATAAAGATCCAGAATAATGAAGGGTTTTGGCATTATCTGTTCCAGGGGGAGATTGTTGGGATTGAACCCTATCAGAGGAACAGATAATTAGAGCCAAAACTGGTTCACAACAGTGGATTCATCATAAGCAGTAGTTTACACCAGGCTTTCCCCTTGAAGGTGTTTATAACATCTGATGTCCTCTATCCACTGTCCGTATACAACAGCTGCTGTCCTTCAAACTGCTGATGAAGCCCTGAAGACTGTTAAGGATTAAACACTGCTGGTTCAATCTACTGATGTTATCTAAGTACTGCTGTTGATTAAAGAACTGCCCACTTAAGGACTGATCAACTTTGAGGAAAACACTGATAGTCAAACATCAGTGCTGATGGAAGGAGAAAGCAGTAGTTTAGTTTGTCAATTATATTGTATAGAATCAGTGGTTAAGTTAGCAGTGTTTGTATTAGAATAGTGGTTAAAGGTTGTTAGGTTGTTAGATGTCACTTTCATGGTGACGTCAGCTTAGATGCTTCAGTGGTTTGATTTGCCTATAAATGGAATAGTACCATGTACTGTTACATTTGATTGACTGAGTGAGTCTATCTCCTCCAATCCTTTCATCTTGTGCAATCAACCAGGGAGCATCAGGCTGAGGGGGAGTTTTGTTGTAAGCATGCATTGTAATCTTTTGATTTGATTTGTAATCTTTCGACCTAATGAAAAGCATCTGTTTATCAAAACTATTCTCCCTTTTGATTGTGTTTATAAAGTTTGTTTTCATTTCCGCTGCACTTTACATTATTTCATATTCATTCATTGTTCAAAGTATACAAACAAACACAATCATGAGAGCCTCCGATCCTAACAATTGGTATTAGAGCTTGGACAGTCAAATTTGATCTAACAATCAATTTGACATAACAGTTCAGCTCAAAATTTATTGATGCTAAGGTTGATCATATTTAGTTGAAAAACAGAGTAACGAGTGATCACGTTCAAAGTTGCAATTCAAAAACTCTGTAAAACAACCAAGATGTCATAAGACACACAAACTTCACATAACAAGTGACGTCATGCATAAAACACCTATAGCACCAAAAGCAGCCGTCAAACACCCCTCTATTGCCTTCTGATTCTCGATCAAGTCCTCCGGCGATTGGAACCATTTTCCGGCGACTCCACCGGCCATTTCATCCTCCTTCGACAACCACTCACACACGCACATTCCCTCCTCCCTCTGTTACACACACTCCTCTTCATCTCTCAAATGCATCCGGCAACGAGGGAGCTCCGGTCGTCGTGGTTTGAATCTCGATTTTCACTTGCAGGTTTGGGGAAGATGATGTGGTCAAAGGGATTATTTAATTATAACGACCATTTTGTCCATGGTTTAGGATGGGGTGTGGGTTTGTGATGAAGATGATGATGGTGATGAAGATGAAGATGATGGTGATGAAGATGACTTGGTCCTACTGATGAAGATGATGATGGAAGTAAAACTAAACAAAAATTATAAAGAGAGTTAATAAGCAAGGGTATTTTGGTCATTTAACATGGACTTAACTGAGAAATTTAACTGATGTTAGGACTGGGGACCAACCGAGTGCATTTTTGACAAGTTTTGGGACCACGCGTGTAGTTAGTAAACCATTGGGACCAAGTCTGCAATTTTTGAAAACCACAGGGACCAACCAAGCGTTTAACTCATATATTTATATATAGAGAGAGTTGTTGCCATTAAAAAAAAAATTGGTGATGTTTCAAGTTTATTGTAATTGTAATGTAATAACTAAGAGTAAAATGCACGGATAGTCCCTGTGGTTTGGTGAAATTTCACCTTTAGTCCTCAACTTTTCAGAATTACACTCTTAGTCCCTGTGGTTTGACAAGTTGTTACTCTGATAGTCCCTAAAGCGGATGAAGGTTACTCGGATAGTCCCTGTGGTTTGACAAGTTGTTACTCGGATAGTCCTTGTCATTTCACACCCACTTAACTAGAAAAACTAACCTCCATCTGCTTTGGGGACTATCCGAGTAACAACTTGTCAAACCACAGGGACTAAGAGTGTAATTTTGAAAAGTTGGGGACGAAAGGTGAAATTTCACCAAACCACAGGGACTATCCGTGCATTTTACTCAATAACTAATAAGCATAAATTTGGTGCTTACTGGATTTTCAAGATAAATTTCTAGCTAATTTAATTTATTTCATGATATTATTCTTGACATCTTTATGTTTGTATGCCGATGTCTTAACACGTGATATTCATATTTAAAGATCAACACGAACGCTATTTGTCTAACTCAAATATTTTTTTCTACTTTTTACATAATATAGAGTAACCTTGAGGTTAACATCAGATTGCATGTTGAGCTCCAATCTTTTTAATTCTAACCTTGAGTCCCCAATGTTGTACAATTCTAGCAATTGAGCTCCTGATAACAAAAGGGGTTAGTTGAGCGTTAGTTGATCGGTAGAGGTGTAAACAAGCCTAGAGGCTCGAGAGTTACTCGTTATCGGCTCGGTTAAAAGCTCGAACGAGCCGAGCTTTAACGAGCCCGAGCTTGAGCCTGTAATAGAGCTCGTTTAGTTATCAAGCCCGAGCTCAAGCCTGAAATACAAAGCTCCTTTAGGCTCGCGAGCCTAAACGAGCCCAAACGAAATTTTACTTTTTTATATATAGTAATAATAATGACGACATTGGCGAGCCGAGCTTTGACTTGTTTAAGCTATATCGAAGCAAGCTTAAGCCGAGCTTTTTGTAGGAATCCGTTCGTGTAAAATAAAATAAAACTTTTATTAACTTGAAATACAAAAACTATACAGAATTACAACTGAAATAAAATACAAATACAACTGAAAGAAAGGAAATACAAGAACAGAAATCCAAACAGAAACACTGTTCTTTGGCTGAGGATCGTGTTAGACACGGGTCCCTTAAAACAAATTTCGTGTCTCCCAGGAGAACACGTTTGTTTCAAGGATACAACAGCCTCAAGTAGTTGCACTGCCGGTCTTGACTCCAACCCGAAGGTGTACCTTAATAGCTTGAAAAGACAAAGAAATCTGCAGTAGAGAAGATTGTTTTGCTGTGTTTTTCGGTGTGTCTAATCTGGTGAAAGGAGCCTCCTATTTATACACCAGGTTGAACTCGAAACTGAAAATAAATTAAATGGGAGAATTAAACTGCATTAGACGTCTTTAATGCACTTTAATTCGTCACTTAATTCTCAGTCAAACGCATTAACTTTGTCAGTTTCGAATGCTGAAAACGTAACTGCACATCATTGACTGCAGCTGGAAGCTTCTCCGCGCGCGCGCGCAAGACACACTGATGCGCGCGCAGGTCTGCACCCTCACGCGCGGTGCGTCCACTTGGCTCACTGCCATGCGCGCGTGCGCCATACTCACTCAGGTCCATGCGCACCTGCGTGCGTGTGCCACGTCACATGTGAGCCTCTAGGAGCACGCCACACAGTCGCGCCGTTTTGGCTCACTTTGGTGCGCCGCGCACGTCACACATCAGGCCCATGCACCATGCGCGCCATGTGTACCCCGCGCGCATGATTGCCACGTCATGCGCCATCGCGCGTGGACCCACCAGGGTCATGCGCATGCACGTCACATCACCAACCACTTGGTCCTTGCAACCCTTGTGCTTCCACCACGCGCACGTGGTAAAAAATACAAAGGCGGCTCTCGGCGATGCGAGTGTGCGAAGTGCAAAGTGCAAAGTGCAAAGTGCAAAGTGCAAAGTGCAAAGTGCAAAGTGCAAAGTGCAAAGTGCAAAGTGCAAAGTGCAAAGTGCAAAGTGCGCCATCAAAGCGCCACATTGCGCCTCATCGCCCACGCCACGCGCGCGCGCGCGCGCGCGCGTGTGCGAGTGCGAGTTAGGGTGCTCCGCACCCTTCGCGAGTACACTAGTGAGTGCTTCCATGAAACAATAAGGATGGAGAGCTCCCACTTAAATACCCCTTTAAGTTTCATCTCTCATCCGATGTGGGACAAGGTGCCACTTTCCCACTTTTTTCAGCATTTAAGTTTCAAACACCAAACTTTGAGCATCGATATCTCATTCATCTTAGCTCCGTTTTGGACGTGGTTTAGTTCGTTGCGAAGCCCTTCCGACATAGAATACAAACCCACAAATAAATATATAAAACCCGCTCATTTTATTATATTTATTTCTAGTCCAAAATAGGAAAAAATCATTTTCCTATATTTGTGAAAAATGCAATTTTCACACAATTTCCAACAATCCCCCACATGAATAGAAATCGATCTATCAAGTTACAACGATACACGTTCAACAGTTGAGTATTGCAAGATAGGTAGGTGTAACCTTTGAACCTCCTTTTGTGAAGCATACTTAGCCTCCTAGGGTCTTGTAGACGCGGTGTCCTTGAACAATCCCCCATTTATGTAGGCGACAATATACATTCACACAATACTCGCCCTAGTAGAGTTAAGACCTCATGGTTGTGTCCGTTCATGGTCATGGAACACGTTCCTGGTTCTGCGAGAGCTCTAGGATTTGCGCCTCCCCACAAATCCATTTGAAGCGACCCCACTTCTCTCTAACATAGGTGATTCCTCTGAATCATTAAAAGCATCATGGTTAATATGGATTTCCTCAAAATCCTTAACCTCAACATGCTCAACCTTTCTTTCATGTCACTGATTGGAATGGACTAGGAAGTATACAACTCCCTTTATTGATTTTGGGGCACCCCCACAGTGACTCCCTTTGGGTTTATGATTAAGTTTGCCTATTGAACCTAGATCTTGGGATCTCCAGTCAACTAGGTTAGGTTTCCCTCATATTCCCTTCATCCATGGGCTTTAGTCCCATTCCTCTTGACAACCTATACACCTTATCTGTGCTTAAGCCTTTTGTTAACGGGTCCGCAATGTTCTCATTTGACCTCACATAGTCAACTGAGATAACACCCGTTGAGATAAGTTGTCATACTGTGTTGTGTCTACGTCGAATGTGCCTTGATCTGCCATTGTACATCATGTTTTGTGCTCTAGCAAGAGCAGACTGATTGTCACAATGTATGCAGATCGCCGTCAACGGCTTTGGCCATCTTGGAATATCTTCCACAAATTGACGTAGCCACTCTGCCTCTTCCCCGCTTTTATCTAAAGCGACGAATTCGGATTCCATCGTGGATCTAGCTATAACCGTTTGCTTGGAAGACTTCCAAGCTATAGCTGCGCCAGCAAGTGTAAACACGTAACCACTTGTGGATCTGTGATCCTTTATATCCGATATCCAGTTCGCGTCAGTGTATCCTTCGATCACTGCTGGATCACGGGTATAATGCAATCCATAGTCTCTCGTGTATCTTATGTATCTAAGCACCCTCGTGATAGCTTTCCAATGATCCTCGCTCGGATTACTGGTGTATCTACTTAGTCTGCTCACAGTATATGCTAAGTCGGGTCTAGTACATGTCATTAGGTACATGAGACTACCAATGATCCTTGAGTACTCTAACTGAGAAACACTCTCGCCTCTATTCTTCCTTAGGCGTTGGGTATTATCAATTGGACTTCGAGCTATACTCGTATCGTCCGAATTGAATTTCCCAAGGATCTTATCCACGTAGTGAGATTGACTCAACACAAGACCATTTTGGGTTCTAGTGATTTTTACTCCAAGAATCACATCCGCGAGACCCATGTCTTTCATGTCAAGCCTCGCTTTCAACATGTCTTTCGTTGAGTTGATCATCTTATCATCGCTCCCAATGATAAGCATATCATCTACATAAAGACATAGAATCACATAACCTCTTGGTGTGTCTTTAAAATAAACACACTTGTCGCACTCATGTATTTTGAAACCATTATCAATCATGACATGATCAAACTTTTGGTGCCATTGTTTTGGAGCTTGCTTCAAGCCATACAAAGACTTGACCAATTTACATACTTTACCCTTGTTTCCAGGGGCAGAAAAACCCTCAGGTTGTTCCATGTAAATTTCTTCTTCTAAATCGCCATTTAGAAATGCGGTCTTTACATCCATTTGGTGAACTTCCAAATTTCTTAGAGCCGCAATTGCAAGAACCAATCGATTAGAGGTTATTCGCGTTACAGGCGAGTAAGTATCAAAGTAGTCTAGACCCTCCTTTTGTCTAAATCCTTTGATTACTAACCTTGCCTTGTATTTATCAATACTTCCGTCGGCTTTCATCTTCCTTTTGAATATCCAACGATATCCAAGTGGTTTGCAACCAGGTGGAAGATCTACTAACTCCCAAGTATGATTTTGCAATATAGAATCAATTTCATTCTTAATTGCTTCTTGCCATTGAGGTCCTTCCGCGGAGGTAACCGCTTCGCGGTAGGTATTGGGCTCACCCTCAACCATATAGCTCATGAAGTCTGGACCAAAAGATTTTTCAACCCTTTGTCGTTTACTTCGTCTAAGCTCACCCTCCTCGACCTCGGGGCGTTCATGTCTTTCATCTATCCTAGTAGATGAACTTGGTCCTGCTTCATCTAACCATGTAGATGAACTTGGACCTGCTTCATTAAACGCTCTTGATGAAGGCGCATGTGTTTGTCCTAACATAGGAAACACATTCTCAAAATATGAGACGATATTAGGATTTGCCTCCATGATAGTGTGTTTGTGTACATCGGGATTCTTTGATTCATATACAAGAAAACGATGCGCACTACTTTGATGTGCATATCCAATGAAAATGCAATCAACAGTTTTGGGTCCTATCCTAAGAGCCTTAGGAGGTGGTACAATCACCTTAGCTAGGCACCCCCACACTTTCAAGTATTTGTACGAAGGCTTCCTTTTTCTCCATAACTCATATGGAGTTTCGTCCCTATTTTTCAAAGGTATCTTGTTCAAAAGATAGTTTGCTGAGAGAATGGCGTCCCCCCACATTTCTCGGTTCACTCCCGAGCTTATCAACATGGCGTTCATCATTTCTTTCAATGTGCGGTTTTTACGTTCCGCAACGCCATTTGATTGTGGAGAATAAGGTGGTGTACACTCATGTACAATGCCACTTTTTGCGCATAAATCGGCAAAAGGTGCAACATATTCACCTCCTCGATCGCTTCTCAAAGCTTTTATCTTCTTTTTAAGTTGATTCTCAACTTCGTTTTTGTACAAGATAAACTTCTCTATTGCTTCGTCTTTACTCTTAAGTAAATACACGTAGCAATATTTCGTACAATCATCAATAAACGTGATGAAGTACTTATTTCCTCCACGCGTGGGAACCGCTTTTAAATCACACACATCGGTATGAATTAAATCAAGGGGTTCGGTTATTCGTTCAACCGATTTAAACGATGATCTCGTAAGTTTGGATTCAACACATGTCTCGCATTTGTGATTGGACTCGATATGGAATGTTGGTATCAAGTTTAATTTAATTAAACGTCGTAATGAATTAAAATTTACATGCCCTAGTCTACCATGCCAAACATTAGAAGACTCAATCATGTAAGTAGAAGTAGAAATTTCATTCATTTTCTTGTTTTGGTTAACAACCATTACATTCATTTTGAACATTCCATTTAGGGCATAGCCCTTTCCAACAAACATTCCACGTCTAGACAAGACAAAATTGTCCGATTCAAACACTAGACGAAATCCAAACTTGTTGAGCATCCATCCCGACACGAGATTCTTCCGTATCTCTGGGACATAAAGCACATTTGTCAAGGTAAGCTCCTTGCCCGAAGTCATCTTCAAAACGACCGTGCCTTCCCCCTTGATGCTTGCGGTAGCTTTATTCCCCATATAAAGCTTTTCTTCACCCGAAGCTTCCTTGAATGTAGAGAAAAGAGCCTTGTCTCCACAAACATGGCGGGTTGCACCCGTGTCAACGAACCATCCTTTTGGGTTTTCACCCATTGCGTTGACTTCTTCAATCATAGCCGCTTCCTCGGTTATCATTGCAATCAGAGGCATACCATCCTCATCAACCATATGCGCACGCTCACGCTTAGGTTTATTGCATTGGTTAGCACGGTGCCCCGTCTCGTTACAATTGTAACAAGTACCTTGGAAAGGCGCAGGCTTCTTTTTCACAGCCCCCCTTTTCGGTCCAAGGTTGTTAACCTTTGCTTTCCCTTTGTTGTCCTTTTTACCCTTGCCTTTCTTGCCCTTTGAGGACTCCCCAACTTCCACCATGTTTGCTTTAGCCGAAGCTTGCAAAATGGTGCCTTTTTGGGCCACCCTGTTTTCTTCTTCTATACGAAGACGAAGAACAAGATCCTCGACCGACATTTCTTTTCGCTTGTGTTTAAGATAATTCTTAAAATCCAACCAAGCAGGAGGTAATTTTTCGATCATGGCTTCCACTTGAAACGTTTCGCTGAGTACCATACCCTCAGCATGGATGTCATTTAGTATAATTTGCAACTCTTGGACTTGGTTCATAACAGTCTTGTTATCAACCATTTTGAAGTCCAAGAAACGGGCGACAACAAATTTCTTTGTTCCCGCATCCTCCGTTTTGTACTTTTTATCCAATGACTCCCATAATTCTTTGGAAGTCTTGATATTATAGTACACATTATACAATGCATCCGAGAGACCGTTGAGAACATAGCCTCGACATATAAAGTCCGAGTGCTTCCACGCCTCTACCGCGCTCAGCGCCTGAGCATCGGTCTCCCCTTCCGCAGGTTGGGGAACGGTCTCCGTCAAGAACCTCGCAAGGTTCATGGTGGTCAAGTAGAAGAACATCTTCTGTTGCCACCTCTTGAAGTGGAGACCCGAGAACTTCTCGGGTCGTTCAGCATGATTCGCCACTGTGGTCGCTCCCACAGTGTTGGCAGGGGTACCGACAACAACGTTGACGTTGGTATTTTCAGTCGACATTCTGAAAAATTCCACAAAACCAAGTTAATAAAACTTGTTAGAATAATAAATGTGCTGATTTATTATTTTACTAACAAAATCGATGAGTAATAAAATCAGCCTCGTAGCTTCTAAGTCCAACTTTGAAGACTACAAGAGAAGATCTTAGAACCCAAAGACAAAGAAGGAGTAGAAACAGAGTTCTGTTTTGACAAAGTCGCTACTTTGAATCAAAACAGAGAAAAACCTTTTAAAACACAACCTGCTGTGAGAAAAAAAAATTTAATCACAGCAGAGAAGTTTGTGATTCTACACGAACGGTGTTTTAAAATTTGTTTTAAGATTGTAGGAATCCGTTCGTGTAAAATAAAATAAAACTTTTATTAACTTGAAATACAAAAACTATACAGAATTACAACTGAAATAAAATACAAATACAACTGAAAGAAAGGAAATACAAGAACAGAAATCCGAACAGAAACACTGTTCTTTGGCTGAGGATCGTGTTAGACACGGGTCCCTTAAAACAAATTTCGTGTCTCCCAGGAGAACACGTTTGTTTCCAGGATACAACAGCCTCAAGCAGTTGCACTGCCGATCTTGACTCCAACCCGAAGGTGTACCTTAATAGCTTGAAAAGACAAAGAAATCTGCAGTAGAGAAGATTGTTTTGCTGTGTTTTTCGGTGTGTCTAATCTGGTGAAAGGAGCCTCCTATTTATACACCAGGTTGAACTCGAAACAGAAAATAAATTAAATGGGAGAATTAAACTGCATTAGACGTCTTTAATGCACTTTAATTCGTCACTTAATTCTCAGTCAAACGCATTAACTTTGTCAGTTTTGAATGCTGAAAACGTAACTGCACATCATTGACTGCAGCTGGAAGCTTCTCCGCGCGCGCGCGCAAGACACACTGATGCGCGCGCAGGTCTGCACCCTCACGCGCGGACCCACCAGGGTCATTCGCATGCACGTCACATCACCAACCACTTGGTCCTTGCAACCCTTGTGCTTCCACCACGCGCACGTGGTCAAAAATACAAAGGCGGCTCTCGGCGATGCGAAGTGCAAAGTGCGCCATCAAAGCGCCACATTGCGCCTCATCGCCCACGCCACGCGCGCGCGCGCGCGTGTATGAGTGCGAGTTAAGGTGCTCCGCACCCTTCGCGAGTACACTAGTGAGTGCTTCCATGAAACAATAAGGATGGAGAGCTCCCACTTAAATACCCCTTTAAGTTTCATCTCTCATCCGATGTGGGACAAGGTGCCACTTTCCCACTTTTTTCAGCATTTAAGTTTCAAACACCAAACTTTGAGCATCGATATCTCATTCATCTTAGCTCCGTTTTGGACGTGGTTTTTTCGTTGCGAACCCCTTCCGACATAGAACACAAACCCACAAATAAATATATAAAACCCGCTCATTTTATTATATTTATTTCTAGTCCAAAATAGGAAAAAATCATTTTCCTATATTTGTGAAAAATGCAATTTTCGCACAATTTCCAACACTTTTAGCTTGTTTAAGATTGTTCTCAAAATATCTCGAACCGAGTCAAGCCGAGCTCGAGCTTTGGGTTTAACTCGCAAGCTGAGCTCGAGCTCAAATGAGCAGGCTCGAACCGAGCCGAGCTCGAGCCTAGTCGGGTTCGGGCTCGACCCGGCTCGTTTACACCCCTATTGATCGTGCTATATTGGTCTTTTAACTCGGTTTTGAAGGGAAATTGTTTCTTTTTATCTCATATACACCCGATTACAATAACCATAAATAAAATAAATAAATATTTGATAATAATAATAATAATAATAATAATAATAATAATAATAATAATAATAAAATATAAAATATAAAATGTTTTGCAATTACTATTCAAAAAATTCAGCAATCACTTTCCCCGAATTCTCCCTCACGTCCCACCGGTGATAACTACAATCGTCGCCTTACCACCGCGCCATCATCACCTCTGTTGCACCATACAAATCGTAAACCACCAGCAACCTCCACTTCCCGAATACTACCATTGCAATTAGAAACCAAACTTGAAAGAGACGACTCCGCTTCCCCGAATGTCATGTTGACGTCATTCATTTCGAATCCTGATAGCACATCCTCTCTACACGTGTGTCACATTAGCTTAAAGGTCTTGATGTCACCCATCCCATATGTACTTCTCATGCCATCAACCGTAGATCATTGCACCATCCCTACCCTTAATAAAAGTGTTAAATGAGTTATGCTTGTGGGCCAGACCCAACATGAACCTAAAAATATTATACAAACCCGAAAAGTCTTCTCAAACTCATGAACCCGAACGCGATATTCATTTATTCATATCATAAGCCTTGTGGCCCTACGTGGGCTTAACTTGGGGAGCAAGTTTGCTAAACCCTAACTAGTCTCTATAGATATTGTTGATGCAACGAATAATAGACTAAGGATAGTAGCTGGGCTGGTTAGGCAAAAGGGTTGAAGGGTTCAACTTTGCCTAACGTAGGTCATGGGGTCCCCCCACGTTTGCAAGACGTGGAGAGAGGTTCACTAGATTGGTTTTGTAGTTTGCTAAAGATCCTCCTCTGAAATGTGTTCAGATTCGGATGTATGAGCAAAAGGAATGTGTGTGTTGAATGTGAAAGAAAAGTGACTTGCGTGAAGCAAGTACTCTTAAGAGAATGACCAGAGATTTCAGGAATCAGAGCTGGCCTGGAATGTCTTGCACACTTAATGAAGTGTCACTCTTATAGGGAGAGCCTTAGCTCAAAGAGGAATGTGTTGACTAGTAAACATGCTTGCAGTGGGGGTTTTACCCTTTTTGGGGGTTGAAGCCTTTGACCTGCGGGTAAAAGAGTGTATTCTGTGGATCTGTGTTACTTTTGCGGCTGGTGAGTTGGTGAAGCAATCCAGAGATGTGACCTTTTACTGTTCCCGTATTGCTTTACCTCATCTCCCCATGTTTTCAACCTTTGAACCATTTAACCTTTTGAGCATTCATGTGTTTAAGTCATCTTTATTTGGTCTTGGGCTACCCCCGTCATCAGCCCCCCAAGTCAGAGGTTTTTGGGAAATGAGCTCAAAGACTTCTGACTTTTATACATGTATTTTACTGCCTAAAGGCTTCAAGGGTTCAAAGCTTGAAGGGTTGGAAACGGTTGAGGTTTTTGAATTTAAAAACTGACAACTGATTTGATTGATGTGTGGCAGTTCATAGGGCGACGGTTTTTGCAGAGAGTAGACTAATAACTGTTACGCAATTATAACCTCTATTTTGGGTTTTATCTTCTTTTATTATTGAAGATAAACATTCAATCTTTCAAGTTTCTTCTGCATTACCTTTCCTCTCTTCAAGGTTTGTTCCGGTTTCTTCTTATTTCCTTAATTTCTTCGTATTTTCTGTAAAATGGGTGCTCGTAAGGATTTGGCAAAATCCTTTTCTCGATTAACCCAAGAAGCGGTAGAACTGTTTTGTATGGAAAATGGTATCGGGAAGAAGTTTAAACCGACTGCTCCTGCTTGCGTCATTCCGATTGATAAATGTCCGGCTGGTTCGATTGCTCTTTATTGTCGTCATTTTGAGTTTTCGAACCTCCGTCATCCCTTTTCCCTCTTTGTTTTAAATCTGTTGGAGTATTACCGAGTCTCCTTTGGTCAAATTCATCCGAAGGGCATGGCTAGGGTTTTGCACTTCGAGGTTTTGTGCCGTGCCCTTGGTTATGATCCTTCATTGTTGCTTTTTCGTCGGTTTTTTCGTTTGGCCAAGAATGGTGATTGGTTCACCTTTGAAACATCCAAGGTTGATGCTTGCCTTATTTCTTCCATGGTTACCACTCTTGGTACTTGGAATGATCGTTTTTTCTGGGTCTCTGATTCTATTGTCCCATTCAAAATGGTGTGGAGGCATCCAGATGCTGTTCTCAATGATCCGGAACCCTCTGAATCTGATTTGAATGGCACTTTTCTTAAAGCCATCCGGGAGTGCCCTTCAAGGGTTCGTCCCTTCCCTGAACATTTGCTAGTTCTGTTAGGGGTTAGTAAATTGTCGGAAAAGGCCAATCGGGATACGGTTCTAATGAGGAATGGCACGGGTATGCATTTTTTCATTTTTGCTCCTTTTGTGTTTTCTTAATTTATGTCTTATGTGCTTTTGTTTTATGGTTATTTGCAGTCATGTCTGCACTTGATTTCATCAAAAGCGACGATACTTCTGATGTTGCATTTGAGGATGTCCCATCTGTCCCTGGTGAAAATGTTGTGGTTAGAAGTGCTGAGCAAAGGTTCGAGGGTTCGGGTTATGTTAGTGTTTCCAACGTCAAGGGTTTTTCTAAGTCTCATGCTCCCAAGGCTTCAACCCGTCGATCTACCCGCCGTTTGTTGAAGGGTGCTCCTCAATCCACTTCTTCTGAACCGGTGGATTTGAGTGACGATATTGAGGCTTCTGAAGATCAAGGTGTTGATGTTGATGTTGAGAAGGAACAAAAACTGGTTGTTCATGGCAAGAAAACTCCAGCCAAGAAGGTTGTTCAAGGTTTTCTTCGAGCAGAGACGTTGAAGGGTTGGATCCAGATAAGGTTTATGTGCCTGGTTGGTTGGTTAAGGTTGATGACAGTTTCAAGGATGCTGCTGTTTGTGAGGATGCGTTAAGCCACATTGCCCCTCCTTCAGTTCATAACACTATTGCTGATATGGATGATGACATGATGCTGTCCCGCATGATTTTGAGTACCTGCAACCTTGCTGCCATGCTTCCTCAGGGAGTTGCTCGTTTTCGTAAGAGGATGCATGAGTATGAAGAATTTTCTAAGAAGAAAGATAAAATGAAATCTTCCATAGCTGCAATGAAGAAGGAGATAGGTGGGTTTGCTGAGAAAGAAGAGGCTTGGGCCAAAAAGGTTGGTGAATTGACTAGGAGGCATGAGATTGAAATGGGTGATCTTAAGAAAAGCTTTGAGGCTGATCGATTGAAGCTTAAGGCTGATAGGGAGGCTTTGTCTGTTCAACAGAAAGCTTTCGATGAAGAGAAGGAAGGCCTAAAGGCTTTGGTTGCTCAAACCAACAGTGATAATCAATGGTTAATTGAGCAAGGTTTCCAGCAAGTTGTTACTTATCTCCTTCACTCCAAGGAGTTCAATTCCGCTCTTGGTGAAGTCTACACGAAATTGCTCAACTTGGGGAAACATCAAGGTCTGGTTGCTGGTTATAAGCTTCATGAATCTGGCCATCCTTTGGAAAAGTCTCCCTTATTTCGTCCTGAAGCTTCTGAGGTCTTCAAGGGTTCTGTTGAACAAATGGAGAGGCTGACCTACCCGTATGTCAATCAAGTTTCTACTTGTTTTGGTAAGCCTCTTACTGTCTTGCAGGAGCTGAAACCGGAGGGCCTTAATGAAAAAGTCTGTGCTGAAGTCCTGGGTTCTCTTTCAAGAAAGAGATCTTACTCGGGAGATAGTGATGACACCCTTTCAGGAGGACCAGATGCTTCAAAGGATGCAAGCTTGGAGGCTTCAGCAGTAGGTGGTGATGGTGGTGTGAAAGCTAAGAAATCAAAGAAAGCCAAGAAGGTTAAAAGTGAAGGTTCCGGGGCTTCCAGGCCTCCTGCTGATGCTTAATGGATATTCGTATCTTTCTTAGCACTCTTTTAAAACAATTTGTGGTATGTATGTTAACTAAAACAATGTTAGGTTTCACAAGGACCCTTAAGGTTCTTTTTATGTGGTTGTGGTGGGGCCTGTATGGCCGTTTGAACAATTTCTCAACTTGCAAGCTGCTAGGGCTTGCTTTTAACTTTGTTAGGAAGTCTCTCAGACTTTCTTTGATATGCTATTATGTTTAACTATTTGTCTTGTGTTGTGTTGTTTATACTTGTGTCTATTTTGCTAAGGTAGCTTGTTTGGCTTTAAACCTTCAAGCTTTTTGGCTATCCCGTATGTAGGTTGAAGCCTTTAAGGCTTTGAGTTGTCACCTATGTAGCTTGGAGCCTTGAAGGCTTCTTAGTTTTGTAACTTGGCTTGGTTTGGTTTGTATCTTTGAGTTTTTATAACTTTTTGTTCAAGTTGTTGTATTATTCCTTAGGTTATTTCTTTTTCTTGTAACTTTGTCTTTGTCAAGTTTGTGCCGCCTTTGTGTTTTTTATACCTTAAAGGGTTCAGTGCTGCAGTCACTTAGCCTTGGTATTTTTAACAAGAAGACATAGCACCTATCCTATTTATTTTCTTGTTTTCATTTGATTTCGTAAGCCTGTTTGTTGATTATTCTTCTAAGGCTTAAGGAACATTTGGTGTAGGCTGTTCAAACCCGTCTATGAGACAACTTTGTTTTCAATAATAAGTCTCATGGAGTTGTATTGATTTAGGAACTCACCCCTTATATAGGTTCATTCAACCCTTGAACCCATTGAGCGATGTGGCCTGGGAGCTCATCCCCTTACATGGCCCTTGCCATGGAGTTTTTTGCTAGGTTCTCAACCTGATCTTAGGATAGAAAGACAAATTTGATAAAACAACTTCATTCATTCAAGAGATACTGTTTTTACAAAAGGTATTCATAGTGCCATTCTTGAAATACAACATGTGAAATACAAACCAATCTTTCCCGTTTAGACATGGAACCTTTTCAAGGTTTTTCCATTCCAGTGCCTTGGAAACCTTTTACCTTCTGAGTCTGCTAGCTTGTAGGATCCACCCTTATGTGCTTCAAGGATGGTGTACGGGCCTTCCCATTTTGGGCTGAGCTTTCCTTGGTTGTCTTTTTTTCTAGCTTCATTGTTTCTAAGCACCAGGTCTCCTGGCTTGAAGCGTTCATTCTTGACTCTCTTGTTATAGTAGGCTTCCATTCGTTGTTTATACTTGGCCTCTTGAATTGCAGCTTAGTCTCGTGTTTCCTCTAGGAGTTGTAAGTTCAACATGGTCTCTTTTTGGTTTGTTTCGGGATCCATGTTGACAAATCGTTGTGTTACAACTCCTACTTCAGCTGGGATCACGGCTTCGGATCCAAATACCAAGCTATAGGGTGTTCTTTTGTGGCTTGTTTTTTCGGTTGTTCTTATGGCCCATAGAACGCTTGGCAATTCTTCAAGCCAATTGCTTTCATACCTTCCCAATCTGGTTTTGATACCTTCCACTATGCTTCGATTCGTCCTTTCAAATTGACCGTTTGATTGTGGGTATGCCACTGAGCTGAAAACCTGATTGATTCTGTATTCTTTGCACCAAACGCTGAAAGGCTTCTCAGCAAATTGCTTTCCATTGTCAGTGACAAGTACTCCCGGCAATCCATAGCGGCAAATAATGTTTTCCCAAACGAAGTCAATGACCTGTTTGCCCGTGATTTTTGCAAGTGGTTTAACTTCAGGCCACTTGGTGAAATAATCTATGGCCACCAACAAGAACTTTACTCCACCTTTGCTTGGGGGAAATGGGCCGACAATGTCCATCCCCCATTTATAGAATGGCCTTGCTGAGGTTATTGGGACAAGATCATGCTTGGGACTTTTCGGGATTGGTGCATGAATTTGGCAGGCATCACACTTCCTTAGTTGCTCAGTGGTGTCTCGGTGCATTGAGGGCCAAAAATACCCAAGGTTCATAAGTTTGGAAACCACCGACCTAGCTCCAAAATGAGCTCCGCATATACCTTCATGAACCTCTTTGACCAAATACTGACTTTGCTCGGGACCAACACATCTTAGCAAGGGTGCAAGGTAACCCTTTTTGTAAGGGGTTTCACCTTGTAGTACATATTGCCTTGCCTTGATCTTAACCCTTTCAGCCTCTGTTTGATCACTAGGCAATTCACCATTTTTAAGGAATTTCTTGATTGGAGTCATCCAATTTGGATCTTCTTCGGTGATTACATCTTGAACTTCCAACTCATCGATTGATGGGGCCTTTAACACTTCTACCAATACCTTCTTTGTAAGGTGGGCAAAAGTGAGAGATGCGAGTTTACTCAAGGCATCCGCTTTCTTATTTTGAGACCTGGGAATTTGCTTGATGGTACATGTTTGGAAGGTGTTCATCAGTTCTTTGGATTTTTCTTTGTATCTTTTCATGTTGGGCTCCTTTGCGATGTAGCTATCATTCACTTGGCTTGAGACCAGCAACGAATCTGTGAACACTTCAAGCTTTTGGACCTTCATCTCTTTAGCCAGTCTTAAGCCGGCTATCCGTGCTTCGTATTCAGCTTCGTTGTTGGTGGTCTGAAAATCAAAATGGAGAGCATATGTGAATTCTAACCCTTCTGGGTTGATCAGAATGAGCCCAGCCCCTGACCCTTCAACGCTTGAAGCCCAATCGGTAAAAAGCTTCCAGGCTTCAAGGTCTGAGGGTTCGGTGGCAGCTGTGTTCACCTCAGTGACTGTTTGCTTTAGGACTTCTACAATGAAATCAGCCAAGACTTGGGCTTTGATGGCTTTTCTTGGGACGTAGGTGATATTATGCTCACCTAGTTCCACTGCCCACTTGGCTAATCATCCCGAGTTTTCTGGTTTTTCAAGCACACTCTTAATAGGTTGGTCGGTGACCACTTGTATAGGGTGTGCTTGGAAATACCTTCGAAGCCTTCTAGCTGTTTGAACTAGGGCTAGGGCAAGTTTTTCCAGGGGAGGGTATTTGATTTCAGCCAATTTTAAAGTTTTGCTGAAGAAATAAATGGGTACCTGAACCTTGTCTCGTTCAATGGTGAGGACCGCACTTATTGCTTCTTCAGTAACTGAAAGGTATACCGAGATCAATTCTCCCGTTTCTGGGGCTGCGATGTCAGGTAGGGAAGCTAGGTGTTGCTTCATCTGGTTGAAGGCTTCTTCGGCCTCCTCAGTCCATTTGAAGTCCTTCTTATCGGAGCAACCTTTGAGCGTTTTGAAAAAGGGTAAAGACCTTTCAGCCAATTTGGAGGTAAAACGCTTCAAGGCTGCAAGCTTCCCGTTTAAGCTTTCAACCTCCTTCTTGCTTCTCGGTGGTTTGGTTTCTAGGACAGATTTCACCTTGTTTGGATTGGCTTTAATGCTTTGTTTTCCCACAATATTCCCAAGGAATTTACCTTCCTCAAACCCAAATGAGCATTTCTCAGGGTTGAGTTTCATGTTGACTTTCCTTAGGTTCTTGAAGGTTTCTTGGATGTCATCGAGCATTTGATATTCCGTTTTGCTTTTGATCACCAAGTCGTCGACATATGCCTCCATGTTTCTACCAATTTGACTTGCAATGGCCTTGTCAACTAGGCGTTGGTAGGTTGCTCCAGCGTTTTTGAGGCCAAAAGGCATCTTTTGGTAACAAAAGATCCCTTTGTCCGTGTGAAAGGCGGTCTTTTCTTCGTCCTCTTCCTTCATGAGGATTTGATGATAACCTTTGTAGGCATCAAGAAAACATTTGAACGGGTAACCCGTGAGGGAGTCAACCTTGAGATCAATCTCTGGCAACGGGTAACAATCTTTAGGACAAGCCTTGTTAAGATCCTTGAAATCTATGCACATTCTCCAAGAATTATCTGGCTTTCGAACCATCACAGGGCTTGCAACCCAGGATTGATACTTGACTTCTCGTAGAATGCCGGCTGACACAAGCTTTTCAACTTCTTGGCATGCAGCCAAGCTTCTTTCGGGTGCTAAGCTTCGTTTCTTTTGGACAACAGGTTTGACACCAGGTGGTATTTTCAATTCATGTTCAGCAATGCTTCGAGGGATGCTTGTCATATCCTCCGGGCACCAAGCGAAGACATCGCTATAATGTGTCAACAACTTTTCAAGATATGAGAGGGTTTCTTGTGAAAGGCTTGGATTGACCCTTATCTTCTGCTCGGGGTACTTAGGATTTATGATTAGCCTCTGCTTATCTTCTTCACTTTTGGAACTTTCTCCTTCAACCATGTAGGCCTCCTGAGAAGGTTGAAGGGTTGCTATTCCCCTCTCGGTGGGAAATTTGACAGTGCCATGGCCAACAGACACAGCCATATAAAATGCACACTGTCCCGGCCTTCCGATGATCACATCATAGCTTGAAGGTATATTGATAACCACAAAGGTGAGTGGTTGGACTCTCTCCTTCTGACCTTCACTGAAACGAACATCAAGTGTCAGTTGCCCTAAAGGCTTGAGGGGTATATCGGCAATACCTTTTATGGAGGTCCCGGAGGGTTGAAGCCTTGAACGTTCTTCATTACTTAAATGATTGAAGAACTTCTCAAACATGATTTCGGTGGCAGCACCAGTGTCTATGTATGCTCTACTCGTTTGTAACGTTCCCACAGTAGCCTCAACCACAAGAGGGTTTGAAAGAGGGTCTTTCTCTATTGGAGGGAAGCAAATTGTAACACCCCGAAGTTCATAAAACTTTATAATAAGAAATATAAAGTATTGAATAAACAAGAATAAGCTAACTAGAAAATAAGTAACTTAGTTAGCCATGGACTTGTAATATTACATGAAAGAACAAAATGCTCAAGTTATAAACCAAACTAAACTTGAGGGGCCTATATTGCTAAACTTGAAACTTAATTACATAAAAACAAAATTAAAACACACCAAACACACACTTTGGGTGTGTCTGGTCGATCAAGAAGCAGGGGGCGACAAGGGTTCTTCACCAAACCCTAACTCTCACAAAAATTGATAAATTGAAGGTCCAATTCAGTCCCAAATCGAATTCTAAACATGAATTAGTGAGCACCTCGCTGAAAGGATCACAAGGTATGCGAAGTTCTAGTATTGTGATTCATCTCAAGTTCTAGGTTAATTATGAAAAATCGAAATTGAGCTTGATTGTGTCTTGCATGTATGTAATTAGAAGAGATATGGTGTCTAGGGATGAACCCTAGGTGAAATCTTGTTAAAAGATTTCATGATAAATATAGAGTTTATAACCACCATTGTAGGTGATTAATGGACTTGAAGAAAACTTGATAAGCCCTAGAATTATGATATTGTTCTAGCATAAATCTGAATATAAGAATAAATTTCAGAAATATTGATGTTAAGACATGTGTAGAATTGACTAATTGAAGTTAGTTTAGATGATGATTACAAGTCATGAACTTGGTTTTGTTTATATAAAAATCTGACCCGCTAGGTGTTTGATGGAATGCCTAAGTGAGGGTTAAAATGTTAAAAGTTGGGTAAAAACGCAGATTTGATCATTGTATAGAATTATGCGTTAAATCTTATGAAAGAGTTCTAAACTTATTGTGAATTGAACTCAGGCAAAGAATCCGGAACGTCAAGCGGACACGCCGGGGGAGATACGCGCTTGAAGGGTGTGCTCTAAAGGTACGTGACTTTAGTCTCGTTAAATTATGCATATATGTTTGGGGTTTAATGTATAAATGGAGTCGTAGCGTAATAAGATGCGTTTGATGTGTCTTAAAGTGGCGAAGTTCACTCGACCATCAAACGGGTCAAAATAAAGATTGGAATTAGGTTTGGCTTGTTAATAAAGTGATGGTTTTCACTAGATAGTCAAACGGGTCGAATTGATGCCATAAAAGAATCATGAAAGTAGCGACTTGAAAATCTCGTATTTGTTGAGTGTTGGATTGCACTATGTCAATGAATTTGGCGATGATTACATTAAGTTTGTAAATCCGTGATGTTGGATCAAACAATAGAAATAAGATGCAAATGTCGTTTGAAACGGAATGCTCGAATTCCAAGGAAACTAGTTTATAGCTCCAAGGGAATACAAAGCCATGAATGGCGCAATTATGCCAATGTTATAAGCCCGGGGAAATGGGTAACTATGTCTAAAAGCATTAAGAAACTGAAAAGTGGTAATATGCAATTACAGTTAAAGGGTCGGATAATCGAAATAAGGAATTCATATTCAAAATGCTGGTAATTCGATTTTCGTGATATGAAATTTACATGGTTAGATCCGTAATTTTATTACGGACTCATAAGAAAAAGAATCGACTAAAACGGACAACCGAGTAAAAAGTTATGATAGTTTAAAGTTGAAAAATTGTAAATTTTCGGAGTTGGCAGATATGCAGGTCCAGAAACTGAACCTGCTGGAAAACGTCCTCCCCCGCGCCACGCGAGGGGAGTATGAGAATCCGGCGCGACACGCGGGGACTCCCGCGCCACGCGAAGGTCAGTCGCGACACGCGACAAGACGGAAAATGAAATTTTATTTTATTTTGGCGCTTCGATACTAGAACTCGTTTATAAGTATTGTAATTATGTTAAAACTAACTTTTTAAGTGGTTTTGACTCTAGGTGCAAATGGGGTCCTTCCGGATCGTGATCAAGCAAGCTACCAAGAACCGAACACTAATTTTTGAAGCTTCCGCGTTAACTTAATCTTGTCTAGACAATGTTTTGATGTAAATGTTTTGCTACTCTTGTCATGAATGTTTTAAACTAGTCGGTAGTTGACTAGTAGGTGTTACTTTGAAACTTTTATTTTGTACTTATGTTAAACTAAGGTACTTTATATATAAAATGAAGTATCTTTCATTATATAAAATTAGAAATTTAAACGAGTGTTACACAAACACACTGGAGCTCCCAAGCTTCCAACCGCTGCCTTTTGTGTGGAACCCTTCCATCAAAATCTACCATATTGACTTCCTTACCCTTTCCTTCAGTCATTTTGTCCCTTACTCCCTTTACCAAGTGAGCAAGTTCCCCGGACTTGACGGCTTCTTCGATCCTCTTTTTAAGCTGGAAGCAATCATTGGTATGGTGCCCCTTTTCTTCGTGAAATTCGCAGTATTGTGTCGAATTTTCATTCTTTCTGCTTTTGGGGAGAGGCCTAGGAGGCCGAAAGTTTTGTTTAACTTCTTCTGTTGCGAGGATTTCTTGAGGAGTCTTAGTGAGGGGTGTGAAACTTATGCCTTTCTCCCTCCTGGAAGGGTTCCGTCCTTCAGACCTTCGATGGTCTGAACCCTTCTGGCGTCTGTCATAGGAGTTGAAGTTCCCCCTTTTCCTGGTTGGGCTGTTGCCTCGCCAGCTGGATCCTCTTTTCCTTTGCTCTTTAATGTCTACTGCCTCCTCTCCCCGGATATGGGCTTCTGCCCTTTCGAGAGCTTCTTCCAAGGTCTTGGGCAGGGATTTGTTGAAATCTCTTGTGAGATATTTGGATGTAATGGCGTTCATAAAACCTGCCACCCTCATCTTTTCGTCTGCTCCTACATATGTTAGACCTTCCTTCTTGTATCTTTCTATGAACTCTCGAAGACTTTCATCATCTCTTTGTTTTATCTGAAAGATCACTGTTGCATCTTTAACGTACCACCTTTGTTGGGAGAAATTGGCCAGGAACCCCTTGCTGAGGTCGTCGAAGCTTTGAATGCTTCGAGCAGGTAAATCATTGAACCAGATTCTGGCTGATCCGACAAGGGTTTGCATGAACATTAGGCAACATTCAGCGTTTGACCATTTCTCAATCCTTGCAGCACCAGTGAAGATCTGAAGATGGTCTTTAGGATCCTCAGTCCCATCATATGTTTTGATGTGGGATGGCCTCTTAATCTTTGTCTGAAAATCATAATCGGCTATTTGCTGTGAAAAACATGAGAGGTTACTCGACTTATAAGGCTTGGCCAAATCTTCTTCAGCCCTTGTACCCGCGTTGTTGCTGTTGTTGTTGTTCCCTTGAGTGGCCAACACCTGATTCATAAAGTGCTGCCACGGGAAGCTGGCCATCATCTGGGGCATAAGGTTAAAGCCTTGAAGGCTTCCGGGTGCAACTGGGCAACTAACTCCCAAGGGAGTGCTCATAACAGCACTCCATGCCAACGGAAGTACGGACAAAGCTTGCTCCCATGAAATTGTTGTTGAGGGTGGAAAACTTGTTACTGGGGATTGTAGGAGCTGGTAAAGGGTCAGCTCATGGCCCAAGGGAGCACCGTTTGTAGCTGGCTGAGACGAAAAAAGAGGATATGCTGTGGGATTCGGCCTCGCAGACAAACATGGGTTAGGGTTTGGAGGAAGATTACTGGGTCCGGCCTCATCCCTAGACACTAAAGGTTGTGAGTTTGCAAAAGGAGGGATAGGTGGTCCAGGAGATAGTGTTGGTTACAGCTCGTCATAGTCCAAACGAATCCTCACTCCCTTGTCCCTTTCCCTACTCACATATTGGTTGAGGAGAGACCTCAACTCAAGGAAATTGTTGGCAACCCCCTCAGGGGTAAGTTCAACATGTGATGGGGTGCCAGAGACACCAACATTAGGGGAAGGGACCCCTGATCTGGATGGGGTTGGAGTGTTGAAAGTGAGAAACTCGGGAGTGCTCCCCGGTGTCGAGAAGGACGTTGGTATAGCCACATGGGCTTGACCAGTGCTTGGGGTGGAGGTGTTTGGAACTTGATTCACCTCTCCCGGGGATCCACTTTCTAACATGGTAATTTGGAAAGAATGGAGCTACACTACTGGGTCTTTTGGAAAGAAATAGTGGCGTAGCCCCACGGTGGGCACCAACTTGTTGATGCAACGAATAATAGACAAAGGATAGTAGCTGGGCTGGTTAGGCAAAAGGGTTGAAGGGTTCAACTTTGCCTAACGCAGGTCGTGGGGTCCCCCCACATTTGCAAGACGTGGAGAGAGGTTCACTAGATTGGTTTTGTAGTTTGCTAAAGATCCTCCTCTGAAATGTGTTCAGATTCGGATGTATGAGCAAAAGGAATGTGTGTGTTGAATGTGAAAGAAAAGTGACTTGCGTGAAGCAAGTACTCGTAAGAGAATGACCAGAGATTTCAGGAATCAGAGCTGGCCTGGAATGTCTTGCACACTTAATGAAGTGTCACTCTTATAGGGAGAGCCTTAGCTCAAAGAGGAATGTGTTGACTAGTGAACATGCTTGCAGTGGGGGTTTTGCCCTTTTTGGGGGTTGAAGCCTTTGACCTGCGGGTAAAAGAGTGTATTCTGTGGATCTGTGTTACTTTTGCGGCTGGTGAGTTGGTGAAGCAATCCAGAGATGTGACCTTTTACTGTTCCCGTATTACTTTACCTCATCTCCCCAGGTTTTCAACCTTTGAACCGTTTAACCTTTTGAGCATTCATGTATTTAAGTCATCTTTATTTGGTCTTGGGCTACCCCCGTCATCAGATATAATTTATGTACTTTTAGTTTGATTATCACCTCAAAAAATCATAACCTGGATCTCTTTGATTCATCCAGTTCCTCCAATTCACGAGCAAAAAAATCATTTAAATCATGATCATCATCCAACGCCTCTTTATTGGTAAACTTTAACTTTTCATAACCAAGACTTCTAAAATATTCATCGGGTGTTAACTTTCACACCTCAACTGATGGTGGAAACATCGGGGCGTGGCATTGAGCGAAACAGATTGTCCAAGTGAATCTATAACGACTAGTAAATTACCATATCTTTAATGTTAATATCCCATACTACTAATAGACAAAGTAAAAAGAGTCATTACATATATAGTCTCAAAAACAAGTCTATTCCGACAACTCAAATTTTATTTAAGGAGTTTCTAGACTTCCTAGCTTGTTTCATCATAGCATAGCATAGCATCTTATCAACCTGTCGCATACGTTAAAATAAAGTCAATACATAAAATGTAAAGGTGAGTACACAAGTTTAAATAGCATATAGTATCGAAAAGCATTTACGCATAACCAGCATGTATCACGTAACGGGCGAAGCATGTAACTATCAAAACTATGTTCACACTTAACCACGAGACTGTGTTGTAGAGTATGCGCGACACATGTCCAGCGGACACGTGAAGTAAAGTGATGTGATCCCTAGCAACCCCTGTCCATGACAGGTGCTAAGTCCAAACTATAGTACTATCGTTGCTAGAGGCGGTATATTGTAACACTGTATAAACATAGTACAAGCATTCATAGATCACGTATAGCATGCGGGAACGGTTAGGGTTTAAAGTGTTTGCGTTGTGTTTTGATAGAGAACGTATGTAACACCCAAAAGTGCGTTAAAAGAAAATGGATACGAGTATACTCACAGTGCGTGTTTAAACAAGTAAACACAACTTGATTGGATTGAAGGGAGCGCGTTGGAGTTAGCCTGAGCATAGAACAGTAGCGTAAGCGTTGAACAGTGCGTAAAATAGGATATCGAATGGTAGAGTGTCGAATGGTGATTCAATCGAATGAGGATAACCCATCCGAACGGATGTCCATTCGAATGAGTATGTTTGTTTGTAAATCGTTTTTGAAAATTTTAAGTTTTGTTATAGCGTTTAAACAATGTAAAGTATGGATGCCAAGTCATCTGGTCGGATGGTCATCCGAACGGACGACCATTCGATCGGGAAATCGGTAGTTTAAAGTTTTTCGTAAAATTTCTAAGTAAAATTTTGAAGTTTTAACAGAGACGGCGTGACGACGTGTCAAACAATCGAAAACACACCAAGTCCAGCTCATTCGATCAGATGGGAACCACCCCATTCGATCAACCTCACTGTTCTTGATGAAGTTTCATGTTCAACCCGTCTATCGGTCATATCTCCGATGGAAATTCATTTTCAAGCCGGCTCTCAACCAAGCAATGACTAGAGAGTCTGAATGAGTATAGATTCCATCGGTTTTGTGTAGAATGTTGAAGAAAAGTTTGAAAATAGTTGAAAAATGTTGAAATCTTGTTGAGATTTAGTTAAAAGTGTGGCAATCCTTTAGATCTGAACCAATCTTGATGAGATGATGTCACACAATAGTTTGCATAAGCAACTGAGTGAGAACCACCTTTAAGGAGTCCAAATCAGGCGATTCCGAGAAGATAATGTGTGATTTTGACGGAGAAGATGATGTAGAAGTGTTTAGAGATGATGATTGTACAAGATTTGAGGAGAAATACTTACGAAATAGCCTTGAATCGCGAGGAAAAGTGCTTGAGAGGTACTTGAGTGCAGGTGGTCGGATGAGAGTGTCAAATCAGTGAAAGGGACGTGTACGACGGTATTTATAGAGGGTGAGAGAGAGAGTTAAGTCGGTGGAGAAAGCGAGGTGTCGGATGGCCATTCGGTCGGATGGCCATCTGAGCGGATGGTCATCCGGACGGAAGTCCATCCGATCGATTATCCATTCGATCGGTCGAGTTGCGTTTTGTTAGTTTTCCGACTTTTATTTCGTGCATTAAGCATTGCATTGCGTTTAAGCGAGTTGCAAGTAAGCGTTTGAGCGTGTAAGCGTTGCGTTGATAACCACATAACAATCAAACAAATAATCACAAATAATCACACAAATAATCACACATTTAGCACACCGACATAAGTAATTCCGCGTTTCGAGTTTGCGTTGCGATAGCGTTGTGATAGCGTTTAGCATAAACATGCGATGTAATATGCGGTAAAATGTGCGTAAATAATAAGCGTTGTAAACTGCGTTTAATGCGATAACTACGTTTTGAATAAGCGTTGTAATAATAATGTGTTAAAATGCGTTTGAAACTTAGTTTAAACCCTTAGCGATAATCGGAATCTCGGGAGTACAAGCAATTAAGCAAGAAATGACAGATGATAGTAATGACCCGGAAAGTCGGGTTGTTACAGCCTCCCCAACTTTAGGGAATTTCGTCCCGAAATTAAGTCGCGGGCGTAACAAAGAGATGTGGATATTTAGCTTTCATATCACTCTCGAGTTCCCAAGTGATCTCGGCACTGCGTTTGCCTTCCCAGCGAACCTTCACTATAGGAATGTGAGAGCGTCAAAGTTTCTTGGTCTCTCGATCCATGATTTCTACTAGCTTTTCCACAAAGTGTAGAGTTTCGTTAACTTGCAAATCCTCGAGGGGAACATGCAGGTTTTCTTCAGCTAGACACTTCTTGAGGTTCGAGACATGGAAGGTCGGATGTACGTTGCTGAGTTCCTCCGGTAATTCTAGTCGGTAGGCCACTTTGCCAATTCTTTCCAGAATCTTAAAGGGACCCACGTATCATGGCGCTACCTTTCCTTTCTTGCCGAATCGGATCACCCCCTTCCAAGGTGAAACCTTTAGGAGTACGTGATCACCAACTTCAAACTCAAGGGGCATGCGGCGTTTATCGGCATAACTCTTTTGACGACTCCGAGCTTTCAAGAGTATTTGGAGGATCTTGTCAGTCATTTCTTGTAATAACTCTGGACCGGTAATTTGGGCGTCTCTGATCTCGTGCCATACAATAGGCGATCAACATTTTCTTCAATATAATGCCTCAAATGGTGCCATTTGAATACTAGCGTGATAACTGTTGTTGTACGAGAATTCGACTAAAGGTAAATGCGTATCCCAATTACCACCAAAATCTATAACGCACGAACGAAGCATGTCTTCAAGGGTGCGAATCGTGCGCTCAGTCTGACCGTCGGTCTGGGGATGGAAAACGGTACTGAGATTAAGAGTAGTACCGAGAGTGGATTGGAATGTCTCCCAGAGACGTGAAGTAAATCGACCATCGCGATCAGAGATGATATCACGAGGTGTCCCATGTCGACAAATGACTTCGTCGGTATAGATTCGTGCTAATCGTTCAACCTTATAGTCTTCTCGTATTGGTAAGAAGTGAGCGGATTTCGTAAAACGATCAACGATAACCCAAATGCTATCGTGACCTGATGGCGTGCGAGGGAGTTTTGTAATGAAGTCCATAGCTATATTTTCCCATGTTGGTGTATACGTCTGTCGACTTCGTCTTGTATCGAGTCTTGTATGTTTATGTATAGATCAGGGCACGTAGTTCAAGAAAACTGTCAAATTTAGGTTAGAAGTTAATTTCGCTTGAAATGGGAAACAGGTAATTTCGCACGAAATTACAAAAACGAAATTACGTACGAAATTGCAATTTCGCACGAAATTAATTTCGTGCGAAATTGCAATTTCGCATGAAAGTGATTTCGTGTGAACAGGGTCATGCGAAATTAGCTTGCCTATAAATAGATGCCTTGTAATTTCGTTTGAGTCATTCATGTATGTGTGATTCCGGAGCCGAGGGGCTGCCGAAGTGTCGTTTCGCTGTAAAACTTTGTCAAATCAATCAGAAAGACATTTAAAGTGAATATCTAGCTGAATCGAACTCGATATGTCTGTTTCCGCTTTTCATATTGAGTAGAACACCTCTGAACGACTCGTTTCGGTCGGTAAAATGATCCTACAGGTGGTATAAGAGCTCAGGAGGAGGAGTTCTACCGTATTCAGCTTGATTTTATCAGATTTTCTAACTTCTACACCTTCTTTTCAAAATTAACTGTGAAATTTTGGTTAAAGTTGTTTGAATTTCACACATTATAAGCGAAACAGTATTTTAACAAAGCCTTGAGAGAATTGGACCTAAAATCGAGCTAAAACCTGATCAATTTGACAAAAGTTTGACCGAAATGATGACATCAGCATAATTTCGTTTGAAATAGCTACTTAATTTCGCACGAAATTACATATTTTGATTAATTTCGTTTGAAATTGTTACTAATTTCGCACGAAATTAGTTATTTCGTTTGAGTATTTCATGCGAAATTAGATTTCGTTCCAAACTAATTTGATTTCGTTTGAATCTGAGTATAATTTGGCACGAAATAAAATTTCGTTTGGTAATTTCGCTTGAAAACATATTTCGTGTGAAACTTCTAATTTCGTTTGAAGCTGTTGTGCTGTAATTTCGCTTGAACAAGTTATTTCGTTTGAAAAAAAGAATTTCGTTTGAAAGTGACTGATTTGTGAAAAAAATTTCCGAAACATGGAAGAAGAGTTTTATAACGCATTTGCTACTGGTCCTAGTACTACTGTTACTTCCGTTCAGAGCATGAACATGGAAAATGAGACAGGAACTTTGCAAAAACCCCCGAAGCTAATGGGTATTGAAGAATACCATAGTTGGAAAGAAAGGTTTGAGAACTGGGTTCAAGCAAATCATCTGAGATCTTGGGAAAGTATTGAAACCAAGTATATTAGACCACATACTAGTTTGAATGTTGATAAGATTATCTCAGAATTTTCAGATAAGGAGAGAGATAGTTATAAAGGAGAAAAAATGATGATTAGTCTTCTACAACAAGCTGTCAAAGAGGATATTTTTGTTTTGCTTCAGCATGATGGTAGTGCTTATTCGATTTGGGAAGCACTTAAGAAGAAGTTTGAAGGAAGTGCAGAAATGATCAAGAGTAAAAAATCTTTATTGAAAAAAGAATTTGAGCTGTTTACGAGTGTGCCAAGAGAAACTACAAAGACTCTCATTGAGAGATATTGTCATCTTGTGCGTTCAATGTCTCAGTTGAAAATTACTAAAGCTCCAGATGAATGGGTTGAGAAGTTAGCTGATGCGTTACCACAGAAAGAATGGGGTACATATCTCATGATTTTAAAGAATTCTGGAGAGTTTAGTAGATTTTCTATTGGACAGTTTATTGAAAAACTTGAGGGACAAGATCTCGAACAACAAAAGATTGCCAGAATGAATAGCTCAAGCAATCAACAAGACATCAAACTGTACTATAAAGGAAATATTCAAACTGTTGAAGCTAGTCCAAAGATCCAAACTGCTTTTAGTGCAGAAAACTCATCAGGATCAGGATCAGTCAATCAAATTTCATTCAAGTCCAGTGGATTTTCTTCATATCCGACTGTCAATCCAAGTGTTCAAAGTTCAAGAAATGGTGACGATCATGTGCTACACTGCAACATTGCGTTGCATCTTCAGAATGGTCAGAATTTCTCTGAAGAAGTTGCTAAGGGTCACATGGCATTGCTTGTTACCATTTTGGAATCATATGAAAGTTTGGTTGCGGGGAAGATCGGTAATCCTATGTTGACAAAGGAGGATTATGACCAGATCGATGGTGAAGAAATGGAATTGATGGATATTAAGTGGTGCTTAGCAAGTGTGCTGAGGAGAGCTGAGAAATTTAAGCAGATCACTGGAAGAGATGACTTCCGTGATGCTAATGTTTCTACTTTGGTTTTTGATAAATCTAAAGTTACTTGTTTTCGATGCAGGGAAAAAGGACATTTCAAGAGAGAATGTACCAATCGAGAAGCAAGTGGAGCTCAGAATCCGTTTGGCAACAATGATTACTATCGGAAGTCAATTTATCATCAAGTTGCTCAACAGCCGCATCAACAACAAACGCAAACTGCTCATGCTCTACAGATTGAAGATGGAAAGAAGAAAGCCTATCTAGTGAATCAAGATGATGAAAAAATGGCAGAAGGCTTTAGCTGGGATAAGTATGTGACAGAGAATATGGAGTTTAAAGCTTTCATTGCACAAATTGTTCAAAAACCAGAATTGATGAAAGAATGGATAGCAGTGTTAGCTGATGAAGAGAAAAGTCAAGATAAAGAATCTGTTTCTTCAGAAAATAGTTCAACAGACAGTAGTGATGATGATGAAGAAATTGAACAGATAAACATTGGAAAAACTCATTTATCTTCTGACAGTTTCGAATTTTATTTTGCAGATAAATTGAAGAAACTAAAAGAGAGAAGAGCTGCTGGAGAAAAGAAAGAAGTTAAAGTTGTTGAAAAAATTGTTTAAGTTGAGAAGGTAGTTGAAGTCGAGAAGATTGTGGAAGTTGAAAAAATTGTGGAAATTGAAAAGATTGTTGAAGTCTCAAAGCCTTGTCTAAAGTGTTTGGAACCTTGCAAATAATGTGAAGATAAAGATGAAAGGTTTAGTGAGCTTGAAAAGATGAAAGAGAAGTTATTGTTTGATGTCAAGAATGTAAAAGAATCATACGATGTGTTGAACAGAACCGTGAATAGTTTGCAGAAGACAAACTCAAAAAGAGAAGATGCTTTGACCATGATGAATACTACATTGAAGAATGTGCTAAGTTGAAGCAGGAGTTGGAAATTGAAAAAGCTGAAAATGGAAGAATCAGACGATTACTGCAAAGTTATTCAAGTTCTGATTATTTGATTGACAGAATTTATCCAACTGTTGCAGGTTTTGAAGTGTTTCAGGACAAGAAGTCTGAAAAGAAGGATACTGGTAAGAAACAGAGTGTCAGTTATAAAAAGTGTCCGCCTCCGATTTGGGAAGGGTATTCGCCTAGAAAACCAAATGAGGAACAAGTAAAAAAGGCAGTTAATATAAAGTTAGAGTCCGAGATAACCGATGAGTTACCAGATAATATTGACATCACATTCACAGCGTCCGACACAGATCATGAGTCTGAATTAATAAAGAAAGTGATCGATCAGGTGTTGGATAAGGATGGGGAGTCAGAGTCAAAGTCCGAGTCCGGAAGTTCGAGTTCGTCTGTCAAGAGTTCAAAGTCGTCGGGAAAACGGGTTTATAGTAAATAATTTTTGTTTTCAAAATCTAATTTGAATGACGAAACAGTTAAAGTTGCATATACTTTGATTGATTCTGACAAATTATATCTTGATAAAGAATTTCCAATAAGAGGTGTTAAAACTGAAATGATAAAAAAGGTTTTCAAATTAACAGAAATTAACATTTCTGAAATAAAAGATGAACATCTTTTTGCAAAACCTAATCCTTACACCTCAAGAGTTCAACAACGTTTAAACAAGAAAAAGGGTTACAATTCTGGTTCAGGTTATCGAAAGAAACCAAACCATAACGGTAATTTCAAAAAGAAAGGTCTTGGTTTTATTCCACCAGAAAATCATAAAAATGAGAAAATTTTTAAAACAAATACAAAATTTGTTTCAGGTACTTCTGCTGAGGACGAAAAGAAGAGCTCTTTCTGGAGACAATCAAACAAATATTTTTTTGCTGAAAAACGGAAGATTGTAAGGAACGAAGTTCATCAGAGAAAAGAGACAAGAACCTGTTACAGATGTCAAGAAGTTGGTCACATCGCCTGGAACTGTCCAAAGGCAACCAACACAAAACAGGGAGTCTCAGAAAAACTCAAAGAAAAAGTTGTTGATAAAACTGAACCACCAACTGAAAAATTTAAAGTGTTTAAAAACTCTACATATGAAGTTGGTGAGTGTTCAAAAAGATTTTACAAGAGAAGGGTGAATCTTGACAACCAAATGTGGGTTGTTAAGAATTCTGAGGTGAAATCTGGCAATGAATCTGATTCCAAAAAATCAGAGGAGCCAAAAGTTGAGGTAAGTGATGAGAAATCAGTTCCTCCAATGGATGATGAGAACTTTCCACCATTGAGGACTGAAAATTTTAAACAAAAGGTTGGAAAAGTTGAAATCTCGAATCAATTCTATTTTGAAAAGAAAGAATTTGATGTCGAGAAAGCATTTAATGGAAATGTTAAAAAGATTTTTGGTAAAATGGTCGAGGGGAAGGTAAAAGGGGTTAAAGATTTTTATAAATCTAAGGAGGCAACTTACACCCCAACTGAAGATAATGTGGTTACACCCAAGGCTGGTCAGGCTTGGGTGTCTGTGTTTTTTACTTAAAAAAAACCTGACTTGCCGTAGCTCCCAAGTTGGTAATCGCGGAGCATGAATCGGCATTATTCTTGAAATATTTTAAAAATGGTTAAGTGTGACTTGCCGGAGCTCCCAGGTTGTTAAGCGTGGAGCAGGAATCGGCATCTTTCTTAGTAAAATGTATTTGTTAAATGGATTATTCTTACAAGTGGTTAATCAAGGACATTAATTTGTACTTGATTTTTCTACAAGTGATATGTTGAAAAACAATGTGATGAGATGAATCCCTAACCTACAAATGGTTTGTGAAAATCAACAAAACTAATTTTCCGGAAAAACCATTTTGATTAAAACAAACTTAAGTGTTTTGAAATCTTAATGGGAAAATAGTTTGTTGTAAGGGGGAGTTCTGATTGTTTATGCCTAGTGGATGGCGATTTGAAGCGATTTGATATCGGTTGTCATATTTCTGTACAGTTTATTTTCAAATTTTCCCAGATAATCAAAATTGAAACATATTTTGATTTTAGGGGGAGTAAAAATTTTAGAAAATTTCGAAAATTTGAAATATTCAAAAACATGATAAAACCAGAAAAAGCCAAAAACATGATAAAAATAAAAAATGAGTTTTGTTGTGAAAAAGAGGAAATGATAGTACATCAGTGGACTATCACAGCACGCTAAAGAATTGGAAAGTTAAATAGTGATAAACGATCTCACTGATGATGTGCCAGTAGGTTTTTGCACATTTAGTAAATTGTGACGAGATATAAACCTATATTTCAAACTTGCTTATCTCGTGGGGAACATCTCTCGGATATATGGGTAACCCCCGAAATCTTGTTTGAAAGGTCCCTCTTTCTGAGATACTAGGTCTTTATGCTTAGTGATATCTGGGGTATTATCCCGTGACTTCTGATTTTGCGGAAGCAATGGCCTAGTCCGCGGAGAATACTTTACGCTTGCTTGAAATATAGCCCACCCTCAGCATAAAAAATGATGAAACATTGCAAAATGCTAATCATGTGCTGTTGAAGAAAAGATTCTCTAAAGGGAACCCACCAAAATTCGAAGCCGTCATCTCTCTGATTTTGCGGAAGCAATATCCTGAGCTCTCACGGCCCTCGCATTTAACCCTTTACGGCCCTCGCATTTAACCCTTTACAGATATTATCTAGGTATACTCACCTGTAAGACTGAATATTGGGATCTGGATACGGGAGTATATTCTGAGGTGGGACACGCGAATAAGTTCAATTTCTTAAAACATTAATCTCGTATCTCGAAACAGTTGAAATTTGTGTGAAAATTTAAGTGGATCAGTATACTGACAATCTAAGTGAATCATTTAGAACTTAAAATGTCAAAATCTTAACGGTGTTAGTGATTTGTTTCATAAACTGATATGATCCTCTTACACAAACTCACAAAAATATTGTCTGTAAATATTTCTTTACTGCATTTCGTTATAGTCAAAATCCAAAAAGATTTTAAGTGTGTTTTAGCATAAATTTTGAAAAATCCAAAAAGATTTTCGACAACTAATGTTGAAGAGCAGATTTTCAAAATTCCGAGTGCTAAACATGATGAATATTTCGTGAGGGGGAGTCTGTTTAAAATGAATAAAAAATATTTTGTCTACAAGTGGTTCATCAGATATTAACATTGTAAAATTTTTTTTGATGAATACCTGCAAGTGATGAATAAATTTGTGAAATTTATTGTGAGGTAGAGAATGTGCAGGTTAGTCAGGTTTCAGATCCTGAGTCTGAGTGTTAGAGAGCCAGGTTATGATTCTGAACCTGTGAAGATTGAAGATTATATCAACATCCAAGGTGAGGTTATCTGTTGATGCTGATGAAAAGAGAAGAGAGAAAACTGAGAAAGTATCACACTGTCAAGATACTTCAGAGAGTGCAGACAGACTCATAAAGATTGAAGACGTTGAAGACTCGACACTGAAGACTCGTCAACATCCGAGGGGGAGTCTGTTGGTGCATACGTCTGTCGACTTCGTCTTGTATCGAGTCTTGTATGTTTATGTATAGATCAGGGCACGTAGTTCAAGAAAACTGTCAAATTTAGGTTAGAAGTTAATTTCGCTTGAAATGGGAAACAGGTAATTTCGCACGAAATTACTTTGTAATTTCGTACGAAATTGCAATTTCGCATGAAAGTGATTTCATGTGAACAGGGTCATGCGAAATTAGCTTGCATATAAATAGATGCCTTGTAATTTCGTTTGAGTCATTCATGTATGTGTGATTCCGGAGCCGAGGTGCTGCCGAAGTGTCGTTTCGCTGTAAAACTTTGTCAAATCAATCAGAAAGACATTTAAAGTGAATATCTAGCTGAATCGAACTCGATATGTCTGTTTCCGCTTTTCATATTGAGTAGAACACCTCTGAACGACTCGTTTCGGTCGGTAAAATGATCCTACATCCCATTTCCACATCGGGATCTCGGGTTGTTCGATTAAGCCAGAGGTCGTTGGTGCTCGGCCTTAACTTTGGAGCAAGTTAGGCACTTTGAAACATAAAGAGCGATATACTTTTTCATTCCTGGCCACCAATACCTGGCACAGAGGTCCTGGTACATCTTGTCGGCACCGGGATGAATGGAATATCGAGATTTATGGGCTTCAGTCAGCAAAATCTCCCGGAGATTATTGCGACTAGGAATCCAGATGCGATCGAGGTAGTGAAAGATACCGTTAGGTTTATTCACTAGTTGGTTTTCGGTTCCAAGTATTCTTTCTTCCTTCAAGGTGCTTTCGAGAAAACTAGTGTGTTGAGCGTCGCGAATAAGAGCTTCGAGGTCGTGTTGGGCTTAAACGTTACGAATACTGTGTAAATAGCTTCGTCGGCTAAGAGCGTCAGCAACGGCATTTGATTTGCCTGGGTGGTAACGTATCTCACAATCGTAGTTGTTGAGAAGTTCGACCCATCTGCGTTGGCGCATATTCAGCTCTTTCCGATTCAAGATGTGTTGTAGGCTCTTATGGTCGGTGAAGACCGTACACTTGGTACCATACAGGTAGTATCGCCTAATCTTTAATGCAAAAACAACTGCACCGAGTTCGAGATCATGGGTTGTGTAGTTCTTTTCGTGGACTTTGAGTTGACGAGACGCGTAAGCGATAACCTTGTCTCGTTGCATAAGGACACAACCAAGACCTAGGTTAAAGGCATCGCAATAAACAACAAAGTCGTCGTTTCCATTGGGTTGCGCGAGTACGGGAGCATTGTAAAGCATACGCTTTAGAGTTTGAAAGGCATCCTCTTGTTAGGTTCCCCAAACAAAAGTCTTGTCTTTATGCGTTAGAGAGGTGAGAGGAACGACGATTTTAGAGAAATCAACGATAAATCGACGGTAATAACCCGCCAATCCGAGAAAAGAACGAACTTCGAATAGGGTTTTCGGTGTAATCCAACTCTTAACTGCTTCAATTTTCACGGGATCAACGTGAATACCTTGACTGTTGACGATGTGACTGGGGAATTGAACCTCCTCTAGCCAAAATTCACACTTGGAGAACTTGGCATAGAGGCGATTCCCTTGGAGAAGCTTGAGAACCAAACGTAGATGCTTCGCATGTTCGGCTTTCGACTTCGAGTAGATAAGGATATCATCGATAAACACGATAATGAAGCGATCAAGAAAGGGTTTACACACATGGTTCATCAAATCCATGAAGACCACGGGTGCGTTTGTGAGACCAAAGGGCATGACCACGAATTCGTAATGGCCACAGCTTGTTCGAAAAGCGTTTTATGGATATCATCCTCCTGAATTCGCAGTTGATGGTAACCAGAGCGTATATCGATCTTAGAGAAACACGTAGCGCCTTGTAGTTGATCAAATAAATCGTCGATGCGGGGTAGAGGGTTGCAATTGTTGATGGTAAGCTTGTTGAGTTCCCTATAATCGATGCACATTAGGAACGATCCATCCTTCTTTTTCACGAAAAGGACAAGTGCGCCCCATGGAGATGTGCTAGGGCATATGAAGCCTTTATCAAGTAATTCATGGAGTTGACTAGAAAGTTCACGCATTTCGGACAGTGCGAGGTGATAAGGAGCTTTAGCGACAGGGTTAGCTCCAGGAATGAGGTCGATATGAAAATCGATATCACGAGTTGGGGGTAGACCGGGTAAATCGTCAGGAATGACATTAGGAAAATCACGAACCACAAGTACCTTTTCCATCGGCTTCTTTTCCTTCTCCGCTACTACGATGTGTGCTAAGAAAGCCATGTATTCCTTTCGGAGATACTTGCTTGCTTGAATGCACGACATAAGCTTCAGTTCTTTCGAGGATACTTCGCCATAGACACAGAGTTGATCACCATTTGAAAGAGAGAAACGAATCATCTTTTCGAAACAACCTACTTCAGCATGATTTTCATGAAGAAAATCCATACCTACTATGATATCGAAACTACCAAGTTGCATTGGGATGAGATCGATCGGAAAAACGTGATTGTTGAGTTCGAGGGTACAATCACGAAGAACAGAACTAACGGTGACGGTTCTTCCGGTGGCAATTTCTACGTCGAACGTTGTTTGGAGGTTAGCGCCTTTACAGCCTAGCGGACGTTGATATTGAAGGTTCTTCCGTGGGCTGCTTGTTGTGGCTGCTGCTGTTGAGGCTGCTGCTGTTGTTGCTGTTGTTACTGTTGCGGTGGTTGTTGCTGCGGTTCTTGTTTCACAACACGATTCGGGCAGCCATTAGCAAAGTGATTAGGGTCACCATAAGAGTAGCAAGCTCGCGCATGAGCAGGGGGCACAGGAGCTGCCTGGTTACCCTGAATAGCAAGGGGTTGAGTTGGCGATGCTAGAGCTGGGGCAGCTTATTGACGCGGGCCTGAACGGCAGTGAGCAGTAAAATGCCCATAGATGTTGCAATTCGCGCAGAAATGACAATTCACCCCTGCAGGGTGATGGTAGGTGCAAGTAGGGCAAAGAGGATGAACATCAGTATACGCACGCTTAGCAGGCTGTGCGTTGGTGTTAGGAGCTGCCACTTGATGGTTCTGGTTGGGTTGTACTGGGACAACATTGAGAGGAGCGGTGGTAGTAGTGTAGTTCTTGTTGTTGTTGCCCTTGCGCTTGCAATTCTGGCGTGAAGACTTTGAACCTTGAGGTGCTGTAGTTTCGGTAGCGGGAGTAGCCGTTGTTTGATTGAGGCTCTTGGTTGAGGTTTTGAAATACTAAGCTAAGACTTGCTTGTCGTTGATCTCAGCTGCGAGTTGGTAAGTCTCCTCAATAGTAGCAGGTTTAGCTGCTTGAACAAAGTCTGCTACACAGTCGGGTAGGGCGCGGATGTACTTCTTGATCGTTATCTCGGGTGTTGTCACTTGACCAGGACAGATGATACTGAGCTGCTTGAAGCGAGCAGTGAGACCAGCGTTGTCACCTCCATCTTGTTTGATACCCCAAAACTCGTTTTCCAGCTTCTAGAGTTCATGTGGGGGACATAATTCTTTCATCATGACTTCCTTTAGTTCCTCCCAGGTGAGTCCATAAGCTGCATCGTTACCGCGCCTGTTGTGCTCAGCACTCCACCAATCCAGTGCCCTAGACTGGAAGACTCCAGTAGCATTCACAGTGCTGAGGTTGTCTGGGCATCCGCTTTGACGAAGGTGACTTCAATCGAGTCAAATCACTGGAACATAGCACTGGGCCCATCTCCACCAGTGAAGTTAGCAGGACTGCAGGCCTTGAATTGCTTAAAGCTGAAAGGCGCTTTCGGAGAGTCGCTCTTTGAATCGACAAACGATTTGCTGCTGACCTCGTTAATCTCACTGACGATCTGAGGTATGACTTTAGCCATTTCCTTGGCGACGAGAGACGCGATACGCTTATCAGCCTTGCTCCTCTAAGCATTTCGGCGAGTGTGAGAGCCAAGGGAAGACATTGTCTGTAGCAGACATCGTCATATAATTCAGACAAGATTCAATTATATCGGGTTTAGTTTTGAAAAGTTTAGCGTTCGTAAAACATCCTTTATTATTATTATTATTATTATTACTCCACAAAGCACAGGAACACGTCGGCACATAACACATAGGCACAGAATCATGTAGACACATATACACGTAAGCACATAAGCACGTAGGAGCACATAATCCATGTAAGCACATATTTTGCACGTATTCACCTACATATTTTGCACGTATTCACCTTCTCTACCAAAAGCTCCTTTCTTTAATTTTTGTATAGCGCGTGCGAGTGATGCGAGAGATAGCGAGTAGCATTGCGAGTAGTATAGCAAAAAGCGTTGCGTATGAGAGTTCTTAGCTTGTTTTGCGATTAGCGTTTTAGATTCGGAAGCAGTGCGAGTTGTGCGCGTTTAGTGAAGCGATGAGCGGAAAAGCGATGAAATCTCCAAAATCGAAACAAATATATAAACATATAAACACATAAATCACATAAAATCGATAATGCGTAAAATCAGCGGCTGCGGGCTCAGAATCGAAACAGAATGCCTTGGGTGTTTAAACATCGACTGCCCAAAGTGATTCAACTATTCGCAATGATCTCGAGTACACGCTTTGGCCTAATAGACTGTGCTCTCGCCAACATACGGCGAACGACACTCATCCTTCCGGTTACTACATGACTCGAGTCATCAGAACAATTGAGACTTTAGTGAGAGTTTGTAAAATCAAAGTAAGAGTGGAATTAGCTATTAAGATGCGGGTTTCACCCCTAACTTAATAACTTCGTTCTTGAGAAATGTGGCAAAACCACGAGATAGAAAGGGAGATCTCTGTTAAGGTATGGATGCCACTCCTAACTCAACAAAGCTTCTCGTGCTGCGAGTAAAAATACGCGTAGAGTGAGCGCTTTTATCGAGAGTTCTTGGTTTTCACACCTAGTCTTGACAAGATCCCTCGTTTGTGTTATGCGAGCATTTTCAAAAACGTGTGTATTGTGTTAGCCTTAGTAAAGGAAAAAGTAAGTTACATGCCTTAGGAAAGGCTTTCTTCGTGCGAAGCTGTAGTATGTGGGTTCGCACGAAGATGTAGTTTCGCGAGTTCGAATGAGAGTATCCAAAGTAGGTTCGTACGAAACCCCTACTGGGTTCGCGTGAACGGTCTGCAGCACTTAGACAATAGACTAGGTCAATCCTAAGGCACGACCTAATTCCCTATAGTTATGGCTCTGATACCAATCTGTCACACCCCAACCGATGGCGGAAACATCGAGGCGTGGCACTGAGCGAAACAGATTGTCCAAGAGAATCCATAACAACTAGTAAATTACCATATCTTTAATGTTAATATCCCATACTACTAACAGACAAACTAAAAACAGTCATTACAGATATAGTCTCAAAAACAAGTCTATTCCGACAACTCAGATTTTATTTAGCGAGTTTCTAGACTTCCTAGCTTGTTTCATCACAGCACAGCATAGCATCCTATCAACCTATCACATACGTTAAAATAAAGTCAATACATAAAATGTAAAGGTGAGTACACAAGTTTGAATAACATATAGTATCGAAAAGCGTTTACGTATAACCAGCATGTATCACGTAACGGGCGAAGCATGTAAATATCAAAACTATGTTCACACTTAACCACGAGACTGCGTTGTAGAGTATGCGCAACACATGTCCAGCGGACAAGTGAAGTAAAGTGATGTGATCCCTAGCAACCCCTATCCACGACAGGTGCTGAGTCCAAACTATAGTACTATCGTTGCTAGAGGCGGTATAGTGTAACACTGTATAAGCATAGTACAAGCATTCATAGATCACGTATAGCATGAGGGAACGGTTAGCGTTTAAAGTGTTTGCATTGTGTGTTGTTGTGTTTTGATAGAGAATGTATGTAACATCCAAACGTGCGTTAAAAGAAAATGGGTTCGAGTATACTCACAGTGCGTATTTAAACAAGTAAACACAACTTGATTGGATTGAAGGGAGCGTGTTGGAGTTAGCCTGAGCATAGAACAGTAGCCTAAGCGTTGAACAGAGCGTAAAACAGGATATCAGATGGTAGAGTGTCGAATGGTTATTCGATCGGATGAGGATAACCCAACCGAACGGATGGTCATCCAGTCGGATGGTAATCCGGTCGGATGGTCATCCGGTCGGATGACCATTCGAACGGATGTCCATTCGAATGAGTGTGTTTGTTTGTAAATCGTTTTTGAAAATTTGAAGTTTTGTTGTAGCGTTTAAACAATGTAAAGTATGGATGCCAAGTCATCCGGTCGGATGGTCATCCGGACGGATGGCCATTCGAACGGGAAATCGGTAGTTTAAAGTTTTTCGTAAAATTTCTAAGTAAAAGTTTGAAGTTTTAACAGAGACGGCGTGACGACGTGTCAAACAATCGGAAACACACCAAGTCCAGCTCATTCGATCGGATGGGAACCACCCCATTCGATCAGCCTCACTGTTCTTGATGATGTTTCATGTTCAACGCGTCTAACGGTCATCTCTTCGGTGGAAATCCTTTTTCAAGCCGGCTCTCAACCAAGGAACGAGTAGAGAGTCTGAATGAGTATATATTCCATTGGTTTTGTGTAGAATGTTGAAGAAACGTTTGAAAATAGTTGAAAAATGTTGAAATCTTGTTGAGATTTAGTTAAAAGTGTGGAAATCCTTTAGATCTGAACCAATCTTGATGAGATGATGTCACACAACAGTTTACATAAGCAACTGAGTGAGAACCACCTTCAAGGAGTCCAAATCAGGCGATTCCGAGAAGATAATGTGGGATTTTGATGGAGAAGATGATGTAGAAGTGTTTAGAGATGATGATTGTACAATATTTGAGGAGAAATACTTACGAAATAGTCTTGAATCATGAGGAAAAGTGCTTGAGAGGGACTTGAGTGTAGGTGGTTGGATGAGAGTGTCAAATCAATGAAAGGGACGTGTATGGCGGTATTTATAGAGGGTGAGAGAGAGTTAAGTTGGTGGAGAAAGCGAGGTGTCGGATGGCCTTTCGGTCGGATGGCCATCCGAGCAGATGGTCATCCGGACAGACGTCCATCCGATCGATTATCCATTCGATCGGTCAAGTTGCGTTTTGTTACTTTTCCGACTTTTATTTCGTGCGTTAAGCGTTGCATTGCGTTTAAATGAGTTGCAAGTAAGCGTTTGAGCGTGTAAGTGTTACGTTGATAACCACATAACAATCAAACAAATAATCACACATTTAGCACACCGACATAAGTAATTCCGCGTTTCGAGTTTGCGTTGAGATAGCGTTTAGCATAAACATACGATGTAATATGCGGTAAAATATGCGTAAATAGTAAGCGTTGTAAACTGCATTTAATGCGATAACTGCGTTTTGAATAAGCGTTGTAATACTAATGTGTTAAAATGCGTTTGAAAACTTAGTTTAAACCCTTAGCGATAATCGGAATCTCAGGAGTACAAACAATTAAGCAAGAAATAACAGATGATAGTAATGACCCGGTAAGTCGGGTTGTTACATAACTTATCAGCAAAACGTTCCATTATATCGCCTAATTTATGTCCTTTGCCGTCCATTGGTGTTTCTAAATCAGACTCCTGTGTAATGTGTTAGGAAACTTTTGTAAGTGTTAAAGAAAAATCTGATCAATTCTGAAGATGACAAAGTTAACAGGTCCTTAAGAAAGAAGACACAAGACAACAGGACAAGAAGAAAGATAAACATCATCTTCAACAAGCATCAGAAAAAGACCACAATCAAAGAAGGATGATCAGAAAAGACCAATCTGATTTGTCTGATAATAAATCTGGTATTTATCATCAGAATCTAGTGAATTATGATCATCCGAAATCTGATGACATGGTCATCAAATTTCTGGTAAGAAGTTCATCAATTCTGATAAAGAAACTTGTCAAATAGAAAATGTTCTACAAGAACTTCTAAGTAGCAAGTGGACTTGAACGGATTCAATGAATATACCAAAAAAACTTTACACAGTCAAGTGCATGAATAAACAAATGTTTATTCATGTCAAACATTCTCTATAAATAAAGAACATAACTCCAAAGGGCAAATGAGTCAAGCCAAGCATTCAATACATACTACAAAACTCCACTGCCCTTCATCACAGAATTCTTTGAGTATTCGTTTGTACTAGTCAATAATCTCACAATCACCTTGTAAGCTTTTCAAAGTGATATAAACTTGAAAATTCTGTAGTTGTGTTTCTTGAAAGTTTGATTTCTAATTCCGCACATTATTTTCATACTTGTTGAAATCACTTGCCAACTTTAGATAAAGTATTGTTATCCGGGACCAACTATTGGTATCAGAGTGTAACACCTCAGAAATTCAAGACAAATAATATGGCAACATGTGTCCAATCAACTCTCAAATATCCCGGTAAGTTGGACGAGAGGGACCAAATGCATAAATATGTGGAAGATTGGAAGTTGAGGGGTCAATTATGAGAAAAATACCAAATTTCATATTTTGGGGGTCCTTTACGGACCGTAGGGGGTATCCCTTACGGTCCACAAGGGAATTCTGTAACGCCCCAAAATCCAAAGTTTTTATAAACATGGTATTTACTAGATTTATGTCATGAAATAACTTAACTAGGTTGTTTAACTTAGTTAACATAAAAGAGTAAATAGAAAGAATGAGGGGAAAGTACAAGGGCCAATTATGACATTTTGGAAGTTGATGGAAGTGGTTAACAAAGGGGAAATTGAAGCAAAAAATTCTGCACTTTAGGTGTGTGTGCGTGCATAGAACATCATGAGAAACACAAAGGGAGCCAAAACCCTTGTTCATCAAGCATCACCAAATTGGTGATGAATTAATGATCCAATCTTATGCATGAATGAAGAATTATTATCACTCAACCTTACAAACATGTGGTAAGTTGTCATTTGAGATTTGGTGATTTTGTATGAAGTGGGTTTATGTTTAATACACGAAATTGTATGAAATTAATCATGTATGTGTGTTAGAATCATCATATAGAACATGGATTATGCATGATTTTGATTAATTCGATGGTTTGAGGTGAAACCCATTTGTTATGGTGAAGATGGTGACTTGGATATATCATCCATGTCCAATTCTTGTTCAATGTTGATGTATTATGTTGTGTATGATGGATTCTTGTTAGATGAATTGAAAGAAATGTGGTGTTTGATATGTTTGATGTCTATGTGTGAATGATACTTGTTGATTAGTAAGAAGATTTGATGAATTATGTATGAGATTGGAAGATTATGCATAAATTAGTTGTACACTATGCATTAAATGGTGTACACACACCAAGTGTTTGATGAAATGCCTAGTATAAGCTAGTATGTGAAATTGTATGCTAAACAATGGATGAACATGTATGGAGTTTGATAACGACATGATTGATGATAATTAAACATGAGAAGATAAATCGTAGAAGGATTTCGTAAGAAGGTGTAGTTGATGGAATGATTGGGTGGAATTATTCATTAGGACTTGTACTCTATGCTTGAATGATGAGGTGCATATCATGTGTCAGACTAGTGGCTTAATAGTAATTTGGATATGGATGTGCACTAAATGGATAGCTTGTGGACTTACTAATAAAGAATGATGTTGAGATTACGTTAAATTACTAGCTTTGAATGTGGTTGTCAACTATAGGATCATGAAAATGTTAGTATGTGTTGAATTGATGATACATGTGTATATATGTAATTAATTGATCATGTGCTTATGTGTGTGTGTCCTACACCATGATTATGAAATGTAAATGGTATCATTGGTATGGTCGACAAGGTTTAGATGAGTACATATTCATATGTTAATATGTAAGTAAGATGGTTAACTTTCTGAAAGTCAACAATGTGTGAATAGCACGACTAGGCTTTTGGATGCATTTATAAGGGTAGAGAGATCACGTGATACAAGTTAGATTATTTAATGTGCTATACATGATGGCGAATGAAATTACCCGACACGATTGGCACCCCTTGGTAATGCAACAAGATTTTGAAATTAGGGGGTAAACGTGATTCCGCCCCTAAACCTTAGGGGTAAAACTGCAATTTGCTCAAAGCAATTTGATTACACCTCTTTATGTTTTTCCGTTAACTGAAATGTAATGGACTAAACCGATATCGATTGAATTCTCGCTATTAAAAAAATAGGATTGACATTAGAGAATTGAAAGGAATATTTTTTGGATGAGAGGAATTGGTTACTAATTGGTGTTTATATGTTTCGTTGAAAGATATTAAGTGAATTTGATACTAAAGATTAACAACCTCTAATAACTTTTAGTTTTTTTTCGTTAATCATGTCCCTTAAAAGCAATTTGATTACACCTCTTTAAGTTTATTTTTTTTAACTCATAACAAATCAAATCGATATCGAATGAATTCTCGTCGCAACAAGCGAGTAGTTCCCGTAGAAGTTCTAGCCATAGAATTTATACATACGTCATATATACTATCGTTTTATTAATATGTTATTGATGAAGAGGGAAAACCCGAGCATTAATGTGTTTATCTAATGGGTTTTTATTATGTTTTAAGTGATTATTTTGTTTGAATTTGATAACTACTAGAAAGTGTGGTGTTGCAAATTAATCGCTTAAATCGGTGGAGTTAAAGTGCTTAGAGGTGAGTTGAACACCCGAGGATGATAAGCAAGGTAAAATACATTGATCGGGTCTTGTTTCGGCTTAGAAGTTAGCTTGGAAGTATGGGAGACGTAGAAGAATGAAGTTCGGGGTCTAAAGTATCAATTAGGGAAAGTCAGAATTGCGAAGAAAAGGAGTGCAAGACCCCGCCATAAGCTATGGTGGTTTGGCCGTAGCTTACGGCCAAGATAAACAAAAGAAGCAGGAAGTCACAGCCGTAGCCTACGGCTGGTGAGCCGTAGCTTAAGGCGGGTCAAGTTGAAAAATCCGTATGTTGACTTTTATGAGGTATTAAAGGATTTTTCAAAACCCTAATCATTCATTCACCTGTGTGACGAACTTGTGTGATATTTTGGGCGATTTCCCACCTTATTCATCATCATTTTTCACCAAATCAAAGACCTTGAAGAGGCAATCAACCATAAATCAAGCTTCTGAAGACCGATTCACCGAGATGAGCGGCTAATTCCTTTGTGGTTTCCTCCAGGTGGAGGATTCTATTAAGTGGACCGATTTTATGTGTTTTTATTGTTTGTGAACTTAGTAATCTAAGCATTCGATGCTTTTTACCTTTTGATTCAATTGACTGGTTGTAAGCGACTGATTTTACTTGAACTTTATTTCTAATTCATTAAGTTCCTGAGAGTTAATTGGGATATATTTGATAGGGATTTGGGTTGGCAATTTCAGTTGATGTTCATGTGATAACCTTCCATTGTTTTGCAATCGAAGTTCTTAGTCTTTGAATAATCACAACCTATTAATTGAGTTACACAATCATGTCTATGTGATTGTTACAATTAAACACATAATTGAAATCTATTTTGAGTTAATCCAAAGGAACCATTGTTTCTCTCATTAATATAAACTCGTTTTAGTTTGTCTTAATTTATTTCAAAACACTCGAACACTCGATTTTACATTTTTGCAATTAGATTCTTAGGTAGTGTTTGGTATGCAGGAATGAGAGGTGGAATGGAATGAAAGATTACGAGGGAATGAAGAAAATGGTGTTTGGTTGGTCAATGGAATGGAATCACCAATTCCAAAAGGCATTCCATTCCCTCAAAATCATTCCTTCCACCCCCCCATGTTTTTTCCATTCCATCTCTTCTTGCACCATTCATCAACAACACCACAACCCACCACCTTCGCCACAACCCACCACCGACGCAATCGCCGCCACCCGCCACTACCTCACCCCGACAGCCACCGTCGCCGCCGCCACCCACTCGCCACCGTTATCACCCACAGCTACGACCAACCGCCAACGCCACTCACCGCCGCCGCCCACCACCATCGTCGACGCCACCACCAACCGCCGCTGCCGCCACCAACGGCCACCTTTGCGGCCACCCACCACCAACGGCCACCTTGCCGTCACCACCACTCGTCGTCACCGCCGCACCGCAACTCGCCGCCACCACGACCACCCATCGCCGCCGCCGAAACCCACCACCGCCACTTATAACCACCCACAATCACTACCACCACCACCACCACTCATCGCTGATTTTATTACTCCGTTTTTCTTGCCTACCGAACAATACACAATAATAATTCATTCCATTCACACATGGTAACCAAACAAGGCATGGAATGGTAATGATCCATTGCATTCCCTCGTCCATTCCATTAACTAGTCCATTCCATTCCTTCGTCCATTCCATTACCCCATACCAAACAGACCCTTAGTGCTTAATTAACAAACACTTTCCACCATACTCCTTTGGTTCGATGCCCTACTTACTCTAACTATCTAGTTTATTTCGGTTTTTGCATGTCACTCACGATGGTCATCAGTTATATAATATTAGAAAATAATACTATTCAAATAATTTCTTTATTAATAGATAGGTTAACCAAAATAACAGTGTTCAAATCATTTCCTTATTAGACAGGAGAATGTCCTTATAAGATTGATATGCTATATAATATTACCAAATGACACTCTTCAAATCATGTTATTAGTATGCTATATAATATTACAAAATAACACTGTTGAAATCGTTTCCATAATAATAGACTAGCAGAGTATGTGCGCACTGCGGTGGGACGATATTTTGCATTGTAGTATTTGTTTCTAGTAGTTTTCTTTTTTCATATAATAATTATTGTAGCAAAATTATGGTGGATATACATCATAAGTGAAGTCATTAGTTTAGTCCATCTCATTGTAGTGTGCATGGTTTGGTTGTTTCAATTATTATCCTCAATCGAAGCCATCAGTTAGTCTATTTTATTAACCAATTGGTTTTTGGTTAATCAGTTCGGTTTATTCGGTTAGAATAATGGTTTTTGGTTTGATTCATTTGATTTCGATTAATAACTAAAATAACTGTTGCTTATAAATACATGAAATGGAGGTATATACACATAAAATGGAAGTATAAATATGAAATACATGAACTGAAGGTGTACAAACTAAAAATATATGAAAATATGAATGTATTGGCTCGGTTCGGTTAATTTTGGTTGAATGATGGTGCAAAAATAATCGACAACCGCTTTTGGTAATTTGGGTTTGGTTAATCAGTTTTGAGTTAATTCAGTTTTTGGTTGATTTCAGTTGTTCAGTTTCGTCTAGAAGGGTCCCCGCATGATGCAGTGAGAAACAGAAACACTATCAGGGTGTGCATTATTCGCTTGGTTCGGTTATTATCCTCAACTAAAATCAATGTCATCGAATAGTCTATTTTATTAATCAGTCGGTTTTCGGTTAATAGCAAAAACCAAACTTGAGCTAAATATTTTGCTCAGAATACATGAAATTGAGTTATAAATACATGAAATGGATGTATAAATGCATGAAACGGGAGTATAAATACATAAAATGGAGGTATAATCTATATCTCTAATAAAGCAAACCATTGGGGGACACATGTCACCCTATGGTTGATGCCAAATAAGCAGCCACATCATCATACATGTGGCATAGCTCTAAATCAAGGATTGGAAAAGCTTATTTGTTACGCTTCATATACACACTCTCTCTCTCATTCTATCATTAATCATTCATATGATTACACCAAAACCCTAATCTCTCTCTCTGGCGAATAAGAATCCTCTGCGTCTCTCTCTCAATACCATCGGCGACAACATTCAATCGAATGTTTCAATCATCATTCTATCAGAATTGACGGATAATTCTTTGAGTTTAAGGGTGTTCAAGGTGATTTTTAGGGTTTCAATTAGGATCTTCGTATAATTTAGGGTTCGATTTCGTATGATTTCATATTTTACCATGTGTTTAGGGTTCGATTTCATATAATGCAGGTTCAATTTCATACGATTTCTTGAATAAACATTCGTTTAGGATCCAACTGGTAAGATTTACATCTTTTGTTTTTCGATTTGTAAATTTGTTTTTGCATATTGTTGTTGTAATGTGTTTCGGCGAATTGATTCCTAGATCAGATATTGAAGGCAAAGAAGAAGATTTAGACGTCATCAATGGCCATAGGTATGAACCGGGACCATCCCAAGATGGTCCAAACTCAGAAGACGAACTATAGAAAGATCAAGTTTCAGGAAACGAGAGTTCATATTATAAGATAGAGTTTGTAAAAATTCATTTGATCTCAGCCCATGGAAATCAGGTATTTTGAGATCTTGACCTGCAACTTAATAGAGTTTTTGCGTTTATCTTTGTTACTTCTATTTTGAAAACAAAAAAAACATAAATATAACGAATCCTCTACAGACTTTTGTTGCAGTGGAAGATTTTAAGAGGGCTAAACCTGATGCTATTGCACATTCGGCTCCTAAAATCATATCCCGTCTTAAATCTGGTGGAGAGAAGACAACACTAGCCCTTAAATCACTATGTTAGAGATGCAAGGGTCTTCAAGTGGAGGTAACATCTACTCATTTTATGTTCCTTTGTCTTCCAACACTATGTAAAAGATTCTTGATGATGATAATTTGTGTTTACAATCATGTTCTTACTTATATAAGATGTTAATGAAACAATTGATTTACATCGAAATAGAAGGCAAACGGTAATATTAAGCTTTTCAAAGTAGGGTTTTTGATTGAATTTGTTGTTGGTTAATTGTATGGGTTTAAGAAACCTTATGTAGTTTTGAAAATAGAATACACTTTACCTTCAATGTATTTAGTCAAAGGTACTAATCAAATGTTTTTTTTAGTTGGTTAGATATTAGTCTTAGATAAATGATTTCAGATTTGATTTTGAAGTATGGATATGGGCATATCTAGATCCTAATTTAAAAAAAAATAATATAATAACATATTACTTTTATTAAAAAAATATATAAAACTAAATCATCTTTAATATTAAATTATTTGTTAATGAAACAATATTAACACTATTGATGGTTATGGCTGGATATGTGTGTGTGTTATTTTATGGTTTTGCATTGGTAGCCGATTGCAGGGCATACAGTGAACACTCAAATACTGCAAGCCATACAGTAAACAACAAATAGTTAGTGTGACACTCTAGGTTTTCCCGAGCAAATATCTTGTAATTACATTAGGTGTATATATGTTATTAAATGAAAGTCGTGTTATCTTCTTGTTCTATGTGAGTGTGTATATGTAGTGTATATATATGTTTGTAGTGGGCCAAGACCGCGAACCCGACTCGAGACCACTCGGTCTCGAGTAAACAGTTGGGCCGTTTGGGCCGCTCCCCTCCTTAACCCATCCGGAACCCACTTAGGGTGCACCACCTCTTATAAGAACCTAAAACACTCACACACACTCCCCTTTACACTCTCTCTCATTTCATCCTCACACTCCCTCTCTCTCTCACTAAAACCTTAAACACAACCTCTCCTCTCCTTCTCTCTCGGATCAAGCCGGCGACAACCACAAGGGACTCACGGATCAGCTTGTGCACAACCATTTGGAAGCTTCATTCTTCACTACTTCACACCCTCATACCCACACTTGAATCGGTTAGTACCCCACCTTGTTTGTTTAGTGATAAATGCACTATGACCATGGTTTATGTATGATTAAAGTGTTTATTTGATTAGGGGTGCACATGTTCATGTTTGATTTAAGAACTATACAAGCATGTATTGGTCGGATATGTTGGATTTAAGAACTAATAAGGATGACTAGGTTATGTGATTATTGTTGTTTATGCTTATTTAGATTAATGAGGACATGTTCATGTTTGTGTATGTTATTGTGGTTTATTGTATCCAATGAAGAACATGATGAAAACCCTAAAAAGATGATGAACTATTTGAATAGGTTATGAACATGTTATGAACATTTGAATGTGCTGTGTTTGATCCATGTTGAAATAGAATTAGACAATAAAACATGTTTATGCATTTTGGTTGGATAGTACATATTATCATGAAAACAAAATTCTATTGGATAGTACTATTAGACAAGTTCTAGAAGGTTTTCGGTCATCAGGTGTGCGAGTCGAGACCCCCTGTCTCGACTCGAGACCAGCAAACAACAACTCGAGACAGCGGAGATTGCTACTCGAGACCACATAGTAATCACTCGAGACAGACTTCAGGAACTTAAGACCATCACGGTCTCGAGTCGAGACCCTATGATCTCGGCTCGAGACTGAACCCGAGACATCTGAGGTTGCGACTCGAACTGCGTGACTCGAGACCACCCCACTGCAACCCGAGACCATTCGGTTGCGACTCGAGACTGGGAGGTCTCGACTCGAGACCACCTTGTCTCGAGTGGGCTACTTGTTTTCGTTATTGGGCCGCATCTAATGTTTGGGCTGCATGACTTTCCTGTTACTGTTTATCCGAACTAAGTGTTACCGATTAACTGTTCAAGGGTTAGGGCAGGCCCAATACACTCATATGTTTTGTATGCTATGTGTTAAATATGCGTACCATATACGTGATTACTTGTGTCCGAGCCTGACCTATACTGGTAACCATTTAGGACGTGGTGACCAGCATACTTAACCAAGTAAACTAAACTGCCGAGCAACCCAAGGTGAGTTCACAACTAATAAAGCATGCGTTCCCGGTGGTTGGGAAACGGAAACTTAAACAACGATATCCCCTCGTAAGGGATACAAACCTACTTCTCTCCCCTTAAATGGGACTTTTAGTTAATTTCTGTTTATACTGGATGCAACAAGCAACACTAAACAAAACTCTATCACTCAAGTCCTTACTTTTTAATACCGATTAGTCGTCGGGGTCAGGCGAACGGGTTATTAGTTGATAGCGCTATTTAGGTCTCACCAACCTCACACCGTGCCCGCGTATGGGATCGGGCGTGAACTAATGTACTCTGGCAACCATCAATGATGATAGAACATTGACAAATGGGGCACTCTACGGAAATGTACGGATGAATAGTATTCGGTATTGTAAAAACAGTTTAGTCGCTTACTTATGGGGTAGCTCCCCATCGCATGTATAAACGGATAAATTAACTGGTGAAACAAGTTTTTGGTAATTAAAACTGGACAACTTGTGGACTCGCCAACATTTTTGTTGATACCCTACTACATGCTTTGCAGGTACCCAGTGACTCAGGAGCTTGCAGCTTGGGAATGTGTAGTGGTCGTTTAGCCCGTGTGTTGGGTTTTAAATAAATCTTGAACTATGAACCTTGTTTTGAAACTGTTCGGTTTATGCTTCCGCTATTTACTTAAACTGTTATTTGAACTTAGACTTTTAAAACTTCGAACTATAATGTTTACTAACTATTGTGGTTGGTGAACATCTTTACTATTGACCAATGCTCAGTATAATTGGTGGCTGGATCCTGGTCAGTCACGCCTCCAAGCGGTGGTTTTCCGCAGGTGGATTTTGGGGGTGTGACAGATTGGTATAAGAGCCATTGGTTATAGTGAACTTGGTTTTAAAAAGAAGAAAGTCTTTTTGAGAAAAACCAGACTATAACCCGTGACTCGTGACGACACTACACTCCAAGGGCAAGACTCAGCATATTAGACCTCATAGCTCGGACTTGTGTTTACTTGCTTGTTTATCTTATGTTGACTGCTCTACTATACATACTAGTGTGCCTAATTAGATAGATACACATCTCTCTTCTGTCTCATTCTCGCTACGTTACGACATCACACTCATATTGTGTTTTCTGGTTATGAAGACAATGAGTGGGCGCGGAAGAGGAAACGTTAACATGACTCAGGCTCAGTTCACCAACTTGCTCAACACGGTGGCTGCAGCTTTCGCAGCTCACCCTGGAGGTAAACTCGTTACTTTAGGATGTTTAGATCCTACCCCCACATCGTCTTTTCACCTCTAAACCTATTCGCTTCGCTTCTCACAACAGGTCAGCCTGCGCCTGCGCAGCCACGTGTTTGTACTTTCAAAACCTTCATGGATGGCAAGCCTCTCCCTTTCAACGGCACTGAGGGTGCCATAGGCCTTCTGCACTGGATTGAGAAGGTCGAAGCTGTCTTTGCTGTCTGTGAGTGTCCCCCTGCTAACTGGGTGAAGTTCGCGACTGGTATGCTTGAAGGAAACGCGCTTTCATGGTGGAAAGCACATATTCAGATGCTTGGTCTGGAAACTGCTAATGCTACTGCATGGGAAGATTTCAAGGACATGATCAAGGAGGAGTATTGTCACAGGGACGACATCCACAAACTCGAGAATGAATACTATGAACTCAAGATGGTTGGGTCAGAGATTGAGACCTACACCAAGCAGTCCAACGACTATGCTGCACTTTGCCCAAACATGTCTCGACCTATGTATCGAAGGATCGAATTGTACATCAAAGGCTTGGCCCCAGAAATCCGGAGCCATGTGACCTCAGCCAACCTCAATACCATACAGCCCGTGGTTCGTCTTGCTCACAAACTCACCAATCAGGCTGTGGAGGAGGGCAAGCTGCCCAAGAGGATCAGTGCTACTGCTGGAACTTCTAGCGATAACAAACGGAAGTGGGATGGAAATTAGGGTAAGGATGCTAACCCCACTCAGGCCCCAGTTCAACAAAGGAAGACTGAAAGCAACAAGGGCCCTCAGCAACAGGGTGGCTATCGAGGAAACCACCCCAAGTGTAACAAATGTAATCGACACCACAGTGGGCCATGTGTTAAAAGTCAGTGTCAGCGATGTAACAAGATGGGGCATGAAGCCAAAGACTGCAGGAGCCAGCTCCCAGCTAGGCAGAATCAGCATCAGCCATAGCAACAGCAACAGCAAGGAAACAACCGTGGATGCTTCAAGTGTGGACCAACGGGGCACATGCGAAGGGACTGCCCTGAACTGAATCAGAACAACAACAATCAGGGTGCTGGGAACAATAACAACAATGCTGGAAATGGTGCAAGAGGAAGGGCTTTTGTGATTGGAGCTGGAGAAGCAAGGAATGACCCCAACGTTGTAGCGGGTAAGTTCCTACTTAATGATCGTTATGTTTCCGTACTATTTGATTCCGGAGCAGATGCTAGTTATGTATCCCTACGTATTAGTAAGAAACTTAAGTCCACTCTTACGCCGTTAAGCTCTAAGCACATCGTTGAGATAGCTAATGGTAGAAACCTCGAGGCCTCACACGTAATACGTAACTGCAAATTAGAGTTGTCTGGTCAGACCTTCTGTATCGATCTCTTCCCCATCATTCTCGGAAGCTTCGACGTCGTCATTGGTATGGATTGGTTATCCAAGTATCGAGCCGAAATCCTCTGCCAAGAGAAAGCTGTTCGTATCCCCCGTCCTCCTGGCAAACCCCTTATAGTTCAAGGCGACAAAAGCGGAGAAGTCACAGGCATCATTTCATTCTTAAAACCCCAGAAGTGTTTACGAAAGGGGCACACCGCTATCTTAGCACTTGTTGCCGACACACAGAAAAAGGAAAGCAGGATTGAAGATTTTCCTATTGTACGCGACTATCCTGAGGTATTTCCTGAAGAACTACCTGGACTCCCTCCTCACCGTCAGGTCGAATTTCAAATCGAGCTAACCCCCGGAGCAGCGCCTATAGCTCGTGCACCTTATCGTCTAGCTCCCGCAGAACTCAAGGAACTTTCTACTCAACTACAAGAACTTCTGGACAAAGGTTTTATCCGTCCTAGCTCATCACCCTGGGGAGCCCTAGTGCTCTTTGTAAAAAAGAAGGATGGCACATTCCGAATGTGCATTGATTACCGCGAACTGAACAAGGTTACCATCAAGAACCGTTATCCACTTCCCCGTATCGACGACTTGCTCGACCAGCTGCAAGGGTCGAGCTATTATTCCAAGATCGACCTGCGATCGGCACCAGCTGAGAGTCCGCGATGAGGACATCTCTAAGACGGCTTTCAGAACCCGCTATGGTCACTACGAATTCCTTGTTATGCCTTTCGGAATGACCAACGCACCTGCGATCTTCATGGATCTCATGAACCGAGTGTGCAAACCCTACCTCGACAAGTTCGTAATTGTGTTTATTGACGACATCCTTATCTACTCGAAGAGTCAAGAGGAGCATGAACAACACTTGCGTCTTATTCTCGAACTCCTTCGCAATGAGCAACTGTATGCCAAATTCTCGAAGTGTGATTTCTGGCTTAGAGAAGTCCATTTCCTTGGGTACATAGTCAATCAGGATGGGATTCATGTTGACCCCGCTAAGATCGAATCCATTAAGAATTGGCCTATACCTAAGACTCCGACCGAAGTTCGCCAATTCTTGGGATTGGCAGGGTACTATCGAAGATTTATCAAGGGATTTTCTAAGATCGCTCAACCACTCACGACCCTCACTCAGAAAGGTGTTGCTTACAAATGGGGTGATGTTCAGGAATCTGCCTTTCAGGAACTAAAGGAGAACCTTTGTAGTGCTCCTATTCTTTCCTTACCTGAAGGTACCAACGACTTCGTTGTTTACTGCGACGCTTCCATTCAAGGACTTGGTTGCGTGTTGATGCAACGCGAGAAGGTTATTGCTTACGCTTCGCGACAGCTCAAGATCCACGAACGAAACTACACGACACATGACTTAGAATTCGGGGCTGTGGTCTTCGCGCTCAAGATTTGGAGACATTACTTGGACGGTACCAAGTGCACAATTTACACCGATCACAAGAGTCTCCAGCATATAATGGAACAAAAGGAGTTGAATATGCGGCAACGCCGATGGGTCGAACTTCTAAACGACTACGAGTGCGCGATTAAATATCATCCAGGCAAGGCTAATGTGGTGGCAGATGCCCTCAGTAGGAAGGAAACCAAGCCTAAGCGTGTTCGTGCCCTACAACTCACCATCCACTCGAACCTCCCTAAGCAAATCCGAAACGCTCAGGTCGAAGCATTGAAAGCCGAGAACGTCAGGGCTGAGTCCCTACGAGGATCAATGAAACGACTAGAACAAAAAGAAGATGGTGCTTACTATGTAAACGGGCGTATATGGGTCCCACTTTATGGGAATTTGCGCGAGCTGGTAATGGATGAAGCCCATAAGTCCCGTTACTCAGTACATCCTGGTTTGGATAAGATGTACCACGACCTAAGGACTACCTACTGGTGGCCTGGCATGAAAGCCCACATAGCAACCTATGTCAGAAAATGTTTGACTTGTGCAAGAGTCAAGGCTGAGTATCAAAAACCATCGGGCCTACTCCAACAACCAGAGATCCCACAGTGGAAATGGGAGCAAATTTCCATGGATTTTGTTACCAGCTTGCCTAGGTCTCAACGCGGAAATGACACCATTTGGGTGATAGTGGATCGATTAACTAAATCTGCCCACTTTTTGGCTATTAAAGAAACAGACAAGTTCTCTACCTTAGCAGAGGTATACTTAAAGGAAGTGGTTTCGAAGCATGGGGTGCCAACCTCTATTATTTCCGATCGAGACGCGCGCTTTACTTCTGAGTTGTGGAAAGCTATGCACAAATCCTTTGGCTCACGTTTAGACATGAGCACCGCTTACCATCCGCAAATGGATGGGCAATCTGAACGCACCATCCAAACCCTCGAAGACATGCTTAGGGCATGTGTGATCGATTTTGGCAAGAATTGGGAGAAGCACCTACCGTTAGTGGAATTCTCCTACAACAACAGCTACCACACCAGCATTCAGGTAGCACCCTTTGAGGCATTGTACGGTCGTAAATGCCGATCGCCTCTCTGCTGGGTGGAGGTTGGTGACAGCCAGATCACAGGCCCGGAACATGTAGTAGACACTACAGAAAAGATTGCCCAGATTAGGCAACGCATGGCGGCAGCTCGTGACCGTCAAAAGAGCTACGCTGATAAGGATAGGAAACCGCTAGAGTTCCAGGTTGGTGACCGGGCTCTACTTAAAGTCTCACCCTGGAAGGGTGTGGTTCGTTTTGGAAAACGGGGCAAGCTTAATCCGCGATATGTCGGACCATTCGAATTACCGAAAAGATCGGTAAGGTCGCCTACAGATTGAATCTGCCTGAAGAACTGAGTGCTGTGCACAACGTCTTCCACGTGTCTAATCTGAAGAAGTGTCTGTCAGATGAAACACTCATCATTCCTTTCAAGGAACTCACTATTGACGAACAGCTACACTTTACTGAGGAACCGATTGAGATCACGGATCGTGAGATCAAAACCCTCAAACGTAGCCAGATACCTCTCGTGCGAGTTCGTTGGAACTCACGCCGTGGCCCAAAGTTTACCTGGGAGTGGGGAGACCAGATGAAGCGCAAGTATCCCCAGTTGTTCCCAAATGAAACTCCCAGCACTGAAGCTACAACCGAATTTCGGGACGAAATTCCAAACTAACGGGGGGATGATGTGACACCCCGTTGAAACGTTCTCACTTACACTAGCTTGTCAGTGGCTGCCTTAACTTTCGGGACGAAAGTTCTTAAAACTTGGGGATAATGTGACACTCTAGGTTTTCCCGAGCAAATATCTTGTAATTACATTAGGTGTATATATGTTATTAAATGAAAGTCGTGTTATCTTCTTGTTCTATGTGAGTGTGTATATGTAGTGTATATATATGTTTGTAGTGGGCTAAGACCGCGAACCCGACTCGAGACCACTCGGTCTCGAGTAAACAGTTGGGCCGTTTGGGCCGCTCCCCTCCTTAACCCATCCGGAACCCACTTAGGGTGCACCACCTCTTATAAGAACCTAAAACCCTCACACACACTCCCCTTTACACTCTCTCTCATTTCATCCTCACACTCCCTCTCTCTCTCACTAAAACCTTAAACACAACCTCTCCTCTCCTTCTCTCTCGGATCAAGCCGGCGACAACCACAAGGGACTCACGGATCAGCTTGTGCACAACCATTTGGAAGCTTCATTCTTCACTACTTCACTACTTCACACCCTCATACCCACACTTGAATCGGTTAGTACCCCACCTTGTTTGTTTAGTGATAAATGCACTATGACCATTGTTTATGTATGATTAAATTGTTTATTTGATTAGGGGTGCACATGTTCATGTTTGATTTAAGAACTATACAAGCATGTATTGGTCGGATATGTTGGATTTAAGAACTAATAAGGATGACTAGGTTGTGTGATTATTGTGGTTTATGCTTATTTAGATTAATGAGGACATGTTCATGTTTGTGTATGTTATTGTGGTTTATTGTATCCAATGAAGAACATGATGAAAACCCTAAAAAGATGATGAACTATTTGAATAGGTTATGAACATGTTATGAACATTTGAATATGCTGTGTTTGATCCATGTTGAAATAGAATTAGACAATAAAACATGTTTATGCATTTTGGTTGGATAGTACATATTATCATGAAAACAAAATTCTATTGGATAGTACTATTAGACAAGTTCTAGAAGGTTTTCGGTCATCAGGTGTGCGAGTCGAGACCCCCTGTCTCGACTCGAGACCAGCAAACTACAACTCGAGACAGCGGAGATTGCTACTCGAGACCACATAGTAATCACTCGAGACAGAATTCAGGAACTTAAGACCATCACGGTCTCGAGTTGAGACCCCATGATCTCGGCTCGAGACTGAACCCGAGACATCTGAGGTTGCGACTCGAACTGCGTGACTCGAGACCACCCCACTGCAACCCGAGACCATTCGGTTGCGACTCGAGACCGGGAGGTCTCGACTCGAGACCACCTTGTCTCGAGTGGGCTACTTGTTTTCGTTATTGGGCCGCATCTAATGTTTGGGCTGCATGACTTTCCTGTTACTGTTTATCCGAACTAAGTGTTACCGATTAACTGTTCAAGGGTTAGGGCAGGCCCAATACACTCATATGTTTTGTATGCTATGTGTTAAATATGCGTACCATATACGTGATTACTTGTGTCCGAGCCTGACCTATACTGGTAACCATTTAGGACGTGGTGACCAGCATACTTAACCAAGTAAACTAAACTGCCGAGCAACCCAAGGTGAGTTCACAACTAATAAAGCATGCGTTCCCGGTGGTTGGGAAACGGAAACTTAAACAACGATATCCCCTCGTAAGGGATACAAACCTACTTCTCTCCCCTTAAATGGGACTTTTAGTTAATTTCTGTTTATACTGGATGCAACAAGCAACACTAAACAAAACTCTATCACTCAAGTCCTTACTTCTTAATACCGATTAGTCGTCGGGGTCAGGCGAACGGGTTATTAGTTGATAGCGCTATTTAGGTCTCACCAACCTCACACCGTGCCCGCGTATGGGATCGGGCGTGAACTAATGTACTCTGGCAACCATCAATGATGATAGAACATTGACAAATGGGGCACTCTACGGAAATGTACGGATGAATAGTATTCGGTATTGTAAAAACAGTTTAGTCGCTTACTTATGGGGTAGCTCCCCATCGCATGTATAAACGGATAAATTAACTGGTGAAACAAGTTTTTGGTAATTAAAACTGGACAACTTGTGGACTCGCCAACATTTTTGTTGATACCCTACTACATGCTTTGCAGGTACCCAGTGACTCAGGAGCTTGCAGCTTGGGAATGTGTAGTGGTCGTTTAGCCCGTGTGTTGGGTTTTAAATAAATCTTGAACTATGAACCTTGTTTTGAAACTGTTCGGTTTATGCTTCCGCTATTTACTTAAACTGTTATTTGAACTTAGACTTTTAAAACTTCGAACTATAATGTTTACTAACTATTGTGGTTGGTGAACATCTTTACTATTGACCAATGCTCAGTATAATTGGTGGCTGGATCCTGGTCAGTCACGCCTCCAAGCGGTGGTTTTCCGCAGGTGGATTTTGGGGGTGTGACAGTTAGTGCAAGTTACATGTCTTTTAGTATATATATTATTACCAACTAAAGTTATCTTTTTATCTTTTTATAGTATTTATAATCGTGATTAACACAGGAGGGTAGGATGGATCACCTTATTAGAAGTATAGAACCACCTAATTAATTTTTTTCAAGGCTGGGCCATTCACTGCCACACTATTTACCATATGGGTCATAAAGTAGTACTTTAATATATGGTTAAAAAGAGATGGCGAAGGGACTGAATTGTTATTTGCTTATATAGAAAAGATTGGATAGTGATAGGAGGTAGAAGTGCATTAAGAGGGGGCCAATACAACATAGACATAAAAGAATTTGCAGAATTGGATATAAAGATTGGTATTTCTTGCACAAGTGTGGAGACGATTGTGGAGTCTAATTATTATAACTTCATGTTATGCACGTTAAATTTTAGTTTCAATCAAGACCATTAAACATTCAAATTATTTTTAATTGTTAAACCGCGTGTAACGCAGGCTCTACATGAAAATAAGCTTCAAGAACAGTGGAAAGGTAATTATTTTAATCCAGCACTAAGAGAAGTTACAAAATATGCTTATTACAACTTTTAATAACATATATATATCCTTTGCTTACATAAGATATTGGTTAGATCAAGTATCTTACAACTCCAAGTTATGAATTTTAAATTCTTTTAATCAATGTTTTTTATCCTTTTCCCTGTTTCAAAATCCATTTTTTTGATGAACTCAACTGCAGAAATGGAGAATCTTACTGGCCGGTTATGTTGGGAACTCATAGCAAAAGAAGGATATATCGCCATCTGGCGCAAACCTCAAAACAACACCTGCTACCTGGCCCACAATCTAGATGTACAACCTCCATTATGTGACGCCAATGATGACCCCGATAATGTTTGGTATGTCATTGTACACTCTTTCCATTATCTAACATGATATAACCAATTTTCAATGCCTTTGATAACCAAAGTGTGACCCACCTTCATGGTAACAACTAATAAGTCTATTTTATAAATAAAAAAGACCATGATCTACCATTGCATATATTTGGATTGTGATGTATCATCCGTTTTGTGTTACAACGGTTTAGGTATGTTCCATTGAAGGCATGCATTACTCGATTACCTGAAAATGGTTTTGGAGCTAATGTTACAACATGGCCCACACGCCTTCATTATCCGCCAGATAGGCTTCAAAGTATAGGTGGCGGGCAGGTTTTGGTAATGGGTCAAATTGGGTTCAGACTGAAATGGTTCAGTTTATTATGGGCCGAATTGGGTTGAACAACAAACACTTTTTGTAATTCTTTTGCGAAAACTCATAGATAATTAATGCAATAGTTATCACTGCACATACAGTAACAAAACCAAATCTACTAATTTTTTTACTTGACCTACTTAAGATAAAACACAATCCAAATCAACTCATTTATCAGTAAATAGGTCGAAATCGCCTCCTCTATTTTTTTTTATTTTTTATTTTTGTAATTTTGTGATATCTTACATGTTCATACTATATTGACAGATTTGCAGCAGCATTACATGATCATGGGGTTGATTGTTGGGTGATGAACGTTGTTCCTATTAGTGATACTAATACTTTTCCTGTAATATATGACCGTGGGCTCATAGGTGTTGTACATGACTGGTATGAGCTACTATTTTTTAAACCCATTTTTAATAAGCATCTGGTCCACATTAGTTTTTGTAGGATCGAGAAACGACCTAAACGAGTCGATCAGAAGAGTTCTCGATCTAATCAAAGGCGGAATTCAGAGATTAGATCTTGTTTCAGCTTGATATTCACTATTAATTGTCTCTTGTATTGATTTCACAACGTTTACAAGGCTGGAGACACTTCGGCAGAGCTTTGCTACAGGAATCCAAAAGTTACAAATGAATCACATGAGCTCACTATTTATAGGCAGGCCACTCCACATGGACTGGACAAATGCCACTTCACATGGACTGGACACATGCCACTTCACATGGACTGGACACATGCCACTTCACATGGACTGAACACATGCCACTCCACATGGACTGGACACTCCACTTCACATGAACTGGACACTCGATTTGTACTTTTTCGTATACCGAGCTCTGATCTTTCTAAACTAAATACATGACTCGATATAAGACGAAGTCGACATACATATGCACCAACAGACTCCCCCTTGGATGTCGACGAGTCTGCAGTGTCGAGTCTTCAGTATGTCAAGCCTTCAGTCTTGATCAGTCTTCAATCTCTTTCCAAAATAATCTGACACTTTAAGCATCCTCTTCTATCTCTATCATCTTCTTGACTTCAAAATCTCACCCTGACTATTCCTGGATTGCAACCTGACTTTCCAGAAACTTTATCAGGTCTTTTGATTCGTTAAGATCTTCAGCATTCTCAGCTTCTGTCTTGAGTATTGTTCCAGGATCTGAATCTGGCTCTAACATCATCAGACTCCCCCTATCAATCAGCTGGGATCGCAGTCTGGAATTTCGTTATCGCCTTAAGATCGAATCCTGGCTCAAACTCTGCTCAGGTTTTCACAGGGTCTGAAACATCTCCTGGCTTTTCATAGCAACAGGATCAGAAACCTGGCTTTAACATGCATAATCCTCAACCACTTATAAGATAGACAATTTTGATTCAAATTAATGAATCATTTAATCGTTTCAAAGTTTTTCCACAAATTCATCCAAACCATTGTTCATCATGTTTAGCACTCGGAATTTTGAAAATCAGCTTTCCAACATCAGTTGTCGAAAATCTTTTTGTATTTTCAAATATTTAAACTAAACACAATCTTTTTGGGTTTTTGTTTTTAAGAGAAAGCAGCAAAGAAATATTTACAAACAATATTTTTGTGAGTTTGTGTAAGAGGATCATATCAGTTTATGAGACAAATCACTAGCACCATTAAGCTTTAAACATTTTAAGCTCTAAACGATTCACGTTGATTGACGATATTATTGTCCTCTAAAACTCAATCTAAAAACTTTCGAAATGCTTACCAATACGTTAAGGTATATTAATTTTGCACTAAATTCTTATGGACCCCACGATCTCAGCATATCCCCTCATCATGCAATACACTGACTCAAGTAATGCCTTTAAACTTTCATCAACTGTGATATGTGCAAAAACAACGCAGAATGTTTAAACATTAACAATCAGGTCGATACTTCCGTATACGCAGAGAAAGTCCAATGTTTAAACAAAATAAGAAATAAAAACAAGTTGAAATTGTTTAGGCTTTAACCACCAGTTCGATACTCCCGTATACGCAGAGGTGATCCAAAGCTTAAACGAAACACCAAAGAAAATAAAGCAGAATGTTTAGACACTAACATCCAGGTCGATACTCACGTATACGCAGAGGATGTCCAATGCTTAAACAAAAATAAAGAAATAAAACAAGTTTAAATCTTTGCAAAAGAAATACACAATCATAGTGTCATTTTCAGCAAAGTTGTGAAAGCTCACAAACTTAACCAGTTTTTATGCTTTTTGGCATTCAGAGATTACTGAGCAGGTACCCAATCAAGAAGGACAAACTAAGTACTATGCTTTCAATCATGTTTCCCACTAGAACTAGGCTTTTTCATTTAAGTTTGTATCGTTATCGCAAATCTACTAGTCTAGCTGAGCCTACCATCACATCTTTAGTGAGACCGTTTATCACATTTTATCTTTCCATTTCTTTAGCATGCTGTGACAGTCTAACTGATCTACTATCATTTCCTCTTTTTACAACAAAACTCATTTTTGCTTTTATCATGTTTTTTACTTTTCAAATTTTCTAATTTTTTTAAACATTTTTACTCCCCCTAAAATCAAAATTTATTTCAATTTTGATTTTCTGGGAAAATTTGAAAACAAACTGTACAGACAAAATGACAACTGATATTGAATCACTTCAATTCGCCATTCACTTGGCATAAACAATCAGAACTCCCCCTCACAACAAACTATTTTCCCATTGATTTCAAAACACTTAAGTTTGTTTTAATCAAATGGTTTTTCCGGAAAATAAGTTTTATTGATTTTATAAACCATTTGTAGGTTAGGGGTTCATCACTTTGTTTTTCAAAATACCACTTGTAAAAAATTTAACATTTTCCAATTTTCTGAACACAATCACTTGTAGAAAATCAAGTACAACTTAATGTCCCTGATTTACCACTTATAAGTCGAAATATCACAATCGTGAATTTCTCAAGAAAGATGCCGATACCTGCTCCACTCTTACCAACCTGGGAGCTCCGGCAAGTCAGGTTTTTTTTATTTAAACAGATTCACCCAAGCCTGACAGTCCTTGGGTGATTTTGAATTCTTGTTCAACAATGGTGGAAAATTTTCATCATCCATTGTTAGAACAGAAATCTCAACTTTTACCTCAACAGATGGCTCTTCTGGCTTTAACGAACCAGAATCATTTCCTGAATGTGGCTTGTCTGACTTTGATGAGCCAGATTCATCGCCAACACTTGGCTCCTTTGTTTCCGAAGAAACAGATTCATTGCCAATAACTTTCTTTTTCTTCTCTTTTCTCCTCAAATTTGTATCTGATGAATTCGTTTTACTTGACTTTGCAGTCGAGTGAATCGATTCATCAGAACTCTTATTTGACCTAACCGGTATACCCGAGGACAAATCTTTTCCAGATACTCCCTCGCTTTCTTTCTCTTCTTCTTCAGTCTGTCTTTCTGCCCTTGTGAAAGATTCACTTTCTGTTCGTGAATTTTCTGTTCTTGAACTTTAGGTTCTTGAACTTTCTGTTCTTTGGGCTTGACATTGACTGGTTTCTTTGCCATTTTCTGAGATTCAACCCTCGATCTTCCCTTTGATCTCATTGAGCAATCTCTGGCAATGTGACTTTTGATATTGCATTCAAAGCATCTTCTCTTCTTAAAACTCCAACTCTGGCAGTTAACAACAATGTGTCCTCTCACACCACAAGTGTAACACACTCTGTTATCATACCAATCACCATTTTCAGTCCAAACATTCAGATCATAACACTGTTTGGCTTGGTATTAATCATTTCTCCTCTTGTTGGATGGATTTATCCTTTGAGCACTATGGTCAAACCTGCACCACTTATTACCAATAGTTTTTTAGTTTTGATTTTCCAATTTTTGTGGTTTTTTATCACGATTGAATGATTGAACTGATGAGCTTTTATTTTCTTTTTGAAAATTTTTCGGCTTTTTATCCTTTTGTTTTTGTTCCACATTCTTCTTTACATGTTTTTGCCTTGAGCATTCACCTTTCTCAGTAGAATGTAAAACAGTTCCTTGAAACATTTCATTTAATTTCAAAAATATTTTTCTTTTTTCAACTTCATCATCAGTTTTCTCATCACAATCTTCAATTTTGACTTTGTCAAAATTTGTGACATTGTCACTTATTGGAACATAATTGATCGGTTTTGGACATATATAATCTGGTACTGATGAATTCACAAAACCTTTCAATTTCTTTTCAAGCTCATCAATTTTATTTCTTGCACTCTCAGCTTCTTTTTCAAGCTGAGAGATTTTCTCAAGATGAGACTTGATTACCTTTTCATTTTCAATTTTATTCTTTTCAAGAACAGATTTTTCTTTTTCAAAAATTTTTCATTTGTTCTTGAAATTTTGTTTCATTTTCTTTCAAATTTCTTTAAATGAGCATGTGGTGAGGGGGAGTGTGTGTCTAAATGAGAAAAGTTTGAATATTTACTTACAAGTGGTATCAGAGCTCAGGAGGAAGAGTTCTTACCGATTTCAGCTTAATTTCGGCAGAGCTTTGCTACCGGAATCCAAAAGTTACAAATGAATCAGATGAGCTCACTATTTATAGGCAGGCCACTCCACGTGGACTGGACAAATGCCACTCCACATGGGCTGGACAAATGCCACTTCACATGGACTGGACACATGCCACTTCACATGGACTGGACACATGCCACTTCACATGGACTGAACACATGCCACTCTACATGGACTGGACACTCCACTTCACATGAACTGGACACTCGATTTGTACTTTTTCGTATACTAAGCTCTGATCTTTCTAAACTAAATACATGACTCGATACAAGACGAAGTCGACAGACATATGCACCAACAGTTTTTTCTTCAAATCCTAATTGATTAATCGCTTCCGTTTTAAGCTGAATTAAACTATTGAATCCTTCTTTTCCAGGTGTGAACCATTTGATACATACCCTAGAACTTATGACATATTGAATGCCGCCGGTCTTTTTTCCAAAGAGCAAAAAAGGTATTATGTCAAATTCTTCTTTTATGATTTCTTTAATTGTTCACCAAGTACTCCGGAATGATATATTGGGTAAGGATAAAGGTGGAACACTCAAGCAGGTCAAAACCGTTAATTATTCGAGGTTAAGCTGACCTGAAACACTTTTTGAAAAAATAGATTACAGTAATAATTAGTATGTCGATACATTTATCCAAACTTTAAGATACCACTACAAAATATTTCAGTACAATCTAATTCTTTGGGGAAAAAAAGTTGATCAGGGGCAGTTTATAGTTCAAAATACATTTTGTGTTGGTTTTGACCAGTTTTGAGTATTTGAGATAAAATTTAAAAAGTAAATTCTTGCTTTTACCGAGTATTTGAGATAAAATTTAAAAAGTAAATTCTTGCTTTTACTGAGTATTTGAGATAAAATTTAAAAAGTAAGTTCGTGTTTTTGCTCGAGCAGGTGTAATATCTCTACCGTAATGCTCGAGATGAATAGAATATTACGTCCCAATGGGCATGTCTACATTCGTGATGCGAATTCAGTCATTTATAAAGTTGAAGAAATTGCGAAGGCCATGGGATGGATCTCGCACGTCTTCGACAATGGCGAGGGTCCCAATGCTGGTGCCAAGCTTTTAACATGTGAAAAACGCCTGTAACCTTCTTCTACTTGGAGAATATCTATTGACGGAGGTAGAATTAACCCTTAGAAAAAGGTTGAAAGTGTTGATAAATGGACATTTGTGTCTGTATTTATAATATGAATTTCAATTATAATTAAATGTTAATGAATATAGTTATCAAAACCTGAATAAATGTTTTTCTTTTTTTGACCAAACGTAGAAGGCCTAAAAAGAATATTAATAATTTTTTATCTCCTGAAACATTGTTAAATGTTGGTTCTAGCCAGTTTAGTTCAATCAGTGGCACCCAAAAGTAAAAAGGCCTAGACCTTCAATGGAGATCTATAATACTCGTGAGTTGGCTTTTCTTATTTATTAGGCCACTCGATGTGGGGGACGTCCACTTGATGTATTTTCAATCATTAAAGTTCGTTACACTTTTATGAATTTCGTAGGATCGTTGTTGGACCCGAAATGAGTCGTTCAGAGGTATTCTACTCAAAATGAAAGGCGGAAACAGACATAATGAGTTGAATTCAGCAAGATATCACTTTAAACTGTTTTGTATATCAATCTGGTAAGAATTACAATTCTGAAGACACTTCGACAGAGCTTCGCCGTCGGAAACAATCTTTCTAATTCCGCTCCAAAAGAAACATACCTAAACCTATTTATAGACTTCTGATTCCACTTGAACAGACTCAAGCGAAATCACATACTCAAGCGAAATTACAAGTACAAGCGATATTACAAGTTCAAGCGAAACCACATGTTTAAGGAATTATCAAAAGACATCTTCAAGCGGAATCACCAGGTCAAGCGAAATTAGGACCATTCAAGCAAAATCAGCTTTTAGACTTGTTTTCTTGAACTTCGTGTCATGTGTAATGCAAGACTCGATACAAGACGAAGTCGACAGACGCATGCACCAACAGACTCCCCCTCGAATGTTGATGAGTCTTAAGTGTCGAGTCTTCAACGTCTTCAGTCTTTATCAGTCTTGATCATGTAAGCATCCTCAAACTTTATCTCTTTCTCCTCTTCAGCATCATCAGACTCTTCTCGAACAATCTCATCTACTCAGATGTCTTCAGACTCCCCCTTTCGATTTGCTGGGATCGCAGTCTGGCTTGTTGAAAAACACAGAGTCCTCAGGAATCAGAACCTGGCTTTGTGCTATTTCTTTAGGTTCAGGATCAAAACCTGGCTACACCTGCACATTCTTAACCCAGAAATAAATTTCACAGATTTAACATTTGACAAATTTATCTATACATACTCTCTCTCAAATTAAACCAAAATGATTTATCAATGATAAAAACCTCAGATGACCACTTTTACTGAAGAATATTTAAAAACTTTTCTCATTTAAAACATAAGCTCCCCCTCACCACATGCTCATCATGTTTAGCACTTGGAATTTTGAAAATCAGCTCTCCAACATCAGTTGTCGAAAATCTTTTTGAAATTTTCAAAATTTATGCTAAACACACTAAAACTCTTTTTGGAATTTTTAAATGAAATGAAATGCAGTAAAGAAATATTTACAGACAATATTTTTGTGAGTTTGTATAAGAGGATCATATCAGTTTTTGACAAGTCACAAGTACCGTTGAGCTTAGATACACATTAAGAATTAAACAATTCACTTAGATTGCCAATATACTGATCCATTTAAATTCTCACACAAATTTCAACTGATTTAGGATATGAGTTAGGTGTATTAAAGACTTAAACTCATTCATGTGTCCCACCTCTTGAATATACTCCCGTATCCAGATCCCAATATTCAGTCTTACAGGTGAGTATACCACAGATGATATCTGTAAGGGGTTAAATGCGAAACCGTGAGAACTCAGGTCAGAACTTCCGTTCAGCAGAGAGATGACGGCTCGACTTTTGGTGGGTCCCCTTTAGATGATCTTTTTTTACAACAGCATTGATTAGCAATTTTATTGTCTCATCATTTTATGCTGAGGGCGGCGCTATATTTTAAGCAAGCAAAAAGTATTCTCCGGGGACTAGGCCATTGCTTCCGCAAAATCAGAAGTCCCGGGATAGTACCCCAGATATCACTGAGCATAAAGACCTAGTATCTCAGAAAGAGGGACCTTTCAAACGAGATTTCAGGGGTTACCTATATATACAAGTAGTGTTCCCCACAAAATAAGCAAGTTTGAATTTAAGTTTATATCCCGAAAAAATTTACTAAATGTGTAAAAACCTATCGGCATATCATCAGTGAGACTGTTTAACACTATTTAATCATTACATTTCTTTAGCATACTGTAACTGTCTACTGATGTACTATCATTTCCTCTTCTTTGACACCAAAACTCATTTTTGAATTTTATCATGTTTTTGCCTTTTTCAAATTTTCTAATGTTTTTGGATTTTCTGAAAATTTTTACTCCCCCTAAAATGCAAACACATTAAAGTAAATTTGAAAACAAACTATACAAGTAAATTGACAACCGATATCAAATCGCTTCAAATCGCCATCTACTTGGCATAAACAATCAGAACTTCCCCTTACACAAAACTATTTTCTCATTATGATTTCAAAACACATAAGTTTGTTTTAACCAAAATGATTTTTCCGGAAAATAAATTTTGTTGATTTTACCACTTGTAGATTAAGGGTTCATCATATTGTTCTCCAATCATTTGTAGAAAATCAAGTACAACTTAATGTCCCTAATTTACCACTTGTCAGTCGAAAACCTTCTTCAACCACTTGTAGATTCATTTATCAACCACTTGAAAAATATAACAGTTTAAGAAAATACCACTTGTATCTTTACCAACTGTACCGCTTGTAAGAATATCAACCAAGAAAGATGCCGATACCTGCTCCACGCTTACAAACCTGGGAGCTCCGGCAAGTCCGGATGTTTACTTGTGAAAAACAGACATCCAAGCTTCACCAAACTTGGATGTTTCCTCTTTAACTTCACCTGGGTAAAATGTTGCTTTCTTAGTTTCATAAAATTCCTTTACCCCTTTAGCCTTTCCCTCAACCATTTTTCCAAAAATCTTTTTAACATTTCCATTAAAAACCTTTTCAACATCATATTCATTCTTTTCAGAATAAAATTGATTTGAGATTTCAACTTTCCCAACCTTTGATTTAAAATTCTCAGCCCTCAATGGTGGAAAATGAACATCATCCATTGGCGGTACTGATTTTTCTTCTTTAACCTCCACATGTGGCTCATCTGACTTTGTGGAATCAGATTGATCGCCAAGTTTCTCATAAAACTTCTTAACAACCCACATTTGGTTGTCATGTTTAGCTCTCTTTTGATAAAAATGAGTCTTTGAACATTCACCAACTTCATATGTTGAATTTTCAAAAATTTTGAAATTTTCAGTTGGTGGCTCATTTTTCTCAACAATCTTTTCTTTGAGTTTTTTTTAGAAACTCCCTGTTTTTTCTTTGTATCCAACAAACAATTCCATGCAATGTGACCAGCTTCATTGCATTTAAAACAAGTTCTAGTATCCTTTCTATGAAAAACTCCAGTTCCTATTCTCTTCTTTTCAGCAAGAAACTCTTGGTTTGATTGTTTCTAGAAAGTTTTCTTCTGTTCTTCCACAGCACTTCCTCCTGAAACAAATTTTGTATTTGATTGAGAAATTTTTCCATTTTTATAATTTTCAGATTGAATATAACCAAGACCTTTCTTTTTGAAATTACCATTATGGTTTGGTTTCTTTTGAAAACCAGAACCAGAACCGTAACCCTTTTTTCTTGTTTAACCGTTGTTGAACTCTTGAAGTGTATTTTTTAGGTTTTTTTTAGTAAGATTTACATCTTTTATTTCAGAAATATTGATTTCTGTTAATTTGAAAACCTTTTTGATCTTTTCAAAATTAACACTTCTTATTGGAAATTCCTCATCAGAATATAATTTGTCTGAATCAATCAATGTATATGCCACTTTGATTGCTTCGTCATTCAAATTAGATTTTGATAACAGAAATTCTTTATTGTACACCCGTTTAACCGACGACTTTGAAATGTTGACCGACGAACTCGAACTTTTGACAGACGAACTTGAACACCCAGACTCAGACTTTGACTCAGATTCCTCATCTTTATCCAACACCTGATCGACCATTTTTTTATTAACTCGGACCCATGATCAGTGTCAGACGATGTAAAAACGACGTCAATGTTTTCTGGTAATTCATCGATTATATCGGACTTTAACTTTATATTGACTGCTTTTTCGACTTGCTCCTCATTCGGTTTTCTAGGCGAATATCCTTCCCAAATCGGAGGCGGACACTTGTTATAACTAACACTCTGTTTCTTACCAGTATCCTTCTTCTTTGGCTTCTCATCTTTAAATGCTTCGAAACCTGCAACAGTTGGGTAAATTCGATCAATGAGATAATCAGAATTAGAATAACTCTGTAATAAACGTCTAATTCTCTCATTCTCAATCTTTTCATTTTCCAACTCCCGCTGCAGTTTTGCACATTCCTCAATGTAATGATTTATAGCTTTTTGCTTCGTCATCATCACATCATTCATCATGGTTAACGCATCTTCTCTTTCTGAGTTAGTCTTTTGTAAACCAGTTACCGTTCTATTCAGCACATCGTAAGATTCTTTCACATAGTTGAGATTGAACAATAATTGTTCTTTCATCTTTTCAAGCTCAGCCAATTTCTCATCTTTTTCAGCACATTGGTTGCAAGATTCCAAACACTTTAAGCAAGGCTTGATGACTTCCACAATCTTTTCAACTTCAATGACCTTCTCAACATCAATCACTGATTCAGTTTCAGTCACCTTCTCTGCTTTAACTTCTTTATTTAGAATAATCTCTTCTTTTTTATCAACAATTTCACTCTTCGTTTTCTTTTGTTCTTTTGCTGCACGTCTCTCCTTCAGTTTCTCCAAGCGATCTGCAAAATAAAATTGAAAACTTTCAGGAGATAGATGAGTTTTTGCAACATTAATATGTCTTTCTTCCTCATCATCACCACTATCATCAGTTAGTGATTGATCAAAATCTATTATCTTCTCAAAACTATCATCTGAAGTACTAGAATCAGATGGTGTTTGATCAAAATCTATTGTCTTATCAGAACTATCATCTGAAGTAACAGAAACAGATGATGTTTGATTAAGAACATTTGCTTCTCTAAACTTTCATCGGATGAAACAGATTCTTCTTCTTGATTCTTCACATGAACACCAATCGCTTTCATCCACTCTGTAAACAATTTAGGCTCTTGAACTAACTTTGCAATGAAAGCTTTAAAATTCCCATTCTCATCCGCAAACCTATCCCAGCTGAACCCTTCAGGTAATTTTTCATCATCTTGATTTATTAGACATGCTTTACTATCAGCTGAAATATATTTTTCCCAACTTAATCCTGGAGCCATTTTCTCATCATCTTGATTAATGATGCCAAAATATGCTTTTTTGTTTGCATCTTCGATCATTTTTCCATGTGCAGTTGGTATTTCCTTTTGTTGATATGGTTGATGAGCAACTTGTTGATATATGGCTTTCCGATAGTAGTCATCTTTTCCAAAAGGATTCTTTGCTCCACTAGCTTCTTGATTTTTGCACTCTCTCTTAAAATGACCTTTCTCCCTGCATCGAAAACAAGTAACTTTAGATTTATCAAAACCCAAAGTAGACACATGTGCATCCAGAAAATCATTTCTCCCTGTGATCATTTTAAACTTTTCTGCTCTTCTCAAGACACTAGCTAGACACCATTTGATGTCCATGAGCTCCATTTCTTCAGCGTCTATTTGATCGTAATCCTCTTTCGTCAGCATAGGATTTCCGATCCTCCCTGCAACCAAACCTTCATAGGATTGTAGCACAGTTGCAAGTAACGCCATGTGATCTTTCGCAATTTCTTCAGAAAAACTTTGACCCTCTGGAAGATTCAATGCAATGTTGCACTGTATCACACAACCATTTCCATTTTTTGAGCTTTGAGAATGAAAACTTGAAGTTGAACTCTTCGGATTTACACTTGGATATGAAGAGAATCCACTGCTGCTGTTTGGACTTTGTTCAACACTTTCAGATGAATTTCCAGCACTAAAAGCGGTTTGAATTTTAGGACTCCTTTCAATCTCTTGAACACTGCCTTTGTAATACATCTTCACATCTTGTTGACCACTTGGATTATTCATCCTCGCAATCTTTTGCTGTTCAAGATCTTGACCCTCAATCTTCTCGATGAACTGAGAAATTGTCAAACCATCGTATACTCCAGTATTCTTCAAAATCATCAAAAATGTACCCCATTCTTTTTGAGGTAAAGCATCAACTAATTTATCAACCCATTCCTCTCGATCTTTGGTTATGCTTAACAATGACATAGAACGCACTAAGTGGCAGTATCTTTCAATCAACTTCTTTGTATCTTCCCCTGGCAGACTTGTGAATAGATCAAATTCTTTCTTAAGCAATGCCTTTTTACTTTTTATCATATTCTCACTTCCCTCAAATTTGATCTTAAGAGAATCCCAAATTGATTTTGAAGTTTTGTCATGTTGAAGCAATACAAAGATATCTTCTTTAATGGCTTGCTGAAGTAGACTAATCATCATCGTTTCAGCTCTGTAGATGTCTCGTTCTTTGTCAGTGAATTCAGAGATTTCTTTTTCAACTTACAGATCAGTACGTGGTAGTACATATTTTTTCAAAATACACTCCCAAGATATCAAGTGATTAGCTTGAACCCAGTTCTCAAACCGATCTTTCCATCCGTAATACTCCTCAATGCTCATTAGTTTCGGGGGTTTTTGCGTAGTTCCAGTCTCGTTTTCCAAGTTCATGTTTTGAGCAATGGAAGCCGGAGTAGTCGGGGATGTTGCAAATGCGTTGTAAAATTCTTCGCTCATGATTCGGAAACTTTTTCACAAACACGTCACTTTCAAGCGGAATAAGGTTTCAAACGGGATTACTTCCAAGCGAGATTAAGCTTCAAGCGAGATTACCTGCACACACATTTAAGCGAAAAAAGGATTCAAGCGGGATTAGTATTTCAAGCGAAATTACCTGATTTCGTTTGAATTTCAAGCGGAATATCAGGTTGAAGCGGAATCACTGATTCCGTTTCAAACTTTCAAGCGGAATAACCCTTTTCAAGCGGAATCAGGTATTCCGTTTGAAATGACAACAACTTTTCAAGCGGAATTAAAAGATTCGTTCAAGCGAAATTAGAACTTTTGTCCATTTTTGTCATTTTTAAGCTGAATTTTGGTCTGATTTTCTCAAGGGTTTGTTAAAACATTGTTTCGCTTATGTTGTGAAAAATTTAGATCATTTTATCCGTGAAAAGTTGTTCAATTGATAAAAGAAGGTGTAGATGTAAGAGAATGAGATGAAATCAAGCTAAAAACTGCAGAACTCCTCCTCCTGAGCTCTGATACCACTTGTAGGATCGTTGTTGGACCCGAAATGAGTCGTTCAGAGGTGTTCTACTCAAAATGAAAGGCGGAAACAGACATAATGAGTTGAATTCAGCAAGATATCACTTTAAACTGTTTTGTATATCAATCTGGTAACAATTACAATTCTGAAGACACTTCGACAGAGCTTCGCCGTCGGAAACAATCTTTCTAATTCCGCTCCAAAAGAAACAGACCTAAACCTATTTATAGACTTCTGATTCCACTTGAACATACTCAAGCGAAATCACATACTCAAGCGAAATTACAAGTACAAGCGATATTACAAGTTCAAGCGAAACCACATGTTTAACGAATTATCAAAAGACATCTTCAAGCGGAATCACCAGTTCAAGCGAAATTAGGACCATTCAAGCGAAATCAGCTTTTAGACTTGTTTTCTTGAACTTCGTGTCATGTGTAATGCAAGACTCGATACAAGACGAAGTCGACAGACGCATGCACCAACAAATTTTATCGTTTTTGTTGTTCAGCCCGTGTATTTTTACATAATATTAAATTTGTAACGAGTAAAACAACAAATGTAGTCTACAAGGAAGTTTTTTCCGGCATTTGAATAGTTTTCTGTTTTTTTCTTTAAATGTATGCGTTTGTACAAAATGTTATATTTCAGAGTAAATAATATGGTTTTGGATGAAGCCGCGCATCGCGCGAGCATTAACCTAGTTATGAAATATATGGATTCAAAGTATAAATGCTCGAATATATATGAAAATATGAATGGTTCAGTTCAATTAATTTTAGTTAAACGATAGTACCAAAAAACGATAATCTGTTTTGGTTAATTCGGGTTCCGGTTATTTGGTTTTCAGTTAATTCAGCTTTTGATTGATTTCCGTTCGGTTTCGGCTGTTTTCGATTCGGTTTTGGTTAACGGTTAAGTTATTGCTCACTCTTAGACATTGTTAATCACTCATCATATCATTCTTTTAAATTAAAAATACTATGGTAATACTATACTCAAATTAAGGAGAGTAGAATACTCGTTTTTATGGTGTATTTTTTTTATAAAAATATTAACGTGCAAAAAGTTATGAACTTTTAAAAATCGTAGGGGTAATTAGTTTTTTTTAATTGGATAAAATGTAACTACTGAGTAATTATCTATTGTTTTGTTAGCAGGGGTAATTAGTTTTTTTATAAGGGGATAAAGGGTAACTACTAACTAATTATCTGTAGTTTTGTTAAATATAAGAGATTAAAGTGTACTTAAGATGAGGAAGTTAGAGTGTAATTAGTGTTTGAAAGAATAGTTCACCCCATTTAAGTTGTACATTATGCATTCAAGGAAAAAAAATGATTCTTAATTCTAATATACACTCTTCAACATGAACGATTGGTTCCCTCTTAATTTCGGGATGAAATTCCCAAAAGTATGGGAGACTGTAACATCCACCAAAAACGGGTTCTAGAAAAATCCGACTCGTATGTAAACCGGACTCAAAACTCTAACCCTTCTAACGAGCCTTTTTCTGGTGTGTTGCAGTGCGAATAAGAGACAGAGAAGACCGAGTGTGTAACAACCCGACCTTCAGGGTTCTTACTTAGATCTGTCATTTATTGCTTAATTGACTTGTACTCTCGATATTTAGATTATCGTCATGGGTTGACTATTTCAAACTATATTTTCACTACATTTTAAACTATGCTTTACAACACATTCACAATGCTTATTCAAAACGTAGTTATCGCATTTTAATGCTATTTACAACGCTTACTATTTATACGCATTTCATCGCATATCACATCGCATGTTTATACTAAACGCTATCGCAACGAACTCTCATCGCAAACTCGAAATGCAGATTTACTTTTATGCATTAATGTGTTATGTGTGTGTTATTTGTGTGATTCCTTGTTTAATGTTATGTGGTTATCTCATCGCAACGCTCACTCGCAAGTCGCTTAAAACGCAACGCAACGCAATGCTTAATGCACGAAACGAAAGTCGGAAACCAACAAAACGCAACTCGGCTGGTTGAATGACAACCCGATCGAATGGACATCCGTCCGGATGACCATAGGATCGGATGGCCATCCGATCGACTGGCCATCCGACACCTCACTTGCACCGCCTTATCTCCTCTCACCCTAAAAATACCCGCCTGTCACATCACTGTTCACTGATGTAACAGCTCTATCCGACCCAAACGCTCCCAAGTCTCTTTCAAGCACTTTTCTCTAAATTCAAGGCTATTTCGTAAGTATTTCACCCTAAATCTTGTACTTCCACCATCACAGCACACTTTCTCATCATCTTCTCCATCAAAATCACTAGTTTTCTCCATGAAATCACCTGATTTGGACTCCTTGAAGGTGACATCATCACGGTTTCATATGCAAACTGTGGTGTGATGTCAACCCGTCAAGATTTTTTTAGATCTAATGGATTTCTTCACCATTTTACATAAATCTCAACAAAGATTTCAACACTTTTAAATTAATTCAAACTTTTCTTCAACATTATTCACCTTTTACTCAAAACCGACGAAATCTTGGCTCACTATGGTTCTCTACTCATTCTCTAGTTGAGAACCGGTCTGAGAATGGATTTCCACTGAAAAGATGACCGATTCACAGGTTAAACATGAAGTCCCGACAAGAACAATTAATCTGATCGAATGGGGTTATTCCCATCCGATCGAATGGGCTGAGCCTTGTTGTGTTTCCGTTGTTTGACATGTTGTCATGTCATCTCCGTTCAAATTCAAAACTTTTTAACTTAGAAGATTTTACAAAATTTTCAAGCAACAGAGCACCCACTCGAATAGCCATCCAGCCGAATAACCATTCGACCAGGTGACTTGTCCCTTATACTATTACTTGTTCAAAACGATTTGACCAAAACTTCAAAGAATATCAAACTCTCAGCCGAATAGTAATCCGATTGAATGGCCATCCGTCCGGATGACCATCCGATCGGATGACTTGATTTAATACTACAACGAAAACTTCAAAAGTTTCCAAACAATTTACAAACACACTCAGTCAATCGAATGATCAACCGTTCGAATGGTCATCCATCCGGATGACCATCCGTTCGACTCACTATTCGACACTTATCCATTTCGACGCGCTATTTAATGCTTACGCTACTGTTCTATGCTCAGGCTAATCTCCACGCGCTCCCTTCAATCAAAGTACTATTACTTGTTCAAAACGATTTGACTAAAACTTCAAAGAATATCAAACTCTCAGTCGAATAGCCATCCGATTGAATGGCCATCCGTTCGGATGACCATCCGACCGAATGAATTGATTTAATACTACAACGAAAACTTCAAAAGTTTCCAAACGATTTACAAACACACTCAGTCATTCGAATGATCAACCATTCAAATGGTCATCTGTCCGAATGACCATATGTCCGGATGACCATCCGTTCGACTCACTATTCGACACTTATCCCTTTCGACGCGCTGTTCAACGCTTACGCTACTGTTCTACACTCAGGCTAATCTCCACGCGCTCCCTTCAATCCAAGTACTGTGTTTTTACTAGCTAAACACCTACTGTGAGTATACTAGAACCCATTTTCTTTTAACGCACTTTTGGGTGTTACATACGTTCGCTATAACAACCTACACCAACACACAACGCAAACACTTTTAACGCTAACCGCTCCCGCATGTTATACGTGAACTTGAATGCTTGTTACTATGCTCAGACAGTGTTACACGGCACCGCCTCTAGCAACGATAATACTATAGTTTGGACTCAGCACTTGTCGTGGACAGGGGTTGCTAGGGATCACATCTCTTTACTTCACTTGTCTGATGGACATGTGTCACGCATACTCTACAACGCGGTCTCGTGGTTAAGTGTGAACATAGTTTTGATAGTTACTTGCTTCGTCTGTTACGTGACACATGCTGGTTATGCGTAAACACTTTCGCTATTCTATATGTTACTCAAACTTGTGTACTCACCTTTACACTCTGTGTATTGACTTTATTTTAACGTATGTGACAGGTTGATAGGATGTTGTGCCATGATGGACAAGCTAGGGAGTCTAGAAACAAACTAAATAAATCTGAGTTGTCGGAACATCTTATTTGTTTTTGATACTATATCTGTAATGACTGTTTATGCTTTATATGTTATTGGTAAGGGACTTTAACGTTAAATATATCGTCACTAATAGTTGTTATGGATTCTCTTGTACAATCTGTTTCGCTCAGTGCCACGCCCCGATGATTCCGCCATCGGGTGGGGTGTGATAGATTGGTATCAGAGCCATAACTATAGGGAATTAGGAAGGACACGACCTAGTCTGGGTTGATGTCTTAGAATTGACCTAGTCGATAGTCTAAGTACCAACAGACCTCTTCGTGCAAACCCAGAGAGTATCAAGGGTGGCACTCTCGTTCGAACTCTCAAAAGGAAAGGTCGTCTTCATGCGAAATTGTCAAACTATGTACGAACATGCTATACCCTATCAGCTTTTCCTAAGGTTGGTTTACTACATCGCCTTTCCAAAGGTCGACACAAAACACACACACGTTTTCGAAAACACTCGCATAACATAATCGAGTGATCTTGTCAAGATTAGGTGTGACAACCGAAAAATCTCGATAAGATCGCTCACTCTCCGCGTATTTTTACTCTCAGCACTAGAATCTTTCATTAAGTCAGGAGTGAAATCCATATCTCGACGAAATTATCCCTTTCTATCTCGTGGCTATGCCACACTATCAGATATAAAGTTGTTGAGTTAGGGGTGAAACCCGCATCTTAGTGACTAGTTCCACTCTCTACTTGGATTTTACAGAACTCTCACCAAAGTCTCGATGGATTCTAATGACGCAAGTCACGTAATAACTGAAAGGATGTGTGTCGTTCGCCATATTTTGGCGAGAGCACAGTCTATTTGGCCAAAGCGCGCACTCGAGATCGTTGGAGATAGTCGAATCACTTTGGGTAGTCAATGTCTAAACACCCAAGACACTCTGTTTTGATTCTGAGCTCGCATCTGCTGATACGTTTGAATGTTCGATCTTTTAGCTACTAATGCCTACTAGTATTGTATTTTAGTTTCCAGTTATGGTTTGTACTAGACGCATATATATAAAATAGAGTAAAGGTCGCAATGTACGACGATTTTGACCAATCTATTTGTGTTGTGAGATTGTTTGCATTTAATATTGTTTTGCGATATTAATACTTGGTAATTGTTTATAATTCAGATGGACAATGCAGCGAATCAGAAAAAACCAGAATAATGATAATCAAATAAATAACAGTGCAATTCGACACATTGTAACCCAAGGAATTAGAGATGCTATGCCATATATCATCCAAAATGTTAAAGAAGCAGAAAATAATAACAGTAATGGTGGAAGTAAGCGAACACATACTGAACTTAGTCACAGCGTGAACAATGGACCATTTCTTCAAATGCCAATTCCAAAAAGAAGAAGAACAATGTCTTATGGTTGTTCTTACAAAAAATTATGGTCCTGCAAACCGATAGAATTCTCTAGCAATGAAGGGGCCATTGCAGCTCTACGCTGGATAGAAAAGGTTGAGGCAGTCTTAAAAATAAGCAAGTGCGCAGAAGAAGATAAAATCATGTTTGCTTCCAATTTATTTAAGAATGCAGCTCTAGAATGGTGGAACACTATTCTCCAGTCTAGGGGAAGTGACAGGGTCTATAATATGGAATGGAATGAGTTTAAGAACATGGTGGAAAGAAAATTATGTCCTCCCAATGAAAAGGAGTAGATAGCTAATAAATTCTTAAACCTTAGAATGACTGGAGTAGACAGCAAGGGTTACACCACTACATTCTTTGAATATGCTAGAATAGTGCCAACCCTAGCATCACCAGAACCAGTGTTAATCTCCCGTTACATCTGGGGATTAATCAGTGAAATTAGACATGTAGTCAAGGCAGCTAGACCACAAACCATAGAAGAAGCTGTAGAACTAGCAAATACCTTGACTGACGAATTAGTGCGTACCCAAGAAGAAAATCAAAGAAAGAACCTAGCTCAAAAGCTTACCCAGGAATTTCGCTATGGTAATTCCAACCGTGGGCAAAATATAGGTTCTACCTCTACACCTTACTGTAAAGCCTGCAAGAAGAAGCATTCAGGAAGATGCTCCACCTACTGCAATTACTGCAAGATACCAGGACACAAAGAAGAAGATTATAGGAAGAAACCCAGTAATGGAATATGCTTCAACTGTGGAGAAAAAAGGACATATCAAGCCAAACTGTCCGAAACTAGCTCCAGCCACGAACAACAAGACTACTAAGAATGCTAGGGCATTTGTTCTGACAGCCCAAAAAGCAAAGATGATTTCGGACGTGATCGTCGGTACGTTTTAATAATGATGTTTTTGCCAAAGTATTATTTGACTCTGGTGCGAACCAAAGTTTTATTAATACTTCATTTTACAAACTTCTCAATTAACCATTAACTAAACTCCAACAAGAATGTCTAGTAGAAACAACAAATGAGAGAATCCATTAAGATTACTGAAATCTTGCAGGGAGCAAGAATATAATTTTTAAATCAAAAGTTTATTGCAAATCTTTACCCAATGAATCTGGCAGGATTTGATATTGTACTAGGAATGGATTGGTTAATAGCTAATAAAGCCAGTATTCTATGTGATCAAAAATCAATACAAGTAAATTCACCAAAAGGTGAAAAAATCACAATTAAAGGAGATAAGCCAACTAGATCCACGAAATTCATCTCTGTGATGAAAACTGCAAGCTGTGCAAGAAAAGGATCACTAGTGTATATGATTTCCATAATCATTAACACTAAAGGAAATGAATTAAAAGATATCCCCGTAGTATCTCAATTATCAGATGTATTTCCAGAAGAACTACCAGGAATACCGCCGGACAGAGAAGTCGAATTCCGAATTCATTTGCTACCAGGAACAGCACCAATTGCTAAAGCACCTTACCGTTTGGCACCCGCAGAAATGCAAGAGCTAAAGAAACAGTTAGACGAATTGTTGGAGAAAGGATTTATACAGCCAAGTTCATCACCGTGGGGAGCACCGATCTTATTCGTCAAAAAGAAAGACGGGTCAATGCGAATGTGCATTGATTACCATGAATTGAATAAAGTCACGATTAACAATCGATACCCATTACCGAGAATCGAGGATTTGTTTGATCAATTACAAGGAGCTCGATTCTTTTCTAAAATCGATTTACGCTCAGGATATCATCAATTAAAGGTACAGAAAGAGGACATTCCTAAGACCGCTTTCAGAACAAGGTATGGCCCTTATGAATTTACTGTCATGCCATTAGGTTTAACCAATGCCCCAGCCGCATTTATGGACATGATGAACCGAATATGTAGGCCATATTTGGATAAATTCATAATTGTCTTTATAGATGATATTCTCATTTACTCTAAAAGTAAAGGGGAACATGCAGCGCATCTGCATGCACTCCTAAATTTGCTGAGAAAAGAAAAGCTTTACGCTAAATTTTTGAAATGCGAATTTTGGTTAGAAGAAGTGCAATTTCTTGGACATTTAGTTAACCATGAAGGAATTCATGTAGATCCCACAAAGATTGAGGCAATTACTGAATGGAAAGTCCCTGAGTCACCAACAGAGGTTAGAAGTTTTCTAGGGTTGGCCGGTTATTATAGACGGTTTATTCGAGATTTTTCCAGAATAGCCATTCCCTCGACAAAACTAACCTGTAAGTCTGTTAAGTTTGAATGGGCACAAAAAACAAGAAGAAGCCTTTAGAATTCTTAAGCAAAGATTAACCAATGAACCCATACTAGTGTTACCAGAAGGAACTGAAGACTTTGTAATCTATTGTGACGCTTCTAAGTTAGGTTATGGATGTGTGCTGATGCAACGACAAAAGGTTATAGCCTATGCCTCTAGACAACTTAAGAATCATGAATAGAATTATACAACTCATGATTTAGAATTATGAGCCATAATTTTTGCCTTGAAAATTTGGAGACATTATCTTTACGGTAGTAAGTTTACAATTTTCACCGGTCATAAGAGTTTAAGATATGTTTTCGGGCAAAAGGAATTGAATATGAGACAAAGACGCTGGATGGAAATTCTTAGCGATTATGATTGTAGTATCCAGTACCATGCAGGAAAGGCTAATATAGTAGCTGATGCTTTAAGTCGAAAGTGTCACGAAAAGCCAAAAAGAGTACGCTCTCTTAAATTAAATCTGCAGATAGATTTAAATGAATAGATTAGAAAAGCACAAGAACCAGTAATCAAGGATGATACTGAAAAATTGAAAGGAATGGTTAAGGAATTAGAACAAGGAACAAATGGAATTTGGAGATTTCATAAGAAAAGAATTTGGATACTAATGTGTGCAAAATGCAACATATAAATTACATCAAATGTGGCATTAAACTAACGCTTTTTAGTACTAATTTGGAAAAAGTTTGTTTTTGTCTTCCTTTTGTATTTTCATGATTAAATGAGCTCAAATGAACAAAACAAGCAAAAAGGCAGCTAAATCTAACATAAATACAAGAAAAGGGATAAACATGGCATGCCCGACCCCTCGAAAGCATCTTCCCAAGCAAAACAAGAGAACAGAAGGATGAACACGCCCCGTGCTCAATGAGTACGGGGGCGTGCACAAGTGTCTGCAGAAAAGACAAAGTTGTAGAAGCTTCTATCACCCACCACGGGGGCGTGCCCAGCGGACACGGGGCCGTGGTCAACTCTAAGATTCGCAGAATCTGAGGAAATCTTGATAGTACAGATACGCTTCTGCACACGGGGTCGTGCCCAGCGGACACGGGGGCGTGGTCAACTAATGTAGACAAACTGCATTTAATGAAGAAAGAGAAGACGGGTGGACACGGGGCCGTGCCCAATGGACACGGGGCCGTGTCCGGGCTTCTGTTCAGGCTATAAATAGGGGTGCTTGGCTCATTTGCAAACCATCCCTTGGCAAACCACCTCTCTCACACTTCACCCACCCACCACCACCATCACAACCCGCATCCACCACCATCATCCATCATCCATCATAGAGTGTGTGAGTAGTCTCGGGATCCAAGATTGATCGTAAGAGTTCTTGACAATCAAAGGCCATGTTTGCCTAAGTCTCTTACATCACTTGGTGAAGACAAGTGTCTAGTGTAAAACTTTTTAGTTTTAATCTTTTCGCACTTTCTATTTAGTTATGTATTAATGACTTTAATAACTAGTTTCTTATGTTGAAGGTGAGTCTTCCTTATCGTTTGTCCGTGGTGTCTTGGCATTATTTTACTGTCTATATAAAATAAAAGATTTTCACCATTCATATCTCCACGATCTATATGGAGGTATGTTGGCTACCTGGTCGGGGGTTAAGGGAACGGTTTGGTAAGAGTCTTGCCTTGTTCAGTGTATAGATCCTGCAAGGACCTTGGTCAACTTTAGTAGGACCTCCTTCAATACCCACTGGTATTGGATGGCGGGGGTCCGAACTCCTTGATCCCCTCATATGTAAACTACTATTAAAACTTTAACCTGACTACTTAGGACTGTATCCCTGCTGACTCAGACTACTTAGCCGAGGGTAACGTCACCTCCAGCAGAGGGGCCTACCACAATATACATTAATAACTTAATTAACTATCTTTCAATAATCCAACCCTTTAGGATTGTATCCTTGCTGACTCAAACTACTGGGTTGAGGGTAACGTCACCTTCAGAAGAGAGGCAAACTACAATAACTAAGATAATCTCTTAAAAAGTGCAAAAGTGCGGAAATAATCAAAGGTTACACTAAACACGAGTCGGATCCAAGTGATTCATCTTGTCTATCTGTTTTTATTTTTATTTTATTTTTCAGCATTTTAGTTAGTTTTATTTTTCTTGTTTAAAAACCTTTTTCTAAACTTTTGATTTGATTAGACGTTGAGGATAAACCGGTACTAAAAGCTCTTGTGTCCTTGGACGACCTCGGTATCTTACCAACACTATACTACGCTCACGATGGGTGCACTTGCCCATATGTGTGTTTGGTGTTAGTAAAATATCGTGTTTTATAAATTTAAAACTTGACTAACGTGTAAAAAGGGCTAAAAAAAATATACATAAAAATATAGAACACCACACGCGCATCAAGTTTTTGGCGCCGTTGCCGGGGACACAAGTATTTTAAGAACGTTAGGAATCAATGGCCTAATCGTTTTTTTTTTCTGTTTTTTTTAGGATTTTTCTTAATTTTTCTAGCTTCTGCAGAACTCAGCACGGGGCGTGCCCGCTGAACACGCCCCCGTGCCCAATCTTTGGTACTGGCAATCCTGTTTTAAGTCAGACAGTAAGCTGAACACGGGGTCGTGCCCACTCAACACGCCCCGTGCCCACGTTTCAGTTACTGAAAACAGAACCGTAAGATCCCGACGGTTGGTAATTTCTGACACAAACATGAGTGATACTGATATTTTTTACTTTCGGCACTCTTAGGGTACGTGGTGTCAAATATGTGGTGACCCTCATAAAGATTTAGAATGTTATTTTCTAAATTATAAGCCCCATTATATAGACCCGTTGTTTTCCTGTAGCCTTAAGAGGGGCGAAAGTAAAAATAATCCCTATCTCTCCCTCGAATGCTCCCAATCGAATCTTCTAGGAGAAATGCTTCTTGACGAATTATTTCAAATGGAGGATTTAATTCTTAATTGGGTAAAGGAACTTGAAATGGATTCCATAAATTCACCTCAAGAAGATACCCAATAAGAATTATTGGGATCGCATTCGAATAAAAACAACTTCGTTGTTCCCGAAATCACCTCTAACTCTAGCGAGGACTTGAGCGATAGTCGTACCTGTGTCGATTGTGCCGTGAAGGACTCCCCATCGACTTCGTTCAGTGCATACATAGACCTGAGTGATTCGGCATACACCTTCTTTAACGAGAGCCCGGAAAAGGGTTGGAATTGTCCACTTACATTTAGCATAGGAATCACCCTCACCGACAACCTCTTGCGTTCTCGTCTTAGTCTAGAGCAATTAAGGTATCTCAGGCACTTTGGGGTTATTTCATCCAGTAAGGAACCACTCGATCCGGATGAATTCCTTAGGAATAGACGAAACTTCATAAACAGCCTCTCGACACGGGGCCGTGTCCAGGTCAACACGCCCCCGTGTCCACCAAAAGATTCCTTTCTGACTTTTTGTCAGAATACAGACAAAATGTGTCAGGGCTTCGTCTGCACACGGGGCCGTGTCCAGCCAACACGGGGCCGTGTGCAGCGTGCTGTCATTTTCTATAAATGCAGCCAAGAATCCTGCACATTTGGACCATTCCAGGGACAGAGATTTGGTGGGATCTTCACACATACCATCCTAGGTATTTTCTAAAAGAAGGTTCTCAACAACCATCTTGTCCTTTCCTCTCTTGTCTATTCCTTTCTTCTTCATTTTTCACCTCAACACTTCCATTAGAGCTTGAGATCACCATGATTCCAAGCTTTATTGTGATATTTGTTATGTTTTTGTTCAAGGAATCTTGTTATAAATAAGTGTTACAACATTGTTTTAAGTTATTTATGCTAAAAAACGCTTCCTAAGTTGGAAAAATAATTTAAAACTCCAAGATTCCTTGTTCCAAAAATCTGCAGAAAGGTGAACACGGGGCCGTGCTCACTGAGCACGGGGCCGTGTCCGAGGCTACTGTTTCATTAAAATGAACTTTTTTCAGTTTATTTTCGTAGAATGTCGAGCCAAAACAGTGGAACTAATTCTGCACATTCCAGAAACAGTCGGAGGGAAAGGAGGTCTTCGATTGAATCAACTCTCGTACGCTACGTGATGGCATTACGTGAAGCTCTTGATGAGATGACTTCGGTAGAGGAGGTCCTCATAGACCGTATAAATTATCTTACGGTGGGGTTGGAAAACTGTTTTCAAGAAATCAACCTCTTGCACCAGAGGTTGAACATTCTTGTGACACCTCCCATGGAGCCAATCCTCCCTCGAGAGGATTGGAACCTAGCACTTGGAGTCAATAATCCCACCGGGTGGGATGACATCCCCACGGAGCCTCCTCTTGAAGATTTGCAAGAAGTCCCGTTAGAGATTGCACCCCCTCAAACTGACGCAAATGAGCCCGCCTTTCTTCTCCCAAGGGAGATAGAGGAATGGCTCGCCAATGTATGAGAAATCCATTTCTAGAGGATGAAGTTCTTCGAGCCACATCCAACCGAGAGAATTATCTTTTCGGAAATTTTGCTAATAGAATAATCTTTAGGCTAGAACTTCTTGGTTTAGACTCCTTGTGTCTCTTTTGACCTATTTATCTAGAATTTTTTTTAGGAATATTATGTAACTTTCTCTATTTGAATGAATGATGGTTTTAATTAATTTGGTGTTTGGATGATGATGTAATGGAATAAAACACACTCGGGATGGTGAAGGATACCAAGGGAAACTTGCACCAGCACCCCATGCACAAAAACAGAGCCTCCCGCCGATTTTTCTTCATTACAGCAAGTTCAACACGGGGCCGTGCTCAGCCAACACGCCCCGTGCTCAACCATCTGCAGAAAAATGCCCAGTTCAGGTACCTGGACACGGGGCGTGCTCACTAAACACGCCCCCGTGTCCAGCCTTCTGTTACTTTACTTTCTTTTCTATTACTGGCGATCTGAACACGGGGCCGTGCCCGGACACTACGGGGTCGTGTCCAGACGCCTAGTAACATAAAATTTTGCTTTTTCACATCTTTTTACACATTCAATCAACCTAAAAACTTATTTTTGGGACACATTGAGGACAATGTGTAATTTAAGTGTGGGGGGAATGCTAAAACCTTGAATTTTGCAAGTTCCAATTACAAGCCTTACACAAAACTCTATTGGAACCGCTAAACACCCCAATTTTTTTCAAATTTTTTTCATTTTTTTACTTGTCTAGGTTTAATTTGGGAATTTCAAATTCTAAAAGGGTTATATTTTTACAAATTTACAACCGATAGCGTCGTGATAAAAAGAACCAACATAAGAAAATTATGAAACTGAATGATAAATCTAGTTAAAATTTGATTATATATACTTGATCACATTAAAACCCATTCCCACAAAAAGTGAGTTTTGAGCCTTTATTGAGCATACAAATACACATCTTTAAACTAAATGCTCATTTTTCGTTTCTTGTGTGAATAGCCGCTTGGTTCTTACGACTCTAGAATTTGCCACGACAATACATTCCCGGTCCTTACCAACTTAAACCCGAGTAAGTAAATGATGGAGGCATTAGAACTAACCCTTTTTTATTTCTACACCATTATTTTTCTTTTTTTTTTACCACCTACCCAAAATCCCCCTGGTTAACCCCTTTGAGCCTAAACCTTTTTCATTTCTTAACCCAAATCAAACACCCTTTTACCCACCAAAACCCTTTTTCATTTTAAACCCTTTATTTTAGTAACAAAGCTCGATTTTTCTTATGACTTGTTCAAAAAAATGATGATGAAGCCAAAAAGAAATATACAAACAAGTTTATCAAAAAGAAACTTTGTTTGAAGAATTGGTTCATCAAAATAAAAAGTTACAAAAATAAAAAGTCTTACGAAAACCGATGCTTTTTACGCCTTTCGCCATTTTCTACTAACCACTAACCCAACCACCTACCTTTAACCCAAGCCTAACCCTTCCCCCAAAGTCCTCTTGATATTTACAAAGGTATATAGTTAAAAAGGAGGAGGATTGATTGCTTGGCTAGCTTATGGTAGAAGTAAATTCCATGCCGCTCTCGAGAGTTTTCACTAAAATACACCTTCGGCCGAGTGTTGAGTGATCCCCCGCGAGGTATGTGAACTTGTATATAAATGGAATTTTAAAGAGGCATGTTATGCCCTAATAAGTAATTTATCTTATGTAATGTTTTAAATAAATCATGACGAATATGATTGTAAATAAATAAAAATAAAACATAATAAAGAATCTTGGAAATCCCGACACTCTATGACAAGCCCAAAACCTTCTCTTCTACCCATTCCATTTGGGAGTGTAAAGCCACATTATAGAGAGTTTTGCTTGAGGACAAGCAAAGATTCAAGTGTGGGGGTATTTGATGTGTGCAAATGCAAGATATAAATTACATCAAATGTGGCATTAAACTAACCCTTTTTTAGTACTAATGTTGGAAAATTGTGTTTTTGTCTTCCTTTTGTATTTTCAGGATTAAATTAGCTCAAATGAACAAAAGAAGCAAAAAGGCAGCTAAATCTAACATAAATACAAGAAAAGGGATAAACGTGGCATGCCCGACCCCTCGACAACATCTTCCCAAGAAAAACAAGAGAACAGAAGGCTGAACACGCCTCGTGCTGAATGAGCACGGGGGCGTGCCCAAGTGTCTGCAGAAAAGACAAAGCTGTAGAAGCTTCTATCACCCACCACGGGGGCGTTCCCAGCGGACACGGGGCCGTGGTCAACTCTAAGATTCGCAGAATCTGAGGAAATCTTGATAGTACAGATACGCTTCTGCACACGGGGTCATGCCCAGCGGACATGGGGGCGTGGTCAACTAATGCAGACAAACTGCATTTAATGAAGAAAGAGAAGACGAGTGGACACGGGGCCGTGCCCAATGGACACGGGGCCGTGTCCGGGCTTCTGTGCAGGCTACAAATAGGGGTGCTTGGCTCATTTGAAAACCATCCCTTGGAAAACCACCTCTCTCACACTTCACCCACCCACCCACCACCACCATCACAACCCACATCCACCACCATCATCCATCATCCATCATCCATCATAGAGTGTGTGAGTAGTCTCGGGATCCAAGATTGATCGTAAGAGTTCTTGACATTCAAAGGCCATGTTTGCCTAAGTCTCTTACATCACTTGGTGAAGACAAGTGTCTAGTGTAATACTTTTTATTTTTAATCTTTTCGCACTTTTTATTTGGTTATGTATTAATGACTTTAATAACTAGTTTCTTATGTTGAAGGTGAGTCTTCCTTATCGTTTTTCCGTGGTGTCTTGGCATTATTTTACTGTCTATATAAAATAAAAGATTTTCACCATTCATATCTCCACGGTCTATATGGAGGTATGTTGGCTACCTGGTCGGGGGTTAAGTGAACGGTTTGGTAAGAGTCTTGCCTTGTTCAGTGTATAGATCCTGCAAGGACCTGGGTCAACTTTAGTAGGACCTCCTTCAATACCCACTGGTATTGGATGGCGGGGGTCCGAACTCCTTGATCCCCTCATATGTAAACTACTATTAAAACTTTAACCCGGCTACTTAGGACTGTATCACTGCTGACTCAGACTACTTAGCCGAGGGTAACGTCACCTCCAGAAGAGGGGCCTACCACAATATGCATTTTAGTTAGTTTTATTTTTCTTGTTTAAAAACATTTTTCTAAACTTTTGATTTGATTAGACGTTGAGGATAAACCGGTACTAAAAGCTCTTGTGTCCTTGGACGACCTCGGTATCTTACCAACACTATACTACGCTCACGATGGGTGCACTTGCCCATATGTGTGTTTGGTGTTAGAAAAATATCGTGTTTTATAAATTTAAAACTTGACTAACGTGTAAAAATGGCTAAAAATATACATAAAAATATAGAACACCACACGCGCATCAATACCTAAATTAGGAAACCTACGTCACCAAATATTAGAAGAAGCCCATAAGTCTAAGTATACAATACATCCTGGAAGTGATAAGATGTACCAAGACTTAAGAAAGAATTTCTGGTGGATAGGAATGAAAAAGGATATACTAGCTTATGTAGCCAAGTGTCTAACTTGTTCACATGTTAAAGCTGAACACCAGAAACCCTCGGGTTTGTTGCAACAATTGGAAATGCCTGTATGGAAATGGGAATTGATAACAATGGATTTTGTTACCAAACTACCCAAGACACGAAAAGGTAATGATACAATCTGGGTGATTGTAGATAGATTAACTAAATCTGCTCATTTCTTGCCGATGAAGGAAACTTTCAGTATGGAACAATTAGCAAAATTATATGTAAATGAAATAGGTTCATTACATGGAATTCCTTTATCAATTGTTTCTGATAGAGATAGTTGTTTTACTTCTCATTTTTGGACAAGTTTCCAAAAAGCAATGGGAACCAAGCTAAATCTAAGCACCACTTATCATCCTCAAACGGATGGACAAAGCGAAAGGACGATCCAGACAATGGAAGATATGCTTAGAGCTTGTGTAATTGATTTCAGAGAAAATTGGGATGATCACTTACCATTAATAGAGTTTTCTTATAATAACAACTATCATAACAGTATCAATGCTGCACCATTCGAAGCACTTTATGGACGAAAGTGCCGAACCCCAGTCTGTTGGGCAGAAATTGGAGAAAAGCAATTATCTGGACCAGAGATAGTACAAGAGACAACAAACAAGATTATTCAAGTCAAGGAACGACTAAAAGCAGCACACGATCGACAAAAGAGTTATGCTGAAAACAGGCGAAAACCATTGGAATTTCAAGTAGGAGACAAGGTATTATTATAGGTTTCTCCTTGGAAAGGAGTGGTGAGATTCATCAAAAGAGGAAAGCTAAGCCCCAGGTATGTTGGACCCTTTAAGATTATTAAAAGAATAGGACCAGTAGCTTATCAGCTACAACTGCCAGAGGAAATGGCAGGAATACATGATGTATTTCATGTATGTAATCTCAAAAAGTGTTTAGCCGATGAATCATTAGTAGTACCTCTTAAAGATATAGAGGTAAATGAAAAGCTTAAGTTCGTAGAAAAGCCTCTACAAATTGAAGACAGGAAAGTCAAGAATCTTAAACACAAGAGATTAGTTCTAGTCAAAATGAAATGGGATTCTAAGAGAGGACCAGAGTACACTTGGGAGCTTGAATCCGAGATACGGAGGAAATATCCACACCTATTCCAGTAGACCTCGAGGACGAGTTCTAAAACAAGGTGGGGAGGATATAACAACCCTCCTAAAATAATTCCGACACTCCTAAAATATTTAGAACATCCCTATACGTCCCCGTATACGTAAAATGGTCCTAAATACCTTTATTTTTACAAAAATTAAAAAAAATCAATTTTTATGGTCTCTCACGGGCCGCGAAGACCTAGTCTTCATCTTACGCGGGCCGCGAGCGAGAGGACAAGAGGCAAGCCCCAGAGCCACCACGTGTCGAAGCTATATTGATGACCGGACCAAGCTAGGGCCTACACCCCCTATCTCGCGGGCGCGTAAGCCCCTTGTAAGTCTTACGCGGGGCGCGAGGGACTGCCGAAGCAGCCCTATAAATGGAGGCCATTGGCCTTCAGTCCCAACTCGTTCACAATTCACTTTCTCTCTCAATTTCTACGTAGCAATTATTATACCCGGGCATTATACCCACTAAATTAGCGAAGCTCTGCCTCGTTGTAAGTATTTTAACCCCCGGTTACGTATTAGATACGCTACCCGATTGATCTAGTGTTCCGTAACGACTGTCGAGGTTCTGCCCGACGTAGTCGTTGGAGTTCTGTCTCGGGGAGGGTATAACTAATGTAAATATTGGGTAATTATACTAATGCATGTGCATTATTTAATTTATTAGATTAAAACCAGGAAACCACAAGAAAAAGTCTAAATTAGCAATGTGTGTAATCCTTCTTTTTGTAAACTGTTTTTACAAAACCTCAATTGTTTTTACATTATAATTAACAGTGATTGAGTATTTGTAATTCTACAATTATCGTTGGTATGTTGGGGTTTTGTATACAAAATTTGTTACTACACTGTGAGTAGTAACATGACCACATGTCGGGTTGACAGTACCGTGGGTGATAATTAAGGTAGAATAATAAACAAATGTAATTGCGGATTGCCCTCAATACTGTACAAGGAAAAATATGTTTTGATTAAATTGGGATTCACTCACCAGTATTTCCCACTGACAAATGTTTTAAAACGCGTTTCAGGTAACAAAATGTGAAAGCCAAAATAGAAGCCAGCTGGAGAGCACTGAAAGCTTGGAAAATGTGGCTATAAAAGTTACCTAGATAAAGAAAGATGTTTTATTCAATAAATTAGGGTTTATCCTCATAAACATGTTGTAATGAAAACTTGGGAATTTCCCATGTGTTTACTATTATGAAAATGTGGTATTTTACTTTGATAAAATATTTCCTAACTACGGTCCTGATGTAAATTCCGCTGCCAAATAACGATAAACACCGATACCACCATCTCTGAGTAGGCCGCGGCCGCCTGCCTCTCGAGGCAGGGGTCGGGGGTTGCGACACTACCACCCGTGCAAAGCGAATGTCATTGCTGATGCTCTTAGCCGACGAAGCTATTTACATAGCGTTCATAATAATCAAGCCCAACACGACCTTGAAGCCCTCATTCGCGACGCTCAACACACCTGTTTCACTGAACGCACTTTGAAAGAAGAACAAATACTTGGAACCGAAAACCAATTAGTGAATAAACCGAATGGTATCTTTCACTATCTCGACCGCATTTAGATCCCCAGTCTCAATAACCTTCGGGAGATATTGCTGACCGAAGCCCACAAATCCCGATATTCCATTCATCCCGGTGCTTATAAGATGTACTAGGACCTCCGTGCCAGGTATTAGTGGCCAGGAATGAAGAAGGATATCGCTCTCTATGTTTCGAAATGCCTGACTTGTTCAAAAGTTAAGGCTGAACATCAACGACCCTCTGGCTTACTCGAACAACCCGAAATCCCGATGTGGAAATGGGAGAGTATAGCTATGGACTTCATTACAAAACTCCCCCGCACGCCATCAGGTTACGATAGCATTTGGGTTATCGTTGATCATCTTACTAAATCCGCTCACTTCTTACTGATACGAGAAGAGTATAAGGTTGAACGATTAGCACGAATCTATACAGACGAAGTCATTTGTCGACACGGGACACCTCATGACATCATCTCTGACCGCGATGGTCGATTTACCTTGCGCCTTTGGGAAACTTTTCAATCTGCTCTTGGTACTACTCTTAATCTCAGTACCGTTTTCCATCCCCAGACCGACGGTCAAACTGAACGCACGATTCGCACCCTTGAGGACATGCTTCGTTCCTGCGTTATAGATTTTGGTGGTAGTTGGGATTCGCATTTACCTTTAGTCGAATTCTCTTACAACAACAGTTATCACGCTAGTATTCAAATGGCACCTTTTGAGGCATTATATGGAATAAAATGTCGATCGCCTATTGTATGGCACGAGATCAGAGACACAGAAATTACCGGTCCTGAGTTATTACAAGAAACGACAGACAAGATCCGCCAGATACGAGACAATCTCTTGAAAGCGCGGAGTTGTCAAAAGAGTTACGCCGCAAGCCCCTTGAGTTCGAAGTTGGTGATCACGTACTCCTAAAGCTTTCACCTTAGAAGGGGGTGATCCAGTTCGGCAAGAAAGGAAAGCTAGCGCCATGATACGTGGGACCCTTTAAGATTCTGGAAAAAATTGGCAAGGTGGCCAACCGACTCGAATTACCGAAGGAACTCAGCAACGTACATCCGACTTTCCACGTCTCGAACCTCAAGAAATGACTAGCCGAAGAAAACCTGCATGTCCCTCTCGAGGATTTGCAAGTTAACGAAACTCTACACTTTGTGGAAAATCCAGTAGAAATCATGGACCGAGAGACCAAGAAACTCCGACGCTCTCGCATTCCTATAGTGAAGGTTCACTGGGAAGGCCAACTGTCACACCCCGATATTTCCACGTATTACCGGTGGGCCCGGTGGGGGAGTATCGTGACGTAGTTGATATCATTATAGTCAAACAACACACTATTTAAATGCACAGCGGAAGCAAAAGATAGATTCATTTCAACCGAATAAAATTGTAATATTAAGTATCACAAAATACTTGAAAATAATCCACAGGTGGATCAAATAAAAAGAAACATTGTTCAACAGACTGAAATGCATCCAAGCTTGCGAGACTCTTATTGATGCTAAGGAGAAAGCCAACCTATTTCGAGTAGTACCTGCACTTAATCTTTTTGGGAAAATACGTCAGTTTACACTGGTAAATACAATCAACTGACTCATTTTGAAAAGGTTTAGAAAGTTGATTTAAATGCACGAGGCACAAACATTTTATAACTTGGGATAATTATTTGAATATAATCTTGTAAAAGAATTACATGTTTCTTATGCGTTCAGTAGCCCGGGTTGACACCGGGTTAGAGCTTAATAGACACACCACATGATATAGTCCCGCAGCGGTTTATTCCCGAACCGGCGGTTATACCTTATTATTTATTTATTTATGCACCGTCGGGTGTACGCCTACACCCCGTGCTTAGGTCGTGGCCATTTCGTAAAATGATGCCAAGGATATCCGGGACATGGTCATTAACCCCCCAAAGGCTTTAAGCAACAAAACAATTTAAACGGGTCATTTCAATGAATTAACCTCCATTTGATTAAAGATTCAATGCCCGACCAAGCAGTATTTTATATACCATACCCCAATCCCGTATATGGAAAATAAGTTAAAAGTATTTACCTTTGCAAGTAATAATCACAACAACCAAGTGCACGTAGCTTTTACCGGGCCTCCTATTCTGGAACGAAGGTTTATAATAACATATTAGAATCCTAACGGGTCTTTAATTAAGCCTAAACTTAGACCGGTTAGTTTTAAAGGAAGATACGGTTCGAACGCATGATTAAGCGAAGACCGGAATAGAATGTGATTTAGACCCGACAAGTTTGAATACTTGTATAATATGGGTAAACTAAACACATTCTGGATTTTGAGATAAAAATGATAAGGTTCGACCCGTTTCGGCTAATTTATGCAAACTAGTTACATAAACCGAACCGAACGCGAATAACGCATAACGGGTAACCGAATGAGTCACGAATAGGTTTCCTAAGTTAATATGCTTTAAATATGTTGTGATATCAGTAGGATACCTTCCATTATGCCCAAAACGAGTTTAATCTCAATTTAAGCCCCGTAGGGGTATTTTGGTCATTTAAAAGATTATAAAAGAGATTAATTAAAATTCTGAGATTCGGGTCTGAAATAATCAGTAAAAAAACTTAATTTAATAGGTTATATCAGTTGGTGATAAGTCTTATATGACAAAATGGTTTTAAACCTATACTATGTGTTTAATACGCGTAAAAAGTCATTTTAAGCGATTTTCGGGTTAAAATAGGAAATCTGAGTTTTCTGATCAGTTTATAAAGTTCAACATACTTCATTTATCATATAAAATTAGTAGCCAAAGGTTTGGTGTCTAAATGTTATGTAAAATTCATTTTATAAGTAAAAAGGGTATAATCGGTATTTACCGAATCAAGGCAATAACCTTAGGTTATGATCAGTTTAAAAATAATTAAAAATCTTCAAAAATCCCAAAATATTATATTACATCAGTGGGTAAAAGGTTTGGTGTCAAAAATTGGGTTTAGATAGGCTTTATGCTAATTGCGCCGTTTAGTTAAATAAAAGCTTTCAAATTACGCTATTGAGCATAACTCCTAATCTAGACCTCCAACTGATGTGAAAATTTAGGGACATGTTTATAAACCAGTAACAAAGATTATTGTCCTCTCACATTTCCAAAATTGTCGTTTTAAGGTCAAATGGGCATTATGGTCAACATTATGCAATTAACGGAAACGAGTAAACGAATCGGACAACCAACGAACCAATCACAGAGGGTTATACTATCATGTAACCTGGTCCTAATAAAGCCCTAAGGCATTTCTAAATCATGCTAATATGGGTCAGAACTGAAAGTCAAAGCAATGGTCAATTTATGCGACTTTCGGTTCCGAACCGGTCCTAAACTGAAAATTGTCAGGTCGGACATGCTTAGACATGTTCTTGCATTGATTACCAAGTTATATGAGTGGTAAAACAGGTTACACGTCTTCTACCTTGCTAATTATGTGTTAATTCGAAATTTAAGTTTCTGTTGACTTTTTCAGATTAAGTTTGACCCGATATTTGACCTAGTTAGAGCGGGAATCAGAGGGTGCCCTTTTAAGGGTTTATTGCCCACCTAATTACCAACTTATAACTACTTTCAATTTGGCTAATCACCAGACCATTAGTGATTAATCGATAAGTCAAACCTTAATTACGACGGTTTGACTTTAAGCTAATTAACTAAGTAAAACACGATTAAGGAAGGTCAAGGAAACTTACCAAGGTCCTATGCACGACTAGTGATGCTTGGGGACTGATCTTGTGCTCCAGGAATGAAGTTATAATGCTTCCAAGTGCAAGTGTTCAAAGTTTGTAACAATGGTTCTTTATATAGTGCCTTTGATTCATCATGATCATGACAAACAAGCCTATGAGGGGATCCCTGATCGATTACAAGTGTCCCTAGAGCCTAAAAACAAGTTTGTGCAGCACATGGTATTGAAAACAAGTGATTTAAGTCGGTTAAAATGGTTATAACAGGCACCTGTCATGTTTTCTGCTGCTGGGACTGCCTTACGGACCGTAAGGCTAAGGCCTTGCGGTCCGTATCCGCTTTTCAAAAATTATCGCCCAGGTGACTGCCTTACGGACCGTAAGGCTAAGCCCATACGGTCCGTAACCTATGGTCAGAAGACAAAAATTTGTATACTTTCAAGCTTTGATCATGCAACTTTACAACCTCGAATCTTGGACCCTTATTATCAGTATGGGACCTCTTGAACATGCTTGAACAGTTAATACAACTTGCCATGCTTCAAAAATGTCTTGGATTCTTTTGAAAGGGAACATGCATGAAGGTTTGTCGTACCCATTCTCATAGGATCCCATCCTTGCAATTTGGATCAATTATTACTAGCATTAACCGGATTAGGATGTTTATCAGATGTTTATAACATAGATTAGGGTCTTGGGATTCATAACTAGGTCGCTCAGAGGTATTTAATTTACATGTCGACCCTTTTAAATCCTACCATACATCTTTAACTTGATTTGGGTTTATAACACTTTTGCCTTACATGACACGTGTCGACATAATATTGGACATGAAATTTCGAGGTGTTACACAAACGCGGCGTCGAGTTCACTTGGGAACTCGAAAGTGATATAAAAGCTAAATATCCACATCTCTTCGTTACGCCTGCGCCTTAATTTCGGGACGAAATTCCCTAAAGTAGGGGAGGCTGTAACAACCCGACTTTCAGGGTTCTTACTTAGATCTGTCATTTATTGCTTAATTGACTTGTACTCTCGAGATTTCGATTATCTCCATGGGTTAAACTATATTTTCGCTACATTTTAAACTATGCTTTATAACACATTCACAACGCTTAATCAAAACGCAGTTATGGCATTTTAACGCTATTTACAACGCTTACTATTTATACGCATTTCATCGCATATCACATCGCATGTTTATACTAAACGCTATCGCAATGAACTCTCATCGCAAACTGGAAATGCAGATTTACTTTTATGCATTAATGTGTTATGTGTGTGTTATTTGTGTGATTATGTGTTTAATGTTATGTGGTTATCTCATCGCAACGCTCACTCGCAAGTCGCTTAAAACGCAACGCTTAACGCACGAAACAAAAGTCGGAAACCAACAAAACGCAACTGGTCGAATGACCACCCGATCTAATGGACATCCGTCCGAATGACCATCCAATCAGATGGCCATCCAATCGACTGGCCATCCGACACCTCACTTGCACTGCCTTATCTCCTCTCACCCAATAAATACCCGCCTGTCACATCACTGTTCACTGATGTGGCAGCTCTATCCGACCCAAACGCTCCCAAGTCTCTTTCAAGCACTTTTCTCTCGATTCAAGGCTATTTTGTAAGTATTTCACCCTAAATCTTGTACTTCCACCATCACTACACACTTTCTCATCATCTTCTCCATCAAAATCACTAGTTTTCACCATAAAATCACCTGATTTGGACTCTTTGAAGGTGACATCATCACGGTTTCATATGCAAACTGTGGTGTGATGTCATCCCGTCAAGATTTGTTCAGATCTAAAGGATTTCTACACCATTTTACATAAATCTCAACAAAGATTTCAACACTTTTCAATTGATTCAAACTTTTCTTCAACATTCTTCACTTTTTACTCAAAACCGACGAAATCTTGGCTAATTCAGGTTCTCTACTCATTCTCTAGTTGAGAACCGGTCTGAGAACGGATTTCCACTGAAAAGATGACCGATTCATGGGTTAAACATGAAGTCCCGACAAGAACAGTTAATTTGTTCGAATGGGGTGATTCCCATCCGATCGAATGGGCTGCCTTGTTGTGTTTCCGTTGTTTGACACGTTGTCACGTCGTCTCCGTTCAAATTTAAAACTTTTTAACTTAGAAGATTTTACAAACTTTTCAAGCAACAGAGCACCCACTCGAATAGCCATCCGGCCGAATAACCATTCGACCGAATGACCATTCGACCAGGTGACTTGTCCCTTATACTATTTCTTGTTCAAAATGATTTGACCAAAACTTCAAAGAATAACAAACTCTCAGTCGAATAGCCATCCGATCGAATGGCCATCCGTCCGGATGACCATCCGACCGGATGACTTGATTTAATACTACAACGAAAACTTCAAAATTTTCCAAACGATTTACAAACGCACTCAGTTATTCGAATGATCAACCGTTCGAATGGTCATCCGTCAGGATGACAATCCGTTCGACTCACTATTCGACACTTATCCCTTTTGACGCGCTGTTCAACGCTTACGCTACTGTTCTATGCTCAGGCTAATCTCCACGCGTTCCCTTCAATCCAAGACTGTGTTTACTAGCTAAACACCTACTGTGAGTATACTCGAACCCATTTTCTTTTAACGCACTTTTGGGTGTTACATACGTTCAATATAACAACCTACACCAACACACAACGCAAACAATTTTAACGCTAACCGCTCCCGCATGTTATACGTGAACTTGAATGCTTGTTATTATGCTTAGACAGTGTTACACGGTACCGCCTCTAGCAACGATAGTACTATAGTTTGGACTCAACACATGTCGTGAACAGGGGTTGCTAGGGATCACGTCTCTTTACTTCACTTGTCTGATGGACATGTGTCGCGCATACTCTACAACGCAGTCTCGTGGTTAAGTGTGAACATAGTTTTGATAGTTACTTGCTTCGTCTGTTACGTGACACATGCTGGTTATGCGTAAACCTTTCGCTATACTATATGTTACTCAAACATGTGTACTCACCTTTACACTCTGTGTATTGACTTTATTTTAATGTATGTGAAAGGTTGATAGGATGTTGTGCTATGATGAACAAGCTAGGGAGTCTAGAAACAAACTAAATAAATCTGAGTTGTCGGAACAACTTATTTGTTTTTGAGACTATATCTGTAATGACTGTTTATGCTTTATATGTTATTGGTATGGGACTTTAACGTTAAATATATCGTCACTAATAGTTGTTATGGATTCTCTTGGACAATTTGTTTCGCTCAGTGCCACGCCGCGAATGATTCTGCTATCGGGTGGGGTGTGACATAGTGTGGGTTGTGACAATTTTATCTGTTATAATGATCCTATTTTAAAATGCCTTTGTTTTATGTATTATATATAGTATAGATAGGAGAATATGCTCTATGGGTTAGGGTAACATAAAAGTTCATACGAGTTGTGAAACTTAGAGAACTTGACCTTATGAAAGGTTTTTTATTTTTTTTTACCAAAAATCCAAAAAAAAAAAAATCAAATTCTCCAAAAAGAAAAAAAAACCTAGTGTTTTTTTTTTTCATTTACAACAACCGTAAATGTTGTAAAAAACTGATATCATGCTGATGTTATTAACTTTTGACAACAACTGTAAGGCTGGGGGTGTGGTTTAAAGCCCCTAGGGGGTTTATAGTGCCGCGTCAGATCCACATCAGCGCCATGTCGCATAGGGGCTTTAAAGCTCCTCCCTTTAACTTGCATGCAATGGTTTAAAGCCCCATCATCATTACCTAATTATTATTTTTATTTAAATTTAAACATTATTTAATTTTGATATATTAATTTAAATAACAAGAAAAAAAATATAAAACTCATAATTTAAATAAAAAAAATACAATGTCATTAAAAAATACAATGCTTAAAAAGTTAAAGCAGGTTAATCTAAAAATACATATCATCACTCGTCATACAACGGATTTTCACCAAAATAATCGCGCATTAACCGTTCATGAGCACCTAACCGATCTCGTTCAAGAAGCCCTTGTCTGGTACGCGTTGTAGACGATTGGGCTTCTTCTCGCAAATAATTAATCGCCTCATGCGTCACTGCGATAAGCATATCGTCGACAATACTGTCAGATGAAGAGCTGGACGAATCGAATGAAGAGTGGGGTGATATTTTTTAGATGAAAAATGATTGGAGAGAATATGTGTGTTTTTGTGATTCATGTGTGTTTGAGTTTGTGTAAATACATGGGGGAATGTTCATTTGAGAAGAAAATTTAATTGAGAAGAAAAAGAACAAATGGTAATTTTGTAAAACATTAAATAGTTTTTTCACTTATCTCATTTATTATCTTTTTTGACTAATTAATTAGTCATAAAGACTATTATCCTCCACACTAACTTTTTTTGCTTACACACATCAAAATTTATCCTACATATTTCGAAATTCATCCTACACGTTGAAATTTATCCTACACAACTCGTAATTTATCCTACACTTTAAATTATTTTATTTTATTTTTTTGAAAAAATATATATTTGAAGATAAGTTACAAATTATTTAATGTAGTTAGCTATTAAAGTGGAATACTACAAATTAATGACCTATGTAGATTTACCAATGTACCCTTATAGTAACATTAAATACCTATATTAAATAAAGTAAAATAAAGCATTTTTATTGGTTGAAATTTCTTCTTTTTTATTCTTACAAAAAATTTCTTCTCAGTTGAACTCTCCACTACATGTATATATATGTGTAGATATTTAATAGTTTTTTTTAAACATGACTGTTGCCCAACGGTCAAATTTGACCAAAGTCTCGAACAAAGCGCTAAAACGCTCTTTACTGGGTTGGCGAGAGATCAATGGCGCCCCCCGTTGGCGCATAGGGGATAGAGTAGGGGTGCTATAGGGCGCTAATGAGTCTGACGTGGTCAGAGACGGTATACCACACCCCAGACCTAAGGGACCAAAAACACCACTTTGAATTTTTTTTTATTCTTTTGCGTAATCGTTTTTGTAACATTTTAATATAACTAGTGATATTCCCCCGCGCTTCGCGGCGGGGATTAAGCCGGTATCAATTTGGTTCGTTACAGTACCTGCATTCGATATAGTAATTGAAAGAGAAAGCATTACATCGACTGAAAACTAAAAAACACATATTGATATGGTACCTATATATGTTGTTCAGTTGATATCGGTTCAGTTCGCTTGCATTTTATGTTTATTTTATTTCAACATTACGATTTTTTTTGGTAACGGATATTCTGCCGCTATCATAAGCCCAATCGAAACCAATTGAACAACATTTGTGTCGGTACCAATATTTTTTTTTAGTTTTTTTGCTTTCAATAAATTGATACTGTATCGCTACCATATTGTACCGAACATGATCGGTACCGGTATACATTCCATTTTATTGTTTCCTGTTTGATAACGGGTACTTTGATCGTATCTTAAAAGTTATATGAGAGAACAAAATATACTTAAATCAATTAAAGTAATAAACAAATAGAATAATAAAACCTTAGAAAACAATATTAAAAAAATAAAAAAAAATTGTTCCCCTCTTTTTATTTCAACATTACGATATATATTTTTTAAACGGATATTGTGTCGCTATCGTACCAAATTCAGTCAAAACCGATTGAATAACATCTGTACCTGTATCCGTATCAATATTTATTTTTAGTGTTTTTGCTTTCGATGAATTAATATCGTATCGCTAACATACCGTACTGAACAACATCGGTACCAGTATATATTCATTTTTATGATTTCTTGTTTGATAATTGGTACTTTAATCGTATCTTAAAAGTTATATAAAAATATATGTTTAAATCTATTAAACTAATAAAACAATATAATAATAAAAACCTAGAAAAAAATATTAAAAAAAATCAAAAACACTGTTCATGGCCTCTTTCTATTAATATGTATAATTATACTTATTATGTTTTGAATCTTACATAATTTTGTTCCAAAAAACGAAATAACCGAAAACCCGAACCGAAAAACCGAAACCGAACGGTTTTTAAAAACAAAAAAACCAACATATCGGTTTCGGTTTTGCCCAAAAACCGAATCGAACCGAACCGTGCACACCCCGCGTAGCCTTCTAAAAGTTGGCCCAATAGAATAGTGACACCACTGGCAGCCACTATTCATTTAGTTGGTTACTGTTCATATGTATAATTATACTTATTATGTTTTGAATCTTACATATAATTTTGTTCCAAAAACCGAAATAACCGAAAACCCGAACCGAAAAACCGAAACCGGAAAAAACCGAAACCGAACGGTTTTTAAAAACCAAAAACCGACATATCGGTTTCGGTTTTGATTTTGCCCAAAAACCAAATCGAACCGAACCATACACACCTCGCGTAGCCTTCTAAAAGTTGGCCCAATAGAATAGTGACACCACTGGCAGCCATCATTTAGTTGGTTACTGTTCAAAAGACTTAGAAATTAATATAAAAAATAAATAATAAAATAATAACTAATAAGGATAATGTAACATTTTAATATAAGTGCGTGAAAAAATAAAAGCAAAACTCATACAAAAATACAAAGTTCTTTGAGTTCTCCCAACTCATACAAATTTTCACTTCATCTAAATAGTATGCTACCACTGTTGAAATCATTTCCTTGTTAACAGATCGGAGAATATTATACGAGTTCTTGAATTTCAAACTCGAATCTTCTTGAACCCTAAAATCCATCACAGCTCGCATCCTCGATTCCGTCAGGTACCGTTTCTTCCTCCGTTAAAATGATTTTTTTATTCAATTTGCATTCGTTATATTAAGGTTTTGCAATTTGATGATGAAATGGAATACTAATCTCGAGCAATTAAGTGATTCAGTCGTATGAATCTCTGTTTCTTTCACTTACTTTATGAAATATGAATATGCTTAAGTTTGAACTACAACCCATATGAGGAAACAAAGATTTGTATGTGATGTGCACACCAACTGTTTGTTAAAATGCTTGTATTGGGAGTAGACCATATTTTATGTCAGTTAAAAGTAATAAAAGTTTTGCATATCAGAATCCTCAAGTTTTGTATTGCTTGTAAGAAGATTGGTGTTGCATTTTGAACCAATGTGCAATCGGTTAAAACAAGTCAATGCGGGTCGGTTAAAGTAGATACAACATTACAGGATTGAGGATTTAATGCCCCTGGTGCAAATAATGGATTTGAAGTTTTTAACTTTGTGGGATGTTTGAACCTGATATGATATCCCTTTTTGTGTTGATGGGTATTGATGTTGGTGTTGGTGTTGTTTTCTTAGTATTTGTTGCTGTTTTGATCTTTTGGGATTGTTTGATGGGTTTGATCTCATTATTTTCTGTTACAAGTTTGATCTTTTTGTGTTGATGTCTATGACATCACTAGCGAGGTACTTTATCTATCTGCTTAGTTTAGAAAGCGATTGGTGTATCGGCTCATGTGGCCTTTTTGATGAAATCATGTTTGAGTTTGTGATTAATTTGGGTTAATAAGTTCATCAATTTGATTATTCCTTTTTATACATAGATCTTAGTGCTTGTTCATGTGGCAGCAGAAGTATCAAGTATCATTCCCCCCCCCCCCCCCCCCCCCCCCCCTCCTCCTGTTTTTACTTCTTTGAAATTGACTCTTAGGGTTGTTCATAAACAGTCCTTTTTTTTTTTTTTAAATTTTACATGTTGAACTTAACAGTTTACTTCACTTTCATTAACTGGAAAGCACAAGAAATCACTGATCTGGAGCGTTTCGTTTTACTTTAATATGTTTACGTTTTAGGTTTTTGCATCCCCTCTTATGTTCTTTCAGTCATAGTTTGATTTCAAAAGTTAAACCTTGGCTTCTCGACATCAATGGTTAGAAGTCAACATTAGAAAAAAATGTAATACGACAAAATAGTTAGTGGTTAAGAATTAAGATTTGAAATGGAAGAAAGAGAACGATATAATAAAAAAAGAATAGAGAGATAGAGATGGAGAATCAGATGTGGTGGGTTTTTTAAAAGATGAATAGAGTTTATATATAAAGAGGAGGTTTAGTTAAGTTATGAAGATTGAGTTTTCATAAAATATATGTCTTATTCGCACTCGTCACTCAACGACCGTCGACCACCCTTATCCATCAACGAAACACCTTCTTAATCGCACTCTACAGATCTCTGGTAACCCTAAGTCCTTAATTGCGCCTTAAATTTTGTAAACCCTAAGTTAGAGTGGAATTCTCCGATTCATGTTGTTTGTTGCTAATTGCTATGAGTTTGCTATTGAGAGTCTGTTCAATTCCGTTAATATGCAGGTTTTAATATGATATTTTGTGCATATGAATTGCTATTCTGTGTTATAACATGTCAAAACTGTTGGTTCTACTTTCCATAGTAATTCTAGATCCTAATTCATATCGCCTACAAATCAACAAACCATCTTATACTATTTGTGTATATGTCATGTGTATTTATACATATGTTATTGGATTTGTATAAAAGTAATATGTACGTTTTTGTATGATGTTCCTCCAAGGGGGTGCATAGTGGTAAGCAATTTGAGTATCTCAAGTTTGAATCTAACTTCTGCCTTTGATTAGGTGTGTCAATCGTGTTGGGTTGACGGGCTGAATTGTTCAATCTGAACATGACCCGTATTTTTATTCGTGTGAAAAACATCAACCCTAACCCCTACACATTTAAAATCATGTAACTTGAACACGATCTCTTAACCCATTTATCCAAACGTGTCAAACGGGTTGACATGTAATAATCAAGTTGTAAATGGGTTAATCAGTTTGGTGGGTTGTAAAAAATGGGTTAAACGGGTTTGTGGGTCGATTTGTTTGATTAAACAGGTTAAACAGGTCAACACAAACATGACCCGCTTATTAAAGTGTTTAACAGAATTAATGATAGAAATATTTTGGTTTAATTATCATCCAACATTAACATGTGCATGATCTGTACTATTATTTTGATCAACCAGGTGCCACATTAACATCTGCAACATGCCAAAATCCTCAGCCGATGAGAAGATCTTAAGTTATAACGACGTCGTGCTAAGGCAATCCGATTTAGGGATTCTAAACGGTCCATATTATCTTAACGATCGCATAATCGAATTTTACTTCAGTTATCTTTCTTCATCACATCCTTCCGAACACATTCTACTCGTCCCACCTTCAATCACTTTCTGGATAATGAACTGTCCCGACATCAGCAGCCTCAACGATTTCCTACAACCCCTAAACCTACCATCGAAACAGCTTATAATCTTCCCCGTAAACAACAACGATGATGTAACGGCGGTAGAAGGTGGCAGCCACTGGAGCTTACTTGCATTTGAGAAAGCCACTAATGTATTCGTGCATCATGACAGTTATGGTGGTATGAACAAGAATGATGCGAAACGCCTTTATAGAACGCTTGTTCCGTATACGGGTGGTTCTGGATCACGTTATGTGGAATGTGAGAGCAGCCCGCAACAAGTTACGGGTTATGATTGTGGTTTGTATGTTTTAGCCATTGCGAAGGAAATATGTGACTGGTTTGATGGCAATTCGACAAAGAATGAGGATTTGTGGTTTGCGAAAGTTGAGGAACGTGTTACGCCTGAAAGGGGTTCGGGTCTTCGTGTCGAGATTTTGGAGTTGATAACGAGTTTAAGAGGAAGAAAGTGATGTTTTGTGGTATGATGTATTTTGGAATTAACTTGTTTGATATGTTTGGATGGAATCTCAATGAATGAAATGTTTCATCTTCATATTTGTTAGTTTGTAGGATTGTAATGAGTATATTAATGATTTCGTTTTAGTTTACATATTTCAACAAACAGACATGAATGTCGTTCGTTTATTTTGTATTTGTAAATGAATGTTGGTTTATGTTTGTATGTTAAGATGATTCATGTGTGTTTATTTCAAAACCAATAATAAGTTAAGAGTTCTATAATGCGTATATATATTGCTTTAAATGTGATTCGAGCCGAAGGTCTCACTGGAAGCAGCCTCTGTATTTCTACAGGGTAGAGGTAAAGTTGTCTATATTTTATCCTCCTCATACCTTACCTTAGCTTTGCTATTAGTAGGATTTACTGAGAATGATGATGATGATGATGATGATGATGATGATGGCTTTAAATGTGATATACAAGACAATTATGTAATCACCTTGGTTTCACTCTTCCACTACCCTCGATTGTCTTTTGAGCAATATATACAAGTGCGTTATGTAGTTCGTGTGGTTCTCAACATATTATTGGTTTTTGAAATGAACATGCCACTATGTATGTATATGTGTGTGAGAGAGAGAGAGAGAGAGATTGCAAGACACGCTCATTCTTCTAATGGATATTTTGGATACACAGTTGTAAAGTGTAGACAAACTATTATATCTGGTTTAGACGCACCGTTATAACTAATTTAGGCGCACTGCTGTTGACTTCTTGGTACAAACCTAGTTCCGTTAATTTGTTATACTTATATGACGTTTATATATAGTTCACCTTCTTATGAAAAATTAAGACGATGAAATCAAGAGTTTTATTATTTTTATCTGAGTAATATTTTTATATTTTGAAAAAAATATTGTTTTGTTATGAATATATTTATTATTAATGTGGTTATCAACACCTAAAATAGATTAGGCTTGTTCCACAAGTTTTCCTTAATTATATATAGTCTTTTGTATCTCTTGTAATATACATATCAATCAATGAAATATTAGATATCTTCTCCCTATTATTTTCTTCTTCTTTCTTTGCTATTAGGCTAGTTTCACAACACGTTATTAGCACGCCATTGCTCTGTTGAAAATCCTAACCCCAACCTTGTTACTCGTCGTACCCAAAACCCTTCTTGAGTTTGTGAGATACATGGAGAGTTCTGGCGAAACTTTTGTTTACACCAGTCCTGGAAAGAAAAAGATATTGGTTGGTTGCTGCTCCGGTGATGTTGGTCATTCGAATGATTTTTAAGGTATGTAAATAGGTTTTCAAAATATATATATTATTTATACTTGTTAGCAAATTAAACATATGATTGAATCCCTGTAATCAACACTAAAAAAAACTAAACTGCTTTTCTGTGTAAATAGTTTTATAAAAGATACAAAGATGTATGTTGTTTTAAACTGTAATCAGACCTCTTAAACTATATAATAGAATACACATATATGTATGGGTTTTTTTTATGTAAACGTAAAACGTATTGTGATATTTCGTTGAAAACCTCCGGCGAGATTAGGGTTTTTTTTAAGATAATGAAGAAAGCTAACACCGGTTAAAAAGTCACGTGGGCTTCAATTTTCCAAATCAGGTTGCCTATAATTATCGATTATTTTTAATAATTTAAATATTTCAATCACATTAATTGTTCTATTAATTTGTCACCTGATTTCTAGAAAATTAAATAAGTTGAAAATTTAATTATAAATCAGTTATTCTGAATTTTGAATAACCCGATAATTTAACATACATATTATTAAGCCCTGATAAGTAATTAAAATTATGAGATTATTTATTTTTCGAAGATTGAGTATTCTAGTTATTAATATATTTAACCATCTATTTTGACAATTTATGATGGAAAGTCTATTAACACATATATGTGGTTATTAAATGAAATTACTCATGTGTTTTACTTTTACAATTGAAGATTTAAATATTTACTTGTAAAGGATGAATTCGTGTTCAATCATATGTTTAATATTGTCTTTGTGTGTTTTATGTGTAGTTTTTGGTTGAAAAAATAAAAGAATAATTAATTCCGTCTATTAACACTCGGTTAACATGTTAACATACAACCCATTTAATGCCCCTTAATACTAGGAGGGAGTGTTTGCAATCTCGGTTAACATGTTATGTCATCATTAACACCCCAAATGTTAGAGTACATCCCATGGCCTAAAATTTAACAATATTCATAGTCTTTTCAAACGGATTTGAAATCTTGGTAAACGGTTTCAAGAAAGTTATCCACTCCATATATTTGTGACCTCATGATAATGTGTTCTCGTTAAAGGATAATTCATAAATTATGGAATCAAATTTCAAAAGTTACTTTATGGATTATATAACGAGTAAATAATGAAAAGCTATCAAGTTTGTCCTGGTTATTCCATTCCCTGAAGTAGATGTGATTATATAACGATTACTGAAAATTTCATGGACATGATTGAGAAGTTTGTAATGGTGCTCGTGTTAATAATGAGATCGATCATCAGAAGTACTATGATAGCTAAGTTGATAATGAGATTGACCATCAGATGTTATGATAGCTAGGTTAATAATGAGATCAACTATCAGAATTATAAAAATGTCATAATGAGATTGAACACTAGATGTGACAAATTATGAGAGTGGTTATATGAGAACATAATGTGAAGAAAGGATACAAAGTAATATAACATGATACTTTGAAATGATAACACATTGTTATCTCACATTTTATGTTATTGATCATTAATTAGAAGTTTATGGATCATAATTAATTAATTAATTGGCATGACCGGTTAGACCACACCGTGTCAATGATGATGTGAAATGTATTGAAGAACTAGACGATTCTTCAAGTTGGTAATCGCATGCAATATTTGTTCTCAAGAGAAATTCATTATTTACCGACCAATGTAGGGTGAGAATCCCTGGATATTCTGGAAATGATTAAAGGATATGCAGATCCCAACATGATACCATTTAGTATTTTAAATCGATGCATCATCTAAATGGTTATCAAATCCACAACCTGAAGTTTGTGCGATTGTGACTTATCTAATGTGATAGCAAGCATATTAATCTAGATTAGTATATCTATTTGGTAATAATGAATTTGATCCCAAGTTATTAACGATCATTGGAATAAGTGTTACTGTTGAGATGATCACTAAACGACTACTATTGATTACAAAGCCAATGATCATGAAAGGAGCAAAAGTTCATTTAGGTACATGTAATTTTAAATATAGTACCATTAATTCACTTCAAGCCAATAAGTTATAGTTCTCCCCATACAGTTGGTTTTTGGTCAAGAACCAAAGATGTCTCATCAAAGATTTTGGTTGTGTGACATATATTGAAACTCATCCAACACACCACACAAAGATGAGACTTCTAAAAGGGTTGAGAATATATGTTGGGTAAAAAAAATAATTGTCTATGATTAAATAGTTAAAACCATTGGTGAAAGATTTGCTTACGGCTCATTGGTTTTCACTTTTGTGAATGAATGTTCCCAACATTAGGGGGAGATAACACGCAGTTGGAAAGTGAAAAGTGAAATGAATTATCATGTCATCTTGATCCTCAGACTATAAACGGTGAACCAAAAGTTCAAAGGATAATTCATTTACCAATATTAAAGAACAAATTACCAGACACATTCACTGACCTAAATAGAGTGACTAAGTAAGTCACATAATCAACTGCTTATGCTCCAGTCATATTTGTGTCCCAAAAGGACAACCACATATTTTCTAACGAGTCTATTGCACGCCTGAAGCGTGGTAGACTAGTCGATTCCAGTAATACAATTCCTCGAAAATTGGAGCAAGTAATTAAGATGGTCAAGTCGTGGTTATAGTAATAAAATCTTCTGGAAAGACAGTAGACATGATGGTTCAAGAAGAACCACAAGTACATGAAAATAAAGAGATCTCGATAAGCTGTATCATGTCTAAGATATGTATGGAATCGACACTATGATTACAATGAAGGGTTTTTTTTGTTCACCGACACCAGTTTTTTTACCGAGTAAAATTAGGTCACCAAAATATTTTATGTTCCAAAGATGATATTGGTTTCGTTAAAAATGATTTTAAAGATGATCCTAACATGATTTCATCCTCCATCGATAACTACATGAATTTCATTATTTCTATGACTTTCTTTACCACAACTTTAAACATAGAAAAGTTCCAAGCTTTCGTAAAAAAAAAAAACCTAATTACCCCCAAATTGTAAGTAATCATCGCATTTAATGGTTAACAATCACATATGAAAGAAACCCACGTGATGCAATAAGAAACAAAGCAATTGGGTTGTCCTGCTTCTTATATGTTATAATATAAATAATATTTACTTATGTCACACCCCTTTCTAAGGCGGAAGCACGATGTGTGATCCTGAAAGGTTCTCATTGCATACGAATGGTAAACATACTACATGCTCGTAAAATAACTCCAAAATGCCATTGTCATTACATAATCAAAACATAACATAAGTTTAGTATTTACATCACACGGCTAATAATTGTTCAAAAAGTTTACAACTTATTTTCAAAGACAACCACAAGGTTTTTAATCATTATATCACCACACGAGATGGAATATAACAATCAAATCCCACAAGAGAGGCGTTGGAGTCTTGACACAACACATCTAAAAACATAAATGACATCCTGGAGCAAGAGTAAGACCGCACGCACATCCACTTTAGTTACCTGAAATACATGTAAGTTTTGGAAAATCGTCAACATAATGTTGGTGTGAATTCATGCAGTTTTGTGTAAAACAGTTAAGCATTCGCCGTAGAAAACATGGTATGTAATTGTACTGAAATAAGTGTTTCTATAAATGTAAGGAATACGAGATCGCTAATGGTTAGCTAGGCCATCAACATGTGTAACGACATAAGAAGCATCCAAACCATAGGCAATTTTACTTGTCGATTCACGACTAGAGACACAAAATCACTGCTTGGTAAAAGTGTGGCCAAGAGTGTTGTGGTTGCCTGAAACCCATTAGATCTAACCTTTTGTTCCGCGGTCTTGGTATGTAATTGATTAATGGTGCTTATGGCACCCTATACGTCACATGATCTATAGTATCATTCTTTAGTTTTTGTAATCATCATACCATGGTACATGTATTTTCCCCAAGTTTAGTAAACAAGTAAAAGTTTAAAAGTGGGGACATGAACTCACAACTTTGCGTATCCTGCGCCGTAAACTTCACCGGTTGGTTTCGTAGCGTCGTGACCTATACGTGTTCTATTAATGTTATGTGACAACCCGCACAAAACCAGGTATCCGTACAACTTAATTAATGATTAATTATTACTTGATTACTGTGCTTGATTGAAACTAGCTGATAAACTGCTACCTGCATACTGATACATGCACTTACTTGCATCATACTTTATTTGCTGTCACTACATTAATTACATACTGAACCCTAGTGACAAACTTGATGCACAAAAAGCACAGTAGCACTAAACGGATACACAGTGAACATGCTGATATAACCAGCATCAGGCAAACACTGCCTCAAGGCCTGTTAAGAGCCTCATATATTTTGACTACACTGGTAGTGAGTGTAGGATATAAGGGTTGTGTTACCGCGTCTCTAGGGGATAAGATACACTGATTCGGATGTGCCAGAACGTACTTTAAGTACCAAACACAGCACTTTAACAATTTAACCAGCTTCTAGCTGACTAGTAAAGTGCCAGAAATGAGAAAATATTACTAGACACTTTCTTAAGTGTCGGGAAAAACAATTGTGTCACTAAAAATGTAATAACGACACTTTAAAGTCTTTTGTAACACTTTAACGGATTACTATCCAACCGAACACCCGGACTTTACCCGAAACACGAAAATATTAGTATTTTCACTATTATTGTTTTTCTGAGCCAGTTAGGGTCCCTGATTACCCTAACACCCGCCATAACACAATTTATGTTACTAACTAAGTTAACACCTAAACTAACTTAGTTAACCTAAACTAAACCCCTAACTAATGTTTAGGATCGAACCAACCCCCCACCCAAGCCCCTAACCGTCCACAAATATAGGGGACACACATCTTGTACTTATGATCTTGCTAATCTCATGTGTCTAGTACTTTGGTGACATGTTTTCCAATGGATAATACACTTAAACTTTGCCTATAAAATAACACTAACTCTAGAGATAAACACCACTTATCACAACACAAAACCAACTCTCTCTTTCTCTCTTGGTGGCTCACGGCCGAACACCACACACACCACCATCACAATTTCGGTTCTTGCTTCCATCATTCCAAGACCATTCAAACATCACAAGACACGTATAAGGAGCTTTGGTGCAAGCGGAACGCGAAGGACCACTCTCGTTGGCTTTTATCCACGCGGTTTTCGTCACAACTCTTCCCTAGCCTTGAGCTAGAGGTATAACCTTTAAATCTTGTTTTCACACATATCTAAAGTGGTTAATAGAACTTTCGTCGGTTAAATATCGTTAACATGCGTTTTGAATCTTTAAAGTCTAGTAAAATCACTAAAATGGAGGTTAATAGCATATGCCTTGTGTAAAAGTCGTAGGACTTGAAATTTGTGCTTATTGTGACCCGATCTATAATGTGGTAGCTCAAATCTTCGTTTAACCCGACTTTGTAAAATCACGTATCATCACATAAGCTTGTTTTTGAAAGATACAAGGGTTAAAAGTGAAACACTACCACATTTTAGAGACATGAACTTGTAAAGAATTATTTTACTTGTGTAAAAGTATTTTAACCGGTAAAATGGTGTTTAAAACTAGCGGATCTACGTATCCGCAAGTGGTATTTTTGAAAGACCACACTTTAAAGAAATCATGTTTTTCTAAAGATGGATCTTGCACTAATAAATATGATTTTATAAACCACAAGTGTATAGACACTTGTGAAATAAGGAGATCCGACAAAGAAGTGTATTTGTCACTTGTTACTAGAAGTTGTAAAGACGGTTTTCTCTAAACACGAGGTTTTTACAAGATTAAAGTTACTTTATATAGAAACCTACATATATAAAGACGATTTACATTATTAATGCGGAAAAACTGCAAGTTCATGCGATTCTGCAAATTTACATATTATTGACTAGTTTGATGTGTCGGAAATTGCTTGATGAAATAAAGAAGTTGTTGAATTGATTTGTTAAAAGAAAATGATACGCTTGAAAGCGTGGCCACCTCCAGTTACAGAGGAAACTCTGGCGAAATTTTCTAAAAACCTAACACTTAGACTTTTTACACAACAAGTGTTACAACTATTTTTGGACATACTTTTGAAACATAAAATTTCGCCAGAACTATATTTTACTAAACATTCGGAGGTGAGATTTTCACAAAGATTAACGTGATAAATATATTTGTCACAACACTGTTTATGATTATTTTGTGAAACACATAAATATTATTTTAGGGTAAAGATAATATTTACAAGCGTTAATGATTCCAAAACTTTGCAAACGCTTACACAAACATATAAGATACACCGGTAATTACATTACCACAAGATTGATAAAACGTAACTTACGCACATGTATTGTATCCCCCATCCTTGGGAAGAAGAATAACTATCAAGCATATACAAAATGTAACACGAAATGGTTGTCTAACTATTTCCCGCAAACATAAACTGTAAAGCTAAAGCACGGCCGTCCGTCTAATAGAATTAGCACTTGTAGGTCGTTGCACAGATTATTGCTTCAGAGACGCTTGATAGAGTTTACGCATCCACTGTGAGTTCATGTCCCCCTTTTCTCTAACTGTTTTCAGTTTTCTTAACTGCGGGGGTGAAATACATGTTACTTTGTTTACAAGTACTTTATACACGGTATGAATAACGTAAGGAGGTTTAGATCATGTGAATGGGTAGTTAGAACCCCGAGGGACTCGAGCGGTAGATCTATTTGGGTGTAGCGAGCCCAGCTCCCGGTCCAACAGAACAGGCCTCTCGAAGGACTAACAGAACGGATCCGGAGTGACTTGGTACCCAACGCAAAATCGGCTAGGGTTGTGTCTTACTTACTTGCATTTCACGACATGCTAATGGCCTTGCAAACCATTGGTGATCACAAGTCCTCTTACACTGCTACATACCAGGAAACTTTTATACTTACAAGTGTTTTACTTACTCACTTGCACATGAACTCGCTCAACATTATTGTTGATTTTTCAACTCACATGTATTTCAGGAAATTAACGGATTCTGGCACGGTATGAACGTTTTCCGCTGCAACCTTTCATGAAGTCATCTGGGTTTAGGGTTGTGCCTCTTTCCTGGACAAGGCATAATCCCTAAATCACGTTTATGTTTTATTTTAAGTTGTAATGTTATTGAACAAGGTTATGGATACTAGAGTATGTCCGCGTTAAACAATGGTAATGTATGTTGATTTCTAAACTTAATGATGACTTGCATGGTTTTTAAATTCATATAGCTTGGTTATGATTAAGCTATGGTATTAAGAAGTCACACCAAAACTAACCACGCTTCCGCAAAGCCAGGGTGTGACAGCTTGGTATCAGAGCTCTGATCATAGCGAACTAGGATTCTGTCTCGAGTCTAGACTATGATCACTAGGGCTCTCACGAAAACATTTTTCTGCATACCACTTAAGTCCAGATCCACACTTTTTACAAACAAATGTTGAGCACATTTTATTAATTATAAGTTCAGCTTGGAGGGCTGAGGATCGATCTGGAGGATCGAGATGGTTAAGCACGTTGGTTTGTTATAAGGATCGATCTGGAGGATCGAGGTGAATAAGGTAGTTGAGCACGTTGGTTTGTTATAGGATCGATCTGGAGGATCGAGGTGAATAAGGTAGTTGAGCACGTTGATTTGTTATAAGGTTCGATCTAGAGGATCGAGGTTTGGTTTAAGTGAAGGATAGAGCAGTCTTGTAGACTGAATGAAATTGGCTAGTAAAGCTAGGAAAAGTATGTGATACCTTACTTGGTGACTTATGTGATTAACTGATTATATGATTGATTATTATACGTATATGTGTTTGTGTTACAAACGTTATGCTTTCATCAAGTACTAGAAAGATGGGCGCTACAACCCCCATGACCATAGTATCAGACGACATAGTTCAACGAAGCACGAGGTGTACATTTCTGATACTACCGGCACAGACAATGACGACTTTCAGCCCTTTGTGCACTGCCTGAAGTCATAGCAGAGCCTACTGATGGCCATTTTGGTGGGATTTTACCACTGGCGGTGATCCCTGCTTCTGTGCCCCTTGCCGCTTATCCTGTTGATGATACGCCCTCCCAACGAGGCCTCTGAAGACGATAACGATCTACTGGAGGAGGACCCATTCGAGGGCAGGGCCTTATTACTGCTAGTATTAGACTACTACATGCGGACGCTCCTATAAGGGAAACTTATGACCATTCCCCTATCCCAGACTCATTTGAGTTTCTGACACCCGCATCTTCGCACATACAGGGAATGCAGCACTACTTACACGACGCCGACCCTGATACGGCATCACTAGCTGCACCGGACCCCGCACCCAGTTTTGGGTATTGATCGTGATTATGAGGACAACCCTGTTTTTCCGCCTGGTGTTGATCCAGACCATGACATTGAGTTCATGCACTTAGACCAGCCCTTGGGGGATCCTGTAACCCCTGTGATTGTTGATCCAGCTGATTTTGAGATGGAGTTTTTGATTTGGAGCTAGCCGTGGCCCCTGAGCCAGGCGTTGCTCCTGACCCCGCATTGGAATATGACCCTGTTCATGCCGATGCACCGGCTGTTGCTTCTTGATTGATCATCTGCTTGGATGAGAGAAAATTTGGGGTAACTGTGCAAGACAATTTATTATTACGGGGGCCCACGTAATAACGATTTGTAGTGCACAGGAATCCTGGTGGACTCTGCAGGCCAAGCTAATGATAACCTAAACACAAATGACCTAGGCGATGTAGCCTCGAGTTCATTCTATTACAAGCAACAAGCCAAATTGACGAGCCTATGTGAGGGCTCAGGAATTTTTCCCCACTTATACAGTGAGTATATTTGCGTGTAAAATGGGGTGATTACATGATGGCTTACGTTGCTATATATATACCCCATAGACAATTGAAACATTGTCCAACCCGCTTCACACTATTTCGACAAAAAGGGAATGTCACCCAGACGTGACACAAGCACCGGTACGTTACTGAGGACAGAAGACGAGCTGCAAGAACGCATCTCACAGATAAATGCACGACATGAAGACCTCCACTCTAAGTACAACGACGGCATTACTGGAGATAACCCTCCAACGGGCTACACCTATAAACAGTTCTTGAACTGCAAGCCTTTGAACTTTGTCGGAATCGGAGGCGCCGTTGCATTTGTTCGTTGGTCCGAAAAGACCAACTCCACTCTAAGAATGAGTAACTGTTCGCCCCAACTGAGTGTTACCTACATCTCAGGGATATTTCTAGATGGCACACTCTCTTAATGGAACCTCCAGGTTCAGACCCTTGGCACAGACGCTGCTTATACACTGAGCTGGGACGAGCTCGAGGAAACGATTGAGAAGAAATGTTGTTTTAGGACAGAAATTCAGAAACTTGACGTGGAGTCCTGAAATTTGAGAAAGGACGAACCAGAGACTCCTGAACATGACCAGCGATCGCACGACTTGTCTAGGGTCGTCCCCTACTAAGTCATTGATGTAGTATGATATAGTGGTGTACTTGTGAGCTTTACATTGTGGTCTCGAATTGTGGCAATACAATCGCAGTATTCTCATCACATGCGATGTTCAATCAACTGTTTATGTCATATAACATGATGTTATGTGATTGACTTGTTGATAACATGAGATGTTATGTGTTGGTATTGTTGAATGCATACGTACGTTTCACTTGCTATAACCTAACCTATGTGAAACATCTTTTAGAAGATGCCGCCAAGACGCGAAATGCGCATGCCCACCTCTGAGGCAGAACTTAAAGAGATAATTGCTGCAGCTATAGCACAGCACGAGGCCCTACGCTCCGAACCAATCAAAGGTACCTCAGAAAATAACGGTTGTTCCTACTGGCACTTCCTCAACTACAAGCCTCCAACGTTCGACGGCACTGGGGGTGCCATAACTTTTGTAAAATGGATTGAATGTATGGAATCCATCTTTCGAATGAGTGGCTGTACGCCAGAACAACAGGTCCCATACGTTTCTGAGCTGTTTCAAGATGGAGCTCGATTATGGTGGAATCTTCAGGTTCGAATAATGGGCCTAACTACAGCATACGCGCTAACTTGGGATGAGTTGAAAGGAATGATGCATAAGAAGTATTGCCCCCACACGGAAACCCAGAAGTGGGAAGATGAATTTCGGAGCCTAATGATGGAAGGTCCGAAGGTGTTGGAGTACGTGCAACGACTTCATGATCTGTCACAAATTATTCCATACCTGGTAAAACCAGAACTGAAGAAATTGGAACAATTCATTTGGGAACTGGCGCCTCAAGTCTTGAGCTTGATGACAACATCAACGCCACCAACAACTGATGCTGCAAGTAAGATGGGTTTGGCACTCGCTACGGAGGCAATTAGACTAGAAAAACTTGCAGACCCTGACAAGGAGACTCAGGTAGAGTCATCCGGAAAGAACAAAAGGAAGCTCACTGAAGGTACCCGAACGAATAATGAGAACAAAGGAAAGGGTTATGTGGGCACTCTGCCCAAGTGTAACACATGCCAGCGTCATCATTCTGGCCAATGTGGACTGAAAACATGCGAAGTATGTGGGAAACATGGTCACTTGAAGGACACTTGTTGGGCCCCTGCCGATCGGGGAGGCCAAGGAGGATTTGGGAATAAAGATAATAACCGTGGTGGTTTTGGAAGTCGCCCACAGGGAAAAGATTACAAGGGTATCCTACCTAAGTGCGACAATTGTTTACGTTATCATGTCGGGCGATGCAAATATGGAAATTGTGGTAACTGTGGCAAAGTGGGACATGTCAAGGAAACTTGTTGGCAAAATACTAAACTTAGTAATGGGGGCCAGGATGGTAGTGAGAATCACGAAGGGGACAACGACAACATTAATTGTCAAGGCAGAATGAGTGATGAACAGAAGCGTGCTCGAGGATGTTTAAACTGTGGAAGCAAAAAGCATTTCAGAAGATATTGCCCGAAGACAATCAGGCGCAAGGATGAAAGCTCCCCGTCGGAGCTAGGGAGGCACGCCAGAGATCCAAGCATGGATAGCGGTACGTCCCACATTACTCAATATTATGCATCCGTATTGCCAACTACTGTTGCAAATTTTACGATTCACAACTCTAGTATTCAAGGACATAATTGGTTTACGTAGCGAGTGAGTAATTATTCCAGTACCCATTAGAACTAGCTTGGGGGAAGCTAGTGGAAGTCAACGCAGTAACTGGAATCGGCACGATAAAACCCAGAGAGCGTAAGTTTACGCAAGATCTATTGCCAGTTGAGTTTGGAAGCTTCGACGTGATGATTGGGGTGGACTGGTTGACGAACAACCATGCGGAGATTGTCATCCGCGCCCCGAAAACGAACGGAGAAATTATCGTAACTCATGGAGCAGGATACGCTCCTACGGATTATCAGACAAAGAAGACCCGACAAGTCTCGCACAGAGGATGTGTTGCATTCTTGGCTCATGTTGTGGAACAGGAAGTCAAAGAACCAAAACACGAAGATATCCTCGTGATTGGAGAATACCCCGAAGTCTTCCTCGAAGACTTGCCGGAATCATCTCCTCACGATTTGTCAAATCCCGCGTCGACTTAATTCCGGGCACTGCACCCGTAGTCGAAGCATCATGGCAACTTACATTTTCGGAAATGCAAGGACTGACAGAGAAATGTTAGCAATGGTTAAAGAAGGACGATGATTTTCAATAAACATCAACTACCGAGAACTGAAAAAGCTGACGATCAAGGATAGATATCCTCTGCCAAAAATCGACGATCTGTTCGATCAACTTCAAGGTTCAAGCTTTTACTCTAAGATCGATCTTCGATCTGGATACCATCAATTAAGGATACAGGAGGAAAGTATCCCGAAAACAGCCTTCCGAACTCGTTATGGACACTACGAGTTCCTCGTTATGCCGTCTGGTTTGACAAACGCACCTGCAGTCTTTATGGACTTGATGAATAGAGTTTGCGAGCCATACTTAGACAAGTTCGTGATTGTATTCATCGACGACATCCTGATTTACTCAGAGACGAAGGCTGAACACGAACAACATCTTAGAACCATTTTGGAGCTGCTAAAGAAGGAACAACTGTACGCCAAATTCTCCAAGTGCGAGTTTTGGCTACGCGAAGTCCAGTTTCTTGGACATGTGGTTAATGGGGATGGAATTCATGTTGATCCCACAAAGATCGAGGCAATCAAGAATTGGGAGACGCCTACAACGCCAACCGAGATTCGACAATTCTTGGGTTTGGCTGGCTACTATCGAAGGTTCATCGAGGATTTTTCAAAAATCGCTCAACCGTTGACGCTCCTGACCCAGAAGGATAAGACGTTTGATTGGGGAATCAAACAGGACGAAGCGTTTCAGATATTGAAAGGTAAGCTCTGCAACGCGCCAATCTTAACCCTACCGGAAGGTACCGACGATTTTGTGGTATACTGCGACGCATCGCGTCAGGGATTGGGATGTGTGTTGATGCAACGCCAAAAGGTCATTGCTTACGCATCACGCCAACTGAAAGTGCACGAGAAGAATTATACCACACATGATTTAGAGCTTGGCGTAGTGGTTTTTGCACTAAAGATCTGGAGGCACTACCTGTATGGTACGAAGTGCACAATTTTCACAGATCACAAGAGCCTACAACATATATTTAACCAGAAGGAGTTAAATATGAGGCAAAGACGATGGGTTGAGTTACTAAACGATTACGACTGCGAGATCAAGTATCACCCGGGAAAGGCGAACGTAGTAGCCGATGCCCTAAGTCGTAAAGAAAGAATCAAGCCCATAAGGGTTAGAGCTTTGGAAATGATTGTACGAACCGACCTTCCCTCGCGCATTCGTGCTGCGCAAAAGGAAGCTCTCTAGAAGGGAAACCTTGAGGAGGAATATCTCCGGGGAATGGAGAAGCTTTTGGTACCAAACGAGGAAGGGACGTTACATTTTGAGAAAAGGATTTGGGTTCCTCTGTTTGGTGGATTAAGGGAAGTTATTTTCGACGAAGCGCACAAGTCACGGTACTCTATCCACCCTGGATCGGATAAGATGTACCAGGATCTTAAAGATTACTATTGGTGGCCTAGGATGAAAGGCGACGTTGCTGTCTATGTGAGCAAATGTTTAACGTGCGCTAAGGTCAAGGCAGAATACCAGAAGCCTTCGGGACTTCTGCAACAACCTGAGATTCCCAAATGGAAATGGGAACAAATCTCAATGGATTTTGTTACAAAACTGCCAAGAACGCCAAGAGGCCATGATATGATTTGGGTGATTGTTGACCGCCTAACAAAGTCCGCACATTTTCTGCCAATCAGGGAGAAAGACAGTACCAGTAAACTTGCGGAAATTTACATGAGAGAGATCGTAGCACGACATGGAGTACCACTCTCGATCATCTCTGATAGAGACGGAAGATTTGTGTCAAGAATATGGCAATCTTTCCAAGAATCTTTTGGCTCACAATTAAATCTGAGCACTGCATTCCATCCGCAAACCGATGGCCAGAGCGAGCGAACAATACAAACGTTGGAAGACATGCTGAGGGCATGTGTTATGGGTTTAGGAGGTAGCTGGGATAAACACTTACCCTTGGTCGAATTTTCATATAACAACAGCTACCACACCAGTATTGGTGTCGCGCCTTTTGAAGCCCTATACGGACGCAAGTGCCGATCCCCACTATGTTGGTCTGACGCAGGTGATAGGCAGCTTGCTGGTCCCGAGATCGTCCAAGAGACGACAGATAAGATCACGCAAATTCTTAAACGCATCGAAGCCGCTCGCCACAGGCAAAAGGCCTACGCGGATCCAAACCGGAAGAATGTGGACTTCCAAGTCGGAGAGATGGTATTATTGAAGGTTTCACCCTGGAAAGGGGTAGCGCGCTTTGGAAAGCGAGGAAAGTTGAATCCACGCTACATTGGTCCCTTTAGAATTCTGGAAAGAATTGGGACAGTAGCATACAAGTTGGACCTACCTGCTGAACTAAATGGTGTTCACGATACATTTCATGTATCCAATTTAAAGAAAAGTCCAACTCAAATTGACGTTGCCATTCCTATCGACGAGATTCACATTGACGACACGCTCCACTTCATAGAAGAACCCGTTGAGGTCACGGATTGGAAAGTTAACAAGACCCGCCGGAGCAGTGTCAAACTCGTCAAGGTACGTTGGAATGCCAGACATGGTCCTGAATTCACATGGGAACGTGAGGACCGGATGAAGGAAAAGTACCCCCACCTATTTCCCAAGAACACTGCTTCTACAAGCAGAACTTAAATTTCGGGACGAAATTTATTTAACGGGGGGAGAATGTGACAACCCGCACAAAACCAGGTATCCGTACAACTTAATTAATGATTAATTATTACTTGATTACTGTGCTTGATTGAAACTAGCTGATAAACTGCTACCTGCATACTGATACATGCACTTACTTGCATCATACTTTATTTGCTGTCACTACATTAATTACATACTGAACCCTAGTGACAAACTTGATGCACAAAAAGCACAGTAGCACTAAACGGATACACAGTGAACATGCTGATATAACCAGCATCAGGCAAACACTGCCTCAAGGCCTGTTAAGAGCCTCATATATTTTGACTACACTGGTAGTGAGTGTAGGATATAAGGGTTGTGTTACCGCGTCTCTAGGGGATAAGATACACTGATTCGGATGTGCCAGAACGTACTTTAAGTACCAAACACAGCACTTTAACAATTTAACCAGCTTCTAGCTGACTAGTAAAGTGCCAGAAATGAGAAAATATTACTAGACACTTTCTTAAGTGTCGGGAAAAACAATTGTGTCACTAAAAATGTAATAACGACACTTTAAAGTCTTTTGTAACACTTTAACGGATTACTATCCAACCGAACACCCGGACTTTACCCGAAACACGAAAATATTAGTATTTTCACTATTATTGTTTTTCTGAGCCAGTTAGGGTCCCTGATTACCCTAACACCCGCCATAACACAATTTATGTTACTAACTAAGTTAACACCTAAACTAACTTAGTTAACCTAAACTAAACCCCTAACTAATGTTTAGGATCGAACCAACCCCCCACCCAAGCCCCTAACCGTCCACAAATATAGGGGACACACATCTTGTACTTATGATCTTGCTAATCTCATGTGTCTAGTACTTTGGTGACATGTTTTCCAATGGATAATACACTTAAACTTTGCCTATAAAATAACACTAACTCTAGAGATAAACACCACTTATCACAACACAAAACCAACTCTCTCTTTCTCTCTTGGTGGCTCACGGCCGAACACCACACACACCACCATCACAATTTCGGTTCTTGCTTCCATCATTCCAAGACCATTCAAACATCACAAGACACGTATAAGGAGCTTTGGTGCAAGCGGAACGCGAAGGACCACTCTCGTTGGCTTTTATCCACGCGGTTTTCGTCACAACTCTTCCCTAGCCTTGAGCTAGAGGTATAACCTTTAAATCTTGTTTTCACACATATCTAAAGTGGTTAATAGAACTTTCGTCGGTTAAATATCGTTAACATGCGTTTTGAATCTTTAAAGTCTAGTAAAATCACTAAAATGGAGGTTAATAGCATATGCCTTGTGTAAAAGTCGTAGGACTTGAAATTTGTGCTTATTGTGACCCGATCTATAATGTGGTAGCTCAAATCTTCGTTTAACCCGACTTTGTAAAATCACGTATCATCACATAAGCTTGTTTTTGAAAGATACAAGGGTTAAAAGTGAAACACTACCACATTTTAGAGACATGAACTTGTAAAGAATTATTTTACTTGTGTAAAAGTATTTTAACCGGTAAAATGGTGTTTAAAACTAGCGGATCTACGTATCCGCAAGTGGTATTTTTGAAAGACCACACTTTAAAGAAATCATGTTTTTCTAAAGATGGATCTTGCACTAATAAATATGATTTTATAAACCACAAGTGTATAGACACTTGTGAAATAAGGAGATCCGACAAAGAAGTGTATTTGTCACTTGTTACTAGAAGTTGTAAAGACGGTTTTCTCTAAACACGAGGTTTTTACAAGATTAAAGTTACTTTATATAGAAACCTACATATATAAAGACGATTTACATTATTAATGCGGAAAAACTGCAAGTTCATGCGATTCTGCAAATTTACATATTATTGACTAGTTTGATGTGTCGGAAATTGCTTGATGAAATAAAGAAGTTGTTGAATTGATTTGTTAAAAGAAAATGATACGCTTGAAAGCGTGGCCACCTCCAGTTACAGAGGAAACTCTGGCGAAATTTTCTAAAAACCTAACACTTAGACTTTTTACACAACAAGTGTTACAACTATTTTTGGACATACTTTTGAAACATAAAATTTCGCCAGAACTATATTTTACTAAACATTCGGAGGTGAGATTTTCACAAAGATTAACGTGATAAATATATTTGTCACAACACTGTTTATGATTATTTTGTGAAACACATAAATATTATTTTAGGGTAAAGATAATATTTACAAGCGTTAATGATTCCAAAACTTTGCAAACGCTTACACAAACATATAAGATACACCGGTAATTACATTACCACAAGATTGATAAAACGTAACTTACGCACATGTATTGTATCCCCCATCCTTGGGAAGAAGAATAACTATCAAGCATATACAAAATGTAACACGAAATGGTTGTCTAACTATTTCCCGCAAACATAAACTGTAAAGCTAAAGCACGGCCGTCCGTCTAATAGAATTAGCACTTGTAGGTCGTTGCACAGATTATTGCTTCAGAGACGCTTGATAGAGTTTACGCATCCACTGTGAGTTCATGTCCCCCTTTTCTCTAACTGTTTTCAGTTTTCTTAACTGCGGGGGTGAAATACATGTTACTTTGTTTACAAGTACTTTATACACGGTATGAATAACGTAAGGAGGTTTAGATCATGTGAATGGGTAGTTAGAACCCCGAGGGACTCGAGCGGTAGATCTATTTGGGTGTAGCGAGCCCAGCTCCCGGTCCAACAGAACAGGCCTCTCGAAGGACTAACAGAACGGATCCGGAGTGACTTGGTACCCAACGCAAAATCGGCTAGGGTTGTGTCTTACTTACTTGCATTTCACGACATGCTAATGGCCTTGCAAACCATTGGTGATCACAAGTCCTCTTACACTGCTACATACCAGGAAACTTTTATACTTACAAGTGTTTTACTTACTCACTTGCACATGAACTCGCTCAACATTATTGTTGATTTTTCAACTCACATGTATTTCAGGAAATTAACGGATTCTGGCACGGTATGAACGTTTTCCGCTGCAACCTTTCATGAAGTCATCTGGGTTTAGGGTTGTGCCTCTTTCCTGGACAAGGCATAATCCCTAAATCACGTTTATGTTTTATTTTAAGTTGTAATGTTATTGAACAAGGTTATGGATACTAGAGTATGTCCGCGTTAAACAATGGTAATGTATGTTGATTTCTAAACTTAATGATGACTTGCATGGTTTTTAAATTCATATAGCTTGGTTATGATTAAGCTATGGTATTAAGAAGTCACACCAAAACTAACCACGCTTCCGCAAAGCCAGGGTGTGACATGTTAGTCACTAGACTTGTATCACACAAGTATAAGTGTAACGACTCACACAAAAATGTCCTAAAAACGTTCTGTAAATATAAACCCGGACCCCTGATGTAACAACCCTCACTAAAAGTCCTATTTATTTTATTATTTTATCCAATAGGAAACCCTAATTGAGACACCCAAGTGATTCTGCGCAAACCCTAAAATTTTCAGAACAATCAGAATTAGGATCAGGGCCCCTAAAACTCAGGGGGGCATTCCCTACTCAACGATTATCCTTATAAGTTATTATAAAAATCGAATTTAAACGTTTCGTCGACTCAGCAGGCCTACTCCCACACGTGGCCACCATATAGTGAAAACATGACCCTTACGGACCGTAAGGGTTGAGTCTTACGGTCCGTAAGCCAGGTCAAAATTGTGTATAAATAGCAGAACATTGGGACTTGATTTCTGGCGATTGAACGACGATCAAACTCGAAATACACGCTGAGATATCGTCCAAATACTCTAAAAACACACACAAATCACTAATTAGTAGAGGGGGTGCTGCTACGATACAGGGTATTAACTCGATCGCTGCTACGATTCAATGTCCGATCGATCTAAACTATCCAATGGATGTTTAAGCGCTATCCTTTGTCATTAGTTGTGATTCCGACAGGATGTTTGAGTACCACCCGAATTGGGGGAAAACTCTGTCCTTCGTTGTGAATCCGATGGATGTTTAAGTGATTGCACTTTGTCATTCGTTGTGAGGGGTTTAATCTCGTGAGTTATCGTAAATGTTGTATTAAGTTACCTACCTAGTTCGTGTGCACGAGGTTACAAGGCTAAATCAATAGGATAAGCTCTGCCTGTATAAATCTGCACTATATCAAGGCTTATCTTTAGACTAAATTGTGGTCGTATGAATCTGCATGATTATCTGTGAGTCATTCTCTTTTTATCAAATTTATTTACAAAAGCATGTTATTTTCAAAGATTATAATTACAGTGATTAAGTTTATGTAATCACCAAGTTACAGCCGGTATGTGGGGTTTTGTATACATTACTTGATAATCTTCACCATTGGGGCAGCCAAGGGGTGATATGACCATAATCACAGACACCATTGGACGAATGGGCCAATGGGTCGAGTGACAAAGTACTGTGGGTAGTTGGTTGATATCTGGAAACATTGTAATCTTTCTTAATACTGTAAATTATAACAAACAAGTCGTTTTAGTAAATAGAATGATTCACTCAGTATTTTCCGCTGACAAAACCTTTTTAAAACGCGTTTCAGGTAATTACAGTAGATTGGAGTAAGAGATGGATATGGCACTGAAAGGCATCAAGAAGTAGCTTATTTTATTAATTAAATCAAATTAAGAAATATTGTTTTATGTAATAAAAGCTACCATTGTAAAACATGGGTTTATCCCATCTATTTAATAAATAAAATCCGGTGTTTTCTAAACTCTGATATTTTTCCTAACTCACGGTTCTGATGAAAATTTCCGCTGCAACGTTTTCAAAATAATCACCGGTACCACTGGGCTGTTCACGACTCCCGATTTCGTCCAGGGTGGGTCGGGGGCCGTGACAGAAGGTGGTATCAGAGCCACTGATTTAAGCCTTTAAGTATTGTGATAATAATACCTAAATTTATATAAAAGAGTTAGGAGATTGCTGTTAACTGGTAGCACACATGATAGCATTTAGACTTGAACTTAAGAAAAGATGCCTTAGTATCAGCTTCGAGATAAGCTAAGTACTTGTGTAAATAAAGTATGATGGGTTTTGATATAACATAAGAATGGTAATTAGAATATTGCAAGATATGATAAATAAGCAAGAATTAATAGTAATTATTGCTTATTGATATTACTTGGTCTAGAATAAGATATGTTACGGGAATACAAATTTCCCTAATTCTGGATAAAAGCCCTAATAAGATAGGCACTTTTAAAATCTTGAAAAGATACTATTTATGGGAAATAGAAAATTTTCTCCGGCAAGACTGGGTATGGTGTAGCAGACTCTCCAGTTTGTCCGGATATACTGAGGTTACCTCTCCGGCGAGAACCGGATAAGACGGGGTATATAATATGTCAAACAAGTGACAAGATTTCCCTAAATAGTATCATGATCTGATATCTGAATTGCTTTGGAAATATGAATCTGTTAAATACATGATCTTATTAAGGGTATGTATATTACAGCATGTGAAATATGTGATTATATAGATAGGTATATCTATAAGAAATTCCAAAAGTCAATTTGGAATAAAGCACAAGCATCTGTGTCTAGATTTCTTTATTAAGAATCTCTTTTCCGATATCAAACATTATTTTGTTTGATCATCTACCTCGTAACCCGTGCGACAATATAAATAATGGAAACCCTTTAAATTGGAACACTAACAAAAGTATAAAGAATTTCTAAATCAGTACCATAGACTATTAACGCAAGTAAGAAGCATGTAAAGTTGTGATAATGTACAAGAAAACACATGAAAATTTAATTATAAGTCCACAGAAGATGAAGTATATCACACACAACTTTCGAGGCAAAATCTTTGGAAAATATAAATTGGGCACGATGACACCAATACTAATTCCGTCAGTAGAATAATTAAAAGTAGCACTTTGCCAAGTGATCCTATAAACGACATGAATGTCGTTAAGGTACGTTGGAACCATATTTTACAACCATCAGTGCACAATCTAATCAGAGTCATAATTATTATCACAGCAAAAGGAGTCACATACCTTTGCAAATCCCCTAATTCATTTCATTTCATTCGACATTCCTTGGTAATGTCACTTAACAACGGTTATCACCCGAAATCCCAGATAGAGTTCTTATATTTCTTTCGTTGAAATTCTGACTTCTACATATAATAAGCTGACTTTCGTGTTTTTACTTCCTTTAATGGTCATCATACTATAAGGATTTCTTCCATAGTAGCAAATATTGATCTATTTTATTTCTTGGTAAATTCACACTTTACACATGCATTGTTTGTTATGCATTTGGTTCATTTGATTTATAAAGACCACTGGAGGGCTTCATTCCGATTTGTTATTTTATCCAAACTCAAATATCATTCCGCTTTTTGTACTATGAACCGCATTATTGCAAAACAATAACTCCTTGATATCGAGTCAAAAAATTTCTTGAAGAACTTAATTTTCTTTGGCATACATAGTTTCTATAGTGACCATGTCCGAACTTTCTTATTAAAACTTGTTTTGTTTAAGTTCAAATTATGTGACTTGCTCATATTACATATTCATTTCAAGATCCCATATGATGGATGGAAGCTATCATATTCAAAATAGTCCCAACAAGCACTTCATTTGTTTTGAACCATAATAGGCTTGTTTAGATCTTCGACTCCATTGAATCATTTCTTTGATCACGATCACCTTGTACTGACATTTTCACAAAATTTAAAGCTTGCACTAATCTCGTTTATATATATCATATACGGATTTAATTATTTATATATTTATAAAAGCCATCTTAACACAAATAGTGTGTTAAGATAATGATACACAAATTCTTGTCATATTTCAGTGTATCTCTTAAATGATTCTTACAACATCAATCTAGCCTTTCGTAATAAGTATTGCTTTAACATCTTCAATCGAAAAGCATTATATAAAATTTATTTTATATAAACTTACAAAATAATATTACTATATTCTTATTAGACCATTGAGGTGAAGAATTTATATTCTATAATAAAATTTCGTTTAAGGTATACTCTCATTTAAGTTTATGTTTAATTATTTATTATTGGTAATTAATATTAATTTTATTATTAGTAATAAAATATTAATAATAATAGTGTTAGTATTATTTTAACATACTAGGATTATTGTCAAGGGCATATATTGAATAAACTAGCCTTAGTTAGGCATGGACTGATCACCTATGCTTAAACAAGGCTGCACTAACCAATATCCAACCATGATAATGACTAGTTAATATATATAAATTAAGTCATCATACTTATTTGGTAAAATTTTATTTATATATAAATATTTTACTCTGTACTGTAAGGAGAAGACATATTTTCATAAAACAATACAAGAATTAGAGGTACAAATAAAATTATATAATATCTATCACATGTTTTGTGATAACTATGTACAGTAACACTCTAACAAGAAAAATTTCCATATAAGAATAATATGATAGTCATCAATTATGTTGGGTTAGGGGAACATTGTACTATATAAATATATATATATAGTTCTCATTTTCACTTATTTACAACAGTTGTAAATAATTCACAACGTTATATAGTTTCAAAATGAAAATAAGTAATCACATAGAATCGACCCATTAAGTGTTATATATTTATAAAATATTTTACAAATACTTTTGTACAATAAATATTTTTACAACTTTCATTTAACGTTATAAATAATAGTGATTTCTTTTACAAAATAATAATATTAAAATATTTTGTAAAAACTTTATTGCAGTGTTTTGTAATATATATTACATAGTAAATATAAGTTATTTTACATAGTATAGTAAAATACTAAAATAATATTTATTTAAAAGTGGTGACCATTTACATATAGTAAAAATACGTAACAAATAAATATATATTACATAATATTTATATGTGATATGTAAAATACGGTTCAGACAGGAACACAAATAATATATATTACATTTGCTTTACAAAATATAATATAAATTGGTCATGCCAAAACAACTTGTTCTTACTATATTTTGATCCCTAGGATATAGTATGAAAAATATGATTACTAATAGTGTACTATCATATTGTTTCGCAATTAAAATAACTTGGAACTCTAATACACTAACTCTATTATCTTTTGGTGTATCTTTGCAATTCACTCATCTTAGCACATTGATTTTCTCATATCATAAATTAATATTTGACAAATCATTTTTCATGCTTTCATTTTATTTGAAACCTGTCAATTCTAAGTCTTCCTCAGTTACCAATCAAAGTAAGCTTCATTTTGACAAAGAATTTTATTAAATTCTAAAAGTTATTCAAATTCATTTTAAATGCCTATTGATCATATATCTTCTGGTTTGAACCTAGTCACCTGGAAATTATATCATTTCATCTCATTCATTTGACATTGATTTCTTGAACTAATTCAGTTGAACCATTGAATCCTACTTACGGTACAACTCGTATTCACAAAATTCGATATTTTAAATTATGTGTCATCTACCCTAAATATTATTTTTATTAACTAAAATGTGACATAATTCTAAAAGAAATATCATAACCCAAATCTCGAGGACGAGATTTTTATTAAGGTGGGGAGAATGTAACGACTCACACAAAAATGTCCTAAAAACGTTCTGTAAATATAAACCCGGACCCCTGATGTAACAACCCTCACTAAAAGTCCTATTTATTTTATTATTTTATCCAATAGGAAACCCTAATTGAGACACCCAAGTGATTCTGCGCAAACCCTAAAATTTTCATAACAATCAGAATTAGGATCAGGGCCCCTAAAACTCAGGGGGGCATTCCCTACTCAACGATTATCCTTATAAGTTATTATAAAAATCGAATTTAAACGTTTCGTCGACTCAGCAGGCCTACTCCCACACGTGGCCACCATATAGTGAAAACATGACCCTTACGGACCGTAAGGGTTGAGTCTTACGGCCCGTAAGCCAGGTCAAAATTGTGTATAAATAGCAGAACATTGGGACTTGATTTCTGGCGATTGAACGACGATCAAACTCGAAATACACGCTGAGATATCGTCCAAATACTCTAAAAACACACACGAATCACTAATTAGTAGAGGGGGTGCTGCTACGATACAGGGTATTAACTCGATCGCTGCTACGATTCAATGTTCGATCGATCTAAACTATCCAATGGATGTTTAAGCGCTATCCTTTGTCATTAGTTGTGATTCCGACAGGATGTTTGAGTACCACCCGAATTGGGGGAAAACTCTGTCCTTCGTTGTGAATCCGATGGATGTTTAAGTGATTGCACTTTGTCATTCGTTGTGAGGGTTTTAATCTCGTGAGTTATCGTAAATGTTGTATTAAGTTACCTACCTAGTTCGTGTGCACGAGGTTACAAGGCTAAATCAATAGGATAAGCTCTGCCTGTATAAATCTGCACTATATCAAGGCTTATCTTTAGACTAAATTGTGGTCGTATGAATCTGCATGATTATCTGTGAGTCATTCTCTTTTTATCAAATTTATTTACAAAAGCATGTTATTTTCAAAGATTATAATTACAGTGATTAAGTTTATGTAATCACCAAGTTACAGCCGGTATGTGGGGTTTTGTATACATTACTTGATAATCTTCACCATTGGGGCAGCCAAGGGGTGATATGACCATAATCACAGACACCATTGGACGAATGGGCCAATGGGTCGAGTGACAAAGTACTGTGGGTAGTTGGTTGATATCTGGAAACATTGTAATCTTTCTTAATACTGTAAATTATAACAAACAGGTCGTTTTATTAAATAGAATGATTCACTCAGTATTTTCCGCTGACAAAACCTTTTTAAAACGCGTTTCAGGTAATTACAGTAGATTGGAGTAAGAGATGGATATGACACTGAAAGGCATCAAGAAATGGCTTATTTTATTAATTAAATCAAATTAAGAAATATTGTTTTATGTAATAAAAGCTACCATTGTAAAACATGGGTTTATCCCATCTATTTAATAAATAAAATCCGGTGTTTTCTAAACTCTGATATTTTTCCTAACTCACGGTTCTGATGAAAATTTCCGCTGCAACGTTTTCAAAATAATCACCGGTACCACTGGGCTGTTCACGACTCCCGATTCCGTCCAGGGTGGGTCGGGGGCCGTGACAATAAGTCACCATCTTTTGTTTATGTATATGTTCTTTGTATGTTTATTCTTCGTGAGGGTCGTGCCCTTGTTTGTCGGGTCTTGCCCGTTTGTCATGTTCTTGCACTTTTGAGTATGTATTGCTTATATGTAAATATATATTTCATTCTTAAAATATATATTTGTTTATAAGTCTTTTTGTCAAGGTAATAAGTTGTTAAAAATAATTTATATTTTTAACTTTTCATGTGTGTTACTTATATTATTTTCCCAAAAATAAGTATAAGTATTTTGTGAAATAATATTTTCAATATTATTTTTGTACAAGTATTTTTAGGAAAGTATACTTGTATTTTATGTAAATACTTGTGTATTTTGTATTTTTCACCAAAAATCAATACTTTGATTTTTATTACTTTTCGGAATTATATTTCTTAAAAATAATATATTTTTAAGACTTGTATGAAATATATATATATATTTTGTCATGCTATAATATATATATATATATATATATGGTTATTCTTGTTAATCACCCGACACTGTAACGCCTCGTATTTCCAAATTTCCATGTTTTTAGAAAATTCGTATTCACTTTCTATTTTAATATCCGCAGTCGAAATCGGGAAAAAAAACGGATTTAAAACGACGAATACCGACATTATTTTTACATATTTATAAATCTAAGATCTTATTTTACGGCACATTACGAAGTTCGGGTTTGAAAGCGGGTTCGTAGAAGTTGGTGGGCCACTTAAAATACAAGATTGAAAGGCCCAAGCCCACTTGAAATAAACCCTATGTATATAAAGAAGTGAAACCCTACTAGTGTCACTTTAATCAGCCGCTCACAATTGTCATCCCTCCCAAATCCATTTCACTACAATTTCAAGAGCATACACATGAACACCAACATCTCTAAATCAAACCTACACCCACATGAAGACCCTTTCAACTCTCAAAGTCTATACCCTAGGAACAATAACCACTTCTCCTCCCTGTCGATTCAAACCGGCAGACCACAAGGTAGCCCTGATGACCGACGACCAGACAACCAGCGACACCGACGTCGACACCGGCCGACGTTCCACCCGCAACTCCCCTCTTCTCTGATTCCTCTAAACCGGCGACCGAATGAAGGAGGCGCCGCCGCGCACGGCGGCAGCGGTGGTGACTCGGAATGACGGCAACACTCCCCCTGTACTCTCGTTTTTCTGGCACATGACAGCAGCGAAGGCTTTTGCGGCGGCGACGGATCTGTTCTTGTTCGGGTCACGGCGCCGACATCGGTTTAGTTCGAATCCCGATTCTAGTTCGAGTCTTGGTTCAGGTAAGGATTTTGAGTTTATTCGGTTCAGTTTTGGATTGTTTCAAGTGTGAGTTTTTTCGGGTTCGTTTCAGGTCCGACAGCCGGAAGGAGCCGAAACTTCGCCGGAAAAAAACCTTTCTTTCTCGCCCACTGTTTCGGTATCAATTCTGTTACTCGCTTAGTTTCAATCTATTCCGTATTGTTATTTTGTTTATTATTGGTGAAACTGTCGAACGCATATAAATCTTACACTAAAAAAATACTAACAGTTGAGTTTTGATATTCTTACTATGATGAGAATGATGTTTTGTATTAAAAAAAACTCAAAACCTTTTTGTTACAATAAAAAAACATTGTAACTAACTGAGCATATGTGTTTAATGTTTCACGGCACTGTTTGGTTTATTAAAGAAGAAGAATGAGATGGTCCAGCCATTCAAGTTTAAATAAAATAAGAAATCAACAAACATCACGAGTTCGAGTCTGGGTCGGGCAGATCCTGGACGTTTTTTTTGACATTTTGAATGATTTTTAGACTTTTCCTTTTTAGTCCTTTTCTGAATATAAAAAGACCCAATTCCTTTATGATAATAGTTTCATTATTTTATTCCATATTATTTCCTTTTCACTCATAACTCAACTGTTACATTTCCATTTCAATTGTAATACTAACATTTGATTCCTTTTATTTTTATTATTTCTTTTAAAACTCTTTTAACAATTCACCTTTTCCTTTAACCACTAAACTTAATACAACATAAATAATTAATCATTTATTTTAATTCCTTTTATAAATTTAAGGGTTAATAATGAAATGAATGTGTAATATCTAATTAATTTGTAAAGAATAAATATTAGGAATTTCAATATAAATAATAACGAGATCGTTATTGTGTTATTCAATATCTAGGATAACCGCTCTTGTTCGTTCTCTTGGGATTTCCCAATCTTACTCGTGCGTTACTTACAAGAAATCGCAACACAACCAAGGTGAGCATACCCTACCCCCTTTTTTTATACTTTAACGTGTTTTGGGGTGCAACATGTATCATTTAACAAAAAATCATATTATACGAAATCAAACGTATTCTCGATATGCTTACGTTAGTTATGCACGCGAGTTTCATTTTGTACATACATGTTATTTGTTACGCTTGTGTTAGTTATACTTGCTAGTTTCAACTTGTATGTCCATGCTATTTTGTTATGCTTAGGTTGTTTATGCATGTTAGTTTCAACTTGTTTATCCGTGCTATTTGTTACGAGTAGGTTGTTCATGTACGCTAGATTTAACTTGGATGTAAGTTGTCACATTGGATTGAGATAAACTTTTATACTTATACTTATATTCAAACTTGTATGCTCGCCAATACCTTTGTATTGATCTATGCTTTTAATACATGTTGCAAGAATATCAATGACGCATGGAATCTAGTAGGATTGCCTAGAAACGCATTTAAACGTTAAATACTTGTTGTATTGTATTTTATTTCATACATGTTGTAATTAGTCCCAAAACCATTGTATTAAACTGTTATGAAATTAAATGAAATTATATTTCTTTTATACGTGTTGTGATTCGAAATTTGTATTATCGGATTTAAGCAACGAAAAGGGTAATTATTAAACACTTGTCACAAATAGCGTTATGAAGCCTCTTGCAATCTACACACTTCGTCTCATCCCGATGTTTCCGCCATCGGTTGAGGTGTGACAGACTGATAATAGAATTATAGTGTTTAAAAGCTGATTATAGCTGAATTGTGCTGATTTATGCAGAATTCTTTAATAAAAGTGAGTTTCGGGTGCTTTTTAGTGCATAGTTTAGCTTCCGGAAAGTTTATATGTTAACCCTTGTATCCACACTTGGGTTTTAATGTATTTTAGATGTTGGACCTATTCCTAGGCCCTAATTCTATTATCTGACTGCTTTCTGCAGAATTGCTGACACAATATGTCTTACCGGTGAGTTTACTAGTCTTTCTGACGCAACGCTTAAAGTAACGCATAAAGCAATATTTGAAGTATAAAACGTGCATGAATTCACATGTATAGCATGTAATCAGACAATGTTGATATTTAAGCACATAATTGCAGATATTAAATAATAATTAAACTGTACGGAAATTACCAGTTTTATGCCAGTTGTCACAGTCTCCCTTCGTTAAAAGAATTTCGTCCCGAAATTCAGGCTGAGTTATCTCCCGCAGGAGCTTTCTCGAACAGATGGGGGTACTTGGTTTTGAACCGGTCTTCACGTTCCCACGTGTACTCGGGTCCGAGCTTAGAGTTCCAACGTACTTTGACAAGCTTAATGTGACTCCTCCTTGTTTTGTGGATCTTCCAATCCGTCACCTCAACAGGTTGTTCTGTAAATCGGAGTGTGTCGTCGATATGCACCTCATCCGCAGGGATGATAACTGTTTCTTGGGTTTGACTCTTTTTAAGGTTGGACACATGGAACATATCATGTACACCATTAAGTTCTTCCGATAACTCCAACTTGTACGCTACAGTACCAATCCTTTCCAGGATCTTGAGTGGTCCAATGTATCGTGAATTCAACTTTCCACGTTTTTCGAACCTTGCTACACCTTTCCAGGATCTTGAGTGGTCCAATGTATCGTGACTTCTTAATACCATAACAACAATCACAACAATGCTATATGATAAAATACGGGATGATCATCCATTAAAATAATTTAGAAAATGCGAAACATATTGTTTTAAAACATCCATCCCGAAACATATTACAAACCATGACTTGTTTAAAATGAGTTCATAAGACTCAACGAAAAACTACCAACAAAACGAGGATTTAAGATATGCAACCCGTCCAGGAATGAGTTGCACTTCCCAAACCCCACAACCCTGGATGACATCCTTACTTAGTACGCAGCTAACATGCACCACTTGCCAGATCCTATTCATTTCCTGAAATACATGTAATTTGAAAAATCAACAAAAGTTAAGCGAGTTCATGTGTAAGTGAGAATATATAAAAAGCCTATGCAGATCCAAACAGGAAGTCCATGGAGTATCAAGTTGGGGATATGGTTTTGTTAAAGGTTTCACCCTAGAGGGTGTGGCACGCTTTGGGAAGCGTGGGAAGTTGAATCCGCGTTACATTGCCCTTTCAAAATCCTACAAAGGATTGGGCTTTTAGCATACAAGTTGGACCTGCATGCTGAACTCAATGGTGTTCATGATACATTCCATGTATCGAACCTGAAAAAGAGCAACTCAACACACCGTTGTCATTCCTGCTGACGAAGTTCACATCGACGACACACTCCACTTTGTTGAAGAACCTGTGGAGGTCACTGATTGGAAGATTAACAAAACACGCAGGAGTAGTGTCAAGCTCGTCAAAGTTCGATGGAATGCTAGACATGGGCCAGAATTCACGTGGGAACGTGAGGATCGTATGAAGGCCAAGTACCCACATTTATTCCCTAAGACCCCTGCAACTAGGCGTAGAACCTAAAATTTCGGGACGAAATTTTCTTAACGGGGGGAGAATGTGACAACCCTCAAAATTTCAGGTACTGTACAAATTAAGTAATCTTAATTACGTGCTTAATGACTGTGCTTGATTACAACTGACAATTTAAACTGCTCAATGATTCTATATCATATATACATGCATCATATTTTATGCAGTCACTCCATTCATTACACACCAACATTAGTGACATACTTGATGCACTCAGCACAGTTAACACACTGAACGGTTGATTCAGAAATAATGCTGGCAATGCCAGCACATAGACAGACAATGTTATTATGGCCAGTATGAGCCAGGGATAGGGTACTACACTGGTTTGGAGTGTAGGGAAGCGAGGACCATAAGACTGCGTTATTAGGTGATAGATATAGTGCCGGGAAGTGCCTAAAGCACACCTTAAATACAGAATTCTGCATTCTTTTATAAAATTTAGCATTTTATTATACCAGTAGAATACACAAAGATGGCAGAGTGGTCCTGTATACTTTCCTAAGTGCCAGGAATGATTTCGTTACAAAAAGAAGCATAAAAGACATTTTACGGCATGATTTAACACTTTAACGGAACGATACGTAACCGAATAACCGGACATTACCCGGGACCCTAAATTTTTGTCAATAACATTGTTTTACTATTTTTGGCTAGTCATGGTACCCGTTTGCCATAACACCCATTAAAAATCATTTTTCTACACATACAAGTCCATACTTACAATTCAATTACTTAGTTACCATTTAGTCACAACTTTTACAAATTACCCCCCCCCCCCCCCCAACCGAATTTTCAGCCAAATCATTACCATATATTTTGTTGAGATTTTATTTCTTGTAATCTTGATTGTGGTTGGCCAAGAGCTAGATGATCATGACTTTAGGGTGACTCATGGATTGCAAGATGTGTAAGAGCATCTCTACATGCATTGGTCAATTAGGATCACTCATCATTACAATCCACACTCTCTCACTCACTCCCTTTCCCCTATTTCGGCCCCCCCATAACCGAAACCACCACCATCACTTGCACACTCTCATCTTCATCACTAACAAGTTCCATTCCAAGCTCCAAGATTGATTCATAAAAGTCACAAGTTGAAGAGCTCTCAAGAAGGCCTTGTTCAAGTCTTTATCACCATCCTTCCTCTTCATCTTTGTTATAGATTTCTACCCTAGCCTTGTGCTAGTAGTAAGTCCCTTCACACCCTTGTTTCACCTTGTTCTTTGTCATGATATGTATAATGTTCATGGCACACAAAAGCTAAAACACTAAAAATATGAACATGGAACCTTATATGAAACCATACATAAAGAGGGTTGCATGAAGACGTTATCGGGTTGGTTTGAGTTTGGATAATACATGCATAATGTTTGATTATTAAGTTATTAACAAATCATGGTTAGGACACTTGGTAAATGCGTTTTTAGTAACATTAAACTAGAAATAAACATGCTGATTGAAATTTCCAGCCAACTTCAACAGGCTGTAACTGGGTCATTTTTAATCGAAAAACTGAATTTCTGGAGTCTAAATTATGTATTTTTGAACAACCGAACAAATGGCACTGGACTCGTAATTTTTCAAGATCATTTACTATTTTTAAAGACCTGTTTTAAGACAGCAGCTCTAGCTGCGATTTTTCTGCTGAAAAAGTGTGTTGTATACGGAGCCGTAACTTGAAACCTGAGTAGAATCAGCTCATGGGATTTTTACTGTAGATGGTCACTGTTGTTGCCGTGATCCTCCAACTGGAATTTTCTTGCTCTTGACCCTATTCCCGAGGATACACCTGTCATTGCACCACCAGCTGCTGAGATCCCAGATGTAGCACCCATACCTGACCCTATTTTTGATGACCTAGCACCATTTGCTACCCATGTTGACCCGAGATACGTTGACACCCACAATGGGTGGATCGAGGAGGATGACTACCCTCCGTATGTGGTCCCAATCACTCCCCCTACCGCACCTATTTCTGCATCGCTTGATGTTCCTTCATTCCACCCGCACACCACAGATATCTAGCGTACCGATCTTCAGATTACCTTCCTACAGGACATTCCTCCGCCACGACCTGGGGAGGGATCGTCGAGACAGCCCTCCGACCACACACCATTTATATCCGGAGATATCCAGTTTATACCACAGGTTCCTTATCCTGGTTTTGTTCCACATATGTCATCTACTGCACCCTTCATGTCTCAATTTCCCCATACTACTTTACCGTTTACATCTACCCCGCACACTACTCATCCAGTTTCAGCTCCGATGGGCGAGCTATTGCTATGGTCATCACCCCATGTTATGCTAGTATCCGACCCTTATCACCCGTTTCACGTCGGATACTCTGTAGAGGACGCACTCACGTCACTGCAGTTACAGCAGGACGCCCTGAGGCGACATGTCCAGGGGTTGGGGAGAGCTCCACATCCTTCATGCCCCTGCCAGACCCCGTTTACAGCACCTCACACTCCTTTTTCATCATCCCACGCTTCAGACATTTGCTTCCTTCCTCTCGATCAACAGGTTGCTTACGTGTTGCGTTTCGCCCATGCACTTGAGGAGGACTTGGTGCATTTACGCCGGTTACTTTTCTCTCGCCTTCCACCTCCTCCTCCACCATCAGCTTAGGGATATTCAGGGCAATAGGGATTCCAGATCTTCTACGGACAGGCTACTCCTAGCGAGAAGACAGCGCTCGAGCCATGATTATGAAGACCTTTTGAGACCACGTTTTTGGTTTTAGATTTATTTGTTATTGTACTCAGGCAAGGGTGATGTAGCCCTTAGTATATTTTGACATATGATGCAATTGTGAAACTGTATTGGTGGTTTTGTTTATGAAACTTAAGTCACAAGTCTTCAAATTTCATGCATTGTTGATTATTTGTTATGATCATGACATGAGGTGTTATGTAAATAATGAATGTTGCTACGTATACGTATGATTATATGCTTACTATGACCTGACCAATATGAAACATCCTCTAGAAAATGCCTCCACGACGCGAAGCACGCATGCCGACTACCCAGGCAGAACTACAAGGGATCATCGCGGCTGCTATTGCGCAATATGCTGCTTCTCAAGGAGAATCAAGCGGAAACATTTCGAACAACAACAACAACACTCCGAATGGTAATGATCAGTCATAGGAGACACATTACACTATATTTGGATGATTCATGTGCGACTGCTAATAATTCCTATAAATGACATTGCCTGTACAGGGTGTACTTTCAAGCAATTCTTAGATTGCAAGCCACAAAACTTTGATGGCACTAGAGGTGTCGTGGCTTTTACCCGTTGGACTGAGAAGACTGAAACAACAATAAGAATAAGCAAATGTGCGCCGGGATAACAAGTTACATACATCTCTGGGCTTTTTACTGACGGTGCCCTATCATGGTGGAATCTCCAAGTTCAAACCCTAGGAGAGGCTGCATCGTACGCCATGACTTGGGCTGAACTGAAAGAGCTGATGCGCAGGAAGTATTGCTCCAGAGCTGAGATCCAGAAATTGGAAACAGAATTTTGGAACTTAAAGATGAAAGGCCCAAAAATCGCAGAGTATGTTCAAAGGTTCCACGATCTGTCCCATGTAGTGCCGTACATGGTCACGCCCGAATTCAAGCGCGTGGAACGCTTTATCTGGGGATTGGCACCCCAAATCCTGAGTATGGTTACCACATCCAAGCCGGCAACAGTTACGGAAGCGATCGATGTTAGTGTAGCACTTACTGAGGAGGCCGTAAGGTTGGGCAAATTCTCGATTTCCGAACCCAAGAAGAAAGAGACTCATGCGGAGTCGGCTGGTGATAACAAACGAAAGTTTTCCAACTTCAAGCAGAGTACAAGCAATGTGAGCAAGAGGGGCGAGTCGAGCACACCGGCCAGAGCCAAAACCGGTGATGAAAACAGAGGAAAGGGTTACATGGGCACTCTGCCCAAGTGTGGTATTTGCCAGTTCCATCATCCTGGCCCATGCAGACTCAGAAAATGTGAATCCTGCGGGAGGACGGGCCATTCAAAGGAGTCATGTTGGGTTGGATCAGGCCAGGGTGGCCAAAGGAGTTTCAATAACAACCATGGTAATGGAAACCGGCCGCAAAGAAATAATGGTAATCGTGGGAATGTCGCGAATCAAGCTGGAAATCAAGGAACCAACGGAAATCGAGGTGGGAATGGTAATGGAAATGGCCGAGGGCCAGGATGCTTCAACTGTGGTGACGTCAGGCACTTCAAAAGAGAATGCCCAAAGCTAAATCAGGCGCAAGGCCGAATCTTTAACATTGGTGCGAGGGAAGCGCGCAAGGATCCAAACGTCGTCACCGGTACGTTCCCTATAAACCAACGCTTTGCATCTGTTCTTTTTGATACCAGTGCCGATTATAGTTTCGTATCGTTAGAGTTTAAGAATATACTTGGGTTGGCCACTAGTAAGTTAGACGTTCCATACTCGATAGAATTAGCGAATGGGAAACTAATTGAAACGAGAGAAGTCATCAGAGGATGTACGATAGAACTGGGAGGACACGAATTTACGCTAGACCTACTACCAGTCAAGTTGGGAAGCTTCGACGTGGTAGTGGGAATGGATTGGTTATCAAACAACAAGGCCGAGATAGTTTGTCATGAAAAGACCATTCGCATCCCCATGACATATGAAGAGACGATCGTAGTACACGGAGAGAAGCGTGATACGCCACTGAGAATTATTAGCTGTCTGAAGGCTAGAAAGTGTTTACGGAAGGGGTGTGTTGCCTTCTTGGCACACATCGTGGATAAAGAAGCTGCCGAGCCAAGGATTGAAGACATTCCGGTCGTAAGAGAATATCCTGAAGTCTTTCTAGAAGACTTGCCAGGGTTGCCGCCACAACGACAAGTCGAATTCCACATTGACTGCGCCTGTAGCCAAGGCACCCTATAGACTTGCACCGTCGGAGATGCAGGAGTTGTCGACACAACTCCAGGAGCTATTGGATAAAGGATTCATCAGACCAAGCTTCTCGCCTTGGGGAGCTCCGGTTTTGTTCGTTAAAAAGAAGGATGGTAGCTTTCGTATGTGTATAGACTACCGCGAGCTTAACAAGTTGACTATCAAGAACCGATATCCTTTGCTGAGAATTGATGACCTATTTGATTAGCTACAAGGTTCAAGCTTCTATTCAAAGATCGATCTTCGCTCAGGATACCATCAACTAAGGATACAAGAGGAAAGCATCCCGAAGACGGCCTTTAGGACTCGTTATGGACATTACGAGTTCTTGGTTATGCCGTTTGGATTGACAAACGCACCGGCAGTTTTCATGGACCCGATGAACCGAGTCTACAAGCCGTACCTGGATAAGTTTGTGATCGTGTTTATTGATGACATTCTAATATACTCGAAGACAAAGGACGAGCACGAACAGCACTTAAGAGCTATTTTAGAACTACTTAAGAAGGAGAAGTTATACGCTAAGTTCTCAAAGTGTGAGTTTTGGCTACGCGAAGTCCAGTTTCTTGGTCACGTGGTAAATGGAAATGGAATTCATGTTGATCCCACAAAGATCGAGGCAATCAAGGATTGGGAGACTCCAAGGACGCCAACTGAGATTCGACAGTTCTTAGGTTTGGCTGGTTATTATCGAAGGTTTATTGAGGATTTCTAAAAAATAGCTCAAATCCTGACCGCACTCACACAGAAAGACAAGAAATTTGATTGGGGTGACAAGCAAGAAGAAGCATTTCAGTTGCTGAAGAACAAGCTTTGTGACGCACCGATTCTATCTCTACCCGAAGGCACGGAAGACTTCGTGGTATATTGTGACGCCTCGCGTCAAGGTTTGGGTTGCGTGTTGATGCAACGCCAGAAAGTTATAGCATATGCTTCACGCCAACTGAAGATACACGGGAAAAATTACACCACACATGATTTGGAATTGGGCGCGGTGGTGTTCGCATTAAAGATCTGGCGACATTATTTATACGGCACACGATGTACGATCTTCACTGATCATAAGAGCCTGCAGCACATATTCAATCAGAAGGAGCTTAACATGAGGCAAAGACGCTGGGTTGAACTGTTGAACGACTACGATTGTGAGATTAAGTATCATCCAGGGAAGGCGAATGTGGTCGCCGATGCCCTAAGTCGGAAGGAAAGGATCAAGCCCATAAGAGTTAGGGCTTTGGAAATGATCGTCCAGACGGACCTCTCTTTGCGCATTCGTGCCGCGCAGAGAGAAGCCCTCAAAGAAAGGAATATTGAGAATGAATATCTCCGTGGGATGGAGAAGCAGTAGGTACCAAACGAGGAAGGAACTTTGTGCTTCATGAGACGAATTTGGGTTCCCTTGTTTGGTGGTTTAAGGAAGGTTATTTTCGATGAAGCTCATAAGTCACGGTACTCAATTCATCCAGGAGCGGATAAAATGTACCAAGATCTTAAGGATTTCTATTGGTGGCCAAGGATGAAAGGCGACGTTGCGGTATATGTTAGCAAATGCTTAACATGCGCCAAGGTAAAGGTCGAATACCAAAAACCTTCAGGACTCCTGCAGCAACCTGAAATACCCAAATGGAAGTGGGAACAGATTTCCATGGACTTCATAACGAAACTGCCAAAGACGCCCAGAGGCCACGATATGATTTGGGTAATAGTAGACCGCCTAACAAAGTCCGCACACTCCTTGCCGATCAAAGAGAAAGACAACACAAGTAAACTTGCGGAGATTTACATGAGAGAGATTGTCGCACGTCATGGAGTGCCTCTCTCAATTATCTCTGATAGAGATGGACGCTTCGTGTCAAGGATTTGGCAATCCTTCCAAGAAGCTTTTGGCTCACAGTTGAATCTGAGCACTGCATTTCACCCGCAAACTGATGGCCAAAGTGAAAGAACTATTCAGACATTGGAGGACATGCTGAGGGCATGTGTAATGGATCTAGGAGGTAGCTGGGATAATCATTTACCATTGGTCGAATTTTCGTACAACAACAGCTACCACACAAGTATTGGAGCCGCGCCATTTGAAGCTCTTTACGGACGCAAGTGTCGATCACCACTATGTTGGGCTGATGCAGGTGATAGACAGCTTGTTGGTCCCGAAATCGTTCAAGAGACGACAGGCAAGAATGCACAGATTCGAAAACGCATCGAGGCGGCTCGCGACAGACAAAAAGCCTATGCAGATCCAAACAGGAAGTCCATGGAGTATCAAGTTGGGGATATGGTTTTGTTAAAGGTTTCACCCTGGAAGGGTGTGGCACGCTTTGGGAAGCGTGGGAAGTTGAATCCGCGTTACATTGGCCCTTTCAAAATCCTACAAAGGATTGGGCTTGTAGCATACAAGTTGGACCTGCCTGCTGAACTCAATGGTGTTCATGATACATTCCATATATCGAACCTGAAAAAGAGTCCAACTCAACACACCGTTGTCATTTTTGCTGACGAAGTTCACATCGACGACACACTCCACTTTGTTGAAGAACCTGTGGAGGTCACTGATTGGAAGATTAACAAAACACGCAGGAGTAGTGTCAAGCTCGTCAAAGTTCGATGAAATGCTAGACATGGGCCAGAATTCACGTGGGAACGTGAGGATCGTATGAAGGTCAAGTACCCACATTTATTCCCTAAGACCCCTGCAACTAGGCGTAGAACCTAAAATTTCGGGACGAAATTTTCTTAACGGGGGGAGAATGTGACAACCCTCAAAATTTCCTGCGCATCAGCTCTTTCAGTTCAGACCAAGTCATGGCGTACGCTGCAGCCTCTCCTAGGGTTTGAACTTGGAGATTCCACCATGATAGGGCACCGTCAGAAAAAAACCCAGAAATGTATGTAACTTGTTGTCCCGGCGCACATTTGCTCATTCTTATTGTTGTTTCAGTCTTCTCAGTCCAACGGGTAAAAGCCACGACACCTCCAGTGCCATCAAAGTTTTGTGGCTTGCAATCTAAGAATTGCTTGAAAGTACACCCTGTACAGGCAATGTCATTTATAGGAATTATTAGCAGTCGCACATGAATCATCCAAATATAGTGTAATGTGTCTCCTATGACTGATCATTACCATTCGGAGGGTTGTTGTTGTTCGAAATGTTTCCGCTTGATTCTCCTTGAGAAGCAGCATATTGCGCAATAGCAGCCGCGATGATCCCTTGTAGTTCTGCCTGGGTAGTCGGCATGCGTGCTTCGCGTCGTGGAGGCATTTTCTAGAGGATGTTTCATATTGGTCAGGTCATAGTAAGCATATAATCATCGTATACGTAGCAACATTCATTATTTACATAACACCTCATGTCATGATCATAACAAATAATCAACAATGCTAAAATTTGAAGACTTGTGACTTAAGTTTCATAAACAAAACCACCAATACAGTTTCACAATTGCATCATATGTCAAAATATACTAAGGGCTACATCACCCTTGCCTGAGTACAATAACAAATAAATCTAAAACCAAAAACGTGGTCTCAAAAGGTCTTCATAATCATGGCTCGAGCGCTGTCTTCTCACTAGGAGTAGCCTGTCCGTAGAAGATCTGGAATCCCTATTGCCCCGAATATCCCTAAGCTGATGGTGGAGGAGGAGGTGGAAGGCGAGAGAAAAGTAACCGGCGTAAATGCACCAAGTCCTCCTCAAGTGCATGGGCGAAACGTAACACGTAAGCAACCTGTTGATCAAGAGGAAGGAAGCGAATGTCTGAATCGTGGGATGATGAAAAAGGAGTGTGAGGTGCTGTAAACGGGGTCTGGCAGGGGCATGAAGGATGTGGAGCTCTCCCCAACCCCTGGACATGTCGCCTCAGGGCGTCCTGCTGTAACTGCAGTGACGTGAGTGCGTCCTCTACAGAGTATCCGATGTGAAACTGGTGATAAGGGTCGGATACTGGCATAACATGGGGTGATGACCATAGCAATGGCTCGCCCATCGGAGCTGAAACTGGATGAGTAGTGTGCGGGGTAGATGTAAACGGTAAAGTAGTATGGGGAAATTGAGACATGAAGGGTGCAGTAGATGACATAGGTGGAACAAAACCAGGATAAGGAACCTGTGGTATAAACTGGATATCTCCGGATATAAATGGTGTGTGGTCGGGGGGCTGTCTCGACGATCCCTCCCCAGGTCGTGGCGGAGGAATGTCCTGTAGGAAGGTAACCTGAAGATCGGTACGCTGGATATCTGTGGTGTGCGGGTGGAATGAGGGAACATCAAGCGATGCAGAAATAGGTGCGGTAGGGGGAGTGACTGGGACCACATACGGAGGGTAGTCATCTTCCTCGATCCACCCAGTGTGGGTGTCAGCGTATCTCGGGTCAACATGGGTAGCAAATGGTGCTAGGTCATCAAAAATAGGGTCAGGTATGGGTGCTACATCTGGGATCTCAGCAGCTGGTGGTGCAATAACAGGTGTATCCTCAGAAATAGGGTCAAGAGTAAGAACGGGCTCTGGAATGACGGGAGCAGGCTGACGATCAGCAGGCATAGCAGGATCCTGATCATCCGGGAGAACAGGAGCCTCAGCAGGCGGCTCCTCGGGAACCAACTCATCCTCCATATATGTCTCCTCATCATAGTTAATACGAGGGAAGTTTCCGAATCCCAACGGCGGGTAAGAGTAAGCTACTGACTCAGAGGAATCTGAGGCTGATGAATCGGAATGAACCTCCATGTCAGGAAGCTCAACCATGGGCACAACGGGGTCAACAACTGGGATATCAGCAAGCGGAACATCGTCCTCCATCGGGGCCCCACCATCCTGGTCTCCCTCCGGGGGACCCTCGATGAGTAGATCGATGTCACCATCGGGTAACGCGTCGAGAGGTTGTTCCTCAAAGGGAACTGCAGCAAATGGGAGAGGGGCAGGGATCGGAACAAGGGGTAGATCCTCTCCTGGCGGGTCATCAGCTAAGGGCATGTCGTCTCCGAAGTTCGGTAGGGGAAAAGGCTGAAAATCATCTTCATCGTTGCTCGGGTAGTCTGAAGTGTAAACTTCCGGGTATGTGGCGAACTCGTCGTCTGAAGTAATGGCCATCGGGTCGCTCGTGTTGGATACAATCACAACAGTCTTCCCAGAAGATGCCACGGTGTCTGTAACACAATCACAACATATGCACATAAATCAGGTAAGCATGTAAACAAATAGCAATGTAATCATGTATGCATCCTAGTCTTCCCAGACTATCCCTCCCCATTTCTAGAACTGAACTCCCTAGTCTCTCAGACTACCCTGGTCTCTAAGACCAACCTCCCAGTCTCTAAGACTAATTCTTTCCCAATCTCTAAGATTGAACTCCCTCAGTCTCTAAGACCGAACTCCCTCAGTCTCTAAGACTGAACTCCCTCAGTCTCTAAGACCGAAATATAAATTTTGAAAAGTGTATTTGTGCCTTTTTGTTTGTAAAAAAAATGTTTGTGCCCTGGATCTGGACGTTTAGTGCATGCAATGTAAAATGTTTGAAAACATTTTCGTGAGAGCCCTAGTGATCATAGTCTAGACTCGAGAATGAATCCTAGTTCGCTATGATCGAGGCTCTGAAACCAAGCTGTCACACCCTGGCTTTTGCGGAAGCGTGGATTTAATTGGTGTGACTTCTTAATACCATAGCAACAATCACAACAATGCTATATGATAAAATACGGGATGATCATCCATTAAAATAATTTAGAAAATGCGAAACATATTGTTTTAAAATATCAATCCCGAAACATATTACAAACCATGACTTGTTTAAAATGAGTTCATAAGACTCAACGAAAAACTACCAACAAAACGAGGATTTAAGATATGCAACCCGTCCAGGAATGAGTTGCACTTCCCAAACCCCACAACCCTGGATGCAATCCTTACTTAGTACGCAGCTAACATGCACCACTTGCCAGATCCTATTCATTTCCTGAAATACATGTAATTTGAAAAATCAACAAAAGTTGAGCGAGTTCATGTGTAAGTGAGTATATAAAAAGCCTATGCAGATCCAAACAGGAAGTCCATGGAGTATCAAGTTGGGGATATGGTTTTGTTAAAGGTTTCACCCTGGAAGGGTGTGGCACGCTTTGGGAAGTTGAATCCGCGTTACATTGGCCCTTTCAAAATCCTACAAAGGATTGGGCTTGTAGCATACAAGTTGGACCTGCCTGCTGGACTCAATGGTGTTCATGATACATTCCATGTATCGAACCTGAAAAAGAGTCCAACTCAACACACCGTTGTCATTCCTGCTGACGAAGTTCACATCGACGACACACTCCACTTTGTTGAAGAACCTGTGGAGGTCACTGATTGGAAGATTAACAAAACACGCAGGAGTAGTGTCAAGCTCGTCAAAGTTCGATGGAATGCTAGACATGGGCCAGAATTCACGTGGGAACGTGAGGATCGTATGAAGGCCAAGTACCCACATTTATTCCCTAAGACCCCTGCAACTAGGCGTAGAACCTAAAATTTCGAGACGAAATTTTCTTAACGGGGGGAGAATGTGACAACCCTCAAAATTTCAGGTATTGTACAAATTAAGTAATCTTAATTACGTGCTTAATGACTGTGCTTGATTACAACTGACAATTTAAACTGCTCTATTATTCTATATCATATATACATGCATCATATTTTATACAGTCATTCCATTCATTACACACCAACATTAGTGACATACTTGATGCACTCAGCACAGTTAACACACTGAACGGTTGATTCAGAAATAATGCTGGCAATGCCAGCACATAGACAGACAATGTTATTATTGCCGGTATGAGCCAGGGATAGGGTACTACACTGGTTTGGTGTGTAGGGAAGCGAGGACCATAAGACTGCGTCATTAGGTGATAGATATAATGCCGGGAAGTGCCTAAAACACACCTTAAATACAGAATTCTGCATTCTTTTTTATAAAATTTAGCATTTTATTATACCAGTAGAATACACAAAGATGGCAGAGTGGTCCTGTATACTTTCCTAAGTGCCATGAATGATTTCGTTACAAAAAGATGCATAAAAGACACTTTACGGTACGATTTAACACTTTAACGGAACGATACGTAACCGAATAAGCGGACATTACCCGGTACCGTAAATTTTTGTCAATAACATTGTTTTACTATTTTTGGCTAGTCATGGTACCCGTTTGCCATAACACCTATTAAAAATCATTTTTCTACACATACAAGTCCATACTTACAATTTAATTACTTAGTTACCATTTAGTCACAACTTTTACAAATTACCCCCCCCCCCCAACCGAATTTTCAGCCAAATCATTACCATATATTTTGTTGAGATTTTATTTCTTGTAATCTTGATTGTGGTTGGCCAAGAGCTAGATGATCATGACTTTAGGGTGGCTTATGGATTCCAAGATGTGTAAGAGCATCTCTACATGCATTGGTCAATTAGGATCACTCATCATTACAATCCACACTCTCTCACTCACTCCCTTTCCCCTATTTCGGCCCCCCATAACCGAAACCACCACCATCACTTGCACACTCTCATCTTCATCACTAACAAGTCCCATTCCAAGCTCCAAGATTGATTCATAAAAGTCACAAGTTGAAGAGCTCTCTAGAAGGCCTTGTTCAAGTCTTTATCACCATCCTTCCTCTTCATCTTTGTTCTAGATTTCTACCCTAGCCTTGTGCTAGTAGTAAGTCCCTTCACACCCTTGTTCCATCTTGTTCTTTGTTATGATATGTATAATGTTCATGGCACACAAAAGCTAAAACACTAAAAATATGAACATGGAACCTTACATGAAACCATACATAAAGAGGGTTGCATGAAGACGTTATCGGGTTGGTTTGAGTTTGGATAATATATGCATAATGTTTGATCATTAAGTTATTAACAAATCATGGTTAGGACACTTGGTAAATGCGTTTTTAGTAACATTAAACTAGAAATAAATATGCTGATTGAAATTTTCAGCCAACTTCAACAGGCTGTAACTGGGTCATTTTAAATCGAAAAACTGAATTTCTGGAGTCTAAATTATGTATTTTTGAACAACCGAACAAATGGCACTGGAATCGTAATTTTTCGAGATCATTTACTATTTTTAAAGACCTGTTTTAAGACAGCAGCTCTAGCTGCGATTTTTCTGCTGAAAAAGTGTGTTGTATACGGAGTCGTAACTTGAAACCTGAGTAGAATCAGCTCATGGGATTTTTACTGTAGATGGTCACTGTTGTTGCCGTGATCCTCCAACTGGAATTTCGTCGATCGGATTTACGATTAATTTATAGTGAATTTTTCCGTAAACTGCGATCAGAAAGCAACAAATCTGATTGCAGTCGGGTAAATAAATTTTTATATAATATTGGTAATGAACTGAGCCCCGATATTTTTACACAATAAATTTTGGATTATATATGACATTCTGTAAAAATTTGAGAATTTTTGGAAAATGTTAACTATTTTATAAAAATCCTCGAAAACAGTCCAGGTGTGAGAAATGAAGCTGAAATAAAGTAAGTAATGCTTTGTATGTCTAAATGTCGGTTTGTCTATTGAGAACACCCTACGGGATAGTTGTAAAAGAAAATGATATGCTATTAAGCATGGACACTCCTATTTACAAAGGAGACTTTGGCAAAATTTTCCAAAAAGTCTAACACTAAGTAAATATTTGCTTTCTAAGACTAGAGTTTACTAGAACATTGAACGAACAAATAATTATCACGCGGAACAATATAAGAATCGTAACTCAAAATACTAAACTCTAAGCCAAGGCACGGCCCGTTCGTCTAATAGACATTTGTACGTGTATGTTGTCGTGTAGCAGACAGAGTTTGAGATACGGTACAAGACGCACTACTGTGAGTTCATGTCCCCCTTTTCTCTTAACTATTTTCAGTTTTACATTTCGGGGGTGAAATACATGTTACAGACATTTACAGACATTTATTATATGGTATGGTTAGCTTAAGGAGGGTTTTTATTACGCGATCATGTGAGTGGTGGGCACAACACTTAAGGCCATTAATCCTCATTGAAGGACCAAGGGACATGAGTGATAGATCTATTTGGATGTAGCGAGCCCACACCCATGAGGCCGGGGCGGCCCATAGTGGTGACTATGTCTTCATACCGGAGACAAATTTGCTAGGTTTGAGTCTTCCTGCATCATTTCACACATACTATTGGCTTTGCAACCCAATGGTGATCAGATTTTTCCTTAATTGCTACATACCAGGGACTTTTACTTATACAGACATTTTAAAGGCTTTTATATACTCATTTACACATGAACTCGCTCAACTTTTGTTGATTTTTCAAATTACATGTATTTCAGGAAATGAATAGGATCTGGCAAGTGGTGCATGTTAGCTGCGTACTAAGTAAGGATGTCATCCAGGGTTGTGGGGTTTGGGAATTGCAACTCATTCCTGGACGGGTTGCATATCTTAAATCCTCGTTTTGTTGGTAGTTTTTCGTTGAGTCTTATGAACTCATTTTAAACAAGTCATGGTTTGTAATATGTTTCGGGATTGATGTTTTAAAACAATATGTTTCGCATTTTCTAAACTATTTTAATGGATGATCATCCCGTATTTTATCATATAGCATTGTTGTGATTGTTGCTATGGTATTAAGAAGTCACACCAATTAAATCCACGCTTCCGCAAAAGCCAGGGTGTGACAAGCGTAGCTTTTTTGTCGATCACGAGCCGCCTTAATGCGTTCTCAGATCTGCACGATCTTATCTATTGTCTCTTGAACCAGTTCAGGGCCAATTGACTGTTTGTCTCCGGCGTCTGCCCAACACAACGGCGAGCGGCACTTGCGGCCATATAGAGCTTCGAACGGTGCGACTTTTATGCTCGTATGGTAGCTGTTGTTATAGGAAAACTCAACTAAAGGTAGATGAGTATCCCAGCTGCCGCCTAGATCCATAACACATGCACGATGCATGTCTTCCAGAGTTTGTATGGTCCGTTCGCTCTGACCGTCTGTTTGCGGATGGAAGGCCGTGCTTAGATCCAGCTGGGATCCAAAGGCCTCTTGGAAGGATTGCCAGATCATTGAGACGAAACATCCATCTCTGTCTGAAATAATTGAAATAGGCACTCCATGACGTGCCACGATTTCTTTAAGATACAGCTCAGCAAGCTTTCCAGTGCTATCCTTCTCTCGGATGGGTAGGAAATGCGCAGACTTCGTTAATCGATCAACTATCACCCATATCATATCATGCCCTCTAGGGGTCCTGGGCAATTTCGTTATGAAGTCCATTGATATTTACTCCAACTTCCACATGGGTTTCTCCTATTGTTGCAGTAGACCAGACGGTTTCTGATATTCGGCCTTAACCTTAGCACAGGTTAGGCACTTTCCAACGTAGACAGCAACATCGCTCTTAAGCTTTGGCCACCAATATATTTTCTTTCAAGTCTTGATACATCTTGTCCGATCCTGGGTGGATCGAGTATCTCGGCTTGTGAGCTTCATCAAAGACGACTTCTCGAATACCGCCATAGAGCGGAACCTAAATGCGTTCCATAAAGTATAAGGTTCCCTCTTCGTATGGTACCAATTTCTTCTCCATACCACAAAGATATTCAGCTCTACGATTCTCCCTTTTAAGGGCTTCTTGCTGGGCGTCATGAATGCGTGCAGTGAGATTTGTTCGAATAGTCATTTCCAATGCTCGGACCCTTAGAGTCTTAACCCTTTCTTTTTGACTTAACGCGTCTGCTACTACGTTTGCTTTTACATGGTGGTACTTAATCTCACAGTCATAATCGTTCAACAACTCAACCCATCGTCGCTGACGCATGTTTACTTCCTTCTGATCGAATATGTGCTGCAAGCTTTTGTGATCTGTGAAGATTGTACATCGGGTACCGTATAAATAATGTCGCCAGATCTTCAAGGAGAATACCACCGCGCCTAGCTCCAGGTCGTGGGTGGTGTAATTCCTTTCATAAACTTTCAATTGTCTTGAAGCGTAAGCGATGACCTTTTGACATTGCATGAGCACGCAACCCAATCCTTGACGTGAAGCGTCGCAGTACACCATGAAGTCTTCGGTACCTTCGTGTAAAGATAGTATTGGTGCATCGCATAGCTTGCTTTTGAGGAGTTGGAAGGCTTCTTCCTGCTTATCATCCCAGTCGTACTTCTTATCCTTCTGCGTGAAGGAAGTCAACGGTTGGGCTATCTTGGAGAAATTCTCGATAAATCTGCGGTAGTAGCCCGCTAATCCCAAAAAATGTCGAACTTCAGTTGGAGTTTTGGGGGCTTCCCAATTCTTTATCACTTCTATCTTGGCTGGGTCTACATGAATACCCTTATCGTTCACCACGTGACCAAGGAACTGTACTTCGCAAATCCAAAATTCGCACTTTGAGAACTTTGCGTAAAGCTTCTGTCTCTTTAATAGTTCCAAAATGGTCCCGAGGTGTTGCTCGTGCTCTTCTTTCGTACGAGAATAAATCAGGATATCATCGTTAAATACAATCGTGAATTTATCGAGATATGGTTTGCAAACACGATTCATCAGATCCGTAAATACTACTGGCGCGTTCGTTAATCCAAACGACATCACTAGGAACTCGTAATGCCCATAACGCGTCCTGAACGTAGTCTTTGGTAAAAACATCAGGAAATTCCTTCACCACATGAATGTCTTAGAGTTTCGGCTCCTCAGCCTTCCTATCTACAACGTGCGCTAGAAATGCAACACATCCTTTTCTCAAGAACTTCTGCGCCTTCATACCGTTGATGATTTACAGAGGCGTGTCTCTTTTTTCTCCATGCACGATGAGAGTTTCATCATTCGCAAGAGGGATGCGAATGATTTTCTCGTGGCAAACAACTTCAGCTTTATTCTTGGACAGCCAGTCCATTCCGACCACCACATCGAAGCTACCCAATTGAATAGGTAAGAGGTCGATACTAAATCTTTGCTCACCAAGTTCTAATGTACAACCCCTAACAACTTCGCCCGATTCAACAAGTTTACCATCGGCTAGTTCTATAGAATAAGGAATATCTAATCTACTAGATTCTATTCCAAGCATACGTTTAAATTCCACATACATGAAACTATAATCGGCACCAGTGTCAAATAGTATGGATGCAAAGTGATTGTTAACGAGAAACGTACCGGTGACCACATTAGGGTCCTCGCGTGCGTTCCTTGCTCCAATCACAAATGCTCGAGCCTGAGCGTTGTTTTCCCTTGGGCAATCTTTCTTGAAATGCTCTTTGCTACCACATCCAAAGCATCCTTGGTTCTGCCCAGCTCCATTACCATTTCGGTTACCATTACCATTTCCATTTCCATTACCAGCACCGTTTCGGTTTCCATTCCCGTTCCTATTACCACTTCCATTTCCTTTTCCCCAACTGTTCTCGGTGCGGTGACCCAGTTTTCCACACTTGTCACATTTTGGAATGCAACAGACTCCTTCATGGTGACGCCTGCACTTATTGCATATGGGCAGAGTGCCCTGATATCCTCTGGTAGTAGCGTCATTCGCAGCTGCAAGTGTTTTCGTTTCCTTGTGTGGATTGGGTCACGTTTCTTGTTGCTGTAACCCTTGTTGTTGTTACGTGTCGCTTGGCTCAGATTCGAATGCTTCCTCTTCTTGTCACCAGACGACTCGGCATGCGTCTTGGTTTTCTAAGTAGGGTTCAGCGATAACTTCTTCATACGGACAACATCTTCAGTAAGGTTGACGGCCAGAGTTACAGCCTGGGTGATCGTTGTGGGTTTTGCAGCAGTCACCATGCTGCGAAATTCCGGAGCCAGTCCCAAGATGTAGCGCTCAATGCGCTTAAATTCGGGAGTCACCAGATAGGGGATCACTCTTGACAGATCATGGAACCTTCGAGTATAACCAACAATGTCCGCGCCTTCCATGGACAGGTTCCAAAACTCAGTCTCCAACCTTTGTAGTTCAGCACGAGAACAATACTTTTCCCTCATTCTTTCCTTCAACTCATCCCAAGTCATACCATACGTAGCATCATCACCCAAAGTTTGGACTTGCAAATTCCACCAAGTCAAAGCCTCATCAATGAACAACCCAGTTATAAAAGTGACTTGCTGGTCCGCGGTACACTTGCTCATGCGGATAGTGGAATCAGTCTTCTCCGTCCAGCGCACAAAATCCACTACACCTCCAGTGCCGTTATAATTCAGTGGCTTGCAGTCGAGAAACTGGTTGAAGGTGCAGCCTGGAATCGTTTCAATCAATTCACATGTGAGCAATCAATGAAATAATGAAACAAAGACTGTTTATAAATTTCACTATGTTCAGCAAATCATTTTAAGGTTACCTTGAGCTGTGTTTCCTCCAGACGAATCTCCATGTCCATTACATCTAGTACCGCTTGGTCCTCCACTGTGCTCAATGCGGTTCGCCTCATAGTGGGCGATGGCTTCGGAGATCCTTTCTTCCAGCAGGGAGTTCAGTTCTTCAGCAGTCCTCGGCATCGGAGGAGGGGGGGGGGGGTTGATCAGAATCCTGATTGTTCATAGCTCTCCTAGGTGCCATGTTCTTTCAAAACACAACACAACAGCGTTAGACATTTGTTTGACATCATCACACGAGACAGTGGTAATATGTATACACAGCATACAACCACATAAGTAACATCAAACGATCCGCCAAACATATAAATCAATTCATACAGCAACAAGCGTGCATAAACAGATAAATACTGATGTGTCATAAGATATTCACCGAGTCTTTATACATATCAGGACAACTTGTTACATCATTGTTTACGAAGAAAACATAACGCATAAGGGTTACATCACCCCATAGTACAAGTTTAATACATATAAAAGACAAAATATCTTTCTTCACATTGGCGGTTCTTGTCTTCAAGTTGCACCCTAGCTCGGTTGGTCTTCATACCCAAAAACACTGCTACATCAAAGTACCTGCAAAGAAAACTCAATAGGCTGGGGGAGAGGCTGTGGGTGTAGGGAAGATAAAACTATGAAGAATGGTCACTTTATCCTCAAGCTCATGAATTCGACGGATGAGGGTGCTGATCTGAGCAGGAGTGTGGGGAGGTGTAGGAACACGGGTAGGAGTAGATGGTACAACAGGCATAGCGTTATCATCACCACCAGTCGGGTAAACTCTCAGTCCAGCTGTAAAAAAGGGCCGAAGATATCACTGAATCGAAAGAATCGGCGTCAGACTCAAGATTAGAATCGGAAGGGACATCGGCAATGGGCACAACAGGAGTCGCCACATCATTATCCAGATCATCAACGAAAGACCAGTCCTCGTCAGGGATGGCAGCAAAAGGAATAGCATGAATGGGAAAAAGCTCAACGAGGTGTTCACCATCAGGGTGTCCTATGATTAAAGTAACGCATAATTGCTGACACAGTGTGTCTTACCGGTGAGTTTACTAGTCTTTCTGACGCAACGCTTAAAGTAACGCATAAAACAATATTTGAAGTATAAAACGTGCATGAATTCACATGTATAGCATGTAATCAGACAATGTTGACATTTAAGCACATAATTGCAGATATTAAATAATAATTAAACTGTACGGAAATTACCGGTTTTGTGCCAGTTGTCACAACTTACTCGGTTAATATTCATATATATATATATATATATGTGTGTGTGTGTGTGTGTGTGTGTGTGTACTATGTTATAACCCCGTGTATTACACGGGTCGAATAAATGAATTTTATATACTAAATAATAAAACAATATATCTTTAAAAATCTCCTTTATTGCACTGGTTGAATAAATATAATTTTATATATTAAATAATAAAAAGTTATATCTATAAGAACCATATTGTACGGGTTGAATAAATATAATTTTACATACCAAATAAAAAAGTTATATCTTTAAAACCACGTGTATTACACGGGTTGAATAAATATAATATTGTTTACCAAATAATAAAATAATACATTTTTAAAAAACCTCATTTATTACACGGGTTGAATAAATGTAATTTTATATACCAAACAATAAAAAAGTTACATCTTTAAAAATATGTGTATTACACGGGTTGAATAAATGTAATTTTCTATTCCAAATAATAAAAATTATATATCCTTAATAAAACCCCGTGTATTGTATGAATTGAATAAATCTAATTATATATATATTAAATAATAAGAAGTTAGATCTTAAAAAACCTCATGTATTACACGAGTCTAATAAATATAATTTTGTATAGTAAATAATAAAAAAAGTATATCTTTAAAAAACCACGTGTATTACACGGGTTTAATAAATCTAATTTATATACCAATAATATTTTATTAGAAAAATAGAAGAATGACATTCGAAATTTAAAGTATGATGAAATTTAATATTAACTCATTATTTATTTAATTAATATAAGATAGGTTTGGAAGTGAGACGAGAAAATCACAAAATAAATGCTTACAATGAATGATAGGTGTCACACATTAATGTTTTATTATATAGTATAATATAAATATATATTTAGATTGATATAAATAGATTATTCTATTGTAGTAAAATTTGTTAACGAAGTCTCAATAAATTTAACCCTTTATTTAAAACTTGTAAATGTAGAAATGATAAATAATATTAGTTAATTTTATTTTAAGTTTCGTAAAATCTATTTGATACCAAACTAAACAAAACGTTCAAATATATAGTTAATATCAAGAGTATATTACGATTTTGGCCCCGTGGTTATATCACTTTTACCCATTTAGCCAAAAAATGAATCTTTTAACATCTGAGCCCCCAACATCTTTTTTTTAACTCTTTTGGCCCCTAACACTAACCCCATCCATTTACTTTTAGGGACAAAAAGGGTTAGAAAAAAAGACGTTGGGGGCTCAGATGTTAAAAAAAAATCTTTTTGGGCTAAAAGAGTAAAAATGATATAACTACAGGGGCCAAAATCGTAATTTACTCTAATATCAAATTAGATAACTAAGTTTGAATTTGAAGTAAATAGATAAATATAAAAGTAATAATTAAACTAAATAATATTTAGCAGGAGGGTTATCTATAATTAATTAAAAGAGATTAAACTAAAAAAATCATTATCCATAAGACATGGCCTAATATGATGACAAGTGTTCTCAAAATGGTTTCTTTTATTATATAGTACTAGCGGTAAGACCCGTGTGCAAACACGAGTGGTTTGTAGAAAACCATGCATAATACATTTTATGATGGAAATGATTAAAAAATAGTTATAAAATATAAACAGGCGTCAAAGGAATCATCTTCTTGTTGAGCTTTCCATAACCTCTCTTGTATATCAACTCCTTCACGCTCTTCAAGTTCGTGTATCTGATATAAATTAAACAAAGTTTCCATTCGTTAGTTCATTTAGTTTAAGTACCCGTGTGTTACACGGGTTACTCAAAGTTAATTTTTTTTAAATGATAAGATGTAAATAATCCTATAAAATTAAAAAACCTGAGGTCTCTTTTATTCTATTCGAGTACAATGTTTTCTCTTATTTTTACAAATAAATTATTAATAGAAAGATAGTTTTACATTAAATAATGAATATATGCTGAGTGTACATCAAAGGATGGTTCCATTTACACACACATACCTGACCATGAAAGATGGTTTTACATTGAAAATCATCTCACTTTTCAGCCCAGCCCATAAGTTTTGGTTTTCCGTTGACACTCCAATTCCATTTGAAGCGTACTCGTAAGCAAGTAATCTCAAACCACCATCTACACAAAGTTAAAACACTGGCTTGACTCTTGTTACGTTGTTTGACAACTGTTTGACCAAAGTCAAACCACTGTTTGAAAAAAAAAATATCTGTTTGACCAAAGTCAAACAATTGTTTGCAAAAATATGATTCTTAGTGGTTCAAAAGTCTGTTTGACCAAAGTTAAAACACTGTTTGACCAAAGCCTGTTTGACCAAAGTCAAACTACTGTTTGCAGAAATATGATTCATAGTGGTTGTTAGGGCATGGATTTTATGCTAAGGATTATCTATCCTGAGACTGGCATGGATCACGGATCCTTAACGGATGATGCAGGGAGTCTGAGGATCCAGGATCCTTAACATTACTTATGATTTCTAACAATTGTCACGTTTTTAATGTTTATACACAGGTAATGGACGACATGGACTTAGTCTTTGCTGGAATCTCGTCGAATATGCTTCATATAGGCACGTGCTTGATGAAAAATAACCGTTTTGGAGAACATGGGTGACTTCCACCTTTTTCGGAAAGTTTGTTACTTGATATTTTTCTATCTTTAAAGGGGAAAACAACTCATTTTTAGGTATAAGTCGAATACAACACAAAAAAAACACACAACACTCGAACTCTCTGCAAGTTATTGGCGAAATACACACACTCACACTAGCAATCCATTGTATTGAGCTTGTTTTCTTCCAAAGTTGTACAAGGATCATTATTGTTTTTGCAATACATTTGATGATCGGTAGTTTCCATCACCCGAGGTTTTTCATGCCGGAGATCATTCATTGATCAAGGGCTTTTTCCTCGTATAGATCTCGGTGTTTATCGTGGATTTCATTTTCTATTCGTTCATACATTTGATCATTTAAATTAAGCACTCAGCCTCACAAAATCGGATTTGGTTGCATTATCCCTGTGTGATTTTTGACCAAAACAGTTTGGCGCCCACCGTGGGGCAATTGGTGCTTCAATTCTGAAAATTTTGTTCATTTCATTCATTTATGTGTGTTACCTTCAACCACATGGCTTCTCAGGGAAAAACTACTTCAAGCTCCATGCCGGCGGTCACCTCTTCATAGGGCATTCCACCTTTTGCCTCCCGCTCCTTCTGGATCCCCGAAGAATGCTGAGAATGCTGCGAAGAAGCCAACCCCCGTTTTCTAAAAAGCAACTACTGCCGTTTCTTCTAGTCCTACTAACAACGATCTTTATTCTTTGATTTTTCAGATGAAGGATTACATGCAGCAGCAGGACAAAACTAATGACAGGATCCTTCATGAGATTGATGAAATCAAGAAATTGAAGAGATCAGCGGAGGATCACTCTCTATTGATGCCTAGATCACTGAATTTCGGATCTCCAGTCATAACTCTCCAGCACTCCACAGCATCAGGCGTCCAATACCAGGGTGGATCGTCAAGTATACGCTATGGATCATCGACAATGACACAGGCTCAAGGATCCTACTTTCAGCCTTCAAGATTGAAAGGGTTACAAAAGGGTACTTAAAGGACACTAACCGGTGCAATTTAGCACTTTAACGAACCGGTACCTAACCGAACAACCAGACATTACCCGGAACACCAAAATAATGCTAGAAGCATTGTTTTTATTTTTCTATGCTAGTTCTGGTGACCGAACATCATAACACATCCTATAGATATCTAAACACATATAACACCTAACTTACACACTTGTAATGTAACTAATCAAGTAACTAATACTTGAAAAAAAAATTACATTTTACCCCCCCCCCCATAGTTAGGCCGGTTAGGGGACATGGTTCCCACAAAATATTTGATTTCTATATTTTACTAGATATGTTGGGGAATATACCAACATAATATACCATATTCTAGACACATTATACATGGGGTAAACAATTGGTGGAGGATTTTTATAAGAACCACAAGACTAAAACATAATCACCATTCACTTTCATCAACACAAAGCTCCTTCTTCTCTCCTCCTTCTTCTTGCAATCGGCTGAACCAAACACCCCCATCATCACTTTCATTCACCCACTTCTCATACATTCCAAGCTTGTATTAAGGTGCTAGAAGGTACTTTTATCTTCTTCATTTGTCCTCTTGATCATCCCTAGCCTTGTGCTAGTGGTAAGAACATTGATCCCTTCTTTTATCATCATATGGAAGTGGTTAAAGTAGGTTCATGTTGATAAACTTAAAGAAACACTAAGAAACATGAAGATGAAACTTGAACACAAAAGATTCAAACATAAAGCTTTACATGAACATTTACATGATGAAATGTGGTAGTAGGATGTTGTAGTGAACATGATGTTGATTACTTGATGATTTACTCGTTAATATGGATGTTAAAGGTCGTTGTTGATCACTAGACATGTTAACGGAACAAATAGAACATGCGTTAGAACACAATAAACTGAAATCAGCTTCTGTCCACATATTTACAGCCAACTTCAGTTGGCTGTAACCAGATGGTAACTTAACAAAAACTTGATTTTCTTGAGTCTATCACGTGTTATTATGAAATACGGTTCTAATGGCACTGGAATCATAATTTTTGGACTTCGTTTACTATTTTTAAAGACCTTTTTTGTACTGTAGATGACCACTGATGCATTTGTAATCCTCCCATTGGAATTTCGTAAATCGGACTTATGATGAATTTTAAATAAATTATTCCGTGGACTGCAGTTAGAAAAAGATGAATCTGATTGCAGTTCGGAAAATGAATTTTTATAAAATATTGGTAATGAATTGGATCCCGAAATTTTTACACATTAATATTTGGATCGTTTAAGACATTCTGTAAAAGTTTGGGAATTTTTGGAACAAGTTAACTATTTTATTTAAATCCCCGAAAACAGCCCAGTTTTGAAGATTAAAGCTGAAACGACATAAGTAGTAATTTGTGTGTCTAAATGTCGGGAAGGTTATTTGAGAACGACCTAACGTGTTATATGTCAAAGAAAATGATATGCTACTTAGCATGGACACCTCCATTTACATAGGGGACTATGGCGAAATTTTCTGAAAATCCTAACACTTAGTAAATATTTTCTAGACAAATGTTTGCTAGTGTGTTCTAAACTATGCTTTTCGAATATAAACCTCCCCATAATTTTTGTAACAAAAATACACATACAACATACAAGATACATAATTCGGGTGCAAAACACAATATACTTATATTAATTTTTGAGAAAATAATATAAGTAAGATACTTAGTTAAAAATATAAAATATTTTTAACAGAACAATACAAATACAAAAGATAGAGACTTGTGCTTGTACGAAACAAGTCTAGTGACTGACGATAAGAAAACACGTAAAGGTCACGACGCACTATAAGCAAATCCGGTGAAGTTTACGACGCAAGGAACGCAAAGTTGTGAGTTCATGCTCCCCCTTTTTCTTTAACTGTTTTGGTTTTATAACTGCGGGGGTGAAATATATGTTACAAATATTACAGTGTTTACAAATGGTATGATGGATACAAGAATTGAGGAATGATACGAGAAATCGTGTCATGAATAGGGTACCATAAACACCATTAATCGTGTACATACTAAGACCGCAGAACAAAAGGTTAGATCTAATGGGTTTCAGGGCAGCCCCACTCTTGTTGCCCACTAGAACCGAGTAGTGTTTTTGTGTCTCAGTCGTGAATCGACTACTAGAAAAATGCCTATGGTTTGGTGACTTCCTATGTCGTGTCACATGTTAATGGCTTTGCAACCCATTAACACTTGATACATACAGAAATACATGATTTATACAAGAATACTTGATTTATACATGAGTATGTGGTGTACACAAAAGACTTGATTTATACAAGATACAAATTATGTTTTCATACATAGTGTACAAACGTGAAATACAAAAATTGCATGAATTCACACCAACATTATGTTGACGTTTTTTTTTTTCCAAAACTCACATGTATTTCAGGTAACTAGTGGATGTGCGCGCGGTTTTACTCATGCTCTTGGATGTCACTTTTGTTTATCTTTGAATAAAGTTGTAAGCTTATCAGACAAAATGCTGTCTTGTGATGTAAACACTTAAACCATGTTTTCGGTTATGTAATGTTTGGCATTTTGAAGTTATTTTATGAGCATGTAGTATGTTTACCTTTCGTATGCAATGAGAACCTTTCATGATCACACCTCGTGCTTCTGCCGCAGAAAGGGGTGTGACAGATTGGTATCAGAGCTGCGATTGTCGTGAACCAGGATTCCTTCTCGAGTCTAGTCTACAATCTCTAGGATCCTTTCAGGAAAACGATTTTTTCAAAGAGTTTTCATTGCATAAAAGGTCTCGCGACATCCACTACCTGAAACTGTTTACATGAGTCAAGAAAAGACACTACGAGACTTAGAGTGCACAGAAGTAGCACTTGTCTTTAACTGAGAAATTACTTGCAATTATGTGTGATAATTAGCATATACTAGAAGTAGAATGTCACAAGTATACGTGACTTTACCTGAAAACAATGGCCTATCTGAAGGAAGAAATACGAGGATTAAACGAACGGTGCGGACTGTGCAAGGAGTTACGTAATTATGGATGCATACATAATTATGGAATTTAGTGCACAGAAACCACATCAAGTCTTGTCACGTATAGCTTCCCTCAGTGCAAGAAAAGGGTCAAATGTGAACACCCCTCCCCCAGCCTATTAAACACTCTTTTAAGAGAGTAATGATTTAGGGTATAAAGACAAGAACCGCCAATGTAAAATAAGGTGTTTACCTAACTATACATGCTTGCTGCGGTATGAATTGATTTATACATTTGGTGGATTGTTTGATGTTACTATGTGGTATATGCTTGTGTATATATATATATACTACTATTGTCTCGTATGATGATATCAAACAAATGTCTAACCCTATTGGGTTGTGTTCTTCAGAACATGGCACCCAGAAGAGCTGTGAACGCTCGTGACCAACCTCCTCCTCCCCCACTGCCAAGAATTGCCGAAGAGCTGGAAGCTCTACTGGAAGAAAGGATCTCCGCTGCTATCGCCCATTACGAGGCGAACCGTACTCAAGACAGTGCAGGACCAAGCAATGCTAGACGTAACGAACATGGAGATTCGTCTGGAGGAAACACAACTTAAGGCTGCACCTTCAAGCAGTTCCTCGACTGCAAACCACTGAACTACGATGGCACCGGAGGAACAGTGGCGTTTGTACGCTGGACGGAGAAGACTGAGTCCACCATCCGCATGAGCAAGTGTACCGCGGACCAACAAGTTACTTTTGCTACTAGGTTGTTTGTCGACGAAGCTCTGACTTGGTGGAACTTGCAAGTCCAAACTATGGGTGATGATGCCGCGTATGGCATGTCTTGGGATGAGTTGAAGGAGAAAATGAGAGAGAAGTATTGCTCTCGTGCCGAACTCCAAAGATTGGAGACTGAGTTTTGGCACTTGACCATGGAAGGTGCTGACATCACTGGTTACACTCGAAGGTTTCACGATCTGTCTAGAGTGCTTCCCTTCATGGTGACTCCTGAATTTAAGCGTGTGGAACGCTACATTTGGGGACTGGCCTCAGAATTCCGCGGCATGGTAACTTCGGCCAAACCTCAAACCATTACTGAGGCGGTAACTCTGGCTGCCAACCTTACTGAAGATTGTGTTCGTAGGAAGAGGTTATCACTAAACTCAACTGAAAGGACCGAGACGCATGCTAAGTCGTCTGGTGACAAGAAGAGGAAGCATTCGAATCTGAATCAAACAACTCGCAACAACAACAAGGGCTTCAACAACAAGAAGCGCGACCCTAAACCGCCTCAGGAAGCGGAAACTCTTTCAACCATGAATGATGCTCATACCAAAAGGTACCTGGGCACTATGCCTTTCTGCAACCAGTGCAAGCGTCATCACGGAGGAGTTTGTCGCATTCCAAAATGCGACAATTATGGAAACCTGGGTCACCATACCGAGGACTGTTGGGGAAAAGGAAAGAACGGGAATGGAAACCGCAACGGTGCTGGAACTGGAAACAATGGTAGAAATGGAAATGGCAATGGTAACCGGAATGGCCATGGAGCTGGGCAAAACCAAGGATGCTTTGGTTGTGGAAGCACGGATCATTTCAAGAAAAATTGCCCAAGGGGAAACAACGTTCAGACTCGAGCGTTTGTGATTGGGGCAAGGAAAGCACGCGAGGACCCTAATGTGGTCACCGGTACGTCTCTCATTAACAATCACTTTGCATCCATACTTTTTGGGTGCCGACTATAGTTTCATGTCTGTGGAATTTAAACGTATGTTTGGAATAGAATCTAGTAGATTAAATATTCCTTATTCTATAGAAATAGCCGATGGTAAACTTGTTGAATCAGGCGAAGTTGTTAGAGGTTGCACGTTAGAACTTGGTGAACGAAGGTCTAGCATCGACCTCTTACCTATTCAATTGGGTAGATTTGATGTAGTGGTCGGAATGGACTGGTTGTCCAAAAACAAAGCTGAAGTTATTTGTCATGAGAAAATCATTCGCATCCCTTTAGTGAATGATGAAACTCTCATCGTACATGGAGAAAAACGAGTCGCGCCTCTGCGAATCATCAGCTGCATGAAGGCACAGAAGTGCTTAAGGAAAGGATGTGTCGCTTTCCCAGCGCATGTTGTAGATAAGAAGGCGGTGGAGCCGAAACTCGAAGACATTCCTGTGGTGAAAGAATTCTTCGATGTTTTTCCTGAAGATCTGCCAGGACTACCTCCGCAACGACAAGTTGAATTCCGTATAGACTTGGTCCCAGGAGCCACTCCTATAGCCAAGGCTCCCTATCGACTTGCACCATCCGAGATGCAAGAATTATCTACACAACTCCAGGAGTTGTTGGATAAAGGATTCCTAAGGCCAAGCTTCTCACCCTGGGGAGCTCCAGTATTATTCGTAAAGAAGAAGGATGGAACACTGCGGATGTGTATCGATTACAGAGAACTGAACAAGCTCACGATCAAGAATCAGTATCCACTACCGAGGATTGATGACTTATTTGATCAGTTGCAAGGATTAAGCTACTATTCCAAGATCGACCTTCGATCTGGATACCATCAGCTAAGAATACAAGAAGAAAGCATACCAAAGACCGCATTCCGAACGCGTTATGGGCACTACGAGTTTCTTGTGATGCCATTCGGACTGACAAACGCGCCAACGGTATCTATGGATCTGATGAACCGCGTATGCAAACCATATCTCGATAAATTCGTGATTGTATTTATCGATGATATCCTGATTTACTCGCAAACGAAAGAAGAACATGAGCAACATCTCAGAACTATTCTGGAAGTACTGAGGAAAGAGAAGCTCTATGCAAAGTTCTCGAAATGCGAATTCTGGATTCGCGAAGTACAATTTCTTGGTCACGTTGTGAACGAAAAGGGCATTCATGTGGACCCATCCAAGATCGAAGCAATAAAGAATTGGGAAGCCCCCAAAACCCCAACTGAAGTTCGACAATTTTTGGGCTTAGCGGGTTATTATTGGCGATTCATCGAGAATTTCTCAAAAATAGCTCAACCGCTAACGACCCTTACACTGAAAGACAAGAAATACGACTGGGGTTACAAACAGGAAGAAGCCTTCCAGCTACTTAAAAACAAGCCATGCGATGCACCAATACTATCATTACCCGAAGGCACTGAAGACTTCGTGGTATACTGCGACGCTTTACGACAAGGCTTGGGTTGCGTGCTTATGCAACGCCAAAAAGTCATCGCTTACGCTTCAAGACAATTGAAGGTTCACGAAAGGAACTATACCACTCGCGACCTGGAGCTAGGCGCGGTGGTATTCGCCTTGAAGATCTGGCGACACTATCTATATGGTACTCGATGTACAATCTTCACAGATCACAAAAGCCTACAACACATATTTGATCAGAAGGAATTAAATATGCGTCAACGACGTTGGGTCGAGTTACTGAATGATTATGACTGTGAGATTAAGTACAATCCTGGAAAGGCAAACATTGTAGCAGACGCATTAAGCCGAAAGGAGAGGGTTATGACCCTAAGGGTTCGAGCGTTGGAAATGATTATTCGAACGAACCTCACTGCACGCATTCGTGCTGCACAACAAGAAGCTCTTAAAGGAGAAAACCGTAAAGCTGAATACCTCCGGGGGATGTTGAAATACATGATGCCGAATGAAGAGGGAGCCTTATACTTTAAGAAGCGTATTTGGGTTCCGCTCTATGGTGGTATTCGAGAAGTCATCCTTAATGAAGCCCACAAATCGAGATACTCGATCCATCTGGGATCGGACAAGATGTATCAAGACTTAAAAGAATACTATTGGTGGCCGAGACTCAAGAGCAATGTTGCTGTTTATGTTGGAAAATGCCTAACCTGTGCTAAGGTTAAGGCTGAATATCAGAAACCTTCAGGCCTACTACAACAACCAGAGATACCCATGTGGAAGTGGGAGCAAATCTCGATGGACTTCATAACAAAATTACCCAGGACCCCGAAAGGGCACGATATGATATGGGTGATAGTTGATCGGTTAACAAAGTCTGCGCACTTCCTACCGATCCGAGAAAAAGATAGCACTGGAAAGCTTGCAGAGATATACTTAAGGGAAATTGTGGCACGTCATGGAGTGCCTATCTCAATCATTTCAGGCAGAGATGGACGCTTTGTCTCAAGAATCTGGCAATCATTTCAGGAAGCCTTTGGATCTCAATTAGATCTAAGCACGGCCTTCCATCCGCAAACAGACGGCCAGAGCGAACGAACCATACACACGTTAGAAGATATGCTTCGCGCATGTGTTATGGACCTAGGCGGTAGCTGGGATACTCATCTACCTTTAGTTGAGTTTTCCTACAATAACAGTTATCATACAAGCATAAAAGCCGCACCGTTCGAAGCTCTGTATGGCCGCAAGTGCCGATCGCCCTTATGTTGGGCAGACGCTGGAGATAAACGTATGGTTGGTCCTGAATTTGTACAAGAGACAACCGACAAGATTACGCAGATCCAAGAGCGCATTAAGGCGTCTCGAGATCGACAAAAGAGCTACGCTGATCAAAGGCGAAAACCATTAGAGTTCGAGGTGGGAGACAAAGTTTTACTAAAAGTCTCACCTTGGAAGGGCGTAGCGCGATTCGGAAAACGTGGGAAGCTAAATCCACGATACATCGGACCATTCATAATCTTAGAAAGAATTGGTACCGTGGCATACAAGTTGGAATTACTGGAAGAACTTAATGGAGTACATGATACGTTCCATGTATCCAACCTCAAGAAGAGTCCAACACAAGAAAACGTGATCATCCCTGCGGATGAAGTGCATATTGACGACACCCTCCGATTTACAGAACGACCCGTTGAGGTTACCGACTGGAAAGTCAACAAGACCAGGAGGAGCACTGTTAAACTTGTCAAAGTACGTTGGAACTCTAAACACGGACCCGAGTACACGTGAGAACGTGAAGACCAGTTCAAAGAAAAGTATCCCCACCTGTTCAAGAAGACTCATGCGAGAGTTAGCTCAGCCTGAATTTCGGGACGAAATTCTTTTAACGGGGGGAGACTGTGACAACTGGCACCAAACCGGTAATTTCCGTACACTTTAATTATTATTTAATGACTGAAATTACATGCTTAAATGTCAACATTATCTGATTACATACAATACAAGTGAATTCATGCACGTTGTATACTACAAAATATTGCTTTATGCATAAACGAGAGCGTTGCGTCAGAAATACTAGTAAACTCACCGGTAAGACACATTGTGTCAACAATTCTGCAGAAAGCAGTCAGACAATAAAATTGAAGCCTAGGTGTAGGTCCAACAACAAGAATACATTAAAACCCAAAAGTACATACAAGGGTTTAATATATAGACATTACGGAAGCAAAAATAAGCACTAAAAAGCACCCGAAACATACTTTAAGTGCAGAATTTTATACAAATCAGCAATAAATCAGCTTTTAAGCATATAAATATCATACAGAAATTACGTTTTATCATCCAGAATACTTCCCTAAGTGTCGGGAATTGAAAGGGTTACAAAAGGGTACTTAAATGACACTAACCGGTGCAATTTAACACTTTAACGAACCGGTACCTAACCGAACAACCGGACATTACCCGGAACACCAAAATAATGCTAGAAGCATTGTTTTTATTTTTCTATGCTAGTTCTGGTCACCGAACATCATAACACATCCTATAGATATCTAAACACTTATAACACCTAACTTACACACTTATAATGTAACTAATCAAGTAACTAATACTTGAAAAAAAATTACATTTTACCCCCCCCCCCCCCCCATAGTTAGGTCGGTTAGGGGACATGGTTCCCACAAAATATTTGATTTCTATATTTTACTAGATATGTTGGGGAATATACCAACATCATATACCATATTCTAGACACATTATACATGGGGTAAACAATTGGTGGAGGATTTTTATAAGAACCACAAGACTAAAACATAATCACCATTCACTTTCATCAACACAAAGCTCCTTCTTCTTGCAATCGGCTGAACCAAACACCCCTATAATCACCTTCATTCACCCACTTCTCATACATTCCAAGCTTGTATTAAGGTGCTAGAAAGTGCTTTTATCTTCTTCATTTGTCCTCTTGATCATCCCTAGCCTTGTGCTAGTGGTAAGAACATTGATCCCTTCTTTTATCATCATATGGAAGTGGTTAAAGTAGGTTCATGTTGATAAACTTAAAGAAACACTAAGAAACATGAAGATGAAACTTGAACACAAAAGATTCAAACATAAAGCTTTACATGAACATTTACATGATGAAATGTGGTAGTAGGATGTTGCAGTGAACATGATGTTGATTACTTGATGATTTACTCGTTAATATGGATGTTAAAGGTCGTTGTTGATCACTAGACATGTTAACGGAACAAATAGAACATGCGTTAGAACACAATAAACTGAAAACAACTTCTGTCCACATATTTACAGCCAACTTCAGTTGGCTGTAACCAGATGGTAACTTAACAAAAACTTGATTTTCTTGAGTCTATCACGTGTTATTATGAAATACGGTTCTAATGGCACTGGAATCATAATTTTTGGACTTCGTTTACTATTTTTAGAGACCCTTTTTGTAACAGCAGCTAAAGCTGAGTTTTTACTGCAGTAAATGGGCGAAATGTTTTTAGTCATAACTTGAGTTCTGTGTAGAATTAGCTCATGAAATTTGTACTGTAGATGACCACTGATGCATTTGTAATCCTCCCACTGGAATTTCGTAAATTGGATTTACGATGAAATTTTAAATAAATTATTCCGTGGACTGCAGTTAGAAAAAGATGAATCTGATTGCAGTTCGGAAAATGAATTTTTATAAAATATTGGTAATGAATTGGATCCCGAAATTTTTACACAATAATATTTGGATCGTTTAAGACATTCTGTAAAAGTTTGGGAATTTTTGGAAGAAGTTAACTATTTTATTTAAATCCCCGAAAACGGCCCAGTTTTGAAGATTAAAGCTGAAACGACATAAGTAGTAATTTGTGTGTCTAAATGTCGGGAAGGTTATTTGAGAACGATCTAACGTGTTATATGTCAAAGAAAATGATATGCTACTTAGCATGGACACCTCCATTTACAAAGGAGACTATGGCGAAATTTTCTGAAAATCCTAATACTTAGTAAATATTTTCTAGACAAATGTTTGCTAGTGTGTTCTAAACTATGCTTTTCGAATATAAATAGTGTGTTCTAAACTATGCTTTTCGAATATAAACCTCCCCATAATTTTTGTAACAAAAATACACATACAACATACAAGATACATAATTCGGGTGCAAAACACAATATACTTATATTAATTTTTGAGAAAATAATATAAGTAAGATACTTAGTTAAAAATATAAAATATTTTTAACACAACAATACAAATACAAAAGATAGTGACTTGTGCTTGTACGAAACAAGTCTAGTGACTGACGATAAGAAAACACGTATAGGTCACGACGCACTATAAGCAAATCCGGTGAAGTTTACGATGCAAGGAACGCAAAGTTTTGAGTTCATGCTCCCCCTTTTTCTTTAACTGTTTTGGTTTTATAACTTCGGGGGTGAAATACATGTTACAAATATTACAATGTTTACAAATGGTATGATGGATACAAGAATTGAGGAATGATACGAGAAATCGTGTCACGAATAGGGTACCATAAGCACCATTAATCGTGTACATACTAAGACCGTAGAACAAAAGGTTAGATCTAATGGGTTTCAGGGCAGCCCCACTCTTGGTGACCAGTAGAACCGAGTAGTGTTTTTGCGTCTCAGTCGTGAATCGACTACTAGAAAAATGCCTATGGTTTGGTGACTTCCTATGTCGTGTCACATGTTAATGGCTTTGCAACCCATTAACATTTGATACATATAGAAATACATGATTTATACAAGAATACTTGATTTATACATGAGTACGTGGTGTACACAAAAGACTTGATTTATACAAGATACAAATTATGTTTTCATACAAAGTGTACAAACGTGAAATACAAAAATTGCATGAATTCACACCAACATTATGTTGACGTTTTTTTTCCTCCAAAACTCACATGTATTTCAGGTAACTAGTGGATGTGCGTGCGGTTTTACTCATGCTCTTGGATGTCACTTTTGTTTATCTTTGAATAAAGTTGTAGGCTTATCAGACAAAATGCTGTCTTGTGATGTAAACACTTAAACCATGTTTTCGGTTATGTAATGTTTGGCATTTTGAAGTTATTTTATGAGCATGTAGTATGTTTACTTTTCGTATGCAATGAGAACCTTTCAGGATCACACCTCGTGCTTCCGCCGCAGAAAGGGGTGTGACACATTCCACCTTTGCCTCCTGCACCTTCTGGATCCCAGAAGAATGCTGAAAAAGCTGCGAAGAAACAAACCCCCATTTTCCCAAAACCAACTTCTATTGCTTCTTCTGGTCCTACTAACAATGATCTTTATTCTTTGATTTTGTAGATGAAGGATCACATGCAACAGCAGGACAGAACTAATGACAGGATCCTTCGAAAGATTGATGACATCAAGAAATTGAAGAGATCAGCGGAGGATCACTCTCCATTGGTGCCCAGATCACTGAATTTTGATTCTCCAGCCATAACAGCCCAGCACTCCACAGCATCAGGCACTCAATACCAGGGTGGATTGTCAAGTATACGCTATGGATCGTTGGCAATGACTCAGGCTTAAGGATCCTACTTTCAGCTTTCGGGATCCTCTCTTCAGCCTTAAGGACCCTCCTCTCAGCATCAAGGATCCTTTTTCAGTTCTGGAGGATATATGGGAGCGCATACGGTTCAAGGTTCATCCTCTCAGGTTCAAGGATCCTCATCTCAGGTTAACGGATCTATGGATTATCCTCCAAGACCCCCAGTCTCAATGCATCAGGGATCCAACATCTTTCAGGATCAAGGATCCTTAAGGAGTGTACAACCCGGAAGTTCAGAGGTTCATTTGGGAGACTTCATCCCTATGCAGACTATTGCTTCGTCTGGTCACTCGATCATGCCGGAATCACGTCAATATGGATTCACATCAGGAATTCCACCCCTGAATCCATCAGGAGGTAACACTTTAAATACTACTTACAATACTAACCATGGCTTTGTGTAGGATACAGGAATCAACCAAGCTATGGCTAGAGAGTTACAAAAGCTCAAGGATATGATATCCAGTGTTCCAGGAGTGGTCAAACCCATTCCAGAAATTCCAGATGGGAGTCACAGGATATCTCAATTTGCACCACCTATTTGTGATGCAGAAATACCAAAGAGGTTTCAAACACCAAACATGAAGTTGTATGATGGCTCAACTGATCCTGAAGAGCATGTAGCTCAGTACAGAGAAAGGATGGAGATCAATCCCATCCCTGAAAGGTTAAAAGAAGTATGTCTATGCATGAGTTTCGGATCCACACTGACAGGATCAGCTCTTAAATGGCTACTAAGTCTTCCCCCTTACTCTATTACTTCATTTACTAATCTAGTTAATTTGTTTAATACCCAATTCTCATGCAGTAGGAGGTTTGAACGTTTAACTAGTGATCTATATAGGGTAACACAAGGTCAAAACAAATCACTTAGAGATTATATTACTAAATCCAGTAGAGAATCCTTGGAAATTCCTAACCTGGATATAGCTACGGCTGTAGAAGCCTTCAAAATGGGTTTACTAAAGGATTCACAGTTCTATGATGATCTTGTCATGACCCCTTGCAGGAATCTTGATGAAGTAAGAACCAGGGCCCTTAGATTCATCCGTCTAGAGGATGATAAAAGGATCCAAGAAAGACTGGCAGGATCCTCAAAGCTGGAAAAGCAAGGATCCTACTTCAGGAACAATAAGTCCAAATCATACAATAAATCTGATAGCCAGAACGTGCATGCTGTGGAGCAAGAAGAGGATGATGAGGATTATCCTCCCATTTCTGAATATTGCTTTTCTGTTGATAACAATGAACTAATCCTTGCAACACAGAATCTAGGTGAAAAAGCAAGATGGCCCAGAAAGAGTGATAAGCCAGCTGCCACAAAAGACAAATCCAAATGGTGTGCATATCATGAAGATTTCGGCCATCTCACGGAAGAATGCATAGCACTCAGGAAGGAGATTGGTTACTTGTTAAGCAAATGGCATTTGAAGGAGCTGCTCGGAAGAAAAAAGTCAAGGATCCAAGATCCTGAAAAAGTTCTGGAAAGGGCTCCAGCTCCCCCAGTAGATGCACAGATTATCAACTTCATATCTGGAGGATCAGACATATGTGGCACTTCCTTTTCAGCAGCCAAGAGGCATGCCAAAGAAACAAAGATGGATAATGGCGACAGACCCGTCCGAACCTCGATCCTTACACATGAGAAAGTTATATCCTTTGATGAGGATGATCGTGTGGATATTCAGGATCCTCATCATGATGGTCTTGTTATTACTTTGTTTATATCTAACCATTTTGTTTGCAGGATTCTCATAGACGGAGGAAGCTCAGTGAACATCATTCAACTTGATGTCCCCAAGAAGATGTACATCCCTGAATCAGAAATTATCCCAAGATCATCAGTTCTTATGGGATTCAGTGGAGAAACCAAAAACACATTGGGGGACATTAAACTTCCCATTTACATAGAGGGAGTTAATACTTTTCAAAAATTTTGTGTTATAGATTGCTTATCCTGTTGCAATGTTATCCTTGGCAGGCCATGGATACATGACATGAAAGCGGTCCCATCTACATACCATCAATGTGTAAAACTCCCTAATCCATGGGGGTGTGGTGAAGATTGAAAGTGACCAACAGGAAGCTAAAAATTGTTACACTTCATCAATGAAGCCAACCTCAAGACCTAGGGAGCAATAGCAATTAAAGTATCATTCAAGAGATGTCCTGGAGGCAAGAGAACAAGATGTCAAGGATATCCTGATGGATCCTCAGGATCCTGAATCCAAAGTTTTTATAGGATCCGGGATCCTCAACAATATTGAAGAGGATCTAGTATCCTTCCTAAAGAGAAGAAAAACTACCTTCGCCTGGAAGCATGAGGACATGACATGTATTTCTAAAGATATTATTACTCATAAACTTGGCATTGACAAGTCGTTCAAACCTATACATCAAAAGAGGAGAAAGTTTGCACCTGAGAGGAATGCCATCATCCAGGAGGAGGTAGATAAGCTGCTCAGAGCAGGTATGATTAGAGATGTTAAGTATCCAAGGTGGTTAGCCAATGTGGTTGTTGTTCAAAAGAAAAATGGAAAGTGGAGGGTATGTGTCAATTTTACTGATTTAAACAAGGCATGTCCCAAGGTTCCTTTCCCATTACCCCACATTGACTCCATGGTGGATGCTACCGCGGGTCATGAGTTGTTGACTTTCATAGATGCTTCATCTGGATTTCAACAAATTCAGATGGAACCATCTGATCAAGAGGATACAGCCTTTATGACCCCTACTGGTATCTATTGTTATATTGCTATACCATTTGGACTAAGAAATGCAGGTGCTACATACCAAAGGCTAGTCAATATGATGTTTAAAGAACAAATTGGACACACGATGGAATTCTATATAGATGACATGGTGGTTAAGTCCAAGAGAGCTGAGGATCACCTTAGAGATTTGGAAGAAACATTTGATATCCTTGATAAATTCAATATGAAATTGAATCCTTCCAAGTCTCACTTTGGTGTAAAAGCAGGCAAGTTCCTAGGTTACATGGTGACAAAAAGAGGCATAGAGGCAAGTCCGGAGCAAATCAAGGCGATTGTGAATATTAAGTCTCCTGCCAATGCCAAGGATGTGTAAAGATTGACAGGGAGGATCGCAGCCTTGAACAGGTTCATCTCAAAGTCATTAGAGAAATGCAAGGAATTCTATGACATTCTGAGAAAGAACAAAAAATTTGAATGGACTGAAAAGCATGAGAATGCTCTCAAGGCCCTTAAGGATTACCTATCCTCAGCTCCAGCCTTAATGAAACCAGAAAAAGGGGATATATTATCTTTATATTTGGCAGTCTCTTCTAAGGTAATAAGTGCGGTCCTTGTTAAGGATCATGAAGGTACACAACACCCTGTATATTATGTAAGTAAAAGTTTGCTTGATGCTGAATCCAGGTATTCACATTTAGAAAAACTTATCCTTGCTTTGATTATGGCATCAACTAAATTACGCCATTATTTTGAAACACATGCTATTATTGTTAAGACTAACTTTCCAATTAAGAATATTCTCAGGAAACCTGAAATATCAGGAAGGATGGCTAAATGGACAGTAAAGCTTAGTGCTTATGATATTAGATATGAACCAAGAACTGCCATTAAATCCCAAGCCTTAGCTGACTTTGTGGCAGATTTTAGTAGTGATCTACAAAGGGAAGTTGAGTTGGAAGTTCAACAGCTTGAAGAGACTAAGGATCCTTGGATACTCTTCACAGATGGGGCTTCAAACATCAAGGGAATTGGACTAGGAATACTACTAAAATCGCCACAGGGGACATAATACCCCACTCAATAGCTTGTGAGTTTCAAACTACTAATAATGAGGCTGAGTATGAAGCCGTGATAGCTGGTTTGCAAATTGCCAAGCACATGAGGATCAGGTATCTTGAGGTACATGTAGATTCATTGTTAATTACTAATCACTTTAATGGTTCTTATGCTGTTAAAGGTAAAAGACTAATCAAATATCTAGAGATAGTCAAGAAATTGGCAGACTCTTTTGTTTCTTTTAGTTTGACACAGGTACCCAGAGAGGAAAATGCAGAAGCTGATGCTTTGGCCAACCTTGGTTCATCATTGAAGATTCCAGAGGATATTAAAATTCCCATAATCCATATCTTGACTCCTACTATTGAGGATCACACAGCTATGGAAATAGTAGAGGATTCTGCAATCATACCTAGTGATGGTGCACAATCACATTCAGGTTCCTGGATCCTCCCAATCATGAGATATATACAACATGGAGAGATTCCTACAGGAGAAAACCCCAGAGCTTTCAAAGTCAAGGTATCTCAATTTACAATACTAAATAACATGTTATATAAACGATCTCTTGCAGGTCCATATCTAAGGTGCATAGACGATCCTGAAATTCAAGAAGTCCTAAAGGATTTTCATGAAGGAGATTGTGGAAACCACACTGGGGGCAGAGCACTGTTCTCAAGGATCCTTAGGACATGATATTATTGGCCTACTATGAAGAAGGATGCTGTGGATTATGCCAAGAAATGTGATGCTTGTAAGAGACATAGCAATATCCTTCATCAACCAGCAGAGCTCCTGCATCCTATATCCTCTTCTTGGCCATTCATGAGATGGGGAATGGATATAGTTGGTAAAATTCCCAAGGCACCAGGAGGAAAAGTGTTTATAATTGCTATGACTGATTACTTTTCCAAGTGGATAGAAGATGAAGCCTTTGCTCAAGTCAGAGAAAAAGAAATGATATCCTTTATTAAAAGAAACATTATTACCAGATTTGGTATCCCTTCTGAAATTGTTTGTGATAATGGATCCCAATTTATTGGAAGTAGAACTACTAACTTTTGTGACAGTTGGGGGATTAAGATGATAACATCAACACCAGTCCACCCATAAGCTAATGGTCAAGCAGAATCATCCAACAAGATCATCATCAACAACTTGAAGAAGAAGCTTGGATCCAAGAAAGGAAAATGGGCAGAAGAGCTATGTATTGTGGGCTGATAGAACAACTCCCAAGAATGCTACTTACCAGACTCCATTTTCTTTAGTGTTTGGAGCAGAATCAGTGATCCCTACAGAGATGGTAGTCCCTACTGCAAGAACAAGCATCCGTGATCCTGAAGGAAATGCTGAAAACTTGGTTCAAAACTTGGATACTGTTTTGGTCAAGAATCAAGCAATGACAATGTAACAAACTTTCTGTTGTGAGGTGTGATGCTTGAATTGATGAACAACAATAAGGATCACTATGAAGTGTAATGAACAAGTGACACGAAGATTTATACGAGGAAAAAGCCCTTGATCAATGAATGATCTCCGGCATAAAAAACCTCGGGTGATGGAAACTACCGATCACCAACTCAAATTAAACAAGAAATGTATTACAACTTCGGATGATAGCGAGCTGATTACAAGGATCACTATAGTGTATTGTGTAGAAAATGTGTGTAATCGCCAAGTGTGTTAGCGAGAGCTGATGAGAGCAGTTGTATGAGTGTGTGTAGCCAAAAAATAGCCAAGTGTTGTAAAAGATAGCTCGCTACCCCCTTAAAATTAGAAAATATCTAGCCTAACTAACTGTCCGCATTTCGTGCCTTCTCCCCACGTTCTCCATAACGTTCACAATGGTCAAGCACGTGTAGAATTGAAGGGAATATGCTCCAGGAATATCTCCATGACCAAGTCCAAGCCGGTACTCCTGCAAAACAATACCGAATTCAAAGTGAACAATCATTAGTATAAGGATCCTTAGGATGATCCATGATCCTGATCCTGAAGTACTTCTGAGGATCACTAATTGTCACAGAAGTAAGGATCACCAAACAGGATAACACTTGAGGATCACAGGTCAGTAAGAAATCCTCCCCTAACAATTGCCCCCAAAATATAAGGAGTAATTATGTAAATAAATGAGTTATATTTTGTTCTTATCCGTAACGAATTAATCAGATAACTAGCCGTTGGAGTCGGACTAGCCGTTACGATCATGACGTCAATGAGATGACTATCCTGCAGAATCATCATTATAAACAGGAGTTAGAGATAGGGATCATTTCACATTTAAGTTCAAGAGAACTCCCTTTATATTCTCATCCGACGATCAAGCAGGTAACTCTTTTCCTTTTCTTCCTTCTCTTACTCTGCTTTTCTTTCTTTACCATCATCTCGTAAAAAATGATGCTCCGAAACTCACCGGGCAAGGATCACAAGAAGAACAGCCCCTTAAAGAGCCAAGGGATCATCAAAGATTCCGCAAAAGAACGCTGTTGTTTCACCGATCCACAAATTGATAGAATTCGCTATTGTTTCCCGGAGAAGACCATTTTCAAACCCTTTGATCCCACTGCTTTGAGTGACTATATCTCTGAAACTTGGACTGCCTTTCCTGTTACACCTTTCACAATAGGATATTCGTATCCCTTCCCTGAATTCACCCAATCCTTTTTCTCCCTCACCGGCATCTCCTATATTCAAGCTATGCCAATGATCTAGAGGGTCTTGTATACCCTTGAAAGGATCATTAAGCAAGAAGGAATTGACTTGGGAATGTCAGAATTGGCCGAGATGTATGACCTTACCACATTTGGATCCCACCGATATCTATTCAAGCGTAAACCCGGAAAAGAACATCCCATCTTTAAAGCTACTAAAAATGATACCAACTGGAAATGGCGGTTCTTCTTCGTCAGAAGGGATTCTATCCCGGATGGAAAGGATCTGCCAAGGAAATGGAGCACCCATGGTAGGGTAGGAGGATCCTTAGAAGGATCACTAAGTAAGCTCATTTCTGATAATGATTACTAATATGCTTTTGTTTCTTTTGTACAACTATCACATTGTCGTATATTATTCCTTCAGCTGCCACCAAGGGGAGACTTGCTGCTTTTAGAAAACTTGATCCTGCCACGAGATCATTCAAAACAAACACCCAGGATTCTCAAGAGGTATCCTCAGGCTCTGTCACCATGTCAAGTAAGTATCCTGTTCTTTTTATATTCAAATGTTTAAATAAATAGTTATATATGAATAGAATAAGGACACTTATCTGTTTTGGGTGTGTAGGCGCTGGAAAGTCATCAAGATCTGCTTCCAAATTTAGTGTCACTGAGCTTGACACCGTACGATCCTCCAAGAAGAAGCTTCCTGCCAGCCCAACTGCTTCGATCCCCAAGGCACCCGTTAAAGGAAGGGGTGGCAAGAAAAGAAAAGCCTCTGAAGCTGAGGATCTGCAAGGTCTGCCCCTGATCCGCCACCAGTTCCTTGAATACTTCAACGATGTAAGGATCCTTGTCCCTGCTTTAGGTATCCAGCTTATTTGAGGATCACCTGTTCTTGAACTGTTCTTTATCTTCTTTGCAGAAATTTGCTGAGATTGAAGACTATGTTGGGCATGTCGAGGAGCAGGACAAGAAGATTGCTGACCTCCAACAAGTCGCATTGCTCAAGGATCTTAAGATTGCTGACCTCCAAAAGGATCTCAAAGATGCCAAAGCTCAGACAGCTACAATCCTGATTAATTTTGATTATGAGAAGAGCGAGATCACGGAGGATGCTAAGGTCTCTGCTGCCATTGCCATGTACAAGACCAAATTGCAGATGGCCTCAGAAGCTCAGGATCCTGCCTTTGATAGGAGCAGTTGGGATGTGGAAGGCTGGAAGGCTAGGCTGGCTGAATTGGAGGATGAGGATGAGGCTGATGAGGTTCTGGCAATTGAGGCTAGTGGTAGTGGCAAAGATCATGCAAAGGATACTGGAGCTGGAGGGGATGATGATGCAGCGAAGGTGTAGGCTGCTTGAATGGGCGATGAAGGACATTTCTAGACGTAGCCAGAGCCCATTTTTTAGTTTGGTTATGGTTTTTTTTTGTTTTGATGATGTTTTGATAAACAATGGTTGGTCTGTACTTGAAAAATAGTAATTAGGGTTGAGGATCATGGATGATCCTTTGAACAATATGTAGGATTACAAATGGTGGAGGGATCCTCTGTTTGGGGGATGAAGCCATTGTGATCCTGCCGTCTTTAATTTCCTGCACTTGTTAGACCTATGAACAATGGACACCCTTTGCCAACCCATGTGGACGGGCCACGTTTTGCTGGTAGAAACGTGGGTTGGCAATTTTGACAACCTTAAAAGGGTTTAAGCTTTTGTGAATAAAATGACTTTAACTTTTTGGCTATATCCTGTGTTGATATCCTTATGGTTATTTTATTTTTCAATCTATTGTGATGTTCATGTTGTTTAAACTTATCAAGTAAGGAAAAAATTTAAAAAATATCCCTTAAGAGTTAAGGATATGATCAAGGATCAGATAAAAAATAGTTTAAGGATCATAAGTTCAGTTGTCAAAGGATAAGTGTCACTTAAATACATAATGAATAAAATCAAAACAATTAAGGATCATACCTGAGAATCCAAGTTAGGATCCTATCCTTTAACACTTAAAATTAGGATAACCCAAGATACAAACCTTAGTTGAAAGCAAGGATCAAGAATCCTTGGTCATTTATCTTCACAAACCTGAAATAAGATATTGCTTGGGACCGAGCCAATATAAGATGAATGTTAGTAACTGGGGACAAGCCCAACAATTCTGGGGACAAGCCCAATATACTAGGGACAAGCCCAAAGGATAACTGGGGACAAGCCCAAAGGATAACTGGGGACAAGCCCAAAGGATCGTATGTAAACTGGAGTATGGCCCTTACTGGCGACTATCCAAACTTAGTGACATGAAAATGTCAAAACCTTAGCTAACGTGAAAACGTTAGAAACCTTAGGAACGGATGTATGGTACGTCTACCATTATACGTAGGATCCTGAATATAGCCAGTACAATGAAATTGTCAGCCCCTAAAGCGGGTACTGGTCCCATTGCCATGAACTATACCAGGATCATCGTGCGCTACTGGCGAAACTGGGGACAGGCCCAAACTGGGGACTAGCCCAAAGAACTGGGGTCAAGCCCAAATAACTGGGGTCAAGCCCAAAGGATAACTGGATACTTCTGTGGATACTCAATCCTTAGTTAAGGATACCTGAACCTTCAAAACTCAGAATCAAGTAAAAGGAGGATAAAGGACGCAGGATCCTTATCCTTGTAAGAGAATAAAAAGAATGAAATAGTTTGAGAGTGGAATGTTACCAGAAAGAGGATCATCTGTCAGTGGGGATCCTTCAAGGATATTTGTCTGGTAAGGATCACGGATCATGATCACATGAAATATTTCTTCAAATGGACAGCATTCCAAGCTCTTGGTAGCAAATCACCTTCCATTGTTAACAATCGATATGCCCCCTTTCCTGCTTCAGCTTCAATCAAATAGGGGCCTTCCCATTTTGGTGCTAGCTTTCCATCAGCAGGATTGGTGGTGTTTTGAAATGCTTTCCTTAATACCATATCCCCAACTTGGAATTTACTGAGCCTGACATTTTTGTTGTAAGCTCCAGCCATCCTTTGTTGATAACTGGCCATCCTTATCCTTGCTAAATCCCTGATTTCTTCTATAGTATCCAAGTCTTGAATCAAGTTTTCAGCATTTTCTTCAAGATCACGAATGCTTGTTCTTGCAGTTGGAACCACCATCACTGTAGGGATCACTGATTCTGCCCCAAATACCAAAGAAAATGGAGTTTGGCCTGTAGCATTCTTGGGAGTTGTCCTATCAGCCCAAAGCACATAAGGTAGTTCTTCTGCCCATTTTCCTTTCTTGGATCCAAGCTTCTTCTTCAAATTGTTGATGATGATCTTGTTGGATGACTCTGCCTGACCATTAGCTTGTGGATGGACTGGTGTTGATGTTATCATCTTAATCCCCCAACTGTCACAAAAGTTAGTGGTTCTGTTCCCAATAAATTGGGATCCATTATCACAAATAATCTCAGAAGGGATACCAAATCTAGTAATAATGTTTCTTTTAATAAAGGATATAACTTCCTTTTCTCTGACTTGAGCAAAGGCTTCAGCCTCTATCCACTTAGAGAAGTAATTAGTCATAGCAAGCATGAATACTTTTCCACCAGGTGCCTTAGGAAGCTTTCCAACTATATCCATTCCCCATCTCATGAATGGCCAAGAAGAGGATATAGGATGCAAGAGCTCTGCTGGTAGGTGAATGATATTACTATGCCTCTGACAAGGATCACACTTCTTGGCATACTCCACAGCATCCTTCTTCATAGTGGGCCAATAGTATCCTGTCCTCAGGATCCTTGAGAATAATGCCCTGCCCCCAGTGTGGTTTCCACAATCTCCTTCATGGAAATCCTTTAGGACTTCTTGAATTTCAGGATCCTCAATGCATCTTAAATATGGTCCTGCAAGAGATCGTTTATACAACATATTATTTAATATTGTAAATTGAGATACCTTAATTTTGAAAGCCCTTGGGTTTTCTCCTGTAGGGATTTCTCCATGTTGTATGTATCTCATGATTGGGAGTATCCATGATCCTGAATGAGATTGGGTATCATCACTTGGGATGATTGCAGAATCTTCTCCTATCTCCATAGCTACATGATCCTTGATAGCAGGGGTCAGGATATGGATAATAGGGATCTTGATATCCCCAGGAATCTTCAAAGATGATCCTAAATTGGTTAATGCATCAGCTTCTGCATTCTCTTCCCTTGGTACCTGTGTCAAACTAAAGGATACAAAAGAGAGTGCCAATTCTTTGACTATCTCCAAATATTTGATTAGCTTTTCACCTTTAACAGCATAGGATCCATTAAAGTGATTAGTGATCAACAAAGAATCTACATGTACCTCAAGGTACCTGATCCTCATGTGCTTTGCAATTTGCAAACCAGCTATCAAGGCTTCATATTCAGCCTCATTGTTGGTAGTTTGAAATTCACAAGCTATGGAGTGGGGTATTATGTTCCTCTGTGGCGATTTTAGTAGTATTCCAAGCCCTGTTCCATTTACATTGGAGGATCCATCAGTGAACAGTATCCAAGGATCCTTGGTTTCCTCTAGCTGCTGGACTTCTAATTCAGCTTCCTTTTGCAAATCACTACTGAAATCTGCCACAAAGTCAGCTAATGCTTGTGATTTAATGGCTGTCCTGGGCTCATATCTTATATCATATGCACTAAGCTTCACTGCCCACTTAGCCATCCTTCCTGACATTTCAGGTTTCCTGAGGACATTCTTAATTGGAAAATTAGTTTTGACAATAATGGCATGAGTTTCAAAATAATGTCTCAATTTAGTAGATGCCATAATTAATGCAAGGATAAGTTTTTCTAAGTGTGAATACCTGGATTCAGCATCAAGTAAACTCTTACTTACATAATAGACAGGATGTTGTGTACCTTCGTGATCCTTAACAAGGACGGCACTTACTGCTTTTGAGGATACCGCAAGATACAAGGATAACACATCTCCTTTTTCTGGTTTCATCAAGGTCGGGGCCGAGGATAGGTAGTCTTTAAGAGCTCATAGGGCACTTTCATGCTTCTTAGTCCACTCGAATTTCTTGTTCTTCCTTAGGATGTCATAGAATTCCTTACACTTTTCTGAGGATTTGGATATGAATCTGTTGAAAGCTGCAATCCTGCCTGTTAGCCTCTGAACATCCTTAGCATTGGCGGGGGACTTGATGTTCACTATAGCTTTGATTTGTTCTGGACTGGCTTCAATGCCTCTCTTTGTCACCATATATCCTAAGAATTTTCCTGCTTTAACACCAAAGTGACATTTTGAAGGATTAAGTTTCATGTTATATTTGTCAAGGATATTGAATGCTTCCTCCAAGTCCCTTAGGTGATCCTCAGCCTTTTTGGATTTTACCACCATATCGTCTATGTAAACCTCCATAGTTTGTCTAATCTGATCCTTGAACATCATATTCACTAGCCTTTGATAAGTTGCACCTGCATTTCTTAGTCCAAATGGCATAGCAATATAACAGTATATACCAGTTGGGGTCATAAAGGCTGTATCCTCTTGATCGGATGGTTCCATCTGAATTTGTTGAAATCCAGATGAAGCATCCATAAAGGTTAACAACTCATGACCTGCGGTAGCATCCACCATGGAGTCAATGTGGGGTAATGGGAAAGGATCCTTGGGACATGCCTTGTTTAAATCTGTAAAGTCGACACATACCCTCCACTTTCCATTTTTCTTTTGAACAACAACCACATTGGCTAACCATCTTGGATACTTAACCTCTCTAATCATACCTGCTCGAAGTAGCTTATCTACCTCTTCCTGGATAATAGCATTTCTTTCAGGTGCAAACTTCCTCCTCTTTTGATGAATCGGCTTGAATGACCTGTTAATGCCAAGTTTGTGAGTAATTATATCTTTAGATATACCTGTCATATCTTCATGTTTCCAGGCAAAGGTGGTTTTCCTTCTTTTGAGAAAGGATACTAGCTCCCGTTCAATATCGCTAAGGATCCCTAACCCTATGAAGATCTTGGATTCAGGATCATCAGGATCCATGAGGATTTCTTTCAAATCCTGTTCTCTTGCCTCCAAGATATTTCTTGAAGGATACTTTAATTGCTATTGCTCCCTTGGTCTTGAGGCTGGTTTCATTGTTGAGGTATAGCAATTCTTAGCCTCCTGTTGATCACTCTCAATTTTCACCACTCCCCATGGACTTGGAAGCTTTACACACTGATGATAGGTGGATGGGACTGCCTTCATATCATGTATCCATGGCCTGCCAAGGATAACATTACAACACGACAAGCAATCAATAACACAAAACTTTTGATAAGAATGCAATCCTTCAATATAGATTGGGAGTTTGATGTCCCCCAATGTATTCTTTGTTTCTCCACTGAATCCCACAAGTACTGAGGATCTTGGGATAATATCAGACTCTGGGATATTCATTTTCTTAAGAACATCCAGCTGAATGATGTTCACAGAGCTTCCTCCATCTATAAGGATCCTGCGAACAAAGTGGTTAGAAATAAACAATGTAATTACAAGACCGTCATGATGAGGATCCTGGATGTCAACACGATCATCCTCATCAAAAGTAATGACTTTATCCTGGGTGACAACGGAGGTCCGGACGGGTCTGTCTCCATTATCCATCTTGTTTTCCTTAGCGTGTCTTTTTGCTGCTGAGAAGGATGTACCACAGATGTCTGATCCACCGGATATGAAATTTATGACTTGTGCATCTGCTGGAGGAGCAGGAGCCCTTTCCGGGATCCTTTCAGGATCCTGGGTCCTTGACTTCTTTCGTCCCAAGAGTTCCTTTAAATGCCCCTTGCTCAACAAGTAACCAATTTCCTTTCTAAGTGCAATACACTCTTCAGTGAGATGCCCAAAATCCTCATGATATGCACACCACTTGGATTTATCCTTTGTAGCAGCTGGTTTATCACTTTTCCTTGGCCACCTAGCTTTCTCACCTAGATTCTGCATTGCAAGGATTAGTTCATTGTTATCAACAGAAAAACAATATTCAGAAATAGGAGGATAATCCTCATCATCCTCTTCTTGTTCCACTGCGTGCACATTCTGGTTATCAGATCTGTTGTAGGACTTGGATTTGTTGTTCCTGAAGTAGGATCCTTGTTTATCCTGTTTTGAGGATCCTGTCAATCTGTCCTGGATCCTTTTGTCATCCTCTAGGCGGATGAACCTAAGGGCCCTAGTCCTTACTTCATCAAGATTCATGCAAGGTGTCATAACAAGATCATCATAGAATAATGAATCCCTAAGCAATCCCATTTTAAAGGCTTCTACAGCCGTAGCAATATCCAAATTAGGAATATCTAAGGATTCTTTACTAAACTTAGTGATATAATCTCTAAGTGATTCATTTTGACCTTGTGTTACCCTATAAAAATCACTAGTTAATCGTTCAAACTTTCTACTACAAGAGAATTGACTATTGAACAAGTTAACTAAATTAGCAAATGAAGTAATAGAGTAAGGGGGAAGACTTAGCAGCCATTTAAGAGCAGATCCTGTAAGTGTGGATCCAAATCCCTTGCATAGACATGCTTCTTTCAACCTTTCAGGAATTGGATTGATCTCCATCCTCTCCCTGTACTGAGCTACATGCTCTTTTGGATCCGTTGAACCATCATATAGCTTCATTGATGGTATCTGGAATCTTTTAGGTATCTCAGCGTCACATAAAGGTGGTGCAAAATGAGATATCCTATGGCTACCATCCGCAATCTCTGGAATGGGTTTAACCACTCCTGGTACACTGGATATCATATCCTTTAGCTTCTGTAGCTCCCTAGCCATGGCCTGATTGATACCTGTATCCTGCATAAAGCCATGGTTAGTGTTATATAAATTATTAAAAGTGTTACCTCCCACAGGATTCGAGTTTGGAATTGCGGATGTGAATCCATCTTGTCGAGACTCTGGCATGATTGAAGGACCAGAGGAGGCAACGGTCTGCATTGGTATGAAGTCTCCTTGATGAACGTCCGAGTTCTGAGGCTGCATACTTCTCAAGGATCCTTGATTTTGAAGGAGGTTGGATCCTTCGAATTGAGATGATCCTTGAACCTGAAAGGATCCTAGGACCAGGGAGGATCCTTGAACAAGGGAGAATCCTGGGACCAGAGAGGATCCTGGGACCAAAGAGGATACTGGGATCTGGGAGGATCCTTGGACCTGGGAGGATCCTTGGACCTGGGAGGATCCTTGTACTGCATGCGTTCCCACATATCCTCCTGACATGAAGTATCCCTGATGCTGAGAAGAGGATCCTGATGGTTGAGAAGAGGATTCTTGCGGCTGGAAGTAAGAGCCAAATGCCTGACTCATTGTTGTTGTTCCATAACGCCTTCCTGGTAGTTCACCCAAGTATTGCACGTCCGGAACTGCTGAGTGTTAGGAAGTTATGACCGGAGTGTCGAAGTTCAACGACCTTGGCATCAGAGGGGAGTGATCCTCCACTGATTTCTTCTGTTTCTTGATTTCATCGATCTCCCGGAGGATCCTTTCGTTGGTTTTATCCTGCTCTTGTGCATGATTCCTCATCTGCAAATCAGGGCATAAAGATCATTAGTAGTAGGATTAGTTGAAACAGAAGAAGTAGGTGGTTTTTGGAAAATAGGAGTTGGTTTCTTCGCAGCATTCTCAGCATTCTTCTGGGATCCAGAAGGTGGTGGAGGCAAAGGAGGAACGCCTTGTGAAGAACTGAATGAGGGCATCAAACTTGAAGTATTCTTCACTGAGGAAGCCATCTGTTTGGTTGTAGGGAACCGAAATGACCACGAAAATACGAATCTTTCTAGGAACAAAACACCAATTGCCCCATGGTGGGCGCCAAACTGTTTTGGTCAAGAATCAAGCAATGACAATGTAACCAAACTTTCTGTTGTGAGGTATGATGCTTGAATTGATGAACAACAATAAGGATCACTATGAAGTGTAATGAACAAGTGACACGAAGATTTATACGAGGAAAAAGCCCTTGATCAATGAATGATCTCCGGCATAAAAAACCTCGGGTGATGGAAACTACCGATCACCAACTCAAATTAAACAAGAAATGTATTACAACTTCGGATGATAGCGAGCTGATTACAAGGATCACTATAGTGTATTGTGTAGAAAATGTGTGTAATCGCAAAGTGTGTTAGCGAGAGCTGATGAGAGCAGTTGTATGAGTGTGTGTAGCCAAAAAATAGCCAAGTGTTGTAAAAGATAGCTCGCTACCCCCTTAAAATTAGAAAATATCTAGCCTAACTAACTGTCCGCATTTCGTGCCTTCTCCCCACGTTCTCCATAACGTTCACAATGGTCAAGCACGTGCAGAATTGAAGGGAATATGCTCCAGGAATATCGCCATGACCAAGTCTAAGCCGGTACTCCTGCAAAACAATACCGAATTCAAAGTGAACAATCATTAGTATAAGGATCCTTAGGATGATCCATGATCCTGATCCTGAAGTACTTCTGAGGATCACTAATTGTCACAGAAGTAAGGATCACCAAACAGGATAGCACTTGAGGATCACAGGTCAGTAAGAAATCCTCCCCTAACAGATACCATAGAAGAACTCAGGGATTTGGCAAGGATAAGATTGGCTAGCTATCAATAAAGGATGGTTGGAGCTTATAACAAGAATGTCAGGATTAGAAAGTTTCAAGTTGGTGACATGGTGTTAAGGAAAGCATTCCAGAATACCACAAATCCTGCTGATGGCAAGTTAGCACCAAAGTGGGAAGGCCCCTATCTTATTGAAGCTGAGGCAGGAAAGTGGGCATATCGTTTATTAACAATGGAAGATGATTTGCTACCGAGAGCTTGCAATGCTGTCCATTTGAAGAGATACCTCATGTAAGAAGGATAGAGGATCCTTGGCCATCTTCATATCCGGTATACACAAAGGATCCTTAGAGGATATATGATCCTCATTCTGGTAATAATGTGATTCTAATTTACCTAATCCTTTAATTTATTTATTTATAAGAAAAAAAGATCCAAGATCCTTTATCCTTCTTCACTAAAATTCTGAGTTTTGCAGAAGTTCAGGGATCCTTGACAGAGGATAAAGTATCCATAGAAGTCTCCTAAGTTTTATAGGCTTGTCCCCAGTTTTATGGGTTTATCCCCAGTTTTTGGGCTCGTCCCCAGTTTAAGGTATCTACTACCTTCGCCAGTAGCGCACGATTATCCTGATGCAGTTAAAGGCAATGGGACCAGTACCCGCTTTAGGGGCTGACAATTTCATTGTACTGGTTGTATTCAGGATCCTAAGTATAATGGTAGACGTACCATACATCCGTTCCTAAGGTTTCTAACGTTTTCACGTTAGCTAAGGTTTTGACATTTTCATGTCACTAAGTTTGGATAGTCGCCAATAAAGGCCATACTCCAGTTTACATAAGATCCTTTGGGCTTGTCCCCAGTTTTTTGGGCTTGTCCCCAGTTATTGGGCTTGTCCCCAGATTGTTAGGCTTGTCCCCAGACACTAACTCTTCATTTTGCAGTTGGCTTAGTCCCAAGTTATGTCTTATTTCAGGTTTCTAAAGCTAAACAGTTAAGGATCATGGATCCTAACTTCATACAAGGGTTTGTTTTATGGTTATCATGACTGTAAGTATTAAGGATTTAGGATCCTAACTTGGATTCTCTGGTATGATCTTTATTCACTTTAATTTTATTCTTGATTTATCTATGTTACCCTTGATCTTTGACAACAGGATATATGATCCTAAAATTATCTCACTTTTTAAACTTTTAGATTATAGGATATTTGATCCTTGATCATATCCTAAATTTTTAACATAAACTAATTCTTATACTTTCATTATTAACTTGTAAATTCAAAGGAATATGCAATAATAATTGAAAGGTAAATACACACAGAATGAACAACACAAGATAGCCAAAAGTTAAAGGTTTTATTTATTTATCAAAAGTTAAACCCTTCAAAGGTTGTCAAAATTACCTACCCCAAGCATCTACCAGCAATACGTGGCCCGTCCGCTGGGGTAGGTAAAGGGTGTCCATATTAACAAAGTCTAAGTGTAGGAAATAAAGATGGCAGGATAATAGTGGCTTCATCCCCCAAACAGAGGATCCTTCCACCAGCTATCATCCTACCTATTGTCCCAAGGATCCGTGATCTTCAAACCTAAATACTATTGTTCAAATACAGACCAACATTGTTTAAAAACACCAACAAACAAAAAACCATTAAACCATAAAGAATGGGCTCCGGCCGCGTCTAGATAAATCCATCATCGCCCAATGTTGCAGCCTAAACCTTCGCTGCGTCATCACCACCAGCTACCTCTTCCACCGGATCCTTCAGCCCACTGCTACCAGCCTCAATTGCCAAGACCTCCTCAGCTTCCTCTTCATCATCCAGCTCCGCCAGCTTCTGGTTCCAAGCCTCTTGATTCCAGGCAGACCTGTCAAAAGCAGGATCCTCAGCCTCTTTAGCCATTTGTAGCTTGATCTTGAGCATGGCGATTGTAGCAGAGAGCTTTGCCCCTTCCATCACCTCTTCCTTCTCCTGCTGAGCTGTGATCTGGGTCAGGACCAACTCCTTCTTCACCAGGTTGATGTCCTTCTCGAGGGAGGAGATTTTCTTGTCTTTGGCCAGGAACATTTGTTGGAAGTCCAGGTTCTTCTGTTCAGCCTCCGCCAGACTGTGATCAAGGAGCATTTGGATCTCAGCAAATTTCTGCATAAAACAACCATATGGTCAGGATCCGTTATCCTCAGAAAGGGAAGATCAGACTTAAAGGATCCAGGATCCTTACCTCAGAGACATACTCCTCGAACTGGTGTTGGATGAGAGGGAGGCCTTCAAGGGGCTCAGAGGCCTTTCTTTTCTTGGCACCCTTGCCCCGCGTGCTCATGCCTTTAGGGTTCGGGATGCTGGGACTGGCAGCAAGTTCCCTCTTGATGGACTTTGAGGAAGCAAATGCATTAAGGTCACTGACACTGAACCTGGAAGCTGATCTTGAGGATTTTCCAGCACCTACAAATGCAAAACACATATAAGTATTCATATTTTACATTTATTTAAACATTTATTTATTCAAAGAAATGGATATTTACTTGACATTGTGAAGGAACCGGAGGATGCTTCTTGTGAATCCTTTGCTTTGATTTGAAATGTCCTTACAGCAGGATCAAGGTTCCAGAAAACAGCAATTCTTTCTTTTGTTGCAGGGGTTTCTTGAAGGTGAGATAGCGAAATAGCTGCAGAACAAAAACAGAAAGAAGGATCAATTATCCTTAAAAGAAAAAGAGTCTTGCTATGATCCTTGTCTAAGGATCCCATATCCTACCCTGGGAGATCCATCTTTTGGGAAGGTCTTTCCCATCTGGGATTGAGTCCCTCCTTACAAAGAAGAACTGGTTCCTCCAGTGGGTGTCATTTTTGGTGGTTTTGAGGATTGGATGAGGCTGACCAGGTTTATGCTTGAACAAGAAACGGTGAGAACCATGGCTAACAATATTATATAACCGACTCAACTCAGATACCCCTATTTCAACACCCTCCTGCTCGATGATGTTCTCAAGGGTATAAAGAACTCTCCACATCATTGGCATGACTTGTATGTAGCACATGCCTGTGAGTGTGAAGAAGGATTGTGTAAAAGCAGGGAAAGGATAAGAAAACCCTATCAGAAAAGGGGTTGCCGGAAAAGTGACCCAAGTATCAGAAACACAGTCACTCTTCATTGAAGAGTCAAATGATCTGAAGACGGCTTCCGCCGGGAAGCAATGGCGTATCTGATCAATCTCAGGATCGGTGAAACGGCAGAGTTCCAGCGAAGGGTTTTTAGTAACACCCTGGCTTTTAAAGGGGCTGTCTTTCTTAGGACCCTTAGCAGGTGAGGATCGGAGGGTCATTTTCGCCATGGATGCTCGGAGAATAGAGGATCGGAATAGAAGAATCTCCGGATGAAGATTTAAAGGAGTGAAACACTCGAATTTAAATGCATCTTGATCCTTATCTCTAACTCTGTATATATAATGATGATTATGCAGGGAAGTCTTGTCGCTGACGTCACATTCGCAACGGCTAGTCCTATTGCAACGGCTATATTTATGCTAACCAACTCGTTCGAGATAAAGGAGAAAATATGACTCATTTAGTTATATTTAATTCTTCATATTTTGGGGGCAATTGTTAGGGATGGATTTTCACAATTTGTGGATAAAGGATCCTCAAGTGCAGCCAGGATCACGGATCCTCAGTTCAGTTTGGATTAATGATCCTCAGAAGGCGTTGCTGGATTAAGGATCCAGGATCCTCATTATGATCCTTATACTAACGATTGTTTCCATTATATTTGAACTTGTTTTGCAGGAGAATTCGAGTGGGACTTGGTCTTGCCGAAATTCCAGGGGAATATACCTTCTAATTCTGCACGTGCATGGCCTTCATGACCGTTGTGGAGATCGTGGGAAGCTAGCATCTTTTTCGGATTGTTAGTTAGCTTAGTTAGTTTCTATTTTTAATGGGGATAACAAGCTTGATAGTGATATTATTAGCAACACACACTACTCTCGAGAACTCTCTGCAACTTATTGGCGATTACACACTTTTTGCACACTAGTGATCCTTGTAACAAGCTTGTTGTCATCCCGATTTGTAATATTGTTTGTTTAATATAGTTGGTGATCGGTAGTTTCCATCACCCGAGGTTTTTTGTGCCGGAGATCATACATTGATCAAGGGCTTTTTCCTCGTATAAATCCTTGTGTCCGACATTCATTTCATTCATACATTGTTCATACATTTGTTCATTACTTCAAGCATCACACCTCACAAAATCGGATTTGGTTGCATTATCCTTGTGTGATTTTTGACCAAAAACAATTGAAAAAAAAATATGCACAAATGATTAAAAAAAACTTGTAAATAATTCAAAGCAAGTTATAAGTTATAACATAAGAATGGCATATTGGCATACCTTCTCTATAACAACACTACCGTTGACACCAGCGTTTTTGGCTCTTTGCCTTGTTGGATATTCCAATGCTCTTTTGAATATGTCGGCTCCTATCTTAATTTTTATACAAAAAAATTATTAAATAACGGTAATGGAATATGAAAATGTAAAGACGTTTGTGGGCTTACCTTCTATTCCTTTATCACTCAATTTATGATGAAAAATTGAGACAAGCAACCGTAAGTCAACACTCTATCCCGTATATGACGAAACCACAGATGTTACTTTCTACCCGTTTTTCTCTCTCTCTTCCATAACCTGAAACTGGATCACAATTGATTTACCCGTATTTGTCCATATCATAATCATACAATTCATGTGTAATTGATAAAAATAAACTCATCATATCATAATCATACAATTCATGTGTAACTTACTTGACAATAATCAGAGTAGAACTTGCTAAAAAAACTATTTTAAAGACATCTACATAATACGATAACTTTGATTTATAATAGTTAACAGTATGTAGGGTGCAAATGTGACAAATCTTTTGTCGTACCAGATTTTCCCATTCCCATTCGCCACCACGTGATATAGGTAAAACATGGTCAATTGTTGAGTTTGTGGTTGAAGAACAATACCTGTAGATATAAGAAATAACATGTCATAGCGTCAATGTGTCATACTATAAATTGAAATTGATGCATTTTAAACATAATATCTACTTTTAGCTGTAAACCCAAATATAAACGATCAATGTTTATATTTCACCATTACTCATACTGTTGGATTAGTGAGTAGATATATATATTTATGCTCGAGACTCAAATGATATGAGTCAAACTATGTCAACATGGATGATCCAATCTCGTATTTTCACATCTCTCAGCAACAATCAGGTATTATAGCTAAATTTAATGAAGATTTCAACATCTATAACTTTACAGAGTACTTACTGGCAAGAAAACTTGTCACGGGCCAGTATGTTTTTTCGACTAAGCGTACTGATGATTTTTCTCCTCTTTACAACTTGAAGCAAATGTGGAATCTGGTAGAACAAACAAATGAAGCATTCAAACATTCTTCAGTTTAGATAGATTAATGTATACCGGATTGGAAGAACTAATAAACTGATAATATGATAGTTAGCAACAGGTTACTCTTAAAACAGCAGGTATATAGAATGATCAATTAACAGAGTTCACAGTTTGATCATAATATTCCAGAACATCAGCCTGTATATCATACATTCAAAGACTCTAGAAAATCAAAATCCATTAAATGTAGATCAAAAATCTCAACTGGAGTATATACAACCACATTCTAAACTGCATTAAGGCTTAAAATTAACTGATTTCTTATCCATCACCATTAACTCATGTATTTAGATATTCTCAAATCACAATTTGAACATGGAAAGGCATTTTCACAGGCTCTTTGATTCAGAAAAAAAAAACAACTTGTAAAATTATAACTCATAGGACATACTTAACAATTTCAAACTAAATCAGAAATCACAATCGACTAAACCTAACACAAACAACCCAATTCACAAACAAAAACGAAACAAAATCAGATCTAACTAATCGTCAGACTGTTCATCATCGTTCTCGGTAAACTCCTTTTCAAGAGCGCGATCGAACATATCAGCAACGCTATCTTCCTTAGATCTATATGATCGAGTAGAAGTGACGTTAACGGCGTCAATGTCTCCATTCAAAACTACCGAATCTTTAGATGCGACCACACTTTCAAAGCAGAGAAGATCGACAACAATGAAGATGAATAGGCTTTGGATATGGCTGGAGGGGATCGGAGGTGGAAAGAAAGCACCAATGCTTAGATTAATAGATTGCGAGAAAAAATTAGGGCTTTGGATATGGCTGGAGGGGATCAGAGGTGGAAAGAAAGCAAGAATGCTTAGATTACTAGATTGCGAGAAATTTTTTTTGGATATGGTGATTATTGATTTGAGAATTGTCTGAAGATGCATTGAAAGTGTGGTTTGAATTTTGAATGTGGAGCCTGATATATCTTATATACCTGGAGCCACAATTTTGAATTTTGAATGTGAGAGAGGCTTTGAATTTTGAATATGGGGCAGAGCTTTGCCTTTTGTGAGTGAGCAGACCTTTGAAAAAAGAATGTGGGCCAGAGCTTGAATGTGGGGCAGTGCTTTGAAATTTAAAGTGATTTTATATTAAGATTTATGATGTAAGAAAAACATTGTTGGACAACTTCTCTGGCTAACACATCAGCTTTTCTTATGTCATTGAGATTTCTCATTTTATAGAAAGTATAGATAGATTAGTTCATCACATCTTGATGAATAGTGACGTATTTTTGTCTTTTGTGGTTTTGTGTTTTTTTTTTAACTTTAGGTTTTTTTTTTCATTTTTGTTTAACAAGTTTAGTTTTTTATTAGTTTTTTGTTGTACGCTGTTTCCATGATTTGGTTGTTGTTTGGTTGCTACTTAGCGCAGTGTTTGATGGTCACATCTGGTTCCTTAGTTTTTTTTTTTTTTTTTTTTATTTTCGTTCGGTTGCTATTTAGCATGATGTTTGGTAGTTTTTACGTCATGTGAGTCATTTGGTATTAAAAAAACGTGTTTTTGTTTTACGTTTTTTTTCCAATTTTGGTCGTGGTTCGGTTGCTACTTGTTAGACTATAAGATTAGTTTACAAATAGATATTATTAGAGGGTATTAAAGTGTAATTACTTTATCTATATATAGGACATATTGTAACACTATTACATCATTCAATACAATTACGTGATTTGATTCTACTTAGCACGGTTTTACGTTTCTCGGTCTCGCAACGCTGGTAACATAGTTTTACGCCCTCCGCCCGCAACGCGGTGGGGCTTAATACTAGTTGATTACTTAGTGGTTTTAACCACTTGAATCCAAAATAAAAAAGTTTAAAGCCCTGAATCCCTAATCGCTCATTTTATAACGTTTTGAGTCCAATTTTTTAACACTTGTACTTTGATTTTGGACTAAAGTGGTCAAAACCACTAAAGCACAAGGACTCAAAACGTTATAAAATGAGCGGTTGGGGACTTAGAGCGTTAAACTTTTTAATTTTGGATTTAAATGGTTAAAACCACTAAAACATAGAGACTCAAAAAGTAATTTACTCAATGATAATATAGACTTAGGGGCTGTTTGTTTACCTCTTAATGAGGCTCTTAATGGTTCAGACCTCTTACTGGTTCAACACTTAATGGTTCATGCTGTTTGTTTCGCGAGCTGATGTCTGAATGGTTCAGACATTTGCCTCTGAATGGTTAAGTATTATACTGAGTCTGAATGGTTAAGACATCTAATCTAAATTGGTCAGACATTTGCCTCTGAACGCTTAAGCATTATACTGGCTCTTAATGATTCAGACCTCTTACTGGTTCAATACTTAATGATTCAGACCTCTTATTGGTTCAGCACTTAACCATTCAGAAGTAACAGCCCCTTAGTCGGTTAGTATTGATACTTGTAAAAATAAGTAGAGGTGGTTACATTAGATCAATTTAAAGTATTTTCAAAGCCATGCAGAATGATGAACTTGCAGCTCGATCCAATTTAGTTGGACTTAGATTCGCAAACCTAAAACATTATTCGAGACTCGATCAGAGGCTCAAAGCCCAGTTTCAGTCAACGGCCCATTCAAGGTTATAAACATATTGTTGTTCTTCAGTAAGACTAGGCTTTAGCAGTTACAACGGTCAGTCCTACATGGGCCTAAATTATGGGACATGACATGTTATACTAACGCTAGCACTGGGCCCTTCAACTTTTGGGTCTGACGAGAAGTTACAATATAATATTGTAGCCTTGTAGGTATTAGGGTGGTCAGGGCTCCCCGTGAAACACCTTATCATTGCCACAAGTGGGTGTTTCACGGTAGTGATGGGTTTGGTCGTGATTTCACATCACGGCCGTGGAGTGATTGTGGAACTTGATTCAAGGGTTATGATTGGGTGTGGGTTAATGATTATGGTGGCGATGAGTTTTGCAAGTGTGATAGTGAAAATGTAGTGAAATGAGGTGTCAAATGATGATTGGATGTGATAATGTGATGGATAAGAAAATGTGAAGGGGTGCCCCTTCCACCTTTGAAATAAAGTATTTGTGGGTACAAAATTTATATCATTAAAAAGTTAATTAGAATTTAATTTGAAAAAATAAATTGATATAGCTTGTTGACTTGAAATTTGAATAATTTTATGTAACTACAAATTGAGAAAAAGATAAAAAAAATTCAAATTTACCAAGTAAAGAAAGCGTTATAGGTACACTGAACAACGAGGCCTAAAAACATTAATTATGAGACTAGAAAGAGCTTATATCCATTTACTAGGTTATCACCCGAGAATGCTTCCCGGGTAGTTTTATTTTGTTACTTATTAAACATGCATACTATTTTTTAAAATGACGTATTATTTAATTAAACTTTGTTAGTACATTCTTAATTCTTAATACAATAATATGACATATAAATACCTTCGCTATAACCAACTTCCATCAAAAGAAAAAATAAAAAATAAAGGATCAAGGTAGCATGTAGAAAGATTATTCATGTTTACACTGCACTAATACAATGAGGCTCAATTATTTGTCCATCATCATCTTGTAACAAATAGACCTTAGCATCACATAACACACCAATTTCGCTTTTTGTCAAGATAGCTGCATGTTTCCCACATCTATCCCAAAGCCCGCACCCTCTACACCCATCAACATGACATCTTTATCGTCAACTAACACATGAAAAAGAATTGCATGACCAGCAAACAATCATAAAAAAGAATTGCAAAAATGTTAATTCAATAAAAAAAAATATAAACATAGATAAAAAATGCAAGCTAAACATACCAAAATCAACCGCTAGCGAGCCGAGCCGAGCTTGGCTCAAACTCAAACCAAGTTGGCTCGTCTCGAGCTCGAATTAAATTCGAGTTGGCTCGGCTCGATTTAGCTCGAGCTAACCAAGAACAATAAATTAACTGATGTGATTAACAGGCCATACAAATTACCCATGTTCACTCAAAAATCTATATTGAGGAATCCATGAGGTATCTAGTAATTTTCTTAAAAAGAATACCTGTAACCCATAAAGAAGGGATCCACATGTTTCTACTTGCAGAAGTGGACCATACACTAACATCTGACATGAACAAAAGCTAAATATTAGAATCAATTAAATCTTTTAACCCAACACCAGGTGATTTCGACTTCGAGGCTGAATCCACATGCTCTTTTCTTGACAATGTTTACAATGCATATATTGGAGCCTTACATTATGGTCAATATCTTGAAAATATGTGCACACTAATAAAAGAATACCAGGGTAGGGTACCGTACTGATGCACTTTTATCTTGAAAATATGTGCACACTAATAAAAGAATACCATAAGCATATCTATGTTAGAGTTGAAAGAAACCGGCCATGCCAAAAAACAAAAACCTTTTTAATAACAAAATGGTCTAAAAGATCTTATGCATATTTTGACAATCATGGTTAAAATAATTATTATTTATAGAACATTTACAATATGAACAAAAGTAACCCAACGGGCCCAAGACCGTATTGACTCATACAGAAAATGACCAGTTTCAACACTCATTTTTTGACCTTTTAACCATTGTTTAACAATATACTTATTATTTATAAATAATAAAAAATGGACAACAAGTATTTGTGGGTCAACCCAAGCCCGTTATCAACCCGTATAAAAAACAATCTATGTCAACAACAGATTTGCCCCGTTATCGATCCCGGCAAAACACCCATCTTGTAAACTCTAGCAAATACAGGAGAAAAACGAAAACACAAGATGGAGCTGACAAAAATATATACGCCATTACCGCAGGTAGCTCTTGTTTGGCAGCAGGTTTAGCCACGATACTGGATGTAACTTGAGAATATGTACCAGTAGTTAAAAGCCCATGGGTATCTCCACCAGAAGTATTGAATGGCTGCATAAAGTTACATGTAGAATAAGATTGTAAATATAGTGTGAAATAATCATTGATACAAAGAGCTAGAGGTGACAATTTTGACCTATATACTTATAAATGGGTCATTTTGGGTCAATTAGTAATATACTTTATAGGTAACATATTGAAAGTCGCCCAAAGTCTATTCAAAATACCTATATATAATAAGAATCAGAACACTACTTGACCCTGAGCCCGAACCGGGCTCCAGGTGGAACTGTCTATTCATACTTTGTAACCCACCGAAATTGGTAGACTGCCCCACAAGTCCACCTGGGCCCATTCCCTGTTCTGTAGCCATTGGGTTCTGACTCATCATTGGTGACAGAGCCCTGGGTCCAATGCGACCATCACTACCCATTCCGAACCCAACCATGCTATTATTGTTACTGACAATTCAATGCCCCGTGGCGTCAGGTCCAATCATCATTTTCCTTTGGTTATGAGATTGTTCCTGTTGCTGTAAAAACAGATTTTGAAGCTGTGACTCATTATTATTATTATTAACTATATGAGGAGGATGCATCCTTATAGTTGAAACTCTTGGGGACAATCCTACGCTTCAAGGACGCATGCTATGACGGCTTGTCTCATCAATATATGGTTCAGAAACTTGGTTAATTTTGGGATTGCCTTTTAGAATTTTCTGAAGCCAGTTAGTGAAATCTCCAGGAGTAGTGTTAAGTTGACCACCCGTTGACTGATCTGTGCTGTTTAGTTTCGGTTCTAATTCGTCACCTATTTGGTGATAACTGTCACGTAACATCTGCATAAAAAAAATTTAAAAATTCTTTATTTACATATGTTGGAGAATAAATGCCACTTTGAATGTATAAACATTAGATTTGGCAGTTTCGACCCATTACCTATGAATGGGTGATCCGTCATGCCTCATGTCTAACGGGTCAAATAAGTGAAATTCAGAAAATAGCTAAAAAAGGAAATGGGTCGAAGGGATTGAACATGAAAAACAGATAGCAAAACAACATTATTACTTCTGAGTGAATAATGTTTTCTATGTTTATTAACTGAAACATGCTGCTATAATATGATTCCTTTTAAGTATTTTGAAAGCGCAAATATGATATTATGAAATTTTAAACACGTTGAAAAAACCAATTACGTTTAGAAACACGTTGAATGATATAACAAACACGAAAAAAATTATAAATCCATAGAAGACTCACTTTTCCCCATATATATCCTCCTGTGTTTTTCTGTCCTTCCTGAAATTGTTTAAACAGATTCATCATTAGCACTCCCAAACAAATTCACTTCATTCCCATCTTTAATCTTTAAACAAACAAAATACCTTGTTGACTTATAAAGTCGACCTTATATCACGCGCTGACTTTGTTGTGTTCATGTGTGTTTGTTGAGAAGATATTGATTCAATAAGCTCCCCGACAACTACATGGTTTCTGAACAAAGGGCAAATCTGGAATCTCTCAACCTTCCTTCCTACGGTGTCATAAAACCACCATCCCCAATTTTCTGCAAAAAACGGTTTACTTTCTCTGCAAAAATAGCAAAATCAACTCCCACGTCTCCCACAAACTCCCACAAATCATGACAAAGAACTCCCTAGTCTGATGTTAAAGAACTTGAAAAAAAGACCAAAAGCAATTAAATTAATAACCTTATGTGGTCATCTTTCTCCCTAGTAATTGCAAGATCTGAAAAACCAAAACAAAGAACTCTACCAATCGAAATGTCAATTCAGATTCAAATTTCACCACTCCGTACAAAAAAAGCCCTAAAATCATACTAAAAAAGCCCTAGATTCCCAATTTTAATAAACTTCACAAACTAAAATCAACAATCGCACAAAATCCATATAACAAAACAATCAAGTAAAAAAACAACACAACAACAATGTTACTGAATCAAACTTTTCTACTAAATCGACGAATTTCATAAAATTACTGAACAAAAACATGACAAAAAAAGTTAAAAAATAATAAATAATCTCAAACAGGTGATATTTACGTACCGGTGTGTAACGGAAAACGTGAACTTGAGGTAGAAAAGACTCGATCTTTCACATGTCAACCTATTTCTAGTTACGTCGTCGCTGCACTGAGGATGGTTGGAGTAGAGTCAGATCTTGGATCATCTTCAGATTTAGAGTTTGTAATGATAAATAATCTCAAACATATTTAAATCAATCCGAATAGAAATATAAACAAAACATCATAAAAGGAAAATCATACCTTGATCTTTTGAATCGATGTTGTGGCGATGAACCGCCATGGATCCCGTATGATTTCTCCGACAACCCGAATCTTCCATCACCGTTAGACTTTTTGAGGGCATTAATGTAACAAATAAACATTCTTACCTTGAACAACATCTGGATCCGAAATGGACTTGAGATTTTCAGAGATGATATAATCAAGTGAATGATGAGAAGATAGTTAGCAAAATCATACCTAGGTTTTAGAAAAGAAGTGACGGTGAAGAAGGAGATAGAGAGATCAATAGCTTCTCAAGGAAGGAAGAATGAAAAGGAATTAGGGTTACATAACTATACAGGGTCCGAATTAAATGGGCCGGGTTGCTAAAAAAACAGATCCGCGAGCACCATCCCATTTTCCCGCCAAAATGAATTCTGAGAAGCCCTAAGAACCTGACATGTGTCCCAAATTATTTTTGTTTATTATATATAATAGATATATAAGCTCTTTCTATCTAATACTTAAATATAATAGGGATATTAAATTTAAATAAACTCAACTTTCAGCATTTGATCAATAAAACTTTCGACTTCCAATTTGTATCACGCTATTCCTGACTTTCAACTTATTTTCCACCGACACTCCCAAACTAACTGAACTCTAGCCCAATTAGTTTTTTTTTGCTGACATGACACGTGTTTAGTGGCATGGCACTTTTGCTGACGTGACATTTTTTTTTCTGATGTGACATCTGGCATTATATTTTTTGCTGACGTGCCATCTGACGTCAGCAAACTGGGTTAGGGTTTAGTTAGTTTGGGAATGCCAAAAAAATATAAGTTGAAAGTTGGGAGTGGCCTAGTACAATTCGTAGTTGAGAGTATTATCAGCAAAATGATAAGAGTTAGGTTATTTAAATCCCACATCTCAATATAATAAAACCAAAACAAATTTGTAACATCTCATATTCATATTTATTATATTATAAATAATTTGTTATTCAATAAAAAGATAATGCTCACTAATTTTCTTTGAAAAGGAATACTAGGAAGTCAACAAAAATTACAATCGTTACTATTGAAATAATCAACTATAGTGCAGGTGCAATTACCAAGTAAATAAACTTGTGGGACCATTTGTGTAATTTAAGAAAATTAGATATATCTCAAGGGTGTGTGTAGGTCCCAGAAGAAACAAGACTGTAGTGTTTGTGTGTATCTTGAGGTGTGATAAAAGGAGAACCACAAGAGAAGTACATATATTGAAGTGGAGCTTATTGATTAAAGCTTGATTCCTGCGAATGTAAGTGATTAGAGTGGACATTGGCTACATCATAAAGTAATTTTCACTCCTAGCTTCATAATATGTGAATTTAAGTGTGTTATTAACTTATTATATATCCTATGTAGTGATGTTTGGAAACAAGTGTGGATTCGAATCCTGGATTGATTCCTTGAACGTTGAATGCGTATGAATACGTGAGTTGTGCGGAATCCAATCACGTGTGTGGATCAGACACTAAGATGTAATTATAAGTTGTTTATTGATACTTTGACAGTACAAAATTGTGAAAACAAACGAGCAGAGCTTCGCCTCAAAGTTGCTCCAAAGTTCCAAATGAACAAGACCTACACTCATATATATATATATATATATTTATATATAGTGGTAGTTCCTTCGTACGAAGGCATGTGTGGCTCCCTTCGTAGCTACTTCATCTTCCCTTCATACAAAGATGCTTCAATGTACATGAACTTTATGCTTTCCTCTGTTCAGCACCAGTCTTGTATCATCTGTTTAAGCTACGATACGTGATTGACGGAAGTGATAGACATTATGCACTCATAGACCCCCCTTGGATATTACTGCAGTCAATCTCGTAGCTTTCTGTCTCTCACTAAGTCTTCCAGAAGTGTTGACAACTTCAGCACCACAGACTCTCCCTTTATTCTAACAGATTCCCCGTGGATCTAGCGACATCTGCTCACCCTTTCATTTAACTCTATCTTCAGGTTCCCCCTTGCTTTGAACTTCTGTGCTTTCAGCTACTAGGATCGACACCTGCCTCCAACTCTACAAGCTCTTCCAGGATAGTTACCTAACTCTTAGCAAACTCCCCCTTGCTTTGAGCTCGTCTTCAGACTCCCCCTTAAGCTCAGCTATCAGGATCGTAATCTGGATTAGTACCTGCATATCTCAAAACATTTGTAAGATATTTGACAACATACAATATTGAAAATCTAGCTCTAAACATTTAACATGAATAAGCTTGAGCATTTCAAATATGTGACTGCACAGGACATCGTTTGTTCATAGAAATCTATTTAGGATCTCCAAAGAACGATTGCCTGGCCCTTAAACACAGGTATTCAGAATCAGTAGCCTGGCTCTAAGCATCAAAATATGACAGTTAAAATATCCAAAAACCTCACAGATAATCATCCAAGTCCAAATTAATGACTTTGGAGATTTCACAAGCTGTTTTTGAGATTTTTCATGTAAAATTTCAAGTTTCAAATTAATGAACTTGTTTATTTTCAGAAATATGCTCAGCATACTCAGATTTTGAAACTCAGCTTTCAGACATCGGTTGTCGAAAATAAAGTAGAAACAAAATCTTTTTGAACTTTTCAAAATTTATGCTAAAACACTCCGAAAATATTTTTGTACTTTTTCTTTAACATAAACAGTAAAAATATTTACAGGCAATATTTTTGTTTGAGTTTGCGTTAGAGGATAATATCAGTTTATGACAGATCACTAGCACCGTTGAGGTATAAACACTTTAAGTTCTAAACAATTCACTTAGGTTGTCAGTATACAGATCCATTTAAATTCTCACACAAAGTTCAACTGATTCGAGATACGAGATTTTATGTTTTAAGAACTTAACTTATTCGCGTGTCCCACCTCAGAATATACTCCCGTATTAAGATTCCCTAGATCCAGTCTTACAAGTGAATATACTATATTGATATCTATACTTTGGGTTAGTGCAAAACCTTGGGAGCTCGGGTATGAACTACAGTTCAGTCAAAGAGATGAAGGCTCGATTTTAGGTGTGTCCAACTTAGGAATCTTCTTTACAACTGCACTTGATTTATATCTTTCGATATTTTCTCAATTTTTATGTAGAGGGTAAGCTTTTAAAGCACGCAAAGTATTATACGAGGTCTAGACCATTGCTGATGCAAAATCAGAAGACCAGGTATATACCCCAGATATCAAACAGTATAAAGACCTAGTATCTCCGAATCAGGCAACCTCTCAAACGAGATTTCAGGGTTACCCATATCTCTGAGAGATGTTCTCCACGAGATAAGCAAGTATATTGATATTTAGGTTTATATCTCGAAATCAATTTACAAAATGTGTAAAAACCTACTGGCATATCATCAGTGAGTCCGTTTATCACATTCTGACTTTTCATTTCTTTAGCGTACTCTGATTGTCTACTGATGTACTATCATTTTCTCTTTTTACACAACAACTCTTTTTGAATTTTCTATTGTTTTTGGCTTTTTCAAATTTTCAAATATTTTTGTATTTTCTGAAAATTTTTACTCCCCCTAAAATTCAAAACATTTAAAGAAAATTTGATAACCCGATACAGATAGCTTCATCTCGCTATCCATTTTCTGCTTTACATGCTCTGTTTTGTAGAAAATACCCCCATGATTTACAACACACTGATTTTTAACTATGTTAAAACCATTTAATCATTTGTGAAATAATCATGTTTGTTCAGCCGTGAGGGTTTCGACATATTCAAACATATTTTTTTCATTTTTCAATTTTGACAAAATAAAAGCATATTTTTGGGTTTTAATGTTTTCTATTTTTAGGGGTTTTGATTTATATTTTATTTATATACAAAAACAAACCAACTCCCTGTTTTCAGTTGCAGGTATCTGCAGCCTCCTGTGCCAGGCTGCTACTCTCCTCGGTTTGACATTCATTTGTCTTCAAGAGCACCTGCATAATCAAACTATATAATTAATTGAACAAAGCAACCCAAGCCTGCTTTGACTCAGGTAGCTGAACATATATTTTCCCAGGTAGAACTTGAAAATTTCGTTCATCTTTCTCAAAAACATTCTCTTTATTTTTCTCATCACCAGAAACTTTTTGTTGCTTGACCACCCAGAACTTCCCTTTTGAAACATTCCTTTGATAAAATATTGAATCATTTTGAATGTTTTTCTGTGACAAATCAGCTTTTGGTTTCCAAAATTGATGTGGTTTTGTTGCACCAACCGTAGTTTTCCAACTTTGTGTGGTTCTAAATCTAGGTGCACTGGTTTCCTAGTTTGTTGTGATTCAAACTTGGTTGGCTTCTGATTCACAACATCAGACTTCTTTTTCTCAACACCAACAGGTTTAAGATTTTGACACTTGCGACTAATATGTCCAATTTGATCACACTTAAAGCATGTTCTCTTTGAAACATCTTTGACCTGTTGTTGTTGTTTCTTCTAAGCATATAACTCTTCATTAGACTGTCGTCTAAATTGGAGTTCTTTCTCTTCTTCTGAGCCTGTTCCATGAACAAAGTTCATCTTTTTATGATAATTTGGCTTTTCAAAACATTTCTTATTGTTTTGTTCATTTTTATAACCTAACCCAGCCTTCATGTTCTTATTTTTGTAACTAGGTTTGTTATAAAAAGTTTTCTTGCTCTTTCCGGCAAATTTTGCAATTTTAGTTTTCTCAATTTTTACCAGTTTGAAAACTTTGTTGATTTTATCTGAAATCACATTTTGAATTGGAAATTCAACATCCGAGAATAATTTGTCCGAACCAATCATGATATAAACCAATTCTTTTGAATCATCATTCACAACTTTCTCAGATTTTGAATTTTTAAGATAATTTTTGTGAAAACTTTCCTCATTTTCATCATGTGATTCAGACTTATTTGTTTGGTAGACTCCTATGTTAGAACGCTTTCAACCTTACCTACCACCTCTGAATCACCAAGATCATCAGATTTGGTGTAAGTCACATCGACGTTGTCTTGGTCAACCATGTTTGTCGCTTTTTCCACCTATTCGCCATCATAGAATGTATAATTATTCTCCAACGGTGGTGGAACCTGATGGGATTCTGACCCAATTCCCTTTTTGTTCTTTTCATATTCTTTACCATCTGGTGTGATGTTGAAAATACGCTCCAAAACGTATGAAGAAGCATGATAACTTTGGAGTTTATTAACCAATTTTTCTTTTTCATCTATAGGATCAAATCGAGCCAAAAATTTGATTTTGTATATGAATCAAGATGAACACACTAAAAAATATATCTTGAAAAACCCACTAGATTGATTAGCACAAAGATTAATACAATTAGCCCCTAAATCTCTCTAGAATGTGTGTGTCCCCAAAACCCTAATCATCTCTATCTATTTATAGCCTTTAACATTTTAGGCTAATTACAATTAAGTCCCTAGAGACAATAACTTACTAAAAATAGCACTAAACATGAAAACTAATTAAACAAGATAATAAATATATTTTGATTACTCAAAATATATTTAATTATCCAAAGCACTATAACTATCAAATCTCGATCTTTCACACGTCATATCTTTCTTTGATCTTCTCGTGTCGACTTGCGCGTTGACTTTGACTTATTGGCGTTGACTTTTTTGACTTGATTCGTTGATAACATTAGACTACATGTTTTAGACCCAACAATCTCCCCCTTAGGCTAATGTTATCAAACTCTTGTATCATCTTTAGAACCGTCAACTTCATTCATGTTGCAATCTTCAATTTGGCAAGCTTCAGTTTCAATTTTAGACCCAACATCATCCATTTCTTGTTTGAGTTTAGCAACATCATCAATATAATTATTTAAAACCATTTGTTTTCCTTCATATATGGCTTCAAAAATTTAGTTGTCTTTTGACATGCGGACAATCTATCATCCAAACTTTTAACTCTACTCTTCAAAGTTTCATAAGCTTCTTTTACAGTATGATATGACAATTTCATTCCATCATATTCTTTTTGCAATTCTTGAATAGTTTTATCTTTTTGAACACATTCGTTGCAATCAGCTGAACATTTTTGTTTCAAAATTTTGTTTTCTTTTTCAAGATTTTCACAATTTTGTGTTAATTCTTGTTCTTTTTCTTTAAAAAACCTTTCATTTTCAAGCATTTCATTACATTTTTATTTGAAAATCTTTTCTATCCTAGTAAATTCAATGTCTCTGACTTTAAATTTTTCATCATTTTCAGTACAAGCACTGCACGTTTCCATGCATTTCTTGCACTGTTGTTCAGCTTTATTATCAACTTTAATTGATGAATCAGAAGAATCAGTTTGATTTATTACCTCAGCTTTTGGCACCGTGGCTTTTTCTGCCTTTTGATTATGACTTTCTTCCTTCACATGCTGTTCTTCAGCAACAACTTCATCACCGGCTTCTCCAGCTTTTCATCAGCTTTCTTCACCTCATCTACTAACTTCTGACTTTCATCAACGATTTCCTCTACCATCTTCTTCTTCTTTTCTAGACTGGCATATATCACCTTCCTTATGCCTTCCTCTACCTTTTCTCTGTATCTAGGAATTTCTTCGAGCCCTTTACACTAAACTCCCACAGTTGGAATAGCAGCAACAAGTATCTTAAAATCTACCTTATCAGGATCAACTGTTGGGTTTCATTTAGGATCGACAAAATATTCTTTCTCTTGACTCCATCTATTTGCACGCCGTGCTTCTGTAAAAGCCTTGTATACTTCACTTAAATACATTCGCGCATGTCGTTCTTCTCGACTCTCTTTAAACTCAGCAACCAACGCCCATTTTTTTGTTATCTCGTCTTTAATATATTTACCCCAATTAAAACCTTCATCATCTTGACTCTCCATCTGTTATCATCTTGAATCGTCACCATGGCTTGTTTCTTTTCTTTTGATGACCCTTCCTCAATCTGCTTTTGGTTTGTTCTAGAAGGTTGCTCTTTGTTGCGATGATAGATGGCTTTCTAATAGTAGTCTTCGTAAAAAGGATTCATACTTACATATGCTTTGTTCTTAGTACATTCTCTTTTGAAGTGCCCTTTCTGTCTGCACTTGAAACATGTGACTTTAAATCTATCGAAACCTATATTCATGTCAGGGCCTTCCAGACATTTTCTCTCAGTGATCTCCATGAAGCGTTGAGCCCTTTTGATTACACTCGCCATACACCAGCGAATATCCATGAGCTCCATCTCTTCCGGATCTACCTGATTGTAATCTTCCTTTGTCATATTTGTATTGCCTATCCTGCATGTGATCAGACCTTCGTAGGATTCCAGAACAGAAGCTAAGAAACTCATGTGCTGTCTAGCGAAATTAGTGTTCAGATTTGGAGAATCTTTCCAGTTCTGACTCGGATCAGATTTGGATGATGAAGAAGATAAATGATATCCTTAATCATAACTTGGAGATTTGATTTTTGATGAATCAGTAGCATTACCAGTAGTAAAAGTTGTACCAATCTTTGGTGACTGATTGTTTAGCAGCATACTTCTTCGGTAGTACAAATCAACATTCTGCTGATAACTCGAACTAGTCATTTTGTTTTGTTTCTACAACTCTAAATCATGGCCTTTGAGTTTTTCAATCAGACCATCCAATGTGATCTCATCAAACTTAGCATCATTCTTCAATACTATCACAAACGTTTTCCAATCTTCAACATGCGGCAATGCCTCAATCAGTTTATCAACAATCTCTTCTCTGTTTTTGTTGATTCCAAACCTCTCCAGCCCGATCTTCAAGTGAAAGAATCTCTCTATCATTTGTCTAACAGTTTCGCCCTTCATACATCCAAACAGATCAAATTCTTTTTTCAGCAGTGAAATTTTGTTCTTCTTGATGTCTTTACCACCTTCGGCTTTCAGCTTCAATGCTTCCCACATCGACTTAGATGTTTCACCATGTTGGAGTAAAAACAAGATATCCTCTCTAACTGATTGTTGCAATACAGTTACCACTTTTAGTTTGTTAAAGTGGTCTTTTCTATCAGTTTTTGAAAATTTTTTAATTGTAAGTAATACATTTTGATCGTTCACCGGTTTTTCATAACCAAAAGTTAATATAATCCAACTATCATAAGCATAAGCTTTCACCCAATTTTCAAATCTTGTACTCCTCCAGTGATAATCTTCGATATTCATTAGTTTCAGTGGCTTTTGATGGTTTCCGTAAACACTATCATGGTTTAAACTCTCAGAAATAACATCCGAAACAGTCTTTGTTACTTGTGTTGGTTCAGTTGTTGTTTCAAATGTAAACGCATTGTAAAACATGTTGTAGAACTCTTTAGCCATGATTCCTATAAACACACAATCAAACACTTGATCAAAACAGAATTGAAAATAACCAACTTAGTCAGTTCGTACGAAGCTAGAATAATGCCTTCGTACGAAGTGGCAAACAATAAACTCTTCAGACACAATTGTGCGTTCGTACGAAGCTAGATGGTGGCTTCGTACGAAGGTACTTAAACTCTAAGAAAACTGGTTTTCTGGGTTCGTACGAAGGTGTAATGTATGGCTTCGTACGAAGCTAAGCTGCGAAGAACAAGTTCACGTTTTTCATGGTTTTTCTCTGATTTGAGTATGATTTTGTTCGAATTTTGATCTAAAACTTTGTAGGATTGTTCAAAAACGATTTTCACACAACATATTCAAAATTTAGTCAATTTTAACCATGGAAACGTTGTAGATCTGAATTTTAAGTTCAAAGAAAATGAGTAGAAGAAGATGAATCAATTTGTCTCTGAATCTGATGAAATTGCTTGAATCTTCGTGTCTTCAATTCATGCAAACAATCACCCGCTCTGATACCACTAGTGGATTCGAATCCTGGATTGATTCCTTGACCGTTGAATGCGTACGAACATGTGAGTTGTGTGGAATCCAATCACTTGTGTGGACCAGACACTAAGATGTAATTATAAGTTGTTTTCTATTGATACTTTGACAGTACAAAACCGTGAAAACAAACGAGCAGAGCTTCGCCTCAAAGTTGCTCCAAAGTTCCAAATGAACAAGACCTACACTCATATATATAGTGGTAGTTCCTTCATATGAAGGCATGTGTGGCTCCCTTCATATATATACTGGTAGTTCCTTCATATGAAGGCATGTGTGGCTCCCTTCATACGAAGCTACTTCATCTTCCCTTCATACAAAGATGCTTCAATGTACATGACCTTTATGCTTTCCTCTGTTCAGCACCAGTCTTGTGTCATCTGTTTAAGCTACGATACGTGATTGATGGAAGTGATAGACATTATGAACTCACAAAAAGTATAATTATGACAAGCAATAACTTACTAATATTGTGATGTTTATGAGGAAATTTACTAAGTTTGACTTCTATTCAAACTTTATGAGAGATTATGTTATAACCACTTCTTATTCATGAAAGTCGATCGTAATCACCATGAAATGAATCCGACGAAAGTTATAGCTATAATTTCAAGAGTTATGGAATTTGGTTATAAAAACTAGTGATTTTGAAATAAATTGGTGAATTGTTGGACCTAGAAATAAATCTACATGTCTTTTCCAATTTATAAATTGGTGTGGAAGGTGATCAAGCTCATTTGGTGGTTTTTATAACATATTGATTAACTTAATTTGAAAATTTAGAAGTGAACATTTGAAGTTCAGACACACTTTATGGTAAAATTTCATGTCCAATAGGATTCTTTCAAGTAAAAATGAATAATACAAGCGAATTTTCCATATTAGCGATGTATATGGTAATAAGGTCATATTTGTGCATACTATGCCTCAAGAAACATACTTATACTATTTCTCAATGAATAAGGGTGTTAATCTAAGTTGACCCAAAAAGCGATTCGAAAGCCATTGTTGCTTAAGAGAGTACATGTAACTTCTAAAAAATGATATACACCAATATTGTCTCTCTTAAGAATATATAATTTGACTATCAAGTTCCTCAATCATATGCTAACAACTATAAGGGACCAACTAGGTATGCCGTACATGCTAGTTTATATTGTGCATAACAAGATGTTAGCTAGTTATAATTTGTAAATTGTCTAGTTGTTATATACTTGATTCTTGTTTAAAACCTGAAAGTATAAATCATAACCTTTAAAGGACTATTAAACTCAATAAATGACATATTCTCACTTCTTTGGTAACGGTAACCTTGATTAGCACTTGCTTAATATTGAATACTAAGATCATCATGAAACTCCCTAACACGTAATATCTTAAAAACGACACAGCGGAAAAAGAGCCTTAAAAATTTCTTTCTTTATTAGACACATTACACACATGACGGCTCAAATACGAAATGTCAAACATTAACTAAATGAAATAAACAACATTCACTTTCAATTAACACTTTAAGGGGTTACATAATTAAAGTTATGTGACTGTTCTTCCGTACAATCCTTTCTCTCGACTCGATCCATGTTTGCTTCTCTTCGTTAGTGGTAGAAGAAAATCCGTGTAGTACCTGTGGACATCACATACAACTTAACCATTAGTCGTTAACAATATCATACGACATGATTCTCATATAGTTTAATATTGCATAACATTTAACAATGGAAGCTTTGATTCATTCAACTATCCTCTCGTATTTTCTTGTTCCGAGATCGACATCGATACCTCATGAACCCGATGTTCTCATACCTGCATTACATTCCAATCTCAAGACACATCATTAGTATTCATCAATACTCAAACGTATTGAAACCATTCCTACGTACATACGTAGCGACTTACATTCATACATGCATACATTCTTACATTTATACATACTTACGAGCTCTTGATTACTACTTTTATTTTCATGTACTTATTCCAACACGTCATATTCGCAGCTTTCCATTATATAAATTTTGTACATATTGATATACATACTTACTCGTTTCTAAACACGTTCACTTATAGATTTCCTTCACTAACACGAAGGTAAATCCATACTTATACTATCCGGAGACCCATAGCGTTTACTTATAATCAAAACCATCTTAATCATTAGTTATGAGGTCTTGAAATCCAATTAGAACAAGTTCCATGAACAAAACAAACAAAATAAAATTTTTTGCCAGATCAGAAGTCTTGAAAACCAATTCAGTCCATACGTTAGGGAAATGAATTACTTATATTCATGTTACCACTAGGTTAAAATTGTTCCTAGGTATTTTATTTACGGCTTCACCTTTACCACTAACGGTAATTTAACCGTTCCTTTATATTAAACGGGTTTAAATTACCAAGCCCGTTTATGAGGCGTTACACATCACACATTGTTATTGAGAGTTAAATTCACATAAATTGACATTAACAACTATGATTTTCACTAAAATGCTATTTAGAACTTGATTATGGTTAAGCTATGAAAAATGTGCTTTTGTAAAATTTCCATATGTGAAACTGTGCATGACAATGGTGTCTTAATCATGAGTTTGGGTAGATTGATGTGAAACTATAACACACTTAAATTTCTTAGTGAATCATATAAAAATGGTGAATATAGTAAGGAAATTAGGTTTTGGTATAAGGTTACTATGTCGCGCATGACATGTACTCATGCACGAGAGCCTTATGGGTCTCACACCCTCATCTTGTAAGGGAATTCACGATGCGTGACTTATTGTTAAAGACACCAAGGCATTGAAATATTTACTGTTAAATTGAAGTAGTTGAATTACATTGTTTTAAGATCAAATAACAAATTACAATGAATAGGAAAATAAACTTTAAGTCTTGATTGTTGATATCTAGGATTACTTTTATGTGGGCAATCCAAAATCCTAGCTAAATCTTTGTATCTGAAAACTTGCAGAAATCTGCCAACTATGAGAGTTGCTGTACTGTTCATAAAAACATAGCTATATACACATATGTACAACGTCACACATGATCGATATGATGATGATCATGTGGCACAAACCCCTATGGTTCCCAAAGATATGATCTATAGGCCCATAATCATACTACCGATCGATATTGATGTATGATGATAACGAATGTAGGCATTGTTATGGGTCATTTTCTGCTTATATATCCTGACTAATATTCTGGCTTTGATTGTTTATTTGTGATCAGGATACCGGATCAGGATATTGGTAACATCCTGATACGATATCCTGGTACTAACCAATTAGCTCACGTGCAGATTGTTGTAACAAGCCTCTAACGGTCAGGAGGACTTCTTCCCCTCAAGACTCGGGCAGATCAGTTGGGTTATAGACGTTGAACCCGGAAGAAGTGGACTACAACGTCGACTTGAGGAATATTCGAAGCATCCCGGTTTAATAGGATAGTTTGTTATTTTCGTTTTACTATAAATAGGGTGATCGGATCAGGTTAAGGCACACATTATTACGCACACTTTTACTCTCCTATTGCAAACAATCACTACACACAAACACTTGTACTCGAATTACATTGTAACACCAAGTTGATCCGCATCATATCCTGCACTGTATCCTGATATTTGAAGTAATAGAAGAACAAGGCAGCTGCGATTGTCAGCTCCCGAGGTTTTGTGCCGGCGATCTAGATTGATCAAGGGCTTTCCTCGTACATCCTGTGTCATCTTTTACATTTTTGCTCATTGTTTGATCATAGATACAGCTCTATATCCTGAGCCGTATCCTGAAACTGTTTTTGGCAAATAACTTAACTAGCATATTTTAAACACACATTTCTAGCACACTACCTCACTTAACTAATTTGATCACTAAATTGCTTCGGTAATTTTTGACCAAAACAATTTGGCGCCCACCGTGGGGCAAGTGGTGCTATTTCTACTAAAAGCTTTTGCAAAATCATTACTTGGTTTTCTATTTTCAAAAATTTTTGCTATACTATTTTCAATGGCCTCGAGATCAAACATGAGCTCTTCCACCGTGTCTGCTACAACCTCTGCAACAATTGGTTCGGTGCTTCCACCACCTCCTCCGAGAATGCAAGCCTCTTCACAGGGAACTGAAAGTCATGTGGCTCGGGATGTTATCCCCGCTTGCAATATCCAGGGGTCTGGCCCTGTTTTGGCTTCTAACGAAGAAATTCTAAATTTGTTTGGTAGTGTACAGGAATAGATGAGGCAGCAGCAGGAAACTAATCAGATGCTGATGAGAGAAATACAACTATTGAAATCCGGCTCGAGTAGGCCTGCTGAAGATACTGTCACTCCCTTGCAACCCAGGGCTTTGAACTTCAGTTCTGCAGTTTATACTGAGGATAACCGGGGGAATATTGTGCCTAGCCATTCCCAGAATCATACTCCTGAGATACCTTCTTCAGTAAGAGTATCAACTGTGAGAAGCTCAGGATATGCTTCAGGATATGGCTAGAATCCCCAAGATGGTAATGTATCTAATAATAATAATACTCTTGCTACTAATAGTGTTGGATCTTTGCAGGATGCAGGTATGACATCAACATTTTCCAGGGAGCTTCAAAAACTGAAGGACATGATATCCAGTGTACCTGGGGTGGTTCAGCCAATTCCTGAAGTGTCCAAGGACAACCACATGATATCCCGGTTTGCGTATCCCATTTATGATGCTGAAATCCCAAAGAGATTTCAAACCCCCAACATGAAACTCTATGACGGAACTACGGATCCTGAGGAGCATATTGCCCAGTATAGGGAAAGGATGGAAATCAACCCTATCCCTCCAGATCTCAAAGAAGCATGCTTGTGCAAGGGTTTTGGTTCTACCTTAACAGGATCAGCCTTGAAATGGCTCTTAAATGTTCCTCCTCACTCAATTACTTCATTTGCCCATTTAGTTAATTTATTTAATAGTCAATTTTCTTGCAGCCGGAGCTTTGAGAAACTAACCAGCGATCTTTACAGGATAACTCGAGGACCTTAGGAATCCTTGAGGGAGTATGTGAACAAGTTTAGTCGGGAATCTTTAGATATCCCACATCTTGATGTTGCAACAGCTGTGCAGGCTTTTAAGATGGGATTACAAAAAGATTCTCAGTTTTACCAGGATCTTGTAATGAATCCCTGCAGGAATCTGGATGAAGCTCGTAACAGGGCTTTGAGATACATTCGCCTGGAGGATGATAAAAAGATGCAAGAGAGGATGAATTCATCCACAACCTATGAGTCAACCAACAGGAAATCCGAATCCTCGTATAAACCATACCGCTCTAAACCGTATGGCAGAAATGATGGCAAAAAAGTGAATGCTGTTGAAGACGAGGATCCTGAGGAGTATCCTGAGTTGTCTGAATATTGTTTTTCTGTTAACATACCTGAACTGATGTATGATATGAAGGGTTTAGGAGACAAAGCAAGGTGGCCCCGAAAGAATCAACAAAAGGCTGATTGGAAGGACAAGTCCAAGTGGTGTGCCTTCCATTAGGATTTTGGGCATGTTACTGAAGATTGCATCGCTTTAAGAAAAGAAATAAGCTATCTCTTGAGTAAGGGATATCTGAAGGACCTCTTGGGAAGAAAGAAGAATAAGGGCCAGGATCCTGAGAAGGATCCTGAGCGTGCAGCATCACCTCCTGCGGATGCAAAAATAATTAACTTTATTTCAGGAGGATCCAACATCTGCGGTACATCATATTCTGCAGCGAAGAGACATGCAAAGGAAGCCAAATCAGAGAGGGGAGATAAGCCAACTAGGATGTCAACCCTTACAACTGATAAAGTGATTACGTTCGATAATGATGACAGGGATACTGTCCAGGATCCTCATCATGATGCTCTAGTAATAACATTATATGTTGCTAACCATTTTGTGCGCAGGATATTGGTGGATAATGGCAGCTCAGTCAACATAATTCAGCTGGAAACGTTGAAAAGGATGAACGTATCCCTGATGGATATAACTTCGAAGTCCACTGTGCTCGTTGGTTTCAGTGGAGAAGCTAGGAATACCGTATGAGAGATAAAATTGCCCGTGTATATTCAAGGGGTCAACTCAATGCAGCGCTTTTATGTCATGGACTCTCTATCCTGCTATAATATTATATTAGGGAGGCCTTGGATCCATGATATGAAGGCTGTCCCGTCAACCTACCATCAATGCATCAAAATCCCTACTCCTTGGGGAGTTGTCAAGGTGGAAAATGATCAACAGGAAGCAAAGGAGTGTTATTCTTCTTCGATGAAATCATCAATAAAGCTTAGTGCAGCATAGCAATTAAAGATGCGAGGCCAGGATATCATGGAGGCTTCAGAGCAGGATGTAAAGAAAGTTATCCTGGATCTAAATAATCCGGATATCTCGGTGCTCGTGGGAACCAATATCCCTCAGGATATTGAAGATCAATTGACTAACTTTTTGAAATGCAGGATGTCGACGTTCGCGTGGAAGCACGAGGATATGACAGGCATTTCCAAGGATACTATAACATATAAGCTCGGTATTGACAGGTCATTCAAGCCTGTCCAACAAAAGAGAAGGAAATTTGCTCCGGAGCGAAATGTGATCATCCAAGAGGAAGTTGAAAGACTACTAAGGAGCAAGATGATTAGGGAAGTGAAGTTTCCTAAATGGCTGGCGAATGTAGTTGTGGTACAAAAGAAAAATGGGAAATGGAGAGTTTGTGTAGATTACACAGACTTAAACAAAGCTTGTCCCAAAGACCCATTTCCTCTTCCTTATAATGACTCAATGGTGGATGCTACTGCCGGCCATGAGATGTTAACCTTCATGGATGCATCTTCAGGATTCCAGCAGACCCAAATGGAACCTTCAGACCAGGAGGATACTGCCTTCATGACGCCAACAGGTATATATTGTTACACTGCTATGCCCTTTGGTTTGAAAAATGCAGGTGCAACATATCAAAGATTGGTGAACATGATGTTCAAAGAAAAGCTGGGGGACACCATGGAGGTGTACATCGATGATATGGTAGTAAAATCTATGAAGACTGAGGATCACCTCTAGGATATTAAGGGATCATTTGATATCCTGGATCAGTATAACATGAAGCTAAATCCTGCTAAGTGCCATTTTGGAGTGGGGGCAGGAAAGTTTCTAGGATATATGGTGACTAAAAGAGGGATAGAAGCGAGCCTGGAGCAGATTAAAGCTATCCTGGATATTAAATCACCTTGAAATATGAAGGATGTTCAACGGTTAACAGGGCGAGTAGCAGCATTGAATAGATTTATTTCAAGATCATCAGAAAAATGCAAGGAATTTTATGATATCCTGAAGAAGAATAAGAAGTTTGAATGGGGAGCAAAGCATGAAGCAGCCTTGTAGGATTTGAAGCAGTATCTTTCAACGGCACCCCTATTGATGAAACCTGAGGATGGTGAACCATTATCCCTGTATCTTGCAGTATCAGGGAACGTAGTAAGTGTTGTCCTAGTAAAGGATCATGAAGGTCAGCAGTATCCTGTTTATTATGTTAGTTAAAGTTTATTAGATGCTGAAACTAGGTATTCTCACTTAGAAAAATTAATATTAGCCCTAGTTATGGCGTCAACAAAACTTAGACATTATTTTAAAACACATAGGATTCATGTTAAAACCAACTATCCTGTAAAAACATGCTTAGGAAACCAGAGATGTCAGGTAGGATGGCTAAATGGTCAGTGAAATTAAGTGCCTTTGATCTAGTGTATGAACCTAGAAATGCCATAAAGTCTCAGGCTTTAGCTGACTTTGTGGCTGATTTCAGTAGTGATATTCAAAGTGAAGTAGACCTATAAGTACAACAGCTAGGAGAAAACTTAGAATCCTGGACGTTATATACTGATGGTGCATCTAATGTAAGAGGTGTAGGCTTGGGTATACTACTAAAATCGCCACAGGGGGACATATTACCCCAGGCTATTAGATGTGAGTTTCCTGCCACTAATAATGAAGCAGAATATGAAGCTTTAATTGCAGGATTATAATTGGCTAAAAGTATGAATATCAAGAGTTTGCAAGTATATGTTGATTCTTTGTTGATTACTAATCATTTTAATGGAACCTATGCAGTTAAATGTGAGAAGTTAATCGAGTATCTCGAAATTCTCAAAAAAATAGCAGGATATTTCGATATTTTCACACTTAAACAGGTACCAAGAGAGGATAATGCTGAAGCTGATGCCTTGGCAAATCTAGGATCATCAGTCAGGATACCGGAAGGAACCCAAATACCAATATTACATATCCTATATCCTGCGATGAATCCTCAGGATAAGGAAGTAGTAAGTGTTCAGGATCCTGATGAAGAATATCCTGAGGAGGATCCTAAGTCTTGGATGGCTCCAATCATGAGATATCTCAAAGAAGGACACATCCCAAAGGATGAGAATCCTAAGGCCTTTAGAATGAAGGTATCACGATTCACTATTATAAATAATCTCTTGTATAAGAAATCTCTTGCAGGACCATATCTGAGGTGCTTGGAGGATCCCGAAACCAAAGAAGTGCTTCAGGATATACACGAAGGGGATTGTGGTAACCATACTGGGGGCAGGTCGTTATTCTCAAAGGTATTAAGAACATGATATTATTGGCCGACGACGAGAAAAGATGCTGCAGAATATGCTCGAAGATGTGATGCTTGTCAAAGACACAGTAATATATTACATCAGCCGGCTGAGCCACTTTACCCTATAGCTTCACTTTGGCCATTCATGAAGTGGGGAATGGATATAGTAGGAAAATTACCAAAGGCTCCAGGAGGAAAGGTCTTCATGCTGGCAATGACCGATTATTTCTCTAAGTGGGTCGAAGCTGAAGCATTTGTTCAAGTTAGAGATCAAGAAGTGGTATCCTTCATAAAAAGGAATATCCTGACTAGGTTTGGAGTACCAGCTGAAATAATTTGTGACAATGGATCTCAATTTATAAGTAAGAGGACTACTAACTTTTGCAAGAGTTGGGGAATCAAAATGATCACATCCACCCCAGTACATCCTCAAGCAAATGGACAAGCAGAATCCTCAAACAAGATAATTGTCAACAATTTGAAGAAAAGGCTTGGAGCTAAGAAGGGAAGATGAGCAGACGAATTACCCTTTGTTTTATGGGCTGACAGGACGACGGTGAAAAGTGCAACTGGCCAAACCCCATTTTCCTTGGTATTTGGAGCAGAAGCGGTGATCCTGACAGAAATGGTAATACCAACAGCAAGATCCAACCTCCGGGATCCTGAGCAGAATCCTGAAGTCCTATGCCAGGAATTGGATACTATTGATGAGACAAGAGACGCAGCAAGGCTAAGGATGACAGCATATCAACAGAGGATATCTAAAGCATATAACAAGAATATAAGGACTAGAAGGTTCCAGGTTGGAGATTGGGTATTTAGAAAGGCTTTTCAGAATACTACTAATCCTGCCGATGGAAAGTTGGCTCCGAAATGGGAAGTGTTTTGGTCAAAAATCAAGCAAGGATAATGCAACCAAATCTTTTGTTGTGAGGTGTGATGCTTGAATCTATGAACAATTGTATGAACAACTCGCAAATCAAATAAAGAGATGACACAAGGTTTTATACGAGGAAAAAGCCCTTGATCAAGAGTTGATCTCCGGCATAAAAAACCTAGGGTGATGGAAACTACTGATCACCAACTAAGATTAATCAAAAGGTTGATACAAATCGGGATGATAACAAGCTTATTACAAGGATCACTAATGTGCAATGTGCAAGAAATGTATGAAATCGCCAAGTAAACTGCCGAGAGCTGTTCGAGAGTGTGTGTTTTCCAAAATTAGCTAAGTGTTCTAACTCAAGCTTGTTATCCCCTATTTAAAATTAGAAATAACTAAACTAACTAACTATCCGCTAATCACGTTGGCTTCCCACGATCTCCATAACGTTCACAAGGGCCAAGCACGTGCGGAATATTGAGGGAATATGCTCCACGAATATAGGCAAGACCAAGTCCATGCACATACTCCTGCAAAACAAGCTTACGCATAATGAAGACAATCGTTAGTATAAGGATAACAATAAGGATCCTAAATCCTGATCCTGCAACACCTACTGAGGATCCTTAATTCAAACATAATTCAAGATCCTGGCAGTACATGAGGATCCATGATCATTAGGATTGGAAAATCCTCCCCTAACAATTGCCCCCAAAATATAAGGAGTAAAGTGTAAATTAGCGAGTTATATTTTCTTGATCTTATCTGCAACTAACTAACGGATATATAGCCGTTAGGATCGAACTAGCCGTTACCGATCATACGTTATTGAAGCGACATCCCTGCAGAATCATCATTATAAATTCAAGTTAGAGATAAGGGTTAGGAAGCATTTAAATTCGTGCGTTACACCCTTTAAATCCTCATTCGAAGATCAAGCAGGTACTTCTCTCCCCTTTCTCTCTTCTCCTTCTTACTCTGTTCTTCTTTAAAACCTTTGAATCATGATGAAGTTAAGATCATCCCCTGCCAAGGATCACCAGAAAAATAGTCCTTTGAAAAGCCAAGGGATCATCAAAGATTCTCTGAAGGAACGTTGCTGCTTTAACGATCCTGAGATCGACATGATTCGTCATTGCTTTTCGGTGAACGCTGTCTTTAAACCTTTCGACCCTACCGCCTTGAGTGACTTCGTTTCTGCAACTTGGGTTGCTTTTCCGGCCACCCCATTTCTGATAGGATACTCCTATCCTTTCCCTGATTTTACCCAGTCTTTCTTCTCCCTTACCGGCATATCCTATATCCAGGCTATGCCAATGATATGGAGGGTTTTATATACCCTTGAGAGAATCATTAAGCAGGAGGATATAGATTTGGGAATGTCAGAATTGGCCGAACTGTACAACCTTGTGAGCCATGGTTCACACCGATTTTTATTCAAACACAAACCCGGCGAAGCACACCCAATCCTTAAGACCACCAAGAACGACACCAATTGGAAGAAGTGTTTTTTCTTCGTTAGGAGGGATTCTATCCCGGATGGGAAGGATCTCCCCTTAAAATGGACCACCCACGGTAGGATAGAGGATCCTTATAGAAGGATCATAGGATAACCCTGTTTCTGCTGAGGATCACTAACCCCTATTTGTATCTTTTGTGCAGCTATCTCTGTTTCTCACATTATTCCATCACCTGCAACCAAAGAGAGGATCACCGCTTTTCGGAATCTTGATCCTGCAATAAGATCATTTCAAGCAAACACCAAGGATTCTCAAGAAGTATCCTCAGGCTCAGTCACAATGTCAAATAAGTATCCAAGTTTGTATATAATTAAATGTTTAAATGTAAATAAAACAAGAATACTTATCTGTTGTTTTGTATTGGTAGGCGCTGGAAAATCCTCAAGATCAGCCTCCCGCTTTAGTGTTAGTGATCTCAGCACTGTGGCTCCCCGGTCTGGGAAGAAGAAAACTGCTGCTAGTCCAAGTGCTCTAGTCCCTAAACCTGTCACCTCCAAGGGGGGAAAGAAGATGAAGGCCACTGAAGCTGACAATCTTGAAGGCCTGCCCCTTATCCGACACCAGTTTCAGGAATACTTCGCTGATGTAAGGATCACCAACCTTGCTTTGTTATCCTACCCAATTGAGGATCACGGATCCTGAACTTTTCCTTGTCTTTTGGTAGAAATTCGCCGAGATCGAAATGCTGTTTGATGCATATGTTGAAGAGGCTGAGCAGAAGCATCTGGAGTTCCAAAAGATCTTCCTGGCCAAGGATGAGACTATCTCTCGCCTTGAGAAGGATCTGAACTTGGCAAAGAAGCAGCTGGTTATGGCCCAGATAAACACTGATCATGAGAAGCATGAGGTGCTGGAGGATGCTAAAGTCTCTGCCGCCATCACCATGTACAAGATCAAGCTGCAAATGGCCCGGGAAGCTGAGGATCCTGACTTTGTCAGGACCACTTGGGACCAGGAGGGCTGGAAGGCGAAGCTGGCTGAGCTAGATGATGAGGAGGAGGCTACCGAGGTCTTGGCGATCGAGGCAAGTAGCAGCGGGAAGGATCAAGCTGGTGGTGCTAATGCTGGTGGTGATGCAGCCAAGGTGTGAGCTGCAGAAACGGGCGATGATGGATATTTCTAGACGCGGCAGGAGCCCATTTTTTTTTTTAGGATTTGAAAGTTTTTTGGTTGTGATGTTTTAAACAATGATGGTTTGTAATAACTAAACAATAGCTATTAGGGTTGAGGATCATGGATCCTTTGAACAATAGGTAGGATAATAGGTGGTGGAGGGATCCTCTGTTTGGGGGATGAAACCACTTGTTATCCTGGCATCTTTTATTTCCTGCACTTTTAAGACCTGTTAACAATGGACACCCTTTGCCAACCCAAGTGGACGGGCCACGTATTACTGGTAGAAGCTTGGGTTAGCAATTTTGACAACCTTTAAGGGTTTAACTTTTGGTGAATAAATAAAACTTTAATCTTTTGGCTATTTCTTGTGTTGTTATTCTTGTTAATTCTTCATTTTTCAACTGTTGTTATATACTTTCTTTGAATTCATAAGTTAAGAATAAAGGTTTAATAAATCATGTCAAAAAGTTTTAGGATATGATCAAGGATCAAGTATCCTATAATCGATAAATTCAAAAAAGTAGTATAGTTTAAGGATCATTGTTTTGGTAAAAAATCAAGCAAAGATAGTGCAACCAAATCTTTTGTTGTGAGGTGTGATGCTTGAATCAATGAACAATATTAAGGATCACTTAGAAATGTAATGAACAAATGACACAGAGATTTATACGAGGAAAAAGCCCTTGATCAAGAGTTGATCTCCGGCACAAAAAACCTCGGGTGATGGAAACTACCGATCACCAACTAAGATTAAACAAAAGTAGTTTACAACTCGGGATGGTAACAAGCTTGTTACAAGGATCACTAGTGTGCAATGTGCAAAAATGTATGAAATCGCCAAGTAGATTGCCGAAAGCTGTTCGAGTGTTGTTACGAGAGTGTGTGTGTTTTTTAAAATTAGCCAAGTGTTCTACTAAAGCTTGTTATCCCCATTTTAAATTAGAAACAACTAAGATAACAAACTGTCTGACAATTAGGCAAGCTCCCCACGATCTCCACAACGTCCATAATGGTCAAACACGTGCGGAATATTAAGGGAATATGCTCCAGGAATTTCGGCGAGACTTGGTCCATGCCTTTGCTCCTGCAAAACAAGCTTACGTACAAGGTAGACAATTGTTAGTATAAGGATAACAATAAGGATCCTGAATCCTGATCCTGCAACACCTACTGAGGATCCTTAATTCAAACATAATTGAGGATCCATGATCCTGGTAGCACTTGAAGACCCGTGATCCTTAGGATTAGAAAATCCTCCCCTAACAATTGCCCCCAAAATATAAGGAGTAAAGTGTAAATTTTGGCGAGTTATATTTTCTTGATCTTATCCGCAACAAACTAACGGATATATAGCCCTTATGATCGAACTATCCGTTGCAGATCCTACGTCACTTGAAGCGACATCCCTGCAAAATCATGATTATAAATTCAAGTTAGAGATAAGGGTCTAGAGGCATTTAAATTCGTGCGTTACATCCTTTAAATCCTCATTCGAAGGTCAAGCAGGTACTTCTCTCCCCTTTCTCTTTTCTCTATCTTGCTCTGTTCTTCTTCTTTCTTAAAATCTCCGAATCACAATGAAGCTAAGATCATCCCCTGCTAAGGATCATCGAAAAGATAGTCCCTTAAAAAGCCAAGGGATCATCGAAGACTCTCCGAAGGAACGTTGCTGCTTTACTGATCCTGAGATCGACAGGATTCGTCATTGCTTTCCGACGAGCACTGTTTTCAAACCCTTTGACCCTACCGTCCGGAGTGATTTTATCTCTGAAACTTGGGTTGCATTTCCAGTCACCCCATTCTCAATAGGATACTCCTACCCTTTTCCTGCTTTTACCCAATCTTTCTTCTCCCTTACCGGCATATCCTATATCCAGGCTATGCCAATGATGTGGAGGGTTCTATTTACCCTTGAGAGGATCATTGAGCAGGAGGATATTGAGTTGGGAATGTCGGAGTTGTCTGAACTATACAACCTTGTGAGCCATGGTTCACACCGCTTTCTATTCAAACACAAGCCCGGTGAAGAACACCCAATCCTCAAGACCACCAAAAACGATACTAAGTGGAAGAAACGTTTTTTCTTCGTCAGGAGGGATTCTATCCCTGATGGGAAGGATCTCCCCAGAAAATGGGCCACTCATGGTAGGATAGAGGATCCTTATAGAAGGATCATAGGATATCCCTGTTTCTGTTGAGGATCACTAACATCTTCTTGTTTATTTTGTGCAGCTATCTCTGTTTCACACATCATTACTTCACCATCAACTAAAGAGAGGATCAACGCCTTCCGGAATCTTGATCCTGCAGTAAGAACATTTCAAGCAAACACCAAGGATTCTCAAGAAGTATCCTCAGGCTCAGTTACAATGTCAAGTAAGTATCCAAGTTTACATATGGTTAAATGTTGAAATACAAATAAAACAAGAATACTTATCTGTTGTTTTGGATTGATAGGTGCTGGAAAATCCTCAAGGTCTGCCACCCGCTTTAGTGTCACCGATCTTACTGCTGTTGCTCCTAGGTCTGGGAAGAAGAAGACTGCTGCTAGCCCAAGTGCCACAGTCCCCAAGCCTATCACCTCCAAGGGGGAAAGAAAAGGAAGGCCACCGAAGCTGACAATCTTGAAGGCTTGCCTCTTATCCGCCACCAGTTCCAAGAATACTTTGCTGATGTAAGGATCACTGACTATGCTTGATTATCCTGCCCACTTGAGGATCACATGATCCTGAACTTTACCTTGAATTTTTGCAGAAATTTGCTAAGGTCGAAATGCTGTTTGATGCTTATGTTGAGGAGGCGGAGCAAAAGCATCTGGAGTATAAAAAATTCTTCCTGGCTAAGGATGAGACTATCTCTCGCCTTGAGAAGGATCTTGCTCTGGCAAAGCAGCAGATGGTCATGGCCCAGATAAATGCTGATCACGAGAAGCACGACTTGCTGGAAGATGCTAAAGTCTCTGCTTCCATCACAATGTATAAGATCAAGCTACAAATGGCTCAGGAGGCTAAGGATCCTGACTTCGACAGGACCACTTGGGACAAGGAGGGCTGGAAGGCAAAGCTAGCTGAGCTCGAGGATGAGGAGGAGGCTACCGACGTCTTGGCGATCGAGGCAAGTGGCAGCGGGAAGGATCAAGCTGGTGGTGATGATGCTGATGGTGATGCAGCCAAGGTATGAGCTGCTGAAATGGGCGATGATGGACATTTCTAGACGCGGCCGGAGCCCATTTTTTAGGATTTGGTAGTGGTTTTTTGGTTATGATGTTTTAAACAATGTTGGGTTGTACTTTGAACAATAGTTTTTAGGATTATGGATCAAGGATCCTTAGACAATAGGTAGGATAATAGGTGGTGGAGGGATCCTCTGTTTGGGGGATGAAATCACTTGTTATCCTGCCATCTTTTATTTCCTACACTTCAAAGACCTATTAACAATGGACACCCTTTACCTACCCCAGCGGACGGGCCACGTATTGCTGGTAGATGCTTGGGGTAGGTGATTTTGACAACCTTTGAAAGGTTTAACTATGAATAAATAAAACCTCTAACTTTTTTGCTATTCCCCGTGTTGTTATCCTTGTGAATTCTTTATTTTTCTATTGTAGTTATCCACTTTCTCTGAACTTGTAAGTAAAGAATAAAGATTTAATAAATCATGTTTAAAGGTTTTAGGATATGATCAAGGATCAAATATCCTATAGTCGGTAAATTCAGAAAAGTTATGCAATTTAAGGATCGTTAGTTTTGCTGTCAAAGGATAAGGGTCACTTATATAAATAATGAATAAAATAAAAGTGACCAAGGATCATACCTGAGAATCCAAGTTAGGATCCTAACCCTTTAATATTTATAATCAGGATAACCAAAAGACAAACCTTAGTAGAAGGTAAGGATCAAGGATCCTTGGTCGTTTAGCCTAAAAAACTTGAAATAGAATATAACTTGGGACTAAAGCCAATATAAGAGAAAAGTTAGTAACCGGGGACAAGCCCAACAATTCTGGGGACAAGCCAAATATACTGGGGACAAGCCCAAAGGATAACTGGGGTTAAGCCCAAAGGATAACTGGGGATAAGCCCAAAGGATAACTGGGGAAAAGCCCAAAGGATAACTGGGGACAAGCCCAAAGGATAACTGGGGACAAGCCCAAAGGATCTTGTGTAAACTGGAGTATGGCCCTCACTGGCGACTATCCAAACTTAGTGACATGAAAATGCCAAAACCTTAGCTAACGTGAAAACGTTAGAAACCTTAGGAACGGATGTATGGTACATCCACCATTATACGTAGGATCCCGGATACAGCCAGTACAATGAAATTGTCAGCCCCTAAAGCGAATACTGGTCTCACTGCCATGAACTGTACCAGGATCATCGTGCGCTGCTGGCGATACTGGGGACAGGCCCAAAAACTTGGGACTAGCCCAAATAACTGGGGTCAAGCCCAAATAACTAGATACTTCTGTGGATACGTAATCCTTTGTTAAAGATACCTAAACCTTCTGCAAAACTCAGAATCAACTGAAAGGAGGATAAAGGATCCAGGATCCTTATCCTTATATATAGGATAATTAAAGAATGAAATAGATTGAAATTAGATCATTACCAGGATGAGGATCACCTGTCTTCCAAGGATCCTTCAAGGGTACTTGTTATGAAAATAGCTAAGGATCATGGATCCCTATTACATGAAGTATTTCTTCAAGTGGACAACATTCCAAGCTCTTGGTAGCAAATCACCTTCCATTGTTAACAATCGATATGCCCCCTTTCCTGCTTCAGCTTCAATCAGGTAGGGGCCTTCCCACTTTGGTGCCAATTTTCCATCAGCCGGATTTGCGGTATTCTGAAATGCTTTCCTTAATACCATATCACCAACTTGGAACTTCAGGATCCTGACATTCTTGTTGTAGGCTCCCGCCATCCTTTGTTGATAACTAGCCATCCTTATCCTTGCTAAATCTCTGAGTTCTTCTATAGTATCCAAATCTTGAACCAAGTTTTCAGCATTTCCTTCAAGATCATGGATGCTTGTTCTTGCAGTAGGAACCACCATTTCTGTAGGGATCACTGATTCTGCTCCAAATACCAAAGAAAATGGAGTTTGACCAGTAGCGTTCTTGGGAGTTGTTCTGTCAGCCCATAATACATAAGCTAGTTCTTCTGCCTATTTTCCTTTCTTGGATCCAAGCTTCTTCTTCAAATTGTTGATGATGATCTTGTTGGATGATTCTGCCTGGCCATTAGCTTGTGGGTGGACTGGTGTTGATGTTATCATCTTAATCCCCCAGCTGTCACAAAAGTTAGTAGTTCTATTCCCAATAAATTGGGATCCATTATCACAAACAATTTCAAAAGGAATACCAAATCTAGTAATAATGTTTCTCTTAATAAAGGATATCACTTCCTTTTCTCTGACTTGAGCAAAGGCTCCAGCCTCTATCCACTTGGAGAAGTAATCAGTCATAGCAAGCATGAATACTTTTCCACCAGGTGCCTTAGGAAGCTTACCAACTATATCCATTCCCCATCTCATAAATGGCCAAGAAGAGGATATAGGATGCAAAAGCTCTGCTGGTTGGTGAAGGATATTACTATGTCTCTGACAAGGATCACACTTCTTGGCATATTCCACAGCATCCTTCTTCATAGTAGGCCAATAGTATCCTGTCCTCAGGATCCTTGAGAATAATGCCCTGCCCCCAGTGTGGTTTCCACAATCTCCTTCATGGAAATCCTTTAGGACTTCTTGGATTTCAGGATCCTCAATGCACCTTAGATATGGACCTGCAAGAGATCGTTTATATAACATGTTATTTTATATTGTGAATTGAGATAGCTTGATTTTGAAAGCCCTGGGGTTTTCTCCTGTAGGAATCTCTTCATGTTGTATGTATCTCATGATTGGAAGGATCCATGATCCTGAATGAGATTGTGTATCATCACTAGGGATGATTGCAGAATCCTCTCCTATCTCCATGGCTACATGATCCTCGATAGCAGGGGTTAGGATGTGGATAATAGGGATCCTGATATCCTCGGGAATCTTCAAGGATGATGCTAGATTGGCTAATGCATCAGCCTCTGCATTCTCTTCCCTTGGTACCTGTGTCAAACTAAAGGAAACAAAAGAGAGTGCCAATTCTTTGACTATCTCTAAATATTTGATTAGCTTTTCACCTCTAATAGCATAGGATCCATTAAAGTGATTAGTAATTAACATTGAATCCACATGTACCTCAAGATACCTGATCCTCATATGCTTAGCAATTTGCAAACCAGCTATCAAGGCTTCATATTCAGCCTCATTATTAGTAGTTTGAAACTCACAAGCTATGGAGTGGGGTATTATGTCCCCCCAGTGGCGATTTTAGTAGTATTCCAAGTCATGTTCCTTTGACATTAGAAGCTCCATCAGTGAAGAGTATCCAAGGATCCTTAGTTTCTTCAAGCTGTTGGACTTCTAATTCAACTTCCCTTTGCAAGTCACTACTGAAATCTGCCACAAAGTCAGCTAAGGCTTGGGATTTAATGGCAGTCCTTGGTTCATATCTTATATCATATGCACTAAGCTTCACTGCCCACTTAGCCATCCTTCCTGACATTTCAGGTTTCCTGAGAACATTCTTAATTGGAAAATTAGTCTTAACAATAATGGCATGAGTTTCAAAATAATGTCTTAATTTAGTAGATGCCATAATTAATGCAAGGATAAGTTTTTCTAAATGTGAATACCTGGATTCAGCATCAAGCAAACTCTTACTTACATAATAAACAAGATGTTGTGTACCTTTATGATCCTTAACAAGGACCGCACTTACTGCTTTAGAGGATACCGCCAAATACAAGGATAATACATCCCCTTTTTCTGGTTTCATCAAGGCAGGGGCTGAGGATAGGTAATCCTTAAGAGCTTTGAGAGCATTTTCATGCTTTTCAGTCCATTCAAATTTCTTGTTCTTCCTCAAAATGTCAAAGAATTCCTTGCATTTTTCTGAGGATTTGGATATGAACCTATTCAAGGCTGCGATCCTGCCTGTCAATCTTTGCACTTCCTTAGCATTGGCAGGAGATTTGATATTCACAATAGCCTTGATTTGCTCTGGACTTGCTTCAATGCCTTTTTTTGTCACCATATAACCTAGGAATTTACCTGCTTTAACACCAAAGTGACACTTGGAAGGATTTAGTTTCATATTAAATTTATCAAGGATATTGAATGCTTCCTCCAAGTCTCTAAGGTGATCCTCAGCTTTCTTGGACTTAACCACCATGTCATCTATATAGACCTCCATAGTGTGTCCAATTTGTTCCTTGAACATCATATTGACTAGCCTTTGATAAGTAGCACCTGCATTCCTTAGTCCAAATGGCATAGCAATATAACAATATATACCAGTTGGGGTCATAAAGGCTGTATCCTCTTGATCAGATGGTTCCATCTGAATTCGTTGAAATCCAGATGAAGCATCCATAAAAGTCAACAACTCATGACCCGCAGTAGCATCCACCATGGAGTCAATGTGGGGTAATGGGAAAGGATCCTTGGGACATGCCTTGTTTAAATCAGTAAAATCGACACATACCCTCCACTTTCCATTTTTCTTTTGAACAACAACCATATTGGCTAACCACCTTGGATACTTAACCTCTCTTATCATTCCTGCCCGAAGTAGTTTATCTACTTCTTCCTGGATAATGGCATTCCTTTCTGGTGCAAACTTCCTCCTTTTTTGATGAATTGGCTTGAATGACCTGTCAATGCCAAGTTTATGAGTAATTATAACTTTAGATATACCTGTCATGTCCTCATGCTTCCAGGCAAAGGTAGTTTTCCTCCTCTTAAGGAAGGATACTAGTTCTTGTTCAATGTTGCTGAGGATCCCTGATCCTATGAAGATGATGGATTCAGGATCATGGGGATCCATAAGGATTTCTTTCACATCCTGTTCTCTTGCCTCCAAGACATCTCTTGGAGGATACTTTAGTTGCTATTGCTCCCTTGGTCTTGAGGCTGGCTTCATTGATGACGTGTAACAATTCTTAGCTTCTTGTTGATCACTCTCAATTTTCACCACTCCCCACGGACTAGGAAGCTTTACACATTGATGATAAGTAGATGGGACTGCCTTCATGTCATGTATCCATGGCCTGCCAAGGATAACATTACAACAAGATAGGCAATCTATAACACAAAATTTTTGATAAGAATGGAGTCCTTCAATATAGATGGGGAGTTTGATGTCCCCCAATGTATTCTTGGTCTCTCTGCTAAATCCCACAAGTACTGAGTATCTTGGGATAATGTCTGATTCAGGGATGTTCATCTTCTTGAGGACATCAAGCTGAATGATGTTTACTGAGCTTCCTCCATCTATCAGGATCCTGCGAACAAAATGGTTAGAAATAAACAGAGTAATAACAAGACCATCATGATGAGGATCCTGAACATCAACACGATCATCCTCATCAAAAGTTATAATCTTATCCTTGGTGACAGTGGAGGTCTGGATGGGTCTGTCTCCATTATCCATATTGGTTTCCTTGGCATGTCTTTTGGCTGCTGAAAAGGAAGTACCACAAATGTCTGATCCACCGGATATAAAGTTTATAACTTGTGCATCTGCTGGAGGAGCAGGAGCCTTTTCTGGGATCCTTTCAGGATCCTGGATCCTTGACTTCTTTCTTCCCAAAAGCTCCTTCAAGTGCCCCTTACTTAACAAATAACCAATCTCTTTTCTAAGTGCAATACACTCTTCAGTGAGATGCCCGAAATCCTCATGATATGCACACCATTTGGATTTGTCTTTTGTAGCAGCTGGTTTATCACTTTTCCTTGGCCATCTTGCTTTCTCACCTAGATTCTGCATTGCAAGAATTAGTTCATTGTTATCAACAGAAAAACAATATTCAGAAATGGGAGGATAATCCTCATCATCCTCTTCCTGCTCTACTGCATGCACGTTCTGGTTGTCAGACTTGTTGTAGGATTTAAACTTGTTATTCTTGAAGTAGGATCCTTGCTTTTCCTGCTTTGAGGATCCTGCCAATCTCTCCTGAATCCTTTTATCATCCTCTAGACGGATGAACCTAAGGGCCCTGGTTCTTACTTCATCAAGATTCCTGCATGGGGTCATAACAAGATCATCATAGAATAATGAATCCCTAAGCAAACCCATTTTAAAGGCTTCCACAGCCGTGGCTATATCCAGATTAGGGATATCTAAGGATTCTTTACTAAACTTAGTGATCTAATCTCTAAGTGACTCATTTTGACCTTGTGTTACCCTATATAGGTCACTAGTTAATCGTTCAAATTTTCTACTACAAGAGAATTGACTATTAAACAGATTAACTAGATTAGCAAATGAAGTAATAGAGCAAGGGGGAAGACTTAGCATTCATTTAAGAGCTGATCCTGTGAGTGTGGATCCAAAACCCTTGCATAGACATGCTTCCTTTAGCCTCTCAGGAATTGGATTGATCTCCATCCTCTCCCTGTATTGAGCTACATACTCCCCTGGATCCGTTGAACCATCATATAGCTTCATAGTTGGTATCTGGAACCTTTTGGGTATCTCAGCATCACAAATAGGTGGTGCAAAGCGAGATATCCTATGGCTACCATCTGCAATTTCAGGAATGGGTTTAACCACTCCTGGTACGCTGGATATCATATCCTTAAGCTTCTGTAACTCCCTAGCCATAGCCTGATTGATACCTGTATCCTACATAGAGCCATGGTTAGTGTTATAAGAATTATTAAAAGTGTTACCTCCCATGGGATTCAAGTTTGGAATTGCAGATGTGAATCCATATTGACGGGATTCTGGTATGATCTAAGGACCAGAGGAAGCAATGGTCTGCATTGGTATGAAGTCTCCTTGATGAACATCCAAACTTGGAGGCTGCATACTTCTTAAGAATCCTTGATCCTGAAAGATGTTGGATCCTTGATACTGAGAGGATCCTTGATCCTGAAAGGATCCTTGGGGCTGAGAGGATCCTTGAACCTGAGAGGATCCTGGAACCATGGAGGATCCTTGGACCTGAGAGGATCCTGGAACCATGGAGGATCCTTGGGCCTGAAAGGATCCTGGAACCATGGAGGATCCTTGGACTGTGTGCATTCCCAAATATCCTCCTGAGCTGACAAAGGATCCCTGATGCTGGAAGGAGGGTCCTGAAGACTGAAAACAGGATCCTTGAGGCTGGAAGTAAGACCCTAAGGCTTGACTCATAGTTGCTGTTCCATAACGCCTTCCCAATGGTCCACTCTGATACTGGATGTCCGGAGCTGCAGTTTGCAAGGCGGTTACAGCTGGAGTATCGAAATCCAATGACCTTGGTATCAGAGGAGAGTGATCCTCCACTGTTTTCTTCTGTTTCTTGATATCACCAATCTCCCGGAGGATCCTTTCATTGGTTTTGTCCTGCTCTTGTATGCGATCCTTCATCTGCAAAATCAAAGTAAAAAGATCACTATTAGTAGGATTAGTGACAACAGAAGAAGTTGGTGGTTTTGGAAAAATTGGGCTTTGTTTCTTCGCAGCATTTTCAGCATTCTTCTGGGATCCAAAAGGTGGTGGAGGCAAAGGAAGAACGCCCTGTGAAGAACTCATTGCCGGCATTGAACTTGAAGTGCTCTTTACTGAAGAAGCCATCTGCTTGGTTGTAATGAAACGAAATGATCACAAAAACAAGAATTTCTCAAGAACGAAGCACCAATTGCCCCACGGTGGGCGCCAAACTGTTTTGGTCAAAAATCAAGCAAAGATATGCAACCAAATCTTTTGTTGTGAGGTGTGATGCTTGAATCAATGAACAATATTAAGGATCACTTAGAAATGTAATGAACAAATGACACAGAGATTTATACGAGGAAAAAGCCCTTGATCAAGAGTTGATCTCCGGCACAAAAAACCTCGGGTGATGGAAACTACCAATCACCAACTAAGATTAAACAAAAGAAGTTTACAACTCGGGATGATAACAAGCTTGTTACAAGGATCACTAGTGTGCAATGTGCAAAAATGTATGAAATCGCCAAGTAGATTGTCGAAAGCTGTTCGAGTGTTGTTACGAGAGTGTGTGTGTTTTTTAAAATTAGCCAAGTGTTCTACTTAAGCTTGTTATCCCCATTTTAAATTAGAAACAACTAAGATAACAAACTGTCCGACAATTATGCAAGCTCCCCACGATCTCCACAACTTCCATAATGGTCAAACACGTGTGGAATATTAAGGGAATATGCTCCAGGAATTTCGGCGAGACTTGGTCCATGCCTTTGCTCCTGCAAAACAAGCTTACGTACAAGGTAGACAATTGTTAGTATAAGGATAACAATAAGGATCCTGAATCCTGATCCTGCAACACCTACTGAGGATCCTTAATTCAAACAGAATTGAGGATCCATGATCCTGGTAGCACTTGAAGACCCGTGATCCTTAGGATTAGAAAATCCTCCCCTAACAATCATAAATCCTGTTGTCAAAGGATAAGGGTCACTTATATAAACAAAGAACAAAATTAAAGTAATTAGGGATCATACCTGAGAATCCAAGTTAGGATCCCAAACCTTTAACATTTAGAATCATGATAACCAAAAGACAAACCTTAATAAAGGATCAAGGATCCTTGGCTGTTTGACCTGAAATGGAACATAACTTGGGACTAAGCCAATATAAGAGAAGAGTTAGCAACTGGGGACAAGCCCAACAATCCTGGGGACAAGCCCAATATACTGGGGACAAGCCCAAAAAACTGGGGACAAGCCCAAAAAAACTGGGGACAAGCCTAAAGGATCTTGTGTAAACTGGAGTATGGCCCTCACTGGCGACTATCCAAACTTAGTGACATGAAAATGCCAAAACCTTAGCTAACGTGAAAATGTTAGAAACCTTAGGAACGGATGTATGGTACGTCTACCATTATACGTAGGATCCCGGATACAGCCAGTACAATGAAATTGTCAGCCCCTAAAGCGAGTACTGGTCCCATTGCCATGAACTATACCAGGATCATCGTGCGTTGCTGGCGATACTGGGGACAGGCCCAAATAACTGGGGTCAAGCCCAAATAACTGGGGTCACGCCCAAATAACTGGGGTCAAGCATAAATAACTGGAGACTTCTGTGGATACTCAATCCTTCGTTAAGGATACATGAACCTTCTGCAAAACTCAGAATCAAGTGAAAGGAGGATAAAGGATCCAGGATCCTTTTCCATGTATACATGATAATTAAAGAATGAAATAGTTTGAGATTAGATCATTACCAAAATGAGGATCCTTCAATGATGTGGATAATGAATATTGCTAAGGATCATAAATCCTTATCACATGAAGTATTTCTTCAGGTGGACAGCATTCCAAGCTCTTGGTTGCAAATCACCTTCCATTGTTAGCAATCGATATGCCCCCTTTCCAGCCTCAGCTTCAATCAGGTAGGGGCCTTCCCACTTTGGTGCCAATTTTCCATCAGCAGGATTTGTGGTATTCTGAAATGCTTTCCTTAATACCATATCACCAACTTGGAACTTCCTAATCCTAACATTCTTATTGTAGGCTCCAGCCATCCTTTGTTGATAACTAGCCATCCTTATCCTTGCTAAATCCCCGAGTTCTTCTATAGTATCCAAATCTTGAACCAAGTTTTCAGCATTCTCTTCAGGATCACAGATGCTTGTTCTTGCAGTAGGAACTACCATTTCTGTAGGGATCACTGATTCTGCTCCAAATACCAAAGAAAATGGAGTTTGACCAGTAGCATTCTTGGGAGTTGTCCTATCAGCCCATAATACATAAGGTAGTTCTTCTGCCCACTTTCCTTTCTTGGATCCAAGCTTCTTCTTCAAATTGTTGATGATGATCTTGTTGGATGATTCTGCTTGACCCTTAGCTTGTGGGTGGACTGGTGTTGATGTTATCATCTTAATCCCCCAGCTGTCACAAAAGTTAGTAGTTCTACTCCCAATAAATTGAGATCCATTATCACAAACAATTTCAGAAGGAATACCAAATCTAGTAATAATGTTTCTTTTAATAAAGGATATCACTTCCTTTTCTCTGACTTGAGCAAAGGCTTCAGCCTCTATCCACTTGGAGAAGTAATCAGTCATAGCAAGCATGAATACTTTTCCACCAGGTGCCTTGGGAAGTTTACCAACTATATCCATTCCCCATCTCATAAATGGCCAAGAAGAGGATATAGGATGTAAGAGCTCTGCTGGTTGGTGAAGGATATTACTATGTCTCTGACGAGGATCACACTTTCTGGCATAATCAACAGCATCCTTCTTCATAGTAGGCCAATAGTATCCTGTCCTCAGGATCCTTGATAATAATGCCCTGCCCCCTGTGCGGTTTCCACAATCTCCTTCATGAAAATCCTTTAGGACTTCTTGGATTTCAGGATCCTCAATGCATCTTAGATATGGTCCTGCAAGAGATCGTTTATATAGCATGTTATTCAATATTGTAAACTGAGATACCTTAATTTTGAAAGCCCTGGGGTTTTCTCCTGTAGGAATCTCTCCATGTTGGATATATCTTTTGATTGGGAGGATCCATGATCCTGAATGAGAATGTGTATCATCACTAGGGATGATTGCAGAATCTTCTCCTATCTCCATGGTACATGATCCTCAATAGCGGGGGTTAGGATGTGGATAATAGGGATCCTGATATCCTCTAGAATCTTCAAGGATGATCCTAGATTGGCCAATGCATCAGCCTCTGCATTCTCTTCCCTTGGTACCTGTGTTAAACTAAAGGAAACAAAAGAGAGTGCCAATTCTTTGACTGTCTCTAAATATTTGATTAGATTTTCACCTTTAACAGCATAGGATCCATTAAAGTGATTAGTAATTAACAATGAATCTACATGTACCTCAAGATACCTGATCCTCATATGCTTAGCAATTTGCAAACCAGCTATCAAGGCTTCATACTCAGCCTCATTGTTAGTAGTTTGGAACTCACAAGCTATGGAGTGGGGTATTATGTCCCCCTGTGGCGATTTTAGTAGTATTCCAAGTCCTGTTCCTTTGACATTAGAGGCTCCATCAGTGAAGAGTATCCAAGGATCCTTAGTCTCTTCCAGCTGTTGGACTTCTAACTCAGCTTCCTTTTGCAAGTCACTACTAAAATCTGCCACAAAGTCAGCTAAGGCTTGGGATTTGATGGCAGTCCTTGGTTCATATCTTATGTCATAAGCACTAAGTTTCACTGCCCACTTAGCCATCCTTCCTGATATTTCAGGTTTCCTGAGAACATTCTTAATTGGAAAATTAGTCTTAACAATAATGGCATGAGTTTCAAAATAATGTCTTAATTTAGTAGATGCCATAATTAATGCAAGGATAAGTTTTTCTAAATGTGAATACCTGGATTCAGCATCAAGCACACTCTTACTTATATAATAGACAGGATGTTGTGTACCTTCGTGATCCTTAACAAGGACCACACTTACTGCTTTAGAGGATACCGCCAAATACAAGGATAATATATCCCCTTTTTTCTGGTTTCATCAAGGCAGGGGCTGAGGATAGGTAATCTTTAAGGGCTTTGAGAGCATTTTCATGCTTTTCAGTCCACTCAAATTTCTTGTTCTTTCTCAAAATGTCATAGAATTCCTTGCATTTTTCTGATGACTTGGATATGAACCTGTTCAAGGCTGCGATCCTGCCTGTCAATCTTCGCACATCCTTGGCATTGGCAGGAGATTTGATATTCACAATAGCCTTAATTTTCTCTGGACTTGCTTCAATGCCTCTTTTTGTCACCATATAGCCTAGGAATTTACCTGCTTTAACACCAAAGTGACACTTGGAAGGATGTAGTTTCATATTAAATTTATCAAGGATATTGAATGCTTCCTCCAAGTCTCTAAGGTGATCCTCAGCTTTCTTGGACTTAACCACCATGTCGTCTATATAGACTTCCATAGTGTATCCAATTTGTTCCTTGAACATCATATTGACTAGCCTTTGATAAGTAGCACCTGCATTCCTCAGTCCAAATGGCATAGCAATATAACAATATATACCAGTTGGGGTCATAAAGGCTGTATCCTCTTGATCCGATGGTTCCATCTGAATTTGTTGAAATCCAGATGAAGCATCCATAAAAGTCAACAACTCATGACCCGCGGTAGCATCCACCATGGAGTCAATGTGGGGTAATGGGAAAGGATCCTTGGGACATGCCTTGTTTAAATCAGTAAAATCGACACATACCCTCCACTTTCCATTTTTCTTTTGAACAACAACCACATTGGCTAACCACCTTGGATACTTAACCTCTCTTATCATACCTGCCCAAAGTAGTTTATCTACCTCTTCCTGGATAATAGCATTCCTCTCAGGTGCAAACTTTCTCCTTGTTGGTGCATGTTTTGTGACAACAGCTTAATAATTTGATTATTTAGTCTTTAGATATTTTGTATTGGGCTTAGCATTATTGGTTAGGGAGTTATTTAGTGTGATGGGCTTGGAGAATGGCCTGGCCCAGACCAAAGCCCATGTGCAAACCTTGTCCTATATAAACAAGGCTTGGCATAAGGGTTTAGGTTAGCCAGTTGAGTAAGACATTTGGAGCTAGTTGTTAGACATTCAGAGGAATTGAGAGATAGTTGGAGAAATCTACAGAGAGTGGCTGAGAGATTTCTTGTGGGTCTTGATTTGATTGTAAACTTCGTGTTGGATAATCAATAGAAGACCGGATTGAAAGTGCATTGAGTTCTTGATTCTGTTTCTACACATTTTCTGTGAAATCTGATCTAGGGGATTCCGCACTCTAGGTTAGATCGACGATTCTGTTACGATCCGCACGGATTAGGGGACCTACAATTGGTATCAGAGCATTAGGCTCTTGATTGGCTTGCTTCAGAATCGTTTTCTGCAGAAAAATCGAAGTTCTGTCGGCTGTTCTTGAGTTCTGCTACTGATTTCGGATAAAAATCAAGCATTTCTAACCATTACGGATCAAAAAGCTTGGATTTCGGACCAAAAATCAGTCATTTCGGATAAACTGCGTGGATTTCGGAAAAAACAGCATCGATTTCGGATAGAAATCAAGGATTTCGGATCCATTTCGGATAAAAATCAAGGATTTCGGATCAATTTCGGATTTAAAGGCTTGCATTTTGGATTAGACAGTTCCATTTCGGATTAGAGAGTCTCATTTCGGATCTGAGGGTATTGATTTCGGATCAGACAACATCATTTCGGATCAGACTTGTTCATTTCGGACGAAAAGGGTTCATTTCGGATAACTATAACCATTTCGGACCCTTTCTGTTCATTTTGGACAAGGTGGAATTTTTCTTGGCTTGCGTAAGAAAAATTTAGCTGTTTCGTGTTTAGAAAATTATCCGTAGCTCATCTCAGGAAACCGTTTGCACCGTTGGAATCCTTGTATTGTTAGGGCAAAAAAAAAAAAAAAAAAAAACTCTGGAAAATCCTGAAATAGGTTTTTGACATTATATATCATTGGAATCGTAATCTCGAGAAGAATCTAACGGTATAATTTGGTAAAAATAATTTTCCGAAAATTTTTGTACGGTTTTATCAGTTCGCTTACGGTAAAAGCTTGACAAGGACCAGTAGAGAAGTTAGAATTGGATTTTAACACAGGTTACCAAAATTCATTTGAACTTTTACGCTACGTGATGGCTAAGATGAACAATGGAAGTGAGGTTGTTAAGAACTGGCTAAAGCTTACAAACGTCAAAGAATATGCTGACTGGAAAGAGAAGTTTGAGTTGTTTATGAAAAGAGAAGATACTAAAATGTGGACGTGTATGAAAGATAGATACTTTGCTCCCACACATCGTGTTGATGGAAGAGTAATAGTGATGTCTTATGATAAGATGGATGAATCTAAGAAACGAGTGGTTGATGCTGAGAAGAAAGCTTTAGCAGCAATAAAGATGTCCTTGCCTGAGAGCGTTAAATATACTCTTAAGAAGTATGGGACTTCTAATGAGCTGTGGGAAGCTTTGGAAAAACGTTATCCGATGTCTTCAAAAGTGAATACTTGTGATCAAGCATTGGTAGCTGAGCTTGCAGCTGTGAAGATTGGAGAAGAAGCTGCTGAAAAGGTAGAGACAGAAGTTTCAAAGGGCTTGAAGGATGTGAATGGACTTACATCAGAGGTGAAGGTATCATCAGAATGTGTAAGTCATACATGTCTTAATTGCACTGAACTACAGGTTAAAGTTAACAGACTATCGGAGCAAAATAAAATTCTGTTAGCTGATTTGGAAAACCGAAAAGAGTTAAATGTTCTTTTGATTAAAAGAGAGTCAAATTGTTTAGATAAACTCAAATCAAATGAACAAGAAATTAGCAGTTTAACAAGCAAAGTCAATGAACTGTTACAGGTCATTGATTTGGCTCGTGAAACTGTGAAAGAAAAGACTAACGAGCTTTCAGAAAAGTGAACAGAATTGGCTGATGCACAAGCCAAAATTGTAGAACTTCAGGGTAAGTTAGACAAATTTGAAAATTCTTCGTTAGTCAGGACTCATATTCAAAAAGGTTTAAAAAGAAGTAATGATAAAACAGGGGTGTGGTTTACTAAAGCTTCATCTTCTGAAAATCAAGACTATTCTTTTCTACCTACTGAAGATGAGCTAACTGATTTTGTAACCACTGCACAAGTAGTAGTGGATCCGATAGCTGTGGACTTGCCAAATAGTCCAGTTTCTTTGAAAGAATCTGTAGGGTCTAACAGTACACCTCATAAAGTGGATGAGGATACTGAAGACAAAAAGGCCAACACATTTAAAAAGGGATCAAACAAAAAGAAAAGTTATAAGAAAAGATCCTGTTTTAAATGTCACAACAAAGGACATGTGGCGAGTTATTGTTTTGAAGAAAGGTAAACAAAAAGTTGATGAGGTTAAGGATGGGAATCAGGTTGGGTCAAACAATAGTGTAAAAACAAGCTGTCAGTCAAAGAAACCTGAATCTCAATCAAAACCCTCAACTTCGAGAAGATTTGATAGACCAAGAAGTATTTCTCCACAATTTAGTTATTATAATGGTAAATCAAATCAGTTTCAAAGTCAAAATAAAAATTTTGGATATCAAAATCGATACCAAACTGCTGGTAATCGAAATTTTCAAAGAAGAAACGAATATAGGAGTTTTAATAACTCAAATGTTCAACAAAATCCAACTTTTTTCCAAAATTCATGGTATAATAATGGGAGAAGCAGGTATCAAGATAATAATTTCCAAAGGTCAGAAAATCCGAGAGGTTGTTGGAACTCTCGCAATCAAAGACCTAGTGGAAATTATCAATCTTGTTCAACAATGGGGAAGCAATCCAAGACTCCACTGAGGAGTGATGGATATTGGATGGATGTTCCTGTAATGGATGAATTTGGAAAACCCAAGACTATCAGGGCTTAGGTTCTAAAGTCTAACTGAGTTGTTGAGTGAATGCAGGAAGACCAAGAAGGACTGTTGATGTGTTCGACAGTGGTTGTTCCTGTAAAGCATCTGAGGTAAATAGTAGGTTAACATGGGTAATGAACTATTTACTTTTGTGTTTGTTTTGAGTATTCTATACTTTAAACATGAAAAACTTTTGTCGGATTTAGAGTGGGAGTCTGTTTGTGTTTTTAAATTTATGTTTTCAAAACTTACTCCATAAAAACAAAAATTTAAGGGGAGAAATTCCTCTAAGCCAAAAAGAGTTTAGTTAGTGCGTGTGTTTAGGGGGAGTAAGTTATAAAATTTTAAAAATTCAAAAACATTGAAAAATAAAAAACATAAAAAATAGAAAATCAAAAATGAGTTTTCATGGTGCGAAAAAGAAGAAATGATAGTACATCAGCAAGTTAGTCTGTCACACTCAATCTGAATTAAATTACTTAAGTGTGATAGCAGCTTCATCATATGATGTACCAGTAGGCAAAAGCATGAAATAATCAACTTACCAAAGTGATATACACCTAAATGCACTGAGTATGAGTGGGGAACACATCAGTGGTGTATGGTTTAATGACCTTAATTCTTGCGTTGATAGATTGCCAAAATCTGAGGTTTTGGGTCTTTATACTGTTATTTCATCTGGGGATATCAGGGGTGTCCTTCTGCTGCATCCAGATACATGCTGACCTAGGCACACCTAGGATATCTTAAAAGAGCTAAATATGCCAAAACCCTGAAAATGAAGAAGCTCTCATAGAGAGTCATTCAAAAAGTGCAAAATGCATAAATCGTACCAACAATGGTATTTGTCTTAGCCCTCGTTAGATATTTTGGTCTCTTTGCTGTACGGAAGTACTGACCTGATCACCAATTATCTAAACGTTGAAAAACAAAACGGATGAATTCAGTATACTCACCTACTACGATGAATCTTTGTGCATACCTTGATCGCTGGGGTATATCCTGAAGTGGGACACACTAGTATTTCAGAAATAAAATTACCTTAACGTATCATACGGTAATGGTACTTGAAATGTTCATGCATTTTGTTTAAGTGGACAAACATACTGGTAATCGTCTTGGACTGCTTTTCATGAAAATTTCATAAAGAATTATCTAATGGTGTGAAACAATTTGATTGTGCTGATATGATCTTCTTACCGGTGATTCTCACAAAAAGATGAAATTGTAAATATTTTTAAGTTTAGTTTAGTTTGTTTTTGAAAAATATAAAAAAATCCAAAAATATTTTCTTTTTAAAAGACTTCCATTTTGAACTGACAGGTAGTTGTTATTGCATGATAAGATAAAATATTGGTTTATCTTTAAATGTGAAAAGGACTAATGGTTTTTCGAGATACTTGCTTGTGTTGCTAAACAGATTGATGCAGTTATCAAAATGAAGTGAAGAATACAAGTAAAGTGCAGATTGAGAGTGAAGTGAAGAATGTGTGAAGATGCATGGTAGGATCCTTCTACTACATTGCAGAAAGAGAGAGATTTGGAAGAGTTGAAGTTTACTTGCTTAACCAAAGATTGCTAGTTCACTGATCTACAACGAATGAAAGTTTTGGAGATTGGAAGCATCAGCTAAGGGGGAGTTTGTTGATGTCAGAAACTGTGTGTAGCTGACGCTATCCAAAGACCAAAAGACTGCACGATGTTTGAAGACAAAGTTACACTATGAAGCTATTGTCAAGGGGGAGTTTGTTGGTGCATGTTTTGTGACCACAGCTTAATAGTTTGATTATTTAGTCTTTGGATATTTTGTATTGGGCTTAGCATTATTGGTTAGGGAGTTATTTAGTGTGATAGGCTTGGAGAATGGCTTGGCCCAGACCAAAGCCCATGTGCAAACCTTGTCCTATATAAACAAGGCTTGGTATAAGGGTTTAGGTTAGCCAGTTGAGTAAGACATTTGGAGCCAGTTGTTAGACATTCAGAGGAATTGAGAGAGAGTTGGAGAAATCTACAGAGAGTGGCTGAGAGATTTCTTGTGGGTCTTGATTTGATTGTAAACTTCGTGTTGGATAATCAATAGAAGACCGGATTGAAAGTGCATCGAGTTCTTGATTCTGTTTCTACACATTTTCTGTGAAATCTGATCTAGGGGATTCCGCACTCTAGGTTAGATCGACGATTCTGTTATGATCTACAACGAATGAAAGTTTTGGAGATTGGAAGCATCAACTAAGGGGGAGTTTGTTGATGTCAGAAACTGTGTAACTGACGCTATCCAAAGACCAAAAGACCGCAAGATGTTTGAAGACAAAGTTACACTATGAAGCTATTGTCAAGGGGGAGTTTGTTGGTGCATGTTTTGTGACAACAGCTTAATAGTTTGATTATTTAGTCTTTGGATATTTTGTAATGGGCTTAGCATTATTGGTTAGGGAGTTAATTAGTGTTATGGGCTTGGAGAATGGCCTGGCCCAGACCAAAGCCCATGTGCAAAGCTTGTCCTATATAAGGGAGTTAATTAGTGTTATGGGCTTGGAGAATGGCCTGGCCCAGACCAAAGACCATGTGCAAAGCTTGTCCTATATAAACAAGGCTTGGCATAAGGGTTTAGGTTAGACATTTTAGAGCTAGTGAATAGAGTTTGAGAGAGAGTTAGAGAAATCTACAGAGATTGGCTGAGAGATTTCTTGTGGGTCTTGAGTTGATTGTAAACTTTGTGTTAAATAATCAATAGAAGACCGGATTGAAAGTGTATCGTGTTCTTGATTCTGCTTCTATTCGTTTTCTGTGAAATCTGATCTAGAGAATTCCGCACTCTAGGTTAGATCGACGATTCTGTTACGATCCATACGGATTAGGGGACCTACACTCCTTTTTTGATGAATTGGCTTGAATGACCTGTCAATGCCAAGTTTATGAGTAATTATATCTTTAGATATACCTGTCATGTCGTCATGCTTCTAGGCAAAGGTAGTTTTCCTCCTCTTAAGGAAGGATACTAGATCCTGTTCAATATTACTGAGGATCCCTGATCCTATGAAGACTATAGATTCAAGATCATGAGGATCCATAAGGATTTCTTTCACATCCTGTTCTCTTGCCTCCAAGACATCTCTTGAAGGATGCTTTAATTGCTATTGCTCCCTTGGTCTTGAGGCTGGCTTCATTGATGACGTGTAGCAATTCTTAGCTTCTTGTTGACCACTCTCAATTTTCACCACTCCCCATGGGCTAGGAAGCTTTACACATTGATGATAGGTAGATGGGACTGCCTTCATGTCATGTATCCATGGCCTGCCAAGGATAATATTACAACAAGATAAGCAATCTATAACACAAAATTTTTGATAAGAATGAAGTCCTTCAATATAGATGGGGAGTTTGATGTCCCCCAATGTATTCTTGGTTTCTCCGCTGAATCCCACAAGAACTGAGGATCTTGGTACAATATCCGATTCAGGGATGTTCATCTTCTTGAGGACATCAAGCTGAATGATGTTTACTGAGCTTCCTCCATCTATCAGGATCCTACGAACAAAGTGGTTAGATATAAACAAAGTAATAACAAGACCATCATGATGAGGATCCTGGATATCAACACGGTCATCGTCATCAAAAGTTATAATTTTATCCTTGGAAACAGTGGAGGTTCGAATGGGTCTATCCCCATTTTCCATCTTGGTTTCCTTAGCATGTCTCTTGGCTGCTGAAAAGGAAGTACCACAAATGTTTGATCCACCGCATTGCAAGAATTAGTTCATTGTTATCAACAGAAAAACAGTACTCAGAAATTGGAGGATAATCCTCATCATCCTCTTCTTGTTCTACTGCATGCACATTCTGGTTATCAGACTTGTTGTAGGACTTGAACTTGTTATTCTTAAAGTAGGATCCTTTCTTTTCCTGTTTCGAGGATCCTGCCAATCTCTCCTGGATCCTTTTATCATCCTCTAATCGGATGAATCTATGGGCCCTGGTTCTCACTTCATCAAGATTCCTGCATGGAGTCATAACAAGAGCATCATAGAATAATGAATCCCTAAGCAAACCCATTTTAAAGGCTTCCACATAGGTAGCTATATCCAGATTAGGGATATCTAAGGATTCTTTACTAAACTTAGTGATGTAATCTCTAAGTGATTCATTTTGACCTTGTGTTACCCTATATAAACCACTAGTTAAACGTTTAAATTTTCTGCTACATGAGAATTGACTATTAAACAGATTAACTAGATTGGCAAATGAAGTAATAGAGTAAGGGGGAAGACTTAGCAGCCATTTAAGAGCAGATCCTGTAAGTGTGGATCTGAAACCCTTGCATAGATATGCTTCTTTTAACCTCTCTGGGATGGGGTTGATCTCCATCCTTTCTCTATATTGAGCTACATGTTCATCTGGATCCGTTGAACCATCATACAGCTTCATAGTTGGTATTTGGAACCTTTTGGGTATCTCAGCATCACAAATAGGTGGTGCAAAACGAGATATCCTATGGCTCACATCTGCAATTTCAGGAATGGGCTTAACCACTCCTGGAACGCTGGATATCATATCCTTCAGCTTCTGTAATTCCCTAGCCATAGCTTGATTGATACCTGTATCCTGCATAGAGCCATGGTTAGTGTTATAAGAATTATTGAAAGTGTTACCTCCCAGAGGATTCAAGTTTGGAATCGCAGATGTGAATCCATATTGACGGGATTCTGGTATGATTGAAGGACCAGAAGAGGCAATGGTCTGCATTGGAATGAAGTCTCCTTGATGAACATCTATGCTTGGGGGTTGTACACTTCTTAAGAATCCTTGATCCTGAAAGATGTTGGATCCTTGAACCTGGAAGGAGGATCCTTGAACCTGTGAGGATCCTTGGACCTATGAGGATCTTTGGATCTGAGAGGATCCTTGAACCTGAGAGGATCCTTGAACCTTAGAGGATCCTTGAACTGTGTGGGTCCCCAAATATCCTCCTGAGCTGACGAAGGATCCCTGATGCTGGAAAGAGGATCCCAAAGGCTGAAAACAGGATCCTGAAGGCTGGAAGTCAGACCCAAAAGCCTGACTCATAGTTGTTGTTCCATAACGCCTTCCCAATGGTTCAGTTTGATATTGGATGTCCGGAGCTGCAGTTTGCAAGGCGGTTATGGCTGGAGTGTCGAAATCCAATGACCTTGGTATCAGAGGAGAGTGATCCTCCCCTGATCTCTTATGCTTCTTGATGTCACCAATTTCTCAGAGGATCCTTTCGTTGGTTTTGTCTTGCTCTTGTATGTGATCCCTCATCTGCAAAATAAGAGTAAAAAGATCATTAGTAGTAGGATTAGAAGAAACAGAAGAAGTTGGTGGTTTTGGAAAAATGGGGCTTTGTCTCTTTGCAGCATTTTCAGCATTCTTCTGGGATCCAGAAGGTGGTGTAGGCAAAGGCGGAACGGCCTGTGAAGAGGTGACTGCCGACATTGAACTGGAAGTGTTTTTTGCTGAAGAAGCCATCTGCTTGGTTGTAACGAACCGAAATGATCACAAAAACAAAAACTTCTTAGGAATGAAGCACCAATTGCCCCACGGTGGGCGCCAAACTGTTTTGGTCAAAAATCAAGCAAGGATAATGCAACCAAATCTTTTGTTGTGAGGTGTGATGCTTGAATCTATGAACAATTGTATGAACAACTCGCAAATCAAATAAAGAGATGACACAAGGATTTATACGAGGAAAAAGCCCTTGATCAAGAGTTGATCTCCGGCATAAAAAACCTCGGGTGATGGAAACTACCGATCACCAACTAAGATTAATCAAAAGGTTGATACAAATCGGGATGATAACAAGCTTGTTACAAGGATCACTAATGTGCAATGTGCAAGAAATGTATGAAATCGCCAAGTAAACTGCCGAGAGCTGTTCGAGAGTGTGTGTTTTCCAAAATTAGCTAAGTGTTCTAACTCAAGCTTGTTATCCCCTATTTAAAATTAGAAATAACTAAACTAACTAACTATCCACTAATCACGTTGGCTTCCCACGATCTCCATAACGTTCACAAGGGCCAAGCACGTGCGGGATATTGAGGGAATATGCTCCACGAATATAGGCAAGACCAAGTCCATGCACATACTCTTGCAAAACAAGCTTACGCATAATGAAGTTAATCGTTAGTATAAGGATAACAATAAGGATCCTAAATCCGATCCTGCAACACCTACTGAGGATCCTTAATTCAAACAGAATTCATGATCCTGGCAGTACATGAGGATCCATGATCCTTAGGATTGGAAAATCCTCCCCTAACAGGAAGGACCCTATGAGATTGAATCAGAATCAGGAAAAGGAGCATACCGACTCAAGAATATGGAGGGGAATATGCTACCAAGATCCTGGAATGCTATACATCTAAAGCTCTATTTCAAGTGAGTTTGGAATTTACATTCTAACTCAGGATGGTATGGATTCTATCTCTTTTAATATGTTTTGATATTATTTATTATTTTAAACCCATTACTGACTTAAGCATCGGAGGGGTGTTAGCCAGGCTAACACCCACCTTAGCTTACAGTTGTTTTTCAGTATATGCTTCGGGATATAGCTCCAGGATACACACTTAGGATATTTCGAAAGACTAGAGGATTGGCCCCCTCTCTCACGTTTAAGGGATCCTGATCCCTTCACAGGTTTAAAGGTATTCACCTTTCTCTCGAATTGGGTTTAAACACCCTGTCTGGAGCGCAAGTTATCCACGGATAGTTCAAGGTGGCGGGACCAGTTCATGTAAAAGTGGCTGACAATTTCATCACTATTGGCTATATCCTGGATCCTAAAGGTATATGAGGATTGATCACCCTCTCTCACGAAAGGGTATTTTCATACTCTCTAAGGTTTAAAGGTTATCACCTTTCTAAGTCTTGGAGTTTATACACTCCCGCCTGTAGCGCATGAAAATTTGGGATTTTCCCTAGGATACCTATGGGTTTATCCCCAGGATACTAAGGAAATATCTCCAGTACATTTATGGGTTTTACCCCTGTAACACAAGAACTGTTCAGATGATTGAAACTAATGTTCAAAAAATTTCTAAGTGTACAAAGACTTTATGCACAGGGGACATTCCTCCTAAGGTGATTGTGTAAGGCTCAAAGAATCAAATTTGAGCCTAGTATCTCGGGCTGGGGACATCTTAGTGGAAGAAATTGCGAAAGGAGTGAAGTTCGATACTAGGGTTATACTCTATTCCTGGTATGATCTTTCCTTTATGAACTCTACATAAGTTGTTTGAACTTTTAAAACTGTGATTAAGGCATAAATATCCTGACCAGGATATATCCTTAGGATACATTCTCAAAATCTGTTTTTGGAATATGTTTCAGGATATTTGGGATATAATACCTGGATTTAAAATCAAAGTTGAGTCCATGACAAACATCTATTACCAAAACAAGGTTTATAAATTTTAAGTAAACTACCTTTTTCCTTTTAATACTTTATGTGAATTGCTTTGAGAATTACACTGATTTTGGAAAGCTGGAATTTGAGCTAAATAATGCATGACAAAAAATTAAAAAGAGCAACAACGAATAAGTCAAAATGTGGTTATATTATTAACATGTCAAAAGTTGTGCTTTTGGTTTCACCTTAAACCAAGGCCCATCCGCCAAAAGCACGATTAGTTTTTTACCATATTTACGTAACGGTTGAAGGTTTCATCTCAAAACGAGACCCATCAGCCTTCAACCGTCGCATCATTCAAAACAGATTATACTAATTGATGACCAAGGGCTTCATCCTGAAACCCAGGACCCATCCACCTTTGGTCATCATCGCCCACTTTGCTGCCTCTAAGGGGCAGCTCCTCCTTCCAACATGACCTCGTCAGCAACATCCTTCCCAACATTTCCTTCAGCATCACCTCCAGCATCACCATCAGCATCCTTCAGAACGCCAGCACCATCCACCTTCCTGGCCACCTCGGCAGACTCCTCCGCTGCGGGCTTCACAGTAGGTTCTACAGGATTACCACCAAGATCTTTCAGCTTCGTCTCCCAAGCCTTGATATTCCATGAAGGGCATTCAACACCCAAAGCCATGGCCTCGTAAGCCATTTTCAGTCTGGCCTGGAGGAGGGAGATGATAACTGAATTCTTAAGGCTCTCCCGATACGAAGCCATATATTGCTCATGTTGAACCTGGGGAGCGTCGGACTTAGCTTGAGCCTCCTGGGTGATCTTCTGGATGGCAGACTGGTGATCTTGAGTCACTGCCTTGTACTTAGCTTCGTAGTGTTCCGATTTGGCGGTGGAAATTGCTGCTTGATCTGCAATGGTGGCCTCGGCCTTCTTCAGTTTGCTTTCTAACATGGTGTTCAGGCCACATGCATCTTCTTAGAGGAACACCAGGCGTTCGAGACCCTGCAAAATAAAGAAACAGGTATTAATTTTAGTTAACTTTTATAACCAGCATATGATGCAGGATATAGGTCCAGGATACTAACCTGGTTGAGGAAGCCGGTCATGAATTTGCTGGATTCCATAAACCCATGGTTCTCAAATGGGAATACGTGGGGTGTAGCAGGGTGCTCTACTTCCTTCCTCTTCCGGGAGCTGGAGGCCCTGGTCCTAGATGCTGGAGGAGCTTTAGGAGCAGTAGCGGTCTTCGAACCAGTAGGCTTTGGTGTGGCAGCTGGCTTAGGGTTGATCTCTTGCTGGGCAGGTGCGAGACTGGAGTAACTGTCCAACTCGTCAAGCTGGAAGCCTTCAAGGTTAATGACTGGCACTTAACAAAGGGAGAAATGTTTAGTTTATAACTATTATGCTTTATAATCAATCTAACCATATGCTTACCCGACATCTCTGAGCTTGATTTTTGACTTGAGTTTGTGAGAGACAGGGAGAAGGTTCTTTCACTAGCAGGAAGTCAATAGATCCCTTAGATCATGGGTTCCGATTCCGCACTTGGGGGTGCTAGGTCTCTGAAATTCGCTACACAAAACATCAGGATATTAGTCAAGGATATAGTTTAAGGATACATTTGGGGATATTCCTAAAACCCTAAATCCTACCCTTGGTTAACCATCTAACTGGCAGATCAAAACCCTTGTCAATAGAGTCCCTTTTAACGAAAAAGAACTTTCGTTGCCACTGATCTTCGTTCTTGGTGGCCTTAAGGATTAGGGGGTTCTTGGAAGTGGAAAATAGAAGAAAGCGACTGTTGCCATGCGATCTCAGTCGGTATGCTATGGGAAGGTCCTCGATGCATAGGTCAGGGCAATGACGAGATTTAATTTGGTTTAACACCATTAAAACTCACCACACCATTGGCATAGTCTAGGCATAACTAAGGCCGGTAAGCTCGAAGAAACGAGAGATGAAGGGTGGAAATGGGTACCGGAGTCCCAAAGAAAAGGGATAGGCGAGAAATCAGACCCATTCATTTGATGACGCATCTAATCGGACTTCCCGATCAAAAGGGCGAATAACCACTCTGGCAGGAAAGGCACCGGAATCCTTCAAAGCAGCGATATCGGCGTTGTTGAAAGAGCAGATCTCATTTTGTGGTTCTCGGATGAGGTTTTGACTCGTGAGGGTTGTGACCGGCTCGTTTGACTGAGATCTTGTTTGAGATGCCATAAGGGGTATCGACCAAGAAACAAGAAATTCAAAGGAAAGAAAAACAGAGAAGGAAAGAGTAGAGAAATACCTGAGATTTGCTTGAGGAGTAATGATCACAATGCGAAATATTTCGGCCAATTATAGGCTGAGTATAGGGGGGTAAAGAGTAAATATTGCATTGGAAGTTGCACATAGTCATTTCAAGAGTCCAATCGTATTGATTGCCTCGATCCAGGTGATAAAGTTTTAAAATATATCCGTTGGATTGGTATACCAACAGATATATTTGGGGACAATTGTTATGGGTCATTTTCTGCTTATATATCCTGACTAATATTCTAGCTTTGATTGTTTATTTGTGATCAGGATACCGGATCAGGATATTGGTAACATCCTGATACGATATCCTGGTACTATCCAATTAACTCACGTGCAGATTGTTGTAACAAGCCTCTAACGGTCAGGAGGACTTCTTCCCCTCAAGACTCGGGCAGATCAGTTGGGTTATAGACGTTGAAGCTGGAAGAAGTGGACTACAACGTCTACTTGAGGAATATTCGAAGCATCCCGGTTTAATAGGATAGTTTGTTATTTTCGTTTTACTATAAATAGGGTGATCGGATCAGGTTAAGGCACACATTCTTACGCACACTTTTACTCTCCTATTGCAAACAATCACTACACACAAACACTTGTACTCGAATTACATTGTAACACCTAGTTGATCTGCATCATATCCTGCATTGTATCCTGATATTTGAAGCAATAGAAGAACAAGGCAGCTGCGATTGTCAGCTCCCGAGGTTTTGTGCCGGCGATCTAGACTGATCAAGGGCTTTCCTCGTACATCCTGTGTCATCTTTTACATTTTCGCTCATTGTTTGATCATAGATACAACTCTATATCCTGAGCCGTATCCTGAAACTGTTTTTGGCAAATAACTTAACTAGCATATTTTAAACACACATTTCTAGCACACTACCTCACTTAACTAATTTGATCACTAAATTGCTTCGGTAATTTTTGACCAAAACAGGCGTCATGTGTCCATAGTTTAAAGTAATATGCATGTATGAATACTATTTGTTATGTTTGACTTGTAAGAAATATTTGTTTGTACGATTACATGTTTCCACACCAGAGATAAAAGTAGAAAAAAGGGGCTATGATCTCACCTCGATTTTTGATGAATTTTGTGAGTGTGTTCATTGATTAGTGATGGACCCAAATGTATTAAAAGTGATGATTTAGGGTCTAAAGATGTTATTATGATGTTATTTAGTTGTAATGATCAAGAGCATTAATGATAATATAGTAATTTCATAGTTTTTGGAAAAACAAAATCTTAATAACTTTCCATGTTGATCTTTAGTCGCATTTTAAAAATAGCAAACATTATCGAAAATTTATGAAAAATTCCAATCAATTATATTAAAGTTTTCTTAACAACTTTATTTTAGATTTTTTTTCATTTGAAACCTATAAACAGATAAAAAACGTGAAACAAAACCGACTGTCCAGAATGGCACACCTGTTTTGTTTAGACTATTTGAGGGTCCGAACGAAGGAGTTTTAGACTTTTTTATATAGATGGAATGACAATTCAATGAATTAGTTTTAAAATCAACACATTTAGATAGGTTATGACCAAGATATAGTTGTGACAAGTTCAACACGTAATTCTGATGTAAATGAGAAATCACTTATATGTATTCCCTTAATTGATTTTAACGTTTTAACAAAGATAACAATATAACCCATGATTGGTTCTCATGAATACTACATATTTAAGATTTTGATTTATGATCTTCTATGGTTATTAAAGAATGATTAGGCAAGATGATTCTATAACGTCGGCAGATCTACTTTTACAATAGATCATCTTGTACGATTCACAAACTGCAATAGCATAGTAAATGGGATCCTTTGATATTTGTTTTAGTGTTATAATATTTATTAAGGTTAGAATGATTATATTAATACCAGGAAAGAAAAGACTCAATGGAATCAAAAGAACATGATGTAAATAAAAACGATGAATAAACGAAGATGATTATCAAAAGACTTACTTGAAACTTGAAAAAAAAAATACTAAAGGGGAGGTGTAACGCCCTGCTTCTTCGTACTTTCCATAGTTAGAAAGCCTTGTTTGTATTCTTATTTTTGGAAATCTTGTAGTCTTGTAATCGTCCTTTCGTTGTAATCGTTGTAAAATCCGAGACTTGTATCATAAATAAAATTTGTATTTCCTTAAATTCGTGTTATACATATTCATACTTGTTCATAAGTTTGAATTCATGAAACAATTGATACATTATTCGTAATTCTTGGAAATGTGTAATATAATTGCAAATTCGTGATATACGTTAATCATACGTCATTTGGAAGCATACGACACTTAATTACGACATACTTATTCTAAATCATACTTCATTATACTTGTTTTTATGGTATATATGCTTAACAACCCTTATAATATGCTTATATGTCATAATATACCCTTGAAAAACCTTAGAACTATCAAAAACAAACTCAAGGGGCTAATTGTGACAACATTTGAAACTTATACCCAGCCCCCACCCGGCTCGCACCCCGCGACTCGACACCTTACATGGCTCATGGCCGGTGAGCCTCCCGAATCCGCATAAATGAGTTTCAGCTCGTTAATTGGTCAGTTTTGTGTTTTTTAACTTGTGTTTTCTTCATTTAATACTCACCTAACCAACCCTAGTTCATTCCCTATATAACCCAACACTTCTCCATACATTTTTCACTTTGCTAACACTCTAAACTCACTCTCAAACACTCAAAAACGTAGCTGAAATCAGGAGCAAGTCAGATTCACTACAAGTCACAAAAGTGAGCATAACTTCATCATTTCTCCATCTTTTTCAATGATTCTTCTTTCTAATCACTTGGAACAACCTTAGGTATGTTTCCACAGGTTTTCCATGGAAAACCAAGGCTGGAACATCACCATATAAGGCTCTAAAGTGCTATAAACTTTCTGATTGTGTATAAACACTTGTTTAACATACATTAAATTGAGATTTCTCAACACATCCTTATGTCCTTATGCCACTAATCAAAACCATGGTTATGTGAGCTTAAAACCAAGGTTGTGACATGTAAATCCAGAACTTTAATCCTCACAAACATTCTATTTTGATAAGGTTTTAACCTACAAGTGACGAACAAGTCCTACACTTGAAGTTGTGTGATTATTTGGATAGCTTGGGCTATCCTACCTATAAATCCACACATCACTTGATGTTTTCTTAGTTAAATAGTATGTATTTCTGTTTCCTAATGTATGTCTATGACCATCCTTGTTGTCTTATGACAACTTGTGTATTGGTGACAAGTAAAGAGGTTCCTAAATGGAAGATTCATCTTCCTACCTCATGTATAACTTCTATGACATTCTTGTTATGATAATGGACTACAATTTATAAATATATAGTATATAAGATATATAATATTTATGGTGACCAAACTCTTGATGATAACCTAATGGTTATTTGTCAAAATAGTAGGTTACACCATCTAAGAACATATTACTCATCACGATTCTAATGGGTACTTTAACCCATGAAAGCATTCAAACCCCTAAGGGTTTCATAGTGTCCAAGATGAGTATTATAAGCTAGATGGTTAATTTCTCATATATTTACTTTCCATATTCTTTTAATTCCGAATCCTTATCTTCTGTTATCATCCAATACTCATACACCTTTGTTTCTTCGTATAGAAGGACTTGGTGTTCCAACTTCCCACAACAACAACTCTCTCGTGGATTAACAAGTAGAAAGCTTGAAAAACCGTGAGTATACTTGAACCCCTTAAACTTTATGCTTAAATGCACAAACATTCCTTATACATGCATGCCTACTTGATTACTTGATACTTTAAACTTGGGGTTATACGTTTTGTGTTAGACTTATCATTAACTTTGTACGAGCCTATCCTTGACATATATAGCGCTATAGAATTAACGCACCGCCTGTAAACTTTGGGTTATGTTAAGAGCTTATGTTTCATCATTGGTTTGATTAGTTAAACAAATGCCGATTTTAATGTTTATCATGTTTCAATAGCTTGCCATGTGGAATTGTTTAAACTTATTCTTATGCTATGTATAGAAACATGTATACTCGCCTTTGCTTTTGCATTGAACCCTATTTTAAACATGTTACAGGTTGAGGATGACGATGCTATGAAATTGAAGTAGCGATGATGCTTAGATACACATATAGACGTCTTAGGTTTTAATATGTTGTATCAATTTTGTCCTTGTTGTTATGTTGTTTTCTTGTATTGAACATGTTGTACTTGTGTTTCATGTATTGAAATGACAATTTGAATTTATGAAATGAAAACGATTTTGATTAAATTATTGTCACAATTAGCGTTATGTGTGATGAGCAATCTTTCTTCGTCCCACTCCGATGATTCCGCCATTGGTTGGGGTGTGACAGATTGGTATCAGAGCCATAACTATAGGGAATTAGGTAGAATTGCCATGTTTGACCTAGTCTATAGTAGGTACCTCATTTTGACCATTCTTGTTTCATGCTTAAAAAATTTTATTCTTCCTACTTTGCTTCTTTCTCTACTTTTTGGTCTTAACACTTACATAATGTCTTTCCTAAGACATTTTACACAATACACTTGAAGACTTGAAGACACTCGTAATACAAACTAGACGAGTTTACCAAAATAGGCGTGAAATCCACAATTTGGTAAACAAGTCTCATTCCGCTCATTCTTTATTTTTGCACGAAATTACGCCATTAAGTTAGGAGTGAAATCCACATCTTAATGGTAAATTTCCAATTCAAACTCTAGTGGACCCTCATCAAAGTGTCGAAATTGCATTTTGACCGACGAGTACCAACCACATTAGGGTACGAAATCGTCATGTTAGGGGTGAAACCCGCATCTTGTCGATTAAGTCCCATTCCTCGATTTTCAATCTGGCGAAAGTTTCGATTGTTTCAATCGATTAGAGATGTGTAGTAACTGGAAGGGTAAGATACCGTTAATCGCTTCTCGGTGAGAGTATCTTACCTATAGGCCAAAGCACGTTTCTCAAATTTGAAAGGACTTTCGATTCACTTTGGAATAGTCGACGTTTCTCAACCCGAAACAATCCTATGTTTTATGAGCCTCTCTTTTATGTGATTCAATTTATATGTGATTGTATACTTGTTACATCGTTCATTTCAAAACCGTTACACAATTCGCACGTCTCACGCAATCAAAAACAATAATAATTCTCGAGAACAAACTAAATTTATACTCTTTTTAAGCATCCTTAAGTGTTTATACTTGTTGAATATTTGTCAAATTCATGCTAATTATGCGAACCATATGTGTTACATCTTGCTTACATGCCTATACATGACAAACTTATTTTGAAATTTGTGATCAAGTCTCATCCTTTCCTTTTCTTTCGAACTTATAGATGGCATCCTCAAGCTCATCCGAAAAGCCCAAGTCCAAGTAGAGTTCCCGCAATGGTTCTATCTCCAAGAAAGAACTCGTAGGTCTCATTGCTGAACAAATGGCCGACCAGATGAGCCGAGTTATACCTGACATCGTTAGCCGAATCCAAGCCAACTCGGATTCGCCCCATGGTTCTGTTGATTCCAAGGTGGAAAAGCCTAAGACACCTTTCCTTTTCAAGCAATTACTGGCCTGTAAATCTCTGGAGTTTACTGGCAAGGATGGTGCAACCGCGTTGTTAACTTGGTTCGATGCCATGGAAATTACGTTATGTCAAAGTGGTTGTCCCGACAACTTGCACACCCAAAACATTTACAGGGGTGTTCCGCTCGAGAGCTCTCGAGTGGTGGACCGCTGAGCGAAGCACAAGAGGGGAAGCCGCCACCCACGCTTTACCATGAGCTGAACTGAAGAAAATCATGAGGGAAGAATTATGTCCTCCTCACGAGCTTAGGAAGTTAGAGCACGAGTTTTGGCACCTTAAGCAAATTGAGGATGACAGCGATGGTTTAACCCTTCGCTTCAAGCAACTTAGCATCCTTTGTCCTAGCCAAGTTGATACCCCTGAAAAAGCCATCAATAAGTACATCCACTGCCTACCCGATTCTTTCATGAACCTCGTGGAAGCCGCTTGTCCAGCAACTATCGAGGAAACCTTCTGTTTAGCCGCTCGCCTTAACAACAACCACGTCATGCGCAGGAATGCCGCAAAAGCTTCATTGAAAAAACGCACTCCAAGCCATCGCTGAAACCACCACCGAAATACCCGCTACCACCAAGAAAAACAGAGGCAAGAAGCGGAAGGCTTCAAGCCAAAACTGTGCGGTCATCACTCCGCCAAACCCTCAACCTTTGCAATCCATGCCTCCTGCACCCAATACTGAACCTCCACGCAAGGCTTACACTAGGACTCAACCCAAGTGTAACCAATGTAAATACCATCACCCCGCCGCCGCCCCATGACGCAAGTGCACTAATTGCAATCGGTATGGGCACTTTTCGCAGCATTGTCACAAACCACCTATGACCAATCAGAACCAAGCTGTTGTAGCCCAAAATCCTGCTCCAAAACTAAGCTCAAGTTGCTCCTGTGCGAGCATGCTTCAAATGAGGGGACCTTAACCATCTTGCAAATGTCTGTCCCCAACGAAACCAGCCTCAGCAGCAACCACCACAACAACAGCAACAGCCTCAACAACCAGCTCGAGGCAGAGCCTTTCTTCTCACCACTGCTCAGGCTCAAAACGCCAATGACGTTATTACTGGTATGTTCCTTATGAACCATGTTTATGCTTCGTGTTTATTTGATACTGGCGCCGATAAAAGTTTTGTATCGTTAGAATTCGAACCTTTGCCTAAGTGTAAACGCTCTAAGTTGCCAAGATCTTTCTGTTGGATTCTGTATGCCCAAGACACATATTAGATTGATGTGGCTAGTACGTTATGATCCAAGTCGAGTCATACCCAAATACAAGCTAGACAAACACTTATAATATTTATTTATGATATGATCAAACAAATAAATATTAACACTTATAATATTTAGAAATTGGTTTTCTAAATAACTGCACTTGACAAACTAATTCTATATGGATCATTTATTTTGAGAGAATATTTTATTTTGTTATTTAATGGGTTAAATAACATTTTAAAAGGTTGTATAAGTCTTATAACATATGATGTTATAATTTTATAAAAGTTATAAAATTATATAAGACTTAAATTTATAAAAGGAATTTTGAATTTTCTTTTATAAAATACATAAGTGGGCCGCCCCCTTGGTGTCTTCCCAAGACAATTTTTTGGTCCAATGATGTTCCATGCATTTGTCATATCTAGATGGATTTTGATTGGGAAAAAAGGGTGGCATTCTCTCTCATCCTTTTATAATAATTTTGTATGACAAAAAAATGGAAGAGGTGATAAGAACTTGAAAAGAAAACTAGAGAATGCTCTCTAAAATTTTTGGCCAACATGTGTTGGTTAAAAAGGTTTTCAAGTTTGTGATTTCATGTGCAAGAACTCTCTAAAATTGTCTCTCATATTTTCGGCCAAGGTGGTGGTTTTATGAGGGATTTTTCAAGTGAGTTCATGAGTATAAAATCCTAGCTAAAATCAAAGTGTTTGTTGGAAGGCTTGGGGTATACAAGCTTGAGGTCTTCTACACTTGAAGGCAACCGTTCAAGAAGCATCATCTTCTTCATCTCTTTTACTCCTTGGAAGGTAGTATTCTTGAAACACCCTATGGTTATGTTTTAATTTTGAGAGCATGCATGTTCGTATATGGATCCGGGTATTGGGTTTTACATATAAAATGAGTTTTATATCAACAAAGTAACATGTTTTAAATATATATTCCGCTGCGTTTTTATTTTATACGGATAAAATAGCTTTGATAAACATGTGAAAAACCCAACACTTTCGTTGTCGAAGTCGCTAATGGTAAATCCGTCGCTGTCGATTCCGTTCTTTCCAAGTGTTCCTCGATTCTTAACCCAAATAAAAGTACGATCCACTGAGTGTATCTTTGTAGGATATCCTAAAGATGGTATAGGATATTATTTCTACGATCTAACAGAGCAAAAGGTATTTGTTGCTCGAAAGGCTGAGTTCTTGGAAGATGAGTTCCTTGTGAAAGGAATTAGTAGAACAGTGGAACTTGATAAGGATCGAGAACCACAAGCCGATACACGTTTGGTTGATACTAGCACTCAACAAGAGGTTGTTGAAAAACGATCAAGTGGTTGATCAGTACACACAAAACGTTCGTAGATCTGGTAGAATTAGTAGTCCACCTGAAAGATATGGATTTTTTCATGGATGGATGCTACGTGGTAGATTCGGGTGAACCTACCACATACCATGATCCAATGTCAAAATCCGATTATGACAAATGGCTTGAAGCCATGAATGTAGAGATGCAATCCATGTATAACAACCAAATATGGGAATTGGTTATGCAACCTGTTAACTCCAAAGTGGTTGGAAATAAGTGGGGTTTCAGGAAGAAAATAGATATACATGGAAACTTGGATACTTATTAAGGGAGACTTGTAGCAAAAGGTTTCAGTCAAACTCAAAGGGTTGATTATGATGAGACCTCCTCGCCCATGGCAATGCCAAAGCCAATTAGGATATTATTTGCCATACCTGCATAATATGATTATGAGATTTGGCAAATGGATGTCAAAACGGCTTTCCTTAATGGATATCTTAAGGAAGATGTCTATATGGTTCAGCCTGAAGGTTTTGTCGATCCAAAACATCCTAACAAAGTATGCAAATTAAAGAAATCAATCTATGGATTGAAACAAGCATCTAGAAGTTGAAATCACCATTTTGATGAAGAGATTATGGAATATGGATTCATCAAAAACGTCGATAAAGCTTGTGTATAAGAAGGCTAGTGGGAGCATTATTACTTTCTTAGTGTTGTATGACGATTACATTCTACTATTTGGAAATGACATTCCAACCATGGAAGGTGTAAAAACCTAGCTTGGAAGTTGTTTTTCCATTAAGGATCTTGGTGAAGTCGCCTATATTTTGGGAATAAAGATCTATAGGGATAGATCAAGGCGTTTGATAGGTTTAAACTAAAGTGTATACATTGACAAAGTCTTGAAAAGGTTCAAGATGGAGAACTCTAAGAAAGGTTTGGTACCTATTCAAGAGAGGACAATATTGAGTGCGCTCAATGTCCAAGCTCAAAGGATGAGCAAGAAAGAATGAAAGGAATCCCATATGCGTCTGCTATAGGATCCATTATGTATGTAATGATATGCTCTAGATCGGACATGTCATGCGCTTTAAAGCATGACGAGTAGATGCCAGCGAAATCCAAGTAACGGTCATTGGATGACTGTTAAAAGAATATTGAAATGCCTTTGAAGGACTAAGGATATGTTTGGTTACACGGATATGAGTTTCCAAACTGATCGAGATGATTCTCGATCACAATCAGGGTAGCATTGTCCACTACAGAATCAGAATACATAGCCTCTTTATTGATCGAGATGATTCATGTGGATCTGCCACTTGAATTATTGCTGATCTAGGGGTAGTCACTACCATTCAGGACCCCAAGAGATCTTTGTGATAACGATGGTGCGATTGCTTAAATCAAGGAACCTTATGTACATCGAAAGACTAGGCACATTGAGCGGTATTTCAACTACATAAGGGATGAAGTTGAAAAAGGGAAAGATATGTATTCGCAAAGTTCACACTGATCAAAATATTTCGGATCCACTCACGAAGCTCCTTGAACAGGCAAAGCATGAAGGTTCATACTTGTGCCTTAGGACTTCGATATTCTAGTGATTGGCTTTGATCTATTTTGTATTTGGATATTGGAACAACTGTTATTATAACTCTTCATGGTATTTTGAGTTATGTTCCATTTTAGCATGTTTAAATCCGTGAATAAGTTGCTTATTCTAAATGTCCGTAGTCGATCATACTTGTGGGAACAAATATGAATGTAAGACTATTATGAACTTGGATTGGTGGATGTTCATTAGGTATGAATATAGAGCAAAGTGTTGCTGCCAAGGTTCATAGATATTTGTGGGATACAAATATTGGACTGACTCGCTCTCGAATATTACTGCATGGAATCATTTGTGATTGATCATAAGTAAATTTGAGTAAAGGAGAATATCATAGTATCCTCTGACCTGAGATACATATTGGTTCTTGATATTCACCAAATATTGTACCTTGACTTAATTTTTCGTTGTCAGTAATATGATAGTACATAAGGCTAAGCTCAGGTGTGATACAAGGTGATTGTGAGAGACGTATGTAGTCAAGAAGGGATTTGTTCCTCTTATTCGTTGAGAGTAAGATGTCTAAGGCCTGCTAAAGTTAAATCAACAGAGAGTGATCACTCTATGTCTCTGGATTTGACATGACATCTGTAACGAAAGGATAAATGATAGATTCACCTAAATCATGTTCAAGTAAGGGACTTGAAGGGGATGATGTTATTGAATGGGACATACAGTCATACGTATTAGGGGTAGTAAACTATAGTTAGGTGGTCTTTACTACTTGCATCAATCTTCTATGTATCTTGTGCAAGTGGGAGATTGTTGGATTCTGTATGCCCAAGACACATATTAGATTGATGTGGCTAGTACGTTATGATCCAAGTCGAGTCATACCCAAATACAAGCTAGACAAACACTTATAATATTTATTTATGATATGATCAAACAAATAAATATTAACACTTATAATATTTAGAAATTGGTTTTCTAAATAACTACACTTGACAAACTAATAAATTATATGAATAATTTATTTTGAGAGAATATTTTATTTTGTTATTTAATGGGTTAAATGACATTTTAAAAGGTTGTATAAGTCTTATAACATATGATGTTATAATTTTATAAAATTTATAAAATTATATAAGACTTAAATTTATAAAAGGAATTTTGAATTTTCTTTTATAAAATACATAAGTGGGCCGCCCCCTTGGTGTCTTCCCAAGACAATTTTTTGGTCCAATGATGTTCCATGCTTTTGTCATATCTAGATGGATTTTGATTGGGCAAAAAGGGTGGCATTCTCTCTCATCCTTTTATAATAATTTTGTATGACAAAAAAATGGAAGAGGTGATAAGAACTTGAAAAGAAAACTAGAGAATGCTCTCTAAAATTTTCGGCCAACATGTGTTGGTTAAAAAGGTTTTCAAGTTTGTGATTTCATGTGCAAGAACTCTCTAAAATTGTCTCTCATATTTTCGGCCAAGGTGGTGGTTTTATGAGGGATTTTTCAATTGAGTTCATGAGTGTAAAATCCTAGCTAAAATCAAAGTATTTGTTGGAAGGCTTGGGGTATACAAGCTTGAGGTCTTCTACACTTGAAGTGTAACATCTGTGCTTGTAATCATTGTGAACAGTTCAATTATCAATAAAACAATGTTATTTGATCCCAATGTTTGTTTGGTTATGTTTTACATTTTTCATGTTTTGACTTTTGTTCAATTTCAAACTCTATATCGCTTTCTGGAGAGTTATACGCAAACTGATGCGTAAACGTAATCAGTTTAATGCGACAAATACTCCGGAGCATCAACATATACTTAACATACCTTAAATAACCTTTACATAACTTAGAAATAAGTTTTGAAGGCTTTGGTATGGCAAAAACAAGTTAATTCGCCTACAGGGACTAAATTTGACAAACTGCGAAAGTATGCCAATTTGAACTGTAACAGACATTTTGGAACATGACCATAAGTTAAACATACCATAAATATCCTTTACATGGCTTAGAAATAGGCTTTGAGGGGTTCGGTGTGCTAAAATAAACTTTTGGCTCATTCAGGGACTAAAAGCGTCAAAAAGTGCACAAGTTTGCACTTTCGCGCATAACTTACGTTCTGAATACATCCGGACATCCAAAAATTTGTGTAAGCACTAAAATATTTTATTTTAGTGTTTGGCGTAAGAAAAATCCATTCGTCGCGCAATTTGGATTGTTTTTCGCACTTATGCGCATTCCGTCGTAATTAAGCGAACATCGCGATCATACGACCAAACGAACCAACATCCGGAATATTTTTGAGCATGTTTCATATCCAAAATGTTTAGGCATCATCTTAGGGCCTTAACGTTGGCTTAACGGGCCTTAAACGTGTCGGAAATGGCCTTAATGCATAACTGGGACCAAAACTGACATTTGCTGAAACTTGTTTCTGACCAGAAGGTCCAGGCAGCCCGCGTGAGTTTAGTGAGTCCCCTTACACGGCCTGTGTCAGCTTCCTAGATCAGATAAGATCAGTATAACAGCTGTTTACAGCTGTTAAACACCCCCGAACCCTTTTGCACTTGCCTTTTCCAGTTCATGAGGGGCCATTTTAAGTTACCATAAGGTTGCAACAAGTGTAGGGACAAGATCAAAGCACGTTATTCGAGAAACGATCCTAACGGTTCTAACATTCCTATAAATACCCATCCATTTCAACTCCAAAAACCCACACCTTTGAAATCTGAATTTGCTCTCTAAGTTGTTGTGTTTAACACTTCATACCTGAGAGTATTCGAATTCAAAACTTCCGTTCTTGGACCCTTTGTAAGTGTTCCTTCGTTCTTTCGTTCTTTTAGCGTTTTCTGCGTTGACCAGTTTATGGTCAATACAAAGTTCGTTTGAACTTCATAACGTGAGCGTAATCACGATGGTTATAGTCCCTAGTGACTATACCTACTGATTACCACGTTATCTTGGCTCAGTGATGAGTCGTAGTTTCGGCCAAAATGCGCATTCTTGCGTATTTTGTAACCAAACTACTCTTGGGTATCAAAACCATTTGTTTTGATACCAAACCTGTTTTCTAAACTTAGTTAAGCATGTTTTAACATGCTTAGCTCGTCACTTTTAGTTTTGTGCTTGTCTAGGGTCGTAAAGGTAAGCGATCTAAACAATCGCTTATACTTTCGAACCCGACCCATTTGGTCGATCATTAGGATCCGACCAAACACATTAGGTGACCATAGTTGTATAGGGAATAACCTTCCGAGGTTATACCTTATGGTCACATCGTTTGAGTAGTTGTATGATAGGTAGTATATATGCCTTAGGTAAATTACCAAAATGCCCTTTAACGCCAAAATTCATTTTAAGCATATGTAACATAACTTTTGGTATCTAAGCTGATTTGGTAACAATATTAGACATGTTAAGGCATATTTTACTTATCATAGGGCTAGTTAGGCGTTCCGAACGCATTTTACGCGAACGACGCGTTAAAGTAGCATAAGCTACCTAAACGGGTCGTAATGGGTCATAAGCACTTAGGTTAGGTTTCATTTTAGTATGTAGGCTTTGTTAAACCATATTACACGAGTCTCCATACTCGTTTGGTTTACGAACCCTCATTCTATCCAATCCTCCGATTTAGGTCCGGTATATTAACATAGTTACCTATATTAGGCGCCGTTTGATATCCGTGATCTCTAGCATTGTTTGGTTGTTACTTAAGGACTACTAAGCAAATCTCATGTGAGTACATAGACCCCTCTGTTACTGTTTTCCAAACTATTTTGGGGTGGAACACATGTGCCTACTTGTTACTTTCATGCTTTCCATGCTTTCATATCATATGCTTGTTAGGTTTATTAGTACATTATAGTACATGATATCATTATATTTTATGCTATGTATGTCCATTGTGTGAATACTTAGTACATCGTTTTACATTACATTTCATGCTATGTATGTCCATTGTGTGCATACTTAGTACATCGTTTTACATTACATTTCATGCTATGTATGTCCATTGTGTGCATACTTAGTACATTGTTTTACATTACATTTCACGCTATGTATGTTCAGTTGATTACATACTTAGTGCATTGTTTTCACATGCTTACATTTTGGTATGACATTTGGGTTGTTCAAATGGGACAATATACATTCATTAACATTAGCTACGCCGCTCGTTAGTAGGTAATGGTACCATAGGACTTGACAACTCCCATTCCTGAACCCTAGGTTTGTTTGGGTGGAAGGAATGACCGAATTCGATAAGCATAAAACAGATAAACCTTTAATTTGTTTAAAGGTCTATCACCACAGTCACAAGGCTTGGATGTATGCATTTTCACAATACCGCATAGATGTTTGTATCAGTATAGCATGCATTTGTTCCACAAAACATAACTTTGACTTAAACTATGTTTAATTCAATACCCTGTTTTTGTGCATTTTATCTATGGTTTAGTTGATATATTTCACATGCCATACATGATATTTTTGGATACACATTATATGATTTACATTAAACATAAACATTTTGACATTGATATACACATTTGGTGATTGACATTAGACATGGACATTTTGATATGGTTTACACAATAACACTTGACATTGATTTATACATGAACAATTTACATTGGTGGTTGGTTTGGGTAAACGGTTTGAGTAACGAGGCGTGTGTAATATGATACAAACATGGTGGATACGCCGCTGGTACTTCCTATATATAAGTGTTTGTATAATATTACATGTCGTAGCGTTATTTAAATCATTTCAGTATAGACATATTACATTTTACACAAATAACATATTTTTCAAGACATTGTTTTATACAACTCATTTTACTGGGTTATTTCATTAACCATACACCTTTCTTTTATATAATCGGATTTCTTATCGAGTTTTCATACGATTTATAAAAGAAAACACTTAACAAGATTCATGACTAATTTTTATTAAACCTTTCTTCTAAAAACCCAAGTCATGAATCCTATTTTCACAAAACCTATGTATCTCACAGGCATTTTTATACTGACGTACCTATTTTCACATGTGTTTTCAGGAGCTGTTGCTTAGGATGATGATCGTGACACTAGGGCGGACCAGTGCCTTAGAGACTTAAAATAAAGATAGAACTAGTTTAATTATGTTCTGAACTCTTTATTTCCTGTTTAAAGACAATGTAACACTCTTGTTATATAAATAAAATATAACTTTGTATGCCATGGTTGTGAAACAATAATTCTGTTACAACACTCCCCGATGTTTCCGCCACGATTTGATGTTTTAGATCATCTATCCTTAGGTGATTATCAAAACAAGAACCCAATTTTCCGAAACGATTTTTGAAAAACAGTCTTCTGTTTTTGAATGAATTATTACAAGGTTTTGAACCCCTTTGAATTTTCAAAAATCTCGTCAAAGTTTTGGGTTTTTAATAGTGTGAACACGTGCAAACTGGAAGAGTAAATGCCTGTACCCTGGGTTTTCTGTCTAAGGCTAGAGTGTTCGTACAAATCCACATAATCGGACCAGTCACTCTTACCTGGGAACTCTTGGGGTGAGTGTTCACTTATAGGCGAGCATGTCTTCGCGATACATTATTTTTGACCCATTTACTTTGATTAGTCACTGTGTGTCGCTTGTTTGCTTTGCGATGCGGACGAATGACCACCATCTTTGCTTTTGTTGATTTTGTTTCATCTCATTCTCTTCATCCAATCATCTCACTCGTTTCCTTTCATGTTTTCCTCTTTTAGAATGCCTCCTCGACGCGAAAACCAGATAGCGACTGCCGAACTGGCAGAAATTATTGCGCAGCAAATGGCTGCTGCATTCCCAAACCTCTTTGCTCAATGGAACCAAGCCAACAACAACAACAATGCTCCATTCAATTTCAAGAATTTTAACTCGGCTAAACCACTCAAGTTTAGTGGTTCTGAGGGAGCGACTGGGCTTCTTCAATGGTTCGAGAGCATTGAGAATACTTTCCGTCACGTGCAGTGTCCTGACAATCGCAAGGTCGAGTTTTCTTCGAGTGTGTTTCAGAAGAGGGCTCTTAAGTGGTGGAACGGGGCTATGAGAGATCGTGGTGCAGAAGTTGCTCTAGCACAGACATGGGCTGAACTTAGGGCCCTTATGACGAGGGAGTTCTGTCCTCGTCATGAACAGCGAGCTTTGGAGAGAGAGTTTGATGACTTGAAACAAGACAGTGGTGAGCACAGGGCGTATACTGATAGGTTTGAGGAGTTGAGTCTGCTTTGCCCAACAATGGTTACCCCACTCGACAAGGCTATCGAAAGGTACATCGATGGTCTACCTGACTCAGTACAAGACATCATTACTGGTAGTAACCCTACCACACTCCGTCAGGCGATCGAGTTAGCAGCGACATTGACTGTGTCGCAGGTTCGAAAGGGAAAGCTGCACAAAAAGGGTGACAAGGGTAAGAAGCAGGCGTCTGATAAAGAAGATAGCAAGAAAGGTCAAAACAAGAAGGGAAAGGATTCTGGTTCCTCAAGGGGGTCAAGGAAGCGTAAGGCTTCCCAAAATTTTGCTGTCACTGCCCAAGTTAACCAGGCAGCTCCCAACCAACCCGCACAGCCTCCAGCGAAGAAACCTTATGCAGGAAATGCACCTTTGTGCAATAGATGCAACAGTCACCATCAGCCGCAATTTCCATGCCGTTTCTGTACTAACTGTGGGAAGTCAGGTCATCTTGCTGGTGTTTGTCATTTTGCTCAGAATCAGGCAGTTCAGAACCCGGCTCAACGAGCTGCTCAGCCTCCTGCTCAGCAATAGGGTCAAGCTGCACGACCACACTACCCCCCAGGTTCTTATTACAATTGTGGGGATCTGACCCACTACCGTAATCAGTGTCCAAGATTGGTGAATGCTAATCCAAATCAGAATCAGGCTTAGGCTCGAGGTCGAGTCTTCAACATGAATGCGCAAGAGGCACAAGCAGACAATGAAGTGGTGAACGGTATGTTCTTTATTAATAATCAGCCTGCATCTGTTCTTTTTGATTCGGGTGCCGATAAGAGTTTTGTGTCATTATCTTTTCAGCCATTGCTTCGCGTGTCTAGAACGAAACTAGGTAAGCCTTTGACAGTAGAAGTTGCTAGTGGTGAACCAATTGTTCTTGATTCTGTTCTTCGCAACTGCCAGTTGAACCTTAACGACCATCTTTTTCCTATTGACCTCACGCCTATGCAACTTGGAAGCTTCGACGTTATAGTGGGTATGGATTGGTTAGCCAAGCATCACGCAGAGGTAGTTTGTTTCGAGAAGATTGTTCGTGTGCCGCTTTCGACAGGAGAGATCCTACAAGTTCGTGGTGAGAAACCTGCTGGAGGTCTCAAACTCATGTCTTGTTTTAAAGCTCGGAAGTATCTGCGAAAGAACTATGTGGCCTTTTTGGCACATGTTGTAGCAGATAAGGGTAAAGGTAAATCAATTCAAGATATTCCTGTTGTTCGGGATTATTCTAAAGTATTCCCTGAAGAGTTACCTGGTCTACCCCCAGCACGCCAAGTCGAGTTCCGTATTGATTTCGTACCTGGTGCAAATCCCATTGCCCGATCTCCATATCGTCTTGCACCGTCTGAGATGCAAGAGTTGTCTAAGCAGCTTCAGGAGCTCTCTGACAAAGGTTTTATCCGTCCTAGCTTTTCACCTTGGGGTGCTCCCGTTCTTTTTGTCAAGAAGAAGGATGGATCTTTTAGGATGTGTATCGATTATCGTGAGCTTAACAAGCTTACCATCAAGAATCGATATCCCCTACCTCGCATCGATGATCTCTTTGATCAGTTACAAGGTGCTTCTTATTTTTCAAAGATTGATCTGCGATCTGGATATCATCAACTTCGTGTGCATGAAGAAGATATTCCCAAGACAGCGTTCTGCACTCGTTATGGGCATTATGAGTTCACAGTCATGCCATTCGGTTTGACTAATGCTCCTGCTGTTTTCATGGACTTAATGAATAGGGTCTGCAAGCCTTATTTGGATCAGTTCGTCATTGTTTTTATTGATGACATTTTGATATACTCTAAGACGCGAGCTGATCACGAGCAACAACTTCGTCTTACTCTGGAACTCCTAAAGAAAGAGCAACTTTTCGCCAAATTCTCCAAGTGTGAATTCTGGCTTAAAGAAGTTCAATTTTTAGGACATATTGTCAACGAACAAGGTATTCATGTAGATCCCTCCAAGATCAGTGCGATCAAGGATTGGGATACGCCTACAACTCCTACTGAAGTTCGTTCTTTTCTTGGTCTTGCGGGTTATTACCGCCGCTTCATTGAAAATTTCTCGAAGATTGCAGTTCCTCTAACTGCTCTAACTCAGAAGAACAAACCCTTTGATTGGGGATTCAAGCAAGAGGAAGCGTTTCTGACTTTGAAACAAAAGCTTTGCGACGCACCTATTCTGACTTTGCCTGAGGGCAATGATGATTTCGTCTTTTATTGCGATGCATCTAAATTGGGTCTTGGCTGCGTTTTGATGTAAAGAAACAAAGTCATAGCATATGCATCGAGGCAGTTGAAGATACATGAGAAAAACTACACCACTTATGATCTTGAGTTAGGTGCAGTTGTCTTCGCTCTTAAGATCTGGAGACACTATTTGTACGAAACAAAATGTGTGGTTTTCACAGACCACAAAAGTCTTCAGCATATCTTCAATCAGAAAGAACTCAACATGAGGCAACGACGTTGGGTTGAGCTTCTAAACGACTATGACTGCGAAATTCGCTACCATCCTGGTAAGGCGAATGTCGTAGCCGATGCATTGAGTCGTAAGAAACGTACTAAGCTTCATTGTGTTCGTGTTCAATCTGATATTCAAGCTCGATCCGATATCCAAGCCCGCATTTTTCAGGCTCAACACACTTGTGTTTCACAAGGTTTGATGGATAAGGAATTTCCCTATCACATAACCCCTGATCTGGAACTGAAGGACAATGGATCGTACTACTTCATGGACCGTTTGTGGGTCCCAAGCCAAGATAACCTTCGCACCTTACTTATGGATGAATTCCATAAGTCTCGTTATTCTGTTCATCCTGGCTCAGATAAGATGTATAAGGATCTTCGTATTCAGTATTGGTGGCCTGGTATGAAGAAAGGCATTGCCTTATATGTATCAAAATGCCTTACTTGTCTTAAGGTTAAGGCCGAACATCAACGTCCTTCTGGTTTATTGGTGCAACCAGAGATCCCAGTGTGGAAATGGGAAAACATTACTATGGATCTCATTACCAAACTTCCGCGCACAAAGAAAGGTCATGATGCCATCTGGGTAGTTGTTGATCATCTTACTAAGTCAGCGCATTTCTTGCCAATCCGTGAGGATTTTTCTGCTTTGCAAAAATCTATGTGGATGAAATTATAGCTCGACATGGTGTTCCTTTGAACATCATTTCTGACAGAGATGCTCGTTTCACTTCTCATTTTTGGAGAACCATGCAATCTGCTATGAGGACCCAACTTAATCTAAGCATAGCTTATCATCTGCAAACGGATGGTCAATCTGAAAGAACAATCCAGACTCTGGAGGATATCCTTAGAGCTTGTGTGATCGATTTTGGTGGTAGTTGGGATTCACATCTTCCGTTGATTGAATTCTCCTACAACAACAGTTATCACTCCAGCATCAACATGGCTCCTTTCGAGGCTCTCTATGGTCGAAAATGTCGTTCACCAGTCTGTTGGAATGAGATCGGTGAGGCTCAGCTTACTGGACCTGCCGTCATTTTAGAGACAACTGATAAGATTAAGAAAGTTCGTGATAACACGCGGACCCAAAACGCAAGCCCTTGGATTTTCAAGTCGGTGATCGTGTATTACTTAAGGTCTCACCTTGGAAAGGTGTGATCAGATTTGGAAAGAAAGGAAAACTTGCACCGAGATACGTTGGACCATTCAAGATCGTCGAAAGAATCGGTAAGGTAGCCTACAGACTTGAGTTACCTCCTGAACTTGGAAATGTTCATCCAACCTTTCACGTGTTAAATCTCAAGAAGTGTTTAGCTGATGAGAACCTCCACATACCACTTGACGAAATTCGTGTTGATAAAACACTGAAATTTGTTGAGAAGCCAATGGAAATCTTGGAACGTGAAGTCAAGTGGCTTAAACGCAAGCGTATTCCATTGGTCAAAGTTCACTGGGAATCTAAACGTGGACCCGGGTTTACTTGGGAACGTGAAGATCAAATGAAGGCGAAGTACCCACATCTTTTCCCACGAGTTTCCTCCAAATAAATTTCGGGACGAAATTTCCACAAGTAGGGGAGACTGTAACATCTGTGCTTGTAATCATTGTGAACAGTTCAATTATCAATAAAACAATGTTATTTTATCCCAATGTTTGTTTGGTTATGTTTTACATTTTTCATGTTTTGACTTTTGTTCAATTTCAAACTCTATATCGCTTTCTTGAGAGTTATACGCAAACTGATGTGTAAACGTAATCAGTTTAATGCGAAAAGTACTCCAGAACATCAACATATACTTAACATACCTTAAATAACCTTTACATAACTTAGAAATAAGTTTTGAAGGCTTTGGTATGGCAAAAAGAAGTTAATTCGCGTACTGGGACTAAATTTGACAAACTGCGAAAGTATGCCAATTTGAACTGTAACAGACATTTTGGAACATGACCATAAGTTAAACATACCATAAATATCCTTTACATGGCTTAGAAATAAGCTTTGAGGGGTTCGGTGTGCTAAAATAAACTTTTGGCTCATTCAGGGACTAAAAGCGTCAAAAAGTGCACAAGTTTGCACTTTCGCGCATAACTTACGTTCTGAATACATCCGGACATCCAAAAATTTATGTAAGCACTAAAATATTTTATTTTAGTGTTTGGCATAATAAAAATCCATTCGTCGCGCAATTTGAATCGTTTTTCGCACTTATGCGCATTCCGTCGTAATTAAGCGAACATCGCGATCATACGACCAAACGAACCAACATCCGGAATATTTTTGAGCATGTTTCATATCCACAATGTTTAGGCATCATCTTAGTGCCTTAACGTTGGCTTAACGGGCCTTAAACGTGTCGGAAATGGCCTTAATGCATAACAGGGACCAAAACTAACATTTGCTGAAACTTGTTTCTGACCAGAAGGGCCAGGAGGCCCGCGTGAGTTTAGTGAGTCCCCTTTCGCGGCCCGTGTCAGCTTCCCAGATCAGATAAGATCAGTTTAATAGCTGTTTACAGCTGTTAAACACCCCCAAACCCTTTTGCACTTGCCTTTTCCAGTTCATGAGGGGCCATTTTGAGTTACCATAAGGTCACAACAAGTGTAGGGACAAGATCAAAGCACGTTATTCGAGAAACGATCCTAACGGTTCTAACATTCCTATAAATACCCATCCATTTCAACTCCAAAAACCCACACCTTTGAAATCTGAATTTGCTCTCTAAGTTGTTGTGCTTAACACTTTATACCTGAGAGTATTCGGATTCAAAACTTCCGTTCTTGGACCCTTTGTAAGTGTTCCTTCGTTCTTTCGTTCTTTTAGCGTTTTCTGCGTTGACCAATTTATGGTCAACACAAAGTTCGTTTGAACTTCATAACGTGAGCGTAATCACGATGGTTATAGTCCCTAGTGACTATACCTACTGATTACCACGTTATCTTGGCTCAGTGACGAGTCGTAGTTTCGGCCAAAATGCGCATTCTTGCGTATTTTGTAACCAAACTACTCTTGGGTATCAAAACCATTTGTTTTGATACCAAACCTATTTTCTAAACTTAGTTAAGCATGTTTTAACATGCTTAGCTCGTCACTTTTAGTTTTGTGCTTGTCTAGGGTCGTAAAGGTAAGCGATCTAAACAATCGCTTATACTTTCGAACCCGACCCGTTTGGTCGATCATTAGGATCCGACCAAACACATTAGGTGACCATAGTTGTATAGGGAATAACCTTCCGAGGTAATACCTTATGGTCACATCGGTTGAGTAGTTGTATGATAGGTAGTATATATGCCTTAGGTAAATTACCAAAATGCCCTTTTAACGCCAAAATTCATTTTAAGCATATGTAAGATAACTTTTGGTATCTAAACTGATTTGGTAACAATATTAGACATGTTAAGGCATATTTTACTTATCATAGGGCTAGTTAGGCGTTCCGAACGCATTTTACGCGAACGACGCGTTAAAGTAGCATAAGCTACATAAACAGGTCGTAATGGGTCATAAGCACTTAGGTTAGGTTTCATTTTAGTATGTAGGCTTTGTTAAACCATATTACACAAGTCTCCATACTCGTTTGGTTTACGAACCCTCATTCTATCCAATCCTCCGATTTAGGTCCGGTATATTAATATAGTTACCTATATTAGGCGCCGTTTGATATCCGTGATCTCTAGCATTGTTTGGTTGTTACTCAAGGACTACTAAGCAAATCTCATGTGAGTACATAGACCCCTCTGTTACTGTTTTCCAAACTATTTTGGGGTGGAACACATGTGCCTACTTGTTACTTTCATGCTTTCCATGCTTTCATATCATATGCTTGTTATGTTTATTAGTACATTATAGTACATGATTTCATTACATTTTATGCTATGTATGTCCATTGTGTGCATACTTAGTACATCGTTTTACATTACATTTCATGCTATGTATGTCCATTGTGTGCATACTTAGTACATTGTTTTACATTACATTTCACGCTATGTATGTTCAGTTGATTACATACTTAGTGCATTGTTTTCACATGCTTACATTTTGGTATGACATTTGGGTTGTTCAAATGGGACAATATACATTCATTAACATTAGCTACGCCGCTCGTTAGTAGGTAATGGTACCATAGGACTTGACAACTCCCATTCCTGAACCCTAGGTTTGTTTGGGTGGAAGGAATGACCGAATTCGATAAGCATAACACAGATAAACCTTTAATTTGTTTAAAGGTCTATCACCACAGTCACAAGGCTTGGATGTATGCATTTTCACAATACCGCATAGATGTTTGTATCAGTATAGCATGCATTTGTTCCACAAAACATAACTTTGACTTAAACTATGTTTAATTCAATACCCTGTTTTTGTGCATTTTATCTATGGTTTAGTTGATATATTTCACATGCCATACATGATATTTTTGGATACACATTATATGATTTACATTAAACATAAACATTTTGACATTGATATACACATTTGGTGATTGACATTAGACATGGACATTTTGATATGGTTTACACAATAACACTTGACATTGATTTATACATGAACAATTTACATTGGTGGTTGGTTTGGGTAAACGGTTTGAGTAACGAGGCGTGTGTAATATGATACAAACATGGTGCATACGCCGCTGGTACTTCCTATATATAAGTGTTTGTATAATATTACATGTCGTAGCGTTATTTAAATCATTTCAGTATAGACATATTACATTTTACACAAATAACATATTTTTCAAGACATTGTTTTATACAACTCATTTTACTGGGTTATTTCATTAACCATACACCTTTCTTTTATATAATCGGATTTCTTATCGAGTTTTCATACGATTTATAAAAGAAAACACTTAACAAGATTCATGACTAATTTTTATTAAACCTTACTTCTAAAAACCCAAGTCATGAATCCTATTTTCACAAAACCTATGTATCTCACAGGCATTTTTATGCTGACGTACCTATTTTCACATGTGTTTTCAGGAGCTGTTGCTTAGGATGATGATCGTGACACTAGGGTGGACCAGTGCCTTAGAGACTTAAAATAAAGATAGAACTAGTTTAATTATGTTCTGAACTCTTTATTTCCTGTTTAAAGACAATGTAACACTCTTGTTTGATAAATAAAATATAACTTTGTATGCCATGGTTGTGAAACAATAATTCTGTTACAACACTCCCCGATGTTTCCGCCACGATTTGATGTTTTAGATCACCTATCCTTAGGTGATTATCAAAACAAGAACCCAATTTTCCGAAACGATTTTTGAAAAACAGTCTTATGTTTTTGAATGAATTATTACAAGGTTTTGAACCCCTTTGAATTTTCAAAAATCTCGTCAAAGTTTTGGGTTTTTAATAGTGTGAACACGTGCAAACTGGAAGAGTGAATGCCTGTACCCTGGGTTTTCTGTCTAAGGCTAGAGTGTTCGTACAAATCCACATAATTGGACCAGTCACTCTTACCTGGGAACTCTTGGGGTGAGTGTTCACTTATAGGCGAGCATGTCTTCGCGATACATTATTTTTGACCCATTTACTTTGATTAGTCACTGTGTGTCGCTTGTTTGCTTTGCGATGCGGACGAATGACCACCATCTTTGCTTTTGTTGATTTTATTTCATCTCATTCTCTTCATCCAATCATCTCACTCGTTTCCTTTCATGTTTTCCTCTTTTAGAATGCCTCCTCGACGCGAAAACCAGATAGCGACTGCCGAACTGGCAGAAATTATTGCGCAGCAAATGGCTGCTGCATTCCCAAACCTCTTTGCTCAATGGAACCAAGCCAACAACAACAACAATGCTCCATTCAATTTCAAGAATTTTAACTCGGCTAAACCACTCAAGTTTAGTGGTTATGAGGGAGCGACTGGGCTTCTTTAATGGTTCGAGAGCATTGAGAATACTTTCCGTCACGTGCAGTGTCCTGACAATCGCAAGGTCGAGTTTTCTTCGAGTGTGTTTCAGAAGAGGGATCTTAAGTGGTGGAACGGGGCTATGAGAGATCGTGGTGCAGAAGTTGCTCTAGCACAGACATGGGCTGAACTTAGGGCCCTTATGATAAGGGGGTTATGTCCTCGTCATGAACAGCGAGCTTTGGAGAGAGAGTTTGATGACTTGAAACAAGACAGTGGCGAGCACAGGGCGTATACTGATAGGTTTGAGGAGTTGAGTCTGCTTTGCCCAACAATGGTTACCCCACTCGATAAGGTTATCGAAAGGTACATCGATGGTCTACCTGACTCAGTACAAGACATCATTACTGGTAGTAACCCTACCACACTCCGTCAGGCGATCGAGTTAGCAGCAACATTGACTGTGTCGCAGGTTCGAAAGGGAAAGCTGCACAAAAAGGGTGACAAGGGTAAGAAGCAGGCGTCTGATAAAGAAGATAGCAAGAAAGGTCAAAACAAGAAGGGAAAGGATTCTGGTTCCTCAAGGGGGTCAAGGAAGCGTAAGGCTTCCCAAAATTTTGCTGTCACTGCCCAAGTTAACCAGGCAGCTCCCAACCAACCCGCACAGCCTCCAGCGAAGAAACCTTATGCAGGAAATGCACCTTTGTGCAATAGATGCAACAGTCACCATCAGCCGCAATTTCCATGCCGTTTCTGTACTAACTGTGGGAAGTCAGGTCATCTTGCTGGTGTTTGTCATTTTGCTCAGAATCAGGCAGTTCAGAACCCGGCTCAACGAGCTGCTCAGCCTCCTGCTCAGCAACAGGGTCAAGCTGCACGACCACACTACCCCCCAGGTTCTTGTTACAATTGTGGGGATCTGACCCACTACCGTAATCAGTGTCCAAGATTGGTGAATGCTAATCCAAATCAGAATCAGAATCAGGCGTAGGCTCGAGGTCGAATCTTCAACATGAATGCGCAAGAGGCACAAGCAGACAATGAAGTGGTGAAAGGTATGTTCTTTATTAATAATCAGCCTGCATCTGTTCTTTTTGATTCGGGTGCCGATAAGAGTTTTGTGTCATTATCTTTTGAGCCATTGCTTCGCGTGTCTAGTACGAAACGAGGTAAGCCTTTGACAGTAGAAGTTGCTAGGGGTGAACCCATTGTTCTTGATTCTGTTCTTCGCAACTGCCAGTTGAACCTTAACGACCATCTTTTTCCTATTGACCTCACGCCTATGCAACTTGGAAGCTTCGACGTTATAGTGGGTATGGATTGGTTAGCCAAGCATCACGCATAGGTAGTTTGTTTCGAGAAGATTGTTCGTGTGCCGCTTTCAACAGGAGAGATCCTACAAGTTCGTGGTGAGAAACCTGCTGGAGGTCTCAAACTCATGTCATGTTTTAAAGCTCGGAAGTATATGCGAAAGAACTATGTGGCCTTTTTGGCACATGTTGTAGCAGATAAGGGTAAAGGTAAATCTATTCAAGATATTCCTGTTGTTCGGGATTATTCTAAAGTATTCCCTGAAGAGTTACCTGGTCTACCTCCAGCACGCCAAGTCGAGTTCCGTATTGATCTCGTACCTGGTGCAAATCCCATTGCCAGATCTCCATATCGTCTTGCACCGTCTGAGATGCAAGAGTTGTCTAAGCAGCTTCAGGAGCTCTCTGACAAAGGTTTTATCCGTCCTAGCTTTTCACCTTGGGGTGCTCCCGTTCTTTTTGTCAAGAAGAAGGATGGATCTTTTAGGATGTGTATCGATTACTGTGAGCTTAACAAGCTTACCATCAAGAATCGATATCCCCTACCTCGCATCGATGATCTCTTTGATCAGTTACAAGGTGCTTCTTATTTTTCAAAGATTGATCTGCGATCTGGATATCATCAACTTCGTGTGCATGAAGAAGATATTCCCAAGACAGCGTTCTGCACTCGTTATGGACATTATGAGTTCACAGTCATGCCATTCGGTTTGACTAATGCTCCTGCTGTTTTCATGGACTTAATGAATAGGGTCTGCAAGCCTTATTTGGATCAGTTCGTCATTGTTTTTATTGATGACATTTTGATATACTCTAAGACGCGAGCTGATCACGAGCAACAACTTCGTCTTACTCTGGAACTCCTAAAGAAAGAGCAACTTTTCGCCAAATTCTCCAAGTGTGAATTCTGGCTTAAAGAAGTTCAATTTTTAGGACATATTGTCAACGAACAAGGTATTCATGTAGATCCCTCCAAGATCAGTGCGATCAAGGATTGGGATACGCCTACAACTCCTACTGAAGTTCGTTCTTTTCTTGGTCTTACGGGTTATTACCGCCGCTTCATTGAAAATTTCTCGAAGATTGCAGTTCCTCTAACTGCTCTAACTCAGAAGAACAAACCCTTTGATTGGGGAGTCAAGCAAGAGGAAGCGTTTCTGACTTTGAAACAAAAGCTTTGCGACGCACCTATTCTGACTTTGCCTGAGGGCAATGATGATTTCGTCTTTTATTGCGATGCATCTAAATTGGGTCTTGGCTGCGTTCTGATGCAAAGATACAAAGTCATAGCATATGCATCGAGGCAGTTAAAGATACATGAGAAAAACTACACCACTCATGATCTTGAGTTAGGTGCAGTTGTCTTCGCTCTTAAGATCTGGAGACACTATTTGTACGGAACAAAATGTGTGGTTTTCACAGACCACAAAAGTCTTCAGCATATCTTCAATCAGAAAGAACTCAACATGAGGCAACGACGTTGGGTTGAGCTTCTAAACGACTATGACTGCGAAATTCGCTACCATCCTGGTAAGGCGAATGTCGTAGCCGATGCATTGAGTCGTAAGAAACGTACTAAGCTTCATTGTGTTCGTGTTCAATCTGATATTCAAGCTCGATCCGATATCCAAGCCCGCATTTTTCAGGCTCAACACACTTGTGTTTCACAAGGTTTGATGGATAAGGAATTTCCCTATCACATAACCCCTGATCTGGAACTGAAGGACAATGGATCGTACTACTTCATGGACCGTTTGTGGGTCCCAAGCCAAGATAACCTTCGCACCTTACTTATGGATGAATTCCATAAGTCTCGTTATTCTGTTCATCCTGGCTCAGATAAGATGTATAAGGATCTTCGTATTCAGTATTGGTGGCCTGGTATGAAGAAAGGCATTGCCTTATATGTATCAAAATGCCTTACTTGTCTTAAGGTTAAGGCCGAACATCAACGTCCTTCTGGTTTATTGGTGCAACCAGAGATCCCAGTGTGGAAATGGGAAAACATTACTATGGATCTCATTACCAAACTTTCGCGCACAAAGAAAGGTCATGATGCCATCTGGGTAGTTGTTGATCATCTTACTAAGTCAGCGCATTTCTTGCCAATCCGTGAGGATTTTTCTCCGTTGCAAAAATCTATGTGGATGAAATTGTAGCTCGACATGGTGTTCCTTTGAACATCATTTCTGACAGAGATGCTCGTTTCACTTCTCATTTTTGGAGAACCATGCAATCTGCTATGGGGACCCAACTTAATCTAAGCACAGCTTATCATCCGCAAACGGATGGTCAATCTGAAAGAACAATCCAGACTCTGGAGGATATGCTTAGAGCTTGTGTGATCGATTTTAGTGGTAGTTGGGATTCACATCTTCCGTTGATTGAATTCTCCTACAACAACAGTTATCACTCCAGCATCAACATGGCTCCTTTCGAGGCTCTCTATGGTCGAAAATGTCGTTCACCAGTCTGTTGGAATGAGATCGGTGAGGCTCAGCTTACTGGACCTGCCCTCATTTTAGAGACAACTAATAAGATTAAGAAAGTTCGTGATAACCTTCAGACAACTAGAAGCCGTCAAAAGAGTTACGCGGACCCAAAACGCAAGCCCTTGGATTTTCAAGTCGGTGATCGTGTATTACTTAAGGTCTCACCTTGGAAAGGTGTGATCAGATTTGGAAAGAAAGGAAAACTTGCACCGAGATACGTTGGACCATTCAAGATTGTCGAAAGAATCGGTAAGGTAGCCTACAGGCTTGAGTTACCTCCCGAACTTGGAAATGTTCATCCAACCTTTCACGTGTCAAATCTCAAGAAGTGTTTAGCTGATGAGAACCTCCACATACCACTTGACGAAATTCGTGTTGATAAAACACTGAAATTTGTTGAGAAGCCAATGGAAATCTTGGAACGTGAAGTCAAGTGGCTTAAACGCAAGCGCATTCCATTGGTCAAAGTTCGCTGGGAATCTAAACGTGGACCCGGGTTTACTTGGGAACGTGAAGATCAAATGAAGGCGAAGTACCCACATCTTTTCCCACGAGTTTCCTCCAAATAAATTTCGGGATGAAATTTCCACAAGTAGGGGAGACTGTAACATCTGTGCTTGTAATCATTGTGAACAGTTCAATTATCAATAAAACAATGTTATTTTATCCCAATGTTTGTTTGGTTATGTTTTACATTTTTCATGTTTTGACTTTTGTTCAATTTCAAACTCTATATCGCTTTCTGGAGAGTTATACGCAAACTGATGCGTAAACGTAATCAGTTTAATGCGACAAATACTCCAGAACATCAACATATACTTAACATACCTTAAATAACCTTTACATAACTTAGAAATAAGTTTTGAAGGCTTTGGTGTGGCAAAAACAAGTTAATTCGCCTACAGGGACTAAATTTGACAAACTGCAAAACTATGCCAATTTGAACTGTAACAGACATTTCGGAACATGACCATAAGTTAAACATACCATAAATATCCTTTACATGGCTTAGAAATAAGCTTTGAGGGGTTCAGGGTGCTAAAATAAACTTTTGGCTCATTCAGGGACTAAAAGCGTCAAAAAGTGCACAAGTTTGCATTTTCGCGCATAACTTACGTTCTGAATACATCCGGACATCCAAAAATTTATGTAAGCACTAAAATATTTTATTTTAGTGTTTGGCATAATAAAAATCCATTCGTCGCGCAATTTGGATCGTTTTTCGCACTTATGCGCATTCCGTCGTAATTAAGCGAACATATCGATCATACGACAAAACGAACCAAAATCCGGAATATTTTTGAGCATGTTTCATATCCACAATGTTTAGGCATCATCTTAGGGCCTTAACGTTGGCTTAACGGGCCTTAAACGTGTCGGAAATGGCCTTAATGCATAACAGGGACCAAAACTAACATTTGCTGAAACTTGTTTCTGACCAGAAGGGCCAGGCGGCCCGCGTGAGTTTAGTGAGTCAACTTTCGCGGCCCGTGTCAGCTTCCCAGATCAGATAAGATCAGTTTAACAGTTGTTTACAGCTGTTAAACACCCCCTAACCCTTTTGCACTTGCTTTTTCCAGTTCATGCGGGGCCATTTTGAGTTACCATAAGGTTGCAACAAGTGTAGGGACAAGATCAAAGCACGTTATTCGAGAAACGATCCTAACGGTTCTAACATTCCTATAAATACCCATCCATTTCAACTCCAAAAATCCACACCTTTGAAATCTGAATTTGCTCTCTAAGTTGTTGTGCTTAACACTTCATACCTGAGAGTATTCGGATTCAAAACTTCCGTTCTTGGACCCTTTGTAAGTGTTCCTTCGTTCTTTCATTCTTTTAGCGTTTTCTGCGTTGACCAGTTTATGGTCAACATAAAGTTCGTTTGAACTTCATAACGTGAGCGTAATCACGATGGTTATAGTCCCTAGTGACTATACCTACTGATTACCACGTTATCTTGGCTCAGTGACGAGTCGTAGTTTCGGCCAAAATGCGCATTCTTGCGTATTTTGTAACCAAACTACTCTTGGGTATCAAAACCATTTGTTTTGATACCAAACCTGTTTTCTAAACTTAGTTAAGCATGTTTTAACATGCTTAGCTCGTCACTTTTAGTTTTGTGCTTGTCTAGGGTCGTAAAGGTAAGCGATCTAAACAATCGCTTATACTTTCGAACCCGACCCGTTTGGTCGATCATTAGGATCCGACCAAACACATTAGGTGAACATAGTTGTATAGGGAATAACCTTCCAAGGTTATACCTTATGGTCACATCGTTTGAGTAGTTGTATGATAGGTAGTATATATGCCTTAGGTAAATTACCAAAATGCCCTTTTAACGCCAAAATTCATTTTAAGCATATGTAAGATAACTTTTGGTATCTAAACTGATTTGGTAACAATATTAGACATGTTAAGGCATATTTTACTTATCATAGGGCTAGTTAGGCGTTCCGAACGCATTTTACGCGAACGACGCGTTAAAGTAGCATAAGCTACCTAAACGGGTCGTAATGGGTCATAAGCACTTAGGTTAGGTTTCATTTTAGTATGTAGGCTTCGTTAAACCATATTACACAAGTCTCCATACTCGTTTGGTTTACGAACCCTCATTCTATCCAATCCTCCGATTTAGGTCCGGTGTATTAACATAGTTACCTATATTAGGCGCCGTTTGATATCCGTGATCTCTAGCATTGTTTGGTTGTTACTCAAGGACTACTAAGCAAATCTCATGTGAGTACATAGACCCCTCTGTTACTGTTTTCCAAACTGTTTTGGGGTGGAACACATGTGCCTACTTGTTACTTTCATGCTTTCCATGCTTTCATATCATATGCTTGTTATGTTTATTAGTACATTATAGTACATGATTTCATTACATTTTATGCTATGTATGTCCATTGTGTGCATACTTAGTACATCGTTTTACATTACATTACATTTCATGCTATGTATGTCCATTGTGTGCATACTTAGTACATCGTTTTACATTACATTTCATGCTATGTATGTCCATTGTGTGCATACTTAGTACATTGTTTTACATTACATTTCACGCTATGTATGTTCAGTTGATTACATACTTAGTGCATTGTTTTCACATGCTTACATTTTGGTATGACATTTGGGTTGTTCAAATGGGACAATATACATTCATTAACATTAGCTACGCCGCTCGTTAGTAGGTAATGGTACCATAGGACTTGACAACTCCCATTCCTGAACCCTAGGTTTGTTTGGGTGGAAGGAATGACCGAATTCGATAAGCATAACACAGATAAACCTTTAATTTGTTTAAAGGTCTATCACCACAGTCACAAGGCTTGGATGTATGCATTTTCACAATACCGCATAGATGTTTGTATCAGTATAGCATGCATTTGTTCCACAAAACATAACTTTGACTTAAACTATGTTTAATTCAATACCCTGTTTTTGTGCATTTTAACTATGGTTTAGTTGATATATTTCACATGCCATACATGATATTTTTGGATACACATTATAAGATTTACATTAAAGATAAACATTTTGACATTGATATACACATTTGGTGATTGACATTAGACATGGACATTTTGATATGGTTTACACAATAATACTTGACATTGATTTATACATGAACAATTTACATTGGTGGTTGGTTTGGGTAAACGGTTTGAGTAACGAGGCGTGTGTAATATGATACAAACATGGTGGATACGCCACTGGTACTTCCTATATATAAGTGTTTGTATAATATTACATGTCGTAGCGTTATTTAAATCATTTCAGTATAGACATATTACATTTTACACAAATAACATATTTTTCAAGACATTGTTTTATACAACTCATTTTACTGGGTTATTTCATTAACCATACACCTTTCTTTTATATAATCGGATTTCTTATCGAGTTTTCATACAATTTATAAAAGAAAACACTTAACAAGATTCATGACTAATTTTTATTAAACCTTTCTTCTAAAAACCCAAGTCATGAATCCTATTTTCACAAAACCTATGTATCTCACAGGCATTTTTATGCTGACGTACCTATTTTCACATGTGTTTTCAGGAGCTGTTGCTTAGGATGATGATCGTGACACTAGGGCGGACCAGTGCCTTAGAGACTTAAAATAAAGATAGAACTAGTTTAATTATGTTCTGAACTCTTTATTTCCTGTTTAAAGACAATGTAACACTCTTGTTTGATAAATAAAATATAACTTTGTATGCCATGGTTGTGAAACAATAATTCTGTTACAACACTCCCCGATGTTTCCGCCACGATTTGATGTTTTAGATCACCTATCCTTAGGTGATTATCAAAACAAGAACCCAATTTTCCGAAACGATTTTTGAAAAACAGTCTTCTGTTTTTGAATGAATTATTACAAGGTTTTGAACCCCTTTGAATTTTCAAAAATCTCGTCAAAGTTTTGGGTTTTTAATAGTGTGAACACGTGCAAACTGGAAGAGTGAATGCCTGTACCCTGGGTTTTCTGTCTAAGGCTAGAGTGTTCGTACAAATCCACATAATCGGACCAGTCACTCTTACCTGGGAACTCTTGGGGTGACTGTTCACTTATAGGCAAGCATGTCTTCGCGATACATTATTTTTGACCCATTTACTTTGATTAGTCACTGTGTGTCGCTTGTTTGCTTTGCGATGCGGACGAATGACCACCATCTTTGCTTTTGTTGATTTTGTTTCATCTCATTCTCTTCATCCAATCATCTCACTCGTTTCCTTTCATGTTTTCCTCTTTTAGAATGCCTCCTCTACGCGAAAACCAGATAGCGACTGCCGAACTGGCTGAAATTATTGCGTAGCAAATGGCTGCTGCATTCCCAAACCTCTTTGCTCAATGGAACCAAGCCAACAACAACAACAATGCTCCATGCAATTTCAAGAATTTTAACTCGGCTAAACCACTCAAGTTTAGTGGTTCTGAGGGAGCGACTGGGCTTCTTCAATGGTTCGAGAGCATTGAGAATACTTTCCGTCACGTGCAGTGTCCTGACAATCGCAAGGTCGAGTTTTCTTCGAGTGTGTTTTAGAAGAGGGCTCTTACGTGGTGGAACGGGGCTATGAGAGATCGTGGTGCAGAAGTTGCTCTAGCACAGACATGGGTTGAACTTAGGGCCCTTATGATGAGGGAGTTCTGTCCTCGTCATGAACAGCGAGCTTTGGAGAGAGAGTTTGATGACTTGAAACAAGACAATGGCGAGCACAGGGCGTATACTGATAGGTTTGAGGAGTTGAGTCTGCTTTGCCCAACAATGGTTACCCCACTCGACAAGGCTATCAAAAGGTACATCGATGGTCTACCTGACTCAGTACAAGACATCATTACTGGTAGTAACCCTACCACACTCTGTCAGGCGATCGAGTTAGCAGCGACATTGACTGTGTCGCAGGTTCGAAAGGGAAAACTGCACAAAAACGGTGACAAGGGTAAGAAGAAGGCGTCTGATAAAAAAGATAGCAAGAAAGGTCAAAACAAGAAGGGAAAGGATTCTGGTTCCTCAAGGGGGTCAAGGAAGCGTAAGGCTTCCCAAAATTTTGCTGTCACTGCCCAAGTTAACCAGGCAGCTCCCAACCAACCCGCACAGCCTCCAGCGAAGAAACCTTATGCAGGAAATGCACCTTTGTGCAATAGATGCAACAGTCACCATCAGCCGCAATTTTCGTGCCGTTCTGTACTAACTGTGGGAAGTCAGGTCATCTTGCTGGTGTTTGTCGTTTTGCTCAGAATCAGGCAGTTCAGAACCCGGCTCAACGAGCTGCTCAGCCTCCTGCTCAGCAACAGGGTCAAGCTGCACGACCACACTACCCCCCAGGTTCTTGTTACAATTGTGGGGATCTGACCCACTACCGTAATCAGTGTCCAAGATTGGTGAATGCTAATCCAAATCAGAATCAGGCTCAGCCTCGAGGTCGAGTCTTCAACATGAATGCGCAAGAGGCACAAGCAGACAATGAAGTGGTGAACGGTATGTTCTTTATTAATAATCAGCCTGCATCTGTTCTTTTTTATTCGGGTGCCGATAAGAGTTTTGTGTCATTATCTTTTGAGCCATTGCTTCGCGTGTCTAGAACGAAACTAGGTAAGCCTTTGACAGTAGAAGTTGCTAGTGGTGAACCCATTGTTCTTGATTCTGTTCTTCGCAACTGCCAGTTGAACCTTAACGACCATCTTTTTCCTATTGACCTCATGCCTATGCAACTTGGAAGCTTCGACGTTATAGTGGGTATGGATTGGTTAGCCAAGCATCACGCAGAGGTAGTTTGTTTCGAGAAGATTGTTCGTGTGCCGCTTTTGATAGGAGAGATCCTACAAGTTCGTGGTGAGAAACCTGTTGGTCGTCTCAAACTCATGTCTTGTTTTAAAGCTCGGAAGTATCTGCGAAAGAACTATGTGGCCTTTTTGGCACATGTTGTAGCAGATAAAGGTAAAGGTAAATCTATTCAAGATATTCCTGTTGTTCGGGATTATTCTGAAGTATTCCCTGAAGAGTTACCTGGTCTACCCCCAGCACGCCAAGTCGAGTTCCGTATTGATCTCGTACCTGGTGCAAATCCCATTGCCAGATCTTCATATCCTCTTGCACCGTCTGAGATGCAAGAGTTGTCTAAGCAGCTTCAGGAGCTCTCTGACAAAGGTTTTATCCGTCCTAGCTTTTCACCTTGGGGTGCTCCCGTTCTTTTTGTCAAGAAGAAGGATGGACCTTTTAGGATGTGTATCGATTATCGTGAGCTTAACAAGCTTACCATCAAGAATCGATATCCCCTACCTCGCATCGATGATCTCTTTGATCAGTTACAAGGTGCTTCTTATTTTTCAAAGATTGATCTGCGATCTGGATATCATCAACTTCGTGTGCATGAAGAAGATATTCCCAAGACAGCGTTCTGCACTCGTTATGGGCATTATGAGTTCACAGTCATGCCATTCGATTTGACTAATGCTCCTGCTGTTTTCATGGACTTAATGAATAGGGTCTGCAAGCCTTATTTGGATCAGTTCGTCATTGTTTTTATTGATGACATTTTGATATACTCTAAGACGCGAGCTGATCACGAGCAACATCTTCGTCTTACTCTGGAACTCCTAAAGAAAGAGCAACTTTTCGCCAAATTCTCCAAGTGTGAATTCTGGCTTAAAGAAGTTCAATTTTTAGGACATATTGTCAACGAACAAGGTATTCATGTAGATCCCTCCAAGATCAGTGCGATCAAGGATTGGGATACGCCTACTACTCCTACTGAAGTTCGTTCTTTTCTTGGTCTTGCGAGTTATTACCGCCGCTTCATTGAAAATTTCTCGAAGATTGCAGTTCCTCTAACTGCTCTAACTCAGAAGAACAAACCCTTTGATTGGGGATTCAAGCAAGAGGAAGCGTTTCTGAGTTTGAAACAAAAGCTTTGCGATGCACCTGTTCTGACTTTGCCTGAGGGCAATGATGATTTCGTCTTTTATTGCGATGCATCTAAATTGGGTCTTGGCTGCATTCTGATGCAAAGAAACAAAGTCATAGCATATGCATCGAGGAAGTTGAAGATACATGAGAAAAACTACACCACTCATGATCTTGAGTTAGGTGCAGTTGTCTTCGCTCTTAAGATCTGGAGACACTATTTGTACGGAACAAAATGTGTGGTTTTCACAGACCACAAAAGTCTTCAGCATATCTTCAATCAGAAAGAACTCAACATGAGGCAACGATGTTGGGTTGAGCTTCTAAACGACTATGACTGCGAAATTCGCTACCATCCTGGTAAGGCGAATGTCGTAGCCGATGCACTGAGTCGTAAGGAACGTACTAAGCTTCATTGTGTTCGTGTTCAATCTGATATTCAAGTTCGATCCGATATCCAAGCCCGCATTTCTCTGGCTCAACACACTTGTGTTTCACAAGGTTTGATGGATAAGGAATTTCCCTATCACATAACCCCTGATCTGGAACTGAAGGACAATGGATCGTACTACTTCATGGACCGTTTGTGGGTCCCAAGCCAAGATAACCTTCGCACCTTGCTTATGGATGAATCCCATAAGTCTCATTATTCTGTTCATCCTGGCTCAGATAAGATGTATAAGGATCTTCGTATTCAGTATTGGTGGCCTGGTATGAAGAAAGACATTGCCGTATATGTATCAAAATGCCTTACTTGTCTTAAGGTTAAGGCTGAACATCAACGTCCTTCTGGTTTATTGGTGCAACCAGAGATCCCAGTGTGGAAATGGGAAAACATTACTATGGATCTCATTACCAAACTTCCGCGCACAAAGAAAGGTCATGATGCCATCTGGGTAGTTGTTGATCATCTTACTAAGTCAACGCATTTCTTGCCAATCCATGAGGATTTTTCTGCTGACAAACTTGCAAAAATCTATGTGGATGAAATTGTAGATCGACATGGTGTTCCTTTGAACATCATTTGTGACAGAGATGCTCGTTTCACTTCTCATTTTTGGAGAACTATGCAATCTGCTATGGGGACCCAACTTAATCTAAGCATAGCTTATCATCCGCAAACGGATGGTCAATCTGAAAGAACAATCCAGACTCTGGAGGATATGCTTAAAGCTTGTGTGATCGATTTTGGTGGTAGTTGGGATTCACATCTTCCGTTGATTGAATTCTCCTACAACAACAGTTATCACTCCAGCATCAACATGGCTCCTTTCGAGGCTCTCTATGGTCGAAAATGTCGTTCACCAGTCTGTTGGAATGAGATCGGTGAGGCTCAGCTTACTGGACCTGCCCTCATTTTAGAGACAACTCATAAGATTAAGAAAGTTCGTGATAACCTTCAGACAACTAGAAGCCGTCAAAAGAGTTACGCGGACCCAAAACGCAAGCCCTTGGATTTTCAAGTCGGTGATCGTGTATTACTTAAGGTCTCACCTTGGAAAGGTGTGATTAGATTTGGAAAGAAAGGAAAACTTGCACCGAGATACGTTGGACCATTCAAGATCGTCGAAAGAATCGGTAAGGTAGCCTACAGACTTGAGTTACCTCCTGAACTTGGAAATGTTCATCCAACCTTTCACGTGTCAAATCTCAAGAAGTGTTTAGCTGATGAGAACCTCCACATACCACTTGACGAAATTCGTGTTGATAAAACACTGAAATTTGTTGAGAAGCCAATGGAAATCTTGGAACGTGAAGTCAAGTGGCTTAAACGCAAGCGCATTCCATTGGTCAAAGTTCGCTGGGAATCTAAACGTGGACCCGAGTTTACTTGGGAACGTGAAGATCAAATGAAGGCGAAGTACCCACATCTTTTCCCACGAGTTTCCTCCAAATAAATTTCGGGATGAAATTTCCACAAGTAGGGGAGACTGTAACATCTGTGCTTGTAATCATTGTGAACAGTTCAATTATCAATAAAACAATGTTATTTTATCCCAATGTTTGTTTGGTTATGTTTTACATTTTTCATGTTTTGACTTTTGTTCAATTTCAAACTCTATATCGCTTTCTGGAGAGTTATACGCAAACTAATGCGTAAACGTAATCAGTTTAATGCGAAAAATACTCCGGAACATCAACATATACTTAACATACCTTAAATAACCTTTACATAACTTAGAAATAAGTTTTGAAGGCTTTGGTGTGGCAAAAACAAGTTAATTCGCCTACAGGGACTAAATTTGACAAACTGCAAAACTATGCCAATTTGAACTGTAACAGACATTTCGGAACATGACCATAAGTTAAACATACCATAAATATCCTTTACATGGCTTAGAAATAAGCTTTGAGGGGTTCAGGGTGCTAAAATAAACTTTTGGCTCATTCAGGGACTAAAAGCGTCAAAAAGTGCACAAGTTTGCATTTTCGCGCATAACTTACGTTCTGAATACATCCGGACATCCAAAAATTTATGTAAGCACTAAAATATTTTATTTTAGTGTTTGGCATAATAAAAATCCATTCGTCGCGCAATTTGGATCGTTTTTCGCACTTATGCGCATTCCGTCGTAATTAAGCGAACATATCGATCATACGACAAAACGAACCAAAATCCGGAATATTTTTGAGCATGTTTCATATCCACAATGTTTAGGCATCATCTTAGGGCCTTAACGTTGGCTTAACGGGCCTTAAACGTGTCGGAAATGGCCTTAATGCATAACAGGGACCAAAACTAACATTTGCTGAAACTTGTTTCTGACCAGAAGGGCCAGGCGGCCCGCGTGAGTTTAGTGAGTCAACTTTCGCGGCCCGTGTCAGCTTCCCAGATCAGATAAGATCAGTTTAACAGTTGTTTACAGCTGTTAAACACCCCCTAACCCTTTTGCACTTGCCTTTTCCAGTTCATGAGGGGCCATTTTGAGTTACCATAAGGTTGCAACAAGTGTAGGGACAAGATCAAAGCACGTTATTCGAGAAACGATCCTAACGGTTCTAACATTCCTATAAATACCCATCCATTTCAACTCCAAAAACCCACACCTTTGAAATCTGAATTTGCTCTCTAAGTTGTTGTGTTTAACACTTCATACCTGAGAGTATTCGGATTCAAAACTTCCGTTCTTGGACCCTTTGTAAGTGTTCCTTCGTTCTTTCGTTCTTTTAGCGTTTTCCACGTTGACCAGTTTATGGTCAACACAAAGTTCGTTTGAACTTCATAACGTGAGCGTAATCACGATGGTTATAGTCCCTAGTGACTATACATACTGATTACCACGTTATCTTGGCTCAGTGACGAGTCGTAGTTTCGGCCAAAATGCGCATTCTGGCGTATTTTGTAACCAAACTACTCTTGGGTATCAAAACCATTTGTTTTGATACCAAACCTGTTTTCTAAACTTAGTTAAGCATGTTTTAACATGCTTAGCTCGTTACTTTTAGTTTTGTGCTTGTCTAGGGTCGTAAAGGTAAGCGATCTAAACAATCGCTTATACTTTCGAACCCGACCCGTTTGGTCGATCATTAGGATCCGACCAAACACATTAGGTGACCATAGTTGTATAGGGAATAACCTTCCGAGGTTATACCTTATGGTCACATCGTTTGAGTTGTTGTATGATAGGTAGTATATATGCCTTAGGTAAATTACCAAAATGCCCTTTTAACGCCAAAATTCATTTTAAGCATATGTAAGATAACTTTTGGTATCTAATCTGATTTGGTAACAATATTAGACATGTTAAGGCATATTTTACTTATCATTGGGCTAGTTAGGCGTTCCGAACGCATTTTACGCGAACGACGCGTTAAAGTAGCATAAGCTACCTAAACGGGTCGTAATGGGTCATAAGCACTTAGGTTAGGTTTCATTTTAGTATGTAGGCTTTGTTAAACCATATTACACGAGTCTCCATTCTCGTTTGGTTTACGAACCCTCATTCTATCCAATCCTCCGATTTAGGTCCGGTATATTAACATAGTTACCTATATTAGGCGCCGTTTGATATCCGTGATCTCTAGCATTGTTTGGTTGTTACTCAAGGACTACTAAGCAAATATCATGTGAGTATATAGACCCCTCTGTTACTGTTTTCCAAACTGTTTTGGGGTGGAACACATGTGCCTACTTGTTACTTTCATGCTTTCCATGCTTTCATATCATATGCTTGTTAGGTTTATTAGTACATTATAGTACATGATTTCATTACATTTTATGCTATGTATGCCCATTGTGTGCATACTTAGTACATCGTTTTACATTACATTTCATGCTATGTATGTCCATTGTGTGCATACTTAGTACATCGTTTTACATTACATTTCATGCTATGTATGTCCATTGTGTGCATACTAAGTACATTGTTTTACATTACATTTCACGCTATGTATGTTCAGTTGATTACATACTTAGTGCATTGTTTTCACATGCTTACATTTTGGTATGACATTTGGGTTGTTCAAATGGGACAATATACATTCATTAACATTAGCTACGCCGCTCGTTAGTAGGTAATGGTACCATAGGACTTGACAACTCCCATTCCTGAACCCTAGGTTTGTTTGGATGGAAGGAATGACCGAATTCGATAAGCATAACACAGATAAACCTTTAATTTGTTTAAAGGTCTATCACCACAGTCACAAGGCTTGGATGTATGCATTTTCACAATACCGCATAGATGTTTGTATCAGTATAGCATGCATTTGTTCCACAAAACATAACTTTGACTTAAACTATGTTTAATTCAATACCCTGTTTTTGTGCATTTTATCTATGGTTTAGTTGATATATTTCACATGCCATACATGATATTTTTGGATACACATTATATGATTTACATTAAACATAAACATTTTGACATTGATATACACATTTGGTGATTGACATTAGACATGGACATTTTGATATGGTTTACACAATAACACTTGACATTGATTTATACATGAACAATTTACATTGGTGGTTGGTTTGGGTAAACGGTTTGAGTAACGAGGCGTGTGTAATATGATACAAACATGGTGGATACGCCGCTGGTACTTCCTATATATAAGTGTTTGTATAATATTACATGTCGTAGCGTTATTTAAATCATTTCAGGATAGACATATTACATTTTACACAAATAACATATTTTTCAAGACATTGTTTTATACAACTCATTTTACTGGGTTATTTCATTAACCATACACCTTTCTTTTATATAATCGGATTTCTTATCGAGTTTTCATATGATTTATAAAAGAAAACACTTAACAAGATTCATGACTAATTTTTATTAAACCTTTCTTCTAAAAACCCAAGTCATGAATCCTATTTTCACAAAACCTATGTATCTCACAGGCATTTTTATGCTGACGTACCTATTTTCACATGTGTTTTCAGGAGCTGTTGCTTAGGATGATGATCGTGACACTAGGGCGGACCAGTGCCTTAGAGACTTAAAATAAAGATAGAACTAGTTTAATTATGTTCTGAACTCTTTATTTCCTATTTAAAGACAATGTAACACTCTTGTTTGATAAATAAAATATAACTTTGTATGCCATGGTTGTGAAACAATAATTCTGTTACAACACTCCCCGACGTTTCCGCCACGATTTGATGTTTTAACGTGGTCGGGGTGTGACATGAAGGCAACCGTTCAAGAAGCATCATCTTCTTCATCTCTTTTACTCCTTGGAAGGTAGTATTCTTGAAACACCCTATGGTTGTGTTTTAATTTTGAGAGCATGCATGTTCGTATATGGATCCGGGTATTGGGTTTTACATATAAAATGAGTTTTATATCAACAAAGTAACATGTTTTAATTATATATTCCGCTGCGTTTTTATTTTATACGGATAAAATAGCTTTGATAAACATGTGAAAAACCCAACACTTTCGCTGTCGAAGTCGCTAATGGTAAATCCGTCGCTGTCGATTCCGTTCTTTCCAAGTGTTCCTCGATTCTTAACGATCATAAGTTTCGCATTGACCTCATACCTATGCAAATGGGTAGTTTCGTCGTCATAGTAGGTATGGATTGGCTTAGGCGAGTTCGTGCTGAAGTTGTTTGTTCTGAAAAGTTCATTCGCCTTCCTCTTCCAAACGGTGATTCTCTACACGTGTATGGTGAGAAACCTTCTCAAGGTCTCAAGCTTATGTTGTGTATTCAAGCGAACAAGTTCTTGCGCAAGGGTACCTTCGTCTTTCTCGCCCACATTGTGGAAAAGAAGGACAAAGGCCCAAGCATGAGTGACGTTCCCGTCGTACGTGATTTTCCTTATGTGTTTCCTGATGATCTTCCTGGTCCGCCTCCTGCTCGTTCTGTTGACTTCCGAATCAATTTAGTGCCTGGCGCTATGCCTGTCGCTAAGTCTCCTTATCGTTTAGCACCCTCTGAGATGCAAGAGCTTTCGAGCCAACTTCAGGAGCTTTTTGATAAAGGCTTTATACGCCCTAGTACTTCTCCTTGGGGCGATCCCGTCCTGTTCGTAAAAAAGAAAGATGGGTCATTTAGAATGTGTATTGACTATGGTGAGCTCAACAAGCTTACTGTCAACAACCGATATCCACTTCCTCGCATTGACGACCTCTTTGATCAATTGCAAGGGGCGACTTGCTTTTCAAAGATCGATCTTCGTTCTGGATATCATCAACTTCGAGTCCTTGAAGAAGATATACCCAAAACCGCCTTTTCGTACACGATATGGTCATTACGAGTTCGTGGTCATGCCCTTTGGTTTGACCAATGCACTTGCTGTATTTATGGATTTGATGAACTGCGTGTGCAAAGCGTACTTAGACCGCTTTGTGATCGTCTTCATCGACGATATTCTCATCTATTCCAAGACACAAGTAGAGCATGAGCGACACTTGCGTCTTATCCTTCAGCTTCTGAGCACTAAGCTTCTATACGCCAAATTCTCCAAGTGTGAATTTTGGTTAAAAGAGGTTCAATTCCTTGGTCACACTGTCAACGAACTTGGTATTCATGTTGACCCTTCTAAAATCAAAGCTGTGAAGAACTAGATTGCACCTAAATCCCCGTCTGAAATTCGATCATTCCTTGGTCTTGCTGGTTATTATTGTCGCTTCATCTCCAACTTTTCGAAGATCGCTGTTCCTTTAAGCTCTTTGACTCAAAAAGAGAAACCTTCCCAAACAAGAGGAATCTTTTCAAACGCTCAAGGACATGCTTTGCAAGCTCATATTCTCGCGCTTCCTGATGGTAACGACTACTTCGTCATGTATTGCGATGCCTCAAACCTTGGTCTTGGTTGTGTCCTTATGCAACGAGACAAGGTTATCGCTTACACGTCAAGGCAACTCAAGATACATGAGAAAAACTACACTATGTACGACCTTAAACTTGGCGAAGTTGTTTTTGCCTTGAAGATATGGCGACACTACCTTTATGGTACTAAGTGTGTGGTCTTCACCGACCATAAGAGCCTGCAACACATCTTCAACCAGAAGGAATTGAACATGCATCAACGTCGTTGGGTAGAGTTGTTAAACGACTACGACTGCGAAATTCACTACCATCCAGGAAAAGCGAATGTAGCGGCCGATGCTCTTAGTCATAAAACTCATTTTAAGGGTATTCGTTGTCTCCAACTCGTTAACGATCTTCAAAACCGCATTCGTGAAGCCCAATATGCCTCTATTAACAAGGGTATTCTCTCTGTCGAGATACACGGCGCTGTTGAAGAAGATCTTGTGTCTAAATCTGATGGTATTCTATACTATTCTAATTGTATCTGGATTCCTAATCGTGAAAACCTTCGAGACTTTCTAATGAAGGAGGCACACAAATCGAGATATTCCATTCATCCTGGCGCTGATAAGATGTACCAAGATATGCGTACATTCTATTGGTGGCCTGGAATGAAGAATGATATTGCCACCTACGTTGCAAAATGTCTCACTTGTTCGAAGGTTAAAGCTGAACACCAACGTCCCTCTGGTTTGCTCGAACAACCAGAAATTCCTGTCTGGAAATGGGAGAGCATCGCTGTGGATTTTATCACCAAACTCCCTCATACTTCTTCTGGTCATGACAGTATTTGGGTGATCGTTGATCGATTGACCAAATCAGCTCATTTTCTTCCCATTCATGAAGATTTCAAAGTTGAGAAATTGGCTAGAATCTACACTGATGAGATCATTTGTCGACATGGTATCTCCATTGACATCATTTCCGATCGTGATACTCACTTTACGTCTCGTCTTTGGAAAACCTTTCAATCCTCTATGGGTACTGTTCTAAACCTTAGCACCGGTTTCCACCCTCAGTCAGACGGTCAAACCGAGCGTACTATCCAAACCTTAGAGGATATGCTTCGTTCATGCGTAATCGATTTTGGTGGCAACTGGGATTCACACTTTCCTTTGATCGAATTCTCGTACAATAACAGTTATCATGAGAGTATTCAAATGGCACCTTTCGAATCATTGTATGGTCGCAAGTGTCATTCGCCTATTTGTTGGCACGAGATTGGTGAATCTCAATTCATTAGTCCCGAGCTTATACAAGAGACGACGGAAAAGATTTTACAGGTTTGAGATAACTTACTGAAAGCCAGGAGCCGACAAAAGAGCTATGCCGACAAGCGTCGCAAGCCTTTGGAATTCGAGATAGGTGACCTTGTACTTCTCAAGGTATCCCCTTGGAAGGGTGTGGTTCGATTTGGTAAAAAAGGGAAACTCACACCTCGCTACGTAGGTCCTTTCAAAATTCTAGAAAGGATTGGTAATGTTGTGTATCGACTAGACCTACCTGAAGAACTCAACAATGTTCATCCTGTCTTCCACGTGTCCAACTTAAAGAAGTGTCTAGCTGATGACGAACTTCAAGTTTCATTAGAGGATCTTCAAATCAACGAGACCTTGCATTTTGTGGAGAAACCTGTCGAGATCATGGACCAAGGAGTCAAGAAATTGAGGCGCAGTCAAATTCTTATCGTCAAGGTTCGATGGGAAGGGAAACGTGGCGCTGAATTCACTTGGGAACTCGAGAGTGATATGAAGACTAAGTATCCGCACCTTTTCGTTAATTCTTCCAAAATTTTAGGACGAAATTTCTTAAAGGAGGGGAGACTGTAACGCCCTGTTTCTTCGTACTTTCCATAATTAGAAAGCCTTGTTTGTATTCCTATTTTTGGAAATCTTGTAGTCTTGTAATCGTCCTTTCGTTGTAATCCTTGCACAATCCGAGACTTGGATCATAAATAAAATTCTTATTTCCTTAAGTTCGTGTTATACATATTCATACTTGTTCATACGTTTGAATTCATGAAACAATGGATACATTATTCGTAATTCTTGGAAATGTGTAATATAATTGCAAATTCGTGATATACGTTAATCATACGTCATTTGGAAGCATACGACACTTAATTACGACATACTTATGCTAAATCATACTTCATTATACTTGTTTTTATGATATATATGCTTAACAACCCTTATAATATGCTTATATGTCACAATATACCCTTGAAACACCTTAAAACTATCAAAAACAAACTCAAGGGGCTAATTGTGACAACATTTGAAACTTATACCCAGCCCCCACCCGGCTCGCACCCCGCGACTCGCCACCTTACATGGCTCACGGCCGGTGAGCCTCCCGAAACCGTATAAATGAATTTCAGCTCGTTAATTGGTCATTTTTGTGTCTTTTAACTTGTGTTTCCTTCATTTAATACTCACCTAACCTACCCTAGTTCATTCCCTATATAACCCAACACTTCTCCACATATTTTTCACTTTGCAAACACTCTAAACTCACTCTCAAACACTAAAAAACGTAGCTGAAATCAGGAGCAAGTCAGGTTCACTACAACTCACAAAAGTGAGCATAACTTCATCATTTCTCCATATTTTTCAATGATTCTTCTTTCTAATCACTTGGAACAACCTTAGGTTTTCCATGGAAAACCAAGGCTAGAACATCACCATATAAGGATCCAAAGTGCTATAAACTTTCTTATTTTGTATAAACACTTGTTTAATATACTTTAAATTGAGATTCCTCAACACATTCCTATATCCTTATGCCACTAATCAAAACCATGGTTATATGAGCTTAAAAACAAGGTTGTGACATGTAAATCCAGAGGTTTAATCCTCACAAACATTATGTTTTGATAAGGTTTTAACCTACAAGTGATGAACAAGTCCTACACTTGAAGTTGTGTGATTATTTGGATAGCTTGGACTATCCTACCTACAAATCCACACATCACTTAATGTTTTCTTATTAGATAGCATAAATTTCCATTTCCTAATGTATATCTATGACCATCCTTGTTGTCTTATGACAACTTGTGTATTGGTGACAACTAAAGAGGTTCCTAAATGGAAGATTCATCTTCCTACCTCATGTATGACATTCTTGTTATAATAATGGACTAGAACTGGGCATAAAGGGCACGTAGGCGGTGAATCGGGTTGAAAGTGAAAGTCGCCAAAAAGTGGCGGAATGAATATACTATATAAGATATATAATATTTATGGTGACCAAACTCTTAATGATAAGCTAATGGTTATTTGTCAAAATAGTAGGTTACACCATCTAAGAACATATTACTCATCACGATTCTAATGGGTACTTTAACCCATGAAAGCATTCAAACCCCTAAGGGTTTCATAGTGTCCAAGATAAGTATTATGAGCTAGATGGTTAATTTCTCTTACAATTACTTTCCATATTCTTTTAATTCCGAATCCTTAATCTTCCGTTATCTCCAATACTCATACACCTTCGTTTCTTTTCGTAGAAGGACTTGGTGTTCAAACCTCCCACAAAAATAACTCTATCGCGGATTAACAAGTGGAAAGCTTGCAAAACCATGAGTATACTTGAACCCCCTTTTTGTTTACCACCTTTTTGGGTTGTAACATGTTAATCTATAAAACTTACACTTAAACTTTATACTTAAATGCACAAACATTCCTTATACATGCATGCCTACTTGATTACTTGATACTTTAAACTTGGGGTTATACGTTTTATGTTAGACTTATCATTAACTTCGTACGAGCCTATCCTGGACATATATAGCGCTATAGGATTAACGCACCGCCTGTAAACTTTGGGTTATGTTAAGAGCTTATTGCGTTTCATCATTGTTTTGATTAGTTAAACACATGCCGATTTTAATGTTTATCATGTTTCAATAGCTTGCCATGTGGAATTGTTTAAACTTATTATTATGCTATGTATAAAAACCTGTATACTCGCCTTTGCTTTTGCATTGAACCCTATTTTAAACATGTTACCGATTGAGGATGACGATGCTATGAAATTGAAGTAGCGATTTTGCTTAGTTACGCATATAGACGTCTTAGGTTTTAATATGTTGTATCAATTTTGTCCTTGTTGTTATGTTGTTTTCTTCTATTGAACATGTTGTACTTGTGTTTCATATATTGAAATGACAATTTGAATTTATGAAATGAAAACGGTTTTGATTAAATTATTGTCACAATTAGCGTTATGTGTGATGAGCAATCTTTCTTCGTCCCACTCCGATGATTCCGCCATTGGTTGGGGTGTGACAGGAGGAGAGGAGGATGACTTTAATCTTATTTGGGAGGCTCCTTGGCTTGCAAAAGTGTGAGGAAAAAGGTCTGGGGAAGGCCTATATTTATAGCTGATTTGAGAGGTGAAAATATTGCAAGTCCTTACCGATCAAGCTAAGGTTTTGGGAGAGTTTAGGTCGTGAAAACAATGTGTGGGGGGGGGGGTTGGAACCTCATTTTGTATGTAGATGATTAGGTTTTAGTCTATCACACGCCGACCCACAGCGGAAATAGTACGGGGCATGATGAATTGCTCATAGCTTTTGACACTATTAAAAGTTTCAATATATTTAAAGCATCAATATTAAATGTCACACATAATCATATAAGTTTAAGTGAGATTCAAATAAAATAATCCAAAAAGAAATACAAATATAAGTTCTTGTTTAATTATTATAAAGCATATCTTATGTGTCTTCTTATTAATCATCAACCTTGAGTACCTGTATCACGTGTAAAAGGATTGCGAAAGGACAAGAAGGACTACTCATTGTCGGGACAAAGGACAAGGCATGGCCATGCATATGTATGCCCGACCGTGCATATCTACACCCAACTAGCCTATAAATAGAGGTCTTGGCTGCCCATTTTCCTCATCCGATTCCATCCATTCTGATAGTCCAGGATACGTCGAGTTTGACGGAGCTTTGGTCCCAATTTGGTCGGTTCGGTGATAAGAAAGGAGTAGAAATAGAGACACGACACCAAGCAATCACTTATAATTTGCTATCTATTAGTATATGAAAATTACATACCCGTGAAACCAGTTAGACAACATGTCCCCTCTGGGATCCAAAAGCTTGTCCAACTCAAGACCCAAGCATCCTATATATAGGCATGTTGTGTCACACCCCAACCGATGGCAGAAACATCGGGGTGCGAGCACTATGCGTTCAGATTGCTCATGAGAATTTCCATAACACTATTATTTCAATAAAAATTAATAGATTTCATGCCAAATTGTCTAACAACACGTCCACATCAAAATAAACCACGAGTACCATCAAACATTGAGTATGAAACATTGAGTATAGACTAGGTTAACTAGGTGAGTTTCTAATCTTCATCCTAGCTCGATTCCATGTTTTCAGCGTCTTATCATCCTGCAACATGTATTAAAATAGAGTCAGTATAAAAATGTACCGGCGAGTATACAAGTTTGAATAATAGCATAATAGTTTAAAACAACTCATATCCACAGCGTAAGAATAAAATAGTTTCAGCCGTGCTACTGTCGCAGTCCACACAGTGATAGCCCAAGTATCCCGATACTTTAGTGTTTACCCAAGTCTCAAGGCAGTTTGTACCACCACCATTGATGACATCATCCTTAAGAACGCAGATCTGGGAGATTTCATGGTGAGAAGTGTGATTTCAAAGGTGAATCACGTAGAGAATGAAGTGTAGATTAAGAAAGTACAGGGATCTAGTGTAAAACGTACCAAAATAGCCGAGAAATCGAAGGAATAAGGTGTTCGTGCGTCTGAGTCAATGTTGTAGAAGGCGCTAGGCGCTAGTCGGGCGGTGAGGTACCGCCTAGGGATTAATCGGGATTAATCGGAATGGGATTTTTATATGTATTTTTTCAAACTTATATATATATACCCAATAATATAAAAATAATACTTCAAAATTCACATAAATACTTCAAGTTTAAGATAGTATGGTTCGATTTTGACCGATTTTGACCGCCTAGGACCGATTTTGACCATTTTAACCGATTAATATAGTCCGATTAATCCGATTTTTGACTGCCTAGGACCACCTAGGTACCGCCTTTGACCATGGCCGATTAATTGACCGACTAGCTCAAAATTAGGCAGTAAGTGGCCGCCTAGCGCCTAGGCGCCGATTAATCAGCCGCCTAGGCCGATTTCTGCAACACTGGTCTGAGTCGAGCAGGGCTGTCACATCAGTGAAGGACATATGTGACAACTCCTATTTATAGTGTGAAGGTGGGTGACAAAGGGGCAGTGCGCATGGATCGGGTGGTCATCCGATCGAGTGGTCATCCGATCGGGTGGTCATCCGATCGGATTGCCACTCGGCCAATCCATCCCTTTCATGTTTCCGTTTTCGCGTGTTAGATCAAGCGTTGCGTTGAGTATTTGTTGGGTAATAGCATAAACATTATAATTTAGGCAATAGAACCAATCGTTTTTTCAATGTTTCATAGTTTCCGCCAGTGACAAGACTCGAGTCCCTCGTTCAACCAAGTCTCGAGTTTCATGAGCCTCAAGAGTCAAGCACCCAAGTATATAGATTTAGACATTTCAAGCATATAGAATTAGGCATTCCCAGTATATAGAATTAGGCATTCCAAACATATAGAATTAGACATTTCAAGCATATAGAATTAGACATTTCAAGTATATAGCATAAGACATCGAATTCGCCAAGTATCAAAGTTTTAGTGACTTCATAGATTAGGGTCAAAATTGCCAATAGGCAAAGCCAAGGGACCAAATTTGCCAAAAGTCTAAAGTTTAGGGATGCAGGGCGTTACAGTCTCCCCTCCTTTAGGAGATTTCATCCCCGAAATCTTAGAGGAAGACTGCTCGAAGAGTTGCGGATACTTGGCCTTCATCTCACTTTTCAATTCCCAAGTGAATTCGGCGCCACGCTTTCCTTCCCATCGAACCTTGACAATGGGAATTTTGCTACGCCTCAAACGCTTGACTCCTTGATCCATGATTTTGATCGGTTTCTCCACGAAGTGTACCGCTTCGTTTATTTGCAAGTCTTCGAGGGGAACCTGCCGTTCCTCGTCGGCTAACCATTTACGTAGATTGGATACGTGGAACATTGGGTGCACGTTGTTTAGCTCTTGTGGCAAGTCGAGTCTGTACGCCACCTTGCCAATCCTTTCGAGTATATTGAAAGGACCCACATAGCGAGGGGCGAGCTTTCCCTTCTTACCAAAACGAACCACTCCCTTCCAGGGAGATACCTTGAGAAGAACTCGATCACCAACATCAAATTCCAGAGGCTTACGCCTATTATCAGCATAACTCTTTTGTCTGCTCCTAGCCTTGATCAAGTTTTCACGGATTTGAAGAATCTTATCCGTTGTCTCTTGAATTATTTCAGGGCCAGTAAACTGCTTGTCACCAATCTCATGCCAGCTGAGAGGAGATCGGCACTTGCGGCCATACAAAGCTTCGAAAGGAGCCATCTGAATACTGGAATGATAGCTGTTGTTGTACGACAACTCAATCAATGGTAAATGTACATCCCAGTTACCACCAAAGTCGATGACACAAGAACGGAGCATATCCTCTAGGGTCTGAATGGTACGCTCGGTCTGTCCATCCGTTTGAGGATGAAAGGCCGTGCTAAGATTCAAATAAGTACCCATAGCGGATTGGAAGGTTTGCCAAAGACGTGAAGTAAAGCGACCATCACGGTCTGAGATTATGTCAAGAGGTATGCCATGACGGCATATAATCTCATCAGTATAGATTCGAGCAAGTTTCTCCACCCTGTAATCTTCACGAATAGGAAGAAAGTGGGCGGATTTGGTCAAACGATCGATTATCACCTAGATACTATCGTGACCAGAAGGTGTTCGAGGTAACTTAGTAATAAAGTCCATAGCGATACTATCCCATTTCCAGACTGGGATTTTGGGTTGTTCTAAGATTCTAGAAGGACGTTGATGTTCAGCCTTTACTTTCGTACAAGTAAGGCATTTAGAAATATATACAACAATGTCCCTTTTTATGCCAGGCCACCAATAAGTTGTCTGCAGATCATGGTACATCTTATCGGCGCCCGGATGAATGGAGTAATGGGATTTGTGAGCCTCCTTCATAATAAGCTCACGGAGATTATCGCGATCCGGCACCCAGATGCGATTGAGGTAATATTGTAGTCCGTTAGGTTTAGTTTCAAGCTGATCAATTCTAGCGCCGTGGATTTCTTCTTCTAGACTTCCTTCATTTGCTGATGAATACTAAGCGTCACGAATGCATGCATGGAGATCATTCGAGATATGAATAGCATTCACATGAGTTTTACGACTGAGAGCATCGGCCACTACATTCGCCTTGCTAGGATGGTAGCGAATTTCACAGTCGTAGTCATTAAGCAATTCCACCCAACGTCTCTGTCGTATGTTTAGGTTTTTTTGGTCAAATATATGTTGAAGACTTCTATGGTCAGTGAAAACCACGCACTTAGTACCATACAAGTAATGTCGCCATATTTTTAACACAAACACAACTGCACCAAGCTCCAGATCGTGAGTGGTATAATTTTTCTTGTGCACTTTGAGCTGACGAGAAGCATAAGCAATAACCTTGTCCCGCTGCATGAGCACACAACCCAATCCACGGTTTGAGGTATCACAATATACCACGAAATCGTCATTCCCATCAGGGAGAGTAAGAACAGGGGCATTACACAAAAGAGTCTTAAGAGTTTGAAACGATTTTTCTTGTTTGGGACTCCAAGCAAAAGGTTTCTCTTTCTGAGTTAGCGAAGTAAGAGGTACAACAATTTTAGAGAAGTCCGAAATGAATCGGCGGTAATACCGCGCCAATCAAAGAAGGAACGAATCTCAGATGCTGATTTAGGCGTACTCCAATTCTTCACAGCTTCGATTTTATACGGGTCAACATGAATACCTTGTTTACTAACGACGTGGCCAATGAATTGTACTTCATTAATCCAAAACTCACACTTAGAAAATTTAGCATAGAGACGTTCACCACGTAAGAGTTCAAGCATCAAGCGCAAATGTCGAGCATGGTCCGCTTTAGTTTTAGAATAAATAAAGATATCATCAATAAAGACTATCATAAAATGATCCAAATAGGGCTTACAAACACGATTCATGAGATCCATGAACACAGCGGGTGCGTTGGTCAATCCAAAAGGCATGACCACGAAGCTGATGGTAACCATAACGAGTACGAAATGCGGTTTTGGGTACATCAACTTCGAGAACTCGAAGCTGATGGTAACCAGAACGAAGATTGATTTTCGAGAAGCATGACGCGCCTTGTAGTTGGTCAAATAGATCATCGATGCGGGGAAGAGGATAACGATTCTTAGTGGTAAGCTTATTAAGTTCACGGTAGTCGATACATATACGGAACGAACCATCCTTCTTTTTGACGAACAGCACGGGAGCACCCCATCGCGAGGTACTTGGACGAATAAATCCCTTGTCGAGTAGTTCTTGAAGCTGACTAGATAACTCTTGCATCTCAGAAGGTGCAAGACGATACGGGGCCTTGGCGACAGGAGTCACACCAGGGATGAGATCAATACGAAAATCGACGGTTCTAGTAGGTGGAAGACCAGGTAGATCTTCAGGAAAGACATCGGGGAAATCACACACCACTGGAATATCGCTTATGTTCTTCCCCTTGCTCTTTTGTTCCACCACGTGGGCCAGGAAAACAAGGTTATGTTTGCGTAGGCTTCTGCTCGTTTGTGTGCATGACATCAGCCTTAGCCCTTTCGAAGGTCGGTCTCCATAGACATGCAAGACATCACCAGACGGTAGAGGTAAATGAACAAACTTCTCGTGACAAGCAATCTCGGCATGGTTCTTACGCAACCAATCCATACCGACGATGACGTCAAAACTACCCAATTGCATGGGTATTAGATCAATAGTAAACACGTGGTCGTTAAGAATCAAGGAACAACCACGAAAAATAGAATCAACTAGAATAGACTTCCCATTGGCAACTTCCACCGAAAATGACTTAGGTAACATAGGGCGTGCCCAGTTTAGCAAAGATTCAAATTCCACGGACACAAAACTTCTATCGGCACCAGTGTCAAATAGGATCGAAGCATAAAGGTTATTCACAAGAAACGTACCATTAATGACGTCATTGTCGTTACGAGCCTGGTTGGCATTGAGATTGAACGCTCGTCCATGAGCGGCTGGCTGTTGGTCCTGGTTTAGCTGAGGACACTGGTTACGGAGGTGAGTAGTATCTCCACACTTGTAGCATGCACGAACATCATTGACTGGCTTTGGATTCTGCGGAGGAGCTGGAAGAGCTGGTAGGGCTGCCTGAGTTGGGGCTTGCTGAGTTGGTTGAGCTGGGTTAGCTTGACGACAGTAGGGAGTCGTGTGACCAGAGCAGTTGCAGTTGGTGCACAAACAACATGCAGAAGCAACAGGATGATGAAAATTACAAGTGGTACACTTAGGGTAAGACCCAGGTACTGCTTCTTGACTTCCGGGGCAGCAGTGATTTGAGCAGTAGCAGTAGGGGCAGGCTTAGCGGCAGGATTCGCAGCAGGAACAATAGCATTGCATCCTGAACCCTGAGACTTTTGCCTCTTATTCTTGCTGCCACTTGGCTGCTGGGTAACTTGATGTGCAGACTTGGAGGGAGCAGGGTTAGGAAACTGCTTATCACGAACACGATTGTTGTTGAGACTGGCTGCAAGATGATAGACTTCCTCAATATTTCCGAGTTGAGCTGCTTCAATAGAATCACGCATAGCAGGAGGTAGACCATTGAGGTACTTGGTTATCATTCGCTTAGAAGTAGAAACCAAGTGAGGAACAATCAAGCTGAGCTGCTTGAAACAGGTAGTATAAGCCAGATTATCATCACCAATCTGCTTCAGGTGCCAAAACTCTTCTTCAAGCTTCAGTTGTTATGAGGAGGGCAGAATTCCAGCATCATTAATTCTCGCACCTTAACCCATAAAAGAGCATAGGCTTCTTCATTTGATTGAATGTTTCTCTCATTTGTCCACCACTCTAAAGCTCTGCCTTGAAACATTCCCGTTGCACTTCTAGTCTTTAGCTATTCTGGGCATTCACTGTTGATGAAGGTAAGCTCGATGCTATCAAACCACTCAAGCATAGCAGTCACCCTATCACTGTCTGTGAACGACTTAGGGTTGCAAGAGACGAAATGTTTGTAGTTGAACTTAGTAGGCTTTTCTTTCTCTGTCTTGGAGTCAGCAGAAGAGTGCGGAGTGTTTGACCCTTGGATCTCAGAGACGATCTTTGGCATGACTCGAGCGATCTGGTCGGCCATGAAGGACATCATCTTTTTCTGAGACTTTTCTCTGGATCTCTTGAGAGTGTCGGAGTGTCTTCGGGCAGACATCCTAATGATCCAACAAGAGGATCGTGAAAGTCTAGGTTCACATAGTCTTACAATATAGATTCACTCACGATAGATTAAAGACTCAAGATTCAGCAAGATTCACATAGTTCACATTAGTCTTAACACCGCAACCCACGACCTTCGCATGGCACGTTGTATGAAGTTTGGCAACATATAAAAAATGCTTATATATAGGAAGTACCAGCGGCGTATCCACCATGCTTCGGGCATTTTGTTTCCGCCTCGTACTCGGTGTCATGTTACATGTCGTAAAACACGCTCATCATCATAGGTTCTCATAGACTACTCCAATAGTTTCACATAGATTCCAATAGATTCCATAGATTTAATAGATTCAATAGATTCATAGACTCCAATAGATTCAATAGATCCTCATAGATTCATGTTAACAACCCACAAACGACGAAATCCCGCATGGCACGTGCTACGAAAGTTTGGCAACATGATGGAAGCACTTATATATAGGAAGTACCAGCGGCGTATCCACCATGCTTCAATCATGCCACGTCCCCCTCGTTATCGGTGTCATGCTTCGTTAACCACAACTGACGAGGTATGACCCGGATCGGCTAACCCGGCCCGATCATTACCTATTATCTTATTATAAATAATTAATTATACATGTTTATTCTAGAATGTTCTATTCTGCATGGATAAATTACGTAACCAAATCCCCAACTTTTTGGGAAGATCATGCACATCCCTAACTTATCGGAGCCCATCCTAAGTTAAGGGAAACCCTAATGGTAAACTATAAATAGAGGTAAACATCTAAGGTATGGATCATCTTGTTCTCGTTCTCTCTCTATATACTTATACTTTTCTCCCAAACCGAGACTTATTCTCACGCCGGAGGGTGGTTAAAGGAATAACCCCATTCCTGTAACGAGTCCAAACGGTGTTCTGTTTTGCAGCTACCGTTAAGGTCAGTGTTTCTTCATTGGCGCCATCCGTGGGACCCATCGGTAACAACAACAAGACTAAACCCAATGGCAAGCGATCAGAACACGACAGTAACACCGAGTCAGGCGATGATAACTAGTCGGCCTCACTTGCTATGACCAGGCCTCTCGACTTGGAATTCGAAGCTGAAGGACCACCACCAGGTTTTGGAGGCACTTCTGCTGTCTCTTCCGGAACGATGGCATCATACTTTTTCTCATATACCTCATTGCAGCTCTGGTCGGTAGAACCAACAGTAACCAACGCCAATGCCTCTACCCCAATATCAGTCGCGAGTGCACAGACCACACATCATAGCACTATGCCGTTTATCACATCTACAAGCCCAAGCACTGTCATACCGCAGGTGAGCATGCCTCACTACTATCAGCCATCAGTAACATACGCCATGCCACCTTTATATTCAGCAGCGCTAACAGCGGCGTTGTCCACTCCTCCACCTCAACTGGTAGTTATGCCTGCAGGGATCCTGAACGCCCCGGTTACGCCGGGGAATCAAGCTTACTTCCCCGGATATTATTACGCAACCCCATACGGGTATTTACCCCAGTACAACACTCCAACGTACACTCCTCAGGGAGCGGCACAGGGCTATGCTCAGCAGTCACCATACGCGACTTATATGCCACCTTGGTGGACTTTTCCAACATCACAACCAGTTTACAGTCAGAACCCGCCGACAGCGGAACCCTCATATGATAGGGGAAACGCATCTAGGCCTCGTTTTTCTCCAGGCGGAGGCCCTACGCTGAGTATCACCCCGGCTCAACCCCCTGTCACCCAGGGTACCAGCCAGGGTGGGGTAACTCCTCCAATACAACCCATCAATCTAGAAGAAGATGAACTTACCAGACCTTACAAACCAGTGGATGCAACTTTCAAATCTAAGTTCATCAGAAGAATAGCGGAAGCTCCTATCAAGGAAAAGCCCAAGATGCCTCAAACTGTAGGCAAGTACGATGGTCTAGGCGACCATGATGACCATCTCAATCTATTCAAAAGCGCTGGGGTGGTAGCATGTTGGCCTATGCCCCTCTAGTGTAAGATGTTTGTCCAAACGCTGGTAGGTGCAGCCCGGGTTTGGTGGGATAGTTTACCCATCAGGGAAATTGACAGTTTCGAAGATCTAGAGGCCAAGTTCATATTGCAGTTCAGCCAGCAGAGAAGGCACACAAAAGACCAAAACGAACTTCTCCACATTCGCCGGCGAGACAATGAAAATGTGGAAATTTTCATCGTTAGATTCAACAAAGAGAGCCTGGCGATCCCAGGTGTCACGAACGATCTAGCGTGTGGTGCTTTCCTACAAGTGGTAAATGACGATGAGCTATTAAGAACACTCCACGGGAGGGATCGTGTACCTCCCACCATAGACGAAATCTTGAGGATAGCTAAGGTATACGTCACACAAGAGAAAGTTGTTGCCGCTAGTCACGCGGCCAACAGAAAGAAAGAGGCTCAGAAAAACCAAGATGACAGAGAGCAGCAGGGTTCCAAAGGTAAAGGTAGAGGAGAGCGATACCAGAAAAGTGATAGAACGGACTCGCAGTATGATAGGTCTAGAAGCACCTACTCAAGGAATGAATCCTCCTCTAAACCGCGATCCGATTACCCCAACTTGAGCACGACGCCAGCGGAAATCTTAGCCTCTGAGAACCTCAAGTTTAATCCTCTGAAGCCGCTGAAAGACAACCCTAACAAAGACACCAACAAGTATTGTGAGTACCACAAAGGGAACGGCCATGACACCAATGACCGTTTTCAATTGAAGAAGCAGATTGAGTATTTCGTAAAGGCAGGTAAATTGGCCCATTTGGTTCGAGACATTAAACAGGGCCCGCCCCCCATCAAAGAAGAGAACGATAAAGGAGCGGGTAAAAGGCCACAAGAGCTAAACATGGTATATGCTGATAAGGGAAAGGGGGCTAAGCGGAGTTTCTCCACGCTCGAACCCTGGATGCTGGAAACCATGACAATCGAGCCACGCGTGGAAGATCTACACCTCACCACTGATGCCTTAATCATATCCGCTGCGGTAGGTGATTACAACATGAGAAGGATCCAGGTAGATACCGGGAGTTCTGAGGATATCATCTACGAGCATTGCTTCAATAGAATGCAACTAGAAGGCAGAAGGCTACTTGAGTCGGTGCACGCCCTTATTAAAGGTTTCACTGGAGAAAAGGTCAATCCAATCGGCCAAATTACTTTCCCAGTTATGTTCGGACAAGAACCCCGGGAAAGAACCATACTCCATACATTCCTTGTGGTACACGCTGAGTCTTACCACAATGTAATCATTGGAAAGTTCACCCTGGGGAAATTGGATGCCATAGTCTCTACAACGATTGGGTTCATGAAGTTTCCTACCCCGCGGGGTATTGCAACAGTATTTCGAGACAAGCTGGGAGAATTATTGAATACCAAAAGATGCCGCCAAGGGCCCACCGGGGCCATCGGCCCGGAAAGGTGGGTACTAAGCACACGCCATCCGGATCAGACAGTAACAATAGGGGGACAGTCTCTCCCCCGAGATTAAGAACAACCTGAAACAACTACTGAGAAGGAACGCCAACATCTTTGCCTTTGAGCATTCTGACATGACGGGGATACCCCGGGATAAGGCAGAACACAAGCTAGCAACACTCTCGGGCATTAAACCTGTCGCACAAGGTAAAAGCAGCATGGCCCCTGATCGAAAAGCAGTGGTTGTCAAAGAAGTACGAAAGTTAGTTGAAGCTGGAATCCTAAGGGAAACAAAGTATCACACATGGGTATCAAACCCTGTGATGGTCAAGAAACCAGACGGCACATGGCGAATGTGCATCGATTTTAAAGATCTGAATAAAGCATGCCCCAAAGATGCCTACCCGATACCCGAGATGGACTTTAAGGTTGATTCTCTGGTCCTTTATAGGTATAAGTGTTTCTTAGACGCCTATAAGGGTTATCACCAGATCAAAATGTCCAAAGAAGATGAGGAAAAAACGGCGTTTCATACCGACGTGGGCATTTTGTGTTACACCAAAATGCCTTTCGGCCTGCGAAACGCCGGAGCCACTTATCAGCGGCTCATGGACAAGGCTTTCGAAAAACAAATCGGCAGGAATTTAGAAGTATACGTGGATGATTTGGTAATCAAGAGCAGGGAAGAAAAACAAATGTTGGAGGATATTGAAGAAACTTTCCAAAAGCTCAGAGAAGACAATATTAAGCTCAACCCCAAGAAATGTTCGTTTGGGGTAGAGGAAGGCAAGTTCTTGGGGGTAGTTGTCACCCGGGACGACTTTAAAGCTAACCCGGAAAAGGTAGCCGCCATAACGCGAATGCCCTCTCCCAGGACTTTGAAAGAAGCGCAAGCGTTAAATGGGCGTCTAGTGGCTATAAACAGATTCTTGGCACGACACGCCGAGAGGTCTTTGCCATTTATAAAGACGTTAAAATATTTCCTTAACAAGAAAAATTTCAAACGGACCAGCGAAGCAGAAGAAGCCCTGCAAGACATGAAACGTTTCATTGAGAAGCTACCCATGCTGACAGCGCCATACCCAGAGGAACTACTCAAAATGTATCTGGCGGCAGCTCATAACGCGGTAAGCGCGGTACTCATGGTGGAAAGAGATAGGAAGCAAACGCCTATATATTATATCAGCCGAGTACTAGAGGGACCGGAAACACGATATCCAACACTCGAAAAGTTGGTCCTAGCACTGGTTCACGCCACTCGGCGACTCAGAAGATACTTTCAGGGGCATCGCGTGCAGGTCTTAACGAATTACCCGCTACAGCAAATTTTGCACAAGCCAGAGATCTCTGGAAGGTTGGCCAAATGGGCGATTGAATTGGGAGCCCTAGACATCGAGTATCGAAAGCGAACAACAATCAAGGGGCAGGTGATCGCTGACTTCTTGGCTGAAATTCCTGATGGAGAAATTATACAGGACCCCGCAATTCAGGACATTCCAGAATCCAGTACAGCTAGACAAACATGGAAGCTCTACGCAGACGGATCGTCCAGCGGGAAAGGTTCTGGGGCAGGTCTCATGTTGATAAGCCCAGACGAAATACGACTGATGTACGCCTTACGCTTCGATTTTGAATGCTCTAACAACGAAGCAGAGTATGAGGCGTTACTCGCGGGCCTGAGGATGGTCCAATCTGTGGGAGCCACAAGACTTGACGCGTATGTTGACTCTTTGCTGGTTAATAATCAAGTAAACGAAACTTACGAAGCCAAGGACGAGTCAATGGCAAAGTATTTGGCTAAAACAAAGGAGCTTATAGCTTCCTTCGACAATGTCACGCTCAATCACGTCCACAGAGGAAAGAACCAAATAGAAGACGCCTTGAGCAAACTCACCACTTCAGGCATGGGAAGAGAAGTAAAGGTAGAAACGTTAGAAATGCCTTCTATTGAACCCCAGGAAGTTTCTGCCCTCACAGCAGAAGAACCCTATTGGTACACCCCAATACTAAAGTTTCTCACAAAGGGTGAATTACCTCCCGCCAGGGCTGAAGCCCAAAAGATCCAAACCAAGGCATTGCAATACGAAGTCAACAACGGCGTCCTCTACAGGAAATCATACTTGGGACCACTACTGCGATGTGTATCCCCAGCATATGCAAAATATCTAATCCAAGAAATACACGTGGGCATATGTGGTATTCACGCTGGACCCCAGGCAGTTGTGGCTAAAATCCATAGCACCGGGTAATATTGGCCCGGGATGCATGAAGACGCGGTGGAAGAACTCAGAAGGTGCCGTAGTTGCCAAAAAATTTCTCCTCAAACACTCCGACCCAAGAACAACTTAATCCCAGTCACAGCGGCCTGGCCTTTCCAGAAGTGGGCGGTGGACATCGTGGGACCATTCCCGCTGGCACCTGGAAAGCTTAAATACCTTATCGTAGCGCTCGACTATTTCACCAAGTGGGTTGAAGCTAAACCTTTGGCTAAAATAACCGCTGAAAACGCCAAAAAGTTCCTCTGGGAGCACATTGTGTGTCGGTTTGGATTGCCACTATACTTGGTAAGCGACAACGGAACGCAGTTCACAGATAAGGTCTTGCAAGATTGGTGTGTAGAACTTCAGATTCAACAAATCTTCACATCTGTAGCACATCCCCAAGGAAACGGCCAGGTGGAGCGGGCCAATCGGAGTCTGCTGGATGGCATAAAAAGAAGGCTAGGTTATGAAGGAAGCTCCTGGGTGGAAGAACTACCAAATGTCCTCTGGGCACATCGAACAATGCCTAAGACAAGTAACAATGAAACCCCCTTCAGCCTCACCTATGGCGCAGAAGCAATGATACCCGCGGAAGTTGGTTTGCCCTCGCTACGCCGTCTTACCACTAATGATGATAATGACAGGCTCCTAAGGGAAGGCCTGGATATGCTCGAAGAAAGGCGGGAGGCAGCCACCATCAGCGAGGCAAAATACAAAAAGACTCTGGAAAAATACTATAATCAGCGCGTGGCTCATCACACTTTCAAGGAGGGCGAGTACGTTATGCGCGATAATGAGGCCAGTAGAGCGGAACCCTCGGGTAAATTGGGACCCAATTGGGAAGGCCCCTACGTCATCCAAGAAGACCTGGGCAAAGGAGCCTACCGCCTATCTAGGCTAGATGGTACTACGGTTCCACGTAGCTGGAACGCGGCTCAATTGAAAAAATGTTATATGTAATACCTTGCCCTTAACGGTGGGTGTGATTGTTTTCCTTTTTGCAAACAAGTGTAATTCATCTCCAACGATGTCTCTTTTTTAAGTGTTAAGTTAATAAAAGTTCTTTTCTTTTTTAACTATCTCTCATTACTCACATGCACAATAACTTTTACCATCGCACCCACAGTGCACTTTACGGTACGAACAATTACCATCGCATTTAAACTGCAAATAACGGTAAAAAAACATCCTTGACATGAAATATTCTTCACATATAAGTTAAAGGATCATAAAATATACAACACTAAGAGTGGGTATCTTGGTAATAGATGCATTAACCACTACACAAAAGATAAGTATTTTGGTAATAAATGCATACAACTATCTTACAAAAAACCAAGTACTTGTCCCTGTTGCTATGTACCAACATAAGGGAACCAAAAATGAACATGTTCTAAACATCTACTTCTGGGAAAGCGTTGCTCTCACCTCTGCAGGGGTGTGCAACGCCACACCATAATATTCCAATGGATGAGGATCAACGATCAAGTCGTCAGTATTCTCCTCATCCACCGGAAGAGGCACCACCTCCCGATCACCAACCTGGTTTTTACCAGAACGGCCAACACGGCGCCTTTCATACACCAAGCACAGCGTTGAATACGATCCGGTGGAAAAGCTCCGATCAGAGTATCGGCCGTTAGTAAGGCCGCACGTGCATCAGTTTTTGCAGGTTCCTCATAAATGACGCTTTTACACGACCGGCTAACCCGGGGTAAAGCATCATCAAAAGGCGCACCTCTTCCCCTGATCATCTCCTCCGTCACCGGAATTTGGAGATTAACCAGACCGTTGGCTGCATCCAATCATCGGAAAATATCAGAAAGCCTCTGTTTATAGCACCTCTGACTCATCTTTTCAAATTACCAAATTTGGAAAAAGCAACTTAATTTATAGGAGTTTCAATGTTTTGGCAGTAATGACGACAGCATAATTAATACAAAACCATCATGACATGTCAAATCGCCACATTTCAGACGAACGGCGGCGTCATCAATCAGTACGCTAGCATTAAATGTCTGACAAGCAAATCAACTATTTGCGCAAAAACCAAGTAAAACAGTGTTCTTACAAAATATCTAAGGAACAGTGTGCATATTAAACAAAATGAAAACACTTATTCCTGCTCTGACTCCTCCACTGGTTCCAGCATCAAGCGTAAGGCATCCACGCCATCTTCAGCAACTTTCTTCGTCAAATCCTCATACGCAGGTAACGGATCGTTGCACGCTACTTCAAGAGCATCTGCCATCTCTCCCTGGAGTTTGCCTCTGGTTGTGTAGAAGGCGGGAGTAATCTTCTCTGATTGTTGACATTCAAAGTAGCCCTTATACACACCGTCAGGATGGCCAGACTGATAGGCGGCAACAGAAAGACGGTCCAGCAAAGCGGTGAATGACTCCGATTAACGAAGATACTCAAATGCCCCAACCAGCCCATTGGTTATTAGCCAATTCCTATCACCCCGCAAGGCAGCCAGCTGATCAGTTAGGTTGTCCACCTTGGCGTTTGACTGCTCCAGGGCACCTTCGACCTCCTTAAGGCGTGCTTGATAAATGGCGGAAGACTGCGCAAGCTCATTCTTTTCAGAAACAAGGGAGTTACATTGTTGCTGAAGTTTTCTAAGTTGATCTTCCCGCTCCTCCAACTCGGTCTGTTTGGCTCGGACCTTGGCGTTAGACGCTTCTACCTCAACAGTCAAAGCTTGGTACCTTTCCTGCACCTGAGACACAAAGTCAGTGTCAATCCAGAATTTTTCCACCTGAGCAGACATTTCAGTTCTCACCTTTTGGGCTTCAGCAATAGCTTTACGCTCCAATTCTTCTTGAACAGTTTTGGCATGAGCTAGGACCCGATCCTTCTCCGCTATATCGCGAGCCCATAAGATCCTCTCCTCAACAAGGTTGGTAGTCACCCGCTTCAAGTCATCTTCCGCCTTGTTCTTCTCCGATATAAACCTACTCTCCCTTAACCCAGCGGCTTGGATTTGACTCTCCAAGCGATACTTCTCATCCTTTAACTTCTGGATAGTAGCCCGCGCTTGATGGAGTTCGTTGTTGTCATGCATCCACCTACGCCGGATCTCTGCAAGCCTCCGGGGCTGGCTAACGGAGTCCACCATCGTAGAATTCATCAAATTCTCATTGTTTAACCCCTCTACATACACCGACTCAGCCGGGGGATATGCCCGCTCAACCTAGTGTTGAATCACTTGGGGGGGGGGGGGAAATCAGTCTAGAAGACTCAGCGATCTTCCATCGGGGCTGGTAGCGTTTGTCTTGTGCATTGGGATCCCAGTTGATGGTAGGCAAATACAGATCATCACCCAAGTGGGTCCCATCATCAACAATTCCACTACTAGAACCCCCAGCATCGCTAATAGCGGTACCCCCGACATTTGTCGCCTCAAAGGTGGCAGACACGGTGGGCATCTCTTTCTCGGTGGAAGAAAATACGCTCAATGGAGATTCAAACAGGGAGGAGGGCGTGACGCTTGACGGTAGTGGTATGGATACTTGACTAGTTGTCACAGTCACAGCTGTTGTAGGCATGGGTGGCGGCATAGTATAACTAACCGCGACGGTAATACTCGCCTAAAATATAAGCTCTGACAGGCTGGTTTTGCCAACAGCGGAAGGTATAACCCCCACAGACGTCAATGGAGCAGAAGGCACCCCCTCAACCTGGGCCCCAGCAGTAGACCCTGTATTAAATCAAAAGTTAAATAACATATAACACAAATCCCACATTCAAACACACAAGCAAAATTACTTACCAAGGGGCAGGGCGTAAGCAGTTTGCATAGCCTCGAAAGCAGTCAGGGCAGGTACTGAAAAAAGTCTTGCGTTTTTTCGACACATGGGTCGGACTTGTCAATTCCAAGGCAGCACCCCCAGCGGGTGTAGTCACGCTAGCCGAGGAAGCAGCGGCTCCCGCGGCCATGTATTTCCTCCTGGTGACTCTTATCCTGACCGGCTTTTTCTCTATGGCAGCATCATTACTTCCTCCACTAGGGGGGAGGCTGAGAAATATAAGCAGCCGGATCCGCCGGTACAGCTGGCAGTAAAAACTACTCCAAATGAATCTTCAGGACATCTGGTTCCTGTTCCCCAAGCACGCGGTCCGTGGCTTTCAACGCAGCATGTCATGGGGGGTCGACAAAATCAAATAAACTCCATTCTTCTGCAACATGTACACACGTTATCTCACACATAATTAACAAAGCATATGCAAGGAAAAAAGGGATATGTACCTTCATCATCCCTCCGGAACGAAGGGTATAACTTGATGTCACGCCATAGCAGGCTCATCCCCGCCATCACCAAGGCCCCCTTAGGGATTACCGTGCACTCAAAAGGGCACCCACACAGTTTTGTGTACAGGGCGTTTGCCACAAACGCATCTTCTGAGGGACCTTCGTCTTTAACTTTGTCTTTTGGTCCCATCTCCTCCCAGTGCATTTCTCCGGGGATAACACCAGCATCAATATAGAAGAATTTTTTCTTCCAATCTTTGTCCTTAGAGCTGGTAGGGATGTCTCTCAAGCAAGACACATCGGGGTCCCTTCTGTCAAAAGTAAAAAAGGGGGATTTCCATACAAGGACGAAAAAAGCCCTAAAAACGACGAGTTCAGGGATGTGCCCCAAGGCGATACAGGCAAACTCGAACTGTCGAAGTTTGACCAACCCCAACGGGTGTAATTGAGAAATATGGATGGGATAATGGTCAAGAACCAACTTGCAGAAGTTGGTGATCGGCAATCGAAAGTTACAAAACTTGAAAAAATCACTAAACAAAGTGATTTTACCTTTCTTCAACGGAAATTCCGTGTCTGTCTTTGACGGCAATACCGAATTCCATTCTGCCCTAATACCGTAATCTTGAACGAGATTGTTGTACAATACAAGTCCCTACTTTCAATAAAGGGCATCGGTACTTGCTTGGGCAAAAGAAGATGATTCACCGGTTTTGGAAACCATTTTCGATTCAAGAAGTTGAAGCACGCAGTTGTAAACAAAAGGGAGAAATGAAATTTCAAAACCCTCAACAGGAGTTCTATTTATACGGAGAGACAACTTTTCGAATTCGAAAAGGCAAATAGATGGGAACACGTATCAATACAGGGTAGGAACAGTTGTCATCCTAATGATGACTTAACTATCACATCCTTTCCCATCGTCGCCATTTTTTCAAAATGCATAACGGTACCCCACTCGAAAAACTTACACTCAAAGGGGGGAATTTTGACCTTTCCTTTTTTAGTCCGATTTCATGAATTTCATTACATAACTTCGGACTAGGGGGACATGACGAGGTATGACCCGGATCGGCTAACCCGGCCCGGTCATTACCTATTATCTTATTATAAATAATTAATTATACATGTTTATTCTAGAATGTTCTATTCTGCATGGATAAATTATGTAACCAAATCCCCAACTTTTTAGGAAGATCATGCATATCCCTAACTTATCGGAGCCCACCCTAAGTTAAGGGAAACCCTAATGGTAAACTATAAATAGATGTAAACATCTAAGGTAAGGATCATCTTGTTCTCGTTCTCTCTCTATATACTTATACTTTTCTCCCAAACCGAGACTTATTCTCACGCCGGAGGGTGGTTACAGGAATAACCCCATTCCTGTAACGAGTCCTAACGGTGTTCTCTTTTGCAGCTAGCAGTTCGGATCGCTAAGAGTTGAAGTCCTTAGTTGGATACTACCGTTAAGGTCAGTGTTTCTTCAACAACATTAGATTCTACCACTTTTCACAACATAGATTAACCACATAGATTCGACATGGATTAAATAGATTTAGCATAGATTAACCAAATAGATTTCACAACTTCAACCCGAGCCTACAAAACTACGAACTTCGCTTAGCGCGTGGTATGAAGACTCGCTAACATGCCAGAAACACTTATATATAGGAAGTACCAGTGGCGTATCCACCATGTTTTGGACATGCCACGTCCTCCTCGTCTTCGGCGCTAGGCTACGTTTCGCATTTTGTTTCCCTAAAACAATACATACTTAGATCACACATAGATTACGCTAAAGTACATATATATTACACATAGATTCCTCATAGATTACTCAAGTAGTTTTCCCATGAATTAGATTTCAACAACTCATCACCGGTCTACAAAACACTAAGTTTTGCATGACACTTAGTACAAAAGTTGGTAACATGTCAGAAACACTTATATATAGGAAGTACCAGCGGCGTATCCACCATGCTTCGGACACGTCACTTCTCCCTCGTGTTTCCATGCCATGTTACATTTAGTGTCTTACAACCATAACTATACATAGATTCATCAGATAGGTTCGCATAACATCATAGTCGATCAAGATTCCCACATAGGCTATCATGATAGAATAAAGCTTCATAAGTTTAGTTGATCCTGAGATTAGAATTATGGTTTTAGATTGCAGACATATGTGTGGCTCGTGCAAAAGTCTCAAAAATAAACAAAGAATCAAGACAATCAAAGGCTCAAGTCTGAAATCATACATAAAATCAGGATAACATAAAAGATGGGCTCCTAAAACTTAGAGTGTTCCGGGTAGAGGAACGGTGACTAACCAGAGTGATTCGAACCCCTTTCGAATTGAGGTAACGTGTCTTGACTTACTTAGACAAATATGTCATCGATGTTAGGCCTACGATATTCGTCCTTTTGGTCATTTTACGTACCCAATTGATTAGAAATTTCGAGACTTTGGCAGGACATGAATAAAACATCAAGGAGTGGGACTAGTTGTCACGGTCTGAGTTTCACCTCTAACTTGACAACATCGCACCCTAATAGCGTTGGTACTTATCCGTAGCTAAGACCTATTAGAATAGTATGGAGATTTTCCATCAAGGTTTGGATGTCACTCCTGTCTTGAGGGCAAATCTTGTGCAAAATATAAACACTGATTAACAGCGTTTTCAAACCATCAAGTGTATATTGTGTCAGCCTTAGGGAAGGCATGTAAGTTTAGAAGCGAAATGTGCGGCTAGAGAGCTGGTACGGTAGAATGCATAAGTCTTAAACAACAGATAAGAATCAAGATTCCTAGAACTATAGACTAGGGCAAGTATTCCTACTTATCCTAATTCCCTATAGTTATGGCTCTGATACCAATCTGTCACACCCCAACCGATGGCGGAAACATCGGGGTGCGAGCACTATGCGTTCAGATTGCTCATGAGAATTTCCATAACGCTATTGTTTCAATAAAAATTAATAGATTTCATGCCAAATTGTCTAACAACACGTCCACATCAAAATAAACCACAAGTACCATCAAACATTGTTTATAGACTAGGTTAACTAGGTGAGTTTCTAAGCTTCATCCTAGCTCGATTCCATGTTTTCAGCGTCCTATCAGCCTGCAACATGTATTAAAATAGAGTCAGTACAAAAATGTACCGGCGAGTATACAAGTTTTAATAATAGCATAATAGTTTAAAACAACTCATATCCACAGCGTAAGAATAAAATAGTTTCAGCCGTGCTAGTGTCGCAGTCCACGCAGTGATAGCCCAAGTATCCCGATGCTTTAGTGTTTACCCAAGTCTCAAGGTAAACTAGAATCCTCCTAACAATACCCCCCGAGAATAATGGGAGAGGTGCACTTCCTATAGCGCTACTATTGTTAAGGCGGAACTACACACCCTGGATTAAACGTCACATAGCACAAAATAGAATACTAGAATGCACAAGTTTCACGTACACGTAGGATAGAGTATAGTTTGCAAAAGTATCAAGTCTCATAGTTTATAGCATACATGTTACATCCCAAAGTTTAAAACAAAAAGGGATCGAGTATACTCACAGTGATTGCTTAACAGTACAGACTGTTATTGGATCAAAGGGAGCTCTCTTAGAATTAGCCTGATAGATTACAACAGATAAGAGCCGGGCAGAATAATCGAGATTACGCAAAGTGTCGGGACAATCACTGGATCAGACGGCTGTCCGATCGGATGGCTATCCGATCGGATTGCCAGTCGATCGAGTGGCCATGTGAGAGGGAATGGATGACTGCCCGATCGTATGGCTGTCCGATCGGGTGGTCACTTGATCCAGGTATTAAGTTTAATGTTGGTCACCTTGATCGGATGGCAACTCGATCGCCGGGCAGAATAATCGAGATTACGCAAAGTGTCGGGACAATCACTGGATCAGACGGCTGTTCGATCGGATGGCTATCCGATCGGATTGCCAGTCGATCGAGTGGCCATGTGAGAGGGAATGGATGACTGCCCGATCGGATGGCTGACCGATCGGGTGGTCACTTGATCCAGGTATTAAGTTTAATGTTGGTCACCTTGATCGGATGGCAACTCGATCGGATGGCTATCCGATCGAGTTGCCAGTCGATTGAGATTTCCAAAGTTCCAAGTTTCTGAAAAAGGTTCTAACAACCTGAATGCTAGACAGTTGCTACCCGATCGAGTTGTTGTCCGATCGGATGGTCATCCGATCGGATTGTCACTCGATCGAGTGATCCTTGTCTCGTTTGTAACTTTGTAAAATTTCTAAGTTTTTTTTAGATTAACTAGGACGGCACAGGTCATACTGCGACAATGATAAACCCACTATCTTACAGCCGTTCTGACCGGATGGGAATCACCCTTGTCCGGTTAGGCGTCTGTTTGCAGCGGTTGATGTCGGAATCTGTTCCATGGTCGCCTCTTCTGGAAACAATCCGTTTCCAAACCTACTGTAGACTACCCATCAAGTCTACAGTCCGTTTGTACCCGGATTTCACCGTTTGAAATGAAAGATTGAAGGAAAATGAAGGAAACTTAGGTTTAATCATAAAAATCGTAGATCTAACTTAGATTTGGTGCAAAACACCTGAAATTCCTTAGATCTGAGCTAGATCTTGTCAGGAATGACATCATATGGCAGTTTGTACCACCACCATTGATGACATAATCCTTAAGAACGCAGATCTGGGAGATTTCATGGTGAGAAGTGTGATTTCAAAGGTGAATCACGTAGAGAATGAAGTGTAGATCAAGAAAGTACAGGGATCTAGTGTAAAACGTACCAAAATAGCCGAGAAATCGAAGGAATAAGGTGTTCGTGCGTTTGAGTCGAGCAGGGCTGTCACATCAGTGAAGGACTGATGTGACATCTCCTATTTATAGTGTGAAGGTGGGTGACAAAGGGGCAGTGCGCATGGATCGGGTGGCAACTCGATCGAGTAGCCACTCGATCGGGTGGTCATCCGATCGGATTGTCACTCGGCCAATCCATCCCTTTCGTGTTTCCGTTTTCGCGTGTTAGATCAAGCGTTGCGTTGCGTATTTGTTGGGTAATAGCATAAACATTATAATTTAGGCAATAGAACCTATCGTTTTTTCAATGTTTCATAGTTTCCGCCAGTGACAAGACTCCAGTCCCTTGTTCAACCAAGTCTCGAGTTTCACGAGCCTCAAGAGTCAGGCACCCAAGTATATAGATTTAGACATTTCAAGCATATAGAATTAGGCATTCCCAGTATATAGGATTAGGCATTCCAAACATATAGAATTAGACATTTCAAGCATATAGAATTAGATATTTCAAGTATATAGCATAAGACATAGAATTCACCAAGTATCAAAGTTTTAATGACTTCATAGATTAGGGTCAAAATTGCCAATAGGCAAAGCCCAGGGACCAAATTTGCCAAAAGTCTAAAGTTTAGGGACGCATGGCGTTACATGTTGGCTTCGTACGAACCCATATGGGTGCCTTCGTATGAAGCTGCCATGGTCTTAGATATCAGTACAAACCTACAAAGCAGTCCTTTCGTACGAAGTGACTCTCGTATGAAGGTACTGTTACATCACAATACCTTGGTTTCGTACTGGATTTCACTCTATTCTATACAATATTCAACACACGCTCTATCTAGCTATTCGCACAGTGGCAGACATACAAAATATGCACCAACAGATTCCCCCTTGGCTATCACTTTCGAATCGTCACGCTAAAAACCTTGAACCGTGTTTGAATATTCTTTAACTTCATATAATCTGTAACTTCAATCAGGCATCTTGAAATCTTCAATATATTCCCCCTTGATTGATGATCCGGGTTTGCTTTTGATAGTTATGAACAAATTCCCCCTTAAATGAATCTTCAGGTCTTTGTTTGCACATTTCACGACTCCTCCTCTGATTTGCTAAACTGCAATCCTCACGAACAATCACCAGATTGAAACTAATCAATGCAGTAATCTCTGTTTCAACCGTAACCACATCTTTCATTCGGTTTTTGATATGACATTTCAGCAACACGATCTCGCATTCCGCTTGCTTGATCTAAGAATGTACAAAAACCCAACCGGCAATTGAAAGAAACTTCAAATACCCTACTGGTTAATTTCAAATAAGTGATTCCCCCTGAAGATCCGATATCCCGTTTTCCGTGATCACTTTTAAGCACCTTCAGAATGATTGATCCGTGTAAACGATATTCTCCACAATCAGCAAATCTTCATCAGAATAACGCGTCATCTGGTAATGGACTCAGATCTCCAAAGCATTCGTCCACAATCAGATTCACACTCTTGGATAATCTAGGTCTCAGAAGCTATCATCCATGATCAAATTCACATTTCTAGACAACTCTAAAGTCGAAACCACCCGAATACTGTTGCAGTGTCATGAATTTCAAAAATGCCGAAATTTCAACATATGACATTGAAATTTTTATTCCCCTTCATTTTTGCAAATTCTGACGTCTCATCACTGAATTCCCCCTTAAACTGAGCAATTCTGTCTTTTAACATCTCTGCAAAACTCGACTATATTAAGAATATAATAATTCTGCCACCAGAAGTCAGTTTTTCATCTATGCGGATTTAACAATTTTTGGCCCATAAAAAGTCAGATACTCTAGATAGTAGACATGCTGCATCAGTATCATGACTACCCCACCAATATTCACAATTTGTGATCATCTGTATGCTAAAGACCCGGATTGAATTGACAATGAAATACCAAGTGTTCCCTTCATACGAAGCTATGACTGCCCCTTCGTACGAAGCTGTGAGCATATGACAGTTAAGCTTCAAAGCTCCCTTCGTACGAACCCATGAAGTGCATTCGTACGAACCTATGATAAATCTGACAGTTAAGCTCGTTCATACGAAGCCAAGTGTGTGCCTTCATACGAATCCAGGAGTGGATTCGTACCAGCATGTATGACAATCTTAATACGTCCCTTCGTACGAAGTTGCGCGTTCGTACAAAGCTAAGCTGATATCTCAAGAACACTTTCGAACACTTTTTTCGATCCAGAATCTTTAATACTTTGAATTTCGAGATGAAATTCCACAGGATTGTGTGAAAATCAATTTCGATCAGAATGATGTCTTCAATTTTCAATTCCATCAGTGAATTGATCTTCAATTTGATGTTTTTTTATGATTTTTACGTCAAAACTCACTATGCAACCAAAATCTATGAGTGTAGGTGATTCAACCAACTGTTAGATCGATTGAATCGATACCGTAGCTCTGATACCACTTGATAGTCCAGGACACGTCGAGTTTGACGGAGCTTTGGTCCCGATATGATTGGTTCAGTGATAAGAAAGGAGTAGAAGTAGAGAAACGACACCAAACAATCACTTATAATCTGGTTTCTATTAGTATATGAAAATTACATACCCGTGAAACCAGTTGGACTACATGTCCCCTCTGGGATCTAAAAGCTTGTCCAACTCAAGACCCAAGCATCCTATATATAGGCATACTAGCTTCGTACGAACCCACATGGGTGCCTTCGTATAAAGCTGCCATGGTCTTGGACATCAGTACAAACCTACAAAGTAGTCCCTTCGTACGAAGTGACTCCCTTCGTACAAAGGTTCTGTTACATCACAATACCTTGGTTTTGTACTGGATTTCACTCTATTCTATACAATATTTAACACACGCTCTATCTAGCTATTCGCAGTGGCAGAAATACAAAATATGCACCATCAATATACAAGTATGGGGGGGCCCTATTTTGGTAGAGGTTGACCCATTTATGGTAAAACACATCTTGTGATCAACCCTCACTTATCAAGGATTTCATTGTTGGCCTGCACGGTGTATATGCTAGGCCTCAATGATAAGCCAAAGCTTGGTTGATCGACTTGTCTAACACGGTCTATATGTTTGGTTTGGCGCGGACCACGAATTGGTAAGCTCATATTAAAATATATACGTCTTTATATATCTTATTATTATAACGTCACCCGTTAAATAAAGATCAATCACCCTAACTAATCACAAGTGCCACTAGCACGCTATACGGACCAACACACATATCCTTGATGGACCCATAAGAGGGATCACATCTAGAAGGATCGTTTAGTATAGTGTGTAAAGAATAGTTGGATGTGTTTAACCTAAACCTACTTGACACTTCTTTAAAAAGAGTCTTCTTCTAGGCAAAGACGTTGAATTAATTTTAACCGGACCTAATTCCATTTTAACCTCAAAACATAATTTGTAAATCTAATAAAAAGCCTTTAATCGGGTCTTTTTTTTTACTTAAATTCACCACACCGCTTACCCGCAACCTAACTATCATTCAATCCAAATGGAGTCAAAAACCCAAAGCAATACTCATCATTTTCTTAATATTCTCTGTTAATTTCTATTACTTGAATTTATTATCTGGACATAAACAAACAAACAAATGATAACTAATTAACTAGTCGGTAATTAAAAGTTGACTAGTAAAAGTTGTGTCATTTGGATTCGATATTTGGTTCTTACATATACTTTACTACAAACGATAGGTACACTTACCTATTGTGTATGTTTAATAATAATCATTTTATTATAAATTTAAAACTATATAAACGTGTTTTAAGTTATTAAGTTGACTCGCCTAATCGTGCTAAAAGTTACTAAATTTAACACACCTAAAACACGCACATTAGCCGCCTTCATCAGATATATATGATTTGATTAGGTATTCATTGTATTATCCTTATTGTATTCATATATATAGTTGATTAATAGCACATAATATCTTACGTGGTCTTCATTATTTCTACAAACTATTACAAGCTTAGGATTCTTGCATTCTTCTCTCCTTTCACACCTCTCTTCACCGTTTTTGCCACCATTGGTTGGTCGTTTGCTTTCTTCACCCCTCGTCTAGCTTGTGTAGAAGTATAACATCATACAAGCCCGACAAAACAAATCATTGTTATCAATTTAAATTATAATTTTATTTCGTGATTTGTTTCAAGCTATGCTTCGAATTGACACGAAGTCTAGCTTAAGGTGGCAAGTTAGCGATAAATATATAAGACATAGTATATTAGTTATAATTTTGTGTGATTATCTCTTATATATTAGATAGGCTATATGAGTTAGGATTTATTGTAATTATCTTCTATATATTAAATATTGTGTATATCTTTTTTGAAAGGCGGCACATCAAACATATTTGTTAGGGTTAGGGATGTAAATGAGTCAAGTTGCGTGTGAGGTACTCAAGATCAACTCGTAAAAATCTTAAGTTGATTTAGCTTAAATGAACTCGAGTCTAAACCTAAAATTAACCATTTTGACAAACAAGCCAGAGCCCAAACTTCAACTTAGGTTATATATGTGTGATTGTGTGCCTAAAGCTAACTTAAAATAAAATATGGAACACATTTGTCTTTTGTTGTGGATTTGTTTTGTTAATAAAGTATTAAGTAATAAATAAATAAACAAAATAAGAAATAAAGTAGTAAATGAGATTTTAAAAATAACAAGAAAAGAAATAATTATTTTTATATCCAGTTTCCGGTTCATTCGGTTCGCTTAATAGCTAACCATTATTTAAATGAAGACAATGCAGATAGACTTAACTGAACCATAACGTATCAAATCTCTGCTCGATTCTAAAACGTTGGATGTGTAATCCAACACCAGTTGATATTCTCCAAGGTGAATAAATGATTCTCAAAAGCAAATCAATAACGTTTATAGATCTAAACCTTGCATAAAACTTTTTACTATAAAGAAAATTATATAATAGGATTGTTTTGAAAATGAGAAAGAGGGAAGCATGAGAAGAGGTAGGGACAGTAATGTCAGCAAAGAAAGCAAGAAGTCCATATTTGAAAATGAGACAAAGCTGAAGAAGTTTCCATGTGAAGAAGATGTTCTCTTACTTCAATCACGATTTCTGGGATTCATGCATGACACACTCTTTAATTCAATCTTATTTACAGTTTCCAGGACCTTTTTCAGCCCCCCCCCCCCCCCCCCCCCCCCCCCCCCCCCTTTGAACATATGTGTATATATAATTTACTCTTCACCTCTTTTCACTTTTGTGACATTGTTTGCTTTGACTAATAACATGGATTGACCAGTCAACAAACCTGACTCAATCCCAACATATGTAATATCATGCGTCCTGTCCCCACTCCCATAACCATCTTCACATCAAAACTAGGGTTTTCTAGTTTTTCTTAAATAATTATTACTTTTATAAATTATGATTAAACAAGAATTAAGCCCTCTCGCGTTGCGGCATGGAAGTAAAATCGTGTCATAACGCCAATGTCATGCCACCGTCAACAACCACCAACATCGAGTCGATCTAGGACCCACGCGTTATGGTGAACTGTCAAACGGGAAAAATAGGCGTAAAAACACTGAACCACACATGTACGTTACGCCGTGTTAACTCGCAAAATTTTGAATGAAATGTAAAGCGAAACGAAAAAACGTTCAACCAAACACGCACGTTGCAGTATGTTAACTCGCAAAATTTAGAATGAAACGTGAAACAAAAGTTTGTGAAAAATGAAAAACATAGGGGACCAAAGTTGAAATTTAAAAAATTGTGAGGTTAAATTGCAAATAATGAAAAGTTTTATGTTAAAACCATAAAACGAAAAAAAAAAAAACAAACTTTGTGGTGTTAAAATTACAAATTTTGGGTTATAATGAAAAAAAAAACCAAATTTTGTTAGGTTAAAATTGTAAAAGATGAAAAGCTTTAATGGTAAAAGTTAAAAATTAATTTTTTTAAAAACCTCAAAGTTTGAGGTATAATACCCTCATACATAAAAACGTGTTACTAATTAATAGTATGTAAATTAGTTTTACTAATAGAATGAGTATGTCATTATAATCTGAAAGATAAAAAATACAGTAGTTTATACTTTATCCGCATAATATTAATATTATTATTATTAATAATATGTCTTTAGGGGTAGAGGATCCTGTAAAAAGTCCAACTTTTGTAAGAAGTGTGAGAAATAATTTGGGAATGACAAGTGTCCCTTATCTTAATTAATTCAAAAGGGTATATTAGTAATTGTCCATTCTTATCAATTAATTGATTTCCAAAGATAACTGCCAAAAATATCAGGCGATATATTAGGGATGTGATTCGAATTCGATTTGTTCTATACATTTAATTGTTTACGGTAAGTTCTTTTTGTAGTGTTATATTCCCCAGTCAATAGTGTTATATTATGTACAGGTATCTTTTAATCTCATTTTCATAGTGTTTTATCCCCCATCAATATTGTTTATTCTGTATAGTGTCTTACAGGAAACAGATAGTGTTATATCTTTCTATAGTATTTTATCATGTAATATACTGTTCCTTTCATAGTGTTTTATCCTCATTAATAGTGTTTTATTCTGTATAGTCTTGAATCATAGATGTTTAAAACACCACACCATGAACAATGTCTCCAGATAAAACACCATGACTTGAATCATAGTCATGATGTTTTAAAATCTGGGAATGTTTTTGTATTGATAAAACACCACGCCATGAACAATGTCTCCTGATAAAACACCATTACTTGAATCATAGTCATGGTGTTTTAAAATCTGGGAATGTTTTGTATTGATAAAACACCACGCCATGAACAATGTCTCCAGATAAAACACCATGACTTGAATCATAGTCAATTTATCCAGTTGTTTTAAAACACCACGCCATGAATCTGATTATAGATCTCTTTATGATAACGTATGAAGAATATGCAACCAAAGACATCCTACAATTAAGGTGAATCATTAATTCCAATATTTAAGGAAAAAGGAGTGAATGTAGGAGTTTTTAGTTGTGTAGGTTACGGTTACCATATTTCAAACATTTAAAAAGACACTATTGCCCTTCAATTTTACATAAGGTCCCTCTAATTAAAACACAATTTACATTTTTATACCCTATTAATCTCAACCATTAGATCAAATATCCAATGGTTTAAAACACTTCTTACCCTTCTTACATTTTAGACACTTTTTACCATATCCCTACCCTGTCTTTATATAATTGTTTACTTTTGAATAGACTGGATTAAAGTGTAAAACGGCCATTTAGTAAAGACATGTCGATGAAAAATTACTTTATGATGGATGGAGTAATTTTGTAATAAAGTATATACGGTCTTTTTTAGTTTTTATATTTGATAAGATGAAAATTAATAGCAATTGGACGCAATTATGAATAAATGTTTTAGTTATTTTTTGCCACATTAAGGGTTCTTAGTTCGAGTACAATTTAATTTAGAGAGGTTGTGGTCTAGTGGTTGGAGAGTTGAGGTTTTCAATGGAGACTCAAGTTTAATTCCCACTTGTGCTATATTGGGGTGGATATTGGGCAATGATGGTCACAAATAGGGATGGCAATGGGTCAGGTTCGGGTTCGGGTCGGGTATTGCTAATCCCATACCCATTTGTAAAATCGTGTCTCATACCCGGCCCAATACATGTCGGGTATTTGTCGGGTAACTATCCGTCGGGTATCAGGTATATCCAATGGTATCGGGTATACCCATTAGTTTGTTAAAAGATAGACGTTGTGATTTCCAAATACATTTCTTTACTATTATAATTATTATATAATTTTATTTATACAACAACTATTATAAACAAAATATTTACATTACATACATATAAGTTATATCATAAATTAATAATATCTTTATAAAACTTATACACTTATATGTATATACTTCACAACATATAAAATATAAATACTATTATCAAATACATATACTAAAAGAAAATTTATTTTTTCAAATTAGGAACATACTAAAATAAATCACTAATAGACAAAGTTTAATGGAAAAATAAAAATATAAATTAAAAAATTCGGGTATATGATCGGGTATACAGTTCGGGTAAACGGGTATGTGGTTTCGGGTAATCGGGTCGGGTATCACCTAATCCCATACCCGATCCATACCCGCGAAAATTTTTAAAACTAATCCCATACCCGGCCCAATACCCATCGGGTATCGGGTATACCCGTCCCATTTGTGTCGGATTTCGGGTATACCCGTCGGGCTCGGGTATTTTTGCCATCCCTAGTCACAAACCCACCGAGGGCGGTTGGATCCTGAGCTGCACCCCGTTTTCATCCAGTTGTTACTCTAGCAGACTTCTCGTGTGGAGGCAGTACGGTTTTCAGGGGAACGCCGTTACCAAGTCTGACCAACGCAACGCGTGCCTGGTTAAGACAATGTAGTCTGGACAAATTTTGGCTAGCGCCGCCATTTAGACGGTGTGACATTAAGTCACTCAAAAAAGAAAGTGACCGTTCAAAAAAAAAGTAAAGAAAAAGTACACTACAAATTAATGACATTTGATTTAAGGTAATATATATAAAGAATAGGTCTATTGGGGATGGTTCAAATGAAAACCACTTTTAATGCGAAAACGCGAAAACTAACTAAAAAAAACCTAAAAACACACCAAATTATTTTTTTTACAATTTTTTTTATCAAAAATCGCTAGTTTTTATATATATATATATTTTTTTTGTAATGCACATGTGTAATAATACACGTGTAGTACACATACACCTGTGCACTACAAATCTTCTTTTTTTTTTTAATTTTTTTTATATAAAAAAAATAGCGAAAGTTGGTAAAAAAAATTGATATGTTTTTTAGGTTTTTTTAGTTAGTTTTTGAGTTTTCGCGTTAACTAGTGGTTTTCATTTGAACCTTACCCTATGTCTATAACTATTGAATACTAATACCAAAAGGCACATTGCCTAGCGATACTAAGGTTGTTAAATGGTGTCCTCTCCTATGAGGTTAATAGTTCAAGTTTTACGATGGACAATTATGCAAAATAAAGACTAGTTAAATTGTTAAAAAAAAAAAAAAAACCTATTGAATACTGATATACTCAGCCAGCAAATTGTGAAAGTTGAAAAAATAAGAGAAGATAAAAGAAAGAAAATCAAGTTCCCGACCTATAACTAGAACATCGAAAGGGAGTACTAGTACTAAGGAGAATTTTAGAAAATATATCACATTTCATAACTATTATTGTATCTTGTTATATGTATTTCTATATATATAGGGCTCTTGTCATAATAAATAAAAGGATTTATTTTGCTCATCATGTGTAGCATTTTTTAACTTGCCGCACAAGCGCTCTAAATTGATGTACAATTATTGCACAAGTGTAAAAATTATACATACATATATGTTGGCATAATATAATTTCTTGAACTTGTACAATAGAATACTTTGCGACCAGCGTATCTGCTCGTCTTTGGTTGGGTTAGGGGGAAACATGCTTGTGTGGACCTCACATGGGTTTCCCCTCTGGTTGGTTTAAGGGAAAATAGGTTTGTAACTGGACAAGCATCAAGAAAGGCAGAATTGAAGAAAGTTGATAAGCACGCTAAAGCTTGTGCAGAGAACCGGTATGTTTTTGTCCTTTTTGCCTTTGACACATTTGGTTCCCTAGTGACAGAAGCTATCCAATTCCTGATCAGGGTCCAACGGGTCATCCACAACAATTGTTCAGCCCCAGGGGACAAGGTTTTGTCTTTGGTAGATTAGTGTTTGCAATTAAGAAAGGGGTGACGACGCACTTTGTTGTCCATCTACTTTCTTTTTTGATGTAACTTGGTAAGTATGAATGAAAAATATGTTACTGAAAAAAATAGAATATTATCCATATGATAGAGACCACAAAAACTAAAGGAAAATAGAATATTATATTATATAATAGAATAATTTTCAATAATTCTATGCAATTGGTGGTTGTATGCTTTGCATAAACTTAGTTTTGTGCTCATGTGTTGTAAGATATGTAATATTGTTTGTACACTGACTTAGTTGTGTCCAGTGGCGAAGCTTGAAGTTTTCATCGGGGGGGTCGAAAACGTATATACCCAAAAATTTCTATAGAACCGGGAGGTCGAAAACGTACATACTCAAAAATTTCTATACGAAAACTACATGTAGAACACTACTGAGCGAAAAGTTCGGGGGGGCGGGCGCCCCTCCCGGCCCCTTAAATGCTACGCCCCTGGTTGTGTCTTGTCTTCTATTGATTGGGTGTGCATTGCGTAAAACTCTAGAAACCTCTCCACCTCAAGAATACCACCCCAACAACAAAAGCATCAACAACACTTCCTCCCTCTTAAAAACTAAAAGTCATCGCCATTTACAACAACCACCAGACGACCACCATAACCACCTCCATGAGAAGCATCCACCAACAATTTGAAAATGAATATGCTGCGGTTCAAGGCGAGTAGCTCGAATCAGGATTCACCTTATTCGGTATCGATTTTGGGTCAGGATAATGGGTTGGGTTCAGAGTTTGTGACTCCTCCCAAATCACCTCACATGTTCTTCAAATCACCTCACAAGGTAAACATATAAACCCTAATTTTGACTTTCTGGTCTTTGACTCTTGAAGATTTGGTTAATTAGTAGTTGAAGTTTGAATTTGTCAAACCTCATTCTATCCAATTTCTGAATTTTATGTTCCTTAAAAGATTAATAGTGGTTTTAAAAGAAAATTATGAATGTGAAAGTTTAGTCACAAGATATGTGCATAATGAGTTGTACTATTTGTGTAGATCTTGATTTATAACAACTGAGTTCAAAATCGAGTCTCCGGAAACACATAGGAATTAAAACGGCGACGAGGGGGTTTACCGGCGTCGAGGCAGTGCATCGGAAATGGAACAAATTGCCCATATGTTGTCGTTAGATTCACCTATTGGTTATTTGTTTCGTTTTGAAATTTGAATATATTGTGCATTAACATGGTTTATGTACGTTTCCCATGTTTTCTACTTTTCCGTGCTTTTATTTAACCAAAGGTAATAATTTTCTACTCTTAGTATGCAGGATATGTGAAGCGGAGGACGAATCTACTGCACATGTTCTACTGAAATGCCAGTTTGCTGGTGCAGTCTGGACACAAGTACTCGGGTGGATGAACAGAAACATGGGGTGCGATACCGATACACTAAAGACCCTGCTACAGGATGTAAATGATATGACAGGGTCCATAATCAGAAGAAAGGCAACCCACGCTATATGTTTATGCACGTTGTGGTGTATTTGGCAATCACGAAATGAAAAGAAATAAAGGCAAAACGGGTGACACAAGAATATTAATAGAAGAGATTAAAGAGACAACTTTCTCCTGGTTAACTCACAGATCAAAGGTTCGAATGTCAACATGGGAGGTTTGGAGAACAAATAGCATCAATGTTTTATAAGAATTTATGCATGCTCCTGTACTGTAATTTTGTTTTCTGTATCAAGGCTTCCTAGAATCTTGCTGGGGGCTTTGGTTTGGTTGGTTAAGTTTGAATAAATTCCATTTGCCATTAAAAAAAATAATTTTCTACTCTTGGTGGGTCAAAAACTTCTGTTGTGAAGGTGTCAAATTGCTCCAGTTTCAGTGGAATAGATTTTGGTTAGAGGCTAGAAAATTTGTGGCTGCATTTGGGAGTAATGTATCTGTTTTGGGTTAGGTGAGGTTCTGTTGTGTTTGGGTGGCTCTTAAGGCTATAATTTGGCTTAGCTTAACTTCTTGCTAACGTGGTACTAATATATACTTTCTTATGGTGAGTGAATTTTTTTTGGTTGGCTATTAAAAAATCCTAACTTTTAACTTTTGGTGCTGCAGGCGTTAACTTGTCTTCTCTTGCTTTTGTTTAATCGAAGATATCATCACTCTATCTCTAAGTAGCATTGCAAGTAAGTTATGTATTGTTTTTTTTTTCTAATATTTTATCATATAGGTTTATGAATGTGTGGAATAGACAAAAATAATATGTGATTCTTGATTTAATGTATGCAGGTAGCTTATGCTAGAGCCTTATTTCATTGGGTTAAACAAATGGAAAAAGTGTTGTTAACACTTTTCTAGCCATAGGTGAGCCATTCGTAGTCATTAGTATACTTCACTTTATGAAGGCGATGTGAACTTTGTTTATTTGAATTTCATTTACCCATATTTATTTCATTTTTATTGTTTTATATTATAACGATGACTATAAATGGAAAACTGATGGTTGAACTTGATTTCAATCCAGGAAATGCCTTGCTGAAAACTTCACAGAACTAAGAGTGAAAGCTGCAAATATTTGCGAGATACAAGCTGAATTAAGGGCGATCATCGATGCACTTTACAAACGTGTTGAACCTAGATTTATATATGTTACGTCTTAATTTCTAAGCCCCCGGCATCATCGCGGCGGAGGCTTCCATCTAATTATTTTATATATGGTAACATATGACAGAAACCACAAAAACTAAAGGAAAAAAAAAAGAACGTATTCATCCGACTATTTTTATAACAAAACTGATCAAGATACAAAGATGATAACTAATTATGTAAAATAAAAGATATATAAAGTATCTACGTATGTGTTAAAAATGTTCTGCATATTTTTTTTCAATTCCATTATATTTATTGACTAACTGTTTTTTGTTTCCTTGTCATACATGTCATATTTGGCTGCTGAGAGTTGCTGAAGTGTGTTTTGGGCTGCTGGGAGTTGCTGGATAAAGCTGGGCTGCTGGGCTTCTAAAGGGCTTTCTCAGATATGCGCATATATGAAGCGGGTGAAGGCTCCGGGTTACCCAGTGTTAGTTTTGTCATCTGGATCCTATATAAGTCTGCCTTTGAGTATTGTGCACCTAACTTCAGTCATTTTTCCTTAGTCTCATCTTTGTGCAATCTCTCTCTTGTTTTAGGCGATATAGGGTTTCTAAGAGAATCACTCCGATTCTCTTTTCTGTTGTTGATTCCTATATATTGTCTATGCACATTATCATATTGATAATCTGCTTGTGAGAAGAGTTGTGAGAGTGAGGTTTTGTAGTTCATCGCATTTCTGAATCGTTCTATTTTTTTAGGTTTAATAAAATCTTGTGTCTCTGTTCTTAATACCAGTTATTTTGACATGGTATCAGAGCTTTAATAGCTCTTGGGGATTTGTGTTTGTTTCCGTTGTTCGTTATTCTGATTCTTCATCATCAGAACCTAGGGTTCTTGATTTGGGGTTTTTTCATCTAGTGTGATTCCGTCATTGTTCCGATCCTTTGTTTTCCGCTGCTTGGTTCTATGTGTTTCTGGGTTGGTCTCTTGCTACTGGTTCTGATTTTGAAGGTTTTGTCGCCTTGGAGTTTGTGTCGTTCGAGATACAGAGACCCCAAATCTAGGGACGCGGTCTTGGACCAGTGGAATCTTGGAAGCTACTTTTCTGTTTTGGGGTTCAACCTTGTAGGTTGTAAAATCTTATTCAGAACCGGAGAAACCCTTGCTAGGGTTTGCAATCTTGGTGAGATCTTTCCTTGCTTTATTTTCTTGTTTGTTATTTCTATTTTTGCATTAGGCATATTTGCTTGCCGGACTAGTCGGGCCGGTATTGATCGGGACACAGGAAGGGTACATCCTGTTGCATTTTTAGTTTTTAGCTGTTTGTTTTTTTTTATTCTTGTTTGGCTGCTATTTGTTTTCCATTTCTGTTTACTACTTGTTGTTGCTGATTTTTAGAGTAGGTATAGTCGGCTCCCATGATAAGGCTTGCAGAGGCACCTTGAGTGATGATCCTCTGATCTGGTCCCTGTCAAGGTTTCGCCCTTTTAGGATCTGTGGTTGTTGTGATTCTTTAGTGTTTTTGTTGCAATTCTCTGGCTGTTGTTTCTTGATTGTTCATGATTTGGTGTTATAATGGTTGATGGTCCAGTTGTCACAAGTGGTAGTCCTAGTGATCCACCACCTGAGACACTTGTGAGTAAACTTGATACAAGTGACCTGTTATACTTGCATCCGTCTGATTTGAGCAACTTGACTATTGTTTCTATTAAACTTAAAGGTGTAACACCTCGGAAAAATCATGTCCAATGTAGTAACAACACGTGTCATGGACTTTAAACGTGTAAAGAATTGTTTTCGAAGGACTAAAGTTGACAAACGGAGAAAGTATATATGTGAAAGGATCCAGAGTGTCAACATTTGAAAATTTTGCCCGTCAACGACCCTACACGATGTTTATAGCCTTAAACGAATAAATTGTAAAACGTAGGAAGCCGTTTGTGAAAGAAAGTGAAAGTTTACAAAACGCGAGGGTTAAATGTGTCAACATGTTAAATTAATACCTCTGAGTGACCTTTTATCAAACCCGGAGCTTCGTAACAATTAATTATACTCCCAAGAATAAGTGACAAAAATTTCACAAGGTTTCGATATCGTTTGAGATAAATACGTTAACTTTCGTAATTAAAGGGTTAAAAGCGTCAACGAGGCAAAACTTGTGTTTGTGTTTTCGGTTATCGTTTAACAAAACCGGACCTAACAATGTTTGGTTATATCATAAGGATCATAAAAATATAAATTATATGGGTTAAATGTGCTTGAAATGAAGATTATTATGTTTTAAAAGGTCCAGGGGGTGAAACTGTCAAGTTTGAAACCTGTTTGGCTGGTAATCCACCTGGTGGCGTCACGCCACACCTGTATCCCTCTGCCGTCGCGTGACGCGACGGCATGATCTGGGCAGAAATCCATGCATAGGTGCATGTTCTGCAAGTTCTTCACCCATTTCAGCTTTAACTCGATTCTATTGACTATTTGCTGGTTTTATATACCACATGGGACACCTGTGATCATCAGAGAAGAGCCCTAACACCTGTAATGATATGGTGATGTCCTCTAGTAGTATAAATAGGTGAAGTCTGGGCAGCATTCTCACTTGCAAGTTCAATCTTTCATACTCTCAAACTTTCTCAAGCTTTGGAGCTTTCAAACACCTTCTCTGGAGCATCCTGACTTGGAAGGAAGCTCTCTTAGTCTAAATTTTCGTGCTAAGGACCATTGTAAGCGTTCTTAGCTCATGTAGTTAAGTTTTCATTAGTGTAATGACCGAAAGTCAAAGATATCGTAATTGCGCTTTGACTTTGTGATTAATCACTAACGGTCCAACCATTGTTCTAATTGAAAGTGGCTATGTGTTGGTAATTATGTAGGTGTTAAACCCTTAAAAGGGCACCTCCTAATTATCATGTTATCTCAGTCAATTGTCGGGTCAAACTACTTAACCGAAAAGTCAAATGAGTCAGTTTTTGCAAAAAAAAACCCATAACTGATAATGTAGAAGATATAAATAACATTTTATCACTTAAACAACTTGGTAAATAATACAAGAACATGTTTAGGCATGTTCAACCTGACAATTCTGAGTGTTAGACTCGGTTCGCAACCGAAAGTCGCAAAAGTAGACTTTTGCTTTGACTTTCAGTTCTGACCCGATTTAGCTTAGTTTAGTTGTGCCTTAGGGTTCCTTTAAGACCATATTATGTGTTAGTATAACCCTCTGAGGTTATACAACATGGTCCCATAGAAATCTGAATCATTTACATGTTTCCGTTAAATGCTTAAAAGTTAACCATTTTGCCCTTATGTTGTAAAAATGAGGTTTTTGAAAATGTGAGAGGACAAAAATCTTTATTACTGATATATAAGTATGTCCTAAAAGTTTGACATCCATTTATGGTCTAAGATGAAAGTTATGCAAGATATCGTAAAACAAAAGCTTTTTGTTAATTAAATGGCATTTTTGGTATAAATCATAGTTAAACCCAATTTTTGACACCAAACTTACTACCCACTGTTATGATATAATATTTAGGGATTTTTGGAGATTTTTGTCGAATTTTATACTAATCATAACATAGAGTTCTAGTGTAAATCCGGTATTGACGAAAATGCCCTTTTTAATAATAAAATGAGTTTTACATATCATTTTGATACCAAACCTTTTCCTACTGATTTAATATGTTAAATAAAATATTTTAAGCTTTAGAAACTGATCATGACTTCAAAATTTTATAAACATTTCAAATAGCGTCAAATACCGACTTTTACGCTTATTAAGCGCATAGTATGGTTTAAAATCATATTTAACGCTTAAGACTTGTTACCTACTAATTTTAAAAATAAATTTTTATACTTTAACAGTAAGTATAAGTCCTGAACTCATATTTCCTAATTTGACTTTAAAACATACGTGAAATGACCAAAATGCCCCTACGGTGCATAGTTTGGCCATAAATGATGAACCTTACATATATATGATATCTTGCTGAATTAACTTGATAAAATAAATGTTTTTATTTATATTTTTTGGACCAGAACCTAAGATTATTATTTAACCTCTTTCATAAACAATAAAATGACCAAAATACCCTTACGGGGCTTAAATTGGTTTTAAATTCGTTTTGGGCATAATGGAAGATATCCAACTGATTTTACAACATATTTTAAGCATAATAACTTATGGAACTTGTACATGACTCTTTCGGTTACCGTTATGCATATACACGTTTGGCACGGTTTATGTAGCTAGTTTGCATAAATTAGCCGAAACGGGTCAAACCTTATCATTTTTACTTCAAAATCCAGAATGTGATCAGTTTTCCCATTTATTACAAGTCTTCTTACTTGTCGGGTCAAAGTCACATTCTAATCCGGTCTTCGCTTAATCTTGCGTTTTGAATCGTAAACCTTTCTTTAAAACTAACCGGTCTAAGTTATAACTTAAATAAGACCCGTTAGGAATCTAATAGGTTATTAAAACCTTCGTTCCACATTAGGAGCCCAGTAAAAGCTCCCTGTACTTGCTGATTAGAAAATACGACTGAGAATAAATTTCATTTAGCTCATGTAGATACTTTTAACTTATTTTCCCTTATACGGGCCTGGGATACGGTATTATAATAATACCGCTTGGTCAGGTATGAAATCATTTAATCGGATTGTGATTAATAAATTGCATAACCCGTTTTAATCTGTTTTGTTTGATACAAAGCCTTTGGGGGTTAATATGGTCGTGTCCTGGATATCCTCGGCTCATTCATTTGAAATGGCCACGACTTAAGCACGGGGTGTAGGCATACACCTGACAGTTGCGTATGTAAAACGGTATCTTACTCGTGAGGAAACTTCTTGTGGGCTTATACTAGTGGTGGGTCTATTAATCTTGTCTCGGCTCTTCTAACCGGGCCCCGAACGGACGACAAACATATAAATCTGTATACAAGATATTTTAAATAATTGTCCCAAATTATAAAAGATTTATGCCTTGTGCATCCAAACCAATTTTTATAAACACTTTTCAAAAAGAGTCAGTTAATTGTATTTACCAGTGTAAACTGACGTCTTTTTCAAAAAGATTAAGTGCAGGTACTATACGAAATGGGCTGGAAACTCCTGAGTATTATTAAAGAGTCTTGCAAGCTTTTAATACTTTAAATCTGTTTAACAATGTTTACTTTCTGTTTTAGATCCGCCTGTGGATCCACTTACAACCGTTGTGTAATATTTTATGTTACTTTCAAATTCGGTTTGTAATAATATTTAGTCTTCAGATGTGCACTAGACTGTGATTAATTGTCTATGATGATATCAACTACGTCACGATACTCCCCACCTGGCCCACCGGTAATACGTGGAAATGTCGGGGTGTGACATGTTGGTATCAGAGCCAACATTGAGTGAATTAAACACTAGTATTTTGTGTTTAATCTCAATAACACAGTTGCACATTCCTTGACTTCCGAGTCTAGGCAAAGGGCTTAGGATTAATCCTAATCTTAATTAGTTTTTGTCTTTTGTTGTTTTCTTTTGTTTTGACAGAATCAAAGACAAAATGCCTCCAAGAGTAAGGGGTAGAGGTGGAAGAGGAAAAGCCCCAATGGCAGCTAGAAACAACAATGAAGCCGGGCCATCTCACCGACGCACTCCATCAGCAACCCTTAGCTCTAGTCCTCATGAAGACTGGAGAACTTACTTGGAGCCCGCGAGACACTCAGTCTCACTCAGTTCCTCACCGTCCTACCTACATTCTTTCGGGCCACATCAAGACGAGGAGCCCCATGGTTCGCATCATTTTTTTATCCCGTTGCAGCGTTCGGGTTCTCACAGCTCTTTCCAGAACCCAACTCCCTATTTCCAAAGCCGGTTCAACCCGATGAACCAGGTACAAGAACCAGAGGGTCCAAACCCTTTGGGACCGGCTGACCACTATCCTGAGATGCAGGATATGGATGTGGATGAGGATCCAGATCCCGAGCTACCACCGACTAGGACGCCAATGCATCCCATTGATATATCAAGCAGATCATCCTTCCATGGTTCGCCTTACAGGGGCCCATACATGTTTGCTGAAAGATGGCCACATACAAGTGGGAGTATACTCCCCCTCACAACCCATCTCCACAACAGCAGCATGATCCCTCAGAGGATCCACATTTTAAGGCGGTCACGCCACCGCCATCGCCGCCACTAGAACAGCAACTGCCTCTAGAACCACCGAGGCGAAGAAGAGGTGCACGAATGTCTGTGCGTGGGGGTTTCCACTTCAGCACTCCCCAACACTCCAGCAACAGCAACTACCCGCCGCTGTATGAAGACCCGCAAATGGGTGGGCCTTCAAACCCAGTTTCTGAAGTCGACTCTGAGCCAGTCGCACCAGCACCGCACATGGGTTATGATAACCTAATTCCATCATACCCAGGTGCAGCCGGGTACAACCCGTTTGAGCTGCAAGCTTATTCGGGTTATAATTACAACAATGCCCCTCCCGTTGACCCGTACCATGAAGCGGTAAACTACAATGCTCACTACCCTGGACCCTATCCAACTACGTACCCAACTGGGTACCCAGCTTATGGGTATCAATACCCACCACCTCCTCAACCTCAGCTTCAACCACCGCAACAGCAGGAAATCCTTCAGCGGTTGCACGAGGTGGAGCAACAGGTAAACGAGGAGCGTAGGAGTCGCTGAGGTCTACTAAAGGGTTTGGCAAACCTTATAAAGGGGAAGAAGAAGAGGGATTATTGAAATTCCTTATTTATTTGTTTTGTAATTTTATTTCAATGAAGTCCCTGTGTGGACATTTTTATTTATGTAATTGGTCCCTGCGTGGACTTGTATTTCTTAATTTAGTCCCTGTGTGGACAATGTTATTTCCTTAAAAGTCCCATTTAGGGCAGCTATGTACTTCTTTCAATTTATGGGATGTTTTCCTTTCAAGAATTTATTTGCCATTATATATATGCATGTACTATATAAAACAAATCAAAATATCACTTCCATTTTAAATTTGATCTGCCAAATATTAAAAGAAAATCTTAAAGGTAAAAACCTAGCCCATATGTCATTTTAAGACATGGCCATGATGGTAATTCCTTTTTAAGAAACTAAATATTTGTTAACATCTGAAAACATGTTAGCACTCCTGACAACAGTGATACGATAAAATCACACTTGTCATCTTTATATTAGGTTCTTCCAATTCCTTATTCTTACCTAATGATTTAAACATCCATTAGTGATGATGTGCCTACGGACCATAATGATCATCCAATAAGACAAATGGAAGTTGTAGTCTATGACTCCTTGTCAATAAAGGTGATGAACTATGTTCAAACCTAAATGTCTCGATTCTATAGAATCATGGCTTATAAATTAAATCAGTCCTTGTGACTAGGCCCTTAGTGCCAACATCAATATCCTTAATAGTTTATAACTGGGATTAATTATAAGGTAAATTTCAAAATAAACCTAATAAAAAATTTGTCACACCCCCAAAATACAACCTAGGGAATGTCCCTGTTAGGCGTGTGACGTACCAACAATGAGCCACTAATTACATTGAACCCATTCAAGTTTATAAATAAAACCCTTGATTATTAATAATGAAAAGTACTATCAATAAGTTTAAATGAAAACCAACATGTTCAGCGGAAGCAAATAGTAACCCAAAGTTAAACTGTTTCAAAACCAATGTATAATATCAATAGTTCATTCACATGAATCCCTCCAGTCGACCCATAACCACTCCAGCTACTCCAGACAGCAAGTTCCAAATCCAATACATCTAACGACCTGCGAGCATGCAACAAGTGTATCAGACAACGCTGGTGAGTTCATAGTTTTACGAAAACATTGGTTACCAAGTGTTTAGTTAATCCATTGAAGTTAAATCCGAAAGTAATGTTGATAATACCCCGAATACAAGACGACTCCTGATTTACATTGCCCTTTCTCCAATGCTCCTATCAAAGCATTGGTCATGACTAGGTCATTAGTTAAACACCCGTCCTCCCATGTACGGGGTGAGGTTGCCAAACCTAAGTAGCGCTACCAACTAATACCATGTTACCCCTCAGGTAACCAAACAACAAGGAGGGACTTTAATGGTGATAGGATGAGTATATTATCCAACATTCTCGTTTTTACCCAAAAGACTTATCCCTCCCCGGGATACCCACTGACTGTCCCAACCACCAGGACGCATGCTCAAGAGATGAACTCACCTTGGTGGGCTCGGCAGAGTGTTTCACTTGTTCTAGTTATTAAAATCGATCACGCCCTATTATTGATTCCATTCAACATTAGGCTTGTATTCTAGTATGGTCACATACGCAATCATATAACACATAGCATCTAGGAATCGTGTATTACTCATAACGTATTTAAATGTTGCTCATCTAACACGTGAACTATTATATATCTAATACACCCTATTTCACAAATAGAACCGAAATAATACCATACAAGCTATCAGGTTATGCAATATAAATCAATTTGTAACAGACACTTATACTAGGCCCAATGTAAACTCTAACTTAATACTTTAGACTGTACGGCCCACTAGGCTTCGGCCCAATGTCTTTCACAATTAATCCCTAATACAACTCGGTTCATTATACTATGCATAACAAGAAGATGGGTAGCCCAGATCCTGATTCCCATTTGTTTCGCATACCATCAGGACCCATACACTTCACTTGTCAATACAATTAAATATGTGAATTAACTAAGTTAATGGTTCACCTAAACTTGGTGCAACCTGTGATGATAATTTACCCTTTATAATTAACTCGCGACCAATCTTCTATACCCAAACCAATCGAGCCCAATCAATATCCATTACCAACTGTGCAGCCCCAAGCATTGCAAATTAGGTCCACCTAAAATGCTTTAAGTGTAAATCTTTTGCATGAGTAGAAAACATTGTCAGCCATATGAGTTAATAATTACAATCGGTCCAATTACATTTAAGAGCATTAACTGTGATGTTGGCCCTTATCTAAATTCAATTCATTTAAAATCGTGAGGTCCAATAGAAATACTAATGTGTTCAGCGATTTCTTAACAATATACCATCCTATTCCTAATTAACAATATTACATAGTTAACCAAGCACACTGATTAAGATGTGCAGGAATCCTAATCCTCGTTACAACAATTTTGAGATCAAGGTCAACATACAATACCACTTATTTTTAACTTGATTCAATCCAACAAACTTCATCCCTATGTATCTTAACAATATCACTGATGATTCATTATGCATCACATTATAATTCGCCAATTCCCTAAGTCACGTAACCTCCTATCCGTCTATGCTTGTTGTCATGATTATGCACTAACACAAACATAAGTCATCTAGCCAAGGTGTAATTAATACATATTGCACGTAAATGGGAGCAATCGGTCAAGAATTAGTATAAACCAAAACATACTAACCGAATACTCACTGTTGCTAGACACGGGACCAATTTAAGGAGAATACAACTTCGAACAGATGAGGGATGTCGTCGGCATCAATGAACGAGGAAGGGAGGGTGTTTAGGGTTTGTATATGAAATCTGTTTGATACTCTGTTTTAGGGAAAGAAGTTTTACCTTGAAGATCGTTGAGTTCAAATACCTCTGAAATTGTTTGAGGTGTTATTGTGACTGGAACACCCTTTATCGAAGAATTGATGGCTAAGAGCTTTTTATCCTTAGTTTCTAATTTAGCTTTTTTCCAGAATTCTTGTTGGGTGTCCATGAAGATTGGTGCATCAGAAGTCAACAAAGTTGTGTACTTTGAAGACGACAGAGCATCAATTACAGAGTTGAAGGTTTCGGTATGACTTGGTTTTTCAAGTAAGCCCAAGTAATTATGTGGGGTTTTGAATGGAAGAGCCATTGAGAGATGAAGGTGATGAAGAACGGATGAAGAAGATGAGTGATTTTGAGAGAGATTGATGGTAACTACATTGAGAAAGGAATTTTGAATTCGATTCAATAGTGAAAACCCTATTTGGGGTTTTGATCAGGGTTTTATAGAGGGAAAAAGTGTATGCTGACGTGGCAGCGGTTACAAAAGATCTGACGGCCAAGTACTGCCCACGTGACAACCTCTTATGATAATGGAGGACAGTTGGGCTCTACCAGGCCCAATTACAATTTCTGTGTATATATGCGTTCAAGTTGGGCTTCGTGTGTGTGTGCACAAGGACTCACAATAACCAGCCCAATATAAAGTGTGTGTGCCCAAACATGTGTACACTATAATACCCGGCCTTAACGTAACATGTGTACGTTAAACATACTTGTGATGTAGGCGGCCCAACACGTGGACTACCAATCCGTTTTATACTTAACAAGTTTATAATAACACAAAACGTTATGCACAAGAAAGAGGGATGAATAACGAGAAGTTAGGATCATAAAAATTAAACGACACCGACCTTGAAAGTTCGGGTTGTCACATCATCCCCAACTTGAAAGAAATTTCGTCCCGAAATTTGACAAGTAAGCACAGAGAAGTGAAGTGATAAATCAAGATTGTTGCAGACTTTCCTCAGGTGCCACATCATCCCCAACTTGAAGAGGAATTTCGTTCGGAAATTCACCGGTAGTACCAGAATTAGATTGATCGATAGGAAAAAGTTGAGGATACTTGAGCTTCATCCGATCCTCACGCTCCCATGTGAACTCCGGTCCACGTCTTGAGTTCCAACGAACACTCACGATTGGAATTCGACTAAGTTAACGAACCTTGACTTCCTGGTCCATGTGTTCGATAGATTATTCCAGTAGAAGTATCACACGTGTTTCATCAGACAACCACTGTCTTAGATCCGAAACATAAATGACACCGCGTACGTTAGCCGATTCGTCGGGCAACTCGAGTTTGTAGGTTACGCTACCGATTCTTCCCAGACTGTAGAATGGTCCGTCGTGACGGCAGTTAAGCTTGCCATGCTTCCCAAGCATTCCACACCCTCCCAGGGTGAGACTTTCAACACGATACGATCGCCTACAGCGATCTTCCAGCGTTTCCCAAGTTTATCGGCTTTCCTGACGGTCACGCGCTGCTGCCAAGCGACTCCCGATCCAAACAACCTTCCCAAGAGTTTCGAGTACCAGTCCAAGATGATAACTGCTACAGTAATACTCAACCATAGGTAAGAGTCCTTCAAATTTGCACCAAATCCAGTCACACACATGCTCGCAGCATGTCTTAGAGTGCCAGGAGAGTTCGTTTTCTCTGATCGTTCGCCCAACGGCGATAAGCAATGCTCTGGTCCTGACGTGAGCCAAGGGTGTTGTGTATTGCCTGACATAAATCATGCATAGATCAAATTCAGAGGTAACAGGAGTTGGCACCTCGTGCCTAAAAGTCGCCTCTCTCAGAGGAACATTCACAACTGTGAAGACTCGTCAGTTTTCTTGGTTACAAGAAAGTGTGCTGGTAACTTGAGTCCATCAATGATCACCGAGGTGATAATGTTCCCATTTCGAGTTGTAAGTAGACTAGTGACAAAATCCATGGCAGTCTGTTCTCATTCCCATACATGTGTTTCTGGTTGCTAATATCCCACCTTGACTTTCCCCCAAGTCAAACATCATTCCCATACCTAGCTATGTGGGCCTTCATGCCCGATCACCAGTACAAGGTTTATAAATCCTAAAGTGTCTCATCAAGCCCAGACGACTTAAATATCGAGGCCGGTGTGGTTTGCTCAACACAAATTTCCTACAGTTACTGTATAATGAGGTCCACATTCATTCCATGAGGTAGCGAATATCGTCCGACCTGCCAAGGTGGCTTCTCCATGCCCCGCATGGGTTCAACTTGAAAATTCTCTTCCTTCCGTTCCCCAGTTTGAACAGAGCGAGTCGGATCAGGTAAGTTAGAGTTGGTAGTGAGCTACAAAGCTCGTGCACGTTCAAGTTCCACAGTCGTAATCATCCAAAAGTTCCATCCAGCGATGCCATTAACCGATTTAGCTCTTTCGAAACCAGGGTACACGGGAGGCCCTTGTGATCGGTCTAAGTAGCGCATTCGGTACCATCCAAGTAATGCCTCTAAGTAAATCCAAAGACCACGGTTTCCACCGCCGGTTGTGTGTCATGCAGTTCCTCTTTGTAACTCCATTACGTAAGTCATCACTCTCTCGTGTTGCGTCGGTGTGTAACTGGGACTCTGATTCGGACCATCATGGTACACCACTAAATCACCCGCACCCTCGGTAAAGACGATGCTCAGTGCATTGCAGAGTTGGGATTCGAAAGCTGAGAAGACGTCCTCCTGTTTTGTCTTTCACGAACACAGCACCCTGTTGTGCTAAAGATATTTAAGTTGCGCGACCTTCGAAAATCCTGTGATTAAGCTGCGATAGTATCTAGTGAGACCAAGAAATTCCTGTATCCACGAAGGGATCTTTGATGTTTTTCAGTTTCTAACAAAATGGATCTTAGCGAGATCCACATTTATTCCCACTTCGTTGTTTATATGACTAAAAATGTGTACTTCCCGAATCCTGAAGTCACACTTAGGTAGACTTCGCACGTAGATGCTCCTCCCCTAGAAGCTCTACGATGAAATACAAGTGCCGTTCATGGTGCTCCTTTCTCCTGGAAGTGGTTTAAAACGTCATAGATAAACACGGTTAGCGGATCTGGCAAGATGGGGTTGGCACATACTACTCATGTGATCCCTAAGGCTGCTGGTGTGTTGGGTAACATTAAATAACGAGAACAGAAAATTGTAGTGGCCGTACTGTGCCTGTAACGCCGTGTTAGAAGTCATCCTCCCCTGGGTCTTCCATCAAGTGACAGTCTGATCTTAAGTCGGTTTCTGAATAGAGGCTTGATCATTGCAATGGGTCAAGCAGGTTGTTGATGCGAGATAGAGGGTGACGGTCTATGATTGCCACCTTGGGGTAGTCTGTACGCGTACGAAAGGAATTGTCCTTCATTTCCACAATAGAGCTCGGGCTCCCCAGAACAAGGAGCTAGATCGCGAAAACTCCCACCCGGTAGTTCCTGAAGTTGACTAGACAGTTCTTGCAACCCTCCTGGTGCAAGACGGTATGAAGTACAAGTGATCAAGGCTGCTTCTGGCATGAGATTAAACTGAGATTCTGCCTAACAGTTGTGGAAGTAAGCCCGAAAGTTCCTCGGGTAACAAACCGAGAGGGATCACAAACAATTGGTGGATCCTCATTGGTGGATCCTCGATCCTCTTTTCCCTCAGCCCTATCATCAGTAACGGTTGCTAACACAGCGGAGTAATCCGTCCGTAGACACTTCTGGCCTTCACAGCTGAAATGGCACTAACTTTTGCACTACTCTGCTGCTTTAGAACAAATAACGATTCTCCACACAAAGTTTTCTCCTCATTGGGTATATCTGTGTGATTCCTGGATAACCAATTCACACTAACTACTGCGTTGTAACCATCGAGGATAGTAGAAGGAAGGCCGACGTCGAACACTCGCCCCACAAGGTCGTGTTTACACCCTAACGAATGTATGAGATTTCATTTGACTTGCCATCAGCCGATTCCACATCAGGTTTAGTTTCAAGAAGTATCAGGGTCAAGCAGAATAGAGACGAAGCGAACAGCTACCCATACAAGCTACCATGTTTCCGCTATGCCTGGCGTCGCTTACGCCAATCCTAAATGTCCTTCCACGAGCATCATTTCCAGTGTTGTTGTTACGGTTGCGAGGGTTCCCATTACTATCATTATTCCCTTGGTTGTTGACGTCTTGACTTAGCAACAGTCAATCCCTGTCAATGTCACCTTCATTTCCATGTTGTTGACTACGATTACGAGTACCTTGATGTTGCCGCGACTGTTGCCTCCAATGCCGTTGCTTGAAATGGAGCCCTACAATCTTTCACCATAAAAGTCCATCTTTTCACATTCTGTGTCATGCGCTACTCACTACGCTGGTAGCCACATATTTCACACTATAATCTGTTGTCATCGCTTATGTCCCGATTGATTCGTAAGAGTTGACTCCCACAAGTCGCTGACTAGAGTTAAGAATTCAATTGAAGTCAATTTGCTGGTGTTTGTTGCCGGTAATCAGGGTTGTCCAAATACTGAGGTCGGTAAAATACTACGCTTACCCTTTTGTCCATCGATCTGGCAAGTCGATTGAGTAATACGTGGTATGCTGCGAGAGTGTTGCAGAAGTGATCACACTTCGGAGTCTAAGACGTCAATACATAGAGTTCCAGGAAATGAAGAAAAGTGAGAAAGGTATAGACCAATCATTGACGCTGCAACATCCACTCAGGGACGTTCGTACAAGCACCTAGCATTCTACACAGTTTGCTAGACATTCAGATGGGCATTCAGGTAATACTCGATAGCATCGAGATTCGAAAGGTTTCAGAGGGAAGTGAAAAGATCACATTCAAGTAGGAGACAATCACTGCTATGACTACTATAGACTGTTGTGTTTCACATCAACCAAATAACGGAACGGAACCCCTTTTTTCACTTGTTAAGCCTCACTAGGACTCACATGCACCCCACATTATTATTATGTGTGCACCCACAATAATATTGTGATTTGCATGCTCATCTCAGCTCCTCCTAACTCATGTCAAATGGTCCTTCAAACTCAGTAGCAAACAAAGAGCATCACTAAACGTAAGTCATGAATGTTTAGGGAAATACCACCCTATCAGTCACATAACACATGCAAGTAATACATGAACTCATACTGTTGTGCTAAACGTGCAATCACATGCAATATCATATGTAAGTGTTCACTAGTTACGCAGTACAATGAGTATACGAGAGAGGAACCTTGCAATCTGGAGCCGAGTGTCATGGTCAATTTCGGATCTGTTTGGTTATAGTCTGGTTTTATAAAGGCGTTTTCAAACCAAGTTCACTATAACCAGTGGCTCTGATACCAAACTGCCACACCCCCAAAATACCACCTAGGGAATGTCCATGTTAGGCGTGTGACGTACCAACAACGAGCCACTAATTGCATTGAACCCATTCAAGTTTATAAATAAAACCCTTGATTATTAATAATGAAAAGTACTATCAATAAGTTTAAATGAAAACCAACATGTTCAGCGGAAGCAAATAGTAACCCAAAGTTAAATTGTTTCAAAACCAATGTATAATATCAATAGTTCATTCACATGAATCCCTCCACTCGACCCATGACCACTCCAGCTACTCCAAATAGCAACTTCCAAATCCAAGACATCTAACGACCTGCGAGCATGCAACAAGTGTATCAGACAATGCTGGTGAGTTCATAGTTTTACGAAAACGTTGGTTACCAAGTGTTTAGTTAATCCATTGAAGTTAAATCCAAAAGTAATGTTGATAATATCCTGAATACAAGACGGCTCCTGATTTACATTGCCCTTTCTCCAATGCTCCTATCAAAGCATTGGTCATGACTAGGTCATTAGTTAAACACCCGTCCTCCCAGGTACGGGGTGAGGTTGCCAAACCTAAGTAGCGCTACCAACTAATACCATGTTACCCCTCAGGTAACCAAACAGCAAGGAGGGAATTTAATGGTGATAGGATGAGTATATTATCCAACATTCCCGTTTTTACCCAAAAGACTTATCCCTCCCCGGGATACCCACTGACTGTCCCAACCACCGGGACGCATGCTCAAGAGATGAACTCACCTTGGTGTGCTCGGCAGAGTGTTTCACTTGTTCTAGTTATTAAAACCGATCACGCCCTATTATTGATTCCATTCAACATTAGGCTTGTATTCTAGTATGGTCACATACGCAATCATATAACACATAGCATCTAGGAATCGTGTATTACTCATAACGTATTTAAATGTTGCTCATCTAACAAGTGAACCATTATATATCTAATACACCCTATTTCACAAATAGCACCGAAATAATACCATACAAGCTATCAGGTTATGCAATATAAATCAATTTGTAACAGACACTTATACTAGGCCCAATGTAAACTCTAACTTAATACTTTAGACTGTACGGCCCACTAGGCTTCGGCCCAATGTCTTTCACAATTAATCCCTAATACAACTCGGTTCATTATACTATGCATAACAAGAAGATGGGTGGCCCAGATCCTGATTCCCATTTGTTTCGCATACCATCAGGACCCATACACTTCACTTGTCAATACAATTAAATATGTGAATTAACTAAGTTAATGGTTCACCTAAACTTGGTGCAACCTGTGATGATAATTTACCCTTTATAATTAACTCGTGGCCCATCCTTCTATACCCAAACCAATCGAGCCCAATCAATATCCATTACCAACTGTGCAACCCCAAGCATTGCAAATTAGGTCCACTTAAAATGCTTTGAGTGTAAATCTTTTGCATTAGTAGAAAACATTGTCAGCCATGTGAGTTAATAATTACAATCGGTCCAATTGCATTTAAGAGCATTAACTGTGATGTTGGCCATTATCTAAATTCAATTCATTTAAAATCGTGAGGTCCAATAGAAATACTAATGTGTTCAGCGATTTCTTAACAATATACCATCCTATTCCTAATTAACAATATTACATAGTTAACCAAGCACACTGATTAAGATGTGCAGGAATCCTAATCCTCGTTACAACAATTTTGAGATCAAGGTCAACATACAATACCACTTATTTTTAACTTGATTCAATCCAACAAACTTCATCCCTATGTATCTTAACAATATCACTGATGATTCATTATGCATCACATTATAATTCGCCAATTCCCTAAGTCACGTAACCTCCTATCCGTCTATGCTTGTTGTCATGATTATGCACTAACACAAACATAAGTCATCTAGCCAAGGTGTAATTAATACATATTGCACGTAAATGGGAGCAATCGGTCAAGAATTAGTATAAACCAAAACATACTAACCGAATACTCACTGTTGCTAGACACGGGACCAATTTAAGGAGAATACAACTTCGAACAGATGAGGGATGTCGTCGGCATCAATGAACGAGGAAGGGAGGGTGTTTAGGGTTTGTATATGAAATCTGTTTGATACTCTGTTTTAGGGAAAGAAGTTTTACCTTGAAGATCGTTGAGTTCAAATACCTCTGAAATTGTTTGAGGTGTTATTGTGACTGGAACACCCTTTATCGAAGAATTGATGGCTAAGAGCTTTTTATCCTTAGTTTCTAATTTAGCTTTTTTCCAGAATTCTTGTTGGGTGTCCATGAAGATTGGTGCATCAGAAGTCAACAAAGTTGTGTACTTTGAAGACGACAGAGCATCAATTACAGAGTTGAAGGTTTCGGTATGACTTGGTTTTTCAAGTAAGCCCAAGTAATTATGTGGGGTTTTGAATGGAAGAGCCATTGAGAGATGAAGGTGATGAAGAACGGATGAAGAAGATGAGTGATTTTGAGAGAGATTGATGGTAACTACATTGAGAAAGGAATTTTGAATTCGATTCAATAGTGAAAACCCTATTTGGGGTTTTGATCAGGGTTTTATAGAGGGAAAAAGTGTATGCTGACGTGGCAGGGGTTACAAAAGATCTGACGGCCAAGTACTGCCCACGTGACAACCTCTTATGATAATGGAGGACAGTTGGGCTCTACCAGGCCCAATTACAATTTCTGTGTATATATGCGTTCAAGTTGGGCTTCGTGTGTGTGTGCACAAGGACTCACAATAACCAGCCCAATATAAAGTGTGTGTGCCCAAACATGTGTACACTATAATACCCGGCCTTAACGTAACATGTGTACGTTAAACATACTTGTGATGTAGGCGGCCCAACACGTGGACTACCAATCCGTTTTATACTTAATAAGTTTATAATAACACAAAACGTTACGCACAAGAAAGAGGGATGAATAACGAGAAGTTAGGATCACAAAAATTAAACGACACCGACCTTGAAAGTTCGGGTTGTCACAAAATTAACCACTATGGTCTATGTTTACCATGGTTAATAAATCACCAAAAATGATTATTCCATAATAAACCTCTGAATAAATTATTGTCAACTGTTTTATAGAAATCAAGCTTCAGCATGTCTGAATCAGAAGAGGTTAACAGTCATCCCAGAGAGAAATGATAACACCCGAATGAATGTAACAGGTGCAGATCTACAAGCAATGATAGACAATGCTGTTACCAGAGCCATTGATCGACAATTCAAAGAACCAAGTAATACTCGCTCAAAGACTCTATCTGTGGCTCATAGTAAGCCCCTTTCTAAAACACACGAATCAAAGAAGGACGATTCTCATCATTCATCGAATCAGAAAAGTATCCCATCCAAGCAAATTGTGCTTAATCAGGAACCACATGTTAAGACTTGTTCTTACAAATACTTTGTCTCTTGCAAGCCAAGGGACTTCACAGGAGAAAAAGGAGCCATTGACTGTATGACATGGCTGGATGAGATGGATACTGTGGTTGATATCAGTGGTTGTGCAGGACAGGAAATCGTAAAGTTTGTCTCATAATCATTTTAGGGAGAAGCATTGGCTTGGTGGAGGTCGTTGGTTCAAGCCACAGGGAAAATCCCACTTTATAACATGTCTTAGGAACAATTTATAGCATTGATCAAGGATAACTTCTGTCATCAGCATGAAGTGGAAAGGATTGAAACCGACTTCTTGACTCTGGTCATGAAGAACTTTGATTGTCAGGCATACCTTACAAGCTTCAACACCATGTCCCGATTGGTTCCTTATTTGGTCACATTGGAACTGAAGCGCATAACACGTTTTATTGGAGGTCTATCTCCAGAAATCAAGGGAAACGTGAAAGCATCCAGACCTACCACCTTTAGGTCAGTGGTTGATCTGTCCTTATCTCTTATACTCGATGAGATTAGGCAAAGGTCGCTTAAGAATTCTGATGAAGGGAAGAGGAAACATGAAGATGAGAACTCGCATCGTTTTGATAAGAAACGAAAGGGGAACTTTGAGCACAAGAAGGGTTCTGGGTTTAAAAAGGATACCCAGCAGACGGGGATAAGCCCAAGTGTAAAATCTGCCAGAAGCACCATTTTGGAAAGTGCAGGCTTGAATCAAAATCATAATCGCAGATGAAGCCTAAGGTTTGCGGGATCTGCAAGTCCCAGGAACATAGAACTTTGGATTGCAAAAAGATGAAAGATGCAACCTATTATGGTTGCAATGAGAAAGGGCATATCAAGACCAACTGCCCCAAATTTGCATAGAAACCCGAAGAGGTCAAGAAGACTAATGCTCGAGTTTTCCAGCTGAATGCATAAGAAGCGGTACAAAACGATAATGTTATAACAGGTACTTTCCTTATCAATGATGTATATGCTAGAGTTTTGTTTGATTCCGGTGCAGATAAGTCTTTTGTAGACAATAAATTTTGTAAATTATAAAATCTGCCTGTTAAGACTCTAAGCATAAAGTATGAAGTAGAATAGGCTGACGGTACAATAGAGACTGCTTCAACAATATTAGATGGATGTTTCATATCCATTAGGAATCATTCTTTTCCGCTGTCTTTGCTTCCATTGAAATTGGCAGGATTCGATATAGTGATAGGCATGGATTGGTTATCTTTTAACCAAGCCCAAATTGTTTGTGATAAGAAGCAAATGGTTATTAAGACTCCTCATGGTGAACCACTTACGATTCAAGGAGATACACAGTATGGATTGCCTAAGCAAAGGTTGTGTCATTTACATGGCACAGATGACCGTTGATGAGCCAAAGCCAAAGATCAAAGACATTCCTGTTATTTCCGACTATCCAGACGTTTTTCCTGAAGAACTACCTGGTTTACCTCCAGATAGGCAAGTGGAGTTCAGGATCGATATTATTCCTGGAGCAGCACCTGTTGCAAAAGCACATTATCGGCTAGCACCGACAAAAATGAAGGAATTAAGAACACAATTGGATGATTTGTTAGGGAAAGGTTTTATTCAACCAAGCTCATCTCCTTGGGGAGCGCCCATTCCGTTTGTGAAGAAGAAAGATGGCTCGATGCGTCTATGCATTGATTATCGCGAGCTGAACAAAGTCACAATCAAGAACCGATATCCGTTGCCCAGGATCGGCGATTTGTTCGATCAGCTCCAAGGAGCAAGTCACTTTTCAAAGATCGATTTGAGGTCTGGTTACTGATGCGTGTGAAGTGTTATATATATTAGGTGTATATTTTAAGCCCTTTAACACTTTTTTAGCCAAGTTTTAAATTTATAAAACATGATATTTACTAACACTAAACACACATATGGGCAAGTGCACCCATCGTGGGCGTAGTATAGTGTTGGTAAGATACCGAGGTCGTCCAAGGACACAAGAGCTTTTAGTACCGGTTTATCCTCAACGTCTAATCAAATCTAAAAGTTTAGAAAAAAGGTTTTAAGCTAAGAAAAAAGAAAAACTAATTAAAATGCTGAAAAATAAAAATAAAAGAAAAACAGATAGACAAGATGAATCACTTGGTTCCGACTCGTGTATAGTGTAACCTTTGATTATTTTCGCACTTTGGCACTTATTTAAGAGATTATCTTAGTTATTGTAGTAGGCCCCTCTTTTGAAGGCGACGTTACCCTCAACCCAGTAGTTTGAGTCAGCAAGGATACAATCCTAAAGGGTCGGATTATTGAAAGATAATTAATTAAGTTATTAATGCAAATTATGGTAGGCCCCTCTTTTGGAGGTGACGTTACCCTCGACTAAGTAGTCTGAGTCAGCAGGGATACAGTCCTAAATAGCCGGGTTATAGTATTAATAGTAGTTTAACTTATGAGGGGATCAAAGAGTTTGGACCCCCGCCATCCAATACCATTAAGCATTGAAGGAGGTCCTACTAAATTTGACCCAGGTCCATTGCAGGACCTCTAAACGCTGAACAATGGCAAGACTCTTACCAAACCGTTCCCTTAACCCCCGACCAGGTAGCCAACATACCTCCATATAGACCGTGGAGATATGAATGGTGAAAATCTTTTATTTTATATAGACAGTAAAATAATGTCAAGACACCACGGACAAACGATAAGGAAGAATCACCTTCAACATAAGAAACTAGTTATTAAAGTCATTAATACAAAACCAAATAAAAAGTGCGAAAAGATTAGAAATAAAAAGTATTACACTAGACACTTGTCTTCACCAAGTGATGTAAGAGACTTAGGAAAACATGGCCTTGATTGTCAAGAACTCTTACGATCAATCTTGGATCCCGAGACGACTCACACACTCTATGATGGACAATGGATGATGGTGGGGGATGATGGTGTTATGGTGGTGGTGGGTGGTGGGTGAAGTGTGAGAGAGGTGGTGTGCCAAGGGATGGTTTGAGCTTGAGCCAAGCACTCCTATTTATAGGCTGAACAGAAGCTCGGGCACGGCCCCGTGTCCAATGGGCACGGCCCCGTGTCCATATCCTTCTCTTTCTTCATTTAATGCAGCTTGTCTTATTAGTTGACCACGCCCCCGTGTCCGCTGAGCACGACCCCGTGTGCAGAAGAATCTTTGTACTATGAAGATTTGCCTGGATTGTGCGAATCTTATAGTTGACCACGGCCCCGTGTCCGCTGAGCACGGCCCCGTGGTGGGCAATAGAAGCTTCTACCACTTTGTCTTTTCTGCTGACACTTGGGCACGCCCCCGTGCTGGCTGAGCACGGGGCGTGTTCAGTCTTCTGTCTTCTTGTTTTGCTTGGGAAGATGCTGTCGTGGGGTCGAGCATGTCACATTTGTTCCTTTTCTTGTATTTATGTTAGATTTTGATGTCTTTTTGCTTCTTTTGTTAATTTGAGCTCATTTAATCCTGAAAATACAAAAGGAAGACAAAAGAACACTTTTTCCAACATTAGTACTAAAAAAGGGTTAGTTTTATGCCACAATTGATGTAATTTATATGTTGCATTTTGCACACATCAAATACCCCCACACTTGAATCTTTGCTTGTCCTCAAGCAAAACTCTTTAATATGTGGCTATTACACTCCCAAATGGAATGGGTAGAAAAGAAGTTTTTTTGGGCATGTCATAGAGTGTCGGGATTTCCAAGATTCTTTATTTAGTTTTATTTTTATTTATATTTATTTACAATCCTATTCGTCATGATTTATTTAAAACTTTTCATAGGATAAATTACTTATTAGGGCATAACATGCCTCTTTAAAAATTATTTATATACAAGTTCACATACCTCACGGGGATCACTCAACACTCGGCCGAAAATGTATTTTTGTGGATCACTCGAGAGCGGCATGGAACTTACTCCTACCATAGGCTTGCCAAGCAATCAATCCTCCTCCTTTTTAACTTATATACCTTTGTAAATATCAAGAGGACTTTTTGGGTGAAGGGTTTGGCTTGGGTTAAAGGTAGGTGGTTGGGTTAGTGGTTAGTAGAAAAAAAGGGCGAAAAGCGTAACAAGTATCGGTTTTCGTAAGACTTTCTATTTTTCAACTTTTATTTTTATGAAGCTTTTTTTCAAACAAAGTCATTTTTGATAAACTTGTTTGTTTATTTGCTTTTGCTTCATAATCAACTATTTTTTTTTATATTTTTTTTTTTGAAAGTCCTATGAGAAACCGAGCTAGTTACTAAAACAAAGGGTTAAAAATGAAAAAGGTTTTGGTGGGTAAAAGGGTGTTTGTTTGGGTTATGAAATGAAAAGGTTTAGGCTCAAAGGGGCTAACTAGGGGGATTTTTTGGGTAGGTGGTAAAAAAAAGAAAAATAATGGTGTAGAACTAAAAAGGGTTAGTCCTAATGCCTCCATCATTTACTTACTCGGGTTTAAGTTGGTAAGGACCGGGAATGTATCGTCGTGGCAAGTTCTAGAGTCGTAAGAACCAAGCGGCTATTCACACAAGAAACGAAAAATGAGCATTTAGTTTAAAGATATATATTTGTATGCTCAATAAAGGCTCAAAACTCACTTTTGTGGGAATGAGTTTTTATGTGATCAAGTATATGTAATTAAATTTTAACTAAGCTTGTCATGCCTTTTCATAATTTTCTTATGTTGGTTCTTTTTATCACGACGCTATCGGTTGTAAATTCGTAAAAATATAACCTTTTTTAGAACTTGAAATTCCCGAGTTAAACCTAGACAAGTAAAAAAAATGAAATTTTTTGAAATTTGTTTTTGGGGTGATTAGCGGTTCCAATAGAGTTTTGTGTAAGGCTTGTATTTAGGACTTGCAAGATTCAAGGTTTTAGCATCCCCCCACACTTAAGTTACACATTGTCCTCAATGTGTCCCAAAAATAAGTTTTTAGGTTGATTGAATGTGTAAAAAGGTGTGAAAAAGCAAAAATTTTGTGTTACTGGGCGCTGAGCACGGCCCCGTGTTGTCCGGGCACGGCCCCGTGTTCAAGTGCCAGTAACAAAATTAAATCAAGAGAAACAGAAGCCTGACCACGGGGGCGTGTTGGGTGAGCACGACCCGTGTCCAGTTTACCTGAACTGGGTATTTCTGCAGACTGTGCAGCACGGGGCCGTGTTGGGCGGACACGGCCCGTGCCGAACTTACTGTAAACGAAGAATTTTGTCGGACGGTCCTGTTTTCCTGCATGGGGTGCTGGTTCAAGCTTCCCTTGTATCCTTTGCCATCTCAAGTGTGTTTTATTCATTTCAACACCATCCAAACACCAAATTAACTAAAACCATCATTTATTGAGTCATAGAGAGAATTACATAATAGTCCTAAAATTAAAATATTAGATAGTTAGGTCAAAGAAACACAAGAGATCTCAATCCAAGAAGTTCTAGCCTACTATTTATTCTACTAGCAAAATTTTCGAAAAGATAGATCTCTCGGTTAAAAGTGGCTTGACAAACTTCTTTCTCCGGGTATGGGTTCTTCACACTGCGGCGAGCCATTCTTCGATCTCCCTAGGGAGAAGAAAAGCGGGCTCATGAGCATTGGTTTGAGGAGGTGCAACTTCCACCGGGATTTCTTGGAGTTCTTCAAGAGGAGGTTCCGTCGGAATGTCGTCCCAACCAGTAGGATTTTGGATTCCAAGTGCTAGGTTCCAATCCTCTTGAGGGAGGATTGGTTCCATGTGAGGGGTTACAAGAATGTTTAACCTCTGGTGCAAGAGGTTTATTTCTTGAAAACTGTTTTCCAACCCCACCGAGAGATAATTTATACGGTCTATGAGGACCTCCTCCACCGAAGTCATCTCGTCAAGGGCTTCACGTAGCGCCATTACGTATCTTACGAGAGTTGCTTCAATCGATGGCCTCATTTCCCGTCGACTGTTCCTTGAGTGCGCAGAAGAGGTTCCACTGTTTTGGCTAGACATTCTACGAAAACATACCAAAAATAGTTTGTTTTAATGAAACAGTACTACGGACACGGCCCCGTGCTCACTGAGCACGGCCCCGTGTTCAACTTTCTGCAGATTTTTAAAACAAGGAATCTTGGAGTTTCAAATTATTTTCTCAACTTATGAAGTGTTTTTTAACAAAAATAACTTAAAACAATGTTGTGTAACTTATTTTTAACAAGATTCCTTGAATAAAAGCTCAACAATCATCACAATGAAGCTTGAAATCAAGCTTCAATGGAGGTGTTGTTGCAAGAAAGGTGAAGAAGAAGGTAATAGATAAAAGAGGAAAGGACAAGATGTTTGTTAGAACATTCTTTTAGAACATACCTAGGATGGTAAGTTAGAAAATCCTTTCAAATCTCTGTCCCTGGATGGTCCAAATGTGCAGGATTCTTGGCTGCATTTATAGAAAACGACAGCATGCTGGACACTGCCCCGTGTCGGTTGGACACGGCCCCGTGTGCAGGCAAGATCCTGACACGTTTTGTCCGTATTCTGACAAAAGTCAGAAGGGAATCTTTCGGTGGACACGGGGGCATGTTGACCTGGGCACGGCCCCGTGTCGGGAGGCTGTTTTATGAAGTGTGTCTATTTTTAAAGAACTTTTCCGGATCGGGCGGTTCCTTACTGGATGGAACAACCCCAAAGTGCCTAAGATACCTTAATTGCTCTAGATTAAGACGAGAACGCAAGAGGTTGTCGGTGAGGGTGATTCCTATGCTATATGTAGGTGGACAAGTCCAACCCTTTTCCGGGTTCTCGTTAAAGAAGGTGTATGTCGAATCGCTCAGGTCTATGTATGCATCGAACGAAGTCGATGGGGAGTCCTTCTCGGCACAATCGACACAGGGACGACTATCGCTCAAGTCCTCACTAGAGTTAGAAGTATCGTCGGAAACAACGAAGTTGTTTGAATGCGGTTCCAACCCTTCTTCTTGGCTATTGTCTTGGAAAAGATCATTGAAATCTTTCCTAAGTTCTTTTAACCAATTAAGAATTAGATCTTCTAATTGAAATAATTCATCGAGAAGCATTTCTCCTAGAAAATCCGGTTGGGAGCATTCGAGGGAGAGATAGGGATTATTTTTACTTTCGCCCCTCTTAAGGATACAAGGAAATGATGGGTCTATATAGTGGAGCTTATAATTTAGAAAATAACATTCTAATTCCTTATGGTTACCACCACATAATTGACACCACGTAGTACCATAAGAGTGCCGAAAGTAAAAAGTATCAGTATCACTCATGTTTGTGTCAGAAATTACCAACCGTCGGGATCTTACGGTTCTGTTTTCAGTAACTGAATCTTGGGCACGGGGGCGTGTTGAGTGGGCACGGCCCCGTGTTCAGCTACTCTCTGACTTAAAACAGGATTGCCAGTTCCAATGATTGGGCACGGGGCGTGTTCAGCAGGCACGACCCGTGCTGAGTTCTGCAGAAGCTGAAAAATTAAGAAAAATCCTAAAAAAAATGAAAAATAAGAAAAAACGATTAGGCCGTTGATTCCTAACTTTCTTAAAATCCTTGTGTCCCCGGAAACGGCGCCAAAAACTTGATGCGTGTGAAGTGTTATATATATTAGGTGTATATTTTAAGCCCTTTAACACTTTTTTAGCCAAGTTTTAAATTTATAAAACACGATATTTACTAACACTAAACACACATATGGGCAAGTGCACCCATCGTGGGCGTAGTATAGTGTTGGTAAGATACCGAGGTCGTCCAAGGACACAAGAGCTTTTAGTACCGGTTTATCCTCAACGTCTAATCAAATAAAAAAGTTTAGAAAAAAGGTTTTAAGCTAAGAAAAAAATAAAAACTAATTAAAATGCTGAAAAATAAAAATAAAAGAAAAACAGATAGACAAGATGAATCACTTGGTTCCGACTCGTGTATAGTGTAACCTTTGATTATTTCCGCACTTTGGCACTTATTTAAGATATTATCTTAGTTATTGTAGTAGGCCCCTCTTTTGAAGGTGACGTTACCCTCAACCTAGTAGTTTGAGTCAGCAAGGATACAATCCTAAAGGGTCGGATTATTGAAAGATAATTAATTAAGTTATTAATGCAAATTATGGTAGGCCCCTCTTTTGGAGGTGACGTTACCCTCGACTAAGTAGTTTGAGTCAGCAGGGATACCGTCCTAAATAGCCGGGTTATAGTATTAATAGTAGTTTAACTTATGAGGGGATCAAAGAGTTTGGACCCCCGCCATCCAATACCGTTAAGCATTGAAGGAGGTCCTACTAAATTTGACCCAGGTCCATTGCAGGACCTCTAAACGCTGAACAATGGCAAGACTCTTACCAAACCGTTCCCTTAACCCCCGACCAGGTAGCCAACATACCTCCATATAGACTGTGGAGATATGAATGGTGAAAATCTTTTATGTTATATAGACAGTAAAATAATGTCAAGACACCACGGACAAACGATAAGGAAGAATCACCTTCAACATAAGAAACTAGTTATTAAAGTCATTAATACAAAACCAAATAAAAAGTGCGAAAAGATTAGAAATAAAAAGTATTACACTAGACACTTGTCTTCACCAAGTGATGTAAGAGACTTAGGAAAACATGGCCTTGATTGTCAAGAACTCTTACGATCAATCTTGGATCCCGAGACGACTCACACACTCTATGATGGACAATGGATGATGATGGTGTTATGGTGGTGGTGGGTGAAGTGTGAGAGAGGTGGTGTGACAAGGGATGGTTTGAGCTTGAGCCAAGCACTCCTATTTATAGGCTGAACAGAAGCTCGGGCACGGCCCCGTGTCCACATCCTTCTCTTTCTTCATTTAATGCAGCTTGTCTTATTAGTTGACCATGCCCCCGTGTCCGCTGAGCACGACCCCGTGTGCAGAAGAATCTTTGTACTATGAAGATTTGCCTGGATTGTGCGAATCTTATAGTTGACCACGGCCCCGTGTCCGCTGAGCACGGCCCCGTGGTGGGCAATAGAAGCTTCTACCACTTTGTCTTTTCTGCTGACACTTGGGCACGCCCCCGTGCTGGCTGAGCACGGGGTGTGTTCAGTCTTCTGTCTTCTTGTTTTGCTTGGGAAGATGCTGTCGTGGGGTCGGGCATGTCACATTTGTTCCTTTTCTTGTATTTATGTTAGATTTTGATGTCTTTTTGCTTCTTTTGTTAATTTGAGCTCATTTAATCCTGAAAATACAAAAGGAAGACAAACGAACACTTTTTCCAACATTAGTACTAAAAAAGGGTTAGTTTTATGCCACAATTGATGTAATTTATATGTTGCATCTTGCACACATCATTACCATCAGTTGAAAGTTAGAACTGAAGATGTGCACAAGACCGCATTCAGAACTCGATATGGTCACCATGAGTTCTTAGTGATGCCTTTCGGGCTCACTAATGCAACTACAGCATTCATGGATCTCATGAATCGCGTTTGCAAGCCGTATCAAGACAAGTTTGTCATTGTCTTCATTGATGACATACTTATTTATTCAAAGAATGAAGCCGATCATGAAAAACATCTCAGGTGTATTCTCAAACTTCTAAAGCAAGAGAAGCTCTACGCCAAATTTTCCAAATGTGAGTTTTGGCTTCCCGAAGTCCAATTTCTTGGACATGTAGTAAGTGAGCGTGGTATCTAGGTGGATCACGCTAAGATTGAAATAATTATGAATTGGAAAGCGCCTAAGACACCTATAGAGATTTGCAGCTTCTTGGGTCTAGTAGGATACTACAGACGTTTCATTGAAAACTTTTCAAGGATTGCCGCACCTTTAACATCGTTAACGCGCAAGAATATAAAGTTTGATTGGGGTCCCAAGCAACAAGAATCTTTTGAGATTCTTAAACAGAAATTAAGCAATGCTCCTGGGTTGACATTGCCAGAAGGAATCAAAGAGTTTGTGGTTTATTGCGATGCATCGCACACATGTATGGGTTGTGTGCTTATGCAGAGAGGCAAGGTTATTGCCTATACTTCACGTCAATTAAAGGTGCACGAAAAGAACTACACCACCCACGATTTGGAATTGGGTGCCGTTGTATTTGCACTAAAGCTCTGGAGACACTACCTTTATGGAACCAAGTGCGTGATTTATTCTGATCATAAGAGCCTTCAGCATCTGTTTAATCAGAAGGACCTTAACATGAGACAACGTCGTTGGATGGAAACATTAAACGCTTATGATTGTGAGATACGCTATCATCCAGGAAAAGCGAACGTAGTCGCTGATGCTTTGAGCAGAAAGGAAAGGGTTAAGCCTATTAGAATCAATGCCAAAAGCATTGAATTAAAGAACAGCTTGAATGAAAAATTGTTAGCCGCTCAGAAGGAAGCTGTTTTAGAAACTAAGTTTCCGAATGAGAAGTTAGGTGTGACTGCCGATCAATTGTCATATGCCAAGGATGGAATCCTAAGATTGAATGGTCGAATCTGGGTTCCAATCCATAGAGGACTTAGAGATGTGATTATCCAAGAAGCTCATAGTACAAAATATTCAGTTCATCCAGGCAGTGATAAGATGTATCAGGATTTGAAGACAAATTATTGGTGAATAGGTTTGAAGAAATCTATAGCCACTTATGTGGCTAAATGGCTGACGTGCGCACAGGTTAAAGCCGAGCATCAAAAGCCGTCAGGGTTGCTACAACAGCCTGAACTTCCCGCTTAGAAATGGGAAATGGTAACTATGAATTTTATCACCAAGTTACCAAAGACGAAACGGGGGAATGATACGATATGGATTATAGTCGACAGGCTGACCAAGTCAGCTCACTTCTTGCCTATTAAAGAAACACACAGCTCTGATAAGCTAGCTCAGCTGTATGTGGATGAGATAGTATCTCTCCACGGTGTGCCAGTATCTATTATCTCTGATAGGGATACAAGATACACATCGCATTTTTGGAAAAGATTTCAGCAATCATTAGGCACTCGTCTAAATTTTAGCATTGTTTATCATCCTCAGACAGATGGCCAAAGCAAGTGTACGATTCAAATACTTGAGGATATGCTCAAGCTTGTGTTATTGATTTGGGTGGAAGTTGGGACGACCATCTTCCTTTGATTGAATTTTCGTATAATAATAACTATCATTTGAGCATTCAAGCAGCGCCTTTTGAAGCATTATACGGAAGAAAGTGCAGAACGCCAGTATGCTGGGCGGAGGTTGGAGAAACCCAACTGTCAGGACCTGATATAGTCCTCGAGACGACAAATAAGATTGTCCAAATCCGTGATCGTCTGAAAGCGGCCAGGGATAGGCAGGAAAGTTATGCTGATTTGAGGCGCAAACCTCTAAAGTTTGAAGTTGGTGATAAAGTGCTACTCAAGGTGTCACCATGGAAAGGGGTGATGCGTTTTGGCAAAAAGGGCAAGCTGAGCCCAAGATACATAGGACCATTCGAGATCATCGAATGTGTTGGATCCGTAGCCTATAAACTGGATCTACCCGAAGAGCTCAGTGGAATACATAATGTATTCCACGTCTGCAATTTAAAGAAATGTCTAGCCGATGAATCGCTAGCAATATCACATATGGATGTGCAGATTGACGAAAGCTTGAAGTTTGTTGAAAAGCCATTGTCGATCGAGGATCGACATATTAAGAAACTTTGAAGAAAGTATGTGCCGATCGTAAAAGTGAAATGGGATGCCCGTAGAGGCCCAGAATACACGTGGGAAGTTGAATCCATGATGAAACAGAAATACCCTCATTTATTTCAGTGAATCTCAAGGTTGAGATTTCTTTTAAGGGGGTGAGGATGTAACACCTCGGAAAAATCATGTCCAATGTAGTAACAACACGTGTCATGGACTTTAAACGTGTAAAGAATTGTTTTCGAAGGACTAAAGTTGACAAACGGAGAAAGTAAATATGTGAAAGGATCCAAAGTGTCAACATTTGAAAATTTTGCCCTTCAACGACCCTACACGATGTTTATAGCCTTAAACGAATAAATTGTAAAACGTAGGAAGCCGTTTGTGAAAGAAAGTGAAAGTTTACACGACGCGAGGGTTAAATGTGTCAACATGTTAAATTAATACCTCTGAGTGACCTTTTATCAAACTCGGAGCTTCGTAAAAATTAATTATACTCCCAAGAATAAGTGACAAAAATTTCACAAGGTTTCGATATCGTTTGAGATAAATACGTTAACTTTCGTAATTAAAGGGTTAAAAGCATCAACGAGGCAAAACTTGTGTTTTCGGTTATCGTTTAACTAAACCGGACCTAAAAATGTTTGGTTATATCTTAAGGATCATAAAAAATATAAATTATATGGGTTAAATGTGCTTGAAATGAAGATTATTAAATTTTTAAAGGTCCAGGGGGTAAAACTGTCAAGTTTGAAACCTGTTTGGCTGGTAATCCACCTGGTGGCGTCATGCCACACCTATGTCCCTCTGCCTTCGCGCGACGCGACAGCATGATCTGGGCAAAAATCCATGCACAGGTGCAGGTTCTGCAAGTTCTTCACCCATTTCAGCTTTAACTCGATTCTATGGACTATTTGCTGGTTTTATATACCACTTGGGACACCTGTGTTCATCAGAGAAGAGCCCTAACACCTGTAATGATCTGGTGATGTCCTCTAGTGGTATAAATAGGTGAAGTCTGGGCAGTATTCTCACTTGCAAGTTCAATCTTCCATACTCTCAAACTTTCTCAAGCTTTGGAGCTTTCAAACACCTTCTCTGGAGCATCCTGACTTGGAAGGAAGCTCTCTTAGTCTAAATTTTCATGCTAAGGACCATTGTAAGTGTTCTTAGCTCCTGTAGTTAAGTTTTCATTAGTGTAATGACCGAAAGTCAAAGATATCGTAATTACAATTTGACTTTGTGATTAATCACTAACGGTCCAGCCATTGTTCTAATTGAAAGTGGCTATGTGTTGGTAATTATGTAGGTGTTAAACCCTTAAGAGGGCACCTCGTAATTATCACGTTATCTCAGTCAATTGTCGGGTCAAACTACTTAACCGAAAAGTCAAACGAGTCAGTTTTTGCAAAATAACTCATAACTGATAATGTAGAAGATATAAATAACATTTTATCACTTAAACAACTTGGTAAATAATATAAGAACATGTTTAGGCATGTTCAACTCGACAATTCTGAGTGTTAGACTCGGTTCGCAACCGAAAGTCGTAAAAGTAGACTTTTGCTTTGACTTTCAGTTCTGACCCGATTTAGCTTAGTTTAGTTGTGCCTTAGGGTTCCTTTAAGACCATATTATGTGTTAGTATAACCCTCTGAGGTTATACAACATGGTCCCATAGAAATCTGAATCATTTACATGTTTCCGTTAAATGCTTAAAAGTTGACCATTTTGCCCTTATGTTGTAAAAACGAGATTTTTGAAAATGTGAGAGGACAAAAATATTTATTACTGATATATAAGTATGTCCTAAAAGTTTGACATCCATTTCTGGTCTAAGATGAAAGTTATGCAAGATATCGTAAAACAAAAGCTTTTTGTTAATTAAATGGCGTTTTTGGTATAAATCATAGTTAAACCCAATTTTTGACACCAAACTTACTACCCACTGTTATGATATAATATTTAGGGATTTTTGGATATTTTGTCGAATTTTATACTAATCATAACATAGAGTTCTAGTGTAAATCCGGTATTGACGAAAATGCCCTTTTCAATAATAAAATGAGTTTTACATATCATTTTGCTACCAAACCTTTTCCTACTGATTTCATATGTTAAATAAAATATTTTATGCTTTAGAAATTGATCATGACTTCAAAATTTTATAAACATTTCAAATAGCGTCAAATACCGACTTTTACGCTTATTAAGTGCATAGTATGGTTTAAAACCATATTTAACACTTAAGACTTGTTACCTACTGATTTTAAAAATAAATTTTTATACTTTAACAGTAAGTATAAGTCCTGAACTCAGATTTCCAATTTTGACTTTAAAACATATGTGAAATGACCAAAATGCCCCTACGGTGCATAGTTTGGCCATAAATGATGAACCTCACATATATATGATATCTTGCTGAATTAACTTGATAAAATAAATGTTTTTACTGATATTTTTGGACCAAAACCTCAGATTATTATTTAACCTCTTTAATAAACATTAAAATGACCAAAATACCCTTACGGGGCTTAAATTGGTTTTAAATTCGTTTTGGGCATAATGGAAGACATCCTACTGATTTCACAACATATTTTAAGCATAATAACTTATGGAACTTGTACATGAATCTTTTGGTTACCGTTATGCATATACACGTTCGACACGGTTTATGTAGCTAGTTTGCATAAATTAGCCGAAACGGGTCAAACCTTATCATTTTTACTTCAAAATAGAATGTGATTAGTTTACCCATTTATTACAAGTCTTCATAATTGTCGGGTCAAAGTCACATTCTAATCCGGTCTTCGCTTAATCTTGCGTTTTGAATCGTAAAGCTTTCTTTAAAACTAACCGGTCTAAGTTATAACTTAAATAAGACCCGTTAGGAATCTAATAGGTTATTAAAACCTTCGTTCCAGATTAGGAGCCCAGTAAAAGCTCCCTGTACTTGTTGATTAGAAAATGCAACTGAGAATAAATTTCATTTAGCTCAGGTAAATACTTTTAACTTATTTTCCCTTATACGGGCTTGGGATACGGTATTATAATAATACCGCTTGGTCGGGTATGAAATCATTTAATTGGATTGTGATTAATAAATTGCATAACCCCTTTTAATCTGTTTTGTTTGATACAAAGCCTTTGGGGGTTAATATGACCGTGTCCTGGATATCCTCGGCTCATTCATTTGAAATGGCCACGACTTAAGCACGGAGTGTAGGCATACACCTGACAGTTGCGTATGTAAAACGGTATGTCACTCGTGAGGAAACTTCTTGTGGGCTTATACTAGTGGTGTGTCTATTAATCTTGTCTCGGCTCTTCTAACCGGGCCCTGAACGGACGACAAACATATAAATCTGTATACAAGATATTTTAAATAATTGTCCCAAGTTATAAAAGATTTATGTCGTGTGCATCCAAACCAATTTTTATAAACACTTTTCAAAAAGAGTCAGTTAATTGTATTTACCAGTGTAAACTGACGTATTGTTTCAAAAAGATTAAATGCAGGTACTATACGAAATGGGCTGGAAACTCCTGAGTACTATTAAAGAGTCTTGCAAGCTTTTAATACTTTAAGTCTGTTGAACAATGTTTACTTTCTGTTTTAGATCCGCCTATGGATCCACTTACAACCGTTGTGTAATATTTTATGTTACTTTCAAATTCGGTTTGTAATAATATTTTAGTCTTCCGCTGTGCACTAAACTGTGATTAATTGTATATGTTGATATCAACTACGTCACGATACTCCCCACCGGGCCCACCGGTAATACGTGAAAATGTCGGGGTGTGACAAAAGGTTCTGAGAATTACACAATTTGGTCTAATGCTATGTAACTTGCTTTACAAGTAAAAAATAAATAGGGATTTATTGATAAAAGTTGTATCAAATCTGAAAACAATGAGGTTCTTGCTAGGCAATGGGATAGATGTAACTCTATAGTATTAACTTGGATCTTGAATTCAATTAGTGAAGAGTTATGGGGAATGTGTTTTCTAAATTGGCTTGTGATGTTTGGTCAGATTTAAAGGAAACTTATAATAAAGTAGATGGATCTGTTGTTTTTTACTTGTATCAGAAAATTAATTCGTTATCAAAATGGGTCTAGTGTATTTGAGTACTATTATAAGTTGAATGTTATGTGGGGTCAGTTGGATCAGATTTTGCAATTGCCTACCTGTTCGTGTAATGCTGCTAAGGAGTTTAATGGTTTTAATCATATGATAAAATTGATGCAGTTTTTAATGGGTTTAGATAATATGTATCAAGGGGTTAGAACTAACTTGTTGATGAAAGAAACTTTACCAACTGTTAAAGAAGCATTTGCTGTAATTTCTAGAGAGGAATCTCAGAGAAACTATAGTAGTGGTAATAAGAAAAATCCAAACATAGCTTTTGTTTCTAAAGCCAGTCCTGTTGATTTCAAGAAAACTAATAAAGTTTTAAATCAAAATCTTAAATGTACTCATTGTAATAAGATTGGGCATACAATAGAGAAGTGTTTTGAGATTATTGGGTATCCCTCTTGGTTGAAACCACCAAGAGGGAATCAAGGGAAGAAAAATAGTTCTAGTAATAGTTCTAAAATTGATGAGTCAAGTGTTCCTATTACTGCTTTAACTTCTGATCAGTTGACTAAATTGATGAGTTTGATTAAAGACATAACACCTGAATCATCACAGAGCTGTAATGTTTCTGGTGAGTTATTTTGTTCAACTGTGTTTAGCAGTCCTGTTTATTCCTTTGGTTGTGATGTGAGTAAAGGTTTAGGTTAGATAATAGATTCAGGGGCTAATAATCACAAGGTCAAATCTGAAACAAATTTAATTAATTATGTTGATGTTTCAAGTCTTAAAATTCAAGTAAAGCATCCTAATGGTACTGATGCTTATGTAACTAAAATTGGAACTTTTAAATTGGCTGATGGTGTGATTTTACATGATGTCTTTGTAGTCCCTGAATATAGTTTTAACCTAATATTTGTACATAAGCTAGCCAGGGATAATAAGTTGTTTGTTGGATTTGATGAACATAAGTGTTATATACAGGACTTGTTAACAGGGAGAATCCTGGTGATTGGTAATCAGCTTCAAGGTTTATATATGTGTGGTAATGCTGTTGTGACTAATGTGTATGTTTTTAATGCTTCTATGTATAAACTGTGGCACTCTAGATTAGGACACCTGGCTGATCAAGCTATTAAAATGTTTAAAGATACTTTAAACATTTCAACTGAGGTTGATCATGGCCCGTGTGATGTATGTCATAGGGCTAAGCAACATAGGGAGCCCTTTCCTTTGAGTGAACATAAGAGTTCCCAGTTGGGAGAATTGGTTCACTTGGATGTATGGGGTCCTTATAGGGTTGCTAGTAAGGAAGGTCACAAGTATTTCTTGACTATTGTTGATGACTATTCCCGAGCTGTTTGGGCGTGTCTTATGAAAAATAAAACTGAAGTTTTTGATAATGTAAGACATTTTGTCAACATTGTCAAAAATCAATTTAAACAAACAGTGAAATGTTTTAGAAGTGATAATGGCACAGAATTTTTTAATAGTCAAATGAATCAGTTTTGTAGTGAGTTGGGAATAGTTCATCAAACTTCGTGTGCCTATGCTCCTCAACAAAATGGAATTGTTGAAAGAAAGCATAGGCACTTGCTGAATGTTACTAGAGCTTTACCTTTTCAAAGTAATTTACCTGTTAGGTTTTGGCATGAGTGTGCTTTAACTGCTGCCTATCTTATGAATAGGACTCCATCCTCTGTACTTGCTGGAAAGACACCATATGAATTAGTGTATAAATTTAAACCCTTCTTAGATCATCTTAGAGTGTTTGGGTGCTTATGTTTTTATACTGTTCTAAATGAAAATGACAAATTGAATAGTAGAGCAGAACAATGTGTCTTTATAGGATATTCTCTTGAGAAAAAAGGGTATAAACTTTTTAGTCTTGATTCAAAATCTGTTATTTTTTCAAGGGATGTGAAATTTTATGAAACTATCTTTCCTTTTAAGGAACAATCTGTTTTTGAAGATTATAATTCTAATCCTATTAAAGACATTAATGCTCTAAATTTTTTGACCTGTATGAAAACTCAGAACCCAAACTTTTTCAAACTGTGGAGGATCCCGATGATGAAAGAAGGGGTCAAGGTGAGACTGATGTGAGAACATAAAGAGTTCAGCAATCAGTGAATCTTGATACATCTATGTTAAGACTAGTGCTCAGCAGTCTGATGAGGTTCAAGAATCTGCTGATAGGGCAGAACTTGTGAATATCACAGATGAAGTCCAAGTTCCTTTTGAGGGTGACACAGTTGGTTCTGAGACGTCTATTCTTCCTAGGAGGTCCTCCAGGACTTCTAATTTGCCAACAAAATTAAGTGATTTTGTTTTAGGAGGAAAGATTAAATATGGGATTGAAAAAGTAATTAATTTTTCTTTCTAAAGCTGTTGAACCTAAAAGTTTTAAAGAGGCTGTTCAAGATCCCAACTGGGTTTCTGCAATGTATGATGAAATTCAAGCGTTGCATAGAAATCACACTTGGGATGTTGTTGACCGACCAAAAAATAGAAGTATTGTGGGGTGTAAATGGATTTATAAAATTAAGTATAAGTCTAATGGCGAAGTAGAAATATATAAGTTGAGATTAGTTGCTAAAGGGTTTAGCCAGAAAGAGGGAATAGATTATGAAGAAACTTTCTCTCCTGTGGTTAAGTTAGTAACTGTAAGGTGTATTATTGCATTGGCTGTTCAGAATGATTGGAACTTATATCAATTAGATGTTAATAATGCCTTCTTGTATGGTGATCTAAATGAAGATGTTTATATGTCTTTACCAGAGGGTCATCAGTCAAATGATGGATCTAAAGTGTGTAAACTTAATAAGTCTTTGTACGGGCTTAAACAAGCCCCTAGAATGTTGAATGAGAAACTTGTTGGTGTATTACTTGATGTTGGGTTTGTACAAAGCAAGTGTGACACGTCTTTGTTTATTAAAAATGTTAATAATGTGTTTGTTATTCTGTTAGTTTATGTTGACGATATTGTCATCACTGGCAATTCTGTTTGTGAAATAGAAAGTGTAAAACAAAGTTTAAAAACTAAATTCTTGATCAAAGACTTAGGTTTGTTGCAAGATTTTTTAGGTATTGAGGTTTTAACTTGTGAAACAGGCATTTGTTTGTCTCAAAGGAAATACTGCACTGATTTATTGACTGAATATGGTATGCTAGGGTGTAAGCCTGTTAGTGTGCCTAGAGAACAAAGTCATGTCGTTAATGCTTTGCTTGAAAGTAATTCTGGTCCTTTGAATAATATAGCTAGTTATCAACAATTAATAGGAAAACTCATATACATGTCTCACACTAGGCCTGATATTTCATATGCAGTCCATATGTTAAGCCAGTTTATGCATAGTCCCAATGAGGGACATTTAAAACTTGCTTTTCGGTTGTTAAGATATCTTAAGTCTGCTCCAGGAAAAGGGCTGTTATTTAGTAAAAATGAGTCGTTTAATCTGACAGCCTTTGCTGACTCTGACTGGGAAAAGTGTTTAGTGTCCAGGAAGTCAGTTACAGGGTTTTTCATTTTTCTTGGTAATTCTTTAATATCCTGGAAAAGTAAGAAACAATCTACTATGTCTAGGTCTTTGGCTGAAGCTGAATACAGGTCTATGTGTGCGGCTGCATGTGAATCTGTTTGGTTAAAAAATTTGCTTAGTGAGTTAAAGTTTATTGTTGAAGTTCCTATTAAATTGTTTTGTGATAACAGTGCTGCTATATCCATAGCAGCCAATCCAGTTTTCCATGATAGGACCAAACATTTCGAATTAGACTTATCTTTTCTACGAGAGTTAATTGCTAAAGGTACGATAAAATGTGTTGGCATAAAATCGGATAAACAAATCGCGGATGTTTTTACAAAAGGAGTATTAGTAAAAGAACATCAAATTTTATGCCGAGAGTTGAAGTTGTATGATATGATCAGTTAATGGAATTGTGGGGGGGGGGGGTGTTAAAAATGTTCTACATATTTTTTTTTCAATTCCATTATATTTATTGACCAACTGTTTTTTGTTTCTTTTGTCATACATGTCATATTGGGCTGCTGAGAGTTGCTGAAGTGTGTTTTGGGCTGCTGGGAGTTGCTGGATAAAGCTGGGTTGCTGGGCTTCTAAAGGGCTTTCTCAGATATGCGCATATATGAAGCGGGTGAAGGCTCCGGGTTACCCGATGTTAGTTTTGTCATCTGGATCCTATATAAGTCTGCCTTTGAGTATTGTGCACCTAACTTCAATCATTTTTCCTCAATCTCATCTTTGTGTAATCTCTCTCTTGTTTTAGGCGATTTAGGGTTTGTAAGAGAATTACTCCGATTCTCTTTTCTGTTGTTGATTCCTGTATATTGTCTATGCAGATTATCATATTGATAATCTGCTTGTGAGAAGAGTTGTGAGAGTGAGGTTTTGTAGTTCATCGTATTTCTGATTCGTTCTATTTTTTTAGGTTTAATAAAATCTTGTGTCTCTGTTCTTAATACCAGTTATTTTGACAGTATGTATATATGCATGGAGTTCATTATGAAAGACTAAATTATTGTGAGACCAATAATAAACTTAAAACTTTTTAATTTTTCAAATCAATTGTTTACATTTTGTTTTGTTTTTTTTTTTTTTGTTTCTTTTAAATGTTTATTTATAAATAAGTAGGTTATGTGTAGAAACTATATTTTCACGTGATTTATACATGTGTAGGTTTCAGTGGTGGAACTAGCCCATTAAATCAGGGGTATCAAAAAAAATTACCGTGGCGGAACTAAAATTTGCATAAACTTCAATTCTAAATAAACTAGAATAGTAAAACTATAAAATTTTGCATAAAATTAAACTGCATAACAAGTTACAGCCGCAACCAGTTATCAGAGCAGCAAACAACAGGATGGTAGATTTTTTTATCGAACCATTGTTATTGGCAGTAGCAAAACAAGAGACCAGTGGATAAAGGATGACCAGCGACGTTTGGTTTTCTTCCAGAAGAACCTGAGCGACGATCAGACAAAATGCCGCCATACGTATTTTATGTTTTTTGGGCTTATCTAATCAATTTGGTCATTGTTTCAATCGGGCTAAATAGGTTTGGGTTGGTTAGGGGTATCCTTTGTATAAAACCGAAAATAATTAAAAAAAAATAAACTACACATGCGGACTTCAGCCATAGCCTGTGCTACGACTCATATAACACTGGTTCAGCCCATGGCAGGTTTTATAAATGAACGAATTTTGTTTATATATTTCGTAAAATGTTAGAAGAGGTGGATAAACATCACATTTTAAACATTGTCTTGTATTTTTATTTTTTTCTTTAAATTGAAAACATTATTGATTTATTTTCAGTTCTCGCAAAAAAAAAAAAAAAAAACTCTATTCCGTGTGAAACACTCCCTATAACACCCCGAAAATATTTTATATTAATGTCTCATATTTACTTTGATGGTAAATAATAATGACATGATAACTAAAATAATGTAACTTGGTTAAGTTGTTGTAGTTACTAGTTAACAACAAACTTATACAGAAAACATGGAAGGTAGACAAGTATTGTTAAATGAAACAAACTTGAGGGACTAAAGTGGGATAATGAGGAAAATTAGTTTTATTAAAACAATTAAACAAAACACAGCACACTCGTTAGAGTGTGTGTGAGTGTGCGACCAGAGAAAGGGGGAAGAACATCAAAACCCTTATTCACTTGATTGAAAAAATTGAAAGGCAAATTCGGTCTAAAATTCATACAAGAATCAAGAACATTAATCATCCACACTTGTCTAACACAAGGCAAGTCATAAATTCAGTTTTGGTAATACATGATTTTGGGTGAAACTTAGGTGATTAAAGTTCTTGAACAATTGGTTGATGTTATGACCTAAGGAAGGTGTAATCTAAGTGTAGGATCATAATCCTAACTGAAAATAGTTGATAGAGTTAAAAAATTGTATGTTGAAATTATTATGTTTTGTATGAAGAAGTGGGTTTTGATTCTAGTATGAAAAGCCTCGTGTTCTTGTGTAAATAAAGAAGGTAATGACATGAGTTTATTGAAATTACATGTTAATGTGAATTATGATGAGTAATTGAACTTGTTAAGTTGAGTTTCTTGGTTAGCCAATGTTTAATTGAACTAAAATGGCTAGCTAAATTATATGCATACAAGATGTTTGACAAAATGCCTAAATGAATTGCCAATTTTAAATAATGAATGGAAATTGTTAATGGAAATATGAAGTAATGTGATTGGCAAATCTACATGCCATAGTTATGGGCCGAGAGGTTCTAATGATATTGGCTTGTACACTTTAGGCAAAACAAGTGAAGCATCGGGAAGTCAAGTCGGGACAAACGCACGATTGAAGGAAAAGAAATAAGGTACGTGGCTTTATGCTTCATTGGATTTTGTTAATATTTTTGTATTGATATGTTGAATAATGAAGTTATACTCATGAAATTCGGTTCATTCATAAGTGATGGATTTCACACGATTGAATCGAATGGATAAATAGCGAAAATTGATATGTTTGATTAGTTCATAAGTGATGGATTTCACACGAACAATCAAACGGGTCAAAATAGGGAATATTGATAGGAATGGATAAATAGCAAATATTGATATGTTTGATTAGTTCATAAGTGATAGATTTCACACGAACAATCAAACAGGTCAAAATAGCGAATATTTATATGAATGAATAAATAACAAATATTGATATGTTTGATTAGTTCATAAGTGATGGATTTCACACGAACAATCAGATGGGTCAAAATAGCGAATATTGATATATTTGGTTAGTTCATAACTGATGGATATCACACGAACGACTAAACGAATCGAAAGCGTATACCGAATAATGGGAACGCAGGATATAAATGATGAACCCAAGAAATGGGTTAAAATATGGAGAATGTGAGTTCCTCAAGATAAACAAAAGTAAGGCTTTCGTTTGGTTAAAGTTAAACCAAACGGGTCAAAATAATGCGGACGCAAACCGGGTAACGGGAGCATAAACGCAAACTTAGTAAACCCGGAGAAGGGATATAAAATTTGTAAGGAAATATAGTTAAATAGGTAAACGGGTCGTATAATTGCATGAACAATGTATGATCCGATAGCATAAGGTGTAAGAGTTATTAATCTGGATCGAGGATTATAAGTTAAAATGTGAGTAATTGATTTTCGAACGCGTAGAAATAAATTTGAGGCGAAATGGATAGATATCCGAAAAGATATGGAGTATTTGCCAAAAGGGGCAAAAAATGGAAAAATGGGAACAACTGCAGGGGGTCGTAACCTACGGCATTCTACCGTAGCTTACGACGGGTATTCTCTGAATATTTTTGTTTGTTTGTTTTGATAAATTTGGGTTATCAAACTACGTTTAAACATCATATAACTAACGTATGAGATGATATTTGATGTATAGGTAATAGCTATGATGTTACGGATGAAGATCAAGCATAACGAAGAATTGAACACAACCGAAGTTAAAGCTTTCGCTTTTGTTTTGTTATTACGAACCAAAATACTTATGAACTTTATAAGTGCTTTAAAAGTTATGTACGTGTTAAAGTGTTTAAATACTTATGAAATTTTATTAAATCCTGAAATTTTGTATGAACATTTATTTGCATTACTATATAAAAATGCAGTACTTATATAAATTCTTAGTTATGTAAGTCCGGGTCTTACACTCCCTATATATATACATGTGCACACTAACACACAACAAATTTTAAATTAAAAAATGCTAAAATTGTATTAATACTTTACTTGTTTTTTTTTTTCTTTTTTCGAACGTCAATTTTTTTTTAACTTCTGTCGTTTGTGAGACTTAAACTCAATATTTACCCCTCTTAAACCTAGATGTTTAAAGGCTTTACCTTCCCTTTTCTCGCTCCTACTACTTGTACATGTTATACATATTTATACGATTATCTTTTTTTTTTATAAGGAAAACTTCATTATATGATTATCAATTTATACTTAATTTTATATTAAAAAAGAGAGAGCCAGGAATGATAGGATCCAAGGAAGATTGAGTGGAATGTATGATTGTTTGTTTATTTTGTCTGACAGATAATGACCAGTTAGAATATTTGTTGGCCCCTTGGTATTCCCCCACTCCCACCACCCTATTCGCCCTACATATCTCATGTCACTCCCGTATTTGTTGGGATGTCCGTCTATATTTGAAACTATTTTTTTTAGTGGCAAATGTTATCCTACTATAAATTGCACTTATAAATTTCAATTTCTAACTACTTTTTTTTTTTTTCTTTTCAAAACTACTTATTATTTATTAATTGAAGTAAATAATTATTTAGTTTGATAATAAATAACTTTTTTTTTAAATGGTGGCAATTAAAAAAAAAATAGTCTAGAGCTAGAGTAAAATGATTAATGTTACATAGGAAAATTTGGGATATTAAGAATACACTATAAAACCATTAAAATACCAGTATTTTTACCTAATTTTTTTATCCCCAAAGAAACGTGTTTATTTTTATTTATTCTATCACCTATGAAGTAGATACCACTAAATACACCCCCCCCCACCCCCCACCCCCAAAAAAAAGAAAAAAAAAGGTCATGTCTATTCACACACCCTTTTAGTCTATCCACACACCCCCCAGTGTCGAGCTGTGGTCAGAGCGCGGCGTTTTGGTCCGGTTAACCAGACAAAGACTGACGGGTGTCTGACGGGTCTGTTGACCGGACCAAAACGCCGAGCTTTGGCCGCGTTCTGGTCCTGTCAACCAGACAAAAGACTGACACCTGTCAGTCTTTTGTCTGGTTGACAGGACCAGAACGCGGCCAAAGCTCGGCGTTTTGGTCCGGTCAACAGACCCGTCAGACACCCGTCAGTCTTTGTCTGGTTAACCGGACCAAAACGCCGCGCTCTGACCACAGCTCGACACTGGGGGGTGTGTGGATAGACTAAAAGGTAGGTGGGTGTGTGTGAATATCTCTTTTTTATTAACAACACTTCTTAGATTTGCTATAATAAATACACCTATTTTGAACTCCTAATTGTTTGGTTGTAGTATACACTACTTAATCACCACGATGTCAATTTGAAAGACAATTTTATCATCTAAAAGTCTAAATCATAATAATAATAATAATAATAATAATAATAATAATAATAATAATAATAATAATAATAATAATAATAATAATAATAATCTTATCCTTGTATAAAGTTTGTAGTAAATTTTCACTCTTTGCTGTACTTTTCTACAGTTAATAGTTATTGCTGGGTTATTACTTTATTTTAGTCCATATTTCAGTTTAATATTTTTGGGTTTGTGACATTTTCAACAATATATTGATTGATGAATATTACATTACATATTACATACTATAAATTTGTAACATGTTGGTACTTTAGTGAGTTGTACTTTAAGGTTATGGAGTTTTTTAAAAAAAATTACTATACTTTTCACTTTTAATCCAAATGTTTTTATTTTTTGCATTTTAACATCTTTGGTTTTATTTTTTTTACTTTTAACACAAATTTTTCTATCTTTTGCAATTTAACCCCAACATATTTTTATTTTCAACTTTGATCTCCGTATTTTTCATCTTTTGCAAATTGTTCGTTTTATGTTTCGTTCTAATTTTGCGAGTGAACACGTCGCAACGTGCATGTGGGATTCAACATTTTTTCGTCTATTTTTTCCCGTTTTAAAGGACTGTTACAACGCGTCTATTTTTTCCTATTTGACAGGTTCGTCGCAATGCGCGTGCTCTTAGATCGACTTAGTTATTCTTTTCTATTTTTACATTTCAGTCTAATTTCTTCGTATTATCATGCCACAACGGGCATGCGTGATTCAACGATTTTACATATGTTTTTCGTTCAGTATTGTTATTTGTTCCTTTTTGTTTATTTTGTTTTTACGAGCTTTTTCGGTGTTGTTGGTCGCTGATAGTTGTGTAGCATTAGTGCTACTTGGAACAGTTTATGTCCCCCGCCGCAACGCGGGTGCACTTAATACTAGTTCTATTATATATTGCATCATTTTATGTAATTCTTTTTATAGTTTTGTGAATACAAGAGAAGCACGATTATTAATTCTTTGAATTTTCTGTTACTACTTTCGGATTTTTATTTTTATTTTTTTAAAGGCTTTATAAATTTTATTTAACCTACTTTTTCAATTTAACAAGAACATATATTTTATTGTTATTAAAAGTATTTAAAAATTTGGTTTTGTTCAAAATTAGAATAATGGAATGGCATAAATAACAAAATTTAAAGACTCATAGATATTTTTTTAAATAAACTTCATTAAAACACACCTCCGACCCAAACGGACAAAAGACCATACAAACAAACAACACCCCGACCCAAACGGACAAAAGGCTAAACAAACAAACAACACCCCCGATCCAAACGAACAAAGGGCAAAAAATTACATGTATAATGGGTATTTACACAAATCCGCCCAACTAATATAATTACATGGTGATCTGTTTTTAATCCAAGCAAAGCCTCTCAACTTTATCTCCCCTGTGATATCTTGCGAACTACATTTATTCTTGGTGAAAACCACATCGTCCCTACATTTCCATACACACCAACATGAAATAATAGCCAGCCCGTAAATGATCCTCTCCGCCTTCTTACCACTCTTGATGAACTTGTGGATGTCTAAAATGTCTTTAAACTCAAAAAAGAAAAGCAACGGAATGTTACACCAAATGCTGAAAACCGACCACATCCGAATGGCCACCGAGCAAGCGGTGAATAAAACTTATTTAAGTGATTTGTACGAATATGAAGTTACTCAGAGTAAATTTACTAGAATTATATGATTGGATTAATAATCAAGTGAGTGGCATGCATGTGTTTTGTGCCCATTTTGTCACTTATTATACTAAAAGAGAACTTAGGGAGACACATAAAAAGAAGATGAATAGGATTTGTCTGGTTAGGTGTTGAAAACAAGTTAAAAGATGTGTCTTTGTCATGCTGTTTATGTATGAGGATTTTTTATTTCATAAAAGAATGATTCTTTGAAGTTTATTTTATCATTTAATTAGTTTTTCGTGTATTTATTTATTTACGTTTTTAACCATAAAAATCCGTAATCAAATATACTCACGTGACCCCAAATATCTTGCTAAGCAATGAGATTCCCTTAAAGGTTGTGATGGTCGATTTTTGTTTATTTAGAAACAATAATTTATTATTATAAAAATATTTGTTAACTATCTTACTCTTATAGTCGCCACGCTTAAGTTTTGTTGTTGTTGGTAAGCTTAGCTTACAATTGATTTGATTTTACTGATATGCATTGTTGTTTTAGATATAACTTACAAAAGAATGAAAAAGGAAAGTTGTTTTAATCTTAACTAGTTTAATTATCATAGTACAAAGTATACAAGGATGTGTAGAAACTGATAACAAATTAAGATTGCTAAAAGATAATAGATGCAAAATTAGTTCAATAAGTAAATATCAAAATTCTATTACCTTTTCTTCATAATAACTTTTAATATATATAGAAATTTATACAATTATGTGTGAGGTAATGAACATGAATCATATATTACTACCTTAAAAGTTAGTGTTTTCGATGTATGAATCATATATTACTACCTTAAAAGTTAGTGTTTTCGATGTATGGATCTTTTGCATCACGTGTCAATATAGAATACGCATATGACTGGTTTTGGAATATGGATTTGGCGAGGTGTTTTCAACGAAAACGTTTTGGTTTTATAATGAAGATGTGTAACACCCTATGTCATTTTTAATTGAAATACATGCATGCAACAGAAGATACGAATGTAAAATTTCTTACTTTATAACGTTCTTCGGTACTTGAAAACCCATTTTTAAAAATTCATTATGGATATTACATCCTTTATTCATAATTAACATGTATATAATAAGACCCGGATTTAAGGGACTCCGTGACCACACTCCCGTACAATCAACGTCCGGACTCGATCTTCAGCCATTCTGAACTTCATATGGAAGACCCGTATAACCTGCAGTCACCAGACATCCACATCATTAGAAAAGTAAGTGACTTTATAGAGTACATAAACAACATATAGATAACTTTTAGTGAAACCAAATGACCACATCAACTTCCTTCTTCAAGTGCGGATCCAACCGGTCACAAACTCGTATCTGATCTTCGGATTCTAATGTTCAACTATCAAGAGTCCATTCTTAACATACCTGCACTTTCATTCCATTCTCATGATAATATGGTTCACAACATTAAAATGCATTTGTACCTGCACTTGCTAGCTTTCCATGACATATTCAAGGTTTATACTAACATGCACACATCAAGCGTGCACCTACTACAAGCATAGCATGTTTATTCGATCTGACCGCTTAGTTCATGACCCATTTACATTTATTGGATGTAATCCAAGTTATCATGTAGGTCATATACCCTCAAGGGTTAGTATAATCAATACATGTGAGTAATAACCCTTACAAGTGCTTAAACTCTCAACCATGCTCATATATATAAATTTGGGACAGAACAATGAAACGGTCGTGTTAGAATTCAACATGGCCGCGTAGCATCCGGGCATCTTTATTACTTTACACATTTTGTACACTTAGGTATCCTTTTTCCCACAACTAATACTTGATCCCCCATAAGTTAATCAATACTTAAAAACCATTATTATACCCATGACTAATCTAAAAGTCAAATTAACCAAGCTACATGTAAGCTAGAGGACGCCACTCACCTCGAATCCACCATGTGAATTTAAGCATACTTAAATTACATTTGATTCATTACTACATTCCATACATTGGCACCACCATTAATTAACCATTCATGATTCCATTCTTTATACAAACATATGAATTTATTTACATAAACGTAAGTTGAGCTCGGGAATCACTTACCTCAAGTCGCCATGTTCATGCTTGCCTTATCTAGGCCCATTAGCCTTCCATGCTTAAATCCATCTTAACTTGATTCCTTTCTCTTCATGTCATTACATTTTCTATTCATTAGTATTCATATTCATATCAAGTTTGTTTACATTCAAACTCATATGCACCTTGACTTTCTAAGGTCAAACTATACTACGTATGCAATATGAAATTACTTACAACAATATTCACATTCCATCAAATTTCACATCTTTATAATGATTGTACACATGCATACACATACACACATTACACATAAATATAGTTGTGATTACATTCTCCCATCCTAAGCATTCATAAATTAAACTATTCGCCTTATGTGTTTGTGCTAAATCTAAAGCTCATTGTTGCATTTTATGCGCAGCCGCCGTTAAGAGCCACTTTTCCCCTTTTAAAACTTAGAACATAAGTTCCACTTTCAAATACAAATGTGCCTCATTCGGAGACCTTTCTAGGCATATAAAATACACCTCCAAAGGAACTTTCTATGATTTAATATGAATTTTCAAAGCTGCTGTTGTAATAGGAAATTATATTACGAATTTTGACCCATCTTCATTTATAAGTCCAAGGTAATCAATTACCATCCTACCCTTATGTTCAAAGAACGCACTACTTTTTAAGTCATCACAACATAATTCTAACATGATTGCTTGCTAGTAAGTTTACATACTCCACAACTAACACAATTTCACCTATTGAATTACGTCAAGCATATAATCAAACAAATGATGTGCATACCACATACTAAGCTTCTAGTGCAAGATTTTTAATGCACGTATTCAACCAATTCATATGAACGTCACCAGTTATGTCATATTTTACATTCCATTCATATTGTCAAGTTTTTGCAAATATTCACCTAGACATTTCATCAAACACTTGGTGTGCGTACAACATACCAAGTTCATTGTACAAGCTTCTAGTGCATATTTCTACCAAATCATACACTCAACTTAACTACCACATGAATTCCAACTAATACATGTCCCTCATGTTAGATTATCATCAATCATATCAAATATCACATTCCATTCATATTATCAAGTTCTTGCATACAAAATCACATTCTAACATCACCTAGACATTTCTTCTAACACTTGGTGTGCGTACACCATTTAAAGCACAATGTACAACTACTACATGACTACTTTCTTAGCTCATAACATCAACCACCAAGTTTCAATCATTAACATAACTGTTGGTGCATATGTCTGTTGACTTCGTCTTGTATCGAGTCATGTAATAGAATAGATAGTCCAGAAAGCACGAACTGCCAGAAAGCACGAAAGTTCGTGAGGACTGGCCAGAAAGCATGAGTTCGTGAGGACTGACCAGAAAGCATGAAAGTTCATGAGGACTGGCATGCCTATAAATAGGTGAGTGTAGGATTTCATTTGTAACTTTGCAATTCCAGTAGCGAAGCTCTGCTGAAGTGTCGGAACGATCTGTAATCTTGTCAAATCAATACAAACGACATTTAAACTACTTCTTGGTACAAATCAAGCTGATTCAACATCAATACGTCTGATTCCGCCTTTCGTATTGATCAAAAACTCTTCTGAACGACTCGTTTAGGACGTATCTCGATCCTACAATAACATACAAGACATCTATAGTTCATGCAAACACCTTTAATTTTCAGATTTGGTTTCAAGACCCATCACCAATAATTCATACCTTAGCTTGCAACCTTCATAAAGCATTCAATTTTGACTTTAATCTACGCATGCACTTCATATATTCAAGTATTCCTCTTGATTTAGGTTTTTGTGTGTGTGTTGAATTTTGACCAAAAAGCCTTTCAAGGGCTAAATCCTTCAAAATCTCGAGCCCCAAATTCTAAATATGCAGATTTTATATCAACTTTTCCCATTTGTCACCTTTGGTCCTTCTAGTTTGGCCTTTTGGTTAATTGCAACAATACTTCCACTTTTCGCCCATATTTAACCCATATAATCCCACCATATGACTACCCAACTCCCTTCAACATAAACTTGCAAAAATTGAACCAAGTTAGGAATAATTACAACCTTAGTCCTTGTAGTTTGGGTATTTTCCACTTTTAAGCAAAACTTTCACTTCCTTTCAATTTGATCAGCGTTGTTAGTTTCCACTAATCGTATTATAAGTTTACCTTTGTATTTATGTAAGTAGATAACCAAAAGGGTTAAATTACACAATTAATCCTTGTAATTTTGTCCTTGACAGTTCGGACGCAAACTACAACTCCCAATTTTTGATCTAATATAAATCCCGAAATAGGATGTTACAGCATGTAACATCCTGAATTTGAATGAGATTAAAAATATATTTTAAATATAAATATTTAATCTCTAAAATGAGTTTAAACCGGCAAAATAGTATTTTTTTTAGAATAATACTATAATAGTTTTATAAAAGTGATTTATATTGCAAGGGGTGAAATATACTAAACTTTCATCTCCAATAATGATATATGTGTATTTGTAGGGGTTAAACTTAATTGAACCAATAGTAATGGTGATAAGGTAAACTACATATTTTAAATGGGGATAATAAAAAAAAGAACATGACTAGTATGGTGCGACGTCAACTCAAGGGAAGGAAGTGGGAGGCCAAATTCATTCTGAAATCACGACATTAAGAGGCTAAGGTGTCAATTCTACCATCCTTGCTCGATTTATTGGGATTTGGTAAGTGATTTCTTAAGTTTATGTTAATAAAACTCAAGACTTAGGGTTCTTCGTAGTTGTTGTTCAAATCAACGAAATTGGGGGTAATGGTGTGAGATTTTGATGCTGAGCAACCCTAATTTCTATGCTAGAATGATTTATTATAACTTTGGAGTTATAGATTCATGTCGCATGTTATAGTCTAGATGTTAGATTGTATGATTTGGTGTGTAAAAGGTATAAACATAATGATTTATGTTGGGTTTTAACAATTTCGCATAGTTATGGTGATAGTTGATTAAAACAAAAAAAGTAGGAGCTTGATTATAATTTTAAGTTGCATGTGCATGCTTAATGAACTTGATAACTTTGATGATAAAATGGTGATTCGGGGAGTTCGAATGGGCATGTTAATGGTTAATTTTAATCATACTGACAAGGTGTTTAATTAAATGCCTAAACCAAAATAAAAGTGAAATTTGAAAGAATTACCATGCTTACTTGATTTAGATGATTTGCTAATAATAAATTGGTGTTTAGTAAACATAAAGTTTTGGAGGATTTACGGTGAAAATGACTCATATGTTCTGATTAAATACAAATGTGTGATAACGGATCAAATGAGTAGTGATAAACCAATTTACAACTTTGGGGTAACAAAATGATTTAGAACACGTGTTTGGTGATGGGTGGATAATACTTAGGTATTTTGAGATGATTGCCCATGTTATGTGTTCTAAGGATTTACAAGTTTAATGTGTTGTCAAGATAGGTGAGATAACGTCTGGATAAAAATGTGTCAAATGGATGATAAAGCAACAACATTCCTACGAGCGAAGGTGAGTGGCTCGAATGTGTTTAGAGTCGTATTGATTTAAACAGTCTTATGGTTGACTTGAAGTTTTTTATAGTTAAAGTGGTTTAATAAAAATCATGAATATGGTTTGACATACAAATAACGTATTGTTTTGACGGTGTTTTAGGGGTTTAAACCCATCAAGAAAGTGTGCAAAATGTTAATGGGTCGAGAGACCCAAGTGCTGAAAATTCAGTTTTTTCCATATTTTTTGTTTGTCACTGGAAATTCATAGTAAATCAACCGAAGGTCCGTTCAGGGCGTATTATATATCAATGGAAAGCTCTATGAGTCCGCGTTACTAAGAATTTCAGTTTGAGGGGAAATACTCATCATAAGACTGGGAAAATACTGAATTACTACAACTACGCAAAGCTATTTTGAAATATAATTTTTATAGGATTTTACAAAATCATTGGAAATTAACAAAGAACTCATTGGGCTTGGTTTTCGTATGATTGTAACACTTAAGGTGTCCATTTTTGCTGTTTTAAAATGATGGTTGAGGTATAACCCAGGTATGGGTTAGTTTGGTTAAAAGTTGATATTGCGTAGGAAAGTATGAATGATTATAGCATGTGCGTTAATAACCATTTATGTATACATACCCACCAATAGTTATATGGGTTGTTTTGTTGTAGCGATGTTAATATGGATAATAAGGGGATATGAGGTGATAAGAATTGTTGATAATCATATATGTTGTTTTATGAATTACAATATAGTTATGTGACGGATTACCATTTTATATATATATCGAACAATTGGTCTAATAATGGTATTTTTTTAACTGTCATTGACTCTATATTAGGAAAGATAGCCAAAATATATGGATAAGAAGCTCCTGGATTAAATTGGGGTAAGTCACGAGATGCATGACTTGAGATAATAAAGGGTGGCTCGGCGTTGTTTTGTTGGGCATCATGAGCATTGAAATCTCATTTATGTTTGTTACAAAAATAATAGTATGAGTCGTCACTTAGCTAAAGCTAATTTTTGTAGTGCTTTCAATGTAGGTGATATGTTGAGAACAATGAACGAGGTAGACAAGTCATGAGAAACAATGAGGTGGTTTGAACCAGTAACATGAAAGAAGAAAAGAACTCACAAGTCGTTCACCAATATCCCAGTTTAGAAACAATATATATATATATATATATATATATATATATAAGTCATTGTCATGTTACCGTAGAAATATATATAATTTCTTGGTTGAGGCTAATGATATGATAATGTTGTATGATAGATTCGAGTGTTAGAAAGGCGAAAGTGATCAAGTCTTGCAAGTTGGTCAATGATAGGATGATTTAGTGATGTTTTGTTAACTAAGTATATGGGTTTCTTATCGGGTCAATTAGACTTAATTATTTGTATTTTGGGTTTATGTCCAATGTTGGTTTTAGCAAGATGCTACTAGGTCAACTCGGTTATGGGTTATGTTTGTTTTATAAAAAACTTAGTTGTTAAGCAGGTTTTGTCATCATAAGGATTGGCCATTTGCAACTAGGCCATGGCGATTTTTTTAATACGTGTTTGCAAATGTTGTAACTAATCAGATTTATGTGGATTGATGTATTTTGAGAGTAATATCCTTTATTATGTAATGTCAAAAAAGAAAAAAATATGGGCTTATTTTCAACAAAGTATTTTAATATGGTTTTTAATGCATTGGGCGTTACAGAAGATCAAATTTGCTCGCATTATAACACACACTTTGAATAGAATAAGTAGGTTCCAATCAAAGTGAATTTATTTGGTTGGAGGATGATGCAAAAAAGTTACCTAACTGCTATGGTAAATTTGCCAAGAAGAGGGGTGGTTATTCAAGCATTGTCTCATGTGGGAAGTTCTATGAAGAAATGTATCAACTTTTCCTCAACCATGAAGAGGATAAGGAGATTTGATGGTAGATTTCATTGTGGTGTAACATTCCACAGAGGTCGCAATATTAGTGACAATGTTACTTGAACATGTAGAGATGATATATATGAAAAAACCATAGAAAAGTTAATTCAGATAGTGTTTCTTATATATTTATGGTGTATCTAATGGACAAGTAATGAGAAGGTTTTTAATAATAAAAAAGATGCTCTAAGAGAATGATGGAAGAGATCAAGGTTCAATTATTTTTTTGGATTAAACATAGGGCGAGACTAAATTGGTTAGAATGGAATATGTGGGGTCGGGAATTTTTAGGAAAAGATCAATTCGAGGGGGGGGGGGGGCGCTCAATACGAATATACAATTTTTCAGACGAAATACGCGTGAATTTACACGATTGAGCACAAAAACCGCGGGGGGGGGGGGGGGCTTAAACATCTTCACTAATGCACATGATCTTTTTACCGATCAGAAAAAGTTGGTGTTGCCGAGGCATTTACAAGGGCCCAAAATCCTTAGGTAAATTTTTGAGGTATCGATAACGTATTAGCAACATCCAAATTATTTGTAATATATTAGCAATGTATAAAATTTCTTCGACTATCATAGAATATGGTGAAGGTGTCATGGTTAAAAACATGAGTTGACCTTTTATGTATATGCTTACATTACACACATGTTTTCCTAATAAGTTAACTTGAAAAATATTAGTAATATCAAGAGTATGAAATCTAAGAAAAGACTTGGATATATATTATTGTAGAATAATCTTGCAACTCATTAAAAGAGATTTTTCTATTGTAAATGAAAGAAATCGATCCAACAGAAAGTAAAGACAATGGACAAGCATTTGATAAAACATGTTTGGATAAATCACTCTTATGTTCTTAGACTAGGATATTACACACTCACAAAGGTTGGAATAATATTGATAAAGTTGATGACCATTTTACCTAGAGCTTAGACCCCACAACCCCCCCCCCCCCCCCCCCCAAAAAAAAAAAAAAAAAAAAAACAAACACATACAAAAGAGATAATAAACACATAAAACCACATTTGTTTCCTTAATGGTGCAATCTTGTGTGACTATTTCCTTATATATGGTTACATGATCTCTTCATATTCGACATTGGGCTTCTATTTTGATTTAGGAATTTATCATATTGGTTTTTGGACTCCATCTGATAGTGTTCGAATGTGAGTGGAATTCATGATCTTTTAATAATTTACATTGGGGGTTCTATTTTTTATTTAGGATTTTTTTTTTTTTCATATTAGTTTATAGTTGTGCTTAGATTAATACGAGTTCCGAATGTGATTTGAGATTCTATTTGGTGGAATTAGTTTAAGTTTTGAATGTAAGAGTATATTGGGGTGGGGGGATAACCAAATAAAGGGTTTGAGTAAAGAAGGGGAAGGGAGTGATAGTCAAAAGGCTTAATGATCGAAAAGTCTTGATATGTCAAACATACCATAAGGTTTAATTGTTACCCCTATAGCAAGAGGACAACTAGACCAAATGATTAACAAATGAAATACTAGTGATGATTAATGCAACACATCAAGTTTAGTAACTCGATCGACCATCTAGATTCTCTATCTTGGTGAACAGTTTGCTCATCGAAGAATTTCAACCGCATTGAGGTGTCTACGAGGAGCTACCTTTTCTTCTTTTCTTTCTATACTTGAAATGGAGGCTTTGAATGTAGTAATGAAGAAGGCGTGGACCATGGATATCTTTTAAGTTATCTGAACCCCAAACAATGGGTCGATACTATCACACTTGTTTTATGCAGATGATGCGATGTTCTTATGTGATTGGACGACATCAAACTTCCACGACATGGCCCTGTATTCTTCGTGATTTTAACTTGGAATTGTGGTTGAAGGTAAATTTCCACAAAGCAACTTTTGTGGTACTGGAATTGAAGCAGATCAAATCAAGGCAATGACAAGTATTTTCCATAGTCAGAAAGGTTTTTTCCTACCTATTTATTTTATTTGGGGCTCTCGTTAGCGCAAATATGAATGGAACCATATATTGGAAGCCAATAATAAACTACTTTGAAACCAAGCACTAATTATGGAAAGGAATAACTTGTCATTTGGAGGAATATTAACACTCATAAACTCGACATTTGGTAGTATTCAATTTACTATCTTTCACTTTTTAAAAGCACGAAGAAACGTCTTGTATGAATCGGAGGAAATTAAAAAACGGTCTTTATGGAGTGGAATTAACTCTAACTCAAAGATCAATTAGGTTGCATGGAATAGAATTGTTCCACCAAGAAATGTAGGAGGCTTGGGTATTGGTAGCTTGAGGGCAAATGGAATTGGAGATTCAAGAAAGACAATGTGAATTTGTGGTCTAAAACTGTTTCTGCATTACGTCATAATCTAAGATCTTGGTCCTATCTTTCTTTAAAACTAACAATCACGGGTACATGGAAAAGCATCTCAAGAATTGATTTAGGCATTCCCCAATTCTCAATAAATTTGAAAGAATACTTGAAAGGAGTTTTTGAGAATGGTAAAGATATCTCATCCTGGTCCATATTGTTGGCTCATTCAACAACCTTTATGCAAAATGTTCCCCATATTTTTTGAGCTAGAAATTGAAAATATATGCAAAGTAAGTGACCGTTATGTTATTCAAGATTTAAGTTGGAGCTAGATAAGGAATTGGAGCAAGGACCCGAACACAACAGATGAGCTAATAGAACTACAAAACAGTTTTGTTAGACTCAACCAAGTAAAAACTTATGAGAAATAAATGATAAACGGAGTGGATAAAATGGTCATTCGTGATCAATCAGATACACCAACATGTTGGATAAAGTGGATCCTAAGGAAGGTAAATTTCTTCATTCGGCGAGCTCTAAATTTAATATATTATACTGTACATTGGTAGAAATAGCAAAAATAAGGTGTCAATTTCGGTTCAGTGGTATGATTGCAATGTGATTTCTTAACAAAAGACATTGATCACCTCCTAATAGCATGTGAGTTTGCCAAAATAGTTTGGAATTACGTTTGATTTTGGTTCAATTTATCGAGGGTTGATCTTCATATGCTTAATGAACTTCTAAACATAACCTTTAAGTGAGTATGTCATCAACTAAGAAAGAAGCAATTCAAGCGATAATAAGAATAACATGCTGTCAGGAAAATAAGACATGTTAAGGGGGTGTTTGGCCTAGTTTTTTTAACAAAGTTTATAGCTTTTTTAGCTTTTTTTTTTTATAAAATAAGCTTAACTTGGTGTTTGGTTTAGCTTTTTACGCTTATGCTTATTAGCTTATATAAACTAATTTGAAGAAGCTTATTTAAAGATGGGTTTTTAGCTTATTTGAAGAATGATAGAAAATAAGCTATAAGCTAATCCAAACACTTAAAAAGAGCTTATGAAATGATAGAAAATAAGCTATAAGCTACTTTAAAATATAAGTATAAGCCAAAAAATAAAAGCTAGGCCAAACACCCCCTAAATAACCAAGCAAGATCCATACATAAGACGTGAGGAAATAAAAGCAGCATGCTACTTTTGGGTCAAGGATAGAGCAAAATGTTGAAATTTAGAATGGTCAAACTGTTGTAATTTCAACATTTTCAATTTATAAGTTTCATTGTATATCGTGTTGATTCTAGCTTCTTGCTAGAATCATTTTCTATTATATAAAACAACTAGGTTATTCACCCCGTGTGTTACACGGGCTGGGCTGAGTAAAAAAAAAATATCAATTAAAGCCGGATTAATAATATATTAATGTCATGTGCTATTTTCTCTATTAATTTAGGAATAATATTGTTAATATTATTGACTAATAATAATAATATATTAGTTTAATAATAGCATATGAATGCTTAAAACCGTATGTATGATAAGAAAACAATTTGGGAATTAAATTTGAAGTATCTTATAGAACATTTGTTTTTTTTTTCTTTTTTAAAAAAACTAATTATATTTTATTCCTCGGATTATATATTTTTTAGAGAAACAATTCTATTTTCTTTATCAGATGATATGTTTAATATTTCATATTCTATAAAACCACAATATCAATGACATTTTTTCATTTTAAATATTATTCAAGTATAATATTGTGTATTTTTTCCCGAGTGTTACAAATATACCACCCTAAAAGAAAATTTCATTCTCGAAATGAATAAATAAAAAAATAACTTACATGGTATGTGAATAATGAAGACACAAAACCTAAGTTAATAGAGATAAATACATATGAACACTATTCATAGCAATAACCTAACTTGTACATATATTCTAACAACACATCTACCAATTATCTTACATATTTTGTTTTATAAAAAAATTTTACATCATCAAATTTTTCCCCGTCCACTTTTTTTCATGACCCTAAATAAAGAAATGTTATATAAAGTAAGAAATAGTAACTTAATATTCATGTATTATATAATTCATTGAATAAATAATATTAAAAATAAAAACTTAAAGGATTATTAAAATAAATAACAAATAATTCATTAGATAAAATTACGTATTGAATAAATTCATTGAACAAATATAATTAAAAATAAAAACTTAAAAGGATTTATATTATTTTTTATTAAACAACAAAAGATAATGCAATATTTTTTATATTACATATTTGTATTTATCTATTGTTACCGTGTTAATAAATTGTATATATAATATAATATATTAATAATAATAATAATAATAAATTAAAGGAGAGATTGACATGTGTTCTCTTATTGGTTTTTTTTTATTATATAGTATAGATTCGTCATTAAAAGAAGTAACTTTATCCGTAAATTTAGTAGATGCATTTCAACACTTTTGTAGGAACTTGCAATGACAATTTTTTATATATACATATATATAACTTATTTGGCAATGAGTTCTATTTGGTACATATTCTTTACTTCTTCCTCAAACATAACACACCCGAATCTCGGAGCTCACGGTAAGAACGTGTCAATGAAATAGAGAAAGCTTACTATTGTGACATCCAGCACAATGATGATGACACATTGCATCGATTACTGTTTCATGTGATTATTTCTTCCACTCAAATATAACTATAAGTAGAAGGCCATTTTAATAAAAAAAAAATGTTACTTCCTATTTTTGGCAATGTATACATTATAAATAATCATTTCAAAATTTAAAATTCGATCTATATATATTTTACATTTTTAATACAAGTTTATATTTCCTTTTCTTTTAATTCAACGGTCCTTTTTTTCTACTTTGAAATACATGTAAACGATAAAGATGCTTAGATGCTAATTAATTAGTTTTTTTTTTCTCTCAATAACTTCTATGTCTCCTCTACATTTGCTTTTTATGATACAAATAATTTAGTTTTTTACTTTTTTTATAATCAAATATTAACTTCAAATCATAATAATCGAACTTATGTAGCACATCAAAACACCCATTTGATATGATGAAATTCACAACTACCACAAATATTACGATCAATCTCATAATAATTTTTGCATATTAGTAAAATATGTGATGTAATACCATTATTTTCTCCTCTACAAATTTATATTTTTCTTCAAACAAAAGTAACATTATATGATCTCAACAAATTTATTCCATTTACAAAGTAAATGTTAAAATAATATAATAATATATTTTCACCCATATTACAAGGGACAAAGACAAACACTGTTTTCGTTTCAATGTGGCCAAAAACTTTTCCATCAACGTGAAATTAGGTTGCTATGTCAATTAGTGATTTCCAAAATTAGTTAAAATCAGTTACATTCGTCTATATGAAATGTGTTATTATGATCATTTTTCCATTTCCATAGGATCAGTAGATTTTTAAAAAAAGGAACATGTGTTCATATGATCACAATGTTTACATATTGACTAGAAGATCATATATTATTTAATTAATAATTAAAGACCATACTCAAATGAAAAAAAAAAACACAAATACATCATACCAAAACAATAGTGAAATAGTAAAATGACACTATTATCCTATGAAATATATATAATAAAAATATATACTTGATAAGAGTCGTAGATTAATTGGATTTTTGAATGAATGTAGCATTCTAACAGTATTTTTTATTATTAAATACATAGAACACAAGTTAATTAACAGAAAAACTCAAGGAAAAATATTATCAAACAAAGATAATTAAACCAGAATGTATTTTATAAATACAAAAGGATAATTTATTTTAAGCATATAAATATAGTGCTGAGTGGGGTTTTTGAATTATCACATCATAGGGTATACAAGCAAATAAGGTCTCTTCTAGTCTAGTCTTTGAATTGTTCTTTTGTTATGGGCCCCTACTCTCTCTATTGTATTATATTAGGGTGAAAGAATATTTTGTTGAAGTAACATGAAAGAAAGGTATAGTCAATGTCTCAAACCTTCCATCCATTCACATTACTCCTATTCGTCATCTTTTTTACATTATCCTTTTTGTAATTAAGGGCTTATTTTATGAAAAAAGTATTAGATATTCAAAGTTGTCTTAGAATAAAATTAAATTAACAAAAAAAAATTGATTCATTTCATTCATTTTTTAATTAGTAAATATAATATAGCGTTGATGCCTGCTATGGATTTTTTATAAGCAAGTTCTATCTTTTTTGTTATCATAATAGTATTATTTTAGCTATATGATTACCAACCATATTATTTTGTTATATTATAGCATTTGAAAAAAAGGTGTTTAAGAATTTATTCTAAGGAAAAAAAGAATGGTTGAATTTTGTTGTAATTTAGGAAAGTAAACTATATAAACATTATGAAATATTAGTGATATTGTTCCTAATATACAGGAATTCTTTATTTTATTTTTATTGAAAGTGTTATATGATGGTAAAAAATGTAATAAAAATATTATCTTTACCTTGTGCTATAATACAAATTTTCAATGCTCATTTATGGCAAATGAGTAGAATTAATCAATAAATGTCACGTTTGTTTTGTTACTTTCTAATTATACTATAATCTTTTATACAATATTATTTTACTTTGGATACAAGTAAATGATACCACCATATTATCTTTTATTAAATATTATATGAATATTGTAAATTCTAAATATAGAAAAACTGAAAGATGACAAATGCAGGACTACATTGGGATGGTGGACGATGGGTGATAGTGGAGGAAGCCCAATATAGGTATGGAGAGAGAGAAAATTATCAATTAAATTTATAGTCATTTATAGATGAATATTTACCTATTAAAAGATTTTGCATTATGTATAATGTGTATACATATACTTATTGTTAAAGCGATCAAAGTTTCAACTTTTATAGGGTTTCTAGCAATGTATATGCCTAGCTAGATGGGTGATATGATTGGCCTTGAAGACACGATGTTACGACACCTATTCATGTGGTCATCCATCAACGGAACGAAAATAAGTACAAAACTAACAAGACATCATAAATCATGGAGTTTGCTTATTTGTTGAGAAATCAAAGGACCACAATATTGTTTGTGTTCCTATGTCATATATACTATTTGTAAACTTAGAATGGTGATTCACTTATCTAATTTCCAAAATGAGTTACATTTTATATTTTTATATAACACATTCGCTTTCTTTATATGAGATGATACTTCAAACCAAAACCGTGTAGACATCATGTCAATGGGAAAAGATTAGATGTTAAATCTCAATATTACATGTCTTTTCATTACCTGTTTTTCAGTTTACTAGTAATATTAAAATATATATTTATGGTAACGCTTGACAATAAACGAAGACAAATTATACTAATCCACTATTCATTTAGCTTTTCTATTAACATACACTAATAATAATGAAAATAAGTTATCTAACTCTCATTATTGCAAAATGAACATGCATACAATGAACTTTTATGTTCAATATATAACGAACAATAATAAAATAAATTTTATTTTTTATATCTATCTATACTATGTAATAAAAGAAAAACATAAGAGACACATTTCATCCATTAAAACCATTTACTTATTGATTTTCTCGCCTCTCTCATATTTAATTATGGATACTTATTTTTTAGTTAACAATAGTTATTATATTATTAACCAAATAAATTTAATATGAAATTAATTATTAATTTTTTAAATAAACTTTTTTTTTACTTAAAAGATTCACTAAGTTCAAAATATGTATGATAGTTGTTTTAATGAGTGATACTTTAAAAAAAAAATCAATGTGATTGGATAGTAAGAACGGTAAAGTACAATGTGTTAAATAATAATAATAATAATAATAATAATAATAATAAAATCGGTGATATTAAAAAAATCAAAGCTAATACTCGATTAAAAGAAAGAATGTTTTAAAAACTAACTTAATAAAAATTATAAATGTCATGTCAATGTTCAATTTTTAAATACATATCTTAACGACTATATAAGTTAACAAATTACATTGTATTTTTTTTATTAGTCTAGTAATACATGGGTTTATTCAACCGAGCAATGCATATGTTATTTTTAAACATAACCCTTTATTATTAATTATATAACATTACATGTATGAACCTGTGTAATACACGGGATTGTAACATAGTAATATATATTTTAATACTAACAATTATGAAGTTGCGCCTACGGTAAATACCACGTGGCGATCTCCCATTTGTCCACGGGCAACCACAAACTTTTTTTCTATTTTTTTTTCTGCAGATACATACATAACAATTAAGTCATACATTTAAACAAGCAGGGCTTTAGCCCACTTGGTCGAGTGTTGGCATCTAACCCGGTTGGTGCGAGTTCGAATCTCGCCCCCCCCCCCCCCCCCCAACCGGTTCTTATGCACCGACGTTAGCCTCTACGTCAACATTGTTTTTTAAAACACATATCAATGTCCTCTTCGAAAACATTTGTCTGTGGTTTAACGCACCACAACGATACCATTTGTTTTCTTTTTATGGTTTTCGATCGATAAAAAATACATATTGACATTCTTTTGTGCAATATCTTTCGGCTGCAATACCAAATATCGATGTTGTAGCAATGCTAACTGATTCCGACCGAAACCCGCCGTGTAGAACACTTATTTTATTTGTTTAAAATAATTAGCATCCATCATGGATAATTGCCTTTTAACTTTTTTAATAATCAACAAATCAGCATCAATATATTATTATTATTATTATTATTATTATTATTATTATTATTATTATTATTTTTATTATTATTATTATTATTATTATTATTATTATTATTATAAACACTTGCAGTCACAAGTCACAACATACTAAATTATAAAATAAGATTGTATATTCATAATGAAGTGTGTACGTATATGTTTGTGTGTATATATATACACGCAGGTGATACCTTGCATGAAGCACGCCTTCAGTCCTCTCCTTCTCTCTCTCTCTCTAGCTTTCTCTCTCATCATCTTTTAGAACTTCAAAAACTCCTTCAATATTCTTCACTCTTTGATCTCCCTCTCAGTCACTCAAAAACACATAGAAAACAAAACACATAGTGATACTTTATGGAAGTAGAAATGGATGTTGCAGGTGTTCACAATCATCATCATCAACACCACCAGGTAGATATCAATTACTTCATCCTTTTTTTTTTTGTTTCATAATTAATTAGTGATTTAATTGAACTACATCGTTGTTTAATTACTTGATTTGTTAGTTTTTTTTTTGTTTGAATTTTGCTTTAATTGTTGGTTATGATTAATTAATCATCCAATAATTAGGGCTAGTTTGTTGTAAATTTATTTCTTCATTTTCAGCTAATTAATTCCCAAATTTGATGTTCTAAATATAATTCCTCATATTATTGTGCATTTTTCTTTTATTTTTATGTCTAAAAATCCGTAAGTGGTTTCTGGTAGGTTTTTCGAAGTGTTTTGGTTTCCAGACAGCGAACTCAAAAAAGTAAAATAAAAAATCAAACACTAGATATTCACGTTGCAAAATATACTGACGTGACAAAACTCAAAAAAAAAAAAAAAAAAAAAAGTCTGGTCTTCTAAATTTATTTCTTCATTTTCAGCTAACTAATTCCCAAATTTGATGTTCTAATTGTAATTCCTCATATTATTGTGCATTTTTTTCTTTTATTTCTATGTCTAAAAATCCGTAAGTGGTTTCCGGTAGGTTTTTGGAAGTGTTTTAGTTTTCAGACAGCGAACTCAAAAAAATAAAATAAAAAATAAAACACTACATATTCACGTTGCAAAATATACTGACATGACAAAACTAAAAAATAATGAGTCTGCTCATTTGACTAGCAGACTCCAATTGAGTCTATTATTTGCTCTTTTGACTAGCGAACTCCTTAAAATCAAATCGAGTTCAAAAAATTCCTAAAAACGCTTATGATTTTGCTTAAAAAACACTATTAATGTTTGTTATGAACCTTTTTAACAATATAAGATCTGATTTGAATTTTCTTAATATAGGAGCTATCTTCCCAAACATTAGAGAGCATGTTGCAAGTCTGCACAAAAGCCGAAGCCGACAAAAAACCACGCCCACCAGAGGAAGCTTTGAAATGCCCAAGATGCGATTCGGGCAACACGAAATTCTGCTACTACAACAACTACAGCCTCACTCAGCCCAGATACTTTTGCAAGTCATGCAGAAGGTACTGGACCAAAGGCGGAACTCTAAGAAATGTTCCAGTGGGAGGAGGGTGCAGGAAGAATAAGAGATCATCATCCGCAACATCATCATCATCCAACTCATCACCATGCTCTGCACCTTCAAAGATCAGAGGACCACAAGACCACCACCTTGTTCAACAACATCCATTAAGTTTCATCACACCTAATGGTTCAAACAATTCAAACAATCCTCTGCTTGCAGGTCTACCACAGTTACCATATGACTCAACTTGCACTGATCTCTCACTTGCTTTTGCTAGGCTCCAAAGCCAAACAAATGGGTCCATGGGTTATGACCACTTTGACCATCATTTGGGCTTTCTTGAAAGTGCAACCAACCCGAATCGGTTTCATCACAATTTGTTGTACAATGGGAATAATCTTGGAAATGGGGACATGGGTAATGTGGGAAACTTGATGGGTTTGAACAATGTTGAACAACCATTGAACCACCACCACCACAACCACCACACTGTGTTCCATAATGATCAACAAGAACAAGAGCTTATTGGTAGTGTAGCATCAACAGGAGTGTTACCAACACAAGTGAAGCAAGAAGCATGCAACATGATGAGATCATATGACACTGGATTATGGGGATTTCCATTGCAAATGGGTGCTGGTGGTGCAGATACAAGCAACATGGTTCATGAAGTTGGAGGGTGGAATGGGATTGGTTCAACAAATTGGCATGGGCTCATAAATAGCCCTCTCATGTAGTACATCATCATCATCATCATCATCATATCATTATATCATCATATTATCATCATATTATTGTTATCATCAATCATCATATCATGATCATGTTGTTGTTTAATTAATGTTAGTTCAGGAGAATGTTACTTATAAAATATTTTAGTTGGATAGGGGGGATAGATTTATGTACTTGGTTTTAACTACATTTGTTTGTTTGTTTGTTTATGTGTGACAGTCAAGAGCCAGTTTTTGTTTCCTAAATCAAGAACAATGCCACTGCAAATGTTATATTTTGATGTTACTTTGTTCTTTGTTTTTTGTATATGTTAATGCATCATTAGAAATTGCAGTCTTTATGTTTTTGCTTTATAAAAATAAGTGAAATGTTGTAAAAACTATATTTCAAAGAGGATGATTATTATTATTTTTTAAGCAGATAAAATATAAATACTCTTTTGTTGTCCAAAATAATGTATTTCTTTTATTATTAATTTACTGGTAGTTTTCACTATAGATATTATTTAATCTTTGTAGCCTTGTAGGCAAGTAGGTATATTTTTGTGTATTTAATTATTTTAAGTTACTTTAGTTATCTGAAGAATAATGTATATTATTTGTTGTTCAGGAATGATTGGAAAATGGAATATAAAATGTCTAAAACGCACTTACATTAAAAACAAAGAAAATCAAAATCGAAGTGTGTGAAGACAAATTGAAAGATTTAGGCGTGAGAAGGTTGGTGTCACTAGACTAGATAACCAAATCCCCAGTTAAATCTGTACGTAAATCCCCACCCCCAAACAGTTAAATAATGATAAATAATACATAAAATATTAAGCTTACTCACCTCTTTAGAATTCATCCTTAATGAGAAATAATACATAAAATACTAAGCGTACTCACCTCTTTAGAGTTTAGAACTCATCATTACACACTTATACCTTTTAATAAGTTTTGTTTGTTTAATGATGTTTTTTTCTTTTTCTTTTCTTCAAAAATGCTTTATAATTTTATTTATTTTTATTTGTATTTTGTATATATGTCCTTTTAGATATTTTATAAAAAGTTTAAACAGTTCTTTTTTATAAAAGATTATCTTTTTTTGTAATAAAAATATATTTAAATTCAATTTGCTAAAGTTATATTTGGTTGCAATTTTGGTCGCTAAAGTTGATGGCAAAAAGATTTTGAGCATAACAATATATGGACAACGAAACTGTTAGCATTGTTGCTATTTCGAATTGGTTTGTCTATCTCTAGTTATCAGTATATAGTAGTAGCAACAACTAAGGCTAGAAATAGGGTTGTAAACGAACCGAATGAATACGAACAAGGCATTGTTCATGTTCGTTCGTTAAGGAAATAAATGTGTTCATGAACACTTACCAAACGCGATTTTATGTTCGTGTTCTTTCGTTAAGGAAATGAGCGTGTTCACGAACGGTTCACGAACACAAATAAACGCAAAATAAATTTGGCGAACGCGACTGACGGGGGTAGCCCAAACCTAAATAAAATGACCAAGAATACATGACAGCTTGAAGGGTTAAAAGGTTTAAAACCCGGGAACTGAGCTAAGGTAGCACGTGTACAGTAATCAGTCATGTCACTGATTACTTGAACCACTCTCCCAGCCGTAAAAGTAGAACGAGTGCACAGAGTGTAGTCTTTTATCCGCAGGTCCAAACGCTTCAACCCGTAAAAGGGTAAGTTGTAACACCCCAACCCGGAAGGGCTGACGTGTCACAATAACAGTATCATAAACAAAAGTCATAATTCCATTTATTTATTTATTGGACAAGAATACAACAACAACTAAACTTAAGGTTAATATACAAACAGAGACATTCGACTTCATTAACTAACATCTTCAGATTTATTCCTATGCTTTATTCTTCTCTCTCTTTCCCGCCCAAAGTAACCTGCTGACCTGTATATACAAAAAGTTTACGGAATGAGCCGAATGCTCAGTACGGAATAATAGGCTCAAATAACAAATAACGCTTTATGCGAAAATGATACGATGCAAGAACATAATTTCATAATCATATCTTACGGATGTACCCATGAGCAACTTAAAACGTGACAATACACAGGTAGCTACTCCTGCATAATTATCACATGAGATGGCGAGTTGGCATACCCGTTATCCACCTCCTTATACTTAAATCCTAGGATCGATCCATACGCCTCCTAATAGCCATATGTACCACACTTGTACTTAAGAGACGTCGTGAACTGATCTCTCCGTCACGGGTGGAGCACATGATGTCGATGCCGCAACAACATGCTCGTGGGACACTCCACGAGAAGCGATACTCAGGGTATCAGAGTACAAATGGTCTTATTCTTATAACTTATCAAAAATATTTTCATAACAAGACGTAACATATATTGGAACATGCGATAATGAGTACAACTAACAGAATACTATCGCATGACATGAAAGCTAAATCCAAAGTTTAGAATAGGAATTCAACGTACTGTCAAATGAATCGATAATCAAAGACGTGAAGAGTGTACGAATTTAATGGTTTTATAACAATTTGAATATTAAGCAATAAGGAGTGGGGTAGGATCCGTACCTTAAAAATTCCAAAATGAAGCTACCTTGTGATAATATTTCAGATTTATACGGGCAGAGTTTAGACTACTGATTAAGCTTTTAACCTAAATTAAATAACATGCACACAAACTAGGTTAGTAACTTAATACAGCATTTACGATAACTCACGAGATTAAAATCCTCACAACGAATGACAAAGTGCGATACTTAAACATCCATCGGATTCACAATTAATGACAAAGTGAAATCACTTAAACATCTATCGGATTCACAACGAATGACAAAGTGTAAACACTTAAACATCCATCGGAATCACAATTAATGACAAAGTGAAATTACTTAAACATCTATCGGAATCACGACTAATGACAAAGCATAAACCCAATTTGAGCAGCACTTAAACATCCATTGGATTGATTTCAATCAATCGGACATTGAATCGTATCAGCGATTAAGTTAATACCCTAATCTGCAGCACCCCGCTATACTTAATTTGTGTTTCGTGTGTGTTAATTGTGATAATCAGACGATAACTCGAAGCCTGAAACGAATTTCTTCGTCGAATGAACACCAGAAAGCAAGTGCCAATGTTCTGTATTTATAGTCGAAATTTACCCCCCCCCCCCTTACGGACCGTAACAAATAACCCTTACGGTCCGTAAGGGTTACCTACGTTTTATAGAGTAGCCACGTTTGGGACTAGCCTAGCTGAGTCGACATTTCTAGAATATTTAATTTAGACAGCGAGTTAATTAGATAATCGTCAATAGGGAATACCCCCCCCCCCCCTGAGTTTTAGGGGCCCTGATCCTAATTCTGAAAATTCTGAAAATTTTAGGGTTTGTGCAGAATCACTTAGGTGTCTTAATTAGGGTTTCCTAGTGAGTAATTTATAAATAATAATAATAGTTTTGGTTGATATACCGAAAGATGGATTATAAGGTTAATGTTTAGTTTATTATAAATTATTATTATTTTATTTCTAAAATAATGATTTTAAATTTATGGTTATTACAACTATTACCCCCTTAAAAGAAATTTCGTCCTCGAAATTTTTTAAATAAGAACATATCACATAAGTAACGGAAACGGAATTTTATAGCAGAGTTACTAACTTATATAACAATAATCTCCTAAACACACATGTGTATCTGAAATTCATAATTACGTTCATGACTATAATTGTCAATTACCTTATATATGTGCCCTAATGGTCCTCCTATAACAGATCTTAATAAAATATCTTATCGTACGAAAAGTCAATGGAGACTTACAGATAATAGAGTGACTATTGGTACTGATATCTTCTATATAGATATGCTTAATCATAACTAAGATATATTCACATAAGGCAAAGCATGAATGATCATAAAAATGAACATAGATCAAAGAGCAAGGTTCACCGTTATCTTGACTAAAATTCTATTGCGAGAATAGATTAGGGTATAGAGAGCGAATTGATTCTTCAGATCCCCATGTTGCTTCACATTCAGAGTAATTTTTCCTAGAGGATTTTAACAAATGAAATTACTTTCCTACGCATAATCTTTTCTTGTCGATCTAAGATGGCTTCTGGTTTTGAGCAGGCCTCGGGTTTTGCAGTCTAGGTTGCCATGGACGTGCCTGATTTCCAGAGTTTTGATTTCCTTGTACTTTGTGGTCTTGATGCTGTGACGTAGTGGATGATTGGCCGATCGCCTGCTTAAATTGTCCTTCCCTATCTCTCTTCTTATTATCCTCAGTTTGAGATAAAAATTCTTTTCTCTCGAACTCAAAAGTTTTGATTGCATCAGCAACTTCAGTGATATCCTTAAATTTCATGTACATGATCGACTTCCGAATTCGATCATTGACTGCCCACTTGCATTTTTCTGCCTGGGCTTCTGCCGATCCTGCAACGTCTCCTACAATACTAGCTAACCTTGAAAATCGAGTAATGAACTCAGAGGCTGGTTCATCACTCCCCTGTCGAATCACTGCATACTCCCTGATATAAGCTTCTTTATCAGCGGTAGAAAAATATTTGTCGTAAAAGATGGTACGAAAGTCAACCCATGAAAGATTAGCGTCAAAATCATCCCCTCCTTTGACTTGCTTATATCCCTCCCACCAAGTTTGTGCGTCATCTTCGAGTTTGTAGGTAGCCAATCTAACTTTGTATTGCTCCGGAACTCCAAGAACTCCGAAGATCTTTTCAATATGAGCTATCCAGTTTCTTGCTTCGACTGGATTAGTAGCGTGACTAAAGGATTTTGGATTTTGTTTTTGGAATTTAGCGATCCATATGTCTATACTATAGGTAGTATGGTTCGTGGTATTCTCACGAATTTCTTCACCAGAGATTGGATTCGTGTTATTACGTTCTGGATGACGAGTTTGTTGAATAACAGCCTCAGCTGTTTGAGCAACAAGGTTTGGAAGCAACCCGGCAACAGCCTGGTTGATAGCATTAATTACGTTTGGATCAACTGGAGTCTCATTCGAAGAAGTGTTGTTACGTTCATGGTTAGTACGAGTACTCCTACATAGCGGACGATGAGGAGGCATCTATACGAATAGACATAGGAGTTAAACCAAATAAGAGACCAAGTTGAATCGTATCATAGATATCTACCCATTCCTCACAGGTTTTTACTTACTATCTTCAAGTTTTCTACAGGAAAGAGCCTTTGCTCTAATACCATAGCTGTAACACCCCAACCCGGAAGGGCTGACGTGTCACAATAACAGTATCATAAACAAAAGTCATAATTCCATTTATTTATTTATTAGACAAGAATACAACAACAACTAAACTTAAGGTTAATATACAAACAGAGACATTCGACTTCATTAACTAACATCTTCAGATTTATTCCTAGGCTTTATTCTTCTCTCTCTTTCCCGCCCAAAGTAACCTGCTGACCTGTATATACAAAAAGTTTACGGAATGAGCCGAATGCTCAGTACGGAATAATAGGCTCAAATAACAAATAACGCTTTATGCGAAAATGATACGATGCAAGAACATAATTTCATAATCATATCTTACGGATGTACCCATGAGCAACTTAAAACGTGACAATACACAGGTAGCTACTCCTGCATAATTATCACATGAGATGGCGAGTTGGCATACCCGTTATCCACCTCCTTATACTTAAATCCTAGGATCGATCCATACGCCTCCTAATAGCCATATGTACCACACTTGTACTTAAGAGACGCCGTGAACTGATCTCTCCGTCACGGGTGGAGCACATGATGTCGATGCCGCAACAACATGCTCGTGGGACACTCCACGAGAAGCGATACTCAGGGTATCAGAGTACAAATGGTCTTATTCTTATAACTTATCAAAAATATTTTCATAACAAGACGTAACATATATTGGAACATGCGATAATGAGTACAACTAACAGAATACTATCGCATGACATGAAAGCTAAATCCAAAGTTTAGAATAGGAATTCAACGTACTGTCAAATGAATCGATAATCAAAGACGTGAAGAGTGTACGAATTTAATGGTTTTATAACAATTTGAATATGAAGCAATAAGGAGTGGGGTAGGATCCGTACCTTAAAAATTCCAAAATGAAGCTACCTTGTGATAATATTTCAGATTTATACGGGCAGAGTTTAGACTACTGATTAAGCTTTTAACCTAAATTAAATAACATGCACACAAACTAGGTTAGTAACTTAATACAGCATTTACGATAACTCACGAGATTAAAATCCTCACAACGAATGACAAAGTGCGATACTTAAACATCCATCGGATTCACAATTAATGACAAAGTGAAATCACTTAAACATCTATCGGATTCACAACGAATGACAAAGTGTAAACACTTAAACATCCATCGGAATCACAATTAATGACAAAGTGAAATTACTTAAACATCTATCGGAATCACGACTAATGACAAAGCATAAACCCAATTTGAGCAGCACTTAAACATCCATTGGATTGATTTCAATCAATCGGACATTGAATCGTATCAGCGATTGAGTTAATACCCTAATCTGCAGCACCCCGCTATACTTAATTTGTGTTTCGTGTGTGTTAATTGTGATAATCAGACGATAACTCGAAGCCTGAAACGAATTTCTTCGTCGAATGAACACCAGAAAGCAAGTGCCAATGTTCTGTATTTATAGTCGAAATTTACCCCCCCTTACGGACCGTAACAAATAACCCTTACGGTCCGTAAGGGTTACCTACGTTTTATAGAGTAGCCACGTTTGGGACTAGCCTAGCTGAGTCGACATTTCTAGAATATTTAATTTAGACAGCGAGTTAATTAGATAATCGTCAATAGGGAATACCCCCCCCCCCCCCGAGTTTTACGGGCCCTGATCCTAATTCTGAAAATTCTGAAAATTTTAGGGTTTGTGCAGAATCACTTAGGTGTCTTAATTAGGGTTTCCTAGTGAGTAATTTATAAATAATAATAATAGTTTTGGTTGATATACCGAAAGATGGATTATAAGGTAAATGTTTAGTTTATTATAAATTATTATTCTTTTATTTCTAAAATAATGATTTTAAATTTATGGTTATTACATAAGTCCTCCACTGCAAGCATGTTTCACTAGTCCATGGTTTCCTCTTTGGGCGATGTCTTCTCCTATAAAATGACACTTCATTTAGTGCTGAAAAACATTCCGATCAGCTCTGATTCCCTTGGGATCTCTGGTCTCTCTTCACGAGCACTTGCTTCATGCAAGTCTCCTCTCTTCATATTCAACACACACATTTCTACTGCTTTTGCATCCGAAGCTGAACACCTTTCAGTTGAGGATCCTGAGCAAACAACAAATCATTACTAGTGAACCTCTCTCCACGTCTTGCAAACGTGGGGGGACCCCACGACCTGCGTTAGGCAAACCGGAACCCTTCAAGCCTTTTGCCTAACCAGCCTAGCAACTATCAGCGGTTTAGTATTTGTTGCATCAACAAGTTGGCGCCCACCGTGGGGCTACGCGACTGATTTTCTTCAAAAGACCTAGTAGTGTAGCTCCATTCTCTTAAAATCACCATGTTGGAAAGTGAATCTCCGGGAGAGGTAAATCAAGTCCCACATACCTCTACCCCAAGCACTAGCCAAACTCATGTGGCTATACCAACGTCCTTCTCAACACCGCGGAGGACTACTACTGGAGCAACATACCCCGAGTTCCTCACTTTCCAAACACCGACTCCGTCTAGATCAGGGGTTCCATCCCCCAACGTCGGTGCCTCTAACACCCCCTCACGTGTTGACCTTACCCCTGAAGGGGTCGCCAACAACTTTCTAGAGTTGAGGTCTTTCCTCAACCAATTCGTGAGTAGGGAAAGAGACAAAGGGGTAAGGATTCGGTTGAACTATGACGAGCCAGAGCCCTCGTTGTCTCCTGGACCTCCAGCTTTTCCTTTCACAAGCTCACAACCAACCCTGTCCAGGAATGAGGCCGGACCCAGCCATCCACCTCCAAATCCTAATCCATACAAATATACCCAGCCAGATCCGATAACATTTCCTCTCTTTTCTTCCCAACCGGCTACAACCGGTGCTCCATTGGGACATGAGCTAACTCTGGATCAATTATTACAATCTCCTGTTGCAAGCCTTCCACCCCCAGCCACATCTACATAGGAACAAGCTTTGTCTGTACTCCCCTTGGCACGAAGTGCCGTTATGAGTGCTCCTTTGGGGATAAACTGATCTGCTGCACCTGGAAGCCTTCAAGGCTTCAACCTTATTCCTCAAATGATGGCTCAGATAATGGCCGCTTTCCCTTGGCAACACTTCATTAGTCAAGTGCTGGCCACACAAGGAAATAACAACAACAACACGGGTGGAAGAGGATTTGGCCAAACCGTACAAACCAAGTAATCTTTCGTGCTTCTCACAGCAAATAGCCGATTATGATTTTCAAACAAAAATCAAAATGCCATCCCATATCAAGACATATGACGGAACCGAGGATCCAGAAGATCACCTTCATATCTTCACTGGTGCTGCTAGAATTGAGAAATGGTCAAATGCTGAATGCTGCCTCATGTTTATGCAGACCCTCATAGGATCATCCAGGATATGGTTCAACGATTTACCAGCCAGAAGCATTCGAAGCTTCGATGATCTGAGCAAAGGGTTTCTAGCCAATTTCTCACAACAAAGGCTGTACGTCAAAGATGCTACGGTGATCTTTCAGATAAAACAAAGGGATGAAGAAAGCCTTCAAGAGTTTATAGAAAGGTACAAGAAAGAAGGTCTAACATACGTAGGGGCGGATGAAAAGATGAGAGTGGCCGGTTTTATGAACACCATTACCTCCAAATATCTTACAAGAGATTTCAATAAATCCCTACCCAAGAGCTTGGAAGAAGCTCTCGAAAGGGCCGAAGCCCATATCAGAGGAGAAGAGGCTGTAGACATAAAGGAGCAGAGAAAAAGGGGATCTAGCTGGCGAGGTAACAGCCCCACTAGAAAGAATGGCAATTTTCATCCCTATGACAGACGTCAAAGGGGTTCAGAGCAACGAAGGTCTGAAGGTCGGAACCCTCCTAGCAGGGAGAAGACCATAAACTTTACAGCCCTTACAAAAACTCCCCAAGTGATCCTTGCTACGGAGGAAGTGAAACAAAGCTTCCGGCCTCCTAGACCTCTCTCAAAAAACAAAAGGAATGACAATTCCACCCAGTTTTGGGAATTTCACGAAGAGAAGGGTCACCATACTAACGATTGCTTTCAACTCAAAAAGAGGATTGAGGAGGCCGTCAAGTCCGGAGAACTAGCCCACTTAGTGAAGGGGGTAAGTGTGACACCCTAGGAAAACCAGGAAACCACGCAACCTAACTAGCTTCCTCAGTAGCAACGTGTTAAATTTAGGGATGAAATTTCTTTCAACTTGGGGATGATGTGACAACTCGTATTTCAAACCTTTCATTGTACTTCGATGTAACTTGTTTGAACAATATGTGATTACGTGATACGAGGTTTTAATGGATTGTTTAATATGCTATGTGAATGTTTGTAATGTATGTATATAATGTCGTCGCACAACATAACCCAACCGCACAACACTTGGCCGATCGCACAAGCCTTTGGGCTTTTTGTTCCACACCTCTCTCGGCCCACTCCACTTGTACGCGAACCGCAAGGGCAGCCCGCAATGGGTTCGGCCCATTCCATTGATGCGCATAACCTCATGAGGAGGGGGTATATTCCTCATTATTTGCTAAACACCCTAAACACAAACCCTACTCTCTCGAAGCCGATGGCAAACACCCCCTTCCCATCGAAGATTTTCTTGTTCGGATCATCCTTGTTCTACTCCCCTAACCGGTTAGTGTCATATCATTGTTTGATTGTTGATATGGTTGATGCTTGTTGTATGATTGAATAGATGTTATTTGAGATTGGATGTTTAAAGTGTTATGATGAACAAACTGTTCGATCATCATAGGGATTGATAAATGCTTGATGTTGATTTAGATAGATAAGAACCGAATAGATGTAGTGTTCATGCAATCGGCTCATATGTGTAGAGTGACTAAAACAATATAGGGTTGACAATCATATGATGTTAATGATAATCTTGAATCAGATGAATATAATCGGCTGTTGTGTATCGTATTCGAGTTAATTGCATGATTTGGTGAAAAGCATTGTGTGATGAAAATGTGGAACTTGAATCTGATTGTTTATGTTATGAGTTATTATATGAATTCAAGAAGGTTAAACAGTTTAGTTTGATTATATTAATGATGAATTGTCTAAGTATCAATTAGGGTTCATGAGGATTTAATTGATAATTGGTTGATTTGATCGATGGATGCAAAATAGGAAAACTGTTAGAATTAATTGTTGTAATCGGGTAAATAAGGAAGGAATAATAGATTGCATGATTTTAGGAATCTCAACTAATCGCACAAGATCCACTCTTGATCGTACAAGAGATGGATCGCACAATACAGTCACACAAGTTAAGGCACAACTGGTTAGAACACAATGTACAACACAACATTGCATGATCGCAAAAGACTTGTGGATTGCACAAGACAGTGCCGATCGCACAAGCCTTGGGCCACACACAGTTGTTGGACTTAATATATGTTATTGGGTCGAATGGCCCAACCCAGTCGCACAACTTAACTGGATCGCACAAGTTATCCGGATCGCACAAGGACTTTTCAATCGCACAAGGTTATGCTGATGGCACAACATGTTGGGCCGGGGTTTTAGTTGGGTTTCAATTGCTCCAATTGCATAAGATGTTATTAGGCTTGCATACTTCAGCCCAATACATCCTGATCGCACAACCATGGGTTTTATGTGTTTAACTAATTTGTTTAACGTGATCTATGTGTATGCCATGATCGTTATGTGCTCTTAACTTGCTAGTTTGTGTGTAAACATACGTGTACTACTTGAACCTAGACCTGACTTGAATGGTAACCATATTAGGATGTGGTTGACCACATATAGCTCAAGTGACCTTTTCGTGTATCTACCGAGCTAACCTAACACTCTCTATAAGGCATAGGATTCCCGGTGGTTTGGGAATGGGTTAGGAAACTAAAACGAAACCTGCATATTCTTCTCGGGAAGAATATGTACCTACATCCTCGTTGAGAAGGATGACAACCTTTAACCTGCGTATTCTACTTGTGTAGATTACGTACCTCCGTCCTCGGTTGGGAAGGACGACAACATATAACTTACTAGACAAAACTCTATCATGAAGTCCCTTATTTTTATATCGACTTAATCGACGGGCCAATGGCGAGCGGGTCATTAGTTAGATAGCGCTATTTAGGTTTGACAAGCCTCACATCGTGCCGTAGAGGACGGGAGTGAACTAATGGATCTGGGCACTTGGTCAATGATGATAGACATTGACGTAGGGCACAACATGACTCAGTCAGTTGTCGATATGGTAACGGGTCTAGTGGTTAACATGGGGTAGCCCCCACTGATTATGGTTTGGGAAACAAGGAATTGGATAACTCGTGGTTTTCGAAACAACTTATGGTTTTTGGGATAACATTAAAATTGGGCAACTAACTGTGAACTCGCTCAACTTTGTTGTTGACTCGTTGTTACATGCCTTGCAGTTCGATAGATACTTAGCAGGAGCTTGCATGGGAGGTGTCGTTGTGGAGCATGGACATTGAGTGTTCATGATGAACTTAAACACTTTTAACTTATGAATTTAGGTTTGAACTAATTGCTTCCGCTGAATTACTTAGACTTATTAAACTGTTTTTTAACACCCGTTATATTGCGTGGTTGGACTTTTATTTACTTTACTATATTGTTCAATATGATTGGTGGCTTGATCCTGGTCATGTCACGCCTCCTGCGGTGATACTCCGCTTGTGGATTTTGGGGGTGTGACAAATTGGTATTAGAGCCATTGGTTATAGTGAACTTGGTTTTAAAAATGGAAAAGTTTTTTTTTTACAAAACCAGACTATAACCTGTACAGTGCTCAACGATCCACAACGACACTTCGCTCCACGTGCAAGGCTCAACAATATAGATAATATGGTTTGTGTTTGTATTGCCTGTCTGATTGTTAAGTAGTGCATTGATCGTGGTATGCTTAGTTAGTGTAACAACTACTGCTTGAAACCCTGTGTGCTTGCTCTCTTCTGTCATTCCACACTTGCGCACTTTCGTGACACCTTTCTTACTTGTGTTTCCTTCGATGTGAAGATCATGAGTGGACGTCTGAACTTGACTCAAGCCCAGCTAACGGCTCTAATCAACGAACGAGTTGCTGAGGCACTCGCAGCAGCCCCTACAGGAGGTATAACCTGCCATTTCGACCTATCCTAGGATGTTTAGATCCTACTCTCGCGAACCAGCTCTTGTGCTTAACCTTGTCTTTTCTTTCTCACGCGACAGGTCAACCCGCTCAGCCTCCCGTGTGTACATTCAAAACTTTCATGGATTGCCAACCCAGTACCTTCAACGGCACAGAAGGAGCAGTAGGCCTTCTCCATTGGTTCGAGAAGATCGAGTCTGTCTTCGAGATGTATGAGTGCCCTGAGGCTCGTAGGGTGAAATTTGCTATTGGAATACTTGAAGGTGTTGCGTTGACATGGTGGAACGCGCAAGTACAAATGCTAGGGTTGGCAGCTGCTAATGCCACCCCTTGGAACGACTTCAAAGATCTGATCAAAGAGGAGTATTGTCATCGCGACGACATTCACAAGCTGGAAGTAGAGTTTTATAACTTGAAGATGACGGGGTCTGAAATCGAAGCATATACGAAGAGATCGAACGAATTGACTGTATTGTGCCCTACTATGGTGGATCCTCCCATCAAGCGTATCGAGCTGTACCTCAAGGGTCTAGTGCCATAAATTCAGAGCCATGTGACTACGGCTAACCTTGGTACCATCCAGCAAGTCATTCGACTAGCCCATCGTCTCACTGACCAAGCAGTTGAGCAGAACAAGCTGCCCAATCGTATTAGTGCTACTACCACATCTGATGCTCCTAGCGACAACAAGCACAAGTGGGATGGAAATTCGAGCAAAGGTTCTACTTCCGTTCAGTCTCAGTCTCAGCAGCGAAGGACTGACGACTTCAAGAGCCCTGGTCAGCAATCTTCAGGTAATCAGAATCAGGGTCAGGGTGGATACAGGGGTAGTCAACCTAAGTGCAACCGTTGCAATTTGCACCACAGTGGGCCGTGTAGCAAGGTTCGCTGTCATAGGTGCAACAAGCCTGGTCACGCAGCCAAGGATTGCAGGAGCCCGTATCCTGCGAATCAGAATCATCAGCAACCGCAACAAGCTCCACAGAACCAGCAGCAGCAACAGCAGGGTAACAAGGGATCCTATCAGTGTGGTGCTGAGGGTCACTTCAATAGACACTGTCCACAGCTGAACCAGAATCAGAACAACAACAACAACAACCAGGTAAATGGAAACAATGGGGGTAACAATGATGGCAATGGTGCCAGGGGACGTGTTTTCGTGATTGGTCAGGGTGAAGCGAGGAATGATCCCAACGTTGTGACGGGTAAGTTTCTACTAGCTGACTTCTATGTTTCTATTTTATTCGATTCGGGTGCAGATACTAGTTATGTGTCCTTAAAAGTTAATCAGATGCTTAAGAGTACCCCCAACACTTTTGAACACCAGGCATGTCGTAGAACTAACGAATAGTAAAAGTCTCGAGGCCACACACATAGTTAAGGGTTGTAATCTCGTCTTAGCTGGTCAGACCTTCACTATCGACCTTATACCCATCATTCTTGGTAGCTTCGACGTCATCATTGGAATGGATTGGTTATCTCATCATTGAGCAGAGATTCTTTGCAAGGAGAAAATCGTCCGCATTCCTCGTTCTGGTGGAGAACCTCTCGCTGTTCATGGTGACAAGAGTGGTGCTGTGGTGAGCATCATCTCTTTCCTTAAGGCCCAGAAGTGTTTGCGAAAGGGGCACACTGCTATTCTAGCCCTCGTTACTAACACCTCAACGAAAGAGAAGAAGATAGAAGACATCCCTGTCGTACGCGACTTTCCTGAGGTATTCCCTGAGGAATTACCTGGTCTTCCGCCCCATCGTCAGGTCGAGTTCCAAATCAAACTAGCCCCTGGAGCAGCGCCCATAGCTCGTGCACCCTATCATTTAGCCCCATCAGAACTGGAGGAACTATCTACGCAATTGCAAGAGCTCTTGGACAAGGGTTTCATTCGTCCTAGCTCTTCGCCCTAGGGAGCACCAGTTATGTTTGTGAAGAAGAAAGACGGTACCTTCCGAATGTGTATTGACTATCGCGAACTCATCAAGGTGACCGTGAAGAATCGTTATCCTCTTCCTCGTATTGATAACTTGTTCGACCAGTTGCAAGGGTCAAGATTCTACTCAAAGATCGATCTGAGATCGGGCTATCATCAGCTGAGAGTCCGAGACGAGGACGTCTCCAAAACAGCATTCAGGACTCGTTACGACAACTACGAGTTTCTGTTTATGCCTTTTGGGTTGACGAACGCACCTGCGGTCTTCATGGATCTTATGAACCGAGTGTGCAAACCCTATCTGGATAAGTTCGTTATTGTTTTCATCGACGACATCCTGATCTATTCTGAGAGTCAGGAGGAACACGAGCAGCATCTGTGACTTATTCTGGAACTTCTTTGGACAGAGCAGCTTTATGCTAAGTTCTTGAAATGCGACTTTTGGCTTCGTGAAGTCCATTTCCTAGGCCACATGGTAAACGAGGATGGGATTCATGTGGATCCATCCAAGGTTGACTCAATCAAGAATTGGCCTGCACCTCGTATACCAACTGAAATCCGCCAATTCTTGGGTTTGGCGGGTTACTACAGAAGGTTTATCAAGGATTTCTCAAATATTGCGCAACCTCTCACTTTACTAACTCAGAAGGGCGTCACCTATCTTTGAGGTGATGCACAGGAATCCGCGTTTCAGCACTTAAAGAAGAGACTTTGTAACGCACCTATTCTCTCGTTACTTGAGGGCACAGATGATTTTGTGGTTTATTGCGACGCGTCAATCCAAGTACTTGGTTGTGTGTTGATGCAAGGTGAGAAAGTTATCGCTTATGCATCACGCCAACTTAAGGTTCACGAAAGGAACTACACTACCCATGACCTGGAGCTAGGAGCTGTTGTTTTTGCACTCAAGATATGGAGGCATTACCTGTACGGCACCAAGTGCACCATTTACACCGATCACATGAGTCTCCAACATTCTTCGATCAGAAGGAGTTGAACATGCGACAGCGTCGATGGGTCGAACTTCTGAATGATTACGAATGCGCCATCAAGTACCATCCAGGCAAAGCCAATGTTGTAGCTGACGCCCTCAGTCGAAAAGAAACGAAACCTAAGCGTGTACGTGCGTTACAGCTTACCATTCACTCTAACCTTCCTGCCCAAATTCGTGATGCTCAGGTTGAAGCATTGAAAGAAGAGAACATCAGGGCTGAGTCCCTGCGAGGATCGAGGAAACGGTTAGAATAAAAGGAAGACGTCGCTTACTATGTGACAGGGCGCATCTGGGTTCCATCCTATGGGAATTTGCGTGAGCTTGTGATGGATGAAGCTCACAAGTCTCGTTACTCGGAACATCCTAGTTCGGATAAGATGTACCACGACCTCAAGACTACGTACTGGTGGCCCCACATGAAAGCCAACATAGCAACCTACGTTAGTAAATGCTTGACTTGTGCGAGAGTCAAAATCGAGTACCAGAAACCATAAGGCCTACTTCAACAACCAGAGATCCCGACATGGAAATGGGAGCAGATTTCCATGGACTTCGTTACTGGTTTACCTAGATCTCAACAAGGAAACGATACCATTTGGGTGATAGTGGATCGGTTAACCAAGTCTGCACATTTCCTGGCTATTAAGGAAACGGATAAGTTCTCCACTCTAGCAGACGTCTACTTGAAGGAAGTAGTTTCGAGGCACGGGGTGCCAACCTCCATCATTTCTGATCGTGACTCACGTTTTACTTCTGAGTTGTGGCAAGCAATGCACAAATCTTTTGGTTCTCATCTAGACATGAGTACAGCATATCACCCGTAGACGGATGGGCAATCTGAGCGCACCGTCCAAACCCTTGAAGACATGCTTCGGGCATGTGTAATCGACTTTGGTAACGGCTGGGAAAGACACCTCCTGTTAGTGGAGTTCTCATATAACAATAGTTACCAAACCAGTATCCAGGCTGCTCCATTCGAGGCATTCTACGGACGGAAGTGCCGATCACCTCTTTGTTGGGCAGAAGTTGGCGACAGCCAAATCACTGGCCCAGAACTCGTCTTAGACACAACAGAGAAGATTGCTCAGATACGACAACGAATGGCGGCAGCTCGTGACCATCAGAAAAGCTATGCTGATAAGCGCAAAAAACCACTCGAGTTCCAGGTTGGGGATCGAGTGCTACTCAAAGTCTCACCTTGGAAGGGTGTGATTCGTTTTGGCAAACTAAATCCACGTTATGTTGGACCTTTTGAAATCACTGAAAGAATTGGCAAGGTGGCCTATAGACTGAACCTACCCGAAGAACTCAGCGGAGTTCACACGTGTCATACCTGAAGAAGTGTCTGTCAGATGAGACCCTCATAGTTCCTCTCAAGGAACTCACCATCGACGATCAGCTGCGATTCGTCGAGGAACCGATAGAGATTACAGACCGAGACGTTAAGGTTCTCAAGCGCACCAGAATACCTCTTGTTCGAATTCGTTGGAACTCCTGTCGTGGCCCAGAGTTTACCTGGGAACGAGAAGACCAGATGAAACACAAGTATCCCCAGTTGTTCGAGAACAGTGAAACCACTACTGAGGCTGAAGCTACTGCGTAATTTCGGGACGAAATTCCAAACCAACGGGGGAAGGATGTGACACCCCAGGAAAACCAGGAAACCACGCAACCTAACTAGCTTCCTCAGTAGCAACATGCTAAATTTCGGGACGAAATTTCTTTCAACTTAGGGATAATGTGACAACTCGTATTTCAAACCTTTCGTTGTACTTCGATGTAACTTGTTTGAACAATATGTGATTATGTGATACGAGGTTTTAATGGAATGTTTAATATGCTATATGAATGTATGTAATGTATGTATATAATGTCATCGCACAACACAACACAACACAACCCAACCGCACAACACTTGGCCGATTGCATAAGCCTTTGGGTTTTTTGTTCCACACCTCTCTCGGCCCACTCCACTTGTACGCGAACCGCAAGGGCAGCCCGCAATGGGTTCGGCCCATTCCATTGATGCGCATTGATGTGTGTTAGGTATATATGTAGGTTTAAGTATATTTTAAGCCTTTTTACACCTTTTTAGCCAAGTTTTAAATTTATAAAACACGATATTTACTAACACTAAACACACATATGGGCAAGTGCACCCATCGTGAGCGTAGTATAGTGTTGGTAAGATACCGAGGTCGTCCAAGGACACAAGAGCTTTTAGTACCGGTTTATCCTCAACGTCTAATCAAATCAAAAGTTTAGAAAAAAATTTAAACTAAGAAAATAAAAACTATCTAAAATGCTGAAAAATAAAAATAAAAGTAAAAACAGATAGACAAGATGAATCACTTGGCTCCGACTCGTGTTTAGTGTAACCTTTGATTATTTCCGCACTTTTGCACTATTTAAGAGATTATCTTAGTTATTGTAGTAGGCCCCTCTTTTGAAGGAGACGTTACCCTCAACCTAGTAGTTTGAGTCAGCAAGGATACAATCCTAAAGGGTTGGATTATTGAAAGATAATTAATTAAGTTATAAATGCATAATGTGGTAGGCCCCTATTTTGAAGGCGACGTTACCCTCGGCTAAGTAGTCTGAGTCAGCAGGGATACAGTCCTAAGTAGCTGGGTTAAATTTTTAATAGTAGCTTAACTTATGAGGGGATCAAAGAGTTTGGACCCCCGCCATCCAATACCGTTAAGTATTGAAGGAGGTCCTACTAAATTTGACCCAGGTCCTTTGCAGGATCTATACACTGAACAATGGCAAGACTCTTACCAAACCGTTCCCTTAACCCCCGACCAGGTAGCCAACATACCTCCATATAGACCGTGGAGATATGAATGGTGAAAATATTTTATTTTATATAGACAGTAAAATAATGCCAAGACACCACGGACAAACGATAAGGAAGAATCACCTTCAACATAAGAAACTAGTTATTAAAGTCATTAATACATAACCAATTAAAAAGTGCGAAAATATTAAAAATAAAAAGTATTACACTAGACACTTTGCCTTCACCAAGTGATGTAAGAGACCTAGGCAAACATGGCCTTGATTGTCAAGAACTCTTACGATCAATCTTGGATCCCTAGACGACTCACACACTCTATGATGGACAATGGATGATGGTGGTGGATGATGGTGTTATGGTGGTGGTGGGTGGTGGGTGAAGTGTGAGAGAGGTGGTGTGCCAAGGGATGGTTTGAGCTTGAACCAAGCACTCCTATTTATAGGCTGAACAGAAGCTCGGGCACAGCCCCGTGTCCACATCCTTCTCTGTCTTCATTAATTGCTCTTGTCTTTATTAGTTGACCATGGCCCCGTGTCCGCTGGGCACGACCCCGTGTGCAGAAGCATATCTGTACTATCAAGATTTGCCTGGATTCTGCGAATCTTATAGTTGACCACGGCCCCGTGTCCGCTGAGCACGGCCCCGTGGTGGGCGATGGAAGCTTCTACAACTTTGTCTTTTATGCTGACACTTGTGTTCAGCCTTCTGCTCTCTTGTTTTGCTTGGGATGATGCTTTCGGGGAGGTCGGGCATGCCACGTTTATTCCTTTTCTTGTATTTATGTTAGATTTAGCTGCCTTTTTGCTTCTTTTGTTAATTTGAGCTCATTTAATCTTGAAAATACAAAAGGAAGACAAAAACACACTTTTTCCAACATTAGTACTAAAAAGGGTTAGTTTTATGCCACAATTGATGTAATTTATATGTTGCATTTTGCACACATCACGCATAACCTCATGAGGAGGGGGTATACTCCTCATTATTTGCTAAACACCCTAAACACAAACCCTACTCTCTCGAAGCCGATGGCAAACACCCCCTTCCCATCGAAGACTTTCTTGTTCGGATCATCCTCGTTCTACTCTCCTAACCGGTTAGTGTCATATCATTGTTTGATTGTTGATATGGTTGATGCTTGTTGTATGATTGAATAGATGTTATTCGAGATTGGAAGTTTAAAGTATTATGATGAACGAACTGTTCGATCATCATAGGAATTGATAAATGCTTGATGTTGATTTAGATAGATAAGAACCGAATATATGTAGTGTTCATGCAATCGGCTCACACGTGTAGAGTGATTAAAAAAATATAGGGTTGATAATCATATGATGTTAATGATAATCTTGAATCGGATGAATATAATCGGCTCTTGTGTATCATATTCGAGTTAATTGCATGATTTGGTGAAAAGCATTGTGTGATGAAAATGTGGAACTTGAATCTGATTGTTTTATGTTATGAGTTATTGTATGAATTCAAGAAGGTTAAACAGTTTAGTTTGATTATATTAATGATGAATTGTCTAAGTATCAATTAGGGTTCTTGAGGATTTAATTGATAATTGGTTCATTTGATCGATGGATGCAAAATAGGAAAACTATTAGAATTAATTATTATAATCGGGTAAATAAGGAAGGAATAACAGATCGCATGATTTTAGGAATCTCAACTAATCGCACAAGATCCACTTTTGATCGTACAAGAGATGGATCGCACAATACAGTCGCACAAGTTAAGGCACAACTGGTTAGAGCACAGTGTACAACACAGCATTGCATGATCGCACAAGCCTTGGGCCACACACAGTAGTTGGACTTAATATATGTTATTGGGCCGAATGGCCCAACCCAGTCGCACAACTTAACTGGATCGCACAAGTTATCCGGATCGCACAAGGACTTTTCAATCGCACAAGGTTGTGCTGATCGCACAACATGTTGGGCCGGGGTTTTGGTTGGGTTTCAATTGCTCCAATCACACAAGATGTTATTGGGCTTGCATACTTCAGCCCAATACATCCTGATCGCACAACCATGGGTTTTATGTGTTTAACAAATTTGTTTAACATGATCTATGTGTATTCCATGATCGTTATGTGCTCGTAACTTGCTAGTTTGTGTGTAAACATACGTGCACTACTTGAACCTAGACCTGATTTGTATGGTAACCATATTAGGACGTGGTTGACCACATATAGCTCAAGTGACCTTTTCGTGTATCTGCCAAGCTAACCTAAGGTGAGTTCACACTCTCTATAAGGCATGGGATTCCCGGTGGTTTGGGAATGGGTTAGGAAACTAAAACGAAACCTGCATATTCTTCTTGGGAAGAATATGTACCTACATCCTCGTTGAGAAGGATGACAACCTTTAACCTACGTATTCTACTTGTGTAGATTACGTACCTCCGTCCTCGGTTGGGAAGGACGACAACATATAACTTACTAGACAAAACTCTATCATGAAGTCCCTCATTTTATATCGACTTAATGGCCGGGCCAATGGCGAGCGGGACATTAGTTAGATAGCGCTATTTAGGTTTGACAAGCCTCACACCGTGCCGCAGAGGACGGGAGTGAACTAATGGATCTGGGCACTTGGTCAATGATGATAGACATTGACGTAGGGCACCACATGACTCAGTCAGTTGTCGATATGGTAACGGGTCTAGTGGTTAACATGTGGTAGCCCCAACTGATTATGGTTTGGGAAACAAGGAATTGGATAACTCGTGGTTTTCAAAACAACTTATGGTTTTTGGGATAACATTAAAACTGGGCAACTAACTGTGAACTCGCTCAACTTTGTTGTTGACTCGTTGTTACATGCCTTGCAGGTCGATAGGTACTTAGCAGGAGCTTGCGTGGGAGGTGTCGTTGTGGAGCATGGACATTGAGTGTTCATGATGAACTTAAACGCTTTTAACTTATGAATTTGGGTTTGAACTAATTGCTTCCGCTGAATTACTTAGACTTATTAAACTATTGTTTTTTCACCAATTATATTGCGTGGTTGGACTTCTATTTACTTTACTATATTGTTCAATATGATTGGTGGCTTGATCCTGGTCATGTCACGCCTCCTGCGGTGATACTCCGCTTGTGGATTTTGGGGGTGTGACAGTAAGGGACAAGATAGCTGAAGGAAAAGGCAAAGAGGTTAACATGGTGGACTTCGACGGAAAGGTTCCCCATAAACGGCAGAGGTTGAAAGCTTGGGAGCTTCAGTGTGTATGCTTCCCACCAACAGAAAAAGGCCCACTCCCAAACCCCCTTGTTGTTGAGACAACTGTGGGTACATTAAAAACAAGCAGAGCATACATAGACACTGGTGCAGCTAAGGAAATCATGTTTGAAAAGTTCTTCAATCGTTTGTGCAATGAGGAACGTTCAAAGCTTCAACCATCCGGAACCTCCATAAAAGGTATTGCCGACATACCCCTCAAGCCTTTAGGGAAACTAACCCTGGATGTCTGTTTCAGGGAAGGCAAAATGGAGAGAGTTCAGCCTCTCACTTTTGTTGTTATCAATATACCTTCCAACTATGATGTCATCATAGGAAGGCCAGGGCAGTGTGCATTCTATATGGCTGTTTCAGTTGGTCATGGCACTGTAAAGTTCCCTACCGAGAGAGGGATAACAACCCTTCAACCTACCCAAGAGGCTTATATGGTTGAAGGGAAAATTCAAAAAATGAAGATGACTGTTATGGGTCATTTTCTGAGCATATATATCCTGACTAATATTCTGCTTTTGATTGTTTACTTGTGATCAGGATACCGGATTAGGATATTGGTAACATCCTGGTGCGATATCCTGGTATTAACTAAATTAACCACGTACAGGTTAGAAGCTGTGGGTCACTAACGGTCAAGTGGACCTCTTCTCTTTAAGACTTGGGCAAACCAGTTATATGAGAGACGTTGAACCCGAAAGACCAGGTCTACAAAGTTCATATGGGGAATATCCGCCGAATCCCGGTTGAATAGGGTAGTTTGTTGAATTTCTTTTACTATAAATAGATGGGTCGGATCAGATTAAGGCACGCAGTTTTTCACTTATACTCTTTTTCTCTAGCTACTAGCAATCACTACACACAAACACTTGTACTCGAATTACCTTGTAACACCTAGTTGATCCGCATCATATCCTGCACTGTATCCTGATATTTGAAGCAATAGAAGAACAAGGCAGCTGCGATTGTCAGCTCCCGAGGTTTTGTGCCGGCGATCAAGATCGATCAAGGGCTTTCCTCGTATATCCGGTGTCACCCTTTACCTTTTTTGCTCATTGTTTGATCATAGATACAGCTCTGTATCCTGAGCCGTATCCTCAAACTGTTTTTACAAACAACTTAATCATCATATTTTCAACAAAAATTTCTAGCACACTACCTCACTTAACTAATTTGATCACTTAATTGCTTCGGTAATTTTTGACCAAAACAATTTGGCGCCCACCGTGGGGCAAGTGGTGCTATTTTTACTAAAAACTTTAGTAAAATCATTACTCGGTTTTCTATTGTCAAAACTTTTTGCTACCTTGTTTTCAATGGCCTCGAGATCAAACATGAGCTCTTCCACCGTGTCTGCTATAACCTCTGCAACAATTGGTTCGGTGCTTCCACCTCCTCCTCCAAGAATGCAAGCCTCTTCACAGGGAACTGAGAGTCATGTGGCTCGGGATGTTATCCCCGCTCCCAGTGCCCAGGGATCTGGTCCTGTTTTGGCTTCTAATGACGAAATTCTGAATTTGTTTGGTAGTGTACAGGAACAGATGAGGCAGCAGCAGGAAACTAATCGGATGTTGTTGAGAGAGATACAACTCTTGAAATCCTACCCAAGTAGGCCTGCTGAAGAAACTGTCACTCCTTTGCAACCCAGGGCTTTGAACTTCAGTTCTGCAGTTTACACTGAGGATAACCGGGGGAATATCGTGCCAAGCCATTCCCAGAATCATACTCCTGAGATACCCTCTTCAATTAGAGTATCAACCGTGAGAAGCTCAGGATATGATTCAGGATATGGCCAGAATCCTCAGGCTGGTAACCTGTCAAATAATAATATTCTTGCTACTAACAATAGTGGATCTTTGCAGGATGCAGGTACGACGTTAACATTTACTAGGGAGCTTCAAAAGCTGAAAGACATGATATCCAGTGTGCCTGGAGTGGTCCAGCCGATTCCAGAAGTATCCCAAGACAGTCACAGGATATCCCGGTTTGCGCATCCTATCTGTGATGCCGAAATCCCGAAAAGATTTCAAACCCCCAACATGAAACTCTATGACGGAACCACGGATCCTGAAGAGCATATCGCCCAGTATAGGGAAATGATGGAGATCAACCCTATCCCTCCAGATCTCAAGGAAGCATGCCTCTACAAGGTTTTTGGTTCTACCTTGACAGGATCAGCCTTAAAATGGCTGTTAAATGTTCCTCCTCACTCAATTACTTCGTTTGCTCATTTGGTTAATTTATTTATGTTTTGGTCAAAAAATCTGATGAGGATAATGCAACCAAACTCTCTGTTACGGGGTATGATGCTTGAAATGTAGAACAATGACAAGGATCACTGCAATGTAAATTGCACAAACGACACAAGGATTTATACGGGGAAAAAGCCCTTGATCAAGAGTTGATCTCCGGCACAAAAAACCCCGGGTGATGGAAACTACCGATCACCAAGCTCAAATAAATCAATAAATGTCTACAACTTCGGATAGTAACGAGCTAGGTACAAGGATCACTATCGTGAAATGTGTAAAAATGAGTGAAAACTAATAAGTGTTCGTCGAGAGCTTCAAGAGTGCGATTATATGAGAGTGTGTGTAGCTGAAAAATGGCTAAGTGTTCTAATTCTAGCTCGTTACCCCTTTAAAAATAGAAGTTAACTACAATAACTAACTATCCGACTTTCGTGCCAAGCTCCCACGTTCTCCACAACGTCCATTTCTGGTCAATCGTGTGCGAAATACCCGTGGAATATTCCATAGTAACGTTGCCAAGACCAAGTCAAGCTTGTTACTCCTGCGAAGTAATACAAAACACAAACAAACAATCGTTAGTATGAGGATCCTTAAGGTGATCCATGATCCTGATCCTGAAACTCTTCTGAGGATCACCACCTGTCACAGAAGTAAGGATCATTAATTAGGATAACGAATAAGGATCACTAATTGTTAGAAAATCCTCCCCTAACAATTTAATAGTCAGTTTTCTTGCTTTTGAGAAACTAACCAGTGATCTTTACAGGATAACTCAAGGGCCTCAGGAATCCTTGAGGGATTATGTGAACAAGTTTAGTCGGGAATCCTTGGATATCCCGCATCTTGATATTGCAACAGCTGTGCAGGCTTTTAAGATGGGGGTTACAAAAAGATTCTCAGTTTTATCAGGATCTTGTAATGAATCCCTGCAGGAATCTCGACGAAGCTCGTAACATGGCCTTGAGATAAATTCGCTTGGAGGATGACAAAAGGATGCAAGAGAGGATGAATTCCACCTCAACCTATGAATCAACCAATAGGAAATCAGAATCCTCGTATAAACCATATCGCTTTAAGCCGTATGGCAGAATTGACAACAAGAAAGTGAATGCTATTGAAGACGAGGATCCTGAAGAATATCCTGAATTATCTGAATATTTGTTTTCTGTTAACATACCTGAGTTAATGTATGCTATGCATGGTTTAGGAGACAAAGCTAGGTGGCCTCGAAAGAATCAACAAAAAGCTAATTGGAAGGATATATCCAAATGGTGTGCCTTCCATGAAGATTTCGGACATGTAACTGAGGATTGCATTGCTCTAAGAAAGTAAATAAGTTATCTTCTAAGCAAGGGATATCTGAAGGATCTCCTAGGAAGAAAGAAGAATAAGGCTCAGGATACTGAGAAGGATCCTGAACGAGCAGCATCACCTCCTGCGGATGCCAAGATAATCAACTTTATTTCAGGAGGATCCGACATTTGTGGGACTTCATATTATGCGGCCAAGCGACATGCAAAGGAAGCTAAGGCCGAGATGGGAGATAAACCAGCCAGGATGACTACCCTCACAACTGATAAAGTGATCACTTTCGACAGTGATGACGGGGATACTGTCCAGGATCCTCACCATGATGCTCTGGTAATAACATTATACGTGGCTAACCATTTTGTACGCAGGATATTGGTGGATAATGGCAGCTCCGTCAACATAATCCAACTAGAAACTTTGAAAAGAATGAATGTATCTCCAATGGATATTACTTCAAAATCCACCGTGCTTGTTGGGTTCAGTGGAGAGGCCAGGAACACAGTGGGAGAGATAAAGTTACCAGTATATGTTGAAGGGGTCAACTCAATACAACGTTTCTGTGTGATGGACTCCCTATCCTGCTATAACATCATACTAGGCAGGCCATGGATCCATGATATGAAGGCTGTGCCATCGACTTATCATCAGTGCATCAAGATCCCTACCCCTTGGAGGTTGTCAAGGTTGATAGTGTTCAGCAGGAGGCGAAGGAATGTTACTCATCCTCAATGAAATCCTCAACCAAGCCTAATGCAGCATAGAAATTAAAGATGCGGGCCCAGGATATCATGGAGGTATCGGAGCAGGATGTAAAGAAAGTTATCCTGGATCAGGATAATCCGGATATCTCGGTGCTCGTAGGAGCCAATATCCCTCAGGATATTGAAAATCAGTTAACTAACTTTTTGAAATGCAGGATGTCAACATTCGCATGGAAGCATGAGGATATGACAGGTATTTCTAAGGATATTATAACTCACAAGCTTGGAATTGACAGGTCTTTCAAGCCTATCCAGCAAAAGAGAAGGAAGTTTGCTCCAGAACGAAACATAATTATTCAAGAAAAAGTTGAAAGACTATTGAAATCCAAGATGATCAGGGAAGTCGAATTTCCCAAGTGGCTAGCAAATGTGGTCGTGGTTCAAAAGAAGAATGGGAAATGGAGAATTTGTGTAGATTACACAGACTTGAACAAAGCATGTCCTAAAGACCCATTCCCTCTGCCTCATATAGACTCGATGGTGGATGCCACTGCCGGTCATGAGATGTTAACCTTCATGGATGCATCCTCAGGATTCCAGCAGATCCAAATGGAACCTTCAGACCAGGAGGACACTGCTTTCATGACACCAATAGTTATTTACTGTTATACTGCTATGCCTTTTGGTTTGAAAAATGCAGGAGCAACGTACCAGAGATTGGTGAACATGATGTTTAAAGACAAACTGGGGGACACCATGGAGGTGTACATTGACGATATGGTAGTCAAATCCAAGAAGGCTGAGGATCATCTCCAGGATATTAAAGGAGCATTTGATATCCTGGACCAGTACAATATGAAATTAAATCCTGCCAAGTGCCATTTTGGAGTGGGGGCAGGAAAGTTTCTAGGATATATGGTGACTAAAAGAGGAATAGAGGCAAGCCCAGAGCAGATTAAAGCTATCTTGGATATCAAATCTCCTTCAAATATGAAGGATGTTCAACGGTTAACAGGGCGAGTAGCAGCATTGAACAGATTTATCTCAAGATCCTTCGAGAAATGCAAGGAATTTTATGATATCCTGAAGAAAAACAAGAAGTTCGAATGGAAAGAGAAGCATGAAGCAGCCCTGCAGGATTTGAAGCAGTATCTCTCACCTGCACCTCTATTGATGAAGCCTGAAAATGGTGAACCACTGTCCCTATACCTCGCAGTATCAGGAAATGCTGTAAGTGCCGTTCTTATAAAGGACCATGAAGGTCAGCAATATCCAAATGGAACCCTCTGATCAGGAGGATACCTCTTCAGGGATTTCAGCAAATCCAAATGGAACCCTCTGATCAGGAGGATACTGCTTTCATGACACGCACAGGTATTTATTGTTATACTGCTATGCCCTTTGGTTTGAAAAATGCAGGTGAAACATACCAGAGGTTGGTAAACATGATGTTTAAAGACAAGCTGGGGGGCACCATGGAGGTATATATTGACGATATGGTGGTGAAATCTAAAAAGGCTGAGGATCACCTCCAGGATATTAAGGGAGCGTTTGATATCCTGGATCAATATAACATGAAACTGAATCCTGCTAAGTGCCATTTCGGAGTGGGGGCAGGAAAGTTTCTAGGATATATGGTGACCAAAAGGGGGATAGAGGCAAGCCCGAAGCAGATTAAAGCTATCCTGGATATAAAATCACCTTCAAATATGATGGATGTTCAACGGTTAACAGGCCGAGTAGCAGCATTGAACATATTTATCTCAAGATCCTCGGAAAAGTGCAAGGAATTTTATGATATCCTCAAGAAGAATAAGAAGTTCGAATGGGGAGCAAAGCATGAAGCAGCCTTGCAGGATTTGAAGCAGTATCTTTCAACCGCACCCTTATTGATGAAGCCTGAGGATGGTGAACCATTATCCCTGTATCTTGCAGTATCAGGGAATGCAGTAAGTGTTGTCCTTGTAAAGGATCATGAAGGTCAGTAGTATCCTGTCTATTATGTTAGTAAAAGTTTATTAGATACTGAAACTAGATATTCTCATCTAGAAAAATTGATATTATCCCTAGTTATGGCATCAACAAAACTTAGACATTATTTTGAGACACATAGGATTCCTGTTAAAACTAATTATCCTGTTAAGAACGTGCTTAGGAAACCCGAGATGTCGGGTAGGATGGCTAAGTGGTCAGTAAAATTAAGTGCCTATGATTTAGTTTATGAGCCTAGAAATTCCATAAAGTCTCAGGCTTTAGCTGACTTTGTGGCTGATTTCAGTAGTGACATTCAAAATGAAGTAGACTTAGAAGTACACCAGCTAGGAGAAAACTTAGAATCCTGGACATTATATACTGATGGTGCATCTAATGTAAGAGGTGTAGGTTTAGGTATACTACTAAAATCGCCACAGGGGGACATATTACCCCAGGCTGTTAGATGTGAATTTCCTGCTACTAATAATGAAGCAGAATATGAGGCTTTAATTGCAGGATTAGAGTTGGCTAAAAATATGAGTATCAAGAATTTGCAAGTATATGTTGACTCCTTGTTAATCATTAATCATTATAATGGATCATATGCAGTTAAAGGTGAGAAGTTAATTGAGTATCTCGAAATTCTCAAAAGATTAGCAGGATATTTCGATATTTTCACACTTGAACAGGTACCAAGAGAGGATAATGCTGAAGCTGATGCCTTGGCGAATCTAGGATCATCAGTCAGGATACCGGAAGGAACCCGAATACCAAAGTTACATATCTTATATCCTGCGACGAATCCTAAGGATAGGGAAGTACTAAGTATTCAGGATCCTGATGAGTATCCTGAGAAGGATCCCAAGTCCTGGATGGTTCCAATTTTAAGATATCTCAAGGAAGGACACATCCCAAAGGATGAGAATCCTAAGGCCTTTAGAATGAAGGTATCACGATTCACTATTATAAATAATGTCTTGTATAAAAAATCTCTTGCAGGACCATATCTGAGGTGCTTAGAGGATCCCGAAACTAAGGAAGTGCTTCAGGATATACACGAAGGGGATTGTGGTAACCATACTGGGGGTAGGTCATTGTTCTCAAAGGTGTTAAGAACAGGATATTATTGGCCGACGATGAGAAAAGATGCTACAGAATATGCTTGAAGATGTGATGCATGTCAAAGACACAGTAACATATTACATCAGCCGGCTGAACCACTTTATCCTATAGCTTCCCCTTGGCCATTCATGAAATGGGGAATGGACATAGTAGGAAAATTGCCAAAGGATCCAGGAGGAAAGGTCTTCATGCTGGCAATGACCGATTATTTCTCTAAGTGGGTCGAAGCTGAAGCATTTGTTCAGGTTAGAGATCAAGAAGTGGTATCCTTCGTAAAAAGGAATATCCTGACTAGGTTTGGAGTACCAGCTGAGATAATTTGTGACAATGGATCTCAATTTATAAGTAAAAGGACTACTGACTTTTGCAAGAGTTGGGGAATCAAAATGATTACATCCACACCGGTACATCCTCAAGCAAATGGGCAAGCAGAATCCTCAAACAAGATAATTGTCAACAACTTGAAAAAGAGACTAGGAGCTAAGAAAGGAAGATGGGCAGAAGAATTACCCTTTGTTTTGTGGGCTGATAGGACGACAGTAAAAAGTGCAACTGGCCAAACCCTGTTTTCCTTGGTGTTTGGAGCAGAAGCGGTGATCCCGACAGAAATGGTGATACCTACAGCGAGATCCAACCTCCTGGATCCTGAGCAAAATCTTGAAGTCCTATGCCAGGAACTGGATACTATTGATGAGATAAGAGACGCAGCAAGGCTAAGGATGGCAGCATATCAACAGAGGATATCTAAAGCATATAACAAGAATATAAGGACTAGAAGATTTCAAGTTGGAGATTGGGTATTGAGAAAGGCTTTTCAGAATACCACTAATCCTGCTGATGGAAAGTTGGATCCAAAATGGGAAGGACCCTATGAGGTTGAATCAGAATCAGAAAAAGGAGCATACCGACTCAAGAATATGGAGAAGGATATGCTACCAAGATCCTGGAATGATATACATCTAAAACTCTATTTCAAGTGAGTATGGAATTTAAATTCTAACTCAGGATGGTATGGATTCTGTCTCTTTTATTAAATTTTAATATTATTTACTGTTTTGAACCCGTTACTGACTTAAACATCGGAGGGGTGTTAGCCAGGCTAACACCCACCTTAGCTTACAGTTGTTTTGCAGTATATGTTTCGAGATATAGCTCCAGGATATACATTCAGGATACTTCAGAAGATTAGAGGATTGGCCCCCTCTCTCACGTCTAAGGGATCCTGATCCCTTCACAGGTTTAAAGGTATTCACCTTTCTTCCGAATTGGATTTAAACACCTCGCCTGGAGCGCAAGTTATTCGGGAATAGTTCAAGGTGGCGGGACCAGTTCATGTAAAAGTGGCTGACAATTTCGTTATTATTGGCTATATCCTGAATCCTAAAGGTATATGAGGATTGATCACCCTCTCTCACGAAATGGTATTTTCATACTCTCTAAGGTTTAAAGGTTATCACCTTTCTAAGACTTGGAGTTTATACACTCCCGCCTGTAGCGCATGAAAATTTGGGATTTTCCCCAGGATACTAAGGATTTATCTCCAGCATATTTTTGGGTTTTACCCCTGTAACACAAGAATTGTCTAAACAGTTGGAACTGGTATTCAAAAATTTTCTAAGTGTTTATAGACTTCATGCACATGGGACATTCCTTCTGAAGCAATTGTGTGAAGCTCAAAAGATCAAAATTGGGCTAAGTGTCTCGGACTGGGGACATCTTAGTGGGAGAAGTCGCAAAAGGGGTTGGAGATTAATACTAGGGTTACACTCAATTCCTGGTATGATCTTTCCTTTGTGAACCTCACATGAATTGTTTAACTCTGTTTAAGGCTCAAAATATCATGATAAGGATATATATTTAGGATATGTCTTCAAAATGTGTTTTTGGGATACGCTTCGGGATATTTGATTGGAATATTTGGGAGATGATACTTGGATTGAAAATTAATACTCCGATTAAACAAGTGTTATCAAAACAGGTTTTGGAAAATAGACTATCTTTTATTTTTTAGAAATTTTGTCTGAAATTGATTGGATTTTGAGAAATTCTATTTGTCTTCATAAGATGTCACTGAGTATATTGATCAGGATATTTTCAAAAGATAGTTGCACAAATTTTGCAAAGCTAAAATCTAAACTAAGAAATGCATGACAGAAATTAGAAGGCAGCAACAAACAAGTCAAAAGGAGATTATATTATTAACATGTCAAAAGTTGTGCTTTTGGTTTCACCTCAAACCAAGGCCCATCCGCCAAAAGCACGATTAGTTTTTACCATACTTACATAACGGTTGAAGGTTTTATCTCAAAATGGGACCTATCCACCTCCAACCGTTACGTTATTCAAAACAGGTTATACTAACCGATGACCAAGGGCTTCATCCTGAAACACAGGACCCATCCACCTTTGGTCATCGTTTTGTTCTAGTGCAGGAAATGTAAATTGTTCAGCAGCAGAAAAAAGTAAATTGTTTGTATAGACCACAACCATGAAATTTAAAAAAGTGGGCTCCGGCCTTGGCACGTATATCCATCATCGCCCACATCACTGCACTTAAGGGGCAGCTCCTTCCTTCATCGTGACGTCTCCACCAGCATCCTCTCCAACATTTGTCCCAGCATCTTCAACAGCATCCTCTCCACTAGCATTTTCTCCAGCATTTGCCCCAGCATCATCAGCAGCATCCTTTGAAGCACTAGCATCCACTATCTTGGCAGGTTCTTCCGCATCAGATTTGGCAGGAGGCTCCACAGGATTCCCCCCAAGATCTCTCAGTTTCGCCTCCCAGGCCTTGGTGTTCCAAGAAGGGCATTGCAAACCCAAAGCCATTGCCTCGTAAGCCATTTTCAGTCTGGCCTGGAGAAGGGAGATGATGACAGAATTCTTGAGGCTCTCCCGGTATGAAGCCATGGCCTGCTCGTGTTGAACCTGAGCCGCGTCGAACTTAGCTTGAGCCTCTTGAGTGATCTTCTGGATGACAGACTGGTGATCTTGAGTCATAGCCTTGTACTTAGCTTCGTAGTGCTCCGATTTGGCGGTGGCAATTACTGCTTGATCTGCGATGGTGGCCTCAGCCTTTTTCAGCTGACTTTCAAGCATGACATTCGAGCCACATGCATCCTCATAGAGAAACACCAGGCGTTCGAGACCCTGCAAAGAAATCAGGTATTGACTTTAGTTGACTTTATTAACTAGCATATGTTGTAGGATATGGGTCAGGATACCAACCTGGTTGAGGAAGCCGGTCATGAATTTGTTGGATTCCGTAAACCCGTGGTTCTCGAATGGGAACACATGGGGTGTAGTGGGGGCTCAACTTCCTTTCTCTTTCGGGAGCTAGAGGCACGGGTCCTGGATGCTGGAGGAGCTTTAGGAGCAGAAGTAGGCTTCGGAGTGACAGATGACTTCGGATTAGATTCTTGCTTGGGAGGTGCGAGGCTAGAGTAACTGTCCAACTCGTCAAGCTGGAAGCCTTCAAGGTTAATGACCGGCACTGCACAAGGGAAGAAATATTTAGTTTGTAAGACTTATACTTTATATTCACTATAATCTTGTGCTTACCAGACATGTTGGAACTTGATCTTTGACTTTGACTTGTGAGTAGCAGGGTAAAGGACCTTTCACTTTCCGGAAGCTTGTAGATTTCTTTTATCCTCCCTTCCGATTCGGCACTTGGGGGAGCTAATTCCTTGAAGTTTGCTGCAAAAAAGGAATAAACATATCAGGATATCAGTTCAAGATGTAGTCTCGGGATATGATTGGGGATATTCGTAAAACCCTAAATCCTACCAGAAGTCAACCATCTCTTAGGAAGGTCAAAACCCCTATCAATGGAATCCCTTTTTACATAGAAGAATTTTCTTGTCCATTTATCCTCGTTCTTGGTAGCCTTAAGAATGAGAGGATCTCTGGAGATAGAAAATAGAAGGAACCGGCTGGATCCATGAGATCTTAAGCGATAGGCCATTGGCAGATCTTCGATGCAAAGGTTGGGCATATGACGAGCCTTAATCCGCTCCAAGGTGACTAAGACGCGCCAAACCATGGGCATGATTTGGGCAAAACTAAGGCCTGTGAGTTCGAAGAAACGAGAAATAAAAGGGGAAAACGGATACTGCAGCCCTATGGAGAAAGGATAAGCGAAGAAGCATACCCACTCGTCAGAACAAAAATCCGATCGGACCTCTCGGTCGAAGGGACGGAAAATTGTACCGGCGGGAAAGGCGCCGGAAGCTCGTAAAGTCGTAATATCGGCATTATCGAAAGAACATACCTCTTTCGAAGGTTCCTTAAGCAGGTTTTGTCTGTGAAAAGAGGGAATAGAGTCCGCCGTTTGGGATCTAGTGCGGGTAGCCATGGAGGATCACAACCGGAGAGTAGCGGATTTAAACAGGGAAAATAGGGGAAAGAGAGAGAAAAAGTACCTGAAATTCGCTTGAAGATAGAGATGATCATAATGCAAAGTATTTTGGCTAATTATAGGCTAAAGGATAGGGGGTAAAGAGTAAATAATCCCTCGGAAGTTGCACGTTGTCATTTCAAAAGTCTCGTAGTATTGATTGCCTCGATCCAGGTGAAAAAGTTTAAAATATATCTGTTTGAATTCATAATTCCAACAGGTATATTTTGGGGACAATTGTTATGGGTCATTTTCTGAGCATATATATCCTGACTAATATTCTGCTTTTGATTGTTTACTTGTGATCAGGATACCGGATCAGGATATTGGTAACATCCTGGTGCGATATCCTGGTATTAACTAAATTAACCACATGCAAGTTAGAAGCTGTGGGTCACTAACGGTCAAGTGGACCTCTTCTCCTTAAGACTCGGGCAAACCAGTTATATGAGAGACGTTGAACCCGAAAGACCAGGTCTACAACGTTCATATGGGGAATATCCGCCGAATCCCGGTTTAATAGGGTAGTTTGTTGAATTTCTTTTACTATAAATAGATGGGTCGGATCAGATTAAGGCACGCAATTTTTCACTTATACTCTTTTTCTCTAGCTACTAGCAATCACTACACACAAACACTTGTACTCGAATTACCTTGTAACACCTAGTTGATCCGCATCACATCCTGCACTGTATCCTGATATTTGAAGCAGTAGAAGAACAAGGCAGCTGCGATTGTCAGCTCCCGAGGTTTTGTGCCGACGATCAAGATCGATCAAGGGCTTTCCTCGTATATCCGGTGTCACCCTTTACCTTTTTTGCTCATTGTTTGATCATAGATACAGCTCTGTATCCTGAGCCGTATCCTCAAACTGTTTTTACAAACAACTTAATCATCATATTTTCAACACAAATTTCTAGCACACTACCTCACTTAACTAATTTGATCACTTAATTGCTTCGGTAATTTTTGACCAAAACAATGACAAGCAAGGGCTGATCATAAACCCCAAATATCCTGATCAAAGGATAAGGGTTAATCCAGGCCTTTCTAAAGAAACACTCGCGTACCTTGAAAAGCTGCTAGTACACTATAGCGATGTCTTTGCTTGGTGCCCGGAAGACATGACGGGTATCCCTCGAAGCATTGCTGAACATGAGCTGAAGATACCACCCGAAGTCAAGCCTGTTGTCCAGAAGAAGCGAAGTCTAGCACCCGAAAGAAGCTTGGCAGCATGCCAAGAAGTTGAAAAGCTTGTCTCAGCTGGAATTCTCTGAGAAGTCAAGTATTAATCCTGGGTTGCAAACCCAGTCATGGTTCGGAAGCCCGATAATTCTTGGAGAATGTGCATCGACTTCAAGGACTTGAACAAGGCTTGTCCCAAAGATTGTTACCCGTTGCCAGAAATTGATCTTAAGGTTGATTCCCTCACTGGTTACCCTTTCAAATGTTTTCTTGATGCCTATAAGGGATACCATCAGATCCTTATGAAGGAAGCGGATGAAGAAAAAACCGCTTTTCACAAGGACAAAGGTATCTTTTGCTATCAAAAGATGCCCTTTGGCCTCAAGAATGCGGGTGAAACCTACCAAATCCTAGTTGACAAAGCCTTTGCCAGCCAAATCAGCAAAAACATGGACGCATATGTCGATGATTTGGTAATCAAAAGCAAAACAGAATACCAAATGCTGGACGACATACAAGAAACTTTCCAAAACCTAAGGAAGGTTAACATGAAACTCAACTCAGAAAAATGTTCATTTGGGTTCGAAGAAGGAAAGTTTCTGGGGCACATTGTGGGAAAACAAAGTAGAAAGGCCAACCAAAAAAAGTCAAAGTCGTTCTTGAAACTAGGCCTCCACAAAGCAAAAAGGAAGTGGAAAGTCTGAATGAAAAGCTTGCGGCCCTGAAGCGTTTTACCTCAAAACTGGCTGAAAAATCTTTACCCTTCTTCAAAATGCTTAAAGGGTGCTCTGACAAAAAAGATTTCTAGTGGACTGAAGAAGCAGAGCAAGCTTTCAACCAGATGAAGCTACACCTGGCTTCCCTTCCTGATATTGCAGCCCCGGAAACAGGAGAGCTGATCTCTGTCTACCTTTCGGTTGCTGAAGAAGCGATAAGTGCGGTCTTAACCATTGAACGAGACAAAGTTCAGGTACCCGTATATTTTTTCAGCAAAACTTTAAAATTGGCAGAAATCAAGTATCCTCCTCTGGAGAAGCTTGCCTTAGCCCTAGTCCAAATGGCTAGAAGGCTGCGAAGGTATTTCCAAGCACATCCTATACAAGTGGTCACCGACCAACCCATAAAGAGTGTGCTTGAAAAACCAGAAAATTTAGGAAGGCTGGCCAAATGGGCTGTGGAATTGGGTGAGCACAAAATAACCTATGTCCCAAGAACAGCCATCAAAGCCCAAGTTTTGGCCGACTTCATTGTGGAAGTCCCAAAGCAAGCTATCACGGAAGTTAATACAACCATGGCTGAACCTTCTGACCCTGAAGCCTGGAAGCTCTTCACCTATGGAGCTTCAAGCATTGAAGGGTCAGGAGTCGGGCTCATTTTAATCAACCATGAAGGCATAGAATTCACATATGCTCTTTGATTTGAATTCTAGACCACAAACAATGAAGCTGGATATGAAGCATTGATAGTCGGGTTGAATATAGCCAAAGAAATGAAGGTTCAAAAGCTTCAAGTCTTCACAGACTCTTTGCTTGTGTCAAGCTAAGTCAATAGTTGCTACGTTGCAAAAGAGCACAACATGAGAAAATACAAAGAAAAGGCCAAAGAATTGAGAAACACCTTCCAGACATGTACCATAAATCAAGTCCCGAGATCTCAAAACAAGAGGGCAGATGCCTTGAGTAAGCTTGCCTCCCTCACCTTTGCCCACCTTACAAAAAAGGTATTGGTGGAGGTATTGAAAGCTCCCTCGATTCAAGAATTGAAGGTTCAAGATATAATCACCGAAGAGGGTCCCAATTGGATGACTCCTATTAAAAAATTCCTCAAAAATGGTGAATTACCCGGTGACCAAGTGGAGGCTGAAAGGGTTAAAATCAAATCAAGGCAGTACGTGTTGCAGGACGAGATCCTCTACAAAAAGGGCTATCTTGCACCTTTACTGAGATGTGTTGGCCCGGAACAAAGCCAGTACATGGTCAAAGAAGTTCATGAGGGGATACGTGGAGCTCATTTTGGAGCTAGAACGGTGGTTGCTAAACTAATGAACCTCGGGTATTTTTAGCCTTCAATGCACCGAGACGCCACCGAACAATTAAGAAAATGTGAAGCTTGTCAAATACATGCACCGGTACCCAAGAGCCCCAAGCATGACCTTGTCCCAATATCTTCAGCTTGGCCATTTCACAAATGGGGAATGGATATCGTTGGTCTGTTCCCACCGGCCAAGGGTGGAGTAAAGTTTTTGTTGGTAGCCATAGATTACTTTACCAAGTGGCCTGAAGTCAAACCACTTGCAAAAATCACAGGCAAACAAGTCATTGACTTTGTTTGGGAAAACATCATTTGCCGCTATGGGTTGCCAGGATTCTTGGTCACAGACAATGGGAAACAATTCGCTGAGAAGCCTTTTAGCACTTGGTGCAAAGAGTTCAGAATAACTCAGGTTTTCAGGTCAGTTGCATACCCACAATCAAATGGCCAAGTGGAAAGAACAAATCGGAGCATTGTCGAAGGTATCAAGATGAGGTTGGGAAGGCATGAAGGTAATTGGCTTGAAGAATTGCCAAATGTTTTATGGGCTATACGAACAAAGGAAAAAACAAGCCACAAAAGAACACCTTATAGCTTGGTATTCGGATCCGAAGCCGTGATTCCAGCTGAAATAGGAGTTGTAACTCAAAGAACCTTCAACATAGATCCCGAAGCAAACAACAAAGAGACCATGTTGAACTTGCAACTCCTAGAAGAAACACGAGACCAAGCTGCAATTCAAGAAGCCAAGTACAAGCAAAGGATGGAAGCTTATTACAACAAAAGAGTCAAGCATGAATGCTTCAAGCCAGGAGACCTTGTACTCAGAAACAATGAGGCTAGTAAAAAAGAGAACCAAGGAAAACTTGGCCCAAAATGGGAAGGGTCATATACAATCCTTGAAGCACACAAGGGTGGATCCTACAAACTGGCCGACGCAGAGGGTAAAAAGCTTCCCAGACATTGGAATGGCAAAACCCTTAAAAGGTTCCATGTCTAATCAAGAAAATTTAGTTTGTATTTCAAAAGTTGTATTTCAAGAGTTGCCCAATGATCACTTTTTGTAAAACAATATCTCTTGAATGAATGATAATGTTTTATCAAAATTGTCTTTCTATCCTAAAATCAGGTTGAGAACCTAGCAAAAAACTGCTCCCAGGCCGCATCGCTCAATAGGTTCAAGGGTTAAATGAACCTATGTAAGGGGTGAGTTCCTAAATCAATACAACTCCATGAGACTTATGAAATTATCAAAAAACAAAGTTGTCTCATAGACGGGTCTGAACAGCCTACACCAAATGTTCCTTAAGCCTTGTAAAAGTTGTAGAAAACAAATCATTATTAACAGGCTTACGAACCAAAACCAAACAAAGAAAAATAATAGATAGGATAGGTGCTATGTCTTCTTGTTAAAAATACCAAGGCTAAGTGACTGCAGCACTGAACCCTTTAAGGTATAAAAAACATAAAGACAACACAAACCCAACAAAGACAAGGTCAGAAACATAAAAAGGGACAACACAACAAAGACTGCATACAACCAAAAATCAGAAATATAAACCAAGGCATAAAAACAAAGTAGCAACAGGAAGCCTCGAAGGCTTCAAGCTACTAATATCCCACAAAACTGCCTTACAAAATATACAACTACGTACAAAAAAAATCACAACACAAGGCAAGTAGTAGAAAGATAGCTAATATTCAAACAAGTTAAAACAAACCTTAACGGTTTGTAAACATAGATATTGTTCAAACGGCCACCAAGGCCAACCACAACCACAAAACAGAAACCTTAAGGGTTTCTGTAAAACCTAAAATTGTTCAAGGTAACATACAAATGATTAAATTGTTTAAGGTTACTAAGAAAGCTACGAATATTGTTCAAACATCAGAGGGAGGCTTAGAAGCTCCAGACCCATTACCTTTAGCCTTCTTGGCCTTCTTCGACTTCTTCACTTTCGAACCAACATCATCACCAACCGCTGAACCTTCGAGGCTTGCATCCTTGGAAGCATCAGGTTCTCCCGAAAAGGTCTCCGCACTATCCCCTGAACGAGAATGCTTCCTCGAAAGGGAGTCAAGAACTTCAGCACAAACCTTTTCATTAAGCCCATCTGGCTTTAGCTCCTGCAAAACAGAAAGAGGTTTGCCAAAACAAGCTGCAACCTGACTTACATAGGGGTAAGTCAACCTCTCCATCTGCTGAACGGGACCTTTGAAAACATCAGAAGCTTCAGGGCGATACAAGGGAGACTGCTCCAAGGGTTGACCAGATTCATGAAGTTTATAACAAGCGATAAGGCCTTGATGTTTCCCCAAGTTGAGCAGTTTGGTGTAAACTTCTCCAAGAGTAGAATTGAACTCCTTAGAGTGAAGGAGGTAGGTAACAACTTGATGAAAACCTTACTCAATGAGCCACTGGTTATCACCAGTGGCTTGAGCAACCAAAGACTTCAAACCTTCCTTCTCTTCTTTGAAGGCCCTCTGCTGAACATTCAAGGCTTCCCTATCAGCCTTCAGTTTCAATCGGTCAGCTTCAAAAGTTTTCTAGAGATCGTTCACCTCAATCTCATGTCTTCTGGTCAGTTCTCCAACCTTCTTCACCCAAGCCTCCTCTTTCTTAGAGAACCCTTCAACCTCCTTCTTCAAGGCAGCCATAGAGGCTTTCATCTTGTCCTTCTTGGAAGCTTCTTCGTACTCCTGCATACCCTTTGTGAAACGGGTAACACCTTCAACCAACAAGGCCGAAAGGTTATAGGAGCTTAGCATCAATCTTGAGATAAAGTGATCGGCTTCCATTTCAGAAATTGCACTCCGAACACCAGGGGGAGCAAAATGAGCTAATACCTCAGCACAAATAGCCGGATCCTTGAAGCTATCCCCAACCTTCACATCCCAGTTGGGAACATAAACCTCTCCAGCTTCAGGACCCTCCAAGCTCTCAACACTTTTGCCCAATGAACCCTGGATGGTAGGAGTGCTACCTTTCTTAACCGACTTCTTCTTCTTCCCAGAAACCACTAGTTCTTTTTCCTTACCCTTTCCCACTTCAACCTCAAGAACCTATTCCGCAGACACCTCTATGTCATCACTAATGTCAATGGCCTCTGAGCCAGAAGGTTGATCAGCACCTTTCAAGCGACGGTTCGAGCGAGGAACGGAAACCTTAGAACCCGGAGCCTTAGTGAAACCTCTAACATTAAGAACATTCACATAGCCAGAACCCTCGAACCTATTCTCGGATCCCCTAACAACCGCATCTTCACCCGGAGTAGCAACAACATCCCCAAAAGCAACATCAGAAGTATCATCACTTTTGATAAAATCAAGTGCAGACATAACTGCAAAATAAACAAAAATAAACAAAAAGAAGCAAACAAAAAATAAGAACATAACAGCATAACAAGACAAATGCATACCCTGCCCATCTCTCATAAGCACCGGATCCCGATCACGTTTGTCCCATAACTTACTAAGACCCAACAACACTAGTAAGTGCTTGGGAAAGGGACGAAGCCTTGAGGGCACTCCCTAAGAGTATCAAGAAAACGAGTGTTTATCTCAGAAGCAGAGGGTTCAGGCTCATTTAAAACGGCATCCGGATGCCTCCAAACAAGCTTAAAAGGAACAATTTCATCGGAAACCCAGAAAAATCGGTCCTTCCAAACACCAAGACTAGAAACCATAGATGAAATTAAACAGGTATCAACCTGAGATGTCTCGAACGTAAACCAGTCACCATTCTTGGCCAACCGGAAAAAGCGACGGAAAGATAAAAGAGTTGGATCATACCCAGAAGCCCGGCACAGAACTTCAAAGTGCAAAACCCTACCAAGACCCTGAGGGTGAATCTGGCCAAAGGACACGCGATAATACTCTAAGACGTTCAAAACAAAGTTCGAAAAGAGGTGACGAAGGTTCGAAAATTCAAAATGGCGACAATAAAGGGCAATGGAACCAGGGGGACACTTATCAATCGAAACATCACAAGCCGGTGCAACCGGTTTAAACTTCATCCCAATCCCCCATTCCATACAGAAATTTTCTACTTCCTCTTGAGTTAATCAAGAAAACGATTTCGCTAAATCTTTACAAGCACCCATGCTATAAGAAAATAACCAGAAAATAGGAAATTGGAACTAACCTGAACGGAGAAAAGGGAAAGAAAACTTGAGAGGAAAGGTGCAAATGAGGTTTCTTCTAAAAAATTAATGTAAATTAATGAAAGAGAAATGTTAAAATTACACAAGGGAATTAAAACCACCGCCTGACACAAAGAAAACTGCCACAAGTCATATCAACTGTCTTGTCAAAATTCAAAAATCAAAAAGCTCAACCGTTTTCAACCTTTCAAGCTTTGAAGCCTTGAAGCAAAATAAAACACATGTACAAAAAGTCAGACGCATTTGTGGTTACACCAAAAAACCTCTGACTTGGGGGGTTGATGACGGGGGTAGCCCAAACCTAAATAAAATGACCAAGAATACATGACAGCTTGAAGGGTTAAAAGGTTCAAAGGTTTAAAACCCGAGAACTGAGCTAAGGTAGCACGTGTACAGTAATCAGTCATGTCACCGATTACTTGAACCACTCTCCCAGCCGTAAAAGTAGAAAGAGTGCACAGAGTGTGGTCTTTTATCCGCAGGTCCAAACGCTTCAACCCGTAAAAGGGTAAGTCCTCCACTGCAAGCATGTTTCACTAGTCCATGGTTTCCTCTTTGGGCGATGTCTTCTCCTATAAAATGACACTTCATTTAGTGCTGAAAAACATTCCGATCAGCTCTGATTCCCTTGGGATCTCTGGTCTCTCTTCACGAGCACTTGCTTCATGCAAGTCTCCTCTCTTCACATTCAACACACACATTTCTACTGCTTTTGCATCCGAAGCTGAACACCTTTCAGTTGAGGATCCTGAGCAAACAACAAATCATTACTAGTGAACCTCTCTCCACGTCTTGCAAATGTGGGGGGACCCCACGACCTGCGTTAGGCAAACCAGAACCCTTCAAGCCTTTTGCCTAACCATCCTAGCTACTATCAGCGGTCTAGTATTTGTTGCATCGACAGCGACGAAAGATAAAGGTAGATAGCCCAGAGAAAGGAAAGGGAAATGGAGGTCGATCACATTCGTCAATGTAAATAATGAGAAAGGAAAGGGAAATGATGGATAAACAATGGGAAACAGGGTTTCTTAATTTAATTGTTAGGGTAATAAAATAAATAAAAGTCGAATAATATAAAAAGTATAGATAAAATATATCAAAGTACTGAAAATCTTTAATTAAAACACAAACATACGAACATAATCGAACGCAAATGAATGAATGTTCATGAACACGTTCACGAACACCATACTGAACTTTCACGAACACAATTGAACGAACGAGACATCTGTTCATGTTCGTTCATTTAACTAATCGAACGAAATTTGTTGTTCATGTTCGTTCGTTTAACAAACGAACATAAACGAACTTCCCACCGAACGGTTCACGAACTGTTCGTCGAACGTTCAGTTCTTTTACATCCCTGGTTAGAAAACAAAATCATCGATATTTTGTGTTTTGGTATCCAATAATGGTTGAAAACGTTCCTTGCTTTGCCTTCGTTTACCACAATGGTTGTGTGGATTCTAGTGGAGCTCGGATCCGACTCAAAGTTTGTATGTATGCTCCCTAACTAGAGCTAGCATGAAAGAAAGTTCAATAAAAATGATTGACACTTGAATGTAAGATGAAGGCTCTTTCCCCGTGAATCAAAATCAGCTTTCATTTCACTTAACTCATAAAAGCAAGGAGTGGCTACTAGATAGATAGTTAGTTTCGAGACTAAGAGATTGGGTTATCGGTCAGTATCAGTTAAGGTCAACAAAGAAGTATCACACGCATGAGGATATGTTGCTCAAACCAAATCACGCCAACGATATGGAAGTTCCTGTATCGTGTAAAATAAGAGTAGTACCAAAGATGATACATGCTGATTCATAATCAGTAATGAAAATTTGGCTACAGAGATTTCGTATGGGTAAAATTTAATAAAAACACAAAGGGCTTCGACAATGTTTATACGCTCGGTCTATTTATAATATAAAAAACTTGGTATTAAAATACAATAAAGTTGGCATTATATTATACACACACACACACACACACACACATATATATATATATATAGGGTAGGGCTATATAGAAAACCCTTATGTTTTTAAAAAACCCTAGAAAACCCAACCTCCCGACATTTTTTTTTAAATAACACATGTAATATACATGTTTTTAAGAGGTTTGGGCCAAAAAAAAAACAAAAAAGCGCCGAAGGGATGTTTTTAAAAAAAATAAACAAGTTTCAGCATTTTTTGCCTAACACATGTTAGTCAAGAAAGTTGCTGAAATTTGTTTATTTTTTTTTTAATAATCCTTCGGCGCTTTTTTGTTTTTTTTGGCCCAAAACTCTTAAAAACATGTATATTACATGTGTTATTTTTTTCAAAAAAAATTGTCGGGAGGTTGGGTTTTCTAGTGTTTTTAAAAAAAATAAGGGTTTCTTGTCTAGCCTTAGCCTATATATATATATATATATATATATATATATATATATATATATAGTAACGAAGGACAATGGATAGTAACTTTATTTTTAAAATAATATATAGTTATTTTATTATTTTTTATTTAAATATATTATAATAGTTTGTTATTATATTTACTTTTAATAACATATTATTAATCATTTTTTTCCTTTTTTTAAAACCATATATTTCCTTTACCATTTTTTAATATTTTTTTTCTTTTTTAGAACACGTATTAATTTATCAAATAATTTGATACTTCATGTGTATAACTTTTTTCTGAAAACTTAAGTACGTAATTGTGATTGATTTTTTCTCTTGACATTCCGTTATAATTTTTGTTAAAAACGAAGTTGTACTCAAAGTAAAATATTTATTTGGTATCATAAAACGTTACAGTGATAAACTAAACCGTTCTAATGGCTTGCACTTCGAAACAACATGATTTATTTTCAAATCACGTTTGTTTTACATTTTCATTTGCTCAGTTTCGCCGAAACGCGCGACGGGATATTGACATAACTTATCAATTTTAAATTATTTCACTAAATAAATTATAATAGAACTATTATAATATTCTCTTTCCTCTTTAAAATGACAATCTCTTACTAAACATCGCATTATCCAAATCACATGACCGTGATTTGTCTCTGATCTCGGGTTACAACATCCAGATCAGGGTGCACGGGGTGGAGCGGTAAACTAATGCGGGGACCTTGTTTACCGCGCGGTATACACCGCCACCAACCTTGTTTACCGTGAGAGGGAAGGGTGGACCGGTGATTGTTTAGCGCATGGGGTGAGGCATTTTTTTGACCGTTGGCTGCTTTCAAACCAATCACAATGTTTTTTGTTTTTTATATTAAAAAAGAAAATAGTTTACCTCTTCCCAAGAGAGGTGATCACCCCTTATGTTTCGACCTATGCTTTAACCAAAGATAACTGAGAGATTTTATGTCGTCCATAATATCTTCACTTTTGCCCTTTCTGTTAGAGAATATCTTTGCGTTCCTAGCCTTCCAAAGACACCAGCATCCTATCATAACCAAACCTCTGACCACCGTTTTTTCCTCCTTATTCAGCTTGCAAAACATGTGGAAACTCAAAATGTCCTTAAAAGAAAAAGTGAAAAGAGGAGGAAGACAAGACCAGGAGTAAAAGAAATGTAAGACTCTCATCGAGATCTCACAACCAGTGAACATGTGGTCCACTGTTTCTTCGACCTCCCCGCAAAGCACACACATAACATTCAGAATATTAATATTTCTTTTAATGAGTGCGTACCTAGTAGGAATCCTGCACATCGCGGTCCTCCAAATGAAGATATTGCATTTCGAAGGTAACCATTTGCACCATTTGATAACCTCAATGTTCCTATCCATCCTGTCTTCAATCAACATTTTTTAACCGAGGCCGAAGAATAATTTCCCGATTTGTCCCCAAGCCAACGCCAAGAGTCAGCCTCAACAGAGAGAGTAACCGAAGCCAAAAACGAGCCACATTCAGCCCACTCACTTAGCTCCGCAGCCGTAGTCGGAGGCCTGCTCCAAGACTAGAGCACTACCATGAACCGAGCAACGATCCACCACCTTGCAATCCTTTTTTTCTTCAAGCGCAAAGAGCCGGGGCCATTTGGACATTAAAGGACCCTCTCCCAGCCAATAATCAACCCAAAATCTGATATTATGACCATTTCCCAGATTCCCTTTTATAAGTTGAAGAATTGTCTTTCCTTTAACCGTCAGCTTGTTCTCCGTTTTCACTATATTTTTCCATACCCCCGAAATGACATTGTTACACGGAAGGTCCGTTCATCTCCTATCTGATCCATGGCAAGCGTCGATGACCAGCTTCCAACGATTGTACGGTTCTGTTTTATACCTCCAAACCCACTTAGTGAGAAGCGAATTATTGGTTGTTTTCAGTCTACATAATCCTAAACCTCTCGCTTTTTTCGAAAGCGCAACCCGTTCCCAAGAAACCTAGTGAATCCTTTTAACCTCCTCACAACTGGCCCATAAAAATTTCTTCATCATAGACTCCAAGGCTTCCAAAACTTTAACCGGGCTTTGAACAATGACAAGTAATAAATAGGTATACTTTCCAATACTGCTTTTAGAAGAGTAACCCAACCCCGATAGAAAGAGTTTTAGCCTTCCAAGAACTCAACCGTCTTTGGAACGTCTCCACAATAGGGTACCAATTGTTGATCCGATTCATATTAGCCCCTACCGTGATACCCAGATATGTGAACGGAAAGGAACCTTTTATACACCCCAAAGTGCCCGCCATTTCTTCCAACTCCTCGTCACTTGCTCCCACCCCCGAAGAGGCTGGAATTATTAATACTAATTTTCAATCCTGAGCACACATGAAAAATTATCATAATTCAAGCCACGTTTTTTATGTTTTCCACATCCCACTCCCAAAATGAGGGCGTCGTCCGCATATAAGAAGTGTGAAATAACAAGGCCATTGTTTGGGGTTTTGATGCCTTTATAGATCCTCGTATCACCTGCCTTGGTTAAAGTACAAGATAGAACTTCCATAAAAATCAGGAATAGAAACGGAGAGAGCGGGTCTCCTTGACGCAACCCATTTTGGCACTGAAATTCATAAGTTGGGGCTCCGTTCACAAGCAACGACGACCTGGCCGAATCAAGGATACCCTTAATCCACATACACCATTTATCGAGAAAACCCATTTGAGCCATCGAGGATAAGAGGAAATTCCAGTTGACGTTGTCGTATGCCTTTTCGAAGTCGATTTTTAGAAAGAAAACCTTCTTTTTTATTACTTTTAACCACGACATTAACTCATTAAGCATGAGCGGACTATCCAGAATGTACATGTTCTTTACAAAAGCCGATTAGGTATTAGAAATCACCGACCCGATCACCTTCTTTAACCGATTAGCGAGAGTTTTAGATATAGCTTTGCTGATGATTCCAATCAAATTCATAGGCCGGTAATTCTTAAGACTCGTAGGATCCTTGAATTTAGGGATCAACGTAATAAATGACGACTCGCAACCCCTGTTGATAATACCCGAATCATAAAAGTTAGAAAAAATATTCCGGAAGTCCATCTCGAAATGTTCCCAGAATCGCTTGATGAATCTAAAGTTGATCCCGCCAGGGCCTGGGGAACGGTCAGAACCGCACTAAAAAACGGCTTCTTTTACTTCCTCCAGAGTGAATATAGCAGCTAGATTATTCCTTTCAGCTTCTGTCAGACCCCTAATCCCCGTACACAACAGATCCGGCCGATCCCTGGGGGCTTCAGTAAAATGGCTTCTGAAATACCTCAGCACCTCCTTTTTAATTTCATTCGGTTTATGAATCCATCTTCCTTCAATATCAAGGCCTTGAATAGCGTTCGCCGCCTTCCTTTTGTTTATGAAGCCATGGAAAAACGCGGTATTATCATCCCCATCTATCTCCTAACGAATTCTAGACATCTGCTTAAGATCCTTAGCCTTATTTATTTCTATATCCTCAATTCCTTTTTTGCATTCTGACTTTATCCATTCCTCTTCTTTGATAGATCTCTCGACTCCATGGCCATATCAAGGTTCTATAGCTCCTCTCTTAAATCGACCTCCTCCTTACCTTCTTTACGGCGCATCTCATCTCTCCAGGCTCTCAACGAAACCTTCAAGTGTTTGAATTTTTTCGTAAGCACCACATCAGGAGGGGCCCCAACCTCTTGAAAACAACCCAACGCCTTAACCACCGTATTCACGTAACCCTACTTTTCCAACCATGAATTAAAGACTATGAAAGGTTTGGCTCCGAAGTTTCTACTCACAACAGATAAACGTAAAGGATTGTGATCTGAATACCTTCTTGGTAATGCCCTAAGGCATGCTTCTTAGCTTCATCCCACATTCGAACCCACCCACTCCATGTCGAAATCATTGCCCCCCCCCGACACATCAAGATCCCCCAAATCTCTAAACTGAGACTTCTGCAGAGCTATAAAATCAACCTCTGTAAGGGTGGGCGGTATGATGTTCGGTGAGTCCATTGGTGAGTGGGTGTCACCGATCGGTGACCATACCATCATGATTGAGTGGTTCGGTGAGTGGGTGTTCGGTGAGGGAAATCGGGATATACTCACCGATGTGATTGAGTGCATTGTTTGATGAAATTTGACCGTTTATAGCCGTTATAACTAGCCGTTTTTATTAAAAAAACAACTTTTCCTTATAAAAACAATACCATTCAACATCATTTTTCACCATTTTCTTCTCCATCCAACTCTATTTTTTAAAAAAAATTCACTTCTTCTATTTTTCCAATGGATGATATACCACCGTTATTCCTTCCAATTGATATTAGTGAAGACGACGATTCTTCCTCGAGCGATAGTAGTTTAATTTTTTTTCCAAAATCTTATTAACGAAGCCGCTCAACTGGAAGACACGGGCACTTCTAGAAAAAGGAAATTTGTTTGTCGAGATCGAGTGAAATGTCACGAAAACCTTATGAGAGATTATTTTGTCGAGGAGCCCGTATTCAACGAAGAGGTTTTTCGTCAAAGGTTTCGTATGTCCAAAAGGTTGTTTTTAAAAATTTTGAGTAACGTGCAAGCGAATAACTCGTGGTTTCAAGACGCCGTGGATGCGAGTAATAGGAAGAGTTTTACACCGATGCAAAAAGTTACTTCGGTGATTAAGCAACTAGCAACCGGTAACGCTCCAGACGAGTTCGACGAGTATTTAAATATGTCCGAAAGGACTTCCCGAGAAAGTCTAGAAAATTTTTGCGAAACGGTATGTAATTTATACGCTTCCAAGTTTTTACGTAATCCTACTAGCCACGACGTTGCGCTCTTGTACCAAGCTCATGAGGAGAAACATTGATGTGTGCAAAATGCAACATATAAATTACATCAAATGAGGCATAAAACTAACCCTTTTTTAGTACTAATGTTGGAAAAAGTGTGCTTTTGTCTTCCTTTTGTATTTTCAGGGATAAAAGAGCTTATATGAACAAAAGAAGCAAAAATACAGCTAAATCTAACAATAATACAAGAAAAGGAATAAACGTGGCATGCCCGACCCCTCAACAACATCTTCCCAAGCAAAAACAAGACATCAGAAGGCTGAACACGCCCCGTGCTCAATGAACACGGGGGCGTGCCCAAATGACGCCATCCGCCTTCGAATGTTTCCATTTTCACTAAAAAAACCGAGCTAAGGCTTGGCTAAATACCCTCCCAGTTGGCTCGGTAAACACCTGGGATGAACTAGCCCAAAAGTTTTTATATAAGTATTTCCCTCCTGCTAATGACTGAAATTAACACATATTCACACGAGGACGGGGAATCCTTATATGAAACTTGGGAAAGGTTCAAGGAGCTACTAAGAAAGTGTCCTCATCATGGTCTTGCGGTGTGGCAACAAGTATCCACTCTTGCGGTGTGCAAAATGCAACATATAAATTACATCAAATGAGGCATAAAACTAACCATTTTTAGTACTAATGTTGGAAAAAGTGTGCTTTTGTCTTCCTTTTGTATTTTCAGGGATAAAAGAGCTTAAATGAACAAAAGAAGCAAAAATGCAGCTAAATCTAACAATAATACAAGAAAAGGAATAAACGTGGCATGCCCGACCCCTCAACAGCATCTTCACAAGCAAAAACAAGACATCAGAAGGCTGAACACGCCCCGTGCTCAATGAACACGGGGGTGTGGCCAGCGGACATAGGGCCGTGGTCAACACTAAAATTCGCAGAATCTAGGCAAATCTTGATAGTACAGATACCCTTCTGCATACGGGGTCGTGCCCAGCGGACACAGGGGCGTGGTCAACTAATGCAGACAAACTGCAATTAATGAAGAAAGAGAAGATGGGTGGACACGGGGCCGTGCCCAATGGACACGGGGTCGTGTCCAGGCTTCTGTGCAGGCTATAAATAGGGGTGCTTGGCTCACTTGCAAACCATCCCTTGGCAAACCACCTCTCTCACACTTCACCCACCCACCACCACCATCACAACCCACATCCACCACCATCATCCATCATCCATCATAGAGTGTGTGAGTAGTCTCGGGATCCAAAATTGATCGTAAGAGTTCTTGACAATCAAAGGCCATGTTTGCCTAAGTCTCTTACATCACTTGGTGAAGACAAGTATTTAGTGTAATACTTTTTATTTTTAATCTTTTCGCACTTTTTATTTGGTTATGTATTAATGACTTTAATAACTAGTTTCTTATGTTGAAGGTGAAACTTCCTTATCATTTGTCTGTGGTGTCTTGGCGTTATTTTACTGTCTATATAAAATAAAAGATTTTCACCATTCATATCTCCACAGTCTATATGGAGATATGTTGGCTACCTGGTCGGGGGTTAAGGGAATGGTTTGGTAAGCGTCTTGCCTTGTTCAGTGTATAGATCCTGCAAGGACCTGGGTCAAGTTTAGTAGGACCTCCTTCAATACCCACTAGTATTGGATGGCGGGGGTCCGAACTCCTTGATCCCCTCATATGTAAACTACTATTAATACTTTAATCCGGCTACTTAGGATTGTATCCCTGCTGACTCAACCTACTTAGCCGAGGGTAACGTCACCTTCAAAAGAGGGGCCTACCACATTACGCATTAATAACTTAATTAATTATCTTCCAATAATCCAACCCTTTAGGATTGTATCCTTGCTGACTCAAACTACTGGGTTGAGGGTAACGTCACCTTCAAAAGAGGGATCTACTACTATAACTAAGATAATCTCTTAAAAAGTGCAAAAGTGCGAAAATAGTCAAAGGTTACACTAAAGGCGAGTCGGATCCAAGTGATTCATCTTGTCTATCTGTTTTATTTTTATTTTTATTTTTATTTTTTCAGCATTTTTAGTTAGTTTTATTTTCTTGTTTTAAAACCTTTTTCCTAAATTTTTTATTTGATTAGATAAACCGGTACTAAAAGTTCTTGTGTCCTTGGATGACCTCGGTATCTTACCAACACTATACTACGCTCATGATGGGTGCACTTGCCCATATGTGTGTTTAGTGTTAGTAAATATCGTGTTTTATAAATTTAAAACTTGACTAAAGTGTTAAAAGGGGCTTAAAATATACTTAAATATATATACACACCGACACACATCAAACATCACCTTCCTAGGATGTTGGGTAGTCTTGATTGTACACATTTTGTTTGGAGAATGTTTCCAACGGAGTTGTGGGGTCAATATATGAGGGGGATCACAGTCACCCGCCAGTTATGCTCGAGGCGGTGGCCTCTCAGGATTTGTGGATTTGGCATGCTTTTTGTAGTCTACCAGGTTCACAAAACGACATCAACGTGCTCCAACAATCTCCGTTATTTCTTACTGAGCAAAATGGAACTGCACCAAAATGCCCATTTTACGTGAACAACCACTTGTACAAGCGTGGATACTATCTTACCGATCGAATCTACCGTACTTGGTCCGTGTTTGTGAAATCATTTTCGTATCCTCACATTGTGAAAGAAAAGAAGTTCAAGAGGCAACACGAGGCGGCAAGAAAAGACGTGGAGTGGGCTTTTGGTGTTTTAAAGGCAAAATGGCATATACTTCATCGCCCGATGCGTGCTACGAGTGTTAAAAAAATTAGGATGGTTGTATATGCGTGCATTATTATGCATAATATGATTCTAAAAGACGACGGAAATGCGATTGCACCGGTACATATTCAGGATCCTCCAGTCGAGCCCGTTTTCGAAGACACTGCTTATAACGAGCTCATTGATGAAGATACGCATTATAGACTAAAATATGATCTTGTGGAGCATCTTGGAGAACAAGATTTACCCCACCTTTTGGCGGATTCCGACGACGAATAGTTAAATTAGGTTTTTTTTTGTATTTATTTTTATATTTTAATGTCATGTTATTTATTTTAATTTTATGTAATGTGTTTTTTTAATTAAAAGTACCTTTATTTACATTAAAATATGTTTTATTTATTTATGAATAATTTCTAGAAAATAAAAAATATATAACTCAAACATCCTAGAGTGATTAACCGTACCTAGTGATTGAGTGCAAAATGAGGAGTGAAATGGATAGTTGACATGACATAATATTATTGGCTAGATAATCACTCAATCACCCTAAAGTGATTAACCATACCCCCACCCTAACAAAGCCTTCTATTGGCTGAGAAAAATTGAAACCAGTGTTTCAGCAACTTCAGTTCCATTATCCTCAGCAACATCATTATTTGCCCTTGGGACCTCAGAGAAACTCCCATTTACCGAAAAGAACCCCTGTGTATTATCCTGTTGGGAGGTGGAGCCCACCCTTCTTTCCTCGTCAATTGTAACATTTGTCATGGGCCTCTTCCTGGACCCCAATGAGCCCATATCACTAAAGTATTTATCTTGGGCTTTACACAAACTTGGACTTTTTTTTTGCTTTGAAACCCTCGATTCTTCCCACCTAGGAAAACCCAAAAAATCATTGGAAACGTACAGAGCAAGATTGTCGTGGGGTCGTGGGTCATGTAAGGATATGGGGTATGGGGTAGTGGTGCACAAATCGGGGTTTTTAAAAAACTGGGTTTCGGGTAGGATCGGGTTCGGGTAGGATCGGGTTTTACAAAATCGGGTTTTTTTAAAAACCGGGTCGGGTCCGGGTCCGGGTTTTCTACCAAAAATGTATACCCTATATACCCGGGTTCGGGTAGGGTTCGGGTCGGGTTTTATAAAACCCGGGTATTATAATACCCTATTTCCGGGTTCGGGTTCGGGTCCGGTTCGGGTATGCATCGGGTTGAGAAAAAACCCGCACCGGGTATTAAAAAAACCCGACCGGAACTATGCTTATAAAATGTATCAAACATAACTCTCACACATAGACATCAAATCTATTGATAAACAGAGGCACAATTTATAAACAGAGGCACAATTTATAGTTCTTCATGTGGTTATTCTTGAATTTTATAAACAGAGGCACTATTTATTAAATACAAAAAACTAATAATGATATTAAACAAACAAAGAAAATAGAAGGGCCAACATATATTGGCATATTTGTTTCCACTTGTAATGAAATATACTAAATAATTAAGTAGCGGTGGCAAATATCATTAGAAACCTAATAATTAAACAAGATTACATCAAAGTGCATACATAATTTTGTTAAATCATAAGAACTAGAAGTCTTAATGCATACATAATTAAACAAGATTACATCAAAATCGGGTAATTTTTTTAAAACCGGTTCCGGGTATTTATAAAACCCGGTTCCGGGTTCGGGTTCGGGTATTTATAAAACCGGGTTTCGAGTATAAACCGGGTATAAAAAAAACCGGTTCCGGGTATAAAAAACTCGGGTTTTATAATACCCGGTTCCGGGTTTTTTTTTCGGGTCCGGGTTCGGGTTTTTTGTGCACCACTAGTATGGGGCTTGGGTTGGGGCGTGGCCCTTGGAGCTTGGGTTTCAAGCCGGACGTGGGGCGGGGGAGCAAGCTGACATGGCGGGCTGTGAATGGCCAATTCAAACTAGCCGTTAGCTAGCCGTTGTGGGTTTGAGAATTGATGTGGCTTGGCCACGCCAGCCAACCCACGCCCACCATACCCCATCCAAAGTGGGTTTGAGAATTGAGTTTTGAAATTACACGTGTTAACCAAAGCCCCAACCCAAGCCCACGATACCCCACTGCCTAAACCAAGGTTAAAACAAAACAACTGTTCGATTCCTTCCAGCATAATCACACCATCACCATGGACGTCGACGACACCGACCTCATGCTCCTCCTCTCCGAGCAACGCCGCGAACTCACGGCCGCCATTTCCGCCGACTCCGACCTCGATTTCGCCTTCCAACTTCAGATGCAAGAAGCCATTAACATCTCCTCCACTTCTCACCCATCATCATCATCATCACATCCACCGCCTCTCCTCTTTCCCGAAGTCACCCAATCCCCTTCCAACCTCGCCTCTCTTCTCGCCGAACAAATCGACGACTTTTCCCGCCAAATCCACTACCGGAAGCTAGTGGAAGCAGAAAACCAGACAATGCAGGAGAATCTGAACCGTCTAATCCATGATCAGGTGTTTGCTAGACAGGTGTTGAACATGCCGGAGCATGAATGGAAAGAAACCGGTAATTGGTTTGAAAAGCCGTACGGTTTGGTGCCGGAGTCGAGTGAGGAGGTGTTTAGGGTTTATTGTAAGGGTTTGGTGACGGAGGAGGAGACGGTTGCGAGTGGTGGGAAAATGTTGTTTGGTGGGATTGGTGTGGCGATTTGTGATGCGTGTGATTGTTGTGTGTTTGAGTTGGGGAAAGCGGTGGTGGTTGATGGTGGTGATGTGGTGGAGGTTAAAGCGTTGATTGAGGCGTTAACTGTTGCTGTTGATCTTGGGTTGAAGAGGGTGCATGTGTTCTGTGATACCAATGTGGTTTATCAATATGTAAGTTTTTCTGTTTAGGGCTTCAAATTGTTATTATATTATATTGAAATCGTTCGTGACAAAATGTCATGTGCGAGCAGGGGTTTTACCACATTGGGTGTTTGGGTGGTGGGGTTCCACGGAAATTGGTGACGGGTCGGCATGGTTTTAAAAAAACGCTTGAGGCATGCGCCTTGAGGCGTAACAGCCAAAAAAACGAGTCTGAGGCGCGCTTCATGGGGTTTTTATTGTATATGCGTCTCAGAGGGGCTGCGCCTCAGGGGATTTTGATAGTTGTTTTTTATGTTTTTGACTTTTTGTGTCAATTTCAAACATTTCATGTCTTTTTAATGTGTGTTTTTGATAATTTTGATTAATCTGATGATGAAATTAGCTTGGTTTTAAAAAGCGCGCCTAGGCACGAGGCTCATCAAGGCTCAGGGTCCCTCGTTTTTTGCATAGCGCCTAGAGTAAACCCAAGAAGCGGTGCGCTTGAGTGCTTTTTTTGTTAGGCAATGAGGCACTGAAGTGTGCGCTTCAAGGACCTTCTACGAAAATTACACGTTCTGTGTAGAAAGAACCATACCTGTGTCAAGTTTTCTGGTCCGGGTCCGGTTCGACCCATCTAACACCTCTGATGTGAGGTTCATGTGATATATTGTAATATGGAATGATGCAAATCGGGTGATTTGCGGGTTTAAACATCTTGTCTGAAAGTTTCGAGTCACTGAATATGGTGCTGATTATTTTGGTTGCATATTCATGATTCCAACTTGCCACACATCTGTTATGATAGCCTTTATTACCAGTCTTTCATTGGCTCTTTGATTATTTTGCACACTCCTATTGACATTTAAATGATGTTATCTTTGTCAATGCAGCTCACTGGCAAAGGGCAACCAGCAACCAACAAAACTATGGCATTAGTTGATCACCTAAACCTTCTCCAAAGAAAATTCGCTTATTGCGGCCCATTTCTCGTGACGCAAAACAATATCAAGTTTGCATACAAACTAGCAAGAGACGCGATCAAATCTGAAGCCACAAAATTTGCAGAACGCATTTCCGGCAGAACATTACTCGAGCAGTGTATAATATGTTTCGAGTCCATCTACAGCGGTCAACTGTTCTCCGTCGACAAATGTCTACACCGATACTGTTTTTCATGCATGCGAAAGCACGTAGAAGCGAAGCTACTTCAAGGAAAACTGCCCGAATGTCCACATGAGAACTGCAAGTCCAATTTAGAAATCGAAAGCTGCAAGAAGTTTTTAAATCCCGAGTTGTATGATATTATGAATTTACGCGTAAAAGAAGCGTCTATTCCTGTAACAGATAAGGTTTACTGCCCGTTTTCTAACTGTTCGTTTTTAATGTCGAAAACCGAGCTTCAAGAGCGTAGTTATGCTTCATCGTCCACTGCTGCTAGAGGATCGGGAATGAGAAACTGTGTTAAGTGTTACCGGTATTTTTGTATGAACTGCAATGTACCTTGGCATGAGAATTATACGTGCTCGGATTACGTAAGGTGTTTCCCGTATCGGTCTGTTAATGAGGCGAAACTTAAGTCGCTTGCAACGAGGAATCGGTGGCGTGAGTGTACTATATGTAAGAATATGGTTGAACTTGCTTCTGGGTGCTACCATATTTCTTGCAGGTAATGTCTTTTAATCTCTTTCATTTGGATTGTATTTAGTTATAATTGTTTATTAATTTACATAGGTTCATTGCTTCACCTTTCATTGAAGCGAATTTGAATTAGAATTTGAAAAACCGATTTGAATTATGTTACGATTCGTGTTGATTAGAATAAACCGAATTATGAAAGAAAGAATAAAGTATACGGATGGTCCCTCTTGTTAACCAAAGTTTTAGATTTAGTCCCTAGTTTTTCAAAAGTATGGTCCATGTGGTTTGCACTTTGTAACGTATTTAGTCCCCAACTTTTGCTAAAAGTACATGGATGGTCCATGTGGTTTGCACTTTGTAACGTATTTAGTCCCCAACTTTTGCCAAAAGTACACGGATGGTCCCTGTGGTTTGCACTTTGTAACACATTTAGTCCCCAGCGTTTAGTGACTAAATGTGTTACAAAGTGCATACCACAAGGACCATCCATGTACTTTTGGCATAAGTTGGGGACTAAATGCGTTACAAAGTGCAAACCATGGTTCAGGGCCCATCCGTGTACTTTAAAAAAAGCTAGGGACTAAATCCAAAATTTTGGTTAACCACAGGGACCATCCATCATCCATGTACCTTATTCAAAAGAATATTAGAAAAACGTAAAATGTATTATGTATATATTTGATTTCGAATATTCGGGTCGAAAATAACAGATGAATTTGAAATTCGGATTGGATGCTAATCTGATTCGTTATTTTGAAAACCGAATTCGTAATTCAAATTCAGTTTGGTTCGAATTTCGATTCTTTTGAGTCTGTTTCAAATAATGAACACTCCTATCTGACAAGTTTTCACCTCCATAGTCATGATATACTCGGAACCATTTCGTGTTCATCGTCATAAATGTCTTGGAATGTATAAGAACAGCCTTTACACATAGAATTAAGCCGGATTATGATTTTTATCCATAAACAAGAAAATGTTGATTTGATTGCTTTGCTGCTTGTAAATACCGGTATTAACTTTGAATTGCATCACAGATGTGGGTATGAGTTTTGTTACACGTGTGGAGCGCAGTGGATTAACAAGAAACCGACATGCAGGTGCCCAATCTGGGATGAGGCCAACATCATACACCGTGGGCAGAACAGGCGTTAGACGATGATCGTTATCGGTCTCGTAACTTAACACGTTTTAGTGTTTCTGAAAGGATTAATAGTTGTGGATGTTGATTTTGGTATTGCTATTTTGTTTGTGTGGTTACCACTGTGTTTGCATGTGCTATACCTATCATCAAAGTGAAGTTATTTGCACCTTTTCTTGAACAAATTGCATGTCATTGGTGGTATGCAACTCTACTATTTTGAGATTTTGGAATGCCTATCAATTTACATACTTATATTAGGGGAATGGATGCCTTTTTTAAGTGGACTTTACATGTTTTTATCTCTTTTAAATGGATGCCTCTTTTAAGTGGACTTTACATATTTATATTTCTATTTTATTGGAGGTTTTCTATTTCTTTTTAATATTGTTTGTTTGCCTGCTATTTGTTTTGGTGCTATTTGTTTTGGAGTCGGGGGTCTCTCTGGAAGCAGGATCTCTGTCCGGTTTGCCAATATTCTTAATTTCACCCTCCCAATAGGTTTGCTATGGGTGGGATTATTGGGGGCTCGGTCGTCGCCAATATTGTTGACAAGAGTGACAAACATAGGTCAACAGTTGATTTTGATGCACGAGCATCGAAACCATTTGTCGACCCCACGGAACTAAAAACGGCATCAAACTCACTCCAAAAATCGAACTGAAAGCCTGATCAACGTCATTACAAAGAGCATAGTATTGTTAAACAGGAAGTTTTAAAGACGGTTACAACTAGTCTATAACGCACAATCTAAATTACATTCATAAACTTGGCTTTAAAAAGTGAGATCTCAAAACGGAGGTGAGAGCTTGAAGTACCTGTTGTATTACTCCATGTACAACCGAAGGTTGCATTTGTCTCGTATATTTTACATAACCTTTTAATCAATTAAACCATTCAAACTCTCTTCATTCCATTTCCACATATTAGCCTCCTCCAGACCCTATATTTGATCAATTTTGACCCACGAAATTCCCTAAGGCGTTTTTTCGATCGCCTTGCGTGCACCTTTTGAAACAAAGGCTGTAAAGTGATAACAATGCATGCTACTCCTCTATGTGCAAACCATACAAAGGTTATATCTTTGATATTGTTGGAATTGATTACATTTATATGATGTGATTTGTCACTAGAAAATGGACAGAAGTCTAAAACAAATGGTGACCCAAGATTCGTAGGGGTGTTCAAAATTCGTTTCGAATTCGAAAAATTCGAAATTCGATTCGATTCGAATAAAAATTATACATTTTTATTTTTATTTTTATATATAATACATATATAACTTTTATTTGGGGACTATACTATAACTTATTTTCAAAAACTATTTCAAGTATTAAAATTATCCGTTACCAACCCCACTACATGACTCATAACTAAACCCATGGTTGTAAAACAAGGTTTCCAAGGCCGAGTACTCCCCGAGTAGTCGCTACAAGGTAGGCTGCCGAGGCGAGTTGCTTTGACTCCGCCTAATTACTCGAAATAGGTCAAACGCGGTCAACCTCGACGAAAATCGTATCTAGTAGGTCAACTCGGGCCGAGTTTGACTTAAAAAATAATAAAACATAATTTCTATGCCTATTATATTAAAGAATAGATTTCATTTTCACGTATTTTGTTATAGATATTAGTAAATTTATGTTATTTGACATATATTTAATTTCCAAAAACTAACTTCTTTTTAATTTTACATGTCCGAGTACTCTCTGCCTAGGCCGAGTATTCTCAACTCCCTGATCGACCGACTAGGGAGTGCCTAGCGACTTTTGCAACCATGACTAAACCTAAGTAAAAATCTATCAATAGATTTCTAACCCTAAAAATATTAACTTGTAATGTGGAGTGGTTATTCCCGACTTCTTGTTTTGAGTTTTAGACTTATGGTGTTTTATTTAGAACTTTTTAATTTGATATGGTGCTTTATGGCTGCTTTAAAATTTATGTTTCATTTTGGTAGTTTTTTACGTGTTTTAAATGAATCTGAATTAAATCGAATTTATTCGAATTCGAACGTTTAATCGAATACGAATTGGGTTTTTTATTCGAATACGAATTCGAATCGAATTCTGTATGTTTTAATCGTATACGAATCGAATTCAAATTCAACGGAAAGTAAAAATTATTCGAGTAATTCGAGAATTCGATATTCGATTCGATGAACACCCTTAGTTGAATCTTTGAACGAAGTCATAACTAAGCTTTGATTTTGGGCTTCATATAACATGAAAGTAAAAAGCCCATTATTTGGCCCAAATTGGTTGGGTTTTTCGTTTTAGTTTTGTAGAGTAAGCTTTGGTTCGTGTTAAAAGGCTTGAGCTTTTGCGTTCAAAATTCTTTTTCATCTATAAAAAAAACGCATACCTTTAAAAAAAATTTTACGTTCTTCATCTCTATTTTTATATTATTTTTTATTATTTCTTTCTCTTTTTTTTTTTTTGAGGTACAGATCGGAATGCTTGAGATACAATATTCAATGTAGCGTTCGTTTCGTGGAATTTGACATGAAAACGGAATTTAAATTGGAATTTAAAGAAATCCTTTGAGATCTCATAATGTTTTTGTTTGGTATAATTATTAATGGAATTGAAATGTAAAATATGTAAAATGACATAACCACCTTGTATCTTGAAATGAGGAGGTGAACTGGCGATATAGATTCAATTCCAGTTCTTTTTTGTTTTTTGTTTTAAACGAACAACATAAAGAATGGAATATACATTCCAATTTCATTCAGAATCCTTTCTATTTTGAGAAACGAACACTATCTAAGTTTTGAAGATGTGAATAAATTTTCGAGATCACTATTTCTTGTTCTTTAAATTTTAGAGCTTTAGAAAAAGATAGACTGATAGAGATTCCAGTGGAGAAGTAAAATACGAGAACTCCTCAAATTATAAAGATGGAGAAGGAGATAAAACGAATATGTTAACACTTAACAGTTTATCCCGCCAACCTAAATGGTGTCAAATTATCTACTTTTTGCCCCATCAAATAGAGATTTCAAACTCAAATACATACAATGATACAAATAACAATTTCTTAGGTTCTACCTAAAACCATAGTGGCTTTTAAAATGTATTTAATCCGATCCAATTTTTCATCTAGGTTTATTTTGATTATCAATGGTGAGGATAAGGATTTTTTGACAAAGTATTAGCAGTTGCAAAATGCTAATTGTCCATTTTTTATATTGCATTTTATTTTAATATATTTATTTTTGACTGTTTTATATATTAGGTGATGGTATGAATGATTTGTCATGAACTATGCCTGGATTATTCTTCACTTTGTTTTTTAGTGTTTAATTTTTTATTGAAATGCTTTCAACAACTTGATTAAAAAACTTATTGTTATACCTGGCTAATAAAATATAAACTTATTTATCTTTGAAATGGTTATTTAATAAAACATAAACGTAGTTATCCTTTTTTTTTTTGAATGCCAACGCATACCTTTAATATGTTTATTTAACGTTTGAAATTCAAACATTAGCACTTTAGCACCTTTAATATTAAACTAGTGGACTTCCTCCGTTCGTTGTGGTGGGAAGTCGGTATCGGTTCAATTCATAAGGTGTCAGTATCGTAATTGGCACTTTGTATAGCGATCGAAAGATAAACCAAAAAAAAATAAAGTCATGATATACCCTAAAGGATATCGACACATATTTTACATCGATCAAAAACTTTAAAAATGAATATTGACAAAGGTTTCAAAAGTACAAATACCGGTACCGATGTTCAGTTGAAACTGGTACCACGACGTTGTTCGGACGGTATTAGTTTTGTTCGTCAGTGACACTCGTTGTAGCTTATGTCTTATAATAAAAAAAGATACTCTATTTCGCTACCGAAGTTGTTCAAACAAAAAAAATCAATTAAAATTGACTCATTCAATTTTTTAACAAAGCTTTTATCGTAACGCAGATAAAATAAGCACGTCGCAATAATACATTTAGAGTTTTATAAAGCATTAGACTATATTATTAGAATAACGAAAATGAGCGTAACTTTATAAAACATTGTATCTTAAAAATTTTAAGAAAAAATAAAATACGTTTGAAAATAGTTATAATAATAAAATCTTAAAAATTAAGAAAAAAAACTATATGTCATCATTTATGTCAACTCAAGTTAATATATTAAGCTCTTATACATAGTATAACAATGGTATAAATTCAAGTTGGTTTTCGTTTCGACGTAAATTTCTTTCGCACATAAGTCGGGTCAACTATAACACGTTTTCGTGCTTATTTTTATGTATGTTTTCAGTTGGTCTGCGTTTTGACATAAATTTTGTTCAGAAACAAGTCGAGTTCAATAAATACATTTTTATTAGTCGATATAAATTCAAGTTACGTTATGTTTCGACGCCACCGCAACGTGCGAGAAAATTTACTAGTTATTTAACATTTAAGCTTCTGTGTGATATTATTTAACATTTAAGCTTTATTTCATTCTAACGTGTATGTATCATAACTTAAAACTTAAAAGTAAAAATTGTAGACAGACATCATGCCATTTGAGCACAAATCGGGCATGCGGACGGGATGGTGGCGTGGGCGTTTTCCCCCAACCCACGCCCCAACCCAAGCCCCATACCCCATGGCCTCACATGGAGACGATTACTTCTAATCTTTATCGGATCAACAAATCGATTTTTTATATTTTTACTTTTTCTAAAGAGTATTTGAAGAATATTCCATAAAATATTTTGGTTTTTGGATTTTTGCAATTATTATTTTATAATAAATACTTGGGTCGGTTGAGTTGTTTAAATAGACAACTTAAAGTACAACTTTTATAATAAAATAAATGCAGTAATTTGTATTTAAAAAGGTTTGGTTTAGGAGATGTTTGGCAACATCTGAATGGTTAAGTGCTGAACCAGTAAGGGATCTGAACAATTAAGTGTTGAACCAGTAAGAGGTCTAAACCATTATAAGTTAGCATAATGTTTAACCGTTCAGAGGCAAATGTCTGACCATTTTAGATTAGAGGTCTTAACCATTCAGACTTAGTATAATGCTTAACCATTCAGAGGCAAATGTCTGAACCATTCAGACATTTGTTTATGAAACAAACAGTCTGAACCATTAATTGCTGAACCAGTAAGAGGTCTGAACCATTAAGAGCCCTATTAAGAGCTAAACAAACAGCCCCTTAGGCATATTTAAATAACAGAAATTACAAATGATTAAACTTCCTCAATTTTAAATTCATAAAATAAAACTTTTAAGAGGTATGGTCTCAGATCCGGCGTAAGGCCTTACAAGCCATACACGGAGAAGACCATACTCAAACTTAATCAACACAACACTCAGTTGTTTCCAGAGCTATTGCGCGGGCTCCATCCACACGCACACAACAATGACATATAGTGGTCTGCAACCAATCAGCGTACACTAGGCGCTGCCCATACAATTCCTATGATGTTCAATCGTGCAAGAAACAAGAAATACAAAAGGTCAGTGACGTGTAGTCAATCACCGTGCGTCATTCACTGCTCTAAGATCTCCACTTGTAGCTGATGACAGACTCGACAACAAGTACACTCAGTAGGCCACGTGGCACCAACCATTATGCGTCAACGCCCCTCCACCTCTGCAAACACTATATGTCGTGTCAGAGAGGACAAATCAGGTATTCCTTGTTGGTGATGTCTGGCCCAAGGCCCATCAGCCCATCTCCCTCTCCACACTCTTCGGCTATAAATACCAACCTTCTACCCCAGGTTTAAGGATCTGTTCTCTCTCACTCTCACAATTAACACACACTCGTTTTAGCTTTTGAAGCGATACTTATTCTCACGCTGGAGGGTGGTTATGAGGAGAACCCCCATCTTCTCCACCTTGTAACGAGCTTACGGTGTTCTTGTTTTGCAGATTTACTTTCGAGACATCATCAGTCGTTGATTAGAAGAGATTAAGGATTAACTCCCCTTGTCGAGATTAACTCTTTGGTTCTAACCCCGCGCGAATTAGAATCTATGTTTCTTTATATTTACATAATAGAAATTATTAATGATTAAACTGCCTAAATTTTAAATTGATAAAACAAAACTTGATGATAAGTTCAGAGTTTATAAGATGATTTGATCAGTTATGTTAAGTACGCACTTTCAACGTATGTTTATTCAAGCTATAAAAACTTTTTAACCATGTAACATATTATTTGCTAAAATAAAAAAAATACAAAAGTTGCTTAAATATCTGTTCGGTTAATTATATCTATATATATTAATAAATGAGATGATGTGGGCTATGTGTCCTTGAATGGTGAAGCCATTTTGATGATGTGGCATCCATTTGTTTAGTGGACTTTGATTTTGGGAGGGAAATGATGGAATTTCTCTCTAAACAAAAGAACTTTCACAAAACACAAACCAAAAACCCAAAGAGACACGGGATCCGGAATTGTCTGGGCCGGTTTTCGGGTTATCCAAATTACCCATTTAGAATTCGGATCATATAAATTGATTTCACTCAATTATTTAGCATAACATTTCTTCATATGTGATCTTCTTTCTCTCTCTGTTCTCTCTCTTCTACCTACCATATTCGATTACAAACCCTAAATCAACATACTATCTCTGATCATCAAAATACCATAGCCGATCATCATCTTAGGTGACGAACCTTTCAAAAATTACAGGTAAATGTACTTGATCAGACCTAAATCATTTTTATTTATGTTGTCAGATCTTATAAGATTCTTTCCGCCGATGTTAATGTTTTTCCTTTTCATATTGTTCATATATTTTATCTTAAATCGTTGATTTTGATGTTATTAATGATGGTTGCATTTTGTTTTTTCATATGATCAAGACCGATTCCTACAATGTTTTGTTTTGAAGTCTTAATCAGGTATCATCTTTGATCTAATCGATTTTATCATCAACATCTTATCAATGAGAAAACTTAATAATCACATAATGATCAGTTACCATTCAGATTAAAGAATTGATTGTGTTCTTTATTTTTACATTGTTTGATTTCTCATTTTTCATCAAATCGGTCTTATGATTATCTGTTAGGGTTTATCAATTCCTCATAAGTGGAGAAGAAGATCAAATTCCAGTTGATTTGATGATTTTGTGGTGAGTTTTTTTCCAGACAACATTCTTCATTCGACAACTAAGGTATGAATTGAATCAGTGGTCTCGAGCTTCTTCTCAGGTCCATGATTGTGATTGATCTTTTTTCACAATCATTTAGATATTGATTATATTATGAATATATTAACCAAATTGGTTTTGAATTTAAGTTTGAATAATATTTAACTATTTAAGTAAATTGTTTTGACTGATTATTTCAAAATTTGAATTTTTGAAATTTATATCAATTATGGATACTTATCAAAGTTGTCTAAATTGTAACGTATTTCCAAATTTATCAAGATAACTTATATTAAAGTTTTAATTGCTTCCAAATTTTGTGTTAGTTTCCATAATTTTCGACAATCACATTATTTTTCAAGTTTCTCAGGATTTGGAAAGATATATAGCATCGGTTTTAAATAGTTATATTATTCTTAGGATGATCATGATCCAAGCGAAATACTCTTTGTTTATTTTCTTCGATACTGTAGGAACTTATTTTTTGTTCAAAACCCTTTCCGCAGATGCTAATGATTTTTGTTCTTCTTCTTTTTTTGTAGACCATTCCATTTATTCTGCAGGTATGTAAACTAGATTAGATTGTGATGTATTTTAAATCTTTAATCGCATTTTTTTTATCATTTTTCTGTATTTTTTTGTGTTGGTGATGATGATTTAAATTTTTCGAATCTAATCTTATTAATGGATCTATTCTTGATGTCTTTGAAAGAGTGATGCTCCTACTGATTTTTTTTTTATTTTTTTTTGTTTGTTGTTGACGTTGAAAACAGTTTCGGCAGTTGCTAATGTTTGTTGTTGTTCTTATTTTTTTGTAGATCATTAGCATATAGAGAAGGTATGTAAACAATATTAGATTGTTTGTTGTTAATGTCAATTTTTGATGATTTTTCTGTTTTTTTTTTTGTTGATGATGATTTACATAATCCGATTCGAATCTTATGAAAGGATCTTTTGTTGATGTATTCATGGATTGATGATGTTACTGATTTTTTTATTTCGTTTTTTGTTTTTTCATGATTAACCCTAAATTTTATACCACTGGCGGACTCTGAATCTTCGTCGAACATGTTATAGGTAAGTATAATTTTATTGTTGTTTTGCTATTTTGATCCTGTATAATGTTTTGTTTCATCGTTTATGCTCATCTCTTATAATGTTAGGTTTCATTGTTTATGCTCCGTTTTGTTTTTACAGACATTTTTTACACAATCAATAAATTTTATATTGTATTAATTTTGAATCCATTAAAGATTATGTAAATTTTTAGTGTTTCATATGTTTTTTCGGAATATTGATTGTGTTTCTAAAAATAATTTTTTTTAAATTTTTTTGAAACCGTTTGTTTTTACTTTTTGTTTTAGAAGTTTCTCCCGATATTATAAGTTTGTTTCTATAAATAGTTTACCGTTATATTTTTTAAAAAGTCTTCATAATTTATTTCCAGATATGGATCGGAGTAACAACAGTTCTTCATTTTTAAAGCTTATTGAGGAAGATGACCCATTATTTTTGGTATGTTTATTTGTTTTATAATTACTAATCAAATTTAAAGTAAACTGATGTTTATCTTTTTCTCATTTTTTGTCTTAAACTCATAGCAAATAACAAATGACTTTGCTTCAATGATGTGGGGAGAGCAACCACCTTACAAAGAATCTGTTAAGATTGTTGATGGCAACAAGTTATGGTTTGTAAGACTGAAAAAAAACTGAATTGGGCCCTGTACTTGGTGATGGCTTCACCAAAGTTGTTCGGGATAGTTGTATAAGAAAAAATGACTATCTTATGTTTCAGTCATTTGGACCATCATCATTCTTTCTTTCGGTGTTTAAATCATTTGTTCATGAAAACAGCTTTATATCCAAAATCACACCTGAGGAAGACGTTATTGTAAGTAGTATATATTATAGAATCAGTATGTTGAATAATGTTTTCTATCTGTATTTTGGTTTTTAAATTTATAACTATCACTACCTTTGCAGGTCATGGCTGATCAATTTTACAGGTAATTTTAGTTTTATTGTTTTTTTTTTGATAATTTTTGATCCGGTATAATGTTAGGTTTCATCGATTATGCTGATTTATTTTGACGGTATTTTTTTTGTTAGTAATAAATTTTGTATTGTATTAATTACCAATCCATTAAAAATTTTGCATATTTTATTTAATTTATGGTCTGATATGTTTTTCCGGAATATTGATTGTGTTTCTATAAATAAATTGTTTTACATTTTTTGAAACCGTTGCTTTTTTTGTTTTATATTGTTTCCCGCTCTTATGAGTTCGTTTCTATAAATAGTTTACCGTTTTACGTGTTTAAAACCGTTCATAATTAATTTGCAGGTATGGAGCCGAGTAACAACAGTCCTTCATTCTTAAAGCTGATTGAGGACGATGATCGTATTTTTTTGGTATGTTTATTGGTTTTATGATTACTAAACATATTGTATTTAAATTGATGTTTTTCTTTTTTGTATTGTATTTAAACTGATGTTTTTCTTTTCAGTTGGTTAATTCACTGATTTTTTATTCATTTATTGTAGTTATTGACATGAATTTTTCCTCCTATAAAGCATGATATTGGGTGCCAAATAATATATGAGTAGAGCATAGAGCAACACAGCAAGACGGATATCTCGAGGCTGAGAGATTTGGGCATTAAGAGAAAATAAAGGTTTGAAATTTGTGATTTTCAGATTAGGAAAGATCGATCAAAGCGAATCATAGAAAGATCCATCAATGGAGAACCAATTTCATGAGGGAGATCTGGTGTGGGCCAAAGTTAATCACCATCTTTGGTGGTTGGGCATCATTAACCATGAACCGCCGTTGTCAACGGTAAGCTTGCCCTGTTGTTGACCGTCCGTTAAAGAGTTATAATGGCAGGTTTCTGCAGTGGACCCATCTTGGATCCACTTTGGATGTAACTGAAAGCATTATTTTAATGACTATGCAGTTTTTATCAATTTTAACTTAAATTGTTGTGTTACCTGCAGGATGGTAAGAAAGTTGAATCTTTGGCCACAATCACTAACTTTGATGATTTGCGTTTTGTAGAGAGAGAGGATGGTAAGTCTACCAGTAATCATTTGATATTTTTTTATCATCTTTTAATAATTTTTTACCATATCTAGGTTATATAAGGCCATATCATGATTGTTTTATTAATTGTGGTCATGTTATCAGTTTGACTCATAACAAGAGAGTAATGTTGATTACACACAAAGCCATACATTCTTTGGTGATTTGACCCACTTCATTCAGGTGAAGCATTTTTTTTACTTGCAAGTGTAATAAGTCGATTACCCGTTTGCTTTGAAGCATACGAGACAATATGAACACTTATGCTAATCTCAACCTTAGTGAAATATATTACAATTCTCGGCCTTTTAATAGATAGCTCTCTTTTGAATTGAGTATTTATTGTAAGTTTTTTTTGCTGCAGTTAAAGATACCATTTTGCAGCTAAGACCACTCCTATCTGAGAACAAGCTCTGGTGTCAGTAACTGCAAGCTGGTACCAATATAGTTGTTGATGTTATTTTGAAATTACAACATTTTTGTCTTCTTAAATTTCTACAGATACATTTTGGTGGATGATAGCAATGGGGTGGGAGTAAATTTTAGTCTTAAAAGTAAATTATAATTGTTGTATGACTCCATGTCTTAATTGGTATTTATTGCTATTTTAACGTATTTGATAGTTAAATGATATGTTGTTTTTAAAAACCAAACGTCTTACTTTTAACCTTCAAATTAGCAACCAGAAGTATTATGGTTAAAAATAAAATAAAAAAATTGGCATATGTGTTAAACTTCATTGTCACCGTCCTCATGTGCATGTTTCACCTATCTATCTAAATCTTGGTGATTACGATAAGCTATTACATCTTCATAGCACCTCTACCAATGACAATAGTGCCGAAGAAGAGCCGACGGTATCCATGTCTCTAATCATACATTTAAGGTGTAAGTTAAAAGTTTCAAGCTATATAGTTTTGATTTTTAACACCAACTTTTGTAACAAATAGTTATGTAATGTACCATATATTAGATTTTATGTCTATTACGGTTAGACTCAATTTCAATTTCAAAATGATAATTTACTTTTTTATTTTTAGTACTCAATTACCATTAAATATTTTCCTTATATTATATTTTTAGTGCTCAATTACCATTAAATACTTTCCTTATATTTTATTTTATCTCTGTTACGGTTAGAGTCATTTTGAATTTCAGAATGATGATTTATTTATTATTTTAGTAGTTAATTACCATTTAATACTTTCCGTATTTTAAATTTTATGTTTATTACGGTTTGACTCAATTCGAATTTCAAAAATGTAAATTACATTATATTTTAGTAGTTAATTGCCATTCAATACTTTCCGAATTGACTATATTTTATGTGTATTACGGTTTGACTAAATTCAAATATCAAAATTATGATTTTATATTTTGTATTGGTTTAACATGTGATGATGAGATTCGATTGTTGTGAAGAATGAATATAATAATGTTTAATGTCTTATTACGAGTCAATTACATACCGGAAATATCGAGCAGTAAATGCTATACCGGATATGCGATATCTAATTTATTTTTAGTTTAATGATATTACGATACTTTTTTCCTAAACATATGTTAACATTTAATTCTTAATTGTTGCATACGTTTACAAAATATTTTTTCATTATAATTCAGATACATTAATACCTATAGTATAGATACAAAATACATGACAAGTTTGTGTATAACATTGTAAGACCCGTATTAAATAAACGATAATTGTTTTATAAAAGATGCATTACATATTAAAACCATATAAATAAGCAACAACTTTGTGCTTAGGTTGATTGTAACTTCAGCTTTGGGTGTTTTTCAAAAAAAATTTACATCTACTAGGTTCTCCACCACAAAACCTTCTTTCTTCAAAAATATCATATCAGCATTCTCTTCATCTTCCCTATCATAAAAACCTTCTTTCAGAAGAAATATCACATCTGTGATGTCTTCTTCGTCTCACCTAGCCACAAGTACATGCACAATCGACTTCATCACTCCCGCTGAGTACAAATCCAAGATCATCGTCGACAACCCATCTCCGGCTGGCCTCCCCAATCCGACAATTATGACCGGCACCGATTCATACCAATAGTTGACACTAAGTTATCGATCCTTTTTCTCGCCGTGGTCGCCGTCCACTGCTTCCGCACAGGTGAGTGAATTGAAACCCTAACAATCGTGTCTCATTGATTGAGAGTGAATTGTTTGATTTTTTGTTGTTTATTGTGACTGGAAGTGGTAGTGAATTTTGTGTTTTGGAAATCAAATATGTTTTTTTCCAATAGGTTTGGTGGGATTGAAAAAGTCCCAACATGCTTGAATCGTGAACTAACTGAAAGGAAGCATGAAATTATACCTCTTGACAGGTGACATACGGAACTTCACTAATGTGTTGTTGTGATTAAACATTTTGTAACGGGAAACTTACCTTGCTCTATTTTACTTTCAGGGTTATTTTTTTGTCTCTGTGTTTCGAATTTGATAGGCATGGGAGAATTAACATGCCTGATGCATTCTTTATCCGACAATCATGTAAGTTTTGATAAATTAAGGGTTTTTGTTATTCAGTGCCAAATGTTCGATGAAATGCTTCGATGAATTGAGTTTGTTTGAAGCAAGTTTTATTGTAATGTTCGTAGTTTTGGATTGGTTGAGTACGGTTTGGGGTGTTGTTTGGATCGTATTTTGTAGGGAAACAATGTACATGCTCTTGGGGATTCGGCCGACCCATGGGGGTAAGGACAGGTTATGTTTTAAATAACTTTTTTGTGTTCAAAATGTTGATGTTAGTTAAGATGAATCCTTTCGCAAACAAAGAAAAGGTGTTCTAATTGTAAATTGTATTCCTAAAAAGAAAAAAAATGGCATCATATTTGCAGGTGCTTTTTTTAGGGAATCGGAATTAGTGAAAGAAGGAATTGGAATTAGTTCCACTAGAAAATTATGAGGTCTTTGGTTTATATATTGTTCAAGGAATTTGGTGAAAGTATTAAGGAGTTTATTAATGAAGAAATTGGTGATGCATGTAAGATGCCATGGTAATACTTCGTTTACTTACCTTCGTTGTTTATTGAAATTGACTAAAATTTTGTATTTGTTCTTTAAAATGTTAGCTATACTTTTTTCCCTGCTTTGTGGACAAAGTAAAAGGTGTAGACCGGAGGATCATGTAGCAAGAGTTTGCAGAAGTTAAGATCCGTGTATAGTTTCGTCGATTGCCTGTGTTGTTCATAGTTTCATAACGGCATTAATACTACACTTGTCTAAGACGCGTTTGTAGATCTCAAACAAATCACTCATTTCTGTTTCTTCACATTACCAGATGCTACTGCCCCTCTTTTTTCAACTAAAATTAACACCAAAACCTTGCCAACAACTCTTTTTCAAGGTACCTTTTCCTTCAATTTATTTTTCTCCACTGAAAAACAACATATATCTACTTGATTATTCAAGGGTCATGTTGTGACCACTTACTCTTGAAGCTTTGTTCATTACTTTGGAGTACAAAGTGATTATATGTGATATTGGACTAGTGTATTTTTAAAGAAATGGTAGTCCTGATAGTTATAAATTAGATGCTTGATAAACTATTGTTAGTTATGGGCCCTTGAAGTCATTTTTTTTGGAATTGAAGTCAAGAATTAAGTATTGTAGGATTCATAGCACATTGCAGCGTGTTCTTTTTGCATTTTCATCCAACCTGCCACCAAAAATTGATGTTAATTACTCTTAGTAGATCTGGCAAAACAGGTTCGGGTCAAATGGTTCGATTAAATAAACATATATTAGTTCAAGTAAAAAAAAATTTCATATGTTTTCCCACGACAAAGTTAAAATGTTTGTTTGATGTCATACGTTATAACACGTGTTAGCAACGTTTTTGGCTTCGTAGCCCGCGCCGCAACGCGCGCGGGTCTAATATCTAGTTACTAATACCAAAATGTATAAGTATAATTCAAAGTTATTTAAAGCTTCACGAGTTCTTAAACGAAGGTCACTACTTAATCGCCAATTTGATCCCCGGCTTTAACTCCATCCATATTGTATGTTAACTGAAAATGTATTTTTGTAATTTCAAGTTAACATACAAGATCCAAGTACCCTTAAGTTATACTTGAAACCAAACGATTAAGTTATACTCATCTTGTATGTTTTTATGGCTCTTTATAACTAGAAAAACTTTAAAAAACCGAATAAAAAATTTGTGGTGGAGATAAGGGAAAGAGGATATTTTAGAGGTTAAAAATGTTATTTATATACTTTTATTTATTGTAAATTAAATTTTCCTATCCGGAAAGTTTCCGGGTTATAACCTAGTTATTTATACACATAACCATTACGGAATCATAAAAATCGATTATAAGACAATAATAACTGAACCATTGATGATTGATCGCTTATTCTCTTACTTTTTTTTAATGGCTGAACGACACTATTGTTCAACAACCAAACAACATCCCTTAGCAAAGGAACAATAATAATGCCAATGAAGTAGTGGTGGAGTGGTTGGGGAAAGACTTGGTGTTCATTATGACCCAGGTTCGACTCCCACTCTTCTCATTATTTTCTACGGCATCCAGGTGAAGGGTGAATATGGGTGGCGCCGGTTTGTCTTGGATGGGAGGCGAGGTTTTACCGATTATTCCACTGTCGTGCCTTTGGGCGGGTGGAGGTCGGGTTTCCTCGCATCTGGAAGAGCCAAGGGGCTGGCGGTGGTCGAATAGTCGACCTTGGCCACAACGTCCGATGTCACGGTGGTTGACACGTCGTTTCTTGCCGTTAAAAAAAACAACAATAATACACAGGGACCTATTACATCAAATACACCACAAGCATATCACCATAAGTTACCAACATCTATTCACTCCTAAACCCACTCTGAATCAGACATTAGTTCTCCAAACTTCCTAACCAATATTCTTTTCTATGTGGACATGTTTTGTATCCACCAAAGGACGTTTGAACTTTTCAATGATGATTCTAAAAATACGTTTTTTCCTCTTAACACTCGTATTAGAGTTATATATGCCAATGAGGGACTAGTACATCTGATAGAAGCACATGTATCTTAGAGGAGATGTCTTAAACTTAGGTAAAGACGTAGTTTAGATTTACCGGCATAGTGTAGAAAAGTAACGTTTGTTGTTAAGAAAATATAGAGTTATATTGTGTTGCAAGAGTCCGATGTATCACTAAGACTATACGCAGTGAGGCGGTATATATCGCCTTCTCCCTCCATGGCGCCCCATAGCGCCTGCGCACACCAAAACAGGCGGCGCTATGGGGGTGCAAAATCTTGTTCCCGTTATATGCATAGCGGCATGAAGGAAGAAAGATTCAAATCCCCACTCACACACACATATATATACATACATATATACAAAGCCCCATACATATATAACCCCACTACACTCTCTTGTGATATAAAGCCCTGTAAAGCCTCTCTCTTACGCTTTTCGCAACTTGTCGCATAACGCCCCACAAAGCTCTTTATGACTACACATACACATAGCCTAATTGTCTAGCGTTCCAACAGTCGTGAATGACAAAGATTACTATTTTAAATGTTTTTTCTTTATTATAGTCATGTACTTATATCAATCATATATAAAGTAAATTAAAATAAACTACAAAAGGATTGATGGAAAAGTTATTCATTATGAGTTATCTTGTAAAGATTTACCATCATATTTAGAGTAAGTATAGGCATGGCCGGACCTACCCTATAGCGTGGTAGGGCGGCCGCACTCTTTGAAAAAATAGTTTAGTGGTATTTCCTGCGAAAATTCCGACCGCATCCCTTGGAAAATTCTGACCGCACCCTTTGGAAATTTTCGTCCACACCCTTTAGAAAAAATGTTAGGAATTTATATAAAACAATTGTGAACACGGATTGAAACCCGACCTAGTTATATAAACAAGTTAGCCCACTAACCCCTTTAATCAGACTTGAATGCATTCCATCAAGCCCAATAAGTTAATAAAATTCAAGCCCAACCCAAATACATCTTTAATTAAACAAAATCAGTCCAATCTACAAAAAAAAAAAAAAAAACCCTTAATCGACTGCCAGCTTTGTGAGACTCCCGCCCTCCCCTGCCTCACCTCACTGTCAGGGACCTGCGACACCCCCACCCCCACCCCCGACGGCGACTGCCAAATTATGGCCACGAACAACGTAATTCCGGCCACGAACAGGTACATGTTTTGTTTTTTTGTTATTTTGATGTTTATGTGATTTTGTTCAAGACTCATGAGATAATAAGATGGGTTAAAAAGTTTAAACTTTTATGTGTTTTGAGGTAATTTGGGGTTGTTCTAGTCTTTATAGGATGAGTTTGTTTTAATCTCTTATTGATTATATAAATCTAGTATAAGGTTTAAAAAGTTGAAATTCAAACTTGAAAATTAAGGAATATTGATGGTTGAACACTCAAAACCCGTAGAGCGATATTTTAAATATGTTTATAACATACGTGTTTTTGATGATTATATAAATTTTAGTTTGATGTTTTTTTTACATGACCCGACCCGAAACGAACTTTTTATTTATATATCTAGGCGGCCTAAAATTTTTAAATATATTCCGCACCCCCGTCGAAAAATTTCTGAGTCCGCCACTGAGTATAGGTGTTCTCTTATTTTAATGATGATTAATTATAAAATATAATACAAACAAAAACACAACACATAAAAGGTATTATTGTTAATCATTGAGTAAATTGTCATTTTAGTCCCTGAGTTTTTGTCCAAATTGCTATTTTTATCCAAATAGTTTTTTTTTCTCCTCTGGGTCCCTGACTTTTCCTTTTTCTTGCCATTTTGATCACATTGTCCAACTTAGTCTAAAAACCAGGTTATAATCAGGGGTATTTTTGGCATTAAATTATTACAAGGTTTATAAATTATGTTGTAAACTGGTTATCACTACACAACAGTTATGCCAAAAATACCCCTGGTTAGAACCAGATTTTTAGACTGAGTTAGGCAATGTGATCAAAATGGCAAGAAAATGGAAAAGTCAGGGACTCAGAGAAGAAAAAAAAAACTTTTTGAACTAAAATGACAATTTAAACCAAACTTCAGGGACTAAAATAGCAATTTACTCTTATCATTATACAATCATTTCATCATAAAAAGTCAAATGTAGCTCCAAATGCAAGAAACAAATAAAAAAGAAATTGAAGATCAATATATCAATAAAAGCCGATCAACTATAGCTAAACTGGTATTGGAGTAGAAGTGAAGATGGGGTTGAATATCACATGTCTCAAGTTTGAATCTGATCCTAACCGAGTTTTATTACATGATGATGGGTTTGGGCTATCCAAGACTTTTAAATCTAGGTATATTTAAAGACTTTGACACACAACTTATAAACATAATTTAAACATTAAATATATTTTTATCTTTATATATTTATCTGTTTTCAAATTTTAGTATGTAAAATTAATTACAATAAAAATATAACATACTCTATGATAGACCTATCCATTTTTTCTCCCTAATCCTTAATTTCGGATCAGTGGCGGAGCTTGACCAAAAGTTTCGAGGGGGCGTAAAGTGATGGGACCGAAAATTTTTTCCTATCGTTATGTTTCGGGTCGGGTCAGGTCGGCTATTCGATTTAAGTCGGGTCAAATAATAATAGTTCCAAATAAAACTAACAAAAAATTCATTCATTCAAAGGACCCGTTCTTGCACATAGAAAAACTAAATATTGTATAACAAACAAAAGACTTATATATATATATAATGTACGAGATAAATGGAACATGAACAATATATTAATATCATGTCATCAAGTACTAATAATACATTAATTAATTCATCATCAAAGTATCAAGTTATCTATTAAGTATTTTAGATCTTGTCATTTATGTAATTATAATTCTCATTCATGAATAAAAATAAATAATTCATTCTTATAATCCAATTAACAATAACTATAAAAGAATAAAGAAAAGAATTGTTACCCAAATGTTGGTGGAACCGTGAATCGCTGAATTGCAAATGGATAAGGATGGCACCACTTCCCAAATTGTGAAATTGGCCCAAAAGTCTTACCGGAGAACTGAAGAACCAGAAGTCAGAACCAAAAGTCTTGCGGCAGGATGCAGAATCAAAAAGCTACGGCGGCTGGAAAAAAGATAAATAATATTTGATAATTAATAATTTGGTATTAAGTTGGTTGTGTGGTGGGTAATCTAGGGTTAAACAAATAAAATAAGAGTTAAAATATATTTACCAAATTACCCACCATTTACGAAAATAATCGGGTGGGCGATCCTATATAAATTTTAAATTTTCGGACGAAAAATCTGACCATATACACGCTTCTAGCCGAAACATTGGGGTGGGCGGGTGCACCCCCGGGTAACAATAACCCTTCGCCCCTGTTTCGGATGTATTTGCTCTTGAAAGTTGCACACATCATAAATGGTGGTCCTAACTTATCCTTGTTGGGCCCTAACATTTGGATGGATTGTTTTTGGCAAGTCATCATTGGTTATTGAACTACAAAAACACTACATTTTGTTTTTTCACTTTTCTTAATATTTAAGATATACTTTATATGTTTAGTTAAGAATTAAAAACTTTTTTTTTAAGTTATTTACATATTTGAAATAAACATAACTCTCAGTATAATTTAGAGTGAGGTCCTATTTTAGTTTTGTGAATTTTAACTAGTTGAATATCAATATATATATTTTAGAGTAAAGTTTTAGGTATGTTATTCTTTGAAAATGATAGATAAATTGTATTGATGTCACTCAGAGTTTCACATATGTAAATAACACAAAAAAATGAGCATAAGATATTGTGTAACAGTGGCGGATCTAGACCACTTTTGTGGGTTCCTAGGAACCCATTCGATTTAGAAAAATTGGGAAAAATTAGTGAGAACATAGTATGATTTGGAAAAAAAAATAGTGAGAACTAGTGAGAATCTACCAAAATGAACCCAGTAAAAAAAGTTCTTAGATCTGTCAATAACACATAATTTTTTTTATTAGTGTTGTGGATCCACCATTTTTCATAATAAAGTATTTCAAAAAATCAGGAAAAATAAAAGTACCCAAACCTGATGAAAAAACAAGAAACATTCCGGAGGAGTAATGATAATATGGTAGTATGAGATTAGTTCTAAACATATTCAATTGGGACATGTAAGATATTAGGTACAAGGGATGATTCATGGGGTTTTGGGGTTCTGGAACCCCATTGGTTTGGTCAATTGGGACATGTAAGAGCGGAGGGGTATAATTCAAACACTTTAGAGTGTTTGAGTTTTATCTATCCAATGATATAAAGCCATGTCAACTCTCCCTCTCCCCTTCACTCCCCATTTTCTACTCAAACATCAAGAGTGATTCAAACACCTACTCAATTAAAAAATAAAAAATTTCATTGGCTCTCTCTCTCTCTCTCCTCCCTTTGTTCTTCTTCACCTTCGGTGTATACTCACCAAAAAAACACCATTTCTCCTACTACCCACTCCCCATTCAAACACCTGGTATCATTCCCCCCTCGGCAACCCCACTCACCCCATCCACTCCCCGCAATCACTCCGACCCCCCTAAGATATTAGGTACAAGGGATGATCCATGGGGTTTTGGGGTTATTGAAACCCCCTTAATTTGGAAAAAATGAAAGGAAAAAAATGAAAGTAAAAAAATAGCGAAAACCTTATATGATTTAAAAAAAAAAATCTACCAAAAGGAACTCTCTAGAAAAAATTTCTGGATTCGTCACTGGTTAAGTAATCCTCGTCCGGTTATCTGAACATGTTTATTCTTATCGAAACCAAATATTATCAATGTATTTTACACTCTTAAAAAATATATTAAACACATGTTGAAGTTGTTAGAAAGTCCAAATCATAGCAAATGTAAAAGATAATTATAATCCAGTATATGTGATTACCAAAATCGTCTTACACCCACTCCATTACACCCCTTTAGAAAATCAATTCTTACTCTTCTACAGCCCTTCTAGTACTGTCTATAGCCCCTTTATTTTGACTTTAACTTTTTCTAATATCTGTTTTATTTTATTTAATATTTACGTCTTCAAATTTATATCGTTTTTTTATTTTTACAAAAGTAACTACAGTGTGCCAATGAGCTTGTAGTGGAGTGGTAAAAGAGAGACTTGGGTTTCCAAGAGACCCGGGTTCAATTCCTTCTTCCCCCTATTAGTTTTCAGCGGCACCTGGTGATGATGGGAGACTAGGCGAGTAGGCGGCGATTGCTAGTTCGATCCTTGAACTGAACGGGTTTTACCTCACCGCATTGTCGTGCCTTTGGGCGAGTGTGCACGGGCTTCTGCCCTAGGTGAGGGTTTTCCCCGGTTCGGATGCAAGTGTATCCCGATACGGTGAATTTCGTCAGTAGTCCATTTGAAGGATTCATTGACCGTTAAAAAAAACTACAGCCGTAACATTAACATTTCTAATTTAGATATTACACCGTGGATTTTTTATATAATTATGAAACAAACATTTTTAAATGCTTTTTGTTTATTATTTATTATTACAGTTATAAAACTTTATTCCGGTTACTAAACCGGTAAAATAGTTCTAAAAAAAAACTAAACCGGTAAAATCAGGTTAAATGCCGTTACTTTTTCCAGCAAACACTGGGGCCCATATATAAAAAAACAACCACCGCTGTCATCAGCTACCGTCCCACTTACTCCATCCTGCTTACGTGTCATATTATCCACCGTAGATCTTCATCATCCCCCAAGATTCTAATCATTGATCAAATCATCACACTTACACCACCAGTCCCTACACTTTCCCAATTTCACACTTCCACCGTGTAAAGTAGGATCAATATTTTCTACCGAGTACCACTATTAGTACCGTATTAAACTAATACCAATCGAAGAAATTTCATACTAATATTCATTTTTAGGGTTTTCGGTTTCGATATTTTTGCACTGCCAGTATTGATCATCATAATCAGTATAGTATTCATTTTGTATTTTTACTCTTTTTCGATACTAGTACTACTTTTTGGTATGGTACTGATCTCATCTCTACTCGTAAGTCCTCTCTGTCTCTCTATGGGTGTAAATGCAATTTTGGTTTGGTTCTTGACCGTATGCGAATTGTGAAATTTGGATTTCAGATCATTTATCTTTGCTTTTCCAAATAGCTAAACCAAATTAAGTTGAATAAACCGGTTTATTCAATCAAATTCCATCCGATTAGACACTTGCAAATTCGAATCAACCTATCTATCGGCCAAAACAAAAATAAATAAATAAGTTTGACCATACCGATCCAAACAAATCAAATAAGTCTTATGGACCATTAGATCATGAGTTTCCTCCAGAATTCGTGTATAAGCATTATTGTCTAGTGGAGATAAATATAATCGAGTAGTTCTGCTGGTAACACGATAATTCTCCAGTGATAGGTTAGTGATTCAAATTTTACGTTAAAAAAGTTATCAACACCCCTCCTCTCTTCCCCTCCCTCCACCTGCTCTCATATTTACACAACCAGTCCCCATACTTTTCCAATTTCACATTTCCACCCTCATAAATCCCATCACACACTCTCTCTCTACACTCTCTCTCTAGCCGCTCATGCAACCACTGCAAAGTCCACATCTATAATTCACACACAAACAATCATGACCAAAACCTAACGAAAATCAAACCGTTTCCAAATCGAATTTCAATCTATGAACGGAGTCAACGGCGGACCTCCGCCGTACACCGCCGGCGTAGGGTTCGGAAACACCGTTCCGAGAGTATCGCCGGAGGACTGGCGGTTTCACGCGACGGAGTTCGCTAAAGGAGTGGCGGAATTGAGCGTTGAATTCGGCAAAGGATGCAGAGATGTGGTCAAACAGAGTATTCTGAGAGATGATTCGTTTGTTGTCAGGAATTTCGGTGGTCCGTGTAAATCTGCGTGTATGAAATTGAGGTTTTTGAATCGGTATTTGCCTGAGGATCGTGATCCGATGCATTCGTGGAGCGTGATTTCATTCGTTTTCGCCGTTGTTATTGCAGGTAGTTGTTACATTAGGTGTTATAGTGATTATGTATAATTTGATTTGTGCTATAGTGATTTTATATAATTTGATTTGTGTTATATTGAATTTATATAATTTGATTTGTCTTATAGTGATTTTATATAATTTGATTTGTGTTATAGTGATTTTATATAATTTGATTTGTGTTGTAGTGATTTTATGTAATTTGATTTGTGTTATATTGAATTTATATAGTTTGTTATTGAATTTATATAATCTGATTTGTGTTATAGTGAATTTGTGTAATTTGATATGTGTTATAGTGATTTTATATAAGCTTGATTTGTGTTATAGTGAATTTATATAGTTTGATTTGTGTAATGCTGAATTTATATAATTAAATATGTGTTATAGTGAATTTGTGTATTTGTAAGTAAATTGATCTGGATGTTTAACCTTTTTTTTGTAGAAATGATGAATAATTGACTTTATTTTGGTTAGGAAAAAGAAGCAAACTGAAAAGAATCACTTGAATATGATTAATATTATATAAATTACAATGATGACTTCAATGTTGAATTACTTGGTCTGTCTTATGTTCTTGATCTTAATTTTATAAGCTCATGTGTGGATATAATGACTACAAGTTTCAAAATGTTTAGAAGATTGATGGAGAGCAATCAGCACAAATCATGCTATTACTGAATTTTAGATATTAATCACTTGGTTATTTAGTATTCTGATTCGATTGTCATCCATATATTGGCAAAGTTTATTGTTTCCTGTAGATTTCGACCTGCTGGAAATCCATATTATGTGTGTTTTAAATTGCTATTGAACATCTTACTGACAGTGGTGAACTAATTGCAGTTTTGATTGTAACCTCTGAAAGTGATGCCCCTGTTCCAATGATACAAAAGTTGCACATATATCCTGGAAACGCTACTCGTATATTGTTACCGGATGGTCGGCACTTGGCTTATCACGAGCAAGGTGTTTCATCTGACAGAGCTCGGTATACCATAGTCACATCACATTCTTTCCTTTCATCACGACTAGCAGGTAAAATATGATTCAAGTAATATTTTATCAGAAAATTTCTTTTTGAAAACTAATAGGAAACGGAATGTTTCTTTATATCCAAATAGGGATACCTGGGATTAAGGCTTCACTGTTAGAAGAATTTGGTGTTCGTTTGGTAACGTATGATCTTCCCGGGTTTGGGGAAAGCGATCCTCATCCCGGCAGGAACCTCGAGTCATCCGCAATGGACCTGTTTTACTTATCGTATTCCGTGCATATAACCGACAAGTTTTGGGTGGTTGGATACTCAGGTGCAAGCTTACACACCTGGGCCGCTCTCAAGTACATCCCCGATAGAATCGCAGGTGCGTTACCTTTTTTTGTTATGTTTCATGTTAGATGCATTTTCATTAGCAGTCTCACATCTACATAAACTGAACGAGCTGCAATTCTATTGTTATTACCAGAAGGTGATTATGGGATAGGGGTGTGCACGGTTCCGTTCAGCTTTTGGTTTTAAAAACTGTTCGGTTTCGTGTTTTTTCGGATTAGCAACGGTTCGGTTTTTGGAACAAATTTACGTAAGATTCAAAAATAAAAAGTATAATCGAAGGTTTAAAAATCTTTCCTAGATGTTTACATTTATTGAAGCTATTATATTCAACTTGATTAATTAATATTGTTCACATAAACCTAACCTTCTAATCTATTTTTATTATTCTCCAAAGTTTTTATTAAGACATTTTCTTTTATAATACTTTGAAAATTATTTAATTTTTATGTTAAATTTTGTTATTTCTTGTAGGCAATGGATAACATTTCAAAGATAAATAAACATGCTAATGTTCTTATTATAAAAAATTTAAATTTAAGAATAAAATAAAAAATTCTTAAATCAATATATAACAAACATTGAAAAATGATTTTTTGGCTATTCGGTTCGGGTTTTTTGGTTTTCATAAAATGCAAAACTGTAACCGGACCGTAAATTTCGGTTCATTTTTTTCTGTTTTTTGAACGGTTTGGTTTTTTTCGGTACGGTTGAATCGGTTTTTTCGGTTTTCTGCTCACCCCTATAATGGGAATCAGATAAATCTTTTTCTGACCGCTTTTAACGCAACTTACAGGTGCGTTCATGGTAGCACCTTTGCTCAATCCATACGAACCGAGCATGAATAAAGTTGAGAGACGAAGGACCTGGGAGAAATGGACGTTAAGAAGGAAGTTTATGTACTTTTTAGCGCGGAAGTTTCCGGCACTTCTTCCATACTTCTACCGGCGCAGCTTCTTGTCGGGAAACCTTGATCAAATAGATAAGTGGCTAGCATTGTCACTTGGAAAAAGGGTACGTAATCTTGAATGATGATCACTCTATACGTAAAGTAGAGGTGACAATTTTGATCCGTTTATTTACTTAGGAATTGATTTGGAATATGTGGTATCTTAAAGGTGTCAAATCAAAATATTCAGCTAGAAGGGGGTCAAATCAGTAGTGGTTGAAAGAAACCTAAAGTTTATTCTATATGCATACAACATCCTACTTCAATTGACTTTTATTATTATTATTTGAGTAAAATGCCATTTTCGCCCCTGAGGTTCGGCCAGTTTTGCGACTTTCGTCCAAAGGTTTGTTTTTCCGCATCTGGATCTAAAAGGTTTGAAATCTTGCCATTTTCATCCGGCTCGTTAAATCCATCCATTTTCTCCCTCAAGTCAGGGGTAATTCTGTCTTTTTTGTTAACTTAATGGTCAATTCGGTCTTTTTACAGAAAATGAAAAAGAGCAAATTGAGTTAACAAAAAATACGGAAATACCTCGTACTTACCAGAGAAAAACGGATGGAGTTAATGGGCCGGATGAAAATGGCAAGATTTCAAACCTTTTGGATCTAGATGCGGAAAAAACAAACCTTTGGACGAAAGTCGCAAAACTGGCCAACCTCAGGGACGGAAATGGCATTTTACTCTAATAAAAAAATTAATTTGAAGTTTTATAGATAATTCTTGTATCTTTGTTTTTTAGGTTTTTACTTAATTTTTTTTTCTCTGTAGATGTCTGATTGAAGAATTCGTTGGTTTGGCAGGACAAAGTTATGATAGAAGAACTGAAATATCAAGAGTTCTGGAAGCGGGATTTGGGGGAGTCGGTTCGACAGGGTAATGTAAAACCGTTTGTAGAGGAAGCGGTGTTGCAGGTATCGAATTGGGGCTTTAGCATCAGTGATCTTAATGTCCAGAAGAAGCTCCAAGGGAAAGGCATCGTCTATTGGCTCAAGTCTATATATAAACGACCACGCCAAGAGTTGACCGGATTTCTTGGTCCGATACATATATGGCAGGTTCGTGTGTTTTCTTCTCATTGTTTTGCATGGTAGACACGGGAAAATGAGCGGGTTGGGTTGACCAGACTCACTTGTCCAACTTTTTTTTTAAACACTTAGTGTTTTAGGTATGATTAAAAAAAATTTATACTTCTGTAATAGATTCTTTTGAGTAAAATGCCATTTTCGTCCCTGAGGTTTGACCACTTTTGCGACTTTCGTCCAAATGTTTGCTTTTCTGCATCTGGATCCAAAAGGTTTGAAATCTTGCCATTTTCATCCGACTCGTCAACTCCATCCATTTTTCTCCGTTAGATGAGGGGCATTTCCGTCTTTTTAGACATTTTAAGTTAAATTAAAAACACGATAAGAAATAAAGATCCACCTCTGTTGACTTTCTCAACACCCAGCCCTTTAATTATAAGGAAAAAATGTCTAAAAAGACGAAAATACCCCTGACTTAACGTTAAAAAATGGATGGAGTTAACGCGCTGGATGAAAAATGACAGGATTTTAAACCTTTTGTATCTAGATGCGGAAAAACAAACCTTTGGACGAAAGTCGCAAAAGCAGCCAAACCTCAAGGAAGAAAATACACTATGCTCGACTTTCAACCCGTTTGACTCATTTGACTGGTTTGTTAGAGATAAAATGTAACTCGAATAAACCTATTCATAAATAATTGGGTCAAAAGCGCCACCTTCACTATGTAACAAATCCAATTAAAAAAATTAGCTAAAGAGGGAACGGGTCGAATAGTTTGTAAATATCCCAAAGTTTATTTTTATTCTATACAACCTCCTATACCGCTTTATTCAAAGATTTATAATAGCATTCTAATATAATTATTAACAGGGGTTGGAAGATAGGGTGGTGCCACCATCAATGAGTGAGTATGTGCATCGCGTTTTACCAGGGGCAATGGTGCATAAGCTCCTTTACGAGGGCCATTTCACCTACTTTTACTTTTGTGACGAATGCCATAGACAGATGTTGACCACGGTATTTGGCAACCCACAAGGCCCGTTGCCCGTGGAAGTTGACCCGATTCCCATGAAAGTTGACCCGATTCCCGTGAAAGTTGACCCGGTTCTCGTGAATGAGGATACTGATGAAGAAACAGAGGAAAGAGGTATAAATAGTTATTCAGAGAACAATTCAGATATTACTTTTGTTTAGATGCGAATTTTAGATGCATACACAACACTTTAGAGCTAATGACTGTACATCAGTCATGCTAATAACACTTTGTACTTTGTAGGATGGCTGCAAAACTCATGAGCCAAGATACACATAAAAAATATATCTGTATTTTCAGATCCTATAACTCTAAATCGATACAAAATGCGGGTAGTGACTATTGAGCATCTATTAGATATACTGATATAGGGTAGCGAACGTGTTGGGTTTCGAGTTGACGGGTTGAATTGATGAACCCAACTTGGATGCACTTATAATTGTGTAACCCAAACACTACCCGGGCAACCCATTTTTAGCGAGTCGAATGGGTGTAAACGAGTTATTGGATTGTAAATGGGTTGGCGGGTTGTAAATAGGTTGTAATCAATGTTTTTAACTTGTTGGTGGGTTTTTAAAGATGTGTTAAAACAGGATGTTGGGCTGACCTTATTAGATAGATCTATTGTTATTGTTAGTACAAGTATTACTATTGGAATAATAGATTTTTATAATCCCAACTATTAGCTGTTGGTTGGCCAATAACGGTCTCAACTTCAAAAATAACCAGTGTCCAGTGGTGGTCCCATCTTTTCACATATTGTAAACCAATGGACCTTTTGAACTGGTTATTTTTGAAGTTTGGACCGTTGCCGGCCAACGGCTAACAGTTTGGATTATCAAAATCGACTATTCTTATTTTATTTTAAAGGGTTGACAGGTGAACCCAAACACGACCTCTATATTAAACTGGTTGAACATGAAAATCCGCAACTAATTATTTTCAAAGTCCAATTAATTCGTTCCATCAATGAAATTAAATAGCTCCATTAATGTAGATAACCAGTGTTGACCCAATATTTTTGACCCGGCAATCTTAACGGATCCAAGACCAGTTCTGTCGGGCCAGTTCATATGTCAGTTTTAAAAAATATTTATTACCTTTTAATGTATTTTAGTTAGGGACAGAAAGTAATTACACTAAAGATACAAAGCTACACTTTATTTGATAAAATTTATATTTTACTGTCATTTTGAAAAATTATGTTGATCCCTCAATCTATTCCCAAAGCTTTTTTTTAAGAATAATTTTCAAAAAATAACAAAATTTAGAGGTTTTTTTTTTTTTTTTGTTGAAAAGTAAACTTCATTCACAAAGAGCCGGCCCAAACCGAGCCGACCAACAAAAACAACAAGAGAATTACATATTTACAAAGGACACCCACTCCTCCCAAGATAAACCTTTATACCTAGATCTATTCGAAAACCATAAAAAGTCAATCGACTTTATTTCACTAATAATCTTATCGATCCTAACCGGACTATTAGAGAAAACCAGCTTGTTCCTTGCCCGCCAAAGACTCCAACACGTAATAACAAAATTTAGAGGTTCGGCATCAAAACATTTCATTCTAGGATTGCAAATGAAATATAGGATTCTAACTTTTCTAGTTGCGTGTCATTCATGGATCTTGATCTATACATACATATTGTTTTCATCATTAAATAACTTTTTAAAATTATGAAGTTTCGGAATATACTTTTTATGTCAATAACGTTAAAAATACAAACATGTGATACAAATGTTAAATATAAGTACTCATGTTTATATACTATGTTCTTAATTACCTACCAATAATAAGTGACTGCTATAAACTGAGTTTCTTTTACCATTTCAAAGTGAACAAACTTTGTAAACCAACTTAATTCATATTTCTAAATCATTCATAGTTGATTATAACTAGTTAATCAACTGTCACAATTAAAAAATTGATTTGATTTCGTATTGAATGAATGGATCATTCGTTTTCGATCTCTTACCCACTCGATCATCCACTGTCATCGGAATCGCCCAACCCCATCAGAATCGACCACTTGTTCCGTTATGTAGTTCACGTGTCTTCTTGTTCAGTCGATCATCCATTCATCCACGATTTAGTTATTTTTCAATCGTATTATTTGCTTAAATTAGTCTTAAAATAGTTATACAATTTTGTTAAATTAATTCTTAGATTAATATTGCTTATTGATTAGATTGTTCATTATTTACTTAAATTCTTGATTTAGCCTACTTTATATTTTTAAAATAACTATTAACTAGTATTAAGCACCCAGCGTTGCGGCGGGGTAAAACTGTGTCAAATAACATCAATGTCATACCCCGTCAGTAACCACCAACACTGGAAAACTCGTAAAACAAAAAAATAACGAAAAGTAGACGTAAAAACGTTGAACCACGCACGGCCGTTGCGGCGTGTTAATGGGAAAAACATAAAAAAATAACTAAGTCGATCGAGGACCCGTGCGTTACAACAGGGCCGATAAACGGAAAAAATTAGATGTAAAAACGTTGAAACACACACGCCCGTTGCGTAAAAATTAGATGTAAAAACGTTGAAACACACACGCACGTTGCGTAAAAATTAAATGTAAAAACGTTGAAACACACACGCACGTTGCGTAAAAATTAGATGTAAAAACGTTGAAACACACACGCACGTTGCGTCGTGTTAACTCGCAAAATTTGGATCGAAAAGTAAAACAAAAAGTTTATAGAAATGAAAAGTATAGTGTCAAAGTTGAAAGTAAAAAGCGTTAGGTTAAATTATAAAAATAAAAAGTACAACGGTTAAAGGTAAAAAAACTAAATTAATAAAAAAAATAAAAAGATATTCACAAAACATGTGATACAACCATGGTTGCAAAAGTCGCTAGGCGCTCCCTAGTCGGTCGATTGGGGAGTTGAGAGTATTCGGCCTAGGCGGAGAGTACACGGGGAGTACTCGGACATGCCAAATTATAAAGAAATTAGTTTTTGGAAATTAAATATGTGTCAAATAACATAAATTTACTAATATTTATAACAAAATACGTGAAATCGATATTCATTCTTTAATATGATAGGCATAGAAATTATGTTTTATTTTATTTTAATTCAAACTCGGCCAGAGTTGACCTACTAGATCCGATTTTGGCCGATGTTAACCGCGTTTGATCGATTCCGAGTAATTAGGAGGAGTTGAAGAAAGTCACCTCGGCAGCCTACCTTGTAGCAACTACTCAGGTAGTACTCGGCCTTGGAGACCTTGTCTTACAACCATGTCATACAACCATCAATACATAAAAAAACTTGCTAATTAATTAAGCTATGGGTACAACTATGAGATGCACAATACACCCACAAAGCTTGATGTACAAACACTAATGCAACAAAATATTGCAAATTTATATCATATAAATATAAATAGCTTGAAACTCATTATGATTTTCTACTTTATATTTTTAAAATAGTAGCCTGAAACTCATTATGATTTTCAATAACTATGCCTTCTAAACAATTATTCGTTAGTCCAAAACGAGCAAAATATATGAAATTATGAAGAATTAAGAAAATTTCAAGACGGGGCTCTAGTTAGGTTTATCCAGAGAAAGCTTCAAGATTATAATGCCAATGTTGATAATGGCTGGTGGAGATCCTGTAGATGGCAATCATGTTGATGCTAACATAGCCGTCCATGAGATGGGCTCTTAAAATATCAACTTATATATAATAAAAATAAATGTATAAACACAATTCATTACTACGGCAATAATTCTTATAACAATAAACAAAACAATATTTTTGTAGCACAATGACTTATTTTACATGGTTTAAAGGAAACGTTAGCTATCATTGTTAATCTATTAAGTGTTTCATGTGACGTTGTGGGTCGTAAATAAGGCTTTAGTAACTTCAAAATGTTGATGATATCGATGTTAACAATGTTGGTGGAGATCATGTTGAAGCTAATATTGATGAAGATGATGTTAAAGATGCTAATGTTGATGGAGATCATGTTCAAGATGCTAATGTTGACGAAGATCATGTTGAAGATCACGACGAAGCTCACAAATTTTGTTTTTTGTAGCCCTATGGAGACTTCCAAGGAGGTCACCCATCCCGATAAGATCAAGAGCCAATGTGTTGATGATAGATGAGGTAGAGCATGCATTATGAACCCAACATCAAGAGATTTGTCTAGGGTCTTACAATCAGAATGTAGAATTTACCAAAGGTATCCTCCTGAACACCTTCGGGGCTCATCATCCTATTCCTCGATGAGGTTTGACGCACCATCCCGAACAACATTAAAGCAGGTCAGATACCATTGTAACATATGGTCTCTCATGAGTGGGTCAAAATGAGTTTATACTTTTAGTAGCTCATGAAACTAAATTGAAAATCATCAAGAAGATAACCAAAGCAAAAAATATTACTCTATCTACTTGATTGCACCCCTGATACAAGCCATCAAGAACAAATGTCTTTAATAGTGAGGTATGTAAAGTTCTCCTCTAGTTATGTTATTGTTGAAGTATGCTTTTTTTTAGATTTTTTGGTGTTGATCAGAAAATGATTTTTTTTTTATACACAATGAATTAAAGCTCTTGGTCTTACTATTGATGATATGCACAGTCAAATCAATGACAACGGATCAAACAAGAAAGAAAAACATTAGGGAGTTCAAAAATATTTATAGATATAAATCCTAAAGTGATTTATACTCCATGTGGTTGTCATAGTCTTACTCTTGTATTATGTGACATGGCTAATACTTGTAAGAGAAGACTTACTTGGAATTGCGTAAAAATGATAATGATGCTAAAATTCAAAGTGAAGCACAATCATTAGCAAATAAAGAACTTGGTGATTTTGAATTTTTGGTATCGATCGTCATTTGGTATGTAATATATAGTGAATTTGGTGAGCAAAAATGTTACAATCATAGGATATGCTTCTCGATGTTGCTATTAAAGAAATGAGCATGTTGATTGAATACTATAAAAAATATAGGGAAACCAGGTTATCCAAGTCAATCAATGAAACTATAGAAATTGCCAGTAAGATGAGTGATGATTTGGTGTCCCTTCAAAAGCCATTCGATTCGTAGGAGAAAAGAGTTTGATGAGAATTCAAATGACCAAAATGTCTTATGTTCCGTTGAGGAGAATTCAATAATTGCTTCTCTTAAAAACATGATTTGAACAATACAAAGAATATGAAAAACTATTTGGGTTTTTGTTTCCTAAAAAGTTGAAAGAATTTGAAAGTAAAGATCTTAAGTCGTGTTGTAGGATTCTTGAAACTCCACTCAAGTATGATAATGGATCATGGAGTTAAAGTTGTTTGACACATTATTACCTAGTGAAATTACAAACCCTGGTGATTTTAAAATATTTGAAGCATGTCGATTGTTTTAAATGCAATAATTGCATCTACAGGCTTGTTGACTATTCCAGTAACGGTGTAATCAACAGAAAAAAGCTTTTCAAAATTGAACTTGACGAGATCCTACTTACAATCCACAATGTCACAAGAAAGACTTATGGTTTTGCTTCCAAGAATGCTAGGTTAGCCAAACTTATGTTGTCAAAAGCACCTAAGGCGCTGACGCGCAGCGAGGCTTGTTCTTTTTTTGTAAAAGCGACGCTTGGAGTAGAGCGCAGGCACACTTAACCAGAAAAATACAGACGTTCATCTCATACCCGCCCTCATAACCACAAAATCCTACAAAAAAACAACTAACTATTAAATATTATGGGCGAGTTTTAATTTGGGTCATCAGTTATAATAATGGGCTTTAGCAGTCAAAAGTCCAACCGGTAATAGTGTTTCGTGATCCAGTCTAGAAATGCCCTTTCTGTTCTTGAATAATAAAGTTATCGAATATTAGTATAGTTGTGTTTGATATCACCTTCAAATATATCAAACTCAGCACAAATATATGTTAGAGTTAAATGCCATTTTAGTCCCTATGGTTTGAGTCATTTTGCCAGTTTAGTCCAAAGATTTCATTTTTCTCCTGTGGATCAAAAAAGGTTTCACCGTTATCATTTTAGTCCACTGGGTTAACTTCATCCATTTTTTCTGTTAACCAGAAAGGCAATTCGGTCATTTTATATGTAATTCTGTTAACTAGAAAGGCAATTCGGCCATATAAAATGACCGAATCGCCCTTCTCGTTAACAGAAATAATGGATGAAGTTAACTCAGTGGACTAAAATGGCAACAATAAAACCTTTTTAGACCCACATGAGAAAAATGAAACATTTGGACTAAACTGACAAAATGACCCAAACCACATGGACTAAAATGACATTTAACTCTATATGTTAATTAAAACATCAAAGATATTAATTACCAGATCTTCATTGATAATGATGTAGCATTGAAGTTAGTTGTTCATCCCAACAACCATCATGCAAGTTCTTACCCTTAACACGATGTTATCATGTTAATATTTCCGTTTACCTGTACCCGGTCACTATTATGTTTGGTTTGCTCCTCATCGTCGCCGGCTAACTGGTGTTTTGTGGTTACCAATTCGATTTGTTTGGAATTTATAGACACAAATTTTGACTATTTTTGAATCCTACCGCCCAACCCTTCCTATTGTGGTTTTTGTTTTTGGGGTGTTTTGGATTCCATCTCCTATTCTCTTTTTCTTTAAAGTCACTACCAACTAATTTTTCAAAAACTCTTTTGAAAAAAAAAAAAAAGAGTAAATTGCCATTTTAGTCCCTGAGTTTTTCTAAATTTGCCAATTTAGTCTAAATAGTTTTTTTTTTTCACATCTGGGTCCCAGATTTTTCCCTTTTGTTATCATTTTGATCACATACCCTAACTCCGTCCATAAATTCCATTTTTAACCAGGGGTATTTTGGGGATTTTCAATTTAAATCTTTCTTTGTAAAACGCAACAGCATCTCCAACCTTCAACGCCTCCACGAACAAGCGCGGCTTCACCACCGTGAACGTCACCGTCTTCTCCACCGCCGCACTTTTAACCTCCCCGGCGGCCACAACCCTGTCGTTAACTTCCGTCGCCATTCTTTAATTTACAAATGTTAAAGTTGGATATAAAAGTATTTTATTGTGTTGCAATTAAGATTTGAGGATGGTGGTGGTGGTGGGTTTTGATTAGGCAGTGGTTGTGATGGTTGAGGGAGAGAGACATGAGAGAGAGTGGGGGTTGTGAAACGGTGGTGAGTGGTGGTGGTTGTGGTTGTGAGTGGTGGTGCACGGCGGTGTTGGGCGGGAGTTGCAGAGAGAGGGGGAGGTTGGGGGAAAAGTGAGAAAGAGTGTGTGTATATATATTAATAAATTATTAATATTTTGTTTTACGTTTTTTAATAATTAAAGGTTTTTTTGAATCAGAAATAGAAAAATGGATCAAAATGGCAATGGTGTAAAACTAAAATGGGATATACCGGGCTAGAATTCGAGTTACAAGAACAAGGTCCAAACCAACCACCCATGAATGGAATCGTCGAGCGAAAACACTTGACAACCTCCTGAAAGCAACTTTTCTTGCCACTATACCTTTCTCCATTAATTAGGAATCTGATTCCGTCACTAAACACATACCTTAAACTTTAGCTATTTTTTGAGTGTTTATTTTTTGGTGTCTAATCCGCATAGATATCACCATTGCTCTTCATTTTCTTGACTGTATATCTCTTAAATGTCAATATATACACCTGTGATTTAGTTTACGAAGATTTTTCAATGCCGAGAACCTCGATCAGAGAGTAAAAACGGCGTAAGGTTCACATACCTTATATTGTAGCTATTTTTAGGGCGTTTATTTTTTTGTGTTTAATCCGCATATATATCACCATTGTACCATTGCTCTTGATTTTCTTGACTGTATATCTCTTAAATGTCAATATATACACGTGTGATTTAGTTTACGAAGATTTTTCATGCCGAGAACCTCGATCAGAGAGTAAAAAAAGCGTAAGGTTCACAATGGTGTAAAACTAAAATGGGATATACCGGGCTAGAATTCGAGTTACAGGAACAAGGGCCAAACCAACCACCCATGAATGAAATCGTCAAGCGAAAACACTTGACAACCTCTAGGAAGCTGCTTTTCTTGCCACAAGACCTTTCTCTAGGGCTGGCAATTCTGACACGAACACGATAACACGACACGAACCTACACGAAGTTAACAGGTTTCGTGTTTGGCCTTAACAGGTTTCGTGTCTAAACAGGTCGACACGATAAGACCTGTTTAAATTTCGTGTCTAAACAGGTTAAAACCCGTTAACCTGTTAAGACCCGTTAGTGACTTGTTTATAATTTTAAATTAAAAAATATATCAAAGTGGGGTGGGGACATGTGCAGTCAAGGGTATACCCAAAACTTGAATTCAACCGCTCACTTTCATCCGATCTAATCCAAAATAACCAAACCCTAAAATTTTCTGATTCAGCCGCTCACTTTCTACACTTTGGACCTTCATCTCGGCGATTGTTCTCATCCCTTTGACCTTCATCCTCTTCATCATCGGACCTTCGACCTTCATCCGCTTCATCATCATCCCTTCGACCTTCATCCGCTTCATCATCGGACCTTCATTTCGGCGATTGTTCTCATCCCTTCGACCTTCATCTTAACTGTTCGACCTTCATAATCACTGGTAACTTTACTTTCAATTTGTTGTTATTTTGCAAGTTTAAGTTGAGGATTTTGTGCTGCAACTGCTAATTCAAACTCTAGATTAACGGATTTTGATAACTGATAAGATTGGGTTAATTTTGTGTTAGGAAGGCACTTGTCTCTGAGTCTTCATGTCTCACTGTTTGTTTTTCTTTTGCTTACAAGAGTGAACAAATTTCATGATGATGTGGCAAATTCATTAATTTCATTCAGTTGTATATGTTGATGACAAGGGTGAACATTTGGGTAATTTGGTGATGATTTTGCTTGCTGTAAAGGTTATAGACAATCTTAATCAGAATCCAAGTTATTCATTAATACAAAATTTCTCTCTTTGTCTTGATTACTATATTGAACACAAACTATGAATTTGGATTTGGAAGATAATGAAGTTGGCTCTGTGGAGGTAGAGGATAAAAATGATATTATGATTAGATGTTATGAGTAGACTTTTATGGATTTCGTTTTAAGTTTGTTAAGACATTATGTGTTTATGCATGTTTTATGACTTTTGTGAACCTTTGGTGACTAAATTTTCACTAAACAGGTTCGTTAATCGTTATTCAAATATGGAATAACAGATCATGTTCGTGTCTTAACAGGTCGTTTTCGTGTCTTAACAGGTCGTGTTTGTGTCTTAAACAGGTTATATGATATGTTGGTAACATTTTCGTGTCTTAACAGGTCATTTCGTGTAACCTGTTTATTAACAGGTTCGTGTTCGTGTTTGGAAAATCTGACACGATAAGATTTCATGTCGTGTCTTACAGGTTTTGTGTTCGTGTCTTATCGTGTTCGTGTCTTAACAGATCGGGTTGACCCGATATGCCAGCCCTACCTTTCTCCATCAATTAGGAATCTGATGCCGTCAATAAACACATACCTTAAATTGTAGCTATTTTTTGAGTGTTTATTTTTTGGTGTCTAATCCGCATATACATCACCATTGCTCTTGATTTTCTTGACTGTATACCTCTTAAATGTCAACATATACACGTGTGATTTAGTTTACCAAGATTTTTCAATGCCGAGAACCTCGATTAGAGAGTTAAAAAGACGTAAGGTTCACAATGGTGTAAAACTAAAATGTGATATACCGGGCTAGGATTCGAGTTACAGGAACAAGGGCCAAACCAACCACCCATGAATGGAATCGTCAAGCGAAAACACTTGAAAACCTCCTGGAAGTAGCTTTTCTTGCCACCAGACATTTCTCCATCAATTAGGAATATGATGCCGTCACTAAACACATACCTTAAATTGTAGCTATTTTTTGAGTGTTTATTTTTTGGTGTCTAATCCGCATATATATCACCATTGCTCTTCATTTTCTTGACTGTATATCTTTTAAATGTCAACATATACATGTGTGATTTAGTTTACGAATATTTTTCAATGCCGAGAACCTCGATCAAAGAGTAAAAAAAGGCGTAAGGTTCACAATGGTGTAAAACTAAAATGGGATATACTGGGCTAGGATTCGAGTTACAGGAACAAGGGCCAAACCAACCACCCATGAATGTAATCGTCGAGCGAAAACACTTGACAACCTCCAGGGAGCTGCTTTTCTTGCCACAAGACATTTCTCCATCAATTAGGAATCTGATGCTGTCACTAAAGACATACCTTAAATTGTAGCTATTTTTTGAGTGTTTATTTTTTGGTGTCTAATCCGCATATATATCACCATTGCTCTTGATTTTCTTGACTGTATATCACTTAAATGTCAACATATACACGTGTGATTTAGTTTACCAAGATTTTTCAATGCCGAGAACCTCGATTAGAGAGTAAAAAAGGCGTAAGTTACACAATGGTGTAAAACTAAAATGGGATATATCGGGCTAGGATTCGAGTTAAAGGAACAAGGGCCAAACCAACCACCCATGAATGGAACTGTCGAGCGAAAACACTTGACAACCTCCTGTAAGCAGCTTTTCTTGCCACTAGACCTTTCTCCACCAATTAAGAATCTGATTCCGTCACTAAACACATAACTTAAATTGTAGCTATTTTATGAGTGTTTAGTTTTTGGTGTCTAATCCGCATATATATCACCATTGCTCTTGATTTTCTTGAGTGTATATCTCTTAAATGTCAACATATACACGTGTGATTTAGTTTACGAAAATTTTTCAATGCCGAGAACATCGATCAGAGAGTAAAAAAGGTGTAAGGTTCACAATGGTGTCAAATTAAAATGGGATATACCGGGCTAGGATTCGAGTTACAGGAACAAGGGCCAAACCAACAACCCAAGAAAGGAACCTTCGAGCGAAAACACTTGACAACCACCTAGAAGCAGCTTTTCTTGCCACCAGACCTTTCTCCATCAATTAGGAATCTGATGCCGTCACTAAACACATACCTTAAATTGTAGATATTTTTAGAGTGTTTATTTTTTGGTGTCTAATCCGCATATATAACACCATTGCTCTTGATTTTCTTGACTGTATATCTCTTAAATGTCAACATATACACGTGTGATTTAGTTTACGAAGATTTTTCAATGCCGAGAACCTCGATCAGAGAGTAAAAAGGCGTAAGGTTCACAGTGGTGTAAAATTAAAATGGGATATAACGGGTTAGGATTCGAGTTATAGGAACAACGGCCAAACCAACCACCGATGAATGGAATCGTCGAGCGAAAACACTTTACAACCTCCTGGAAGCAACTTTTCTTGCCACCAGACCTTTTTCCATCAATTACGAATCTGATGCCGTCACTAAACACATACCTTAAATTGTAGCTATTTTTGAGCGTTTATTTTTTGGTGTCTAATCCGCATATATATCACCATTGCTCTTGATTTTCTTGACTGTATATCTCTTAAATGTCAACATATACACGTGTGATTTAGTTTACAAAGATTTTTCAATGCCGAGAACCTCGATTAGAGAGTAAAAAACGCGTAAGGTTCACATACCTTAAATTGTAGCAATTTTTTGAGCGTTTATTTTTGGTGTTTAATCCGCATATATATCACCATTGCTCTTGATTTTCTTGACTGTATGTCTCTTAAATGTCAACATATACACGTGTGATTTAGTTTATGAAGATTTTTTAATGCCGAGAACCTCGATCAGAGAGTAAAAAAGGCGTAAGGTTCACAATGGTGTAAAACTAAATGGGATATACCGGGCTAGGATTCAAGTTACTGGAACAAGGGCCAAACCAACCACCCAAGAATGGAATCGTCGAGCGAAAACACTTGACAACATCCTGGAAGCAGCTTTTCTTGCCACCAGACCTTTCTCTATCAATTAGGAATCTGATGTCGTCACTGAACACATACCTTAAATTGTAGCTATTTTTTGAGTGTTTATTTTTTGGTGTCTAATCCGCATATATATCACCATTGCTCTTGATTTTATTGACTGTATATCTCTTAAATGTCAACATATACACGTGTGATTTAGTTTATGAAGATTTTTCAATGCCGAGAACCTTGATTAGAGAGTAAAAAAGGCGTAAGGTTTACAATGGTGTAAAACTAAAATGGGATATACCGGGATATGATTCGAGTTACAGGAACAAGGGCCAAACCAACCACCCATGAATGGAATCGTCGAGCGAAAACACTTGACAACCTCCTGGAAGCAGATTTTCTTGCCACCAGACCTTTCTCCATCAATTAGGAATCTGATGCCGTCACTAAACACATACCTTAAATTGTAGCTATTTTTGAGTGTTTAAATCTTTGGTGTCTAATCCGTCTATATATCACCATTGCTCTTGATTTTCTTAACTGTATATCTCTTAAATGTCAAACATATACACGTGTGATTTAGTTTATGAAGATTTTTCAATGCCGAGAACCTCGATCAGAAAGTAAAAAAGGCGTAAGGTTCACATGCCTTAAATTGTAGCTATTTTTTGAGCGTTTATTTTTTGGTGTTTAATCCGAATATATATCACCATTGCTCTTGATTTTTTTAACAGTATGTCTCTTAAATGTCAACATATACACGTGTGTGTTAGTTTACGAAGATTTTTCAATGTCGAGAACCTCGATCAGAGAGTAAAAAAGGCGTAAGGTTCACAATGGTGTAAAACTAAAATAGGATATACCGGGCTAGGATTCGAGTTACAGGAACAAGGGCCAAACCAACCACCCAAGAATGGAATCGTCGAGCGAAAACACTTGACATCCTCCTAGAAGCAGCTTTTCTTTCCACCAGACATTTCTCCATCAATTAGGAATCTGATGACGTCACCAAACACATACCTTATATTGTAGCTATTTTTTGAGTGTTTATTATTTGGTATCTAATCCGCATATATATCACCATTGCTCTTGATTTTTTTGACTGTATATCTCTTTAATGTCAACATATACACGTGTGATTTAGTTTATGGAGATTTTTCAATGCCGAGAACCTCGATTTGAGAGTAAAAAGGTGTAAGGTTCACAATGGTGTAAAACTAAAATGGGATATACCGGTTTAGGATTCGAGTTACAGGAAACAACGGCCAAACCAACCACCCATGAATGGAATCGTCGAGCGAAAACACTTTACAACCTCCTGGAAGCAACTTTTCTTGCCACCAGACATTTCTCCATCAATTACGAATCTTATGTCCTCACTAAACACATACCTTAAATTGTAGCTATTTTTGAGTGTTTATTTTTTGGTATCTAATCCGCATATATATCACCATTGCTCTTGATTTACTTGACTGTATATATCTTAAATGTCAACATATACACGTGTGATTTAGTTTACAAAGATTTTTCAATGCCGATGACCTCGATTAGAGAGTAAAAAAGGCATAAGGTTCACATACCTTAAATTGTAGCAATTTTTTGAGCGTTTATTTTTTGGTGTTTAATCCGCATATATATCACCATTGCGCTTGATTTTCTTGACTGTATATCTCTTAAATGTCAACATATACACGTGTGATTTAGTTTACGAAGATTTTTCAATGCCGAGAACCTCGATCAGAGAGTAAAAAAGGCGTAAGGTTCACAATGGTGTAAAACTAAATGGGATATATCGGGCTAGGATTCGAGTTACAGGAACAAGGGCCAAACCAACCACCCAAGAATGGAATCATCGAGCGAAAACACTTGACAACCTCCTGGACGCAGCTTTTCTTGCCACTAGACCTTTCTCCATCAATTAGGAATTTGATGCTGATGTGTGTAAAATGCAACATATAAATTACATCAAATAAGGCATAAAACTAACCCCTTTTAAGTACTAATATTGGAAAAAGAGTGTTTTTGTCTTCCTTTTGTATTTTCAGGATTAAATGAGCTCAAAAACGCAAAAGAAGCAAAAAGACAGCTAAATCCAACATAAATACAAGAAAAGGAACATAAGTAGATTGCCCGACCCCTCAACGGCATCTTCCCAAGCAAAATAGAGAAGGCAGAAGACTGAACACGCCCCGTGCTCAGCCAGCACGGGGCCGTGCCCAAGAAGCAGCAGAAAAGACAAACCTATAGAAGCTTCTATTGCCCACCACGGGGCCGTGCCCAGTGAACACGGGGGCGTGGCGAAAGTACAACAGGCGCATTAATTGTAATTGCGAATTACAATTAATGAGGAGAGAGAGTGTCAGACAGGCACGGGGCCGTGCCCAGCGAACACGGGGCCGTGCCCAGCTCTCTGTTCAGCCTATAAATAGGAGTGCTTGGTTTCATTTCAACTCATCCCTTGGCACACCACCTCTCTCACACTTCATCCACCACCCACCACCATCACAACACCATCATCCACCACCATCATCCATTGTCCATCGTAGAGTGTGTGAGTCGTCTCGGGATCCAAGATTGGTCGTAAGAGTTCTTGACAATCAAGGCCATGTTTGCCTAAGTCTCTTACATCACTTGGTGAAGACAAAGTGTCTAGTATAATACTTTTTATTTCTAATCTTTTGCACTTTTTATTTGGTTTTGTATTAATGACTTTAATAACTAGTTACTTATGTTGAAGGTGATCTTTCCTTATCGTTTGTCCGTGGTGTCTTGGCATTATTTTACTGTCTATATAAAATAAAAGATTTTCACCATTCATATCTCCACGGTCTATATGGAGGTATGTTGGCTACCTGGTCGGGGGTTAAGGGAACGGTTTGGTAAAGGTCTTGCCATTGTTCAGCGTTTAGAGGTCCTGCAATGGACCTGGGTCAAATTTAGTAGGACCTCCTTCAATGCTTCACGGTATTGGATGGCGGGGGTCCAAACTCTTTGATCCCCTCATAAGTTAACTACTATTAATACTATAACCCGGCTATTTAGGACTGTATCCCTGCTGACTCAGACTACTTAGCCGAGGGTAACGTCACCGCCAAAAGCGTGGCCTACCATAATACTGCATTAATAACTTAATTCATTATCTTCCAATAATCCACCCTTTTAGGATTGTATCCTTGCTGACTCAAACTACTGGGGTGAGGGTAACGTCACCTTCAAAAGAGGGGCCTACTACAATAACTAAGATAATCTCTTAATTATGTGCAAAAGTGCGGAAATAATCAAAGGTTATACTAGATACGAGTCGGAACCAAGTGATTCATCTTGTCTATCTGTTTTTATTTTTATTTTTATTTTCAGCATTTTAGTTAGTTTTTATTTTTCTTAGTTTAAAATCTTTTTCTAAACTTTTTATTTTGATTAGACGTTGAGGATAAACCGGTACTAAAAGCTCTTGAGTCCTTGGACGACCTCGGTATCTTACCAACGCTATACTACGCTCACGATGGGTGCCCTTGCCCATATGTGTGTTTAGTGTTAGTAAAATATCGTGTTTTATAAATTTAAAACTTGGCTAAAAATAAGTGTTAAAAAGGGCTTAAAATATACACTTAATATATACGACACTTTCACGCACATCAATGCCGTCACTGAACACATACCTTAAATTGTAGCTATTTTTTGAGTGTTTATTTTTTGGTGTCTAATCCGCATATATATCACCATTGCTCTTGATTTTCTTGACTGTATATCTCTTAAATGTCAACATTTACACGTGTGATTTAGTTTACGAAGATTTTTCAATGCCGAGAACCTCGATTAGAGAGTAAAAAAGGCGTAAGGTTTACAATGGTGTAAAACTAAAATGGGATATACCGGGATAGGATTCGAGTTACTGGAACAAGGGCCAAACCAACCACCCATGAATGGAATCGTCGAGCGAAAACACTTGACAACCTTCTGGAAGCAACTTTTCTTGCCACCAGACCTTTCTCCATCAATTAGGAATCTGATGCCGTCACTAAACGCATACCTTAAATTGTAGCTATTTTTTAGTGTTTAAATCGTTGGTGTCTAATCCGCCTATATATCACCACTGCTCTTGATTTTCTTGACTGTATATCTCTTAAATGTCCAACATATACACGTGTGATTTAGTTTACGAAGATTTTTCAATGCCGAGAACCTCGATCAGAGAGTAAAAAAGGCGTAAGGTTAACATACCTTAAATTGTAGCTATTTTTGAGCGTTTATTTTTTGGTGTTTAATCCGCATATATATCACCATTGCTCTTGATTTTCTTGACTGTATATCTCTTAAATGTCAACATATACACGTGTGATTTAGTTTTCGAAGATTTTTCAATGCCGAGAACCTCGATCAGAGAGTAAAAAAGGTGTAAGGTCCACATACCTTAAATTGTAGCTATTTTTTGAGTGTTTATTTTTTGGTGCCTAATCCGGATATATATCACCATTGCTCTTGATTTTCTTGACTGTATATCTCTTAAAGTCAAAATATACACGTGTGATTTAGTTTACGAAAATTTTTCAATGCCGAGAACCTCGATCAGAGAGTAAAAAAGGCGTAAGGTTCACAATTGTGTAAAACTAAAATGGGATATACCAGGCTAGGATTCGAGTTACAGGAACACGGACCAAACCAACCTCCCATGAATGGAATCGTCGAGCGAAAACATTTGACAACCTCCTGGAAGCAGCTTTTCTTGCCACCAGACATTTCTCCATCAATTAGGAATCTGATGCCGTCACTAAACACATACCTTAAGTTGAGTTTTTTTTCCCAAACTAGTGTAGTTACAAAAAATATTTACCTTTTTGGGTACTTTGAAAAATATTTACCAAAATGGGTAATTTCCTTTATTTTTTTGAAAACTTATTTGTCTCTCTTTTCTAATCTAATTGGACAAAACCTAAATTAATGATAACATACTATTGCTATTTAATAGACTTATATTTTTGTAAATTTTTTTTTTCTTACGTTATGTTTTTAATTTGTAATAAAAAAAAACCTCAACTTTAAAAGTAAAAAATTAATGTATTTAGTTTGGATTTTATTTGAAGAATAAAAAACTAATATAATCATTTACTCAGTTTATTAACAGAGTAACCGTGTTCTATTTATTCTTTATATATGCTATAGATTAAATAGTTATATACTAAACTAAAAACAAATAATTTGTTCATAAGTGAATTGAACAACAATTCCGATGAACAACTATACACTAAGTTAAAAAGCACAATTACAAAAACGTAAAATCATATATATATATATATATATATATATATATATATTTGCAAGAACGTGAATAAAAATAATATAATAATTTACGTTGAGGAATTACGTTTGGAATATTTTAGATTAAATGATTATACAGAGATATATTAATCTTAAAATAAAAGCCAAACTAAATACATGAATTTTTACTTTTAAAGTTGAGGTATTTTTATTACAAATTAAAAACAGATATATAAATTAAAAAACGTAACATAAAAATAATAATTTACAAAAACATAATAAGTTTATTAAATAATAATACTATGTTATCATTAATTTAGGCTTTGTCCAACTAGATTAGGAGAGATAAACATTTTTTTAAGAAAAAAAAGTAAATTGCCATTTTAGTCCCTGAGTTTTTGTTCAAATTGTCATTTTAGTCCAAATAGTTTTTTTTTTCTTCTCTGGGTCCCTGACTTTTCTTTTTTCTTGCCCTTTTGATCACATTGCCTCACTTAGTCTAATAACCAGGTTATAATCAAGGGTATTTTTGGCATTAAATTATTATGAGGTTTATAAATTATGTTGTAAACTACCACTGGTTATCACTACACAACAGTTATGCCAAAAATACCCTTGGTTATAACCAGATTTTTAGACTGAGTTAGGTAATGTGATCAAAATGGCAAGAAAATAGAAAAGTCAGGGACCCAGAGGAGAAAAAAAAACTATTTGGACTAAAATGGTAATTTGGACCAAACCTCAGGGACTAAAATGACAATTTACTCAAGAAAAAAAAGAGATAAATGTTGCCGTGAAGGCGGCTAGAGCATTTTCTAGGGTTTATACTCAAAACGAAGGTCTAGGGTTTATAAATGTGTTCGGTTAGATCATTTTCACGGCAACAAAAAATTTCATCATACCGTCAGGTCTAGATCTGCTTTTAGTGAAGCTTGCTCTTCCTCAATAAAATATTTAAGAATCCTAAGCTTCATTGAAAACAGATCTAGACCTGGCGGTATGATGAACATCTGTGTGTGTGCTATGTTGTATGACTGTTGCGACAAATTTGAACATATCAATGTGTGATGATTTTGGTAGGTGCTCCGTTATAAATGTAGTTTACTTATACACTGTGTTCCAGAGTTTACTAACGGAAGGAAAGGAAAGGAAACAAAAAGAAAGTAAAAATATTTTGTGTTCCAGAGTTTCATTTAAGGAAGGAAAAGAAAGGAAAATAAAACATGTCGTGTTCCCGAGTTTCATTTAAGGAAGGAAAAGAAAGGAAATGACAGGAAAACTAGGCTAAATTCTTTAATTTTTCTTTCCTTCCGATTTGGGAGGAAACGGTGGGAAAGACATCTTTTGTTTTCCTTTCTCGTCCTTTCCTTTCTCACTTTTGCTTTCTTTTCTTATCCCTCGTTAAGTTAACTCGGGAACAGAGCGATAGTGTGATGTTTGTTTCGAGTAATGTAGACTATGTCATATGGAACCTTGTAGAAGCATTTGTATCTGATAATTGTATCAAAGTTATTGTGTATTTGTAGTATATACCACTCTCTGGCTCATAATTAGAGTGCAATTGGAAGGTATTGACTATTTCAGGAATGTCCAAGGCCATAGTAGGATACCTAGTAGTGTGTGTATATGTATTTATATATTTTGTCTCAGGCTGAAAAGGCAATTGCAGATATGGAAAAGAAATGCGACCAAAAGCTTTCAGAATGCAAAGAGGAATCAAAGCAGCAACTGATGCAGTTAAAGGGAGAACACACTGCTTTGGTATGTATTGTTAATATATTGTGTTTAAAGCGGATTAATGGTAATTAACCCTTTTTTGTGATTGTTTTCCAGGTTAACAGCATCCAGCAGGAGAACGATAAGAAGGAAGCGAATCTAAAATCTAATCATGCTGAAGAAGTAAAAAAGATACGACTACAGGCTGAGAATGAACTTAAAGAGGTACTTAAATCCTTATCTGTGGTGCTGATGACTGATTCATGCTTATAAATTGCTAAATTCACATTTTATCTAGAAAACAAAGTTAATCAAGAAGCAACATGAAGCTGAGTTAAGGGAATTGAGATCTCAACATGAAGAGGAGGAGTGTAGGCATCTCGAAGAGGAGCTGAATATCCAAAAGGACAGGGTATGTATATTCATCTTTATGATTATTAAGGGATTAGTGTCTACTTCTTTTTCTCCACATCTAGATTACGGCCGCAAAACAGGTGGGCCTGGTCAAGTTGGGTCAACGGGTCAAACTTAGTTCTAGATGATATTTATACAGGAAGAGAGACAGAAGGCTTTGCTACATTTGCAGTGGAAAGTAACGAGTGATGAACCACAAGAAGACCAAGAAGTGACCTCAAGAAAGGCCTGTATTTCATACATGATACACGAAAACCACATCAACTATGTACATCATATGTATATGATCTCAGTTGTATTTCTCTTGTATGTAGGATATGCCTTACATAAATGCAACGCAGTCGCCTGTAACCAGCATGTTAAAGAAAGCAGACAAGGGTAAAACAGGAAATGTGGTTAACATTCCCAAGCATAGTAAAAAGGTATGGTACTCACATCCACATCCTCACACATGCGCATACGTTTACTAAAATGAAGCTCAACTTGATGGAAATGGCAGGTAACTCGCCGAGAATATGAAGTTGAAACTTCCCATGGTACAACAATCAAGCGGCGAAAGACAGAAACTACACTCATGTTTCAGGTATTATGGTACTCTTGTCTGAAGCAAGTGCTGTCACACCTATGCTTATTGTGAATCTGTATTGAAATTATGTTTTTACCTTCTGGAAGGACTCAAAAAAGAACAAGAGGCAAACACCAAAAGCCTATACCCCTAGCCCTAAAATGCCATTAAGGTAATTATAACCCATTGTGTATGTTGGAATAATTACTGATTTGAACTTATTTAACACGCGTCTATTGAACAGCGAGTGAAGCGCGGGAGTCAACAAAATCATCATCCTAATATAGGCAATCTATTCACAGAAGGGTCGTTGAACCCATATGCAGATGACCCTTATGCATTTAACTAAAGGTAGTATCTGATACCTCATGAAAGTAATGTGTTCCTTAACTTGGATATTATGTTTTCTTTTATGCATTGTGCCGTACTGGTGGTGGGTGTGATGTGATATCATATGCATATGATTCACGTCTAAGATGCTATGATAACTTTAAAATGTGAATGCATATGATTCACGTCTAAGATGCTATGACAACTTTAAAATGTGAGTGCATATGATTCACGTCTAAGATGCTATGACAACTTTAAAATGTGAGTGCATATGATTCACGTCTAAGATGCTATGACAACTTTAAAATGTGAGTGCATATGATTCACGTCTAAGATGCTATGACAACTTTAAAATGTGAATGCATATGATTCACGTCTAAGATGCTATGATAACTTTAAAATGTGAATCTTCTTAGTTATTCGTCTAATTACAATAGATTTATAATTAGACTTAATTTTTTTTTATTATTTATCTTCAACGGCTTAACGGGGATAATTACAACCATGCATTAAGTTGTTTTAATATTCGTGGAGACAATAATTACAACCGATAATCATATTCATCAATTAAATTACATTGGGGCTACGTTTAAAGGGTCGTAGTATTTCTAATTCTACATATTATAAGAGACTCATGTTTTCCTCAAGAATTATGTTTCCCTCTTAAAATGTGACAAGACATTTAATCTTTTAACACAATGGAAAAGTCCATAATATCATCTAATAAACCACATTTTTATACATCAAAATTTACAATTTTTTTTAAGAAATCACATTTTCTTCTTGGTCAGCGGTAATTTGGAGGGTTCAACTCATATTCTTCTCTATAAAATACGACAACTTTACCATACAAATTCTTCAACAACTTTCAGAGGGTTAATGGGTCCTTTTGAATCCTATAATTGATTAATTACCATTTTGTATGGTAATAAAAAAGAAGTGTGTACTTCTATCCTTTCCTAAAAGAATAATTTCTACTAAAAAGCCATTGTCCATCAACATGGAATTAATCTCGTTACATAAGGATGGATTTAATGATGTCTAGTTCTATGTCAACATGTATGATGTATTGTAGTCATTGTTGTATTCCTGGTTTTTGCGCTATTGAGTTGATTACGCAAGAATACAAGTACTAAGATATACCTGCACGTCGCGTTTATAAAGAACTTTTGTCAGTTTGGTTTTAGTTAGGTTTATCCGGTCTGGACAGGACAAAAAAAAAAAATACTCATGTCTTAAAACCAACAAATCGATTTCGAATGCTTTAAAATAAACTTTTATAAGTACAAAAATAAACTTTAAAATAACAACAACAAATCGATTTCGAATGCTTTGGCCGTTTGGCTACCATTTTAAAGACAAAATGCATGATCTAAGCCATCGTACTTTTATATCCTTTTTCGTTATATAATATTGCATGGTTTTCACTTATAATCAAATTAACAAGCTGTGTGTTTGCGAATTATTAAGGTTTATTTTTTATTTAATAATATTAATAATTAATAAGAGTAAAATGCACGGATAGTCCCTGTGGTTTTGCAAAATAACACATATAGTTCCCAACTTTTAGAAATTACATTGGTGCTCCCTGTGGTTTGATAGTTTGTTACTCGGATAGTCCCTGGAGTGGATGTCCGTTGGTTTTCTCCGTTAAGTGGATGTGAAATGACAAAATTACCCTTCATCTTCCCCACTCTATAAAAACAAACCCCATCCACCCCAACCCCACCCACCCCCCACCTTTCTGTCTGTTTCCCCCACCCACCTCTCACCTCTCTCTGTTTTAAATTCGTGAATGTAAAAAATGACCTAACTAACCCTAACTTCAACCAGATGATGTTAACTGTTAAAGCATCAATTAACAGCAACACTGAAGCAAGTTTCTAAAGTTATCAAATTGATGGTGTTAAAGCATCAATTATTACCTACAATCTTTGTCAATTTAATAATTTCAAAAATGCATGAATGGAAAACAGATAAAAGAAAAAACCCCAACTGAGCCAGTGGCGGATGGTTTCCGTTCAGATTTGCTGTGGAGTCATCACGGATAAGATCTTGGGAGGTGGGTGGTGGTTAATGGTGGGGGAACAGAGAGAAAGGCGGGGGGTGGGTGGGGTTGGGGTGGATGAGGCTGTTTTGTTTTTATAGAGTGAAGAAGAAGAAGGGTAATTTTGTCATTTCACATCCACTTAACAGAGAAAACTAACGGATATCCACTCCAGGGACTATCCGAGTAACAAACTGTCAAACCACAGGTAGCACAAGTGTAATTTCCAAAAGTTGGGGACTATAGGTGTTATTTTGCAAAACCACAGGGACTATCTATGCATTTTACTCTAATTAATAATTAGTATACTGATTAATTTCATATATAATAATCAAAATGATTATTATTTCTTTCATGACATCTTTTGAAAATTTGGTGTGTCAATTTACCTCATCATACTCTTTGTTCAAATATTTTTAGTTACTTGGTGTACTTTAAAATTAAACCAATTAATTTGGAACTAGGATTTTTCTACCGCGCCTTGTGGTGGGGTATCCGCGTACGATCTAAACGATAAAACCCGATATGAAGATGCAAAATATAAATGCGTAAAAACTAAAATTGAAATAAAATGTAACAAATGGAAGAAAGAATTGTGATATGGTACCTATGACGTGTTGCGACCCGAACAAACGAATGGAAAAAATGGTGGTGGCGACGTGGTGTTGAGCCGTTTCTAAAAAAAATTATATCGCGTATTTAGTTTTTGTAAAAAAAAACTAACGAATGAAAGTTATAAAAGGAAAATGAACAAGGAAGAAAAATGACATGTAAGCCATAAAGTGGCTGCCAATGACTCGGTGAGATATTGGTGGGATACCGGTAATTTATAATATCATGCATATATATATATATATATATATATATATATAGAGAGAGAGAGAGAGAAAGTGTAAAATACATTACGGCTTAACGTACATCACGTACGACAACGTGCGTGATTATAGGTATAACATGCGTGATTAATGTTTGCAACATGCGTGATTAATGTTTTTCAACATGCGTGATTTGGGTTTTTTAGTTTATAACGTGCGTGATTTTGAAATAAACGTGCGTAATTACCTATCGTACTGGTCATACATTAAGCCGTAATGTACGTTAACTGGCTTGTATATATATATATATATATATATATATATATATATATATATAAGGGTGGTTCCTAACGGATCATTCTCCGATATATATATATAGGGAGGGGCTCATGCGAGAACCACCCTTATTGTGAGAACCTTGAGAACCAATGTGAACACACATATATATATATAGGGAGAATGATCCGTTATATATATAGGTGTGTTCACATTGGTTCTCGCGGTTCTCACAATAAGAGGTGGTTCTCGCATGATCTTCTCCCTATATATATATATATATATAGGAGAATGATCCGTTAGGAACCACCCTTTATTGCGAGAACCGCGAGAACTAGTGTGAAGACAAACAGTAATACCTAAAAAAATCTAAAAAACACCCAAAATTTTTTTTCTTTTTACTATTTTTTTTGTAAAAATCGCTATATTTCGTTAATAAAAAAAATTTCAAAAAAAAAAAAAATCGAGTTACAGTTATCTATGCACATGTGCATATGTATCATTTCTTTGACAAATTTCGTAATTCATTACAAATATTAGTCAATTGCACTTTCATTTACACTACCACGTGTAATACACTACTTTTTACATTAACAATATTAGAAATGCACATGTGCATCTATATGTATCAACATGAAATAATGTGTTTTGGTACACTACTTTCTCTTTCATCTATCATTTCATCCATAATACACAAACATGCACATGTGCCTTTTTGTCATTTCTTTGACAAATTCCATAATTCATTACAAATATTAGACAATTGCACTTTCATTTACACTACCATATGTAATACACTACTTTTTACATTACCAATATTAGAAATGCACATGTGCATCTATATGTATCAACATGAAATAAGGTGTTTTGGTACACTACTTTGAATACACTTTCCCTTTCATCTATCATACCATCCATAATACACTACCATTACCTTCTACCATCCATAATACAATACCATTACCTCCTATCATCCATAATACAATACCATTACCAATATTTTCACTTTATTACATGTATATCAACACCATTTATACCATCCAATCAACATATTACATCATAAATTGACAACTATAACCAAACCATCAACCACTAGATATAACTAACCAAAAAAACATGTATATGGGCCTACTTCTCCATTCAAAATCACAAACTTTTTATACCAAAACACGTTATATCATGGTTATACATAATGATACAGATGTGCATTTTGAATATTGGTAATGTAAAAAGTAGTGTATTACGGATGATATTGTAAATTAAAGTGCAACTATCTATTACTGATAACGTATTACGGAGTTTGTCGAAATAATGATACATATGCACATGTGAATGGATAACTGTACTCGAAAAAATTTTTTTTTTTTGCTAACTAAATATACCGTTTTTTTTTAAATATTAAAAAAAAAATTTGAGTGCTTTTTGATTTTTTTTAGATTTTATTTTGTGTTTACATTGGTTCTCGCGGTGAACCTTACCCTATATATATATATAAACGGGATCAGGAGAAAATGCTCAAAAGTGTGAAAACGGTGAGAACGCATCCTGGCCCAACACGTGTCACGCGACATAGAGAAGGGCGGAGGGGTTTTTGTCCTTTCATATTTCTTTTTTTAAACGCGTGTCACATCACATTTCCATTTTTTGACGTTTACTAAATACGCGGCGTTTTTATTGTTTTCAAATCAGGATCATAGTAAATATTTTGGTGTTTTAAGTAAGTTTGGCGTTTTATTGTTTTTAGATCAGGATGCAGGCCTATAATGTAAAAAACATCAGTAATTTTCTTGATGTTTATTTTTTTTTTCTATTAAGTGTTGTTCCATGTAGAATACAGGCCTATAATGTGACAGACAATTATGACATTTTGAAAGATAAATAAATTCAATTTTCCATGTAGTGGCTTTTAATATAATAAATGTTTGTCAATAATGTTACCGTCTCTTCATTTTACTGTTTCGCAATTACTGTTTCGTTCAATTTCATCTGTCAATTAGTGTTGCTTTTTCCAGTAATACTTTGTTTGGCGTTTTTTGGCGTTTTATATAGCAACATCGTGCTTTGCTAGCATACGTTCTCACAGTTTTCACACTATCAGGCGTTTTGGCGTTTGTAGTTTTTGGCGTTTTATACTAAATTTTTTTATTAGTAGAGAATTAGATAATAAACAACAGAGCATTAGATAACAAAACAATAGAAAATGAAAAAAAAAATATAATTATAATCTAATTTCTCATCCAAATCTTCACTGTCATCAGCCTCTTCTACTTTAACATTTTTGGCGTTTTGAACCTGTTTTTGAATACCTTATGTAGATGCTTATTTTCCTACATAACGCCCGTTTTTAGAAGATGCTTATTTTTTGTGGCATCCTTTATTGTGTTTTGATCTATACTTGTTTGGTGACATGTTGAAGACCAACGCTTGCTCGAATGTATTGATCCCTTCATGCCATCAATATATCCATCAAGAACAAAGTGACATGATGACATATCAGTGTCATCAGTCTCTTTTTCATGAATATTTGTCCATCTCATTCAGCAAAAGCTTATAGAGATACACACCTCAGAGAAGAATCCATTTAGTGAAATTTCATTCAGAACAATACTCAATATAGAAGAAACGAGGTTCCGCATCTGTGGCTTTTTTTAACTATTTTTTTGGTGTTTTAAAGTGAATGGTTTCTAGGAAACATGGCGTTGTTTTTGGTTTGAGTTAAGAAGTTATAATTTCACTTACTGTGTAAATTTCGTTGAGATGAATTAGCAGTTGTAGAAGATGAACGTGAATTCTTTGACATTGCATACAATGAGAGAAGGAGAAGCATTCAAAATAAGAAAGAGTAAAAGATAAGGAACAATAAAAAAATAGAACCAAACAGTGGTTTTTAAATTTTGAATTACAATATGTCATACCTAGGGATTAACATATCCTCAATAAATTATAATATTCTATTTTATCATTTTGTAATTAAAAATCATTTCATGAAAAGCAAAATAGAATTGTTTCAAATTATTGAATTAATTATTTCAACCAATCTATTACATTGATAAAAAAACTTAAGAAAAAATTTTGTAATCTTTGTGGAATGTAAATCGGGTGTTCATCGGTTAGGTTTATGGTTTATTTGTATATGATTTTTAAAATAAAATATTATTATCTTTACTTAATAAATAATTAAGTTAAACGGTTTTTTTATTCAGTTATCCAAATAAACGAAACAAAACAAATAAAATAAAACGTGGATCCATAATCCGAACAAAAAACCGAATAAAATGGGTTTGCGTTTACGCTTCTTACTTGGATACGGTTTTTTTTAAGCTGTAATATATGACAGATACTTATCATACCTTAATGAGCAAAGATAACGGTAAAAACCAATAAAGAACAACCACATCCACTGATAATCTTATATAAATTATGAAATAAGATAATAAGATTAAAAATGCTTAAAGATTACAACTGTTTGTAGATAAAAAAAAGTTGTTATTTGGGTTTATACAATATATATTATAAATTGTTGCTCCTATTCATACACATAAGTTTTAAACAAAAACATTGAATATTGAACATTTCAATATTTATTTAACATATACATTATAATAAGCAAAGAAATGTCATACTCATTAAAATATTAGAACATAACAGTATAATAAGCAGATAAGTTTTCAGGAATTCAAAACCACACAATCAGTCCAAAACATAACAACACCAAACACCCAAAACCAACAAAGCGAAAACCATAAGTTCAACATGGCAACAGCATATGAAATCAACACATAAATGTATTTGAAAATACAGAGAAAACTATTTCTCAATCTTGGGAATCAAAAGCGTCGAAACACCAGCATCTTCCTCCTGAGGCAGTTCATCACTCATTCGGCGCTTTGTCGAAGAGCAACCTAATGAATCATCTACATCACACACTTCACGAATATTATGTTTTGTTTCATCAGAAGAGGGATTATTATTCCCTACAAGTGCTTTGGATGCAGGTGTAACATTGTCACCGCTAAATGACAATTCATCCTGATATAAAAAGACAATAAGTATTAACGTTTCAAAAAAATTAGTACAAATAATCAAATTCTTATATTACCTTCATAAGGTCAATAGGAGTAGACAAACTGCAGGAATCTGGAACTTCCAATGATTCGGACTGCTCATGCTTTAATTACATAATACGCAGTAACATAAAATACACACAATGGTATAAATCTATTTCAAAAGGATATGACTGTGAAATGAAAAGAATGACATAATGAATATTTAAACCTGGTTAAGATTGAATTTGGCGCAGAGCGCGGCAAGGATCTCATCATCGTTAGTGGCCATTGAAATACCAAAGTTTTCAACCTGATGCTCAATGTTATAGTCTTTAACATTTATGATGAACGCATACCTCTTTCCAATCAACGTGTCAAAAATCTCAGGATATGCGTTTGGTATCTCTCCAGAATTAACAACCTATGATTTTATAAAAATTAATATAAATTACAATGAGCACAATGATTCCATAATTGAGAACCTACAATTTTATAAAAATTAATTTTAAATTATATTTACTACATGGCCAAATAACTGAATGCATGTATCTGTTACCTGATCTTGGATAGCAAGTAACTCTTTGGCAGTTTTCTTAAAAATCTTGTAAGCTTCGAAATCAAACAGTGTCAAAGACACAGTACCGGAAGAGTCTTGGACCCTAATAGGTATCTTGAACCTATCAAAGTTAAAATCAAATGAAAACATTAGTATTACTAATAACAGAAGTGTGGTTCATATTAATATTTAGTATAAGGAAATAAAACTGTAATCTCAAACCACGGAATAGAATAGATGTCGACTCCAGCACATTTATCATTTGTACATACCAAAGATTTTGCATGATCAACATCAAATGAACCATCCACATTTTCTTTCGTTACAAATCTTTCCTCCACACACGACTTACAGTAGTTACAACCATTGTAATACCAAATTTTATCAGTGCATATAGCTGTGATTGTGCCAAGAACCAAAACCTTCTTTGTCTATCAATATCAAACAAAAATAATAATAATACTTAGAAAAGACTATAAATAAACTCAGCATGTAAAGTACTTATAAGAAAATACACACCGTTGATATGGTTCCAAGGAAACCAATAAGCATGAAATCAGGGTTATTAAGAAACTCATCTTCAACACTTGAGATAACGTAAGAACCAACATGCTCATTTGATGAAGATGAAGCAGAAATTTTCTCTACATACCTAAACAGATTCATGTGATCAAATCAAAAAGTAAAAAGTAAATGTAGGTACATTTTAATAATGTTTAATGCTTATATGCATATTACTAACTATACATCTTCCTAAAAGAGGATATCTCTTCAATGTCAGTGTCGATAAAAAGTCTGCTAAGATCAAACCCGTTTGCAACTCCACGCTTGCCTGAATTTATTTATAAAACCAAATGTAAATCAATATAAACAGTGTCATGTTTAATGCTTATATGCATATTACTAACTATACATCTTCCTAAAAGAGGATATCTCTTCAATGTCAGTGTCGATAAAAAGTCTGCTAAGATCAAACCCGTTTGCAACTCCACGCTTGCCTGAATTTATTTATAAAACCAAATGTAAATCAATATAAACAGTGTCAAATTTAAAACATATAAATAAATATAAATATAAATTACTAAATAAAAAAAATAAACTAATTAAGTTTAAATTGTACCTTTGTAAAGGTTGACCATACCAAAATGACAAAGGATAACAACATATTTCTCTCGTTTCTTATCATTCATGTAAGCAAACATGTCAATAGCAAAAACATCCCACAAAGTAACCGTACACTTTTGCCCTCTAAAATATTAACATAAAACATAATAACATCAAGCAACCTTGTAATGCTTTAAACGTCAAAATGCAACAACTTAATAAAAAGAACTCACTCAAGGTCTTCAACTCTAAGATTAAGTCTCTTGCCCTTGCTCCCATCCTTCTTTGATGTATCCTCTAGATTGAAACAAACTTCCACATAACCAATCCAATCTACAAACAAAAATATACTGTCAAAAGAAAACAGCATTAAGAAGCGACAACAGGAAAAAAAAAACAATAAGACAAAACAGTACATATATATTATATAGTGATTTACATACCAATAATTGTATTAACTTCAATTTTATTTTGAACAACATCTTTGAATATGTAACGATTTGGTAAAATGGTAATTTTATTGTAATTCTAGTATTCTTTTGATAATTTCATTCTATCACTAATTAACCACATCAATAATAAAAACGTGAGCAGTGGTTGTTCTTTAGGGAAACCACTGATGGTCAATATCAGTGGATGTCAACAATAAAAATGTGAGCAGTGGCTGTTTTTTTACTATCAGTGGATAGCCAACAGTGATTGAAACACTGATGTTTAGTCAGTCAATGGTCAACATCAAGAATGAAGAAACAGAAGTTGTCTTTCAGAAGTGGATAACTTTTAACAATCAGATATTTGAACCAAAACAGTGGTTGTAACATACTTTTAAGGATTAATTAAAACTATCATTTTTAAGTATTTTGAAGAGTGTTAAAAGATGAGAAGACAGTGGATCTGGTTAAACATCTGTTTAGACTTAAACAGATGTTGGGGCTAAAAAATAGGTTTGGCCTTATATATCAGTTGTCTGGACTCAAACAGAAGTTTGACCTTAATCAGATGTTTGGCCATAAACATCAGTTTGCACAAAAAGACCAATTTCAATACTACTACACTAAAGAATACATCAGTTTCCAAGTGTACATCATTTTATTTAGAGTTAATTGCCAAAATCGCCCCTGAGGTTTGGGCACATTTGCCATTTTCGTCCAAAATGAAGGTTTTGTACCATTTTGCCCCCAACGTTTGCAACTTTTTGCCATTTTCATCCAAATACCTAACCAAGTTAATTTATACCATATTATGGGTATTTTTGAAATTTCTCATTAATAAGGGGGTAATTTGTAAATAAGTTTACCATATATATATATATATATATATATATATATATATATATATATATATATATATCTGTCTTTAATCCCTTACATTCATCTTTAAAACCCATTTACACTTGCACAGGGAAGAAAAAAACCCTAAATCGCCCCCTTTCTTCTTCATCTCGTTCCATGAATCAAGACATGGTGGTATGTAATTGCGGTGCTCAGACTATCATAAAAATGTCCTGGACCTCCCAAAATCCTGATCGTCGATTCCATTGCTGCAACAGAGCGGTATGTATATTAGTAATTAGGGTTTAGTTGCAAAATCAAAAATCACAGTATTCATGTTATATGAATTACAGGGAAGGACGTGTGGGTTTGTGAGTTGGGCTGAACCTCCAATGAACCAAAACCCTGTTGTGATGATACCTGCATTGTTGGACATAATAAGAAGGCATGAACAAAATGTAAGAGAGATGGCATACAAGATCAGTTTAAGGGATCAACATGCAAGAACATTGGCTCGACAGAATAGGGTGATGAAAATACTTCTAGGCTGCACCTGGTTGTTTGTGGTGATGTATTACATTTGTCGTTGAAAAAAATGTCATAAAAAGGGTAGTTGGTAGCGTAATGTAATGACCCGTCTTTTGGTATCGTCTGTATTTGATTAGCGTAGTGTAATGATCTGTCTTTTGGTTAGCGTTATTGTAATGTAAAGAACCCGTCTTTTGGTTAGCTTTATTGTAATGTAAAGCACCTGTGTTTTGGTTAATGGTATGTAATGATCCATCTTGTTAATGTAAAGAACCCATCGTGCATTTCGACCAAATTGTGCATTTCGACCATCGTGCATTTAAACCATTCAATTGCAACCCTTCTTTAAACCATTCATTAAACCACAAACAACAGCATGTATTCAAACTGTAGGTATTCAAACTGCAGGTATTCAAACCATTCAACCCAAACCCTCTTTACAAACTGCAGGTATTCAAACCATTCAACCCAAACCCTCTTTACACAAATTGTGCACTCTTTAAACCACTATAAAACTGCAAATTATACCATTCAATAAACTGCAAATAAAACTGCAGGTATTAAAACTGCACTCTTTAAACCACAATAACACAATAAAACTGCATATTATACCATTCAATAAACTGCAAATAAAACTGCAGGTAGAGTTCACTGCAGGTATTAAAACTGCACTCTTTAAACCACAATAAAACTGCAAATTATACCATTCAATAGCAGTTTCATGGACCATCTATTACAACCCAAAAAACTAGAACTTTAAACCTGACTAACAGTTACATATACCATATGTTATAAACAAAAAACTACAACTTTAAACCTGATTAACCACATGAACTGCTAGATCTAATGATATACTGTTAAACCTGCTTCAAAAGTTTAAACCTCAACACTGCCACTGTCCTCATCACCAGAACTCTCCTTGTCACTATCATTATCACTAGTATCATCACTCAAATCAACATACTGAGGTTCATTAACTTGATCATGTTTACCCTCTTTAGTATTCATATCATTTCTAGGAAATGTTTGGGTATGCTGAACATAAACTTCAATGGTTCTAGTAGTTTCAGCATATTTAATCAGCTTTAACACATCAGAATCAGTACCCAAAGATCTTAAACCTGATTCTTGCATCCCTCCTGGTTCCCTAAAGTTGTATATCACTACATCTTCCTCTGAATAACCCAATTCTTGCATCATATCATTGACTATAATAACAGAAAACAGATCGGGATTCACCTTATCAATGTAGTCGACTTTACCCCCTTTGTAATGAAACTCTGGTTCATCATCAAATTCACCACCAAGGTGAAATTCCAACATGAAGTAGCTTGGAAATTTGGCTAAAACAAAAAGAAAAAAAAACGATTGATTTATCAACTAAACCCTAGCTTACAAGCAATTCTCAGATGATGGTGGATAGAACATACCATATGTAATGTCGGGATTGAAATTTGCGTTTTCACCTCTAATCCACCAATTATCTGGCTCCAAATCACTAGACGATTGGGCCATTGATGATTCTTCACCGATTCGTGGTTGTTCTTCAGCGATTCCTAAATTTTAGGGTTATTTTCTCTGTGATGAAATGGGTTTAATGAGGTAGGTGAGTTATAAGGGATGATATATAATAAAGTTGATAAATTTACAAATTACCCCTTTTAGTTAATAAATTTAAAAAATACCTCATAATAAGGTATAAAATAACTTGGTTAGGTTTAAAAATACACATAATATGGTATAAATTAACTTGGTTAGGTATTTGGATGAAAATGGCAAAAAGTTACAAACATTGGGGGCAAAATGGTACAAAACCTTCATTTTGGACGAAAATGGCAAATGTGCTCAAACCTCAGGGGCGATTTTGGCAATTAACTCTTTTATTTATTAGTATAAAGATCAAACAACTGTTCAATCTATAAACAATGATATATTGTTAAAAGAAAACAGCATTAAAACCAAAACATGAAAAAAAAAAAGACAAAACAATACATATATATTATATAGTGATTTACATACCAATAACTGTATTAACTTCAATTTTGTTTTGAACAACATCCTTGAGGCTAACGAAATTAAAACGGAATTTGGGTCCAGACCAATCAAGGCATTTCTCAACAGAAGTATAGAAATACAATGATATTTTGTCATTTCTCTTGGTATACTTAGCAGAGGACTTATTAGCAGCAAGAGACGGTTTGGTGATAAGAAGACATTCATCCAACTGAAGGAAGTCTTTGAATTTTCCTAACATCTTATGCAGACAGCTGGCTTGTATCATAGTTCCCTAAGAATATGAAACATCAGATTAAATAAAAAACGTGTTATATAACAATTGGGTATTCATATGTCCAAAATAATTATAAGACAAATATATACGGTACCATCTCATCCATGAAGATTATATCAATACGATATATTTCATTTTTGTTTTCATTCATCATCTTCTTGGAATGCTAACAATTTTCACTCTAATCGAATAGTTGTTTGAGAATGTATTAAGATCATTAAGCATGCTAACCTTTGCAACCTCCATTTGAAGACTGTAGATAAAAAAAAAAAGAATAAGCCAAATATATCTATTGTAAACGTAATATGAAAATACAATAAGCATGGATATTCTTAAAAAAAATATCAAGGTTGGAATTCAAGATTACCGATTCTCCATTCAAAATTTTAACTGAATGCAGTGGCAAATGTAATTTGAAAGGTAGTAGTGTATATCCTTATATCCTGCTTTATTAAAGTAATTAAATATTAGAAATGATATGCAAATTAGGAAAAAAGAGAGAGAGAGAGAGAACGCCAATTTTAAATTACCATTTTGCATATTTTGAATTTCAAAATTACTGATATTATCAGTAATTACTGATTTGATTTGAAAGCAATTGTCATGATGACTTTTCTAATTTTTATTTTAACTTTAATTAAGAGATAATAACCATCAATTTGAAATTCAAATTTTACAAACTTTCAATGTCCAAAGCTCAAGAAATTAGCATTAATTACTGATTTGATTTGCAACAGATTGTCATCAACAGTATTTTATTTATTTTTTATTTTAACTTTAATTTTTATCATGAAAACAATGTTGGAGGAACTCTTATCTCATTGGAATATAACGATTTGGTAAAATGGTAATTTCATTGTAATTCTAGTATTCTTTTGATAATTTTATTCTATCACTAATTAACCACATCAATAATAAAAATGTGAGCAGTGGCTGTTATTTAGGAAAACCACTGATGGTCAATATCAGTGGATGTCAACAATAAAAATGTGACCAGTGGCAGCTTTTTGACTATCAGTGGATAGCCAACTTTAATTAAGAGATAATAACCGTCAATTTGAAATTCAAATTTTGCAAACTTTCAATGTCCAAATCTCAAGAAATTAGCATTAATTACTGATTTGATTTGCAACAGATTGCCATCAACAATATTTTATTTATTTTTTATTTTAACTTTAATTTTTATCATGAAAACAATGTTGGAGGAACTCTTATCTCATTGGAAAGTAACGATTTGGTAAAATGGTAATTTCATTGTAATTCTAATATTCTTTTGATAATTTCATTCGATCACTAATTAACCAAATCAATAATAAAAATGTGATCAGTGGCTGTTATTTAGGGAAACCACTGATGGTCAATATCAGTGGATGTCAACAATAAAAATGTGACCAGTGGCAGTTTTTTGACTATCAGTGGATAGCCAACAGTGATTGAAACACTGATGTTTAGTCAGTCAATGGTCAAGATGAAGAATGAAGAAGCAGAGGTTGTCTTTCAGCAGTGGATAACTTTTAACAATCAGATGTTTGAACCAACACAGTGGTTGTAACATACTTTTAAGAATTAATTAAAACTATCATTTTTAAGTATTTTGAAGAGTGTTAAAATATGAGAAGACAATGGATCTAGTTAAACATCTGTTTAGACTTAAAAAGATGTTGGGGCTTAAAAAATAGGTTTGGCCTTATATATCAGTTGTCTGGACTCAAACAGAAGTTTGACCTTAAACAGATGTTTGGCCATAAACAACAGTTTGCAAAAAAAAAAGACCAATTTCAAGAATACTATACTAAAGAATACATCAGTTTCCAAGTGTACATTTTTATTTATTAGTATAAAGATCAAACAACTGTTCAATTTATAGTACAGATCAAACCATTGAGGTAATGTGATAAATACTGTTACATATAAACATTGCTGTGATAAACACTGTTACATATAAACACTGAGTGCTTTGGTCTTCAACAGTGGATAATCCTCATCAGTCTTTGTGTACAACAGTTTTTATATCCAACAGTTGTTAGGCAGATCAGTGTTTTGCCTTATCAACTTGTTATAACCACTGTCATTGGAGGAAACTTAGATGGGCAGTGCTTATTGTGGATCAAAGTGCAGCTTCAACAGCCAGATCAAAAATATATCAATCTCCTTAAGCAATATCCGATATCTTTTCTTCGATCCTTGGATCAAACGGCTCGAACGTTTTCCCTTTTCATCAAAACAAAACCAATATATATATAGCAATAATTAATCTGAAATAAACACATGGAACTAACAGCAAAAAGTGTACCTGAAACAGAATCAACGACTAAGAATAAAAAAAAACATGAGGAATTAACAAATGCATGGATTAATGAACGAAACTTATCATGCTGTTTAAGAAAACTCAGTTTAATTGCTCAAATTAAGATGACGGGTGATCTGCAAGTGATTACAAATGAATTAATGCATCAATAAACAGTAAATAAAAATGTTACAAATACCAAAAAATAAATCAGACCAACTGAGGTTACCGTTTATATAGCAACAATCATTAAAGTAAACACAAATTAAGTAACAACCAACCTTATTTGACAAGCCTGAAAATATAAAGTTGCCACATGAAAAATCAAGTAGAACATGCTGCAAAAATAACAAAGTGTGAAAACAATCTCAAAAACTTCTCTGTAATTGAGTAGTAAATAGACTCAATTTAGTTAACTACATAAACAATCCAACAATGAATTTACCGTCATTCTCCTTGTCTTTCACATTTCCAACTCCTCAACAACCATCCGGCAGAGGTTACTTCTAATCAACAAATAGATTGGGAAAAACAAAGGATCAAGAAAAATAGGTGCATCCAACATTACTAACATGGGTGAATAAATCAACAAAACATATTGTGAAAAACAAAAACTACAAACATATCAAAATCAACCTACTCGTAATCACATGATACAACAAAGCAAGCATCTGAATAAACAATAAAAAATAAAAGACAAAAATCAGAAGCTACAAAAAGTTATTCATATATAAACAATAATAAAAACATTATTACAACATACCAGGGTCACCGATTAACAGGAGCTTGTACAAAAGGGTTCATTGTGCACGATAAGAAATCCTAGGAGAGCTTCTTCTTCTTCTTCTGAAGGTACAAATCATCGTGTTCAGTATAAGAAAATAGATAAAAGCAAATAAAATTTCTGAATGAGAAAACAGATCTTACATGGTTATTCTGTTCTTCAACTACTCGACGGTACAACAAAGCAAGCATCTGAATAAACAATAAAAAATAAAAGACAAAAATCAAAAGCTACAAAAAGTTATTCATATAAACAATAATAAAAACATTATTACAACATACCAGGGTCACCGATTAACAGGAGCTTGTACAAAAGGGTTCATTGTGCACGATAAGAAACCCTAGGAAAGCTTCTTCTTCTTCTGAAGGTACAAAAGGGTTCATCGTGTTAAGTATAAGAAAATAGATAAAACCAAATAAAATTTCTGAATGAGAAAATAGATCTTACATGATTATTCTGTTCTTCAACTACTCGACGGTACATGATTTAGGGTTTCAAACGCAGATGTAACCTCTGCCGGACGTTGTTGATGAGATGAAAATGGGAAGAAGGAGAAGGATGAACAGCAGAGAGAAAAGGGATCTTATATGGAAAGGTGAAGGAGAAGAATGAAATAGGGTTTGTGAAAATGTGAGAATAAAGGGCAGTGGAAAACACTGTTGGGCGGGAAAAGGGGAAAAATGATGCCCCAATTAAGTGACACGTGGTCCAAATCACTTTCTTTTATTATATATAATAGATATATATAATGGAGAAGGATCTGTTAGGAACCACCCTTTATTGCGAGAACTGCGAGAACCAATGTGAACACAACCAAAAATACCTAAAAACAGCTAAACATACACACAAATTTTTTTTTTAATTTTTTATAAAAAAATCGCTACTTTTAGTAGGCAAAAATAAATTTTAAAAAAAAATTTGGCTACTAAAAGTAGCGATTTTAATGTAAAAAATATTAAAAAAAATAAAAAAAAAATTTGTGTGTTTTTTTATTTGTTTAGATTTTTTTTTAATTTTTTTTAGGTTTTTTGATGGTTTAGTTTTTAGCATTTTAGCTTGGGGGGGGGGGGGGGGGTGGGGGTGGTTTAGGTTTTTGGGGGGTGGGGGAGGGGGGTTTAGGTTTTTTTTTGGGGGGTGGAGGGGAGGTTAGGTTTTTTTTTTGTTTTTTCTTTGGGGGGGGGGGGGGGGTTTAGTTTTTAGCATTTAGCTTGGGAGGGGGGTGGGGGGTGGGGGTTAGGTTTTTTAAGATATTTTTGGTTGTGTTCACATTGGTTCTCGCAGTTCTCGCATGAACCTTACCCTATATATATATATATATATATATATATATATATATATATATATATATATATATATATATAGGCCAGTTAACGTACAATAGGGCTTATCGTACATTACGTAAGCGATAACCCCAGCCGTCAGATCTTCATCTCCCATGCGATTCCATACCTCCATGCGAACTGTACGAACTGTGCGAATTCAATCTTCCACATGCGATTTTGTCCATCTACACACCCCATGCCATTTTTCACATTACCCCATGCTAACCATTTTTTCACATGCGATATTCAATTTTCCACATGCGATTCTACACACCCCATGCCATTTTTCACATTACCTCATGCTAGCCATTTTTCACATGCGATATTCAATCTTCCACATGCGATTCTTCACACCCCATGCCATTTTTCACATTACCCCATGCTAGCCATTTTTTCACATGCGATATTCAATCTTCCACATGCGATTTTGTCCATCTACACACCCCATGCCATTTTTCACATTACCCCATGCTAACCATTTTTTCACATGCGAAGATTGAATTCGCACCAGATCGAACGGCTGGGATGATCGCGTACGTATCGTACGATAAGCCGTAATGTATTTTACACTTTTCCTATATATATATATATATATAGGGAGGAGCTCATGCGAGAACCACCTTTATTGTGAGAACCGCGAGAACCAATGTGAACACAACCTAAAATAGCTAAAAAAAAACCTAACCCCACCCCCCCCCCCCCCCAAAAAAAAACCTAAACCCCCCTCCCCCCACCCCCCAAAAACCTAAACCCCCCCACCCCCCAAGCTAAAATGCTAAAAACTAAACCCCCAAAAAACCTAAAAAAATCTAAAAAAAATCTAAAAATTTTTTTTGAATTTTTTATGTTAAAATCGCTATTTTTCGAAACAAAAAAAAAAAAAAACTTAAAAAAAAAAAAAAATTAAAATTTTTTTTTTTTTTTGTTTTGGCTTCGAAAAGTAGCGATTTTTTTTATAAAAAATATTAAAAAATTCAAAAAAATTTTTTTTTTTGTGATTTTTAGCTATTTTTAGGCATTTTTGGTTGTGTTCACATTGGTTCTCGCGGTTCTCGCAATAAGAGGTGGTTCTCGCATGATCTTCTCCATATATATATATATATATAGGGGAAGGTTCATTGAAGAACACTAAAAAAGTGGGGAACAACGGGGAACCGACTCAAACGAACTCCGATTGGACTCATTCCAGCGGCGTTGGAACCGGCTCGTCGAACCTTAACTAAGATCTCTTAACCCTGAATCCTAACTCCTAAACTCTAAACCCTAAAGCTAAAAAAATAAGGCTAAAACCTAAGCTAAATCGTAAAATCTAAACTATAAACCCTAAAAGCTAAACCCTAAAGGCTAAACCTAAAACTAAACCCTAAAGCTAAACCCTAAAAGCCAAACCCTAATATATTTAGGGTTTAGGGGTTATGATTTAGGGTTTAAGGTTAAGAGATCCTAGTTAGGGTTCGACGAGCCGGTTCCAACGCCGCTGGAATGAGTCCAATCGGAGTTCGTTTGAGTCGGTTCCCCACTGTTCCCCACTTTTTTAGTGTTCCCCAATGAACCTCACACTATATATATATATATATATATATGTATGTATGTATGTATGTATGTATGTATGTATAATTCGAATTCGATTTTCGAATCAAACCTGAATATTTGAAAATCGAATTCAAAGCTTGACAATGAATTCTAATCAAGTCGAATTTCGAATTTTCCAAATCCAAATCGCATATTGTCATACTGAACATCCCTAGACAAGGATAATGGGTCAATGCAAGTAAACTTTTATCAAGAGTAGGAGTGGCCATTGGTATGGTTTGAAGATTTTTCGGTTGAAACTGAATTCGAATTTGGTTTGGTTTGGTTTTCGGTTTTAGTCTAAGCCGTGAAACCAAATCTTCAGTTTTAGTTTTTAATAGTTTGGTTTAGATTAACATGTATTAATGTCTGTGGGTTAATATGCATGAATGAATGAATTGTATGTTTGTATGCAGGTAGCTCTAGAGTCTACTACCAAGTAAATAACTAAATACAAAAATAGTTCACTTATTATGCGAATCTGGTCAAACTTAAGCTTTTTTTTTTTTGAACGGCAAATTTGGATCACTGACGGACCACTGGAGTATCATCGTGTCACGAGCAGAACCACCCGATCATATCCATCTCCTGTAACACCCCGAAAAATGCAAATCATTTATTGTAGGTGATTTTTTAGTGGAAACTATGATCACCATTGTAGGTGATTAGTGGGTTATGTGTAATTTGATGAACACTAGGAAATAGATTGTTGATCTAGTGTAATTTGGCAATTTTGAAGTGATTCCAGAAAATTAGAAGTTATCAATCATGTAAAAAGGTTGAATGATGTGAAATTAGGGCTAAATGATAAACTAGAGATTTGATGTTTAATCATGTAAAAATCTGCTCATGAAGTGTTTGTTGAAATGCCTCTATGAAGGCTTAAAAACTGAAATTCCAAGTTTAAACGCATAATCATGATGTTTGGTGTATTATGCGAATTATGATTTAAAGAAAGTTCTAAACATATTATAAATGAACTCTATAGGAACGGGCGCAGGAGCGTCAAGCGGACAAGCGGGTGGCGAACCACGTTTAAAAGGCCTACTTTGAAGGTACGTAACTTGATTGGTTACATTAAGCGAGTTGTTGATAAGTTTTGTAAATCTTGTTATTGAATCGAAATCTGCGTTGAATTTATATTGATTATGGTTGGAATGTGAATTAATAGACTTAGTATAGTCGACGAACCAATTGGTAGTCATCATAAGTGGATGGTTCCACAAGATGAGCCAATGGATCTATTAGTTGTGAAAATTGTAGTTTTAAACGTTCTAGTAGTCGATAATGGCGATAATAATCACAAAGACATTAAACCATGAAATTGGTAAGAAATGCGGGTGATAATAAGCCCCGGATGTTGGGCATAAGGCGCCATAGGTTTATTAGTTAAATGGTAGTAAAATGAGTAAGGTTTGAATGGGTCGAATAATTACATAATGACATATGGTATTTCGGTCCGTAAATAAAATTTTCGGTATGATAATCGTAATAGGCACGTCGATAATGAATTTACAGACGTATAGGAAAAAGAATCACCTAAAACGGACTTACGAGTCAAAAGATATGCACATTTGAAGTTGAAATATGAGTTTTCCGGAGCTGGCAGAAAATGCAGCTCACAAAACATAACCTGCTGAAAATCCGTTCCTGCCGCGCCACGCGACAGGATCACCGAGACCCTCCGCGACACGCGGGAGTCGCCGCGCCACGCGACGCATTGAACGAAACCTGCCGCGACACGCGGCAAGGTAACTTTCTGAAAATTATTTGTTTTCTCATGTTATGATGCTAGGACTTGTTGTATTATACAAATTGTTGTCAAAACTAATATTTTGAATGGTTTTGACCTTAGGTAAAAGTGGGGACTATCCGGATGGCGATCAAGCTAATGTCGAAGAACCGAACACTACATTTTGAAGCTTCCGCAATGTTTTAAATCTTTAATAGACTTTGTGTATGGGTTGTAAACAATTTCTAAACAACTTTTGAAACGTTTTAACTTAGTCGTTAGTTGACTAAGGTTGATACTACTTATGAACTTCTTTAATGAAAGTTATGTTACTTAAGAAATATTTTATTTGAAATGGTATAATCTATTATTAAAATCAAGTAAAATTAGACGGGTGTTACAAGTTGGTAATCAGAGCTTAAGGTTGTCAACAAAGTGTTCGGTTCAAGCTTGATCGATTGTCCGGTAAGAATTAACTTATTATGTTAGTAGATTATACCTTGTGTAAGAAATGAGAAATGAATTGTTGTGCATGGGAAGAGCGTGTTAACACACTCAAACCCGGAAAGTGCACCAAATGTGAACGGTTAAAGCAAGTTGGGAACTTGGCTAAACCGAAACAAATGAAGCAATGCTATAAATGAAATGTTTAACGTTTAAATGTAAACATTTCAGTTTCAAGATGTCTGATGGAAATGATGATAATCCGGTGCAAACAAGCACCGAACAAATGAAAGAGATAATTGCCGAAGAGGTAGGGAAGGCAATTGAAGGAAGTCTATCCGGGTTTATAGACAAAATTCAAAACACGGTGTTGTCGCTTGTCGAAGAGCGAGTTAAAAGGTTGGAGGATATTGTCAACCTTATGAAGGAGAAAATGGGAGAACGCAAAGGATGTTCATACAAGGAATTCATGGCGTGTAAACCGCCAATCTATAACGGGGAGGTTGACCCGGTAATTTGCCAAAGATGGATAAGTGATGTCGAAGGGGTGTTTGAACGGACCCATTGTGATGTAGGCGACTTTGTTGCTTACGGGACGGGCCAATTGAGAAATCAAGCCAAGGATTGGTGGGATAACAAAAAGAAGGAAATGGGAGCCGAAGCGGCGAGAGTTATGACTTGGGATGAGTTTAAGGTACCATTCCTTAAACACCACAGTCCCAAAGCGGTTATTAACAGGATCAAGGAAGAATTCATCCAGTTAAGACAAAAGGGTGAAACAATTGACAAGATCACGGGCATCTTCATGGATAAGCTGAGATTTTGTGACGAGTTAGTCACCACTGAAGAGCAAAAGATATACTACTATTACAACATGTTGAGTGCCGAGTACCGTGAGTTCATGACTCCGTCAAAGTATGAAACCCTCACGGAGATTATCAACACCGCTCGGGAGCGGGAAATAGAGTTAAAGAAACAAGTAGAAAGGGGCGAGCGGAGGGCACAAGATGTGAATCCAAGCCCTACAAAGAAAGCTAGAACCGCTGAATCGGGGAAGAAGGTGGAGACTAAAGGCGGGTCGCCAAGTTGTAAAGTATGTGGAAAGGGGCACAAGGGTGAGTGTCGCTTCAAAGACAAGCCGTGTCCGGTATGTGGGAAGACGGGGCACACTGCATCGCTATGTCCCGAAAAAGTTTCTGTTTGTTACAAGTGTTATCAACCCGGTCACAAGAAATCTGAATGCCCCGAGTTGGTGGGAAAGAGAGACACAAAAGAGTCTCCAACAGAAGCTCCCAAAGCGAAGGCAAGATCCTTCCAACTTACCGCGGCTGAAGCGAAAACAGAATCCGATGTGGTTTCAGGTATATTCACAATTAACTCAATTCCATCACGTGTATTGTTTGATACGGGTGCGAATAAATCCTTCATTTCGCATGGATTTATTCGACATCCTTCATTTGTATTGACAAAATTATCTGTGCCCTTAGAAGTTGAAATAGGGGACAACAAAAGTTTTATAGTTTGTGATGTTTGTCGAGGCTGCAAATTAAGCATCGACGATGAGGAGTACTTGATAGACTTAATCCCGATGTCAATGGGGGAATTTCAAGTAGTCGTTGGGATGGATTGGCTATCTCAGCATCGTGCAAAAGTCGTGTGTTTTCGTAAAGAGATAAAACTAACATCTCCGAGCGGGAAAGACGTCACCATCTATGGCGAAAAAGAAGGTAACCCCATAGTATGCTCAATGTTGAAAGCTCACAAGCTTATGAAGAGAGGATGCAAGGCATTCATGATATACGCAAATGAGCCCGAGAAAGAATCACGGAAGATTGAAGATGTACCGGTAGTACGAGACTATGAAGATATGTTTCCGGAGGATTTACCGGGGATACCGCCTGAACGGGAAATAGAGTTCGGGATCGAATTGATTCCGGGCGCAAAACCCGTAGCAAAAGCTCCGTACCGACTCGCACCGTCGGAATTACAAGAATTGATGTCCCAAATTCAAGACCTGCTTGACAAGGGATTCATAAGGCCGAGTGTGTCTCCTTGGGGCGCACCGGTATTGTTCGTGAGAAAGAAAGACGGGAGCATGCGGATGTGTATCGATTACCGGGAGTTAAACAAACTCACGGTAAAGAACCGATACCCGCTTCCGAGGATAGATGATTTATTCGACCAATTACAAGGTGCGAACTGGTTTTCAAAAATTGACCTTAGATCTGGGTATCACCAACTAAAGGTCAAGGAAGAAGATGTGCCGAAGACGGCTTTCCGCACGAGATACGGACATTACGAATTCCTCGTGATGTCATTTGGGCTAACAAATGTACCCGCGGCTTTCATGGACCTCATGAACCGGGTTTGCAAGCCAATGTTGGATAAGTCGGTCATCGTGTTTATCGATGATATTTTGGTGTATTCGAAAAGTGAAGCTGAACACGCACACCACTTACAAGAAGTGTTAGAGACACTTAGACGAGAAAGGCTGTATGCGAAATTCTCTAAGTGTGCCTTTTGGTTACGAGAGGTACAATTTCTTGGCCACGTCATAAGTGCCGACGGAGTATTGGTGGATCCGTCCAAGATCGAGGCTGTGTCAAAATGGAATCCCCCGAAGAACCCTTCAGAAATTAGAAGCTTTTTGGGGCTTGCGGGATACTATAGGAGATTCATTCAAGATTTCTCCAAGATTGCGTCACCGCTAACAAAGCTAACCCAAAAGAAAGAAAAGTTCATTTGGGGTGTCGATCAAGAAAAAGCGTTTCAAACGCTAAAAGAAAAGTTAACTCAAGCTCCGGTACTGACATTGCCGGACGAAGTCAAAGATATGGTGGTTTATTCGGATGCTTCACTATCGGGGCTCGGATGCGTTTTGATGCAATGGGGCAAAGTTATAGCTTATGCCTCGAGGCAATTGAAGATACACGAGAAGAAATATCCCACGCACGATCTTGAGTTGGCTGCGGTGGTATTTGCCTTAAAAATATGGAGGCACTACTTATATGGGGTAAAGTGCACCATATTCACCGATCACAAGAGCTTAAAATACTTCTTCGATCAGAAGGAGTTAAATATGCGACAACGGCGATGGTTAGAAACGGTGAAAGATTTCGACTGTGGAATACATTACCACCTCGGAAAGGCAAATGTGGTAGCGGATGCTCTGAGCAGAAAAGCGGACTATGTCCCAATACGAGTAAGGTCGATGCAGCTCGTGGTGACCTCGGGTATACTTGAACGTATTCGAGAGGCGCAATTAGAAGCAGTAAAAGAGGAGAATTGGAAGAAGGAAAGAATAATCGGTCAGTTGAAAGATTTGACGGATGGGAATAACGGGTTGAAGACTCGATTCGGGAGGATATAGGTTCCAAATACTTGTGGGGTGAAGGCGCTTCTACTTGAGGAAGCTCATAAATCCCGATATTCAATTCATCCGGGAGCGACCAAAATGTACAATGATTTAAAGCAAAACTATTGGTGGCCCGGGATGAAGAGAGATGTGGTGAAGTACGTAGAAAAATGCTTGACATGTTTACAAGTCAAGGCGGAGCACCAAAAACCATACGGTAAACTTCAACCGTTGGAAATTCCGGTTTGGAAATGGGAACAAATCACCATGGATTTGTTGACCAAATTGCCCAAAACTAACCGCGGGTTTGATGTTATATGGGTAGTTGTAGATAGATTGACGAAAAGCGCTCACTTCATTCCAATTCGAGAGACTTATACATCCGAGAAGATGTCGGAGGTGTACACTAATGAAATCATAGCACGGTATAGGGTACCGATATCCATTGTGTCAGACAGAGATACTCAGTTTACTTTGAATTTTTGGCGTGAATTTCAAGAACAAATGGGAACTAAATTGTTCATTAGCACTGCTTACCATCCACAAATCGGATGGGCAGAGTGAAAGAACAATACAAACGTTGGGAGATATGCTGCGGGCTTGCATTATTGACTTCGGGGGTAGTTGGGATGTCTATCTACCCTTGGTCGAATTTTCATATAACAATAGCTATCACACGAGCATTAAGATGGCCCCGTGTGAACTGTTATATGGCAGAAAATGTCGAACTCCGGTATGTTGGGGAGAAGTGGGTCCACGAGGGCTAGCACCTACTGATATAATCCGAACTACGAATGAGAAAATCGACATGGTTCGGGCACACTTGAAAGCGGCTCAAGACAGGCAAAAGGCGTATGCGGATAAAAGGAATAGGCCAATTGAATTTCAGGTTGGCGACATGGTTATGCTAAAAGTTTCCCCATGGAAGGGCATTATTAGATCCAGAAAAAGGGGGAAACTAAGCCCGAGATTTATTGGGCCATTCAGAATCATTGAACGGGTTGGTAAAGTAGCTTATCGTCTCGAATTACCCGAGGAGTTGAGTGGGATTCATAGCACATTCCACGTGTCACATCTCCGAAAATGTTTGGCAGACGAAACTGCTCGTATCCACTACGATGATATCGAGGTGGATAACAGTCTCAACTATGAAGTGAAACCAATTGCGATTTTAGATCATAAAGAGAAGAGTTTGAGGAACAAAGTGATTAATCAAGTCAAGGTCAAATGGGAGCATAGGAAAGGTTCGGACACTACGTGGGAGTCCGAAGAGGAGATGCGACGTCTCCACCCTACATTATTTGGTACGTACTTCGGTTTCGGGGACGAAACCCTCTTAAGGGGGGTGGACTTGTAACACCCCGAAAAATGCAAATCATTTATTTAAATATAAAGTTGATAAATAAACTAGTTAACTAACTAGGATTTTAAATAACCCAATTAGGTGAAAGCCTTGTAGTAACCTACAAATGGGTTGAAATGCTAAATTAGAACCAAAGGAAAGTCTAGGGACCAAATGTGTTCAAAATGAAACTAATATTAATAAAATCTAAATAAATAAAACACACACATTTTGTCTGTGTTTTGGTGGAGATCGACCAGGAGCGACCCAAGCTCCATCAAACCCTAGTTCAGCATAAAACTCTAAATTGAAGGATCAAACTCAGTCCAAATCAAAATCCGAACATAGATTACTGATCCTCATCACAAGAGGATTACAAGGTATGTAAAATTTTAAGAAATCTCTCAACTTGAAATTCTCATGAATTGGGAAAAATCTGAAATTATGGTTGCATGTGTGTGTTATGATGATTTAGGAACAACTATAGTGTCTAGGGACAAACCCTAGACAAACACAAGCTAAAATCATGTGAAATTTTAGTGGAAACTATGATCACCATTGTAGGTGATTAGTGGGTTATGTGTAAATTGATGAACACTAGGAAATAGATTGTTGATCTAGTGTAATTTGGCAATTTTGAAGTGATTCCAGAAAATTAGAAGTTATCAATCATGTAAAAAGGTTGAATGATGTGAAATTAGGGCTAAATGATAAACTAGAGATTTGATGTTTAATCATGTAAAAATCTGCTCATGAAGTGTTTGTTGAAATGCCTCTATGAAGGCTTAAAAACTGAAATTCCAAGTTTAAACGCATAATCATGATGTTTGGTGTATTATGCGAATTATGATTTAAAGAGAGTTCTAAACATATCATAAATGAACTCTATAGGAATGGGCGCAGGAGCGTCAAGCGGACAAGCGGGTGGCGAACCACGTTTAAAAGGCCTACTTTGAAGGTACGTAACTTGATTGGTTACATTAAGCGAGTTGTTGATAAGTTTTGTAAATCTTGTTATTGAATCGAAATCTGCATTGAATTTATATTGATTATGGTTGGAATGTGAATTAATAGACTTAGTATAGTCGACGAACCAATTGGTAGTCATCATAAGTGGATGGTTCCACAAGATGAGCCAATGGATCTATTAGTTGTGAAAATTGTAGTTTTAAACGTTCTAGTAGTCGATAATGGCGATAATAATCACAAAGACATTAAACCATGAAATTGGTAAGAAATGCAGGTGATAATAAGCCCTGGATGTTGGGCATAAGGCGCCATAGGTTTATTAGTTAAATGGTAGTAAAATGAGTAAGGTTTGAATGGGTCGAATAATTACATAATGACATATGGTATTTCGGTCCGTAAATAAAATTTTCAGTATGATAATCGTAATAGGCACGTCGATAATGAATTTACAGACGTATAGGAAAAAGAATCACCTAAAACGGACTTACGAGTCAAAAGATATGCACATTTGAAGTTGAAATCTGAGTTTTTAGGAGCTGGCAGAAAATGCAGCTCACAAAACATAACCTGCTGAAAATCCGTTCCTGCCGCGCCACGCGACAGGATCACCGAGACCCTCCGCGACACGCGGGAGTCGCCGCGCCACGCGACGCATTGAACGAAACCTGCCGCGACACGCGGCAGGGTAACTTTCTGAAAATTATTTGTTTTCTCATGTTATGATGCTAGGACTTGTTGTATTATACAAATTGTTGTCAAAACTAATATTTTGAATGGTTTTTACCTTAGGTAAAATTGGGGACTATCCGTATGGCGATCAAGCTAATGTCGAAGAACCGAACACTACATTTTGAAGCTTCCGCAATGTTTTAAATCTTTAATAGACTTTGTGTATGGGTTGTAAACAATTTCTAAACAACTTTTGAAACGTTTTAACTTAGTCGTTAGTTGACTAAGGTTGATACTACTTATGAACTTCTTTAATGAAAGTTATGTTACTTAAGAAATATTTTTTTGAAATGGTATAATCTATTATACTCGTGCTGTTTGTTTTTTCAGAAGTAAAATGTCTGTAGTCTGCGAACCACATCTGCAGGCATCTGCAAGAGAAGATGTGGCCCAAATGTCTGGAGTCTGCAAGGAGAAGAGGGTTTGTTTTTTTTCTTCAAAAACAACTTCAACCACACAACACACACACAAGCTCTCTCTCTCTGCTCTCTCTCTCTCTCTACAAACTCTCTCTCTCTACAACCACCACCACCACCGCACCACCTCTGCCACCACCACCGCACCACCTCCGCCATCACACCACCGCCATCATACCACCGCCTCTCTCTCTCTACGGTCTCTCTCTCTCTCACATAACACACTCTCTCTCTACAACCACCACCACCGCCGCACCACCTCCGCCACCACCACCGCACCACCTCCGCCATCACACAGGTCTCTCACAGGTCTCTCTCTCTCACAGGTCTCTCTCTCTCTCTCTCTCTCTCACAGATCTCTCTCTCTCTCTCTCACAGGTCTCTCTCTCTCTACGGTCTCTCTCTCTCACCGATCTCTCTCTCTCACAGATCTCTCTCTCTCTCACAGATGGGTTTGGTGGTGATGGGTTTGGTGGTGGTGGGTTTTGACGATGGTGGTGGTGGAGGTGGTGGCGGAGGTGGTGCGGTGGTGGTGGCGGAGGTGGTGGTGGCAGGGGAGAAGAGGAAGAAGAAGAAGGGTGTGTGTGAAGATCTGATCTGTTTTTGTGAAGCTATTGTCCATAGCTTTTTTTTAAGCTATTAAAAGCCATTTTAAGATCTTCTCTTTTTTTTTTAAACAAAAAGTGTTCAAGTGCTTATGTCTACCCGCCCGCAGACATAAGCTCTTTACAGACAATATAAGCAAAAACAAACAGAACCTAAAATCAAGTAAAATTAGACGGGTGTTACATCTCCACTAGGCAATAATGCCTATACACCAATTCAGGAGGAAACCCAATAAATCTGGGAAAACCCCCTTTGTGGGAATCGAACCCATGACCTAATGGTCATAAGCCTTATCCCACCCCCAAGATACCACTAGGCTATAATGCCAAGGGTTTTTTTTTTTTTTTTTTTTTTTTGAATGGTGACTTTCAATGTACAGGACCTATTGGTCACCGGGTTCATGTCGAAGACAATCCCCCGTCAGCCCCGCTCTTCCGGACGCGATGTTCGATCGGGCCCCGGCCGTTGCGCAAGCTGACCTTCGCCCGGAAACCATATTGCCCCCACACGAGAGACTCGCTGGGGTAACAGCTGGGTAAAACCGGGTTGCCCTCAGGACCGCACCATGCCTCGGTAGGAACGATCCATCATTGGGACGTCCTCCCCCCATATCGCCGTGACGTGTGCGTATATATACATAATTTTGCAATGAATTACACACGATTTGGTTTTAAATTTATAAAAGTGATTATTACTTTTACATCAAAACACACACGAAAGAGGCAAGTGTACCTCGTCATATATGTAGTAAAGTATAGGTAAGAACCAAGTATCGATCCAAGGAAATGGGCGGAGAAATAATACTAGACCTTTGTCACTAAATTACCGGTAAAAAGATAAGTTTTGTGGTTTTTAAATTAAACTAAAGTAAGCAATAATAAAAGCATAATAAAAACATAATAGATACATAATAGATAGTAGATAAAAAGCCTTGCTTAATACACAACCACAGCATGTCAACTAAGTCAGTTTTGGCACTAGAAGCATTCGGTCAATATTCCAATTTAAGACAATTAGTATCCCTTTCGGGAATCCTAACATGATAATCATTCGGAAAGTTAAAACGATAAACACACTTTAACCACCTAAAATTGTTCATTAACGCGCAATTGATAAATGTCTATGAAAATCTCTTAAAAATAAGTTAGTCATCCGTTAAGAGTTTTCTAACCGCACTTAACAAGGAAAGCGACACCGATAAACACAATGCAACCTCCAACTGTCAAGCATAAACTAGATTAAAGCACAACCGAGTTCATTTTACAAATCATGCACAATAATTCACCAAGATAGCAATTTTGGCCTAAACTACTAACTAAGTTAACAAATCATGGCAAGAATTTATAACGACACCATCTAACCCGTTAAGGTCCTTACGTGACGGCAAGCTCTCTTGATTAACAATAATTACATTTTATTAAATCACTAATCATTTCTAATATCATGATGCATACATTTAAACCAAGCTAAACTAGTTAACTAAGTCCAAAGTCTACTAATACAAGATTAATTAAGCTTCATTTTTCAACTATCTTAACTAACCAAGCATCAATCATCCAACATAATTACTTATAATCAAGAATTCAATATCAATAACAAGGTTGCAAACTAATCATCAAAGATTAACATAGAAAATACTTCAAAGTGTCATTACAAACAAAGTTTAACATACTAATGGCTATAATCTAGCAAGGGATTGTTGTGTTTTTGCCCAAAGGCTACAATAATACATAAACAATAATCTAAGTACTTGAAAGATTAACAAAAACATGGAAAAATTAGAAAATCAAACCATAAACAAGTACTAGACTAAGGATCCGGGTAGTAATCGAGCTAAACGAGACAATGTGGCTTGAATCCGGGTGAAAGCTAATGCCTCCGGAGCCTGAAAATCGCCTGTGAAGCTCTCCAAAAATCCAGAATATCGAACAGAAGGTTTCTGTTCTGTTTTTATATTTTTCGCTGTCGCACGGTCGTTCTCCATATGGCACGACCGTGCACTTTAAGCAATTATTGGGCATGGGTCACCATACTGCATGACGTCAGCAGATCTTTGACCGGATACGATATCGCACGACCGTTCTTCGTGTGGAACGGTCGTTCAGTTCCGGGTTACTTGTTGCACGCCGAGTCGCACAGGTCGTTCATCACCGAGACTCTGTTGGTTCATCAGAGACGCACGGTCGTTCCTCATATGGAACGTCCGTTCTTCACCGAGCCGCCTTGTTTTCCTAGAACGCCCAGTCGCACCTCTCGTTCATTGCCGGGTTACTTCTTTGTCGGAGATGCACGACCGTGCATCAGGTGGAACGGTCGTTCCACACGCCCAGGTCAGTTTTCTTAACAGAATGTCCGCAGCTTCGTCGTTTTGTCCGGAAAGTCCTCGTTTTTGCTATCATCTTGTCTGGAATGCAGTTTTAGGCCTGTAAACAAAAGTGTAGATATTTAAGTATCCGAATGACGGTTTTACGGCCAAAAACGCATAAAATAGGGGTAAAATGGGGAACTAAAATATGTGTAAATTAACGAATATCAAATCTCCCCACACTTGAACCTTGCTTGTCCTCAAGCAAGCTAAACTAAAAAGCAATAAAAGACATAAACAAACAAGAACGATAATTTACACACTATTTTATTGAAAACTAATATAAACGGTTAGCCGGTTTGTCGAAAGACAACATCAAAAGACTCAAACCCAACAAGCATATGCAATTAAAAAACGACAACCAAAAAGCCGTGACAAAACATTTAATTGACTCACATGTTAATCTTCACACACACTCGGTTTTATTTATGAAACATACATAAAATGTGTACGTGTAAACACTCAATGCCTAGTCAATGAAATGCGCAATAACATAAGCTTGTCAAAAGATCTCGTCTCCACCAACTAACATGCGAATAAGTGTAAATCAAGAGGTCTTTACGGGTTACAACGTTAGGCTTGGGCGAAGGGTATGGAAGTGGACATATAAAGTGCGAAAATGGTTAAAACTCGGTAACAGCGTTTAACTAGCAAGATAATAATACAACTATACATACAAACGCCTTTAAAAGGCGACTAAAGCGCAATCGAGCTTATCAACGAAATTTTAACATTTAAGCATTCAAAATTGCTCGATTTCTATCAACTTCACCCTATTTTAGGGTGTTTTATTTTTTATTTTTTATTTTATTTTATTTATTTATTTATTTATTTATTTTTATTTTTTTAACAAGCTAAAATACAATGAAATATAACAAAAAACAAGCTAGTTAAACTATTATTTTGACCGAGTTTCAACACTAAAAAGGTTTAAAACATAAAAAGGCTAAATTTGGTTAAGTGGGCGATAATGTGGGTAAACAAAGGTAAACGGGAAGGCTCGACATGGTTAATCCTAAAGGGTAATATAAGGTGAACGGGAAGCACAACACAAAGAACAAGGTACACAACAAAGGGGTAATCTAAGTGCCTCTATCACTTTTACACAAATCCGCACGTTCATGGTCTTAACAAGCATACTAGTGACAAGTTCTAAATTACACATAACATCCGGCTCACTCCTATATCCGAAATGAACAAATATGTAACAATACCAAGGCTCAAATATGCTCACATAACGGAAGAAATGGGTAAAAGTGTGAAAACTATCATGCAAGTCTTTCTTTGTTTGTCACGCTTTCCGGTTTCCTTTTTCAAAAATATTTTGCTTGTCGAGTTTTTATCAAGTCCGGTGCTTTCTAAAACACACCCAACCGGTTTATTTACAAAAATATATACAAAATACAAGTGTTTTTGAATGATTTTTCTGATTTTCTGATTTTTTTTTATATAAGAGGACAAACAAAGTTAAGTTAACAAAGTTAAGTTAACAAAGTTAACCCCCTCCCCACACTTGAACTTCGCATTGTCCCCAATGCGAGACCCAAAATATAGAGAAAGGGATAAAAAATACTCCCCTCAAGATGATGTTGGTGCCACGAGACTTCCGAAGCTGTATCTGGTACGTGCTCCGGTCCAAGATCCGATAGATAAAACCTGCGAGTATGTCACATGTGCACCCAAAACATAACAGAAATAGAAAAAAAAAATCACAAAACAACCATAATATACATAAGTACTAAAATCCAAACAAAACACAAAGGAAAATGTCTGAAATACATAACCGGGGTGTTTTAAATAATAGTCAAAATAAACACCCAAATAAAAGCAAAGTACTGAAAGATAAAACACCACCAAATGCTATCACCACCGCCAACTACTCATCATCATCATCATCATGTCTCGTGCCAGATGGGCCCTGATCGCCATAGCCAGGGGGGTTCCACGGTGGGAACTCCGGCGGGTGCTGAAAATAGTCGGGGTATGCGTGATGCATCTCCCCGAAAAGATAAGAAAACCCCGCAGACACCCCCTGGTATAAAGCATCCTGGCTCTGCCGAAGCTGGTCATGTGTGGCCCGAATCTGAGCCTGACTGGCTCGAATCTCGTCCTGGCTAGATCTGATCTCGTCAAAGTAGGTACCATGCTGCTCCTGCGTCACACGCATATCCTGGAACTGCTGGTAGAACGTGGGCCAGTCCTCCTGCTGATGAAAGGCGTGGTGCTGCGGCGAGTGTGGTGGTGTCGGTGGCTGTGGCTCGTGCTGCTCCCCCATTTCTTCATCCTCATCTTCCCCTTCACCTGGAGGCAACGGGTCCCAGACCTCATTGTTCAATCCCCTCAACCTATCTCCTCTATCAAGCTCAGCAATCACCCCCATGCCTCGGTAGGAACGATCCATCATTGGGACGTCCTCCCCCCATATCGCCGCAGCCGTGGATCGAACCGGTGACCTCCAATGAGGAACCGGCCCAATCCCACCACATGGGACCAACTGGGCTAGGACCAACTGAACCGGTGACCTCTAAGCTTTGATCTCCAACATCGATTTGTTTTTAAAATATACTTTTTTATCTAATTATTATTATTATTATATATAATTGACAAAGTTAATAGAGCCAGTGATATTTGTGATTGTGACTAAAAATTTCAAGAACTAAATTTTAAAAGGGCTTACTTGGAAACCATCACGCAGAATTCACTTGTTTTGCAAGTGAAGAGGTATGGTCCCAATTCCACATCTAAATGGCAAGGACCACACCACTTTTTCGTCTATATGGCGCCTACATCAGCAAATAAATCCAGAAGCTTCTGAAAGCTTCTGGAAGACGTCATGGTGGCACCAAAGATGCTCCTTCCGACAGAAAGGACAACACGTGTCACTAGTAAATGAGCGTCATATAGACCTGCAGCAAATCTGGGAGCAGACCGACAACAGCAGTACAATTCCTCCAACATGGACAAATATCGGCGCGCCACGTGGACCACTACCCTGGACACAACAGAGGAGACCAAGAGGATATTCCCCTTGGTTGGACAGCTGGCGCCCGATAACAGCTGGCAAGGTTGCTCCTCCCTCCTTCACCCTCCGGCTATAAATAGGACCCTTCATCATTCAGGTTAGGATTATTCGACTCTCCACACTCTCACTCTTAACACACACTGCTTTATTCCTCATAACAGTACTTATTCTTACGCCGGAGCCTGGTTAAGAGAGAAACCCTCATATTCCCCTCTTAACGAGCTAACGGTGTTGCTGTTTTGCAGGACTCAGTCTTTCGGCGAGTAAGAAAGGAGATTGAACCCACAGAAGAGACGACCCAGCTAGTTCACCTACGGTGTTAACCAGTGTTTCATCATTGGTGCCCATCGCAATTTCTGCAAACCACTTTCATCTCCTTTTTGTTCAAAAAACTCTTCAAAATGACTGAACCAAACCCTTCCTACCAAGTGGATGGAGAAGTTTCTTCCTTTGAACTCATTTCGAACACCGCGCACGTCCAAAGAGTCCAGAGGAACGAAACCATCCAAGAAGGGCAGATGAACAACGATTTCCCTGATATCTTTGGAAGCACATCCAGAGTTGTCAGTCAAACCACAAATGGAGCCACTTTCCAACCTCCACCTAGGGTCATCACCCAAACCACAAACGGAGTCACTTTCCAACCTCCACCCGGGGTAGTCCATCAAACACCCCCAATAGTGCAGACACCAAGCCATGGAGCTGGCCATTCAGCTCCATCGGACTAAACACAACTGAACTTCTCTGCAATTTTAGGGCTACCCGAAGGAAAAACTCTGGCTTCCTGGTATGCCGAACAAATGGCATCTATAACCCTTGTCTATACACAACTCAGCGCACAACAAGCTTTGCTCCAAGCACAAGCCAACCAATCCGCCTTTGTTACCCCATCGCAAAGGCCTCCGAGCACCCACATGCCTCAGCAGGCCAATGCGAGGAACTTAAATCATGAAAAGGCACCCATGCCAAACATCAGGAGACAAAGTACGTACGACACGCGCGATACCTATGGCGAAACGGAAAGCAATTATGTGCAGTACTCTCACCAACAGAGAAAACCAGTACAAAGTCATTTAGGCCCGCGCAATATAAACGACGAATGGGATAGCTATAATGAAGAAGATGACCCGACGTACAAGAAAGAAAGCACGGTGTTCAGTAGACTACAACCTGAACACGAGGCGTACAAACCCCACAAGCGCGTGGGGTACAACCCAAAAGCAGAACATGATTACACATTGAGCTATCGCCCAGATGGCATAGCTGAAAACTCAAAGTTCATCAGAGAAATTGCAACAGCCGATATCGACAAGACAAAACTGCCCCACAATGTAGGCAAATACAATGGCTTAACAGATCCTGACGACCACCTCCAAGTCTTCAATGGCGCAGGACTAACAGGTGGCTGGAACTTACTAACTTGGTGTCATCTTTTCGCACAAACCTTTATCAGCGCGGCGCGTGTCTGGTTTTACAGCCTGCCAGCAGGAAGAATTAAGTCATGGATCGATTTCCGAGACAAGTTCCTCGCGCACTTCTCTCAACAACGCAGGCACACTAGAGATCCAGCCGATTGTCTGAATATATGAAGGAAAGACCATGAAAGCGTGGAAGATTTCATCACCAGGTATAACAAAGAATGTCTGGAAATCGGTGATGTAGGTGAGAAGATGATGCGCGCACATTTTATGAGGGCAGTAAAGTGTGACGACCTGATCAAACGATTGAAAGGAAGAGATGGAGGCCCCAAAGATTGGGAAACCTTCATTGAGGCAGCAAAAACAATTGCGCGCACTGACAAACAATTGACCGGTGACGACAACCATCAATACAATTACAACCACAACGATCGGCGCAACAAGAAAGGCAAAGGCCCATCATGGAAAACATCTGGTTACAGAGAAAGAAGCCCAGTAAGAGAAGACGAGTGCAATACAATTAACCAGATTGCTCATCTCAAGGAGGTCAAAAGGGAGAACAGAGAAAAACAGTGGACACCCTTAACAAAGACCCCTTCCGAGGTCTTGTCAACCGAAAATCACCATTTCAAACCTCCTCTACAGATGCGAAACAAGAGGGGTCAAGACCCAAACCTTTTCTGTGAATTCCACAAAGACACAGGTCACCTGACCGATGATTGTTTTAGCTTAAAGCAAGAGATAGAAAGAGCCCTGAGAGATGGAAGACTCACCCATCTTGTGAAAGGCGGAAAGCGCGATAACCGCCAAATTCAACGAAGAGAAGAAGGGCCAGACAACAAGAAACTCCAAAAATTAGAAACGCATATGGTTCAAGGAGGTCCACGAAGACCGCGAAAGAACTATAACAAGCGCACACAAGATGACTCTTGGCGCGAGAGACAAGTTGTTTTCCCCATAGTGAGAGGAGGTCCAAGAGAAAGAAGGCCCATAGTAATATCTGGTGTAATCGGTCATTACCAAACCAACTACATTTTCATTAACCCAGGGAGCACCGCAGATATCATCTACGAACAATGCTTCAATCAATTTGACCAAGAGGACAAAGCGCGTTTGGAACCGGTAGATTACCCACTGACCGGTTTCTGCAACGAAGCCATTTTTCCTCTAGGCCAGATATCGTTCCCGGTGCTACTCACAGACGGAAGAAATTCAAGAACGGAGGAAGTCACGTTCATGGTACTACCCGCACATTCAAGACATGATATCCTGTTGGGAAGGGAATCCCAAGGAGATTTTAGTATGATTTGCTCTGCACCACATTCAGCTGTCGGATTCCCAACAGAGACAGGGGTAGCAATAATCTACGCAAGCAAAGAAGTCTTGGCAACTGATGAAATCAGGCCAGCAAAGGCAAGCAAATTCTCGCCACGCGCAGAAGCAGAAAAATGGGTGTTGAACAATAAATACCCAACAAACAGTCACTCTGGGACTTGCAATGTCCGATCTCACGCGCGCGGCGCTGAAAAAGTTGTTATTTGAAAACATGGACGTGTTCGCCTGGACACCAGCTGACATGGTGGGTGTTCCACGGCACATAGCAGAGCACAGATTAAACGTCTTAGAGAGTGCCAAACCGGTGGTACATGCCAAGCGTCATCTGGGAGACATAAAACACGAGGCTATGCAAGAACAAGTCACAGAGTTGTTAAATGCTGGTATCATTCGAGAAGTCCGGTATCAAACCTGGGTAGCAAGCCCAGTCATGGTCCCCAAAGGAAATGACGGATGGAGAATGTGTGTGGATTACAAGGACTTAAATAAAGCATGCCCGCGCGATTGTTATGCTTTACCAGAGATTGACGAAAAGATTGACTCCTTAGCGACGTTTAGGTGGAAATGCTTCCTTGATTGTTATAAGGGGTACCACCAAGTGCAGATGGCTGTGCAAGATGAAGGCAAGACTGCATTTCGCACACCAACAGGGCTATACTGCTATACAAAAATGCCCTTTGGTTTGAAGAATGCAGGTGCAACTTATCAGAGACTAATGAATGAAACATTTAGCGATGCCATCGGCAAATACATCGAGGTGTACGTGGATGACTTGGTCATCATGAGCAAAGAAGAAAGTATGATGCTGATGAACATCCAAAAAACATTCGACACACTGCGCGGAGTGAGTATCAAGCTAAATCTAGCGAAATGTTCCTTCGGCATGGAAGAGGGAAAGTTCCTGGGTTTCATCGTCACAAAGGATGGGTTTAAAGTCAATCCTGAAAAGGTGCAAGCGATCTAGAGAATGCCTTCACCGTCGACTATCAAAGACATGCAGAAATTGGCTGGACGGTTAGCAGCACTCAACCGTTTCCTGGCCAATCACGCAGCCAAATCTTTCCCATTTATCAAGACACTCCGCAATTGCATGAAGAAAAGTCAGTTCCAGTGGACTCCGGAAGCCGAACAGGCGTTCCAAGAAATGAAATACTGCCTCATAAGATTGCCAACACTGACGGCGCCAGTGAAAGGAGAACCCTTAGTGATGTATCTGTCAGCATCCGATAAAGCAGTCGGAGCAGTTCTGCTCGTAGACCGACAAGGCATACAGACACCAGTTTATTATGTGTCTCGCACTCTGAATGACCCGGAAACAAGGTATGCTATAATGGAAAAACTAGTGCTGGCACTGATTCATGCTTCAAGGCGGTTGCGCAGATACTTCACCAACCACGTCATTCATGTGTTAACAAATTACAACATCGGCAACATCCCTGCAAGGCCCGAGATTTCTGGAAGATTAGGGAAGTGGGCTATAGAACTGGGGGCCATAACGTGGTTTTCAGGCCAATACCATCAATTAAAGGCCAGGTGTTGGCTGATTTCATGACAAAGTTGCCTGACGATAGAGACAGAGAATGTAAGGCAATGGAAATAGCCGAGAAGCAACAGTCGGAAGAACCATGGCTACTGTATACGGACGGCGCGTCCAATGAGGACGGTGCAGGCGCAGGACTTAGGTTGGTAAGTCCAGAAAAACATGAATTCACGTACGCCATCCGATTGGACTTCAAGAGCACGAATAATGAAGCAGAATACGAAGCTTTTCTTGCCGGTCTAAGGTTAGCGATCAAGATGGGAGTCAAACACATCGAGGCGCATGTGGACTCCATGTTAGTAGCTGGGCAGATCAACGGCCAGTATGATGCCAAAGGGACGTATGGCATTATACCTAGACCAAGCGAAAGCATTGCTGCAGAAATTCAATTCATACAAGGTGCACCATATCAACCGAAGCGAGAATAAACCAGCGGACGCACTAAGTAAACTCGCATCCACCAGTTTCCAGCACCTAGCCAAGGATGTGCGCATTGACGTTCTGAGCATTCCATCGGTACCGCTAAGGCAAGTGAGCGTTATTCAGCTGGGAACGACATCTTGGATGACACCCATAATCATGTATCTCCAGTCTGGAATACTACCGGAAAACAAAGCTGAAGCAAGGAAAGTACAGTACAAGTCCGAGCACTACCAGATGGTCGATGGAATTCTGTACTGAAAGTCGTACCTTGTACCGTTATTGAGATGCGTCGACCCAGAAGATGCGAACTACCTGATCCGGGAAGTACATGAGGGAATCTGTGGCATTCATGCCGGCCCAAGAATGGTAGTAGCGAAAGTGATGAACGTCGGGTACTACTGACCTGGAATGCATCTAGACGCAGTAAAGGTTTTGAGGAAGTGCAGCGGGTGCCAAAGACATGCTTCGAAAACGATGCGCCACAAAAATGAACTAGTCCCTGTAACAATGGCGTGGTCGTTTCAACAATGGGGGAAAGATATGGTTGGTCCCTTTCCAGAAGCCCCGGGCGCAGTGAAATTCATCATAGTCGCGGTAGACTATTTCACAAAATGGGTGGAAGCAAAAGCGCTGGCGTCAACCACATCTACTGTAGTGCGACGGTTCATCTGGGAACAAATAATCTGCAGGTTCGGGCTGCCTCTGAGAATCATTACCGATAACGGAACGAATTTCGCTGCTTGATGATCTCCAAAATTGGTTCAAGGAACTGCACATAGAGCATACCTTCTCATCGGTTGCGCACCCGCAGGGGAATGGTCAGGTTGAAGCCGTAAACAAGAGCATTGTAGACGGTATCAAAGCACGGTTGGGAACGCAAAGAAGAGGCTGGATTGACGAGCTACCCAGCATACTATGGGCCCATAGGACGATGCCAAAAACAAGTAACAGAGAGACACCATTCAGTTTAGTCTATGGGTCCGAGGCCGTGATACCAGCAGAGATTGGACTACCATCACCAAGAATGCTCTCCATGAACATGATCAACAACGAAGAAGAAAGGAGGTTAGACCTTGACTCCTAGAAGAAAGGAGAGAGATGGAGGCAATCAGTGAAGCGAAATACAAAACGAAATTGGAAAAATATTATAACACCAAGGTCCGAATTTGCACGTTCAATCCCGGAGATTACGTCCTAAGGGACAATGAAGCGTCCAATGCCGAAAAACCCGGAAAATTAGCTCCCAAGTGGGAGGGGCCTTATGTTATAGATGAAGTCCTTGGAAAGGGAGCGTATAAGTTACGCACACTGGAAAACAAAGAGGTCCCAAGAAACTGGAATGCTCAGCAATTAAGAAGATGCTACATGTAGACGGTCAATATTCATCTTACTTGTAATGGCCATGCGCCGACACATTTAACTCTAATACAAGAAGTGTTGGCTATCTTATCTCATGCAAATTTTTGTCACAACTGCATATATTACTTTGGGCATACACGAAAACATCAATGGCTCAAAATTAGGAAACGTTGTAGACCTCCAAGGCTCGTCACAACCAAGTGCACAGTCGGGTCAAAAACACAACCAAAGCCTAAAAAACGCCACATAATACTTCGTGCCCAAGTAAACACGAAAACATCGAAAACACGGTAACAAACATTGTAAGACCTCCAAAGCTGAACACAGCCGGGTCAACACAATAACCTGTAACTCGATCACTTCGTACACACGAATCAACCTATGCGCTTAAACGACAGAACAAACGTTGTAACTAACACAGCACAACCTGTCAGCGCCATCATTCATTCGTGATACTTAATCAAAGTAATTACACATGCACATATTGTAACGATAGCAAAATTCGCAACGAACAAAGAAACAAAGCCAAATATTAACATGAAATATGTCAAGTATCACAAAATGTTAACAAATACGTCAACCATGGGCAAACTGTTCACAAAGCATAAAGGTAAATTGTTTACGAAATTGTCGAATGATTACAAGGCTATCAAAGCCCATACACGGCGCGTAGACCGGGAACCTTCATCCCTGGTGGCTAGTTCCAGCCTCAAGATCTTCATCACCAAGCGCCCTTTTCAACAGTGCAACCCCGTCGGGTTTCCGGGACAACTTCCCAGCGGCTTTAACAATGGCAAATTCGAGAGACTCGAATTCTTGCCGGCATAACGGGCGACACAGTCAGTCTTGTATAGTTCAAAGTTTTTCAACGGCTCTTTCGACTCAGCAGCTGTCCTTCCTTCAGCATAACCTTCCTTGCGACCAAGATCACGCGCAGCTTCACCAAGCTCATATACGTACTTGGCCAACTCTTCAGACCCGGCGATACGTTCGGCGATCTGCAAAGATAATACACACATGAGGGAAACAGAAATGAATAACAAAAACAAACAAACAATGAAAATTACCAGAGGCACCGCACGGGCAAGTAACCACTTGCAGTCAGCAGTGGTTTCTTCAACCAAAATTTCGAAGGCTTTGACCTCAGCAACCTTTTACTCGGAAAATTTCTCCAACTTAGCAATGCGATGTATGTATTCTTGCTCCCTTTTCTGGGATACAGCACGATCCTGCTCAGCCTCGTCACTAATTTTTTTCTTCTCCCCTGACAACCTCACAATCGCATCACGTTGCGCTTGCAACTCCTTATTGGTCCGTTCACAAGCGGCCTCCCACTCTTTCTGTTTGTTGGAGTTAACCTGTTTCTCCTGTGCAAGCTTTTGTTCCGCATCAGACACCCTCCACAACAAACCCTTCCTCTCAGCATTGAACTTCTCCCTCTCTTCAGCAAACGCCTTCTTTGCATTTTCAAACTCAAGAGTATCCTCCCCCATCAGCTTCCATTCTCGAACAATCTCTTGAGAGGTAGCAAAAAAGTTAACCCCGGCATGAATATGATCGTCCAAGAGATCAAACCAGTTGCGCCTTTTTTGAAATAACCTCTCAGCAGGTGGGAGGGACAAGGAGAAGAACTCTCGGCAGTTACCATGATCATTCATCCGGGAGCCCTGAGTTAATTTCCACCGGGGAGCATGAGGCAGGTCATCACATGCTGGGTTTTGAGTATCCCAGGACCCAGCTTAGATATTTTCAAACTCAGGACTCCAGGGTACCCCCGAAGTAGCACCACCACCAGAACCTGGTGGACGCCTGGTATAGATGGTCTGGCGAGGTGTAGCCTCACTAGAATCCGCCTCGGTGTCAATACCCTTGCCTCGACCATCACCACCTGCATCACCAGCACCACCTGCATCACCAGCACCACCTTCTCCGACTTGTTCAACTTCTACATGACCTTGTTTCTCCTTCTCACCCAGATCCTCATGAGGAGGAGACAGACCAAAAGTCCTAGAAGGTGGAGAGGTAGGAGGAGTAATCTTTGAAATGTCAGTCTTACGGGAAGCTTTACCTGACTTCACACCTACCGCCAGACAACCATGATAGTCAAAAACGAGAACGAAAGCCAAAACAATAAGACTTACAAGTGCAAAGTCTTTACCTTGAGGAGCAGAAGCAACGTATATCTTCTCCAAAAGATTACCACGCTTCGCCCTAAAGACACCCATGTCAATCTCAGACTCCGAGGGTGCAGGAGGAGTTTCTTTCTTAAGCTTAGATTTCTTGGCAGCAAGAGCAGCAGCAGCTTGTTCGTCAAGCTCTCTCTTCTTGTCTTCAAGAGTTTTTCTCTTCTTCATAATCTCGGTCAAAGTTTCATCATCCTCAGGGTCACGTTCAGTACGTTTGCTCCCTGCGCCTAAACCAGATAGCATATCAGAAACGACAACATAATCCAGGAAAGGAAGAGTAGAAGGTCGCTTACGAGGAGTTTCGGTAACATTCTCCTCAGCCTTCTTCTCCTTCTCCACAGACTTATCCACCTTCTTCTTCTTTCTGGTTTCTAACTGCTCAGCAGTTTCCACCGGAGGATCAACATCAACATCAACAGGCTCATTCACGGGCTCGTTCACAGCCCCTTGCGCCGGACCTGCACGAGGGGAACGAGGAATTAGGCCTTCACGCGATCTGTCAGAACCCTCACTCGAAAGAACAATAACTTCCTCTCGAGTAGGATCAACAGTGTCATCATGCTCATCACCATCATCTTCACCTAAAATAGTATTGGCATAAGCGGCAAAACTCTCGCTAGTAGGGTGCAAAAAACGGTTTCGGATCTGGTCTAACCACACTGGTTTGTCCTCAGCAAACACCGCTTCAATCATGGCACCGGCAGCCTTCGGATCGAGAACGTTCAACAAACTATACCCAACTGAAAAATACAAAAGCATGAGGAAGAACATAACAAAATCAGAGGAAAACACGAACAAACAAGCAACACTAACCTTTGCCCTGATAACCATAAACAGGGACACCCCTAGGGTTCTTCGGGACCCACAGCATGCTCATACCAGCACCCACCAACGCCCTCTCCTCAATCTGCGAAATAGAAGTGGCTTTCCGCGTCAACGTCTTATACCACTCTTGCTCAGCAAAATTTATAGTCACATCTATCTTGGGAATCCCTTCACTCTCCGCTCGATAATGCATATCCTCTGGAATAACCCCACGGCGAATATAGAAGAACTTCTGTTTCCAATCATGCAAGCTCTTCGGAGGATTGGAGCTGCAAGGGATAACACTACCGGTCCAGGAGTTAAAGGAGTAAAAACCACCGGTGTAGTTCACGTTGTAGAAGACGTTAAACATCTCAAAGGTCGGCTCAATACGGTTGGCCCTACATATAAATTCGAAATGGGTAACACGAGGAAGCCCCAACGCGTTGATTTGAGAAATATGAAGCCCATAATTCGTCAAAACATCAGCAGTAAACTTCGTCATAGGGAGACGGAAGTTACCCTCCCGGAAGAAGGCCGCATATAACGCAATATAACCAGGAGGGGCATCCAGAGCGGTAGAATTTGGGGTCGGAAATTGAGCACCCCACTCAGGAAGAAAACCCATATCTCTAACCAAGTTTTGGAATTCTTCTTCTTTCCAACTTATCTCCGCCCGGTCAGGCCCCGGAGGATTCCTCCCCCTGTACTTTCTCTTCCTAGCCAAAGGATTGGCTCCAGTAGACATGGTGTAAGAATATGAAAAGAGGAGATAGGGATGAACTTGGAAAAGGAGAAAGGTAGAGAAGTATGGGAGAAAAATGGAGTTCAAATTTTGAAAAGTGAAGGAAGATGAAGGAACCGCCATATATTTATACCCATCGCATTTAATGCGATGGGTAGTGGGCCGTCAGGAATACAGGAAGACATCCAACAGGGAGATGACACGTCACAAGGAAGAGAAACCGTCACCTCTTTTTTCGGGAAAGTGGGCGACGCTTACCTGACAACGTGGGAAAAAGCAAATGACACCACTGAAAAAGGCGACTGTTCACCTCCGACAAGACAGGTACATCAGACAGTCACATCAGTTGTCTTCTTTCCAAGAAAGGAAAGTTCTTTCAGAAGGAAGTACCATCACGCCATGCGCCATGCGTCCACTTGGCTCAACTTTGCAGAGTCATCATTGCACGCCATGCGTCCACTTGACTCAACTTTGCAGAGTCATCATTGCACGCCATGCGCCATGCGTCCACTTGACTCAACTTTGCAGAGTCATCATTGCACGCCATGCGTCCACTAGGCTCAACTTAGCAGAGTCATCATTGCACGCCATGCGCCCTACGTCCACTAGGCTTAACTTTGAAAAATCATCATTGCACGCCATGCGCCAGGTGTCCAAATTGGCTCCACTTTGCAGAGTCACCATTGCACGACATGCGCCAGGCGTCCATTTGGCTCAACCGCGCAAGGTAACCAACATGCGTTAAACAACAACAACCACCACCCTTATAAGCCCAGAATCCCTCCTAGACGATCAACTCAACTAGCAGGCACACTGGACTGGGGGGACTTGAAGAGTCCCAATTCCACATCTACATGGCAAGGACCACACCACTTTTCCGTCTACATGGCGCCTACATCAGCAAATAAATCCAGAAGCTTCTGGAAGACGTCATGGTGGCACCAAAGATGCTCCTTCCGACAGAAAGGACGACACTTGTCACCAGTAAATGAGCGCCATATAGACCTGCAGCAAATCTGGGAGCAGACCGACAACAGCAGTACAATTCCTCCAACATGGACAAATATCGGCGCGCCACGTGGACCACTACCCTGGACACAACAGAGGAGACCAAGAGGATATTCCCCTTGGTCGGACAGCTGGCGCCCGATAACAGCTGGCAAGGTTGCTCCTCCCTCCTTCACCCTCCGGCTATAAATAGGACCCTTCATCATTCAGCTTAGGATTATTCGACTCTCCACACTCTCACTCTTAACACACACTGTTTTATTCCTTAGAACAGTACTTATTCTCACGCCGGAGCCTGGTTAAGAGGGAAACCCCCATATTCCCCTCTTAACGAGCTAACGGTGTTGCTGTTTTGCAGGACTCAGTCTTTTCGGCGAGTAAGAAAGGAGATTGAACCCACAGAAGAGACGACCCAGCTAGTTCACCTACGGTGTTATCCAGTGTTTCATCAGCAAGGGATAACTATAATTTACGGGTAAGATAACAAGTTTTGATAATCACAACCCTATATCCAATTATAGAAATTACATCCTATACTCAATCGCATACTTTTTTTTTTTTTTAATGGCCAACTAAATCATCGGATAAGTATCCTGGGATGTCCTCAATCGAACAAATACATCCTCTCCATAACAGTCAGAGTTGGATGCATACCCAAGCCACCAAGCCACCAGTTCCGAAGAAAACCCGGTTCGGCTCGGTTTTGAACTGGTGACCTCCAAAGAGGCCCAGTTCTAAACTTCAGTCTCATACTAATTGGACGCTCATTACCCGCTTACTAATACTAAAATCACTTCAAAACCGACTTGAAATCTCAAGGACATTTTCAACAACTACAAACAACAGTGTCGGCGTGTCGGCTGGATTAGGTCTGGCCCTTTATTGGGCTAAATGGGCGGCAAAGAAATAGTGTCAGGCAGCTGCCTGGCACTCCTCTATTGGTCTAACAAATTTATGATTTTATCCCGCTTTAAAATTACGATTTTGCTATCAGTTCAAAATTATGTTTTTACCCCCACTTAAAAATAAATTTACGCTTTCGCTCCCAGCTAAATATTTCAATTTTGCCCCCAGTTAAAAACTACGATTTTGTCCCGTTTCAATTTACAGTTTTGCCATTAGTTTTTTTCCCTTAAAATTACGATTTTCCCATCAGTTCAAAATTATGTTTTTACCCCCACTTAAAAATAAATTTACGCTTTTGCTCCCAGCTAAAAATTCCAATCTTGCCCTCAGTTCAAAATTACGATTTTGCCCCGTATAAATTTATAATTTTGCCATTAGTTTTTTTTTTCTAATAGTCAAGTTACGATTTTGCCCTCAACTTAAATTTACATTTTGCCCATCGTTTTTCTTTGTTTTATTGGTGAAATTACAATTTTACCCCAAGTGTAAAATTACAGTCGTGCCGGCAGCTTTCTGGCACTCCCCCGTTGGTCCATTTAATTTACGATTTATCCCCGAATTAAAATTATGATTTCACCCTCAGTTAAAAATTATGTTTTTCTCATCATTTTAGTTTTTTTAGCAAAGCTATAAAGGTTTTTTGTTTTAATTGATTTACTCGATTTAATTTTTTTTCATGTAAAGGAGCTGTCTAACACTGGCTCATTAGTTCTGAAACCTAAGCCCAAAATTACGGTCTTATCATTGTTTTTGTTTTTTTTTTTTTTTCCTAGCAAAATTATAGTAGTCTTTTTTTAATTGATTGAGAATTAATCGGTAATCACCCCGCAACACGGACGGGGCATCAACTAGTTTCTAACAATTCTTATATTTCAGTCATTTCAAGTTTCTATCATAACTTCTAAGATTGTATATTAATCAGGTAGGCATAACCTAATACCATATTCACCCTAAACCCACGAAAACATTAAAACTAATCACATATCCGAATACCCGTCCAAATGTATCGGGTTTTTCCATCAGGTTCGAATTCTTTTACGGGCAAACCCTCACTCCAAAAAAGTGAAACTACTTATCTCTTACCACTTGATTTATTTCCAAGTTGATCCTAACACTCTGAAAACAATATAAAAATCAAATACATAATATGCCTTTTTTTCAAAAACTTAACTGTAAATCTGTAATCTGTTTACATTTTCCTATATATTATCATTGTACAGATCTTTGTCATCTGTACTTTCATCATGCTCATGCTCATGTTCCACATAATCAGGGGATGCTGCTGCCTTTTCACTGCTGCTGCTACTGCCATTGTTGTCGGTTTCAGTACCATTTACTTCTGATTGCATGCTATCCATCATGCCCGACAAAGCCAGCCGTGGGTCCCACTCAAGAACATCATCAATGATGTTTGAAACCCGCTTCTGATACCTGAACCGCGTAAATATACACCCACATAAGTCAACAATTTCAAAAAACAATCATTCTTCAGATTCAGAACAATAGGTTTGATCAGTTAAAAAGAAACCTAGGCCTCAGTCATCCGAGGCTGTAAGAGGGGCGGTGAGGCTTCAGACCTTGTGAAAATTGTAAATTTTTAGGTTTTCTGGACTTTATTTTAGACCCATCCAGTGTTTATTGGGCTTAATTGGTGGGCCAACCCAATAGTTAACTTAAAAAAACATCTGTTAGGTTTAAAAAACCGAATCGCTAACAGCCTAACACAGCACGTAGAACAGGAAAAGGAAAAGAGTTATTAATTTGATTGATGAAGATGACGATGACGATCTAAATATGCTTGATGAAAACATTGAGGATGATGATGCGGAGGAAAACGAGTTCCTATCATCTATGTTAGATTCATAACATTATTAATTTAAGTTGTTCGAACTATTTTATAATGTTTGTTTTATGTTTAAACCTTGCTTGTTGAACTATTTATGATGTTTGTTTTATGTTAATTTGTGATTTTTATGAAATAGATATTTTTTTATTATTATTTTTTTTAATAATGTTTCGAGGCTTACGCCTCATGAGGCTAAGGGAAAACGCCTCGACGCCCATTTCTGCCTTTTTAAACGGTATAAATAATATAATCGCGGTCTTTATTATTAATGATAATTACCTGGCCCTTGCAGCCTCATCAGGGGCATGATGCCTCAAAAGTAGTATCGCGAGAACAGCCACAGTTGCATAGAAGATCCTTGCGGTTAACTTCGGTTTTTCCTCCTCGTCTTTTTGAGGCCAAAAACGGAAAAGTTCTCGCAGTGTTGCTTCCTCAGCAAGAATGTTGGGGAAAATCCAGATGCGCTTCCCGAGTAAAGTCCACGATACACCAAATATCAGGGCTCTCACTGTCAACATATAAATACAAGAATAATCCATTACTTGTTTATTTCAGATCACAGGTTTGTTTGTAGTTTGTTTATATTCGAACAAGCATAAAACTGCAAACAAATTCTGTACGAGTGTGTTTGTTGTATAATAAGAACCATAATGATACCACAAGTAATGATAATAGCAGAAGGGTTGAAAACAAACCAAACGTTCGGCGCATAGTTTGTGAACCGTTTGGCGCGAAGTTCGTTCGGTTAAATGAACAAACATGAACAGAGGCCGTGTTCGTTCATTTATGTTTGTGAACGTTCGGTAATGTGCTTGTTTGTGTTTGATAGTTCATTATTAGTGTTTTTAGTTTTTATATTTTATAAAATTCTGACAAATAAAATATTTGATTAGTGTCGGTGTTTATATATTCTATTCATGAACGCTTGTTTGTGTTTGTTTGTTTCCAATTGTGTTCATGAACATTAGTCTGTGACCATTCGTGTTCATCAACGTTCATTTTTGTTCGTTGCCTAAAATTAACAAACACAAACGAACACGAACAAGTTCATTTCCTTAACAAACAAACACGAACATAAAATCTCGTTCGGTAAGTGTTCATGAACAGTTCGTGAACACATTTCTTAACAAACGAACATGAACAAAGTCTTGTTCGGTTCGTTTGCAGTCCTAAATAGCAGTAATAAAAAAGGCCAAACAATTGCTTTTGGGACTATCAAAATTATAAAAGGCGGTCTAACAGAAAGATATAACGTCATGATATAGTCAAAAATGCAGTTTATAAAAGATTTCAATCAGACACAATGAAAGTCCACGTCATTGTTAAAAATGTGAATTTAAGCTAATCAGTAATTACAAGCATACGCGAGTAGCATTGCATGCACAAATCAAAGCAGCCAATGCTATAATTATCAGGCCATTAAAATCTCATAATATCAAACAGTACCAGTCCCACGTTAACAGTAAACACTTCGAAGAAATTAGAAAATCAGAACAAATAAACATACCCAAAAGCAGGCAAATTATAAGGAGAAGTATCCCCGCACACGAGTAGAGTATGAGCAGCTTTGCCTGGTGGGGATACACAGGGAACAAGCAGATTGCAAGAGTCAAAACAGGCCAAGATAACGATAGAAGTGTTTGCCATAGTGGACGCTTGTTTACAAACGTCCATGCAAAAAACGCATCATTATCAGAAAACTCCTGCTCCTGTAAACAAAATGGAATAAAAAAATAAAACTCAACACCAATCAACTTGCTAGGTGTGTGCACGTTTCGTTTCGGTTTTACGGTAAAACCGAAACCGTAACCAAAATGTTCAGTTTTCGGTTTTTGAAAACCGTTCGGTTTCGGTTTTTTCGGTTCAAAAATAAAAAAGTATAAACCAAGAGTTAAGAATCGTTCTTAAATGTTTACATTAAAGCTATTAAATTTAACCTTTTTAATTAATATTGTTCACATAAAACTAAGTTCCAAAGCTATTTTTATGTTTCTCCCAAAAAATTATTAAGACATTTGCTTTTATAATACTTTGAAAATCATTTGATTTTTATGTTAAATTTTGTTATTTATTGTAGGCAATGGATAAATTATTTCAAAGATAAATAAGTTAATATTTTTATTATAAATACTAAAAATCTAAAAACAAAATTAATAATTCCTAAATCAATATATATAAAATATTATAAAAATGATTTTTTAGGTTATTCGGTTTTTATAAAATGCAAAACCGTAACCAAACCGTAAATTTCGGTTCGTCTTTTTTCGGTTTTTTGTGCGGTTCGGTCTTTTTCGGTTTGGTAAATCGGTTTTTTCGGTTTCGGTTTGGTTTTCTGCTCACCCCTACAATTTGCCAACACTAGTTTCATCTTGGAGATGCGACCTTCACAAGTCAATAAGGTAGAGATTTATATAAGCAAACATATACGATTGATGTGAGCAATCCAAGTAGAGCAAATACAGCAATTGAATCAAAGAAACTTTTAAGCCAAAGAACAATAAAAACTTACAGGATATATCTCTAAATGAGCTGGCCACGTTGACAACTTTCTCTTTCCGGGACGTACGGTTTTTACGACGCGATCACAACGAACTAAAAGATTCTTGCTCAACAGCACATTGACAATATCTTCTACTTCTAGATGCCTGTCTGATTCTAAGATGTCTTTGAGCTCCGAATGATTTCTCAAAAAAGTAACAAAATCTTTTCCCCTAAAGTACTCAACACGAGTTTCCTGTAACACGGCCCACCTGGAAACCAAGTCTTTATGATCTCTCACTTTCTCGGCAAATAATTGGAAAACGTCTTTCTTGTTCGCTTGTTTCTGGTTTCAGAAGAGATATAAACCACAATTCAACTTAGTATCTTCAGATGTATTAAATTTATAATGTTATATAGTTAATTAAACAGTTGATATGCGTAAGGCACCTCGATAAAGATTTCTATGTCAGAACACATATAAGTGAAAGCAAACAACTGTGGAGATAAGCTGCAGTCTGACAAAATCACAGAATCGTAACTCTTAAGCTATACAGTTAATATCGGTCATATATCACCAATATATTGGTTATCAGTCTCCATGTAAAATATCGGTGTCAACTGTCAAATATCGCTCAGAATATTCCAAAACAATGCTTTTCAGTTATAACTCTAGATATGTGCGCACAGCAAAGCGATTTCTATCCCTACGAAACGTATGCACACTATAATTGATAAAAATAAAATCAGGTTTATTGAATATCCTTCGAAGCATGTTGTATTGAATAACAGCAGAGATCTCCATTTCAAATCAAATATGCACCTTAAAATGCTAGTAAGAAAGCATTATGTGATCCAGTTGTTAACAAAGTCCTATTACTGACAACAAATTTATAAATAATCAAGAAAATACATATAAACATTATTGATGATAAGGAGACTAAAAACTAACTCCTCTGAAAAATATTTTTGTGTCATTTCTCAGAATGATTGATTTACATCTATACCAACAGTGCTGATAACAAAACAAATATATAATGATAAGCATTAAACTGATTACTGACTTAACATCCCCAAATTATATATGCAAAGTTGCAAACCCAATAAACCAAGCATAACGATATGACATAATAGCATGAAATTTGAAATCTAATAACAATGCAACTACAAGGTCTCCCTTCTGCTGTTGTGAAAGTCCTATTGAAGACCATATATCCCTGTACTCTTTAGAAGAAGAGAAGATAAATACAACAAAAGAGAACCCTTATATCTAACAATCGGAAAGAAAATGCACTCCATCAAACACCTATTAGCTATAATTTATCTCCAAATAATAATCCAGCAAAACAAAAACTCCATTCCATAGTAGACAGAAAATGAATTTCCCCCCTCACTTAGGTCTCTCATATGCTACCCGACTAAACACAGTTGGGAACACCAAATGTATCCATAAGACACTAAGTAACAATTTTCCAGATAAACCAAAATTACACACACTCCAGGCATAACTTGGATACACTTTCTCCTCTAGTCCTCTCAAGTCCATCGACCCCATCCCAACCATAAACATACACGATGCACTCTTCAACATTAAACAAATAACAATTTCAAATTACAACATTAACTGCTTAATGCAAAACTGTAAAGCGACATAAGCCGAGTCCTCCAACTTAATCATAAACATCAAAAACCTCACCTCATAGTAACCTATCATGCAATCAACAACTCTTATAACCTAACAAAAACTCTTCAAAACCTAATACTCAATCACAATCAAAGTCAACTCACAACCAAAATCACTCACAAAACACTAACCTCAACCACATAAACCTCCACACAACACACATTCTCTAAAACATCTAACAAAACCTAACCGATCTACGAACAACAAATCATGATCGGAACGTAACGATTGGCATCACAATTCATAAACACATAATGCTGAACAATTAATGTAAAAATTATGCATAGAGAATACAGAATTATAGATCTGACGAAAGGCGATAAACACGAATAACGAAAGAGTGATGCGGATTGATGATAGTAGGATGAGATGTGTGAGAGATTAGAGAACGGATGTGAGGTGTTACCCTAGGTGGAGTATCGGTGGCCGGATCTCGACCGGCGGTGGTTTTAACGGCGGCGGAGGAACGCCGGGCCCGCTTCTTCTCGGCTCCGGCTTTCTTCATGTTAGTGAAAACTGAAAAGTTAAAGTGCAAGTGACCTAATTTTTTTTTGTTTTTTTCAGTTTTCGTGAATGTGTATATAGTAAGTATAGTGACTGCAACGTGGTTAACACGTTGTAACGCGTGCCAATGTGAGTTATATGTGAGTAATAATAATAATAATGTTATATTGCTGCTAATATAAATTTGAATTCGAATGATATTGTTGTTACCGTATCGTATTGGTTATATTCGGTGTTGGTATCGATACCTATTTTTTTCTTTTTCTAGTATCAGTGTTGGTATGGTATCTGTATTTTGGTCTATTTACCGGTAAATACCGCTACCAGTACCAAACCGATATATTCGGTACCGGTACCATGCTCATCCCTAGCTGTTAATATATTGCTGATAATATATTTGAAATTTAGGAAAAAAGTTTAGATTATAATAATTTACTAAATTATTAGACTCGTGTATTACACAGGTTTAAGGATATAAAATTATATATTATTTAATTTTACATAAGTGAATTTTTTTATCATAGATGACACAACCGTCGGTCATGTGTAGAAACCGATTCTTTTAGAAATAAACCAACTTTACATAGAAATTGTCCTATACTTTTATTTATCGTCACAAAACATAGGGCGAGAGAAACTGTCTTATTTTCAATTTAAACAGAACCTTCCTATTTGGCGGGATTAAACGAAATCTAGAAATAAACGTTCGAGTGCCAGTATTACTTCAGGATAATTTGAGTGCCTCAATAACCTGATCACCCAGTGATAGGACCTGTAGTCGAGTTCCATTACATAAACCATTCTTTGGATCAATATTTCTTGATAACGTCACTGGAACACTGACATTTGGTAATTATCAATGGTTTGACAAGCCTAAGAAAATAACTCCATTTAGGACATTTGGTGAGTATAGACTTGCATCAAAATTGTTAAGAATATATTTTATCCTTAAACAGTTAAACTTGTGAATTACACTGGTCTAATAACGTTAAAAGTGTTTTGAAAGCATGGAAGTAAACCGGTTTTCAAGTATCGGATTAACCTATTCTTTACCATTTGTATTATATAATATAAAATAATAATTTATTTAATAGATGTTTTAAACATATAGTAAAAAATTATTTTAAAGAAAAAGAAGGTGTTGTCACAGTGACATTATTTGAAATTGTTTATTATAAGTTGAATTATTATTAATGACTAATTATATATTTTAGATAAGTCAAAAGTAAATGATCAAAATATTTAAGTAAACAATAAAACATTTATAGGTATTAAGTTTTTAAGAAATTTTTCATTGTTTGTATTAATTAAATGTAACACCCCATTTTATAGACATATATATATATATATAGTGTCGGGATTTAGAGAAAACGGTATAAAGTGTGAGAACGGTGAGAACGCTTATGGATCGTCCGATTAAAACAATCTATGGACTAAATTGGACCGGTGGCATTTTCGTAAATAACATCAATTTTATTACGTGGACGCTTCTCATTAAGGGTAAAAAGGTCTTTAGACCTCTAAACCAAAACGCCATACTGATGAATAAAACGCCATTACAGACCAAAACACATCGCTATATAAACAAAAACATCCCAGACATAAAAACACATCCCCAAGAACCTGAAACGCCATGTTTTCTACTATATACCATTCTTTTTACAAACGCCAAAATCCCTAAAACATCAAACACAAACTACTCAAAAACGTCATATTTTCTACTATATACCATTCATCTTAGAAAACGCCAAAACACTCAAACATCAAAGATTCCAAAAAAATCGAAGGTTCTTTCAGATACACTATTTCCTCAGTAAAACGCCAAAAATGCCAAAGTTTCGGATAATGCATTCTTCCATGAGGTGATGTGACTCAAATAACATTTTGCTGCATCAGATGGACAAATCATAAACAAAAACATGCTGGGGTCAGACTAATGTAATTTTCTGTGTTTTGTTCTTGATGAATATTATAATGGCATGAAAAGACGAATAACACGAGTTGTTTGAAGATACATACTCAAACAAAAAACTTATGTCATTTGGTCTTTCCAAACGGCCACACAAACACAATCATGACTAAGTCAAACCACCAGCGAAACACGATTCAAAAGAAAAAAGAGACTGATGACAGTGAAGATTTGGAAGATGAAATGTTTTAATTTTTATTTTTTTGATTTTCTTTTTCTGTTGTTTGTTATGTATTTTTCAACTTATAATAAAAAAAATACATTATATTAATAAAACGCCAAACAGTCATAATGCATATGAAACGCCATAAATGGAGTAAAAACGCCAAAAACTCCCAAACTATAATGAAAGTAGTTTGCAGAAGAATTAATTAATAAAAGCTAAAAATGGAAAAAAAAAACGCCAAACTTGGGAGATGGAAAGTCTATGACCCTAAAAACTCATAAAAAGCTGAACAAAAAAGAGTAAAAAATAAACACAGAAACTGAAAAGACGGCTACTTTATTAATATCATTTATTATAAATAAAAATCCCGCCTAAACTACGCGCCAAAAACATCCTATAAGAGATACGTCTCTGCACAATCAACTAATCACAAAAACCAAAAATATAAACGCCAACTTTCCAAAAACCATTCACCTTAAAACGCCAAAAAAAAGATACTTAAAAAAGCCACATATGCAGAACCTCATTTCTTCTATATTGAGTATTGTTCTGAATGGATTCTACTCTGAGGTGGGTATCTCTATAAGTTTTTGCTGAATGAGATGGACAAATATTCATGAAAAAAAAGACTGATGATCATCATGTCACTTTGTTCTTGATGGATTAATTGATGCCATGAAGAGATGAATACATTCGAGCAGACGTTGGTGTTCAACATGTCACCAAACAAGTATATATCAAACCACAATAAAAGGGTCTACATAAGGTATTCAAAAAAGGTTCAAAACGCCAAAAGGATTAATAGAAGAGGCTGATGACAGTAAAGATTTGGATGAGAAATTAGATTATAATTTTTTTTCCATTTTCTATTGTTTGTTATCTAATTCTCTGTTGTTTAATATCTACTAATAAAAAACGCCAAAACGCCTGATAGTGTGAAAACATTAAGAACGGATGCTTGCAAAGCACGATGTTGGTATATAAAAACGCCAAAAACGCCAAAAAAGGATTACTGAAAAAATTAGCACTATAGGCCTGTATCCTAAATGACACAACACTTGATAAAAAAATAAAAAAAAATAAACATAAAAAAAAAATAACTGATGTTTTTTACATTATGGTCCTGCATCCTGATCTAAAAACAATAAAAAACGCCATAATGTTTAATATGATCCTGATGTAAAAACAATAAAAAACGCCGCATATTTATTAAACGCCAAAAAATGGAAAGGTGATGTAACACGCGTTTAAAAAAAGAAAATATAAAAGGACAAAATTAAAAAAATCAAACATCGTTTCATTTGAAAATTCAAGATTGTTGGCTGAAGGGTGTAAACTCAATAACATTTTGCTGCATGAGATGGACAAATCTTCAAGAAAAAGATGATGATGTCAGACTTTGTGCTTCCAAACGGCGATGATGTCTGTCGTTAGTGACATGCAAAAACCGAAATGAACTAGTAGCTAGAGTAAGTCGGATATCGAACCAGAGGAGGATTGTGGAAAGTGTGTAATGCTCAGTTTTAATTAACTACTATAGAAAAAGTAAAACTCAATTGTGGATTTGATTGGTTATGAGAAACAGCTAAATTAACGAACTAAAATTGAGATTTAAATCAATAGGAGAGAAGATGGTTCCTCCAGATTTCAGGTTTTACAGTTAGCTTCAACTGTGTGTTTAATCGTGACCTACATATGTCGCAACCCCCGCCCCCTATCTGTCCCGGGAACGGGCGGCCGCGAGACCATTTTTGGTGGTATCATTTTGTTTATCATTTTGGCAGCGGAAATTTCATCAGGACCGTAGTTAGGAAATATTTATCAGAGTAAATACCACACTTTTATAATATTAAACATATTGGGATAAAACCCAAGTTTTTATTACAAACATTTTCATAGGGAAAATCCCCATTTTATTGAATAAAACATCTTCTTTTATTTAGGTAACTTTTATAGCCACTTTTTTCCAAGCCTTCAATGCTGTCCAGCTGACTTCTAGTTGGCTTTCACATTTTGTTACCTGAAACGCGTTTAAAACATTTTGTCAGTGGGAAATACTGGTGAGTGAATCCCAGTTTAATCAAGAAGAGTTTTATCCTTAAACAGTATTGAGGGCGATTACAATGTTTATGTCTAGGCAATTACTCATTCAGTACTGTCAATCCTGACTTGTGGGTCATATTACACATTGGCTAACTCTTTGTCCAATGGTAACGTATTCCACATTTTGTATACAAAACCCCAACTTACCGGCAGTAATTGAAGAACTACAAAGACTCAATCACTGCTTAATCACATTGTAAAATAATTAAGGTTTTGTAAAAACAGTTTACAAAAAGGAGATTACTCATATTGCTGTCTTAGGTTTTCTGTAAGGGTTTCCTGGTGATTATCTATAATTTACACAAATGCACATATGTTAGTAAAATAACCCATTATTTACATTAGTAATACCATCCCCGAGACGGCATTCTAACGACTACGTCGGGCAGAACCTCGACAGCCGTTACAGAACCCTGGATCTATCGGGCAGCGTATCTAATACGTAACCGGGGTTATAATACTTACATCGGGGTAGAACTTCATTAATTAGGGGGGTATTATACACGAGAATTATGCCTACTATGTGAAAATTGAGAGAAAGAAAAGATCGTGAGCGAGTTTCGACTGAAGGCCCGAGCTCCAATTTATAGGGGCTGATTTTGGGGTCCCTCGCGGGCCGCGTAGACTTAGAGGGAGTCTTACGCGGCCCGCGTTATAGAGTGTCTAGGCCGTAGCCTTGTCCGGTCACGAGTATAGGTCCAACATGTGCTGCCACGTGGCAGCACGGGTGATGCCTCGTTGATGATCGCTCGCGGCCCGCGTAGGAAGTAGCCAAAGGCTACGCGGCCCGTGACAGCCTCAATTTTCTTGTTTTTATTTTATTTTTAATGATATATCGTATTTTGGGCTCGGTTTTCACATACGGGGTGTATTTTAGGACATATTGGAATATTTTAATATAGATTAGGGTGTTAGAAAAATTCAGGAGGGTTGTTATAACATAGACATAGGTGTTAATTTTGATTAACTAATTGTGATAACCAACGACTAAGTACTCCGGTCAATACATAACGGGAGGTTATCGAATGATTATCAATTACAATTACAAACCCTAACCCCATGTCAAATATATCCCAATTACTAGAACTCTCGGGAACTGAATGCTTAGAAATTAAGGTTTAAATAAGTGCAACTGTTTACAATCAATAAACCAAATCAATGGTGAAAAGCATCGAATGCTTAGATCACCAAGTTAAAACGATTGTTGCAAACACATAGCATCAATTAACTTACCAAAACCCTCCATCTGGAGGAAACCATAGAAGTTTAGCTGCTCATCTCGCACAAAAGATCTTCAAAAGCTTGAACAACTGATGAATTCATGATTGATTCGGCAAGTAATGGAAGAATTATGATGATGATGATGTGATTTGGAGGCCAAAAGTTGGATATCTTGCTGCCTAATTCGTCTCCCAATATGATGTGTGTGAAAAATTAGGGTTAAAACCCTTTTAAACACCTACAGTACGCTGCCTCCCATAAATTTCGCCACTGAACCGTGGCTCACAGTTCATACAGTGGGCACGGTTTACCTTTGCTGCGCTAACAGGGATTCTGAACAGGGAGTCACAGTCTACGCTGGGGGTCACAGTATAGACCTGCTGTTGGTTTTATAACTATACACTCCTGAACCGTGACCCATGGTTTACAAACCATGGGTAAAAACGTGAATTGCTTAGCTTTTCTCCAACAATTGTGCAACTTTCATAAAATGGCAAGATTGGTCCCCCAACTAAACTCCCATCATTTTCTTAACATATACCCATTATATAACTTTCGTTTAATAACCAGGAGACCCCTTAAACTTCAATATCTCTTGTTTCTTCATATTTCAACCATCATTAATCTTTCAATTAATTACCAAACGGCCCCTATACTTTGTAGACTCTTGTTTCTTGCACATTTAGGCACAAAGCAACTTCCAATTAAGTACCGAATGGTCCCTGAACTTTGTTCTTCCATGTTTCTTGTATTCTCAAGTTATTTTCCCAACCGAACAAATTCCGAATCCATACCGAAAGCTGCAATAACCATTCCAATGCATTTCAATCCATCTCTAACCATCATAACTTCACCGAATTACGTGTTTAACCTGCAAAACAACGAATACTCATAGTTATCTCATTCAAGGCAAGTAACACATAAAACACATACATAACTCACGAAATAGGCACTTTAAAACTCGGGTTTCACCCTCTCCATCACATTCCCACACTTGCCTTTGTTTGTCCCAAAGCAAACCAACTAGAACTAGTCACCATAGCAACAACACCTCTAAACCCCTTAACCGATTCAACCTGTTTAGTCACAAGTCATACCCGTCCCATAGACTAACACATTCGAGATTGACAGTCTGGAAAGCAAATCATGTAACTTTAAAACTCAAGACTTGTCTATCTAAAACTAACATGTTTATAATTCAATCACATGCTACACACCCCTCACAATATACTCTCCTCTCGGGTTAATATCTGGACTAGCGTGTAATGTGCTAGTATATAAACACTCAATAAGCAAACATGAAATCCTGCAATCATAAGCTTGTATGACAATCACACCTCCACTATATCATCTAACCTGGCACATATCAAAAGGACTTTCGGGTTTTGGGCTTAAGCGAAGGCAGGAATTTTTTTTAGGTTCTTTTTCTTTTCTAATTGGCTCACAAACAATAACCAAACCGTTATAACTTTATTCAAACACAACTTTGGGTTGAATTTTACCCAAACAACTAAACCACATTCAACACTTTGCTTTTTGTTATTTTCTTTTTCATTTTTCATAAATATATTTTTTTTCTTTTTCTTCTTTTTTTTTCAAAACTCATAACATTGTCATTCACGGTCGGTTTTTCACAATAGACAATAGGCGAACAAACGAAAGGTAATTAGGCTCAACAGGGCTACTAAGGGAAATGGGTGAATAACACAAAAGAAACACAACCACAAAAGGGTGTAACAGGGAATCCTAATGCATTTATCATCTATGTGCACCTGTCAAACTCACAGTCTCAGCATGCATCGAATCATACAGGTTCTAACACAGAATAACATGTAGCCTGCACTCAACAAATGAATTCATAATATAAATCATTCTATCAATTCTACAGGCTCAAGATCTCACCAAGAAAAGGTAAAAAGGGATACCGACATGTAGCATATGCAATTAAAACATGTTACCCCTAGATAAACATCTCTTTTCAACTCATTTCCTATAAAACACTTGTCAAACCTACTCTCATGAAACTTAAAGGGACAACCATGACAAGGGACTAATCTAGTCTACTACCGATAAGAAGCCTATTAGTGATTGAAACTTTAGGTTTTCGTATCCAATTAGCTTGTTTAAGGCAATGAAAAATTTTAAAATTTTCAAAATTTTCAATTTTTCTCAATTTTCATCGATATCCAATCACTTTTCAATCTCTTCAAGCTTTATCCACAAATCCCTTCCCAGGCTTCCACATCCCCACACTTGGGATACATTGTCCCCAATGTATGGTGCTTTTAAAACATAAGCCCGGGAAAACAAACCAACAACCCTCAATGAGCAGCTAACTCATAACAAAACAACCAAAACACATCCCTAAACAAAACAAAGTTCACACCACCAAAAACAACAAAACACACCAAAAACAAAGTAAGATAGATAAACACATGCACCTGATCATGTGTCTGCAGTGATGCGGCTGTTGAGCTTTAACCAGAATAGACGCATTCCATAGATTCTTCGATATCTCACCGGGGATGTTGCAAAACATCCCCACACTTGAATTGTTGCATCCGTGATGATTGAATCAAGAACCTGTCAAAACACAACCACACCAAAATGAACCAAACCAAACCAAAGTACAATACTCTACATCCTCGGGCTGCCTCCAGACAGCGCTAAGTTTTAGGTCTTTAGCCAGACCGTACCTGATGTGCTCAGGGAGGTTCATCTGAACGCTTGCCTCCCCATTTCTCTCCATACACCATTGTCCAATCTTGTTGGAGGTTCGCAGCTCCACGCCAGTTGGGTTCAACCTCAGCCTTGTTACCCCACTCACTCCCACCATCGGGTGGTTTTCCTTCATTTGCTCTTCCTCTCACAGTTGTCTTATTCACCTGACTTCCATCACTCTTCAACTCGGACTTGTACAACGCAACATCACTCGCATTTAACCTGACTATGCTAACACTTGAAACAAATTCGTTAGTAGCACCTGTATAACTCAAATCAGCAAGAAGATCGTAAGATATGGTTTTTAAAAACACATTAAAGTATAATTTATGATTCTCATAGCTCATGGTAACCATCCCATTCCTGCAATCAATTTGGGCGTTGGCTGTATACAGAAAAGGGCGGCCCAAAACTACTTGTGGCTGCTCATAAATCCGTGACGGAGCATAATCAACACCATAAAATCGACCGAGTAGTAAAACTCGCCCAATTGTATCACCACGTCTTTCACAACACCTCGGGGTTGTTTCCAACTCGAATCCGCAAATACTGCCATTTGATCAATTGCGTGTAACGGACCAAAGTCGTACTGGTCATAAAGGCTACCGGGAAGAACACTCATCCCAGCTCCATAATCCAACAATGCCTTGTGAATTTTGAACTTTCCAACTCGAATCGGGATGACCGGCTCTCCTGAGTCACACCTATCTCCATCCTCCTTTGCACCACTTAAACCTGCAATCACATGGGAAACAGAAGAAGTAAAAAATTTATCATTCAAATTGTTTTTAGGAACGAAACTTACCCTGCTGACTGGTATATTCTTCCCGTGCTTGGGGTTCTATAAGGACCTGCACAAAAATGTCCTAAACACCCCGTAAGTGAAAACCCGAACCCCTAAAACCCTAAACTTCATGAAAAATCAAGAAAATCAAATTTTATTAGTTGGTCGCGGGCCACGTAAGAGTTAAGCCAGGCTTACGCGGGGCGCGACAGCCTTGCAATTCTCCGGATAAGCTTTAGGCTACGTGGCAGACCTACGCCATGACACGGCAGCCCTAGCTGTAGCTAGGGTGGCCCTCGCGGGCCGCGAAGGACTCCCTTCAGGCTTACACGGGCTGCGTAAAACTCAAAATTTTGCTATAAATGGGACGTTGCATGGCCTTCACTGTCTGTTCGAAAATTTCCTTCAAAAACGTAACATTCTGATAAAAATCGAGTGTTTAAGGGTTGAAACGCTGCTACGATCACAGGGTAATAACTCGATCACTGCTACGATACGATGTCCGATCTATTAAAACTGATCCGATGGATGTTTAAGTGCTGCCTGAATTTGGGCTATACTTTGTCATTCGTCGTGAGGGTTTTGGTTTCGTGAATTTATCGTAAATGTTGTATTAAGTTACTAACCTAGTCTCGTTTGCATTATTTAACTAGGTTACCAGGCTTAATCTGTAGGCAAAATCTGTCCAGTTAAACTTGCAATGTGAGTCATTCTCTTTTTACCAGATTATTTCCAAAACCCTATTTATTTTCAAAGTTATAGTTACAGGGATTAAGTCTTTATAATCTTCAATTACAGCCGGTATGTGGGGTTTTGTATACATTACTTGATAACTGTCACCATTGGACAACGGGTTAGCCAATGGGTGATATGACCATAGTCACAGATATGGTCGAGTGGCAAATACCGTTGGGTAATTGGTTGATATAAACATTGCAATCGTCTTTAATACTGTAATTTATAACAATGTGTCGTTTTGTGCACATTGAATGACTTGCCAGTATTTCCCCGCTAATAAAATCTTTTTAAACATGTTTCAGGTGATTTACTGTGAACAAGGAAAAGTGCCGCGTGGCACTACCAGCTTGATTGAAGTGGCTCAGTAAATAAATAAACATGTTTTTGTAAACAGGGGATTTCTCCACTGAAATTCCTTTATTGTAAATTACGGGATTGTCCCGAAACTTGAAATAAAATAATTGGGTATTTTCAGTTTAAATGATCCTGTTAAAATTTTCGCTGCCAAATTAAATACTAATACCACGGGTTTTCTGTCCCACGGCGTTCGAACCAGGAAACTGGGTCGGGGGCCATGACAGAAAAATGTGGTATCAGAGCCACTGATTTAAGCCAATTAAGTATTTAGAAATACTTAATTTTTCAGATTGCCATTTTGTGATTCTGTGAAAATTTAATTTACAATAAATAAAATTTTAATTTGGATTTTTGTGTGTTTCTTCATGTGTGCTAACAGCATGAATGAACTGTCGGAGGCACTCCGAAACTTTACCATCCATACAACCGATATGGATACAACAGGAACCCAATCCGGCCATCAAGCGGATACTGAGGAGCCACTAGTATTCCAGGCCCAGCCCCAGGAGAAACCCAAGCCTTAAAAGAGGAGAAGACTCCTGGACTGGAAACGCGGACGAAGGAAGAAGCCAGCCGCCCAAAAGGTGAAAAAGACAGAGGATCCAAAAGACAAAGACAAAGGAAAAGGAAAGGAAGTAGGAGAAAGTTCCGGTCAAGCCCAGGAGATGCCACCTTGGGAGGAGCTTGATAGGAAACTGGCGAATTGTGACCTTATCGGACCTGCTGACGAAACCCTTTTCAACTTCCCTGCCCAATCACAACTTCCAATTAATTTGGAACCTGATATTCCAGACCCCATTGTCAACCCCCAACCTGTTACAGGCCAGCTGGAAGAATGGTGGACGAGCGACTTTCATTTTCAGAACTTCATGAATAACCACAATGTTTACTTTCCCCAGTTTGATCCTGAACCTGCACCTTTTCCACCCATGAACCCGGAAAACATTGCCGAGCTACGCCGCTACGGCGAGGAACTGGTGGATGCGGGAAATCAGATTTGGGAAGTGGGGGAAAACATCACGTGGAAGTACGACGAGATGGAGCGTCGTTTCTGAAAAGCCGGTTAACTGAAGTTGAAAAAGTCTTTTTTGTATAATATTAATATGTGAAAAAATATATATATAATAAATATATATATATATAAATAATAATAAAATATGTATAATAATAATATAATATTAACTAAAAATAAAATCTTTGTAAAATAGATGGTGTGTACTGATGCATAAATATTATATAAATAAAAATGTCGCAAGGTCGACAATTTTGGCTATATGTGTTGACATGATTATGTGTGATTGCTTTATTGTGTTTGATTGCCATCCATTATGTGACAATAATATATATATTTTTAATGATTCAGATGGAAAATGCGGAAAACCAACCGGTAAACGAAGTTAACCAATCCGAACAAAATAATGAAGACCATTTTCTTAATAGGCAAGATATAGAAAATATTGTTGCTCAGGGAATAGCCAATGCTATCCCGGCAATTGTTGCTGCCATTAAGAACCCTGTTGAACCTTCCCAAGCCAACCATAGCAAGCGCACACGCGACGATAATTTCAGTAACAGTGTAAATGGAGGCGACAATAATGATAATAATGTGGTCCAGGCCCCATTTCTTAAGAAAATGAAAGTTACAACACCTGGTTGCACTTATAAAGAACTCCTTGCTTGTAAGCCGGTAGAGTTTGCAGGCAATAAAGGGGCAACTGCCGCACTGCGTTGGTTAGAAAAGACCGAAGCAGTAATTAAAATCAGTAAATGCGCAGAGGAAGACAAGGTTATGTATGCATCCCACCTTTTCAAGGAAGAGGCGTTAGAATGGTGGAATACGGTGCTGCAAGCCAAGGGAAGTGACGTGGCTTATGCCATGAGCTGGGAGGAATTTAAGGAATTGGTGGAAAGGAAATTTTGTCCCTCCTACGAAAAGGAACAAATGACAAATAAGTTCCTGAATCACCAGATGGTGGACGTGGATTGTCGGGGGTATACTTCGAAATTTTTCGAGTATGCTAGAATTGTACCAACTCTGGCCTCGCCAGAACCGGTGCTTATTTCTCGCTATATTTGGGGACTAATTAGCGAAATTCATGATATAGTCAAAGATGCGAGACCCCACACAATTGATGATGCTGTCGAACTGGCCAACACCTTGACTGACGGTCTGGTGCGCACGAGAGAAGAAAATAGGAAAAAGGAATTGGCCCAAAAGATTACCCAAGGATTTCGTGGGGGTAATAATAGTAGTAATTTCAAGAAAAAGGGAACTGGGCAATCTTCCGCACCTCCATTCTGCAGAAACTGTCGAAAGAAACATTTTGGTAAACATGGTTTCCAAGGCCGAGTACTCCCCGAGTAGTCGCTACAAGGTAGGTTGCAGAGGCGACTTTCTCTAACTCCTCCTAATTACTCGGAATCGATTAAACGCGCTCAAACTCGGCCAATTCGGGCCGAGTTTGACTTAAAAATAATAAAACATAATTTATATGACTATCATATTAAATAATAAAATATCATTTTCACGTATTTTATTAAAAATATTAGTAAATTTATGTTATTAGACATATAGTTAATTTCCGAAAACTAATTTCTTTATAATTTAACATGTCCGAGTACTCCCCGAGTACTCTCCGCCTATGCCGAGTACTCTCAACTCCCCGGTCGACCAACTAGGGAGCGCCTAGCGACTTTTGCAACCATGGGTAAATGTCAAGAGAAGTGTAATTTCTACAAGGCACCGGGGCACCGAGAGGAGGAGTGCATGAAGAAATCAACGATTTGCTTCAATTGCGGAGAAGCTGGGCAGTTTAGACCAGAATGCCCAAAATTGGTCAAACCCTCTGATAACAAGGCCAAACCTGCTGAAGGAACTAATAAGAAGAATGCAAGAGCCTTCCAGCTAACTACCCAGGAAGCATATCTGATTCCAGATGTGATAGCCGGTACGTTTCTTGTACATGACGTTTACGCAAAAGTATTATTTGACTCTGGTGCAAACCAAAGTTTTATAAATACTTCATTCTGCCAAGCTCTTAAGCAACCTTTAACCAAACTTAGGCAGATTTATACGGTGGAAACGGTAGATGGAAATTCTGTTAATATAGATAAGGTTCTTCAAGGAGAAAAGATAGAACTTTCAGGCCATAAATTTTCTGCAAACCTGCTACCTATGAATTTAGCCGGATTCGATGTGGTGTTAGGAATGGATTGGTTAGTAGCCAACCATGCTCGAATCCTCTGTGATAAGAATTCCATAGAAATTCATACACCCACAGGAGAAGTAATTTTGATTACAGGAGATAAGCCACGTGAACCAATGAAGTTCATTTCAGTAATGAAAGTTGCTAGTTATGAACGAAAACAAGGAATAGTGTATATGATTTCGGTAATCATTAACACTAAAAGTAAGGAACTAAAGGAAATTCCAGTAGTATCAGAATACCCGAATGTATTCCCAGAAGAGCTACCTGGACTACCTCCAGATAGAGAAGTAGAGTTTAGAATTATCTAATTCCTGGAACTACACCAATAGCTAAGGCACCCTATCGATTAGCACCCACAGAAATGTTAGAACTGAAGAAGCAGTTAGATGAATTGCTAAGCAAAGGATTTATACAACCTAGTTCATCCCCTTGGGGAGCACCAGTGTTGTTTGTGAAAAAAAAGGATGGTTCAATGCGGATGTGTATCGATCATAGGGAATTGAATAAGGTTACAATTAAGAATCGATACCCATTACCTAGGATTGATGATCTTTTCGATCAACTTCAGGGAGCTAGATACTTCTCTAAGATAGACTTGCGTTCCGAATATCATCAATTGAAGGTACAAGAAGAAGACATACCTAAAACTGCTTTCAGGAAAAGGTATGGTCACTACTAGTTTACAGTCATGCCATTTGGATTAACGAATGCTCCTGCAGCATTTATGGACATGATGAATAGGATCTGTCAACCGTATTTGGATAAATTCGTAATTGTCTTCATCGACGATATACTTATTTATTCCAAAAGCCAGAACGAACATTGTGAGCACCTGCATGCACTTTTAACCTTATTAAAGAAGGAGAAGCTTTATGCCAAATTTTCGAAGTGTGAATTTTGGCTACAAGAGTTGCAATTTTTAGGACACATGGTAAATCACGAAGGCATTCACGTGGATCCCTCCAAGATAGAAGCAATCACAAATTGGAAGGTCCCACAATCAGCTAACGAAGTTAGAAGTTTTCTGGGATTAGCTGGATACTACAGGCACTTCATTAAAGATTTTTCAAAAATAGTTGTTCTATTAACTAAACTAACCTGTAAAACATTTAAGTTTGAATGGGGACCTAAGCAAGAAGAGGCCTTTAGGATTTTAAAGCAAAGATTAACAAATGCCCCAATTCTAGCCTTACCAGACGGAACCGAAGATTTTGAAGTCTTCTGCGACGCTTCTAAGTTGGGATTAGGATGTGTGCTAATGCAGCGCAAAAAGGTAATTGCGTATGCATCAAGGCAGTTGAAAAAGCACGAGGAAAATTATACGACTCATGATTTAGAATTAGGAGCAATAATTTTTGCCCTTAAAATCTGGAATCATTATCTGTACGGGAGTAAGTTTACATTCTATACAGATCATAAAAGTTTAAGATACATATTTGGGCAGAAAGAATTAAACATGAGGCAAAGAAGATGGATGAAAATTCTAAGTGACTATGACTGTGATATTCAATATCATGAAGGGAAGGTAAATGTAGTAGCAGATGCCTTAAGTCATAAGTATCATGAAAAGCAAAGGCAAGTTCGTGCTCTTAGATTAAATCTCCAATTAGATTTAATGGAACAACTGAAGAACGTTCAAGAAACGGCAATCAAGGATGATGCTCAAGGAATGAAAGGACGAATAAAGAAATTAGAGCAAGGGACTGATGGAATTTGGAGATTCCATAAGAAAAGGATTTGGGTACCTAGGCAAGGAAATTTAAGAGATAAAATTTTAGAGGAAGCCCATAAATCTAGGTATACAATGCACCCTGGTAATAATAAGATGTACCAAGATTTAAGGAATAACTTCTGATGGATAGGAATGAAAAAAGACATAACTAGATACGTTTCTAAGTGTCTAACTTGTTCACAAGTTAAGGCAGAGCACCAGAAACCTTCAGGGTTACTTCAACAATTAGAAGTGCCTGTATGGAAATTGGAACTAATAACAATGGACTTTGTTACTAAGTTACCCAAAACTAGGAAAGGTAATGATGCAATCTGGGTGATTGTAGATCGATTAACCAGATCAACTCATTTCCTGCCAATGAAAGAGACCTTTGGCATGGAAAGATTAGCAAAGTTGTACGTAGATGAGGTAGTATCCTTACATGGAGTCCCAATCTCCATTGTGTCAGATAGGGATAGTCGTTTCACTTCGCATTTTTGGACAAGTTTTCAAGAAGCAATGGTGACACGACTAAATTTAAGTACTGCATACCATCCCCAAACAGATGGACAAAGTGAAAGAATGATTGAAACCCTTGAAGACATGCTCAGAGCATGTGTAATCGACTTCGGTGGAAATTGGGATGACCATTTACCACTAATAGAATTCTCCTATAACAATAGTTACCACACCAGCATCAATGCTGCCCCGTTCGAAGCACTGTATGGACGAAAGTGCCGAACTCCAGTATGCTGGGCAGAAATAGGAGAAAGTCAATTATTAGGTCCCGAGATTGTACAGGAAACCACTGACAAGATAACTCAAATCAAGGAAAGACTGAAAACGGCTCGAGATCGCCAGAAGAGTTATGCAGACAATCGACGCAAGCCGCTGGAATTCCAAGTTGGGGATAAAGTACTATTAAAAGTTTCTCCTTGGAAAGGGGTAGTTTGGTTCGGTAAGAAGGGAAAGCTAAGTCCAAGATACATAGGCCCATTCACAGTTACCCAACGAATAGGACCAGTTGCCTATCGACTGCAACTACCAGAAGAGCTAGCCGGGGTACATAATGTGTTTCATGTACCTAACCTTAAGAAATGTTTGTCTGACGAATCACTAGTAGTACCTCTTCAAGATATAGAGGTAAATGAAAAGTTGAAATTTGTTGAGAAACCTCTCCAAATAGAGGACAGAAAGGTCAAATTCCTCAAACACAAGAGATTGGTACTGGTCAAAGTAAAATGGGATTCAAAAAGAGGACCGGAGTACACATGGGAACAGGAATCGAAAATGAAGCGAAAATATCCTCACTTGTTCCAGTAAATCTCGAGGAAGAGATTTTAAATAAGGTGGGGAGGATATAAGGACCTGCACAAAAATGTCCTAAAACACCGCATAAGTGAAAACCCGAACCACTAAAACCCTAAACTTCATGAAAAATCAAGAAAATCAAATTTTATTAGTTGGTCGCGGGCCGCGTAAGAGTTAAGCCAGGCTTACGCGGGGCGCGGCAACCTTGCAATTCTCCGGATAAGCTTTAGGCCACGTGTTAGACACGTGGCAGACCTACGTCATGACACGGCAGCCCTAGCCGTAGCTAGGGTGGCCCTCGCGGGCCGCAAAGGACTCCCTTCAGGCTTACGCGGGGCGCGTAAAACTCAAAATTTTGCTATAAATGGGACGTTGCATGGCCTTCACTGTCTGTTCGAAAATTTCCGTAAAAAACGTAACATTCAGCTAAAAATCGAGTGTTTAAGGGTTGAAATGCTGCTACGATCACAGGGTAATAACTCGATCACTGCTATGATACAATGTCCGATCGATTGAAACCGATCCGATGGATGTTTAAGTGCTGCCTAAATTCGGGCTATACTTTGTCATTCGTCGTGAGGGTTTTGGTTTCGTGAATTTATCGTAAATGTTGTATTAAGTTACTAACCTAGTCTCGTTTGCATTATTTAACTAGGTTATCAGGCTTAATCTGTAGGCAAAATCTGTCCAGTTAAACTTGCAATGTGAGTCATTCTCTTTTTACCAAATTATTTCCAAAACCCTATTTATTTTCAAAGTTATAGTTACAGGGATTAAGTCTTTGTAATATTCAATTACAGCCGGTATGTGGGGTTTTGTATACATTACTTGATAGCCGTCACCATTGGACAACGGGTTAGCCAATTGGTGATATGACCATAGTCACAGATACGGTCGAGTGACAAATACCGTTGGGTAATTGGTTGATATAAACATTGTAATCGCCCTTAATACTGTAATTTATAACAATGTGTCATTTTGTGCAAATTGAATGACTCGCCAGTATTTCCCCGCTAATAAAATATTTTTAAACATGTTTCAGGTGATTTACTGTGAACAAGGAAAAGTGCCGCGTAGCACTACCAGCTTGATTGAAGTGGCTCAGTAAATAAATAAACATGTTTTTGTAAACAGGGGATTTCTCCAGTGAAATTCCTTTATTGTAAATTACGGGATTGTCCCGAAACTTGAAATAAAATAATTGGGTATTTTCAGTTTAAATGATCCTGTTAAAATTTCCGCTGCCAAATTAAATACTAATACCACGGGTTTTTGTCCCGCGGCGTTCGAACCAGGAAACTGGGTCGGGGGCCGTGACAGGTTCATTTGAGTGTCACTGGGAAGCTTCCCGTTTTGCTGTTTCAACTCCTTCATCTTAGTTGCAAGCTGGCCCATCTGTGTAGTTAATGATTGAATGGCCTTGTCTCGCACCTCATCCTTTTGAGCACGGTTTTGTAAATCAAGCCTTTGATTTTGTAAATCAAGTTGAATTGCTTTCAACATCTCCATCATATCATTATTCCCCGAAGCGTTAGAAGACCCAGCTGGTCCTCTTTGATTATTTTGGTAGTCACCTTGAAATCGGTTCTGATTGAAATTCTTTTGACCACCAGATTGATTGTTGCCTTTAAATCCCGGATTTAGCTGATTATTCGTATTCCCATAACTGAAATTAGGATGATTTCTAAGGCCTGAGTGATATGTGTTTGACTGCATGTTGAAGTTTCTTCCACCGCCCCCACCTTGCATAAAATTCACATCCTCACCTTCATCATGAATGGTCGGGCATTGATCCGCTATATGCCCTAAGTCCCCACAATGTCCACACATCAGAAACTGACCACTTACATCCGGTGGATTCTCTAATGCTCTCACTGTCGAATGTCATGCACTTCTAGAAGATTGAGCTTTGCGTTTTGACACCCTTGCGGTTCTTTAGTGATATTCCCAGTCATCCTCTTCGTAATTTGTTCCAAAAGTACCATTGGATATTGAATTCACATCCCTTGCATCTTCATCTGTTAGGCCTTCATGAAATGCATTCATAAGCTCCCACAGATATATGCCGTGATGTGGACAGTTCTTGAGCATCATTTTAAAGCGATTGAACGCTTCGTGAAATAACTCACCGGGCTGTTGTCGAAACCCCCGAATATCCTTCCTGGCGTTGTTAGTACGCAAATGAGTATAGAATTCATCTAAAAACTGTTGCTGCATGTTGCCCCATGTGAATATCAAAGCTGACGGTAGTGAATGGAACCATTGCTGCGCTTTGTCTTCGAGTGTGAATTGGAAGAGTACCAAATTCACATCATCAGCTGAGAATCCTTGACTGCTGATTGTGTTACAACGTGCATCATATGCAGCAATGTGTAGATATGGTTCTTCATGTGCGTGACCATGAAACTTAGGCAGACTGGATATTGATTGTGTCCGTACCTCGAATGACCGCCCTCCTTGTAATTGTGGGATCACAACCAGTGATGGGTTGTTAGCTATAGCAGGCCTGAAGTGGCTCTCGATACCTCGAATTGGACCCTGATCATTTCACCATGGAATACCTTCCGGTAAATTCACCGGTCGGTATAAGTTTCGCGGCAGTGGTCTTGCCTGACCCGGCATCTGAGGTACCGGTGGTGGTAATGGAATATCCACCACTGGCCTTCTCGTAATAGGCTGCTGATTAATTGGATCAGGTTGATGATATTGCTGCTGCATCTGTATCGGTTGCACCTGCGGTTGTTGATATGGAACTTGTTGAATTGGTACTTGCTGTTGCTGCACAATTGTTTGATAACCCAAGTTCCCTTGATTAACTCTTCCGTATCCACCCGCTCCAGCTGTGTGCCTCTCGTAACTTCCCGTATTAACCACTTGTCTCTCGTTTTGACCCACGTAATTATCATATTCCTCAAATCCATCTTCAAAATCCCCTGAATTATTTCCTTGATCATAAATGGTTAATCAGTAAAGATGTGGCATTGGCTGACTTTGTTGTGAAATAACCGGTATGGCGGCTGGTGGAATTGATGTTGCATTAGGTGCTTGAGTCTGACTCGGTGATGGAGTGTCATCAGGAATGATTCTAACATAAGGAGACGACTGCTGTATATTGGCAGTCTGGGTTGTAACTGGGTATTGAAGAGATGTTGCTTGGGTGGAAGTTGGTTGACTGTTATCAAAGTTTGGGAAAAAGGTTGAGAATGATGGTACTGGAGATGTAGAGGTAGGTTGTGTAGACTGTGGTGGTGGTGGCGGTGGAACTGGTATGGTAGTGTTGGGTGAAGGGTGAGTAGGTGATGGTGAGAATTGTTGCTATGGAAGTGGGTTTTGCGGTTGTTTTTCCGGAGTCGCTGAGTTCTCCATTGTCTTAAGTGTTGGTGATTGTAAAATCTTGTTCTCACGATGTATCACTCTCTGTGTATGCTTCACTGTTCTCTCGATCTCTGGGTCGAACACTAATGGTGATGACTTCCCGGAATTTCGAGTATGATGCATACACTTTCTAGATCACCTGCACACACAAAAAAAAAAACAAGAAAACCTCGCGTAAATCAGAACAAAACAGAGTAAAACTATTTTTGAATTTTTGTATATTTTACTAAAACTAGAACTTAACACTAAGCACTTTGCGCACGCCTCCCCGGCAACGGCGCCATTTTGACGTATGTCGTTAGTGACATGCAAAAACCGAAAAAAACTAGTAGCTAGAGTAAGTCGGATATCGAACCAGAGGAGGATTGTGGAAAGTGTGTAATGCTCAATTTTAATTAACTACTATAGAAAAAGTAAAACTCAATTGTGGATTTGATTGGTTATGAGAAACAGCTAAATTAACGAACTAAAATTGAGATTTAAATCAACAGGAGAGAAGATGGTTCCTCCAGATTTCAGGTTTTACAGTTAGCTTCAACTATGTGTTTAATCGTGACCTACATAGACATAGGTGTTAATTTTGATTAACTAATTGTGATTACCAACGACTAAGTACTCCGGTCAATACTTAACGGGAGGTTATCGAATGATTATCAATTACAATTACAAACCCTAACCCCATGTCAAATATATCCCAATTACTAGAACTCTCGGGAACTGAATGCTTAGAAATTAAGGTTTAAATAAGTGCAACTGTTTACAATCATTAAATCAAATCAATGGTGAAAAGCATCGAATGCTTAGATCACCAAGTTAAAACGATTGTTGCAAACACATAGTATCAATTAACTTACAACAACCCTCCATCCGGCGGAAACCATAGAAGTTTAGCCGCTCATCTCGCACAAAAGATCTTCAAAAGCTTGAACAACTGATGAATTCATGATTGATTCGGCAAGTAATGGAAGAATTATGATGATGATGATGTGATTTGGAGGCCAAAAGTTGGATATCTTGCTGCCTAATTCGTCCCCCAAGATGATGTGTGTGAAAAATTAGGGTTAAAACCCTTTTAAAAACCTACAGTACGCTGCCTCCTATAAATCTCGCCACTGAACCATGGGTCACAGTTCATACAGTGGGTCACGGTTTACCTTTGCTGCGCTAACAGGGATTCTGAACAGGGAGTCACAGTCTACGCTTGGGGTCACCGATAGACCTGCTGTTGGTTTTATAACTATACACTCCTGAACCGTGACCCATGGTTTACAAACCATGGGTAAAAACGTGAATTGCTTAGCTTTTCTCCAACAATTGTGTAACTTTCATAAAATGGCAAGATTGGTCCCCCAACTAAACTCCCATCATTTTCTTAACATATACCCATCATATAACTTTCGTTTAATAACCAGGAGACCCCTTAAACTTCAATATCTCTTGTTTCTTCATATTTCAACCATCATTAATCTTTCAATTAATTACCAAACGGCCCCTATACTTTGTAGACTCTTGTTTCTTACACATTTAGGCACAAAGCAACTTCCAATTAAGTACCGAATGGTCCCTAAACTTTGTTCTTCCATGTTTCTTGTATTCTCAAGTTGTTTTCCCAACCGAACAAATTTCAAATCCATACCGAAAGCTGCAATAACCATTCAAATGCATTTCAATCCATCTCTAACCATCATAACTTCACCGAATTATGTGTTTAACCTGCAAAACAACGAATATTCGTAGTTATCTCATTCAAGGCAAGTAAACACATAAAATACATACATAACTCACGAAATAGGCACTTTAAAGCTCGGGTTTCACCCTCTCCATCAGGCGACACAAAAAACTACTTGAAAAACAAAAAAAAACAAAATGAATCATACGAAAGTCGAACCAGCCAGTTAACATGATTCAAAAAAGAAGAAAGAGACTGGTGACAGTGAAGATTTGGAAGATCAATTGTTTATATATTCTTTTTTTTTAATTTTCTTTTTCAGTTGATGTGAGATAATAAAAACGCCGTATATAATAAAAACGACAGACACCCAAATGCTTGTTAAAACGCTAACATGCCGTAAAACGCCCCAAAAACTCCTAAACTATAATAAAATTACTTTGGAAAAGTATTATAAAAAAACCCAAAACTTAAAAAAATGAAAACCAAACTTAAAAATGTAACTAGAAACAGTAACTACAAACAGTAAAAATGAAGAGACAAAAAATTTATTATATTAGAATCTAAAACACCAAACTTGAAAGACGGGACGTGTTACAGACTTCAGAGATAAAAACTTATCAAAAACAATAATTACAAACAGTAACTGAAACGGCACCGCCTAACCTACGCCGCTAAAAGAAATCCTATAAAATAATAACTCTCAACAACTTCCATTTAATCAAACCAAAAAAAACAAACGCCAAATACTACTAAATACCACTCACTGTAAAACGCCAAAAAATTAAAAAAAATCAAAGATGGCTAATATGCTTTCTTGGATATTCAGTATTGTTCTTCGTGAAGTTTCACTGAATGGATTGTTAGCTGAGGGGGGTAACTCAGTAAGATTTTGCTGCATGAGATGGATAAATCTTCAAGAAAAGATACTGATGACAATCAAATGTCATTTTGTGTTCGTTGTTCTTGAATAAGACTTGGATGAGGAGAAGAGATCAATGACACTGAAGAGTGGGATGATTATAAAGATGAAGTTCAAGATGAAGAAAAAGCAAAAAACCCACCCACACGTCATAGATCTATGCCCGCAAACATCCCGGAAAAGCCACTTCAACAGACGAGCATGCAAAATAATCAAACCGATGGGTTTGTTAAGTTTTACATAAAACGCCATATATTTGGTGACAGTTCTTGTACTATTAGAGAAGAGAGAGACTTATGACAGTGAAGATTGTGAAGAGAGATCCGATTAGGATTTTTAATTTATTTTCTTCGATTCTATTTTTTTCCCTCTGGTTGTAATATAATTTTACAATTGTAAAATGCCAAGATACCACAAACGCCAAAATGTATATAAAAATATTAGACCAATGTGCAATCTTGTTTAAAACGCCTTGAAAAAACGCCATTCAGATAGATCTCCTGATCCCCCTGGGTTTCCAATGGCATACGATTTGAAAAACGCCATAAACGCCAAAATGTTAATACAATGAAACCATTAAACGCCATTAATTATTGAATTTGGTTCACGCCAAAAATCTTAAACGCCAAAAATAAAACAATATTGTGAAAAGCGGAACTGGAAAAGGAGAAGATAGAAGGACAAAAAAGCCCCTCCGCCCTTCTCTATGCCGCATGACACGTGTTGGGCCAGGATGCGTTCTCACCATTCTCACTCTTTTGAGCGTTTTCTCCTGATCCCGTTCCTATATATATATATATATATATATTTTTATATATATATATAAATATTAATATATTTTATATATTGTCGAACGAGTAGGTAATGAGTAAGATGGTTGTGTGAAATATGAACTATCTTAATGAGCTTTGGCTATTATAGGAGACCGTTTAATATTAATAATAAAATATATTATCTTTTACCTTACTCCGTTTTTAACGAAACTTTGGCTAAAATTTAGAAAAATGAGCTTGTCCTAGTGGCATATTCATCGTTTTATAAAACGTTACAGTTTGAAAGTTATACGAGAAAAACGAATGAAGCAACTGAATTAATATTTATAAGCAAGCAAGCAAGCAGGTCAAGGGGACAAGCACGTCAATGAATCCCACATCGACGCAAAAATGGTTTGAGGTGCTTACTTTCTTCCTTATAAATAGAACTCCTAGTTGTTATTTAGAGTATCAGTTTTTAACGGGAACACTCTATAAAGAGAATCCCGAGCATACGATACCCCGTTGGGTGTTGTTAGTAGTTGTTTTTGGAGCAGGAGTAGGAGCAGGAGTAGGGAAACTCTACATCAGCGTGCCGTAGATAATTTTAAGGTATGTCCTCGTTTAAGTTTATGTTTATTATTTATTTTTGTAGTTAATATTAGTATTATTATTAGTAGTAGTGTTAGTATTACTTTTAGGTACTAGGGATTATTGTCGGGCGGGTATTAGGTAGCCTAGCATTAGTTAGGCATGGACTGATCACCTATGCTTAAATAAGACATCGTTAACCAATATCCAACCATGATAATAACTAGTTAGGTGTACCGTTACCTAACTTAGGATTATGTAAATTGTGTCAGGACCCTGAGGTAGTACCGGATTATACTAGCAATTACTATCAATTGTTACGCAACAAGCAAGAGGTGAGTTTTATGAATGTTTTCCAAACGTGAACATGCTTGTCCTAAATTGTAATAATATGGCATGACTATTGTACGCATGTATATAACCTGAGCATGACATACACATGATATTTGTGTTCCCTTATACGTGCCGCTACAGCGGTATTTGTCGATACTGCACCCGTGGTGTAGTGGGCATTAACTGTATGGTTAAGTAAGTTACATGGTAACGTTGGGTTATGATGACATGGGCGGGAAATTGATGTGATTTATAACCGGTGTATATTCATAAACTCACCAGCAATAGTTGACGTCTTTTAAGCATGTGTCACTGGTAATGATGGTTAATTATGTGTGTGCTGCTAATCTTGAATATGTGTGGCTAGTAGAATAAAGTATCCAAGACTTGTTTATCTAGTGGAAATTTTATATGAACGGCTAAGAATAATTGACCCAACTTTGTACTTTTAAGTTTACAACATTTGTACTTTACAGTTAGTTGTATTAATAAAATAAGTGTTTCTTTATAAGTTGGTATCAATTGTGTATGGTGCATCCTTATCTGGGTGTGGTGTCTCGTTAAAGAGTAATAATATCAGTGAATTGAAGGAGGGAATGTCATGTGCCATTAAGTATACTCTTTTATTAGTATTAGATCCTAATTTATACGTAATAAACGAAAAACGGGGTGTTATGTGTAACAACCCGTGTTTCGAAAGTCAAAGTCAAAGTCAAGATTGAAGTCAAAGGAAGAAAAGATTGCTAATTGCGATCTGTCACTCCTTGCTCAACTACTGTTTTGACTTCTTTGACTTGTAATCGAATCTATTATTTATTTTTTTTAGTTGTATTATGTGGAGTATCTATATATAATCGAGGTTTAAATCGCATATTAATCGTAAATCGACTTATCGCTAATCGCTATCACATTCGCAACTCGAATTACGTGTTCTGGATATTGTTTTACGTGTGTGTGCTATTTATGTGTTACTTGTGCATGTTATGTTTATGTTGAGGTGTTAATCGCAATCGCAATTCTATCGTATCGCAATCAAATCGCAAACGCTAAACGCAAGTTAATTATAGTGATTGTATGTTAGATATAGTAGTTAGGTTATTTGTGTAACTATTGGGTAATACTATCGCATCGCTCACTCGAATCGCATCGCAACGCTCAACACACGAAGCGAAATGACAAAACTCATTGCGCCGGACACCTGGATCGAGTGGCCAACCGATCGAGTGGCCATCCGATCGGATTGTCAGCCAATCGAGTTGCCAACCGATCGGACTGCCATCCGATCGGTGACCTGCTCGACACTTCATCACTTTCCACTTTGGGAAACCCTATAAATACCCTCCTGTCACATCATAAATGATGTGACAGCTCCTCACTCGAACCAGCCGCACTCATGCTCTCATTTCTCTCGATTTCTCGCGATTCTTGTAAGTTTTCAACCTAAATCTTGTACTTCTATGATCTACACGCAATCCTTCATCTTTTTCACCTTTGAATCTTAACTTTTAACCGTGAAATCACCGGATTTAAGGTGTTCTAGGGTGATGTCATCATGGAGTTCTTATGAACTTCAAGGTTTGGCTTCATTCCACCAAGAACAACTTAGATCTGAAGGATTTCGACAAGATTAAACAATGTTTTCACATAGATCTACACATATTCATGGTTAAAAGGATTGAAAGATGGTTTTCCAACTTTCTTTCAACTCTTTTACACTCAATGCACTCAAAACCGATAGAATCGGAGCTCGTTCTGATCTTCTACTCTTTCTTAGTGATGGGTTAGTTCAAGATCTGAATTCTATCTAAGAGACAACTGATGTCGGGTAAAACATGAACAACCGTCTCGAACCGTTAACTGGTCTGACTAGGGTGGTTCCTGTTCGGTTGGATCACCTGGGTCAAGATGGGGATTCTGTTTTCTAGCACGATATCACACCGTCTCGATTAAAACTGCAAAACTTTCAAAACAATCAAGTGTCAAAGACGATCAGGACGTTGGGACGGATTGCCGTCTGATCGGATTGCCATCTGATCGGACAGCCATCCGATTGGCTTGCACTTGGTTCCACACTTAAACTTTATTTTCAAACTTTTCAAGGATCTAAACGTCGAACGGATTGCCGTCCGATCGGATAGCCATCCGATCGAACGACCATCCGAACATGTGATGTTTGGAACTTCAACACTTAACAATTTTCAACATGTTTAATGCATAGTCAGTTCTAACAGATTGCCACCCGATCGGATTTCTATCTGATCGAGTGACAACCCTGCTGTGAACTTGTTCTCACTAAGCGTCCTGCTAATCGGATCGCTATCTGATTGGACTGCCATCCGATCGATCGATCGATCTGAAGGGTAGAGATACTTCTCTGTTTTCAAAATGCTACAACGAAAACTTCAAAGCCAATCATACACAAACACATCCTTACCAAACAAGATATCAATCCAATCGAATGGCCATCCGATCGGATTGCCATCCGATTGGATTACCATCCGATACTTGGTACCTTTGTACCGTTTATCGCGCCGCTCATCGTTTATGCTATCGTTAACTGTTCAGGCTAATCTCTCTCAGGGCTCCCTTCAATCCAAGAGAGTGTTTACTTGTTAAACATAATCTGTGAGTATACTCGATCCCTTTTTGCTTTATGCACTCTTGGGGTGTTACATACGTTACTTATTCTAAATCACATCGATCACACAACGCAAACACTATTTATACGCTGACCTTTAATGCATTTTATACGTGACTCGATGAATGCCTGTTTGTTATGTTTACACATTGATTGCTGTCTACCTGCCTTAGCAACGATAGTACTATAGTTTGGACTCAGCACCTATTCACTCAGGGATTGTTAAGGACAATACTTCATGTGTTCGCAGTGGTGAACATGTGATGCGCACTCGCTACTCGCAGTCAAATCGCAGTCATTGGTATTGATAGGATCTTTGTCGATAACTTACATGCTTCACATTATACGTTGTACATGCTGGTTATGCGTAAACAATTTTGAACTCTATTATACTATAAACTTGTATGCTCACCTTTACACTATGTGTATTGACTTTATTTTAACGTATGTGACAGGTGTTTGAAAGCTAGGATTGTTGTGCTTTACCTGCTTTTGTGGAATCAAGTTGGATGGAGTCTAGAAACAAACAAAAACAATTTGAATCTGAGTTGTCGGAACATTTGATTTATCTTTGAGATATTTGGTCTGTAATAATTATTTACTTGGTATGGTTATGGTATGGGACATAATAATATTTAAATATCTAGTAAAATAGTTGTTATGGATTTCTCCTGGACAATCTGTTTCACTCAGTGCCGCGCCCCGATGTTTCCGTCATCGGTTGGGGTGTGACAGATTGGTATCAGAGCCATAACTATAGGGAATTAGGCAAGACTCGACCTAGTCCGGGTCGATGTCTTAGAAATGACCTAGTCTATAGTCTAAGTACCAACAGACCGACTTGTGCATGCCCAGTAGGGGTTTTGTACGAGCTTACTCGCTATTTCTCGCTCGAACTCGTTGTACACTACACACTTGCGCAAACATTGCATACTACAGTTCCGCGTAAAATCAGTCTTTCCTAAGGCTGATTACACACACAAACGAATAATCTGGTTAAGATTAGGTGTGAAAACCGCAAACTCTAGACCAGATCACTCGTTCGAATTGCTATTTTTACTATAAACAAGAGAACCTATGTTGAGTCAGGAGTGAAATCCATACCTCAACGGGAGTCTCACCATTCATCTACTAAAAGATTGTCTCGGGCGAGTTGTTAAGCTAGGGGTGAGACCCGCATCTTAACGACACGCCATGCTCATTATAAGATTTTACAAAACTCTCACCAAAGTCTCGACGGACTCCAACGACTTGAAGTCACACTGTGACTGGAAGGATGGGTGCCGAATGCTCAAATTGAAGCGAGAGCACAATCCAGAAAGCCAAAGTGTGGACTTAGGGTCCTTGTGAATAGTCGAACCACTTTGGGTAGTCAATGTCTACACACACCCAAGACAATCTCCACTCGATTTTATGTGTTTCGATTCTGGATTTGTTGCCGCCAACTCTGTGATTTAACGATTTTATGTGAATTTTATGTGATTTTATGTGTTTACTCGTTCGATTTTGGTAATTTACACGCTTTTCGCTTCTCGCTTTGATCGACACACACGACTCGCACTGCACATCTATCTCAATACGCTAACAAATCGCTGATCATCATTCGCAATCGCTGCTCGATACTCACAATCGCTTGATCGCTATACGTGCTGTGAAGGATAGGTGAATACGTGCAACATATAGTATGGTTTCTGTGTTCTGACTGCCTTATGTGCTCATGTGCCTTACGTGCCCACGTGTTTCTGTGTCCTACGTGATTATGTGCTTATGTGTTTATGTGCTTATATGATTGATGTGTTCCTGAGCTTTATGATGAATCGCTAGACTATACTAGGAATAATCAAATAGCATTTTGAATCCTATGGCGCTGTCTGTTGCAGACAATGTCGTCATTCGGATCATTCCATTCCCGTTCAGCTCGCCGCAATCATGATGACAAACGCATCGCCGCCCTCGTTGCTAAGCAAATGGCAAAGGTTATCCCCAGATTGTTAGTGAGTTGAATGAAAACGCTAGCAAATCTTCTGAAGAATCCAGGACTGATGCTCCTAAAGCTGCTTTCAGCTTCAAGCGGTTCAGCTTCTGAAGAAAGATGGTGACAACGCTGGTTTGACTGCGCGCTTCAAGCAGTTGAGCATAATCTGTCCTAGCCAAGTGACTACGCCCGAAATCACCATCAAAAAGTATATCCGTGCTCTTTCGGGTTGCGTGGCTGATTTCGTTCAAGCTGCAAAGACGATGACAATCGAGGAGACCTTTTTACTCGCTGCTGAGATCAACGACAAGCGAGTCAAGTCTGGTTACTGGGATAAAGCTCCCAAGAATCTGCATCAAGCTACAACTGCTTCAACCGCTGAAACCGTCACCGCTCCTCAGTCATCCAAGCTCTTGAGACGCAAGAGAAAGAACAACAGCAGTTCCAGCAACAAGAACTGCCCTGTAACCACTGCTTCCCCGCTCCAATCAGTTCCTACTCAACCGCAACCCCAACACCAAGTAGCGGCACCGGTCACCAACGCACCGCCAGCAAAGCGTGCGTATACTGGTCCTCACCCGGCTTGCCCTACTTGTACCTATCACCACCCAGTGGGAATCGCTTGCAGATATTGTGTGCGTTGCAACATGTACGGTCACTTCACGGCCAACTGCCGTACAGGTCCACGTCAAACCCCAGCTCCAGTTCAAGGTCAAGCTCCTGCTCAACAAGCTCTACTTGCTGCTCCTCAAGGCCATCAGGCGGCTCATGCACCCGCGGTCAATGCTAGAGTTTGATATACATGTGGTGATCCCAACCACTTCGCCAATATGTGCCCGAACCGAGTGGTCAAGCAAGAGCCACAATAGCAGCAACCCCAGTAGCAGCCTCAGCAACAGCAGCAACAACCAGCAGCCCACGAACGTGCATTCAACATTAACGCTCGTCAGGCTCAAGAAGACAACAATGTGGTCAATGGTACGTTCCTTGTGAATGGTATATATGCTACGTGTTTATTTGATACTGGAGCAGATAACTGCTTTGTATCGTTTGAATTCGAAAAGCTCCTCAATCGTAAGCGCGCTCATCTCCCCTAGACGTTCGATGTTGAAGTTGCCACCGGAAGAACCGTCGCCGTCAATTCTGTTCTACGTGATTGTATGCTTGAACTCAACAATCACGTCTTCCCTATCGACCTTATTCCGATGCAGCTCGGTAGTTTTGACGTCATAGTAGGCATGGATTTTCTTCGTGAAAATCATGCTGAAGTTGTTTGCTTCGATAAGATGATTCGCTTCTCACTCGCTAATGGTGATCAATTGTGTGTTTACGGTGAAGTCGCGTCGAAGAAACTCCAACTCATGTCGTGTATCCAGGCTAGCAAGTATCTCCGCAAGGAATACCAAGCTTTCTTGGCGCACATTGTAGTAGCGGAGAAAAAGGAAGTTAAAGAGGTAGACCATGTCCCTGTTGTTCGTGAATTTCCTAACGTCTTCCCTGATGATCTCCCAGGGTTACCTCCGAGTCGTGATATCGACTTTCATATCGACCTTATTCCTGGAGCAAACCCTCTTGCTAAAGCGCCTTATCGTCTCGCTCCTTCCAAAATGCGCGAACTCTCAAGTCTGCTCCAGGAACTACTTGATAAAGGCTTTATTCGCCCTAGCACCTCTCCATGGTGCGCGCCTGTCCTTTTCGTCAAAAGGAAGGATGGTTCGTTCCGGATGTGCACGACTATAGAGAGTTGAATAAGCTGACAATCAAGAATCGCTATCCCTTACCTCGAATTGATGATTTGTTTGATCAGTTACAAGGTGCTACATGTTTCTCGAAGATCGATCTACGCTCAGGCTATCAGCAATTACGCATTCAAGAGGAGGATATTCCCAAAACCACTTTTCGAACCCGCTACGGTCACTATTAATTCGTTGTCATGCCTTTTGGTTTGACCAACACCCCAGCAGTCTTCATGGATCTAATGAATCGAGTGTGCAAACCCTTCCTTGATCGCTTCGTAATCGTATTCATCGACGATATCCTGATCTATTCCAAGTCAAAAGCCGAACACTCGCAGCATCTACGTTTGGTTCTTGAGTTGCTCCAGGGAAACCGTCTCTATGCCAAGTTCTCCAAGTGTGAATTTTGGCTAGAGGAGGTCCAATTCTTGGGTCACATTGTCAATAGTCAAGGTATCCACGACGATCCTGCGAAGATCGAAGCTGTTAAGAGTTGGGTTACACCCAAAAATCCGTCTGAAGTCCGTTCTTTTCTCGGACTGGCAGGCTATTATCGCCGTTTTATCGAAGGTTTTCTAAGATCGCTGTGCCGCTTACCTCCCTTACGCATAAGGATAAACCTTTTGTTTGGGGAACTAAACAAGAGGAAGCCTTTCAAACTCTCAAAGTTATGCTCTGCAATGCTCCCGTGCTCTCACTGCCTGACGGGAATGACAACTTCGTAGTCTACTGTGATGCCTCAAACCTTGGTCTTGGTTGTATTCTTATGCAATGAGACAAGGTTATCGCGTACGCTTCTCGACAGCTCAAGATCCACGAGAAAAACTACACCACACACGACCTCGAGCTTGGTGCAGTTGTTTTTGCGTTAAAGATTTGGCGACACTACCTTTACGGTACCAAGTGTACGATCTTCACCGATCATAGGAGCCTACAACATATCTTTGACCAGAAGGAACTGAATATGCATCAACGCCGGTGGGTAGAACTGCTCAACGATTACGACTGTGAGATTCGTTACCATCCAGGAAAAGAAAACGTCGTTACCGATGCTCTCAGTCGACGAAGCTACTTGCTTAGCGTTCGTAATTCCCAAGCCCAGTTTAATCTCGAAGCTCTTATCCGTGACGCTCAACATGCTTGTTTTACCGAGCGAACTTTGAATAAGGAAAGGATTCTAAACGATGGTGCCCAACTCGAGAATAAATTGAATGGTATCTTTCATTACTTGGATCGAATTTTGATTCCCAAGCGTACGAACTTACGACAACTTCTGATAGACGAAGCCCACAAATCTCGATATTGTATTCATCCCGGTGCTAACAAGATGTACCAGGACATGCGCTACAAGTACTGGTGGTCGGGCATAAAAAAGGATATCGCAATCTATGTTTCGAAATGCCTTACCTGTTCCAAGGTCAAGGCTGAGCATCAAAGACCCTCTGGCTTACTCGTTCAACCCGAGATCCCGATGTGGAAATGGGAGAGTATAGCTATGGACTTCATAACGAAACTTCCGCGCACTCAATCAGGTCATGATAGCATTTGGGTTGTAGTTGACCGTTTGACCAAGTCAGCTCATTTCCTACCGATACGAGAAGACTTCAAGGTAGAAAAATTAGCACGAATCTACACCGAGGAGATCATTTGTCGACACGGGACACCTCGTGACATCATCTCTGACCTTGATGGTCGGTTTACCTCTTGTTTTTGGGAAACGTTTCAATCTGCTCTCGGTACTACTCTTAATCTAAGTACCGCTTTCCATCCCCAAACCGACGGTCAGACTGAAAGAACGATTCGTACCCTTGAAGACATGCTTCGCTCGTGTGTCATAGATTTCGGTGGTAATTGGGACGCGCACTTACCTTTGGTTGAATTCTCGTACAATAACAGTTATCATTCTAGCATACAAATGGCACCATTTGAGGCTTTATACGGAAGAAAATGTCGATCGCCTATTGTGTGGCACGAGATCGGAGACGCGCAAATTACCGGTCCCGAGCTGCTGCAAGAAACGACTGACAAAATCCTCCAGATTCGAGACAATCTATTGAAAGCTCGGAGCTGACAGAAAAGTTACGCTGATAGACGCCGTAAGCCCCTTGAATTTGACGTTGGCGATCACGTACTCCTAAAGGTTGCACCTTGGAAGGGGGTGATCATATTCGGAAAGAAAGGAAAGCTCACACCTCGATATGTTGGACCCTTTAAGATCCTGGAAAGGATTGGGAAAGTGGCCTACAGACTCGAACTACCGGAGGAACTTAGTTATGTCCACCCGACTTTCCACGTCTCGAACCTCATAAAGTGCTTGGCCGACCAGGAATTACGCGTCCCTCTTGAGAATTTACAAGTGGATGAAACATTACACTTCGTGGAAAAGCCTGTCGAGATTGTGGGACGAGAAACCAAGGTGCTCAGACGCTCATGCATTCCCATTGTCCAGGTTCGTTAGGAAGGCAAACGCGGTGCCGAGTTTACCTGGGAACTCGAAAGCGACATGAAGGCGAAGTACCCGCAACTGTTTGTTACGCCTACTTCTTAAATTTCAGGACGAAATTTCCTAAAGTAGGGGAGGCTGTAACAACCCGTGTTTCGAAAGTCAAAGTCAAAGTCAAGATTGAAGTCAAAGGAAGAAAATATTGCTAATTGCGATCTGGCACTCCTTGCTCAACTACTGTTTTGACTTCTTTGACTTGTAATTGAATCTATTATTTATTTTGTTTTAGTTGTATTATGTGGAGTATCTATTAATAATCGAGGTTTAAATCGCATATTAATCGTAAATCAACTTATCGGTAATCGCTATCGCATTCGCAACTCGAATTACATGTTCTGGATATTGTTTTATGTTTGTGTGCTATTTATGTGTTACTTGTGCATCTTATGTTTATGTTGAGGTGTTAATCGCAATCGCAATTTTTTATCGCATCACAATCAAATCGCAAACGCTAAACGCAAGTTAATTATAGTGATTGTATGTTAGATATAGTAGTTAGGTTATTTGTGTAACTATTGGGTAACACTATCGCATCGCTCACTCGAATCGCATCACAACGCTCAACACACGAAACGAAACGACAAAACTATCGCGTCGGACACCTGGATCGAGTGGCCAACCAATCGAGTGGCCATCCGATCAGATTGCCATCCGATCGGATTGTCATCCGATCGAGTTGCCACCCGATCGGACTGCCACCCGATCGGACTGCCATCCGATCGGTGACCTGCTCGACACTTCATCACTTTCCACTTTGGGAAACCCTATAAATACCCTCCTGTCACATCATAAATGATGTGACAGCTCCTCACTCGAACCAGCCACACTCAAGCTCTCATTTCTCTCAAATTCTCGCGATTCTTGTAAGTTTTCAACCTAAATCTTGTACTTCTATAATCTACACGCAATCCTTCATCTTTTTCACCTTTGAATCTTAACTTTTAACCGTGAAATCACCGGATTTGAGGTGTTCTAGGGTGATGTCATCATGGAGTTCTTATGAACTTCAAGGTTTGGCTTCATTCCACCAAGAACAACTTAGATCTGAAGGATTTCCGCAAGATTAAACAATGTTTTCACATAGATCTACACATATTCATGGTTAAAAGGATTGAAAGATGGTTTTCCAACTTTCTTTCAACTCTTTTACACTCAATGCACTCAAAACCGATAGAATCGGAGCTCGTTCTGATCTTCTACTATTTCTTAGTGATGGGTTTGTTCAAGATCTGAATTCTATCTAAGAGACAATTAATGTCGGGTTAAACATGAACAACTGTCTTGAACCGTGAACTGGTCGGACTAGGGTGGTTCCTGTTCGGTCGGATCACCAGGGTCAAGATGGGGATTCTGTTGTCTAGCACAATATCACACCGTCTCGATTAAAACTGCAAAACTTTCAAAACAATCAAGTGTCAAAGACGATCAGGTCGTTGGGATGGATTGCCGTCCGATCGGATTGCCATCCGATCGGATTGCCATCCGATCGGACATCCATCCGATCGGCTTGCACTTGGTTCCACACTTAAACTTTATTTTCAAACTTTTCAAGGATCTGAACGTCGAACGGATTGCCGTCCGATCGGATAGCCATCCGATCGAATGACCATCCGAACATGTGATGTTTGGAACTTCAACACTTAATAATTTTCAACATGTTCAATGCATAGTCAGTTCTAACGGATTGCCACCCGATCGGATTGTTATCCGATCGCGTGACAACCCTGCTGTGAACTTGTTCTCACTAAGCGTCCTGCCAATCGGATCACTATCCTATCGGACTGCCGTCCGATCGATCGACATGAAGGGTAGAGATACTTCTCTGTTTTCAAAATGCTACAACGAAAACTTCAAAGCCATCACACACAAACACATCCTTACCAAACAAGATGTCAATCCAATCGAATGGCCATCCGATTGGATAACCATCTGTTGGTGCACTGATGTTTGTTAACTTCGTCTTTATAGAGTCTTGTATTGTATTGTTTAGATCAGGGCACGGAATTCGAGAAATCATGTTTAAAGGTAATTCCGCATGAAAGCATAATTCCGCTTGGAATTATAATTCCGCACGGAATGTTAATATCGCTTGAAATGTATTATCGCGTGAGTTAATTCCGCACAGAATTAAGTTTCGCGTGAACCATTCAAGCGGAATTAATCTGCCTATAAATACCTGTGTGCCTGATTCATTTGATACGGAATTATAAGTGTGTGTTTGAGAGCCGAGGTGCTGCCGAAATTGTAATCAGATCTGTAAAAGCTCAAGAAATCAGTAATAGATAAAGATTAGAAAGTATCAAGCTGTGTTGACATCATTTACATTGATTCTGCCTTTGTATTTGATGTTGAACTCATCGGATTGACTCATTAGGGTCACACGACGATCCAACAAGTGGTATCAGAGCTCAGGACGAGGAGTTCATACCAATTCAGCTTGAGTTTACCGGATTCTCTCACTTCTACTCATTCTTTTCTGATTTGAACAAAATTCAATGGTTAAAATGGCCTGATTTTGACGTATATCAAGCGAAACATACTTTTAACTAATCCTTGAAAGTATTGAACTAAAATTCAATCAAAATTTGACAAAAACTTGTAATTTCGCTTGAAAACAGATTCGAATATGCTGACATCATCATAATCTTGTTTGAACCATATCATAATTCCGCACGAAATAACCTAATTTCGTTTGAAAACACTTAATTTCGCTTGAAAGTACAAACGGAATTACTAATTACGTTTCAGGGTACCTAATTCCGTTTCAATTGGGATAATTTCGCTTGAAATTGTTCTAATTCCGCACGGAATTAGATATTGACTGGTAATTTCGTTTGAACCAAGTAATCCCGTTTGAAGGGTAATCTCGTTTGAAGTTCACAATTTCGTGTGAACTGATTTCGTTTGAAAATCATTTTTTCAAAATTCAAAAATTTCTCTAAGTGTTTGTTGACTGTTTCAGGTACTTAAAATGGATGATTTCATGAATCCTTTCTGTGATGTGTTTGCATTTACCGGTGGTTCGGGAGATGGCACATCAAATAACACGAATGAAACTACACCAACACCGAATGCAAAGAAAATTATGTCTGATTCAATGAGTGTAGACAGTGCATATGGAACATACAACAAGCCACCCAAGTTGATGGCGATTGAAGATTACAACAGGTGGGCTACAAGATTTGAGGAATGGCTTAAGGCGTTTGCTTATCAGAGTTGGAGAAGTTTGAAAAATGGCTTTGATTTGGGGAGAGATGATTATGAGAACTTGGAAGAAAATCAAATTGAAAGATATGTTCCTGAACAAAAATGTATTGCTCTACTTCACCAATCTGTTCGAGATGACATTATCGCACTGATCGAGTACAAAGATTCAAGAGACCTTTGGGAAAAATTAAAAATTAAATGTATTGGTAGTGCTGAAATAGTTAAGAACAAAAAGAAACTGTTACGAAAAGAATTTGATTTGTTTGGTTGTTTAAAGAACGAGTCAGTTTCCAAGATGATTGAGAGATTTGGGCATCTGAAGATGGAGCTTGCTAGACATGACATTATTTACACTCAGGAAGAGCTGGTAGACAAGTTGTTTGACGCACTTCCGAATGAGCAAGACTGGCAATATTTTGCATTGATGCTGAAGAATACGATAAAGCCGACTGATTTGAAGGTTGATCTGCTTATTGAAAGACTGGAAAGCCATGAATTGGAGATCAAAAAATCCAATAAAGTCAACAACACATCTTATCAGCAGAATGTGGAATTGTATTACAGAGGCAGTGTGATCCCAAAGACTGCATCTCCAAAGATAGCTTTTTCAGCAGAAAGCTCAAACTCAATGAATCAAGAAACTCCTAGCAGTGGCTATCATGGTGGATCTTCGTCAAATAATTCAAACCAATCTGCACCAAAGAATCTGTTTCAATGTAATATTGCTGTGGATCTGAAGAATGGTCAGAATTTTAGTGAAGAATCTGCTAAACAACAGATGGTGTTTTTAGCTTCTGTGTTACAATCGTACGAAAGTCTCCTTGCAGGAAAGATAGGTAACACCAACCTAACAAAGGAAGACTACGATCAGATCGATCCTGAGGAGATGGAATTGATCGATATGAGGTGGTGTATGGCTAGTGCAGTGAGAAGAGCGCAGCGATTCATGGAGATTACTGGAAGACAGTCTATTGGTGGACCTTCTACCAAATTAGGCTTTGACAAGTCAAAAGTGACGTGCTTCAAATGTAAACAGAAAGGTCATTTTAAGCGTGAGTGCAGAAATGCTTACACTGATGATACTGCAAATCCTTTTCGAGAGGACTATTACAAATGGGCAATTTATCATCAGAATAAATCAGAACCTCCCAGGATGAAGCAGATAGAGGAGGTACCCAAAGAGAAATCCAGGGCACTTGCAGTTTTCCATGACGATGAAGGATATGATTGGAGTGATGTTTTGCCTGAGGAAGACGTAGTTGGTTATGCTTTCACAGCAGCAAAGATTGTTCCGTTTAAAGATAAAAGATCTGAAGAAGTGAAGTATGTAAACAGGAAGGAAACAACTCGAGTCATGAAAAGCAAAATTTATCGTACCTGGATGGAAGCAAAGAAAGCAAGGCGATGGGATCCTGATAGAGAATGTTATCTTGATCCTAATGGGAATATAGCTGTGGATCCAGATACCGTTGATATTGAAGTTCTCACCAAACAACTTGCTGATGAAGAAGAAGCCAGACAGAGAGAATGGTGGGGAGGAGGAGAATCTAATGAGAAAGAGAAAGAGACAGAAAAAGAACTGCAGCCAAAGAAGATTGGTGATGGAATCATTGATACACCACAAGAATTCACCGCTGAAAACTTGAAGAAGATGGCTGACAAGGTTCTTGCTGCGAAAGAACTAAAGGTAGTTTCTGGTTCTGGAACTGAGTCCAAAAACAAGGTCAGTTCAAATGATACACATGAGTCAGGTAAGAATGTTAAATCTGAGAACAACTACAAAAATTGCATGAAAGAGTGCAAAGTTTGTAGTACAAATGCTTACCTCAGTGGTAAGAAAGTTGAAGAACTGACTAGTAGAGTCAGAAGTGTTGAAGATCAAATCTTAAACCGTGATAAATTGTTGAAAGCTACGAACGACAAATTAAAAGAATTAACTGAGAAAATCGAAAACGATAAAAATGAAGTAGAAAGAATTAGGAAAGAAAATGAAAAATTGATTCTTGAAAATCGTCAAATTTCAGAAAATTTTGAGAAGCTTAAACGAACGGTTAAAGATTCTGATGAAAGAAATGGTAAGACGGACAAAGAAAATCTTCAGCTGACCGGTGTTCTTAGAGTGAAAGAGGAGTTAATCAACAAACAGTTGGACGAAATTGCTAAGTTGAAACTTCAATTCCAAGAAGCTAAAATTGAAAATGAACGCATCAATCTAAAATTAACCAGTTACAACTCCGCAAGCATTGTTTTACAACACATTGTTCCCAAACCCATCGGGAAAAACAAAGCAGGCGAAGATGTTTACTCGGATGGAGCTGGGGTTGGGTTTCATCAGGTTCCACCACCAGTTTTAAACAATTATTCAAAGAAAAAGTCCGGGTTGGTTAATGATGAAGATGAAACAAATGAAATAAAACTTCCAGAGTCAATTGATGTTACATTTTTTTCATCATCATCTGATGATAGTGTTCAAAATGATATTGTTAAAAGCATGGCTGAAAGTGTTTTGAAGTCTGATAGTGATTCAGCTGATGATGATGAGTGTTTTCTGGACAAATACATTCTGAAACCAAAATCCAAAAACAACTTAAATGAAGAATCTACTCTTGTCATGTACAAGATGTCGGGATCGGATAAGTTGTATTCGGATTTTGATTTTCCACTAGAGAATGTTAATGTTGCTAAATTGACAAATGTGTTCAAATTGATTGAAATTGATATGTCTGAAGTAAAAAATTTAAATCAGACAAAAAGGCAAATGAATTTTGAAAAAGATAAAGCTTACTACAAGAAGCCTGTTGTTCCACCACGTTTTTATAACAACAATCGAAACAGATGGTCGGGTGGTTATCAGGGTGGTAAGAATTATCAGAGTAGGAATGTTCAAAACAAGAAGTATGTTGAGAAAAAGGTGTTTGTGACAAGTTCAAGTTCACTTTCTAATGAAGAATCTGAGATTTTTTCAAAATCAAACAAAGAGTTCTTTGAGAAGAAGGCTTCACAGTCTTAGTCTGAAGGTACAAGTCGGGTAGTTGACACCCGAACATGCTTCAAATGTAATCAAATTGGACATATTGCACGAAAGTGTACCAACTTGAAGCCTAAGACTGAAGTTGTGATGAACCCAAGGAAGAAAGTTGATGTGAAGGGAAAAGCTCCATTGTTTGTTGAGAAAAAGGTTTTGAAAAAAGACAACACCAAGATCAAAACTGAACCTGTTAAAAATGTGGTAACTAAAAATGACAAGTTTTACAAACGGGTTGCATCACCTCAACAAACATGGAAGCCAAAAGTGGTTGATAAGAAATCAAGTGTTCCAAAACCAAAGGTTTCTGAGACTGAAAAACAATCATCTTCTACCACACCGGTAAAGATGAATGTTCCTTTGGATTATTATGAGAAACTTGAACCACAAGTGGCTACTACTTCTGAAAAGAAAAATGTACCAAAGAAAGACCAACCATCTGGTCAACCTCAAAAAGATGAATTTTTCTTGTACAAAGAGATTGAGGTTGAGTCTGCAGAGAGCTTAAAGATGAATGATAAGAATTTTTCGCCACTTTATACTGCTAAAACTCACATCAAAGTCCAGTTACCTGAGTCGAAAGAGGCTTGGGTAGCATCAAAATCTTAGTAAGTGTTTGTGATATGTGTAGGAGCTTCCAAGATCCGTTTCACATTGGATTATGGATAGTGGAGCTTCTCGGCACATGACAGGAAAGAAAATCCTGCTGTATGATGTTAGAGATTTCAATGGAGGTTATGTAGGTTTCGCAGGCAATCAAGGAGGTCGAATAGTTGGAGAAGGAACGTTATCCAATGGAATTGTCACATTTGAAAGAGTTAACTACATTGCTGAGCTTGAGAATAATCTTCTGAGTATCTCTCAGATCTGTGATAGGATGTATACTACGCACTTCACAGACAAAGAATGTTTGATATTGAAACCAGGATTTGTTATCCCTGAAGAATGGATTATCATGAGAGCACCAAGAGTTGATGATCTGTACGTGTTGGATATGAGCGTAGCAACTACAACCACGGGTCAGGCTCATTGTTTTATGTCAAGAGCAACAGAAAAAGAATCTCGATTATGGCACCGAAAAATGGGTCATATTCACTTGAGAAAAATGAATCACTTGGTGCATAATGATTTAGTAACTGGTGTACATTTGAAAGGGTTTCATCTTGAGGGAGAGTGCATTAGCTGCATTAAAGGGAAGCAAAAGAAGAATTCTCACCCCAAAAAGAAAGAAAACTCAATCTCGAGACCTTTAGAGAGACTCCACATGGATTTGTTTGGTCCAGTAAACGTCAAAAGCATAACTGGGGATCTCTATTGTCTAGTAGTCACAGATGATTACTCGAGGTTTTCATGGGTTTCATTTTTGTAATCAAAAGATCAAACATTTGGGAGTTTAATCACGTTGATAAAAAAGCTTGAAAACTTGTACCAAACTCGTGTTCGAAGAATAAGAAGTGACAACGGTACAGAGTTCAAAAGTAGCAAAATGGAAGTGTTTTGTGATGAAAAAGGTATATTGCATGAATTTAGCGCGCCTTACACTCCGCAGCAGAATGGAGTAGCTGAAAGAAAGAACAGGACGCTAATTGAAACGGCCAGGACGATGCTTGCTGATTCTAAATTACCTGTAAATTTTTGGGCAGAAGCAGTGTCAGCCGCATGCTATACTCTAAATCGGGTTCTCACTGTAAAGAAATTCAATAAGACGTGTTTCGAGCTGATCAGCAACCGCAAACCGAACCTGAAGTATTTAGAACCGTTTGGGTCTCCCTGCACAGTTCTAGAGCCTTTTGGTAAATTTGGTCCAAAAAGCATTGAAGGAATATTTGTGGGTTACTCAAGTCCATTAAAATGAGTCTTTGTTCCAAGCTTGAAGCGGATTATTGAAGCATCGAATGTTGAGTGTCAAGGTTACACAATGCCACCACAGAATCCAGGCGACTCATGGCGTTTTCACTATGACAAATTATGGGATTCATTTGACATGGAAGAAGAAGAAGAAGAAGAACAAGATTTCTTTGACGAGTTGGATATTCTAAGAGAGTATGAGTCATCGCAGGAAAGGTTTCCAGCTGAGTATTCAAGCCGACCACGACAAACTTCAAATGACAATGAAGCAGGTCCAAGCAATGCTGGAGAACATGATGATATCCAACAAAATGAAGTTGCTCATGATAATCAGACGGCACAGAATGATAATCAAGAATCTGAGAATAGACCAGTATTTGATCGTGGTGATTCAGATTCTGAGGGGGAGCAAATTCAGATTTCAAGTCAAACAAACCCAGTCAGTGAACAAGGTGCAAATCAAAATATTACAAATCTGGAGGGTGAGGTAGATGTTCCAGGCGAGGTGATGCCAAGAACTCTTTCATACCATCCAGAGGAGCTGATCATTGGAGTATTGCAATCAGGCGTTCGCACTAGACTTCAAATTGACCAAGGCCTTACTTGTTTTTATTCTACAGTAGCACCTTTACAAACTGAGTTTTCACTAAGTTGTTTTATTTCGCAGATCGAACCGCGAACATACAAAGAGGCGCTAACTGAAGATTCTTGGGTCAATGCAATGCAAGAGGAGCTGAGTCAGTTTGAGAAGTTAGGAGTGTGGAAATTGGTAGACTTGCCTGATGGTCAGAGGAAGATAAACACCAAGTGGGTGTTCAAGTGTAAGAGAGATGATCGAGGGGTTATTATTCGTAACAAAGCTCGACTCGTAGTCCAGGGTTTCAGTCAGCAAGAGGGGATAGATTTCACCGAAGTGTATGCTCCAGTTGCTAGACTAGAAGCGATCAGAATCTTCCTAGCATTTGCATCTTGGAAAAACTTTAAAGTTTATCAGTTAGATGTAAAATCGGCGTTTCTCTACGGGAAGGTAAAAGAGGAGGTATATGTCGGACAGCCACCGGGCTTCACCGATCCAATCCACAAAGACAAGGTCTATTTGCTGGATAAAGCGCTGTATGGTTTACACCAGGCCCCGAGAGCTTGGTACAAGACATTGTCTCAACACCTGCTAGCCAACAGCTTCATTCATGGAAAAGTGGATGCCACTCTCTTCACCAAAGAGGTCGACGGACATCTTCTGATAGTTCAGATATATGTGGACGACATCATATTTGGGTCAACAAATGAGAATCTGTGCAAAGATTTTGAACAAGTTATGAAGCAGAAATTCGAAATGTCATCAATGGGTGAGATGAAATTCTTTTTGGGTCTTCAGGTTGATCAACTGCCTAAGGGAATTTTCATACATCAAACGAAGTACGTTCATGATATCTTGGAGAAATTCGGGATGTCAGGTTCTACTCCAGCTTCCACCCATTAGCGACGAACCATGGGATAAACCCTGATCTCACCGGAGAGAAGGTAGATGAAACATTGTAGCGTTCCATGATCGGATCGTTGATGTACTTGACTGCTTCAAGACCCGATATCATGTATCCAACCTGCCTCGCAGCAAGATTTCAATCTAACCCGAGAGCGTCGCACATGGTAATTGTTAAAAGGATATTACGCTACCTTAAAGGAACTCCATCGTTGGGGTTGTGGTATCCAAAAGATGGCGAATTCATGCTTGAAGGTTATTCCGATTCTGATTTCGGATGCTGCAAAGTTAACGCTAAATCAACAACAGCGGGGTGCCAGTTTTTCGGACCACGATTGGTCACCTGGCAATGCAAAAAGCAGACCTCTGTGGCTCTATCCACATGTGAAGCGGAGTATGTATCTGCTAGCAGTTGCTGCTCTCAGATCTTGTGGATCCAGCAACAGATGCGCGACTACAGTTTACAATTTCTTAACACCCCTATCTTTGTTGATAATGAGGCAGCGATTAACATTACTAAAAATCCTGTTCATCACGCTAAAACGAAACATATAGAAATTCGTCATCACTTCATCCGAGATTGTTTCGAGAAGAAGTTGATACGAATTGAGAAAATCCACACTGACGAACAAAAAGCTGATTTGCATACCAAAGCATTTGATAAAACTCGTTTTCAATATTTGTTAAAATTAAACGGTATGAAGCTTTTATCGGTGTTGGAGGAGATTCTTTGCGTTGATGAAGGTACCACTGTAGATGATGATGTTGAGAAGCAATCTGCAATGGTTTGTCGATTTTTTACTTGTTTTGGTATTTAGGGGGAGATAGGGTAATATTTTCAGAAAATACAAAAACAGTAAAATTTCAAAAATCCAAAAACATGAGATATTTTCAAAATCCAAAAACAATAGAAAACCAGAAAAGAGCTTGTGTAAAAAGGGAAAATGATAGTACATCGACTTGACAGTTACGGTATGCTAAAGATATGTAAAGTTTAAAAAGTTTTAAACAGTCTCGCTGATGATATGCCGATAGGTTTTTACACATTTAGTAGGTTTGTTCGGGATATAAACTTAAAATCTTTACTTACTTATTTCGTGGGGAACACTACTTGGATATATAGGTAACCCCTAAAATCTCGTTTGAAAGATCCCTCTTTCTGAGATACTAGGTCTTTATACTCAGTGATATCTGGGGTATTATCCCGGGACTTCTGATTTTGCGGAAGCAATGGCCTAGTCCCCGTATAATACTTTCTGCATTGCTTGAAATATAGCGCCTCCCTCAGCATAAAAATGATGAAACATTGAAAAATACTAATCATGTGCTGTTGTAAAAAAGATCCTCTAAAGGGGACACACCAAAAGTCGAAGCCGTCATCTCTCTGCTGAACGGAAGTTCTGACCTGAGCTCTCACGGTTTTTCGCAATTTAACCCCTTACAGATATCATCTGTGGTATACTCACCTGTAAGACTGAATATTGGGATTTGGATACGGGAGTATATTCAAGAGGTGGGACACATGAATGAGTTTAAGTTCTTAATTCGCCTAATTCGTATCCTGAACAGATTGAAAATTGTGTGAGAATCTAAGTGGATCAGTATATCGACAATCTAAGTGAATTGTTTAATTCTGAGTATGAAATTAAAGCTTAACGGTACTTGTGACTTGTCAGATAGCTGATATGATTCCCTAACACGCTCACCAAAAATATGTTTGTAAATAGTTTACATTTACTGCATTTTATTTCTGTTATTCATTTCTAGTTTAGAAACTTTATTAAAATCCAAAAAGATTTTACATTTCTGCTTTATTTTCCGACAAACCAAAGTGGAAAGCTAATCTTCAGATTCAAAATTTGAAGCAGATGCAGGAAGTTGTTTGAACTGGAAGATGAGTCGTGAGCTTAATATGTTAAACTTAAAAAAAAAATTTGAAAAGTTAAAACAAGTTCATTAATTTGAAACTTGTAAATTTCAGAAAATTGATCAAAATTTTTACAAAAGTCAGTTTGGTTTATCTCAGAACAACCAAGGTCATTTAGTTGGACTTGGTAGTCTAATTGAGTAATCAGGGTCATTAACTTGGACCTGAATACTTAAGTAGATTTCTAATTCTGACAAAACAACAAATGAGATTGAATGGTAAGTTTGGATTGATATTGTTATTGTCATATATCTTATATTTAGGTAGAGATTGTGCAGGTAACAGGAATCAAAATCCCCATGGCAACGAAAATGTCAAAGTTTGAACCAGAATTCAAGTCCCAGCTGATCGAGAGGGGGAGTCATCGAAAGGGGGAGTCTAGATTCTGGATCAACATTCAAAGGGGAGATTGAAGATTAAAGTTTGAAGATAAAGATTGAAGGAAGCTTTTACAATGTCAAGACAATTTAAGACAGAGATCGATAAATCAAGACTAAAGACTGAAGACAGGATGCTAAAGACTTCGTCAACATCCAAGGGGGAGTTTGTTGGTGCACTGATGTTTGTTAACTTCGTCTTTATAGAGTCTTGTATTGTATTGTATTGTTTAGATCAGGGCACGGAATTCGAGAAATCATGTTTAAAGGTAATTCCGCACGAAAGCATAATTCCGCTTGGAATTATAATTTCGCACGGAATGTTAATATCGCTTGAAATGTATTATCGCGTGAGTTAATTCCGCATGGAATTAAGTTTCGCGTGAACCATTCAAGCGGAATTAACCTGCCTATAAATACCTGTGTGCCTGATTCATTTGATACGGAATTATATGTGTGTGTTTGAGAGCCGAGGTGCTGCCGAATTGTAATCAGATCTGTAAAAGCTCAGGAAATCAGTAATAGATAAAGATTAGAAAGTATCAAGCTGTGTTGACATCATTTACATTGATTCCGCCTTTGTATTTGATGTTGAACTCATCGGATTGACTCATTAGGGTCACACGACGATCCAACACCATCCGAATGGATTGACATCCGATCGACTGGCCATCCGATCGGATTGCCATCCGATCGGATTACCATCTGATACTTGGTACCTTTGCTATCGTTAACTGTTCAGGCTAATCTCTCTCAGCGCTCCCTTCAATCCAAGAGAGTGTTTACTTGTTAAACACAATCTGTGAGTATACTCGATCCCTTTTTTGCTTTATGCACTCTTGGGGTGTTACATACGTTACTTATTCTAAATCACATCGATCACACAACGCAAACACTATTTATACGCTGACCTCTAATGCATGTTATACGTGACTCGATGAATTCCTGTTTGTTATGTTTACACATTGATTGTTGTCTACCTGCCTTAGCAACGATAGTACTATAATTTTGGACTCGGCACCTGTTCACTCAGGGGTTGTTAAGGACAATACTTCACGTGTTCACAGTGGTGAACATGTGATGCGCACTCGCTACTCGCAGTTAAATCGCAGTCATTGGTATTGATAGGATCTTTGTCGATAACTTACATGCTTCACATTATACGTTGTACATGCTGGTTATGCGTAAACGATTTCGAACTCTATTATACTATTAAACTTGTATGCTCATCTTTACACTATGTGTATTGACTTTATTTTAACGTATGTGACATGTGTTTGAATGCTAGGATTGCTGTGCTTTACCTGCTTTTGTGGAATCAAGTAGGATGGAGTCTAGAAACAAACAAAAACAATTTGAATCTAATTTGTCGGAACATTTGATTTGTCTTTGAGATATTTGGTCTGTAATAATTATTTACTTGGTATGGTTATGGTATGGGACATAATAATATTTAAATATCTGGTAAAATAGTTGTTATGGATTTCTCCTGGACAATCTGTTTCGCTCAGTGCCACTCCCCGATGTTTCCGTCATCGGTTGGGGTGTGACATTATGTCACGTGATACAATTATGTGTGATGATTTTTTATTAACGTTCTTTAACTTCACTTTTTCATATTTTATTTCTTGATTTATAAAAACAATATTAATAAAAAAATAATTTTTTTATAATTTCTAAATATCCAAACCCTAAGATAGCATTCGTGTCGTGAAATATAATGAATTGAAAGTTACGTATGAATGAAAATTTGATTGGAATTTATATGTGTTTGTTTCACATGATAGATTGTAATTTGGATAGAATTGGTGGTAACTTGCAACACACCGTGTTATTAAAAATGAGGTTCAAATTCAAATTACGTGTGGTTAACTAACTTCTTTTATCTCATCGAAAGTTGTTAGGATTAAACAGAATTGAAACTAAACACATGCACACAAAAGCAAAAACGAACACAAGGATTTAAAGTGGTTCGATATGCTGACCTACATCCATTGTGCTGCAACTATGGTTTCTTTATTATTCGGGTGCTGCAAGGAATTACAAGTACATACTGTCACTATATAGAGACTAATTTAGGGTTATGAAAGTTAATTCCTGGGTTAAGCCCAAGTCCGCATAGATACCATTAGAGCGGGCTAAATATAAAAACCTAATACTTTGCCAAAATAAAACATGTGGGTCGACCCAAGGATAAGGTCGGTTTCCCTCCTTTGGTCGAGCCTCCGCACATCAACTCCCAATAATCTCCCACTTGGATGCTCGAACTAAGTTTATCGTCTTCAATATGTGTACCTCTTGTAATATTCTTTCACTTGTTGCAGAAGCCTTCTCACGAGTTATCCTGAAGGCACGTTGAAGCTAGGGTAGCCTAGTAAGCCCACAGTTATATTTTGGTCAATCCCATGTGATTATCCTTACAAAGCAATTGTGTGTCTTGTTATGGGGATGGCCTTTCCAACCACGAATATGGCCTCCTGACGTGAACATGGCCTTGGGTAAGGCTAGAATAAGTTCCTTCTGAGGAGTAGTTACCCTTCAAAAGTAATGGGACTTGAACCTTCAAACTTACAGAGAATGACTCGTTCTTAAACACCTTGGTACCATTGAACTACACTCCATTTGAATAATATAAATATATTATTTAAAGGTAAATTACATTTCTCGTACTTTAGTAATACACAAAATTAAATATTTTGTCCTTAAATTAAGCTAATAACAAATAACATCGTTTATATACGTTGTTATTATCTTAGTTTGAGGATGAAATGAGTAGTTTAGTATATTATTCAAATATTTGTTTGAGTAAATTACAAATTATGTTCTTTGATGATAGAGTAAATTGCATATTGTCATATAAGAAAGGAAATTACACTGGGTATTCTTTAATCAAGAATTTTACTCATATCAAGTTCTTTTCACTAACCCACATTCATTTTTCAAGTTAAGTTAGATCACGTGCCCATATGTGAGGGGTATTAATGTCTTTTTACCCCATATTTTTTTTTTACCAAACTCCCACCTGGTCTTACCACAAACAACCACACAAGCCCTCCCACATGTTTGTGACCACTTATAATGAATGCCATAAATTTTTTACCCCATTTTGCTTGTAGTGTTTTTGCAAAACATGGTTCAATTCCTTCCAAAAAGTGATTGCCTGGTGTGTTGAGAGCCATGAATACAGGAGTTGATTGTGATGCGTGTGAAGTGTTATATATATTAGGTGTATATTTTAAGCCCTTTTAACACTTTTTAGTCAAGTTTTAAATTTATAAAACACGATATTTACTAACACTAGACACACATATGGGCAAGTGCACCCATCGTGAGCGTAGTATAGTGTTGGTAAGATACCGAGGTCGTCCAAGGACACAAGAGCTTTTAGTACCGGTTTATCCTCAACGTCTAATCAAATCAAAAAGTTTAGAAAAATGTTTAAACTAAGAAAAATAAAAACTAACTAAAAATGCTGAAAAATAAAAATAAAAGAAAAACAGATAGACAAGATGAATCACTTGGCTCCGACTCGTATCTAGTGTAACCTTTGATTATTTCCGCACTTTTGCACTATTTTAAGAGATTATCTTAGTTATTGTAGTAGGCCCCTCTTTTGAAGGTGACGTTACCCTCACCCCAGTAGTTTGAGTCAGCAAGGATACAATCCTAAAAGGGTGGATTATTGGAAGATAATTAATTAAGTTATTAATGCAAATTATGGTAGGCCCCTCTTTTGGAGGTGACGTTACCCTCGACTAAGTAGTCTGAGTCAGCAGGGATACAGTCCTAAATAGCCGGGTTATAGTATTAATAGTAGTTAACTTATGAGGGGATCAAAGAGTTTGGACCCCCGCCATCCAATACCGTTAAGTATTGAAGGAGGTCCTACTAAATTTGACCCAGGTCCATTGCAGGACCTCTAAACGCTGAACAATGGCAAGACCTTTACCAAACCGTTCCCTTAACCCCCGACCAGGTAGCCATATAGACCGTGGAGATATGAATGGTGAAAATCTTTTATTTTATATAGACAGTAAAATAATGCCAAGACACCACGGACAAACGATAAGGAAAGATCACCTTCAACATAAGCAACTAGTTATTAAAGTCATTAATACAAAACCACGTAAAAAGTGCGAAAAGATTAAAAATAAAAAGTATTACACTAGACACTTTGTCTTCACCAAGTGATGTAAGAGACTTAGGCAAACATGGCCTTGATTGTCAAGAACTCTTACGATCAATCTTGGATCCCGAGACGACTCACACACTCTACGATGGACAATGGATGATGGTGGTGGATGATGGTGTTATGGTGGTGGTGGGTGAAGTGTGAGAGAGGTGGTGTGCCAAGGGATAGTTTGAGCTTGAGCCAAGCACTTCTATTTATAGGCTGAACAGAAGCTCGGGCACGGCCCCGTGTCCAGTGGGCACGGCCCCGTGTCCAGTGGGCACGGCCCCGTGTCCACATCCTTCTCTTTCTTCATTTATTGCAGCTTGTCTTATTAGTTGACCACGCCCCCGTGTCCGCTGAGCACGACCCCGTGGTGCAGAAGAATCTTTGTACTATGAAGATTTGCTGGATTGTGCGAATCTTATAGTTGACCACGGCCCCGTGTCCGCTGAGCACGGCCCTGTGGTGGGCAATAGAAGCTTCTACCACTTTGTCTTTTCTGCTGACACTTGGGCACGCCCCCGTGCTGGCTGAGCACGGGGCGTGTTCAGTCTTCTGTTGTCTTGTTTTGCTTGGGAAGATGCTGTCGTGGGGTCGGGCATGTCACGTCTTGTTCCTTTTCTTGTATTTATGTTAGATTTTTATGTCTTTTTGCTTCTTTTGTTAATTTGAGCTCATTTAATCCTGAAAATACAAAAGGAAGACAAAAGCACACTTTTTCCAACATTAGTACTAAAAAAGGGTTAGTTTTATGCCACAATTGATGAAATTTATATGTTGCATTTTGCACACATCAAATACCCCCACACTTGAATCTTTGCTTGTCCTTAAGCAAAACTCTTTATAATGTAGCTATTACACTCCCAAATGGAATGGGTAGAGAAGAAGGTTTTTTGGGCTTGTCGTAGAGTGTCGGGATTTCCAAGATTCTTTATTCAGTTTTATTTTTATTTATTTACAATCCTTTTCGTCATGATTTATTTAAAACTTTTCATAAGATAAATTACTTATTAGGGCATAACATGCCTCTTTAAAATTCTATTTATATACAAGTTCACATACCTCACGGGGATCACTCAACACTCGGCCGAAAATGTATTTTTGTGGATCACTCGAGAGCGGCATGGAACTTACTCCTACCATAGGCTTGCCAAGCAATCAATCCTCCTCCTTTTTAACTTATATACCTTTGTAAATATCAAGAGGACTTTTTGGGTGAAGGGTTAGGCTTGGGTTAAAGGTAGGTGGTTGGGTTAGTGGTTAGTAGAAAAAGGGCAAAAAGCGTAACAAGCGTCGGTTTTCGTAAGACTTTCTATTTTTTTTCACTTTTATTTTGATGAAGCTATTATTCAAACAAAGTTATTTTTGATGAACTTGTTTGTTTATTTTCTTTTGCTTCATCATCAACACATTTTTTTTTTAAAAGTCATACGAGAAACCGAGCTAGTTACTAAAACAAGGGGTTAAAAATGAAAAAGGTTTTGGTGGGTAAAAGGGTGTTTGGTTTGGGTTATGAAATGAAAAGGTTTAGGCTCAAAGGGGCTAACTAGGGGGATTTTTTGGGTAGGTGGTAAAAAAAAAATAATGGTGTAGAAATAAAAAGGGTTAGTCCTAATGCCTCCATCATTTACTTACTCGGGTTTAAGTTGATAAGGACCGGGAATGTATCGTCGTGGCAAGTTCTAGAGTCGTAAGAACCAAGCGGCTATTCACACAAGAAACGAAAAATGAGCATTTAGTTTAAAGATATGTAATTGTATGCTCAATAAAGGCTCAAAACTCACTTTTGTGGGAATGGGTTTTTGTGTGATCAAGTATATATAATCAAATTTTAACTAAGCTTGTCATGCCTTTTCATAATTTTCTTATGTTGGTTCTTTTTATCACGACGCTATCGGTTGTAAATTCGTAAAAATATAACCTTTTTAGAACTTGAAATTCCCGAGTTAAACCTAGACAAGTAAAAAAAATGAAAAATTTTTGAAAAAATTTGGGGTGATTAGCGGTTCCAATAGAGTTTTGTGTAAGGCTTGTATTTAGGACTTGCAAGATTCAAGGTTTTAGCATCCCCCCACACTTAAATTACACATTGTCCTCAATGTGTCCCAAAAATAAGTTTTTAGGTTGATTGAATGTGTAAAAGGTGTGAAAAAGCAAAAATTTTGTGTTACTGGGCGCTGAACACGGCCCCGTGTTATCCGGGCACGGCCCCGTGTTCAAGTGCCAGTAACAAAATTAAATCAAGAGAAACAGAAGCCTGGACACGGGGGCGTGTTGGGTGAACACGGCCCGTGTCCAGTTACCTGAACTGGGTCTTTTTCTGCAGACCGTGCAGCACGGGGCCGTGTTGGGTGGACACGGCCCGTGCCGAACTTACTGTAAACGAAGAAAATTGTCGAATGGTCCTGTTTTTCCTGCATGGAGTGCTGGTTCAAGTTTCCCTTGTATCCTTTGTCATCTCAAGTGTGTTTTATTCCTGAAAATTAAAACTAACTAGAAAACATGAAAATTAATCTAAACTAAACTAAGGATAGTTCCGCAGAATGCCTCCGTGGTGCGCCACGTTTATAAGGGTCCTTGGCTAGACCCAAAGCCTGGTCATATGTTACCCAAGTGGGATGTATTGCATCCCATGTTACACCGTCGGAGAGCGTCATCCAAGCTTGAGTCTATGACCTTCATGTAGTTGACCGGGTCTTCGTCCTCTACTCTCTTTCCACATTCAAACTTTACTTCCTTGTCCCCAAACTTCAATGTTAACGTTCCGTCATTCATATCCACCACTGCTTGGGCGGTGGCTAGAAATGGCCTCCTGAGGATGAGAGGGACATCGGTGTCTTCTTCCATGTCTAGGATGACAAAGTCGGTTGGGAAAACGAAGTTGTCAACCTTGACCAATAGGTTTTCAGCGACACCTTGTGGAATTTTAATGGATCTGTCGGCGAGTTGTATGCTCATCTTTGTAGGGCTTGTTGCTCCTAGGCCGAGTCGTTTGAACATCGATGTGGGCATGAGGTTAATGCTAGCCCCAAGATCGGCTAATGCATTACGAATGGGGGATTCCCCAATCGAGCAAGGAATTGTGAAGCTTCCGGGATCGATTTTCTTTTGTGGAAGTTTGTTGAGTACTAAGGCAGAGCATTCTTCGCCTAAGTTAACTAATTGCAATGATTCAATTTTCCTTTTGTGAGTGAGGAAATCCCTAATGAATTTTGCATACCTAGGCATTTGGGTTAGGACCTCAATAAAAGGAATATTAACATGCAATTGTTTTAGTAATTTTTCAAACTTTGCGAATTGCTCATCGATCTTTTGACGATTTAACCTACCGGGGTACGGAATTGGAGGAGTCTTGGTGGGCTCTTGAATTGGTGAAGAAGCCCTTTCTGGTTGAGGTGTGGGTGAAGTCGTGCTTTGGCTGAGTTAACTTCCTTCAACCGGTGGTAATGGGGCATCCTTGGGACCCACGGTTCGGTTTCTCAATGTGATGAGGTGTACTTGCGCCTTTGGGTTGGTTTCGGTATTACTTGGTAACGCGCCTTGTGGTCTCTCGGAGAAATTTTGAGCTAGTTGATTTAATTGTGTTTCCACGTTTTGAATGCTAGCTTGTTGATTTCTAAAATTCGATTCCAATTGTTGAAACCGATCCGAGTTTTTCTTTTCGGTGTCGAAGATGAGGCGAGATACAGTATCTTCAAGCCTTTCTCTTCCACCTTGTTGTTGAGAAAAATTTTGTGGTTGTTAAAAGTTAGTTCGTTGGTTTTGTTGGTTACTACTATTGCCGGGATCTCTCCAACCAAGGTTTGGGTGGTTACGCCATCCTTGGTTGTAGGTACCCGTTGGAGGACCCGACGGCCTAGGTCTGTCATCAATGTAGTTTATCGTTTCTGTTTGTTCATCTAATTCTTTCATACAACTCCAATTTTCATGTGGCCCACCACACCCTTCACAAGCCATAACCGAGGCCGTTTTTGTCATTTCTAGCTTTTTGATTTTCGAAGAGAGGGCCTCGATTTGGGCTTGTAAAGAGGTGTTTTCATCAACCTTATGGGCTCCCGGGGTAATAGATTTATTACCTCGGGGAGTGTGCCATTGAAAGTTGGTTTGAGCAATTTCCTCAATTTGATTATATATTTCATTTGGGCGACGATTACCTAAAAGTCCCCCGGAGCTAGAATCAAGTGTTTGTCTTGTGTGTGGCAACAACCCATTGTAGAAAGTGGATACTTGTTGCCATACCGCAAGACCGTGATGAGGACACTTTCTTAGTTGCTCCTTGAACCTTTCCCAAGTTTCATATAAGGATTCCCCATCCTCTTGTGAATATGTATTAATTTCAATCATTAATTTAGCCGTTTTAGCCGGTGGGAAATACTTATACAGAAACTTTTGGGCTAGTTCATCCCAGGTGTTTACCGAGCCAACTGGGAGGGTGTTGAGCCAAGCCTTAGCTCGGTCTTTTAGTGAAAATGGAAACATCCGTAGGCGAATGGCGTCGTTTGATGCTCCATTGATCCGAAAGGTATCACATATTTCCAAGAAATTAGTAATATGTAGATGGGGATCCTCGTCCGTAAGCCCATGGAAGGTTGCGGAGTTTTGAAGCATTTGTATCAAATGCGGCCGAAGTTCGAAGTTGTTGGCTTCGACATTCGGTGCATTGATAGCGGCGCCGAGATTACCTACGGTGGGCCGTAGGTAATCCATGAGGGTACGTTGGTCCGCCATTGGAAATGGGTCCCCCGAAACTTTCTCTTGATTTTTAGCTTTAAGTCTTTTTCTGAGAAAGCGTTCGGGTTCTTCAAGAGGTTCTTTTATGTCTCTACTAGAACTGGAGCTCATGCACTACGTAGGATGTTTAGATGTGGCGCCAAGGTTCCAAGTCCTGCGATAAAAACAGAAAAGAATGTTGGTCAAAAGGTTCACCACGGCCCCATGCTCAGTGAACACGGCCCGTGGTCAAGTTTACAGTAATTGTTCTCCGGATCCCTGTTACTGGGAGTTGGACACGGCCCCGTGTTGCACCGACACGGCCCCGTGTTCAGCCCTCTGTAACTCGGAAAATAAAAACTGCCAGTGATGATGCTGGGCACAGCCCGTGTCCGACCAGGCACGGCCCGTGCTGAGCTCTGCAGAAACAGAAAAACTAAAAAAAAATCCTAAAAAAATGAAAAATAAGAAAAACGATTAGGCCGTTGATTCCTAACTTTCTTAAAATCCTTGTGTCCCCGGCAACGGCGCCAAAAACTTGATGCGTGTGAAGTGTTATATATATTAGGTGTATATTTTAAGCCCCTTTAACACTTTTTAGTCAAGTTTTAAATTTATAAAACACGATATTTACTAACACTAGACACACATATGGGCAAGTGCACCCATCGTGAGCGTAGTATAGTGTTGGTAAGATACCGAGGTCGTCCAAGGACACAAGAGCTTTTTGTATCGGTTTATCCTCAACGTCTAATCAAATCAAAAAGTTTAGAAAAATGTTTAAACTAAGAAAAATAAAAACTAACTAAAAATGCTGAAAAATAAAAATAAAAGAAAAAGAGATAGACAAGATGAATCACTTGGCTCCGACTCGTATCTAGTGTAACCTTTGATTATTTCCGCACTTTTGCACTATTTTAAGAGATTATCTTAGTTATTGTAGTAGGTCCCTCTTTTGAAGGTGACGTTACCCTCACCCCAGTAGTTTGAGTCAGCAAGGATACAATCCTAAAAGGCTGGATTATTGGAAGATAATTAATTAAGTTATTAATGTAAATTATGGTAGGCCCCTCTTTTGGAGGTGACGTTACCCTCGACTAAGTAGTCTGATTCAGCAGGGATACAGTCCTAAATAGCCGGGTTATAGTATTAATAGTAGTTAACTTATGAGGGGATCAAAGATTTTGGACCCCCGCCATCCAATACCGTTAAGTATTGAAGGAGGTCCTACTAAATTTGACCCAGGTCCATTGCAGGACCTCTAAACGCTGAACAATGGCAAGACCTTTACCAAACCGTTCCCTTAACCCCCGACCAGGTAGCCATATAGACCGTGGAGATATGAATGGTGAAAATCTTTTATTTTATATAGACAGTAAAATAATGCCAAGACACCACGGACAAACGATAAGGAAAGATCACCTTCAACATAAGCAACTAGTTATTAAAGTCATTAATACAAAACCAAGTAAAAAGTGCGAAAAGATTAAAAATAAAAAGTATTACACTAGACACTTTGTCTTCACCAAGTGATGTAAGAGACTTAGGCAAACATGGCCTTGATTGTCAAGAACTCTTACGATCAATCTTGGATCCCGAGACGACTCACACACTCTATGATGGACAATGGATGATGGTGGTGGATGATGGTGTTATGGTGGTGGTGGGTGGTGGGTGAATGTGAGAGAGGTGGTGTGCCAAGGGATAGTTTGAGTTTGAGCCAAACACTTCTATTTATAGGCTGAACAGAAGCTCGGGCACGGCCCCGTGTCCAGTGGGCACGGCCCCGTGTCCACATCCTTCTCTTTCTTCATTTATTACAGCTTGTCTTATTAGTTGACCACGCCCCCGTGTCCGCTGAGCACGACTCCGTGGTGCAGAAGAATCTTTGTACTATGAAGATTTGCTGGATTGTGCGAATCTTATAGTTGACCACGGCCCCGTGTCCGCTGAGCACGGCCCCGTGGTGGGCAATAGAAGCTTCTACCACTTTGTCTTTTCTGCTGACACTTGGGCACGCCCTCGTGCTGGCTGAGCACGGGGCGTGTTCAGTCTTCTGTTGTCTTGTTTTGCTTGGGAAGATGCTGTCGTGGGGTCGGGCATGTCACGTCTTGTTCCTTTTCTTGTATTTATGTTAGATTTTTATGTCTTTTGTTAATTTGAGCTCATTTAATCCTGAAAATACAAAAGGAAGACAAAAGCACACTTTTTCCAACATTAGTACTAAAAAAGGGTTAGTTTTATGCCACAATTGATGAAATTTATATGTTGCATTTTGCACACATCAATTGCCTAACGCATCCCCTCGAGATGCATTGATGCAACAACAACCTTCTTGTCATCAAGGATTTGGTATTATCTAATAAATTTTTCTGCCTTCAATGTCCATCTACGCGGGTTGCCATAACTGAACGCTGGGAACACAAGTTTGGTTTGGGGTTGGTACCGGTTAATACGACGCCAAGAGGATTCGCCCTTGTCAGACCTATCACCTATCATGACCCGAACTAGATTTTCCCTTCAAACGGTCAGATTCGAGATGGCAAATCTCTGATCACAACCAAACAAAGATAATTAAAAAATGGACAACAAATAATTTAACGTAAATAAGTTATTGAAGGAATAAAAGACCAAATAACCTCCCCCCTCCCCACCAAACCCACTACATCGGTTTCCCCCGATTTATTTGACTAGGTCATGGGTTCTCGGATAATACGGGTGGATTTGAACTATCAGGTTAGTTGGAATCATATTAGTCAATGGATAAAATTTGTGAACATTGAGTCACAAATTTATAAATTATACTTATTTGGAATTTTATTAAATATTGATATGTAAGCCACAAAGTACTTTTTATACGTTGAAGTACGATTTTAGCAACTGAATTCTCTTGCATAGCATCAATTTGTGCAGAACACTCGGGTTAAAGCTGGTCAAAGCAAACGATGTGTAGATCGAAGCTTATGAGCGACCCAATTGTCACACGAGTCCTTTGGGAAGGTATAATCGCGTGCTTGTATATTTGGTTATTAAATTTTGTATTTATATAAACTATATATAAATGTGAGACAAAAGGAAATTGGTTGTTAAATTTTGTACTTATCTTACTATACTAATAAATAAAAATCTTTTTTGGACACATGTCACTTCCTGTTGTTTTCTCATCTTATTTTCCTGGTTATCTTTCATATTAAACAATAATAATTTTAAACAAAATATTAGATAAAAATAAATATTTAGATAAGGATAAATGTTTGTTTTTATTGTGATCACATTAAATAATAATAATACTAATAATAATCTATCTATACTATATTATAAAGCATTTCCTTAGGGAATTCTTAAAAGTTAAGATGTACAAGTATAATTACTTATCATACAACGCATAATGCATGTCGTCTCATCTTCAATCTATTTCTGCTCATAATGAAAGTAATTTTATTCTACCTGTTGTCGATAATATTTTGATTCCGTATAAAATGTACTTGTACATAATTTGAAGGAGATGATGATGATGATGAGGAGGAGATAAAGTTGGCTTATAAACGATTAGCAAAGTATTATTACCCTGATGGTTTGTTCTTAACTAATTTTCGTATAGTTTCTCAAAAGTAACATATTATTATTATTATGCGTGATGGATACAAATGCTAACTCTATTAGTTTGATTATTCCTTAGCAATATCGTACTTCAGTTATGATTTTAGTCTTAGTTTTTACTCATATCTGATACATGTTTTTAATGGCAGAGGGTCTCTAGAAGAAGTAGAACCTGCTGAAGCTCGTTTTATTAATATTCAAGCAACCTATGAATTGCTGATTGTAACACCTCGTAAATTCATGTCCAATATGATATTGACACGTGTCATGAGCTTTAAACGTGTAAAAGATTTCTTATGAGGGACTAAAGTTGACAAATGAAGAATTTACGTGTGTAAAAGGATTCAAAGTGTCAACAATGAATAATTATACCTTTCAATAACCCTACACGATGTTTATACCCTTAAACGGATGAATTATGGATTATACGAAGCCAATTGTGAAAGAAAGTGAGAGATTTCAAACTACAGGGGTTAAATGTGTCAACATGTTTAATTTATACCTCTGAACCCGAAGCTTTGTAATGATTAATTATGCTCACTAGAATAAGTGATAAAAATTTCACAAGGTTTCGATAAAGTATGAGAAAGTTATGATAACATTCGTATATGAGGAGTTAAAAGCGTCAACGTTGAAATTTAAGGCTTTTCGGGTGATCATAAAGTTAACCGAGGATTTAACGAAGTTTGGTTATGTCTTAGAGCCCTTAAAAGTCAAGTTAGAGGGTTAAATATGCAAAAATGGGAGTTAAAAGCACCTTTAGAAGGACCAGGGACCTAAATTGCAATGGTGTATGGCCTTTGGGGGGTTAATGACCATGTCCCGGATATCCTTGGCATCATTCATTGAAATGGCCACGACCTAAGCACGGGGTGTAGGCATACACCTGACAGTTGCATTATGTAAAAACTGGTAATCCACTTAAAGGAATCAACCTTGTGGGCATTATACCTGTGGCGTGTCAGTTAATCTTGTCCGGCTCTTCTAACCGGCCCTGACGGACGACAAATAAGTAAAACTGTATACAAGATTATTTTTAAATAATTGTCCCAAGTTATAAAAGATATTTTGTGCCTTGTGCATTCAAATCAATTTTCTTAAATATTTTCAAAATGAGTCAGTTAATTGTATTTACCAGTGTAAACTGACGTATTTTCCAAAAAGGCTAAGTGCAGGTACTAGACGAAATAGGCTGGCTACTCCTGGCATCATTAATCAAGTCTTGCAAGCTCTAGATCTTAAAGTCTGTTGAATAATAATCTTTTATATTTCGATCCGCCTGTGGATCCATTACAGTCCGTTGTGATACTCTGATATTACTATTTATTCGGTTTGTAATGTGATTCATCTTTTGCTTCCGCTGTGCATTTAAAATTGTGTTGTTTGACTATGATGATATCAACTACGTCACGATACTCCCCACCGGGCCCACCGGTAATACGTGGAAATATTGGGGTGTGACAGGTTGGTATCAGAGCCAACATTGAGTGAATTAAACACTAGCCTTTTGTGTTTAATCTCGATGACACAGTTTGCACAATCCTCGACTTCCGAGTCTAGACAAAGAACTTAGGCTAATCCAAATTTGTTTTATTTCTAACTTTGTCCTTTATATTTTCTTGTTGTATCCTTTGTTTGTTTTGACAGGTTCAAAAAGATGCCACCAAGAATGAGAGGGAGAGGTAGAGGCAAGGGGCCACTCGTCGCCCCCAATGATCACGAGGCCGGGCCTTCTCACCGGCGAACACCATCAAATTCTCTAAGCCGAAGTCCTCAAGAAAACTGGAGGACCCATATAGAACCCGCAAGGTGCTCAGTCTCGCTGAGCTCCTCACCCTCATACCTAAACTCTTACGGGCCTCAATCGGAAAATGAGCCCCACAACTCACACCATTCATTCATACCCCTTCAGAGCCACAATTCACCCTTCAACGACCCAACGCCCTATTTTCAGAGCCGGTTCAACCCGACAAACCTGATTAATGAACCAATGGGTTATAACCCGTTGGGACTAGAAGACCACTTCTCCATGGATATGGACGAATATCCGGAGCCTGCCCAACCGCCAACTGGAACGCCTACACACCCCATCGAGATTTTGGATGGGTCACCCTTTCTGGGATCACCTTATAATGATCCCGATAGCTACGAGGCGAGGTTCAACCAGATCGACTGGATGTTTACTCCCAGTTACCACAACTCACCGCAGCAGCAGCAGCAGCAGGATCCCTCGGAGGATTCACGCTTTGTAACGGTTACTCCACCGCCACCACCACCAGTGCAGCAACAGCCTCCGGAGCCACCGAGGCGTAGGAGATCAACCGCACGGATGTCCGTGCGAGGGGGAGTCCAAATCAGCACTCCTCAACCATCTAGTGGCAGTCATTCTCCGCCACTATACGAAGACCCACAGATGGGTGGGCCTTCGAACCCTGTTTCTGAGGTGCAGTCTGCACCGGTCGCACCACCACCAGTGGGTTACAACAACCCAATTCCTACATACGTCGGTTCAGCGGTGTACAACCCATTTGAGCAGCCGGCCCACACCAACTACAACTATGCCGAGGCTGACCCATACCTGGTAGTGGCAAACTACAATGCCCTTCATCCGGAAGGACCCTTTGGAGTCCCATATCAAGCTGGATATCCACACTATGGGTACCCACCCTATGGGTATCAACAACCGCCACCTTCTCAACCTCCGCTGTTTCAGCAGCCCCCGCAGCCGCAGTGATATCGCCACCGCAGCATCAAGAGATTCTTCAAAGGTTGAGTCAGGTGGAGGACGAGGTTCGGGAAGAGCGTAGGCAAAACCGAGGAATTTTCAAGGGTCTGGCGAGCTTAATCAAGGGGAAGACCAAAAAGGGTCATTAAATCCTTTATTGTTTATTGTATTTCTTTAATGTTTAATCAGTTCCTGCGTGGACATCTGTTTCAGTAATCAGTCCCTGCGAGGACTTGTATTTCCTGTTAGCCCCTGCGTGGGCATGTCTTTCTGTTTAACCCCTGCATGGGTATGTTAGGTTTGTTTAGCCCCTGCGTGGGCATGTTATTTCATTAGAAGTCCCGTTTAGGGCAAACTTGTACTTCTTAATTTGTGGTGGAATGATTAAATTTAAATTTTCATTTTTAATTATATGCATAAACATAAAATATGAAATAAATGAAAAATAACATTCCTTTTATAAGATCTATCATTATAATAAAATGACAAAATCTAAAAAGGGGACAAGACCTACCCATGTGTCATCTTAAGACAGGGCCAAGATGGTAGCTTTCCAAATTTGATTTAGATTCTTATTAACATCTCAATTTAGGATTGTTCTGCATTGAATATTAAAGAGAATCTTAAAGGTAAAACCTAGCCACATGTCATTCTAGATATGGCCAAGATGGTAAAACATATTTAAAAGATTCAAATCCTTGTTAACATCTGTAAACATGTTAACACTCTTGGCAAAATGTGATTCGATAAAATCGCATAAGTCATTCTTAAATTGGATTATTCCAATTCCCTCCTTATTTATATAATCACCCATTAGGGATGAAGTGCCTACGGGCCATAATTACCGTCCTTTGAGACTAAAGACAGTGGTGGTCCACGACTCCCTGTCAAGAAAAGGTAAGGAACTTTGATTCAAGCCTTAATGCCTCGATTTTATAAAATCCTGGCTTATAAATTAAATATGTCCATGTGACTTACCTTTTTGTGCTTTTATTATATTTTAATATATAACTAAGGATTACTATAATGAAAATCCAGAATGAAATTACTTAACAAATTAACCAATATGGTTCTTTAAAACCATGGTTAATAAATTAATAAGGTGACAAATCTATTATATACTTCTAAGAAACTACTGTCATCCTTTTATGTAGCAATCAAACTACATGGCTGAGTTTGAAGAAGTCAACAGTCATCCAAGGGAGAATCATGATACCGCCAGGATCAATGTAACTGGTGCGGAACTGCAAGCATTGATTGATAATGCTGTTACCAAGGCCTTGGATAGGCAGTTTAACGAGTCAAGTGGTACTCGAAGCAGGACATTATCAGTACCCCATTCTAAACCTAAGACTTACTCTGAGGCTCATAGTAAGTGTAGGTGCATATGTCTGTCGACTTCGTCTTGTATCGAGTCTTGTATTTGTTTAAGAATAGATCAGGGCATGCAAAACGAGAAACTTAGGTGTGAAGTCATTTCGCACGAAATAGCAAAAGCTATTTCGTACGAAATGAACATAGCCATTTCGTACGAAATGGCAATTGCCTATTTCATGCGAAATACCCACTACTATAAATACCTGATGTGCCTTATCATTTGTAACGTTTTCTGATTCCGGTACCGAACTGCTGCCGACGTGTCATTCGATCTGTAACAGTGTTATATCAATAAACAAGACAATTAAAGAGGAAATCAAACTGTATACAAGTCTGTATCATTGTTTCTGCCTTTGATATGGATTAGGACTCTTCTGATAGACTCGTTTAGATCGTCTCACGATCCTACAAGTGGTATCAGAGCTCAGGAGGAAGAGTTCTTGCCAAAACAGCCTGATTTCTCCAAAATTTCTAACTTCTACATCTTCTTTTCAAAATTAATGGAGTTTTTACGATTAAAATGGATTGAATTTCTCACATATCAAGCGAAACTCTGTTTTATACAATCCTTGAAAGAATTGGACCTAAAATCGATCTAAAACTTGTTTATTTTGTCCATTTCGCTTGAAAACTGATCGAAAAGATGACATTAGCAGCATTTCACGCGAAATAGTCTATTTCGTTTGAATCAGGTCATTCATTTCGTACGGAATACACCTTAGATCCTTCATTTCGCACGAAATACTTCATTTCGTTTGAAAAATCTTCATTTCGTATGAAATCACGATATTTCGTTTGAAAATTACTCATTTCGCATGAAAAGGTTCATTTCGTGTCAAGGTCATTTCTCTTGAAGGTCATTTCGTACCAAAGAGTTATTCCGCACCAAAAGTCAATTCGTTTGAGATTTGATTTTGTGTGAAACTGTATTTCGCTTGAAAACTGTGATTTCGAGAAATTGTGAAAGTTGATTACTGAAACATGGAAGAAGAATTTTACAATGCGTTTGCTACACCCGTTGCTCCAGTTACAGCTACTGAAACTATATATAGTGAGAATGACACAGGAACGTACCAAAAACCTCCAAAGATTATGTTTATCGAGGATTTTAAAGGTTGGCAAAATCGTTTTGAAAACTGGGTGCAAGCCTATAAATTTGATGCATGGTGTTCATTAGATATGGATTATGTTAAACCGAAAAATGAACGTGGGATTGAAAAAGCTTTCAGTGATTATTCAGATGGTGAGAAGTTAAAATACACCAGTGAAAAAATGATGATTAGTATACTTCAACAATCAATGAAAGAAGACATTTTTGTTTTGTTTCAACACGATAATACTGCTAGATCAATTTGGTTGGCGTTAATTAACAAGTTTAAGGGAAGTGCTGATATGATAAAGAATAAACAAGCTTTACTAAAGAAATCATTTGATATGTTTGTAGCTTTTGAAGGAGAACAACAAAAATGACAATTGATAGATATTGTCATCTGGTTCTTGAAATGGGAAGATTGGAAATAAAGAAAGACGATGATGAATGGGTTGATAAGCTAGCCGATGCGTTACCACAGAATAAATGGGGAACATATTTGCTGATCTTAAAACATATGAGAAAATCTGAAAGTATGAATTTGGCAAAGTTCATTCAGAAGATTGAAGAACATGAATTGGACATTCAGAAAACTGCTATTATGAGTAATCCAAATGCGCAACAAGATGTCAGTTTATACTACAGAGGAAACAAATTTGAGACTACTCCGAGTCCAAAGATTAAAACTGCTTTCAGTGCTGACAGTTCGTCTGGATCAAATGGTAGCACAGTTACTCAGCGTGGTGGATATTCGTTATCGTATTCAAGTTTTGATCCGAATTTTACAACACCAAGTCCTCAACGACAGAATTCAACAAATTTGCAATGCAACGTTACTTTGAACATTCAGAATACTCAAAATCTTTCTCCAGAAATAGCTAAGCAACACATGGCATCACTTGTGACTATGTTAGAGTCGTATGAAAGCTTAGTTGGTGGAAGAATCGGAAATCCGATGCTCACAAAAGAGGATTATGATCAGATTGATGCTGAAGAACTCGAGTTGATGGACATCAAGTGGTGTCTAGCCAGTGCAGTAAGAAGAGCAGAAAAATTTACACAAGTCACCGGAAGAGATGATTTTCGTGAAATGGGTGCATCTCCGATAGGGTTTGACAAATCAAAAGTTACGTGTTTTCGGTGCAAAGAAAAGGGACATTTTAAACGAGAGTGTAAAAATAAAGAAGCAACTAGAAGACAAGATGGAAAAAATGATTATTATCAAAAGTCAATTTTTCACCAGCTTGCTCAACAACCATCATCATCCCGTGCCATTGAAGTTGAGAAGAAGAAAGCGTATCTTGTTAATCAAGATGATGAAAAAGCTGCAGAGGGATTTAGCTGAGACAAATACATTCCGGCTGGTTCAGGTCTTGTTGCTCAAATCTTGGAAGAAGGAGAAGTAAAATCTAAGCCAAAAAGAACAAAGATTTTCAGATCATCAGAAAGTGACAAAGATACTGATGATGAGGAAGAATACATTAATAATGCTAGAAAAAATTTAGACTCATTCAGTTTTAATTTGTTTTTTGCAGATAAAATTGAGATGTTGAAAGAAAAATGAGCTGCTCGTCTGAAGAAAGAATTGGAAGAAATGGAAGCAAGAAAAATGATTGAGAGAGAGTTGGAAGCAAGTAGGATTGCTGAAGAAAAGGCAGAACTGGAAGCTAAGAAAGAGAAAGATGAAGAAAATTCGACAGAAAAGGTTGAAGTTAAAGGATGGGAAGCAGAATTAAAATTCAATGAAGAACAAATGAGAAATGAAAAAGTGATTGAGAAGGTAGTGGAGAAAATTGTTGAAGTTGAAAAGATCGTCGAAGTTGATAAAATTGTCGAGGTTGAAAAATTCGTCGAAGTTGAAAAAATTGTTGAAGTTATGAAACCGTGTCTACAATGTTTGGAGTCTTGCAAACATTGTGAAGAGAAAGACAAGAAGATTTGTGAATTAGAAGAGTTGAAAGAAAAATTGTTGTTTGATGTGAAATATGTAAATGAATCGTATGATGTGTTGAACAGAATAGTTGATGGTTTGAACAAGACAAACTTAGAGGTTGATGCTGCTATGACAATGATGAGTTCAACATTAATGACGAAGCAGAAAGTCATCAATGAGTATATTGAAGACTGTGCTAAATTGAAGCAGGATTTAGAACTTGAAAAGATTGAAAGTGAAAGAATCAAACGATTACTATTGAGTTATACAACTTGTGATTATTTGATTGACACGGTTTATCCTACTGTTGCAGGTCTTGAAGCTTTTCAAGATAAAAAGACGGAAGATACGGATGCTGGTAAGAAACCAAATGTCAAGTATAATAAGTGTCCGCCTCCGATCTGGAATAGTTATTCTCCTAGAAAGCCTAATGAGGAACGGTTAAAAAAGGCAGTCAACATCAAGTTAAAGTCTGAAACCATTGATGAGTTACCAGACAACATTGATGTCACATTCACAGCGTCTGACACTGATCATGAGTCTGAGTTATTAAAGAAAGTTGTCGATCAGGTGTTGGATATGGATGAAGAGTCAAAGTCGGAGTCTAAATCAGAAAGATCAAGTTCATCAGAAAAGAGTCCGAGTTCACCAGTCAAATGGGTTTACAATAAAGAATTTCTGCTATCAAAAAATAATTTGAATGATGAAACAATCAGAGTGGCATATACTTTGAAAGATTCTGACAAATTATTTTCTGATGAAGAATTTCCAATAAGAAGTGTCAAAACTGAAATGATCAATCAGGTTTTCAAATTAACAGAAATTAATATTTTTGAAATAAAAGATTTAAATCTTGCTGAAAAACTTAAAAAATACACTTCAAGAGTTCAACAGAGATTGAACAAGAAAAAGGGTTACAGTTCTGGTTCAGGTTATCGAAAGAAACCAAACCATAACGGTAATTTCAAAAAGCAGGGATCAGGTTTTATTCCACCAGAAAATCATAAAAATGAGAAAACTTATAAACCAAAAACTAAATTTGTTTCAGGAACAAGTTCAGCAGAAGAAGAGAAGAAATCATTCTGGAGACAGTCAAATCAAGAATTTCTTGCTGAAAGAAAGAAGAATTTGAATAAATCTGCACCAAGAGTTGACAGAAGAACCTGTTTCAAATGTCAAAAAGTTGGACACATTGCTTGGAATTGCCAACAATTCAACAACACAAAACAGGGAGTTTCTTTTAACTCAAAATTGAAAGAAAAACGTGTTGATGAAAAGAAACAACCAACTGAGAAATCTAAAGTGTTTGAAAATTCGACTTTCGAAACTGGTGATGTTTCAAAACGTTTTTACAAAAGAAAAGTCGATTTGAACAAACAGAAGTGGGTTGTTAAATCTGATAGTATTTCTGACAATGAATCTGATTCAATAAAATCAGAGGAGTCATTTGTTGTGAAAAGCGAGAAGAATTCCGTTCCAGAAATGAACGAAGAAAACTTTCAGCCATTGTCAAAAGAAAACTTGAAATTAAAAGTTGGTAAGGTTGAAATTTCAGATCAATTCTTTGCTGGTAAGGAAGAATTTGATGCTGAAAAGGTTTTCAATGGAAATGTAAAACATATCTTTGGGAAGATCGTTGACGGGAAGGTAAAGGGTGTGAAATATTTTTACAAATCAAAAAGATGGTGGGAAAAAGATGATTCAAAAACACCCAAGGCTAGTCAGGCTTGGGTGACAACTTTTTCTACTTAAAAATCTGACTTGCCGGAGCTCCCAAGTTGGTAATCGTGGAGCAGGAATCGGCATCTTTCTTGAGAAATTCACGTTTGTGATATTTCGATCTACAAGTGGTGAATCAAGGACATTAAGTTGTACTTGGTTTATCTTTCTTACAAGTGGTTAAAAATAAACAAAGTGATGCATTGATCCCCTAACCTACAAGTGGTTGATGAATTTCGACAAAACTAATTTTTCGGAAACACCATTTTGATTAAAACAAACTTAAATGTTTTGAAATCATAATGGGAAAATAGTTTATTGTCAGGGGGAGTTCCGATTGTTTATGCCAAGTGAATGGCGAATTGAAGTAATTCACAACAGTTGTCACTTTATTTGAATAGTTTGTCAAATTTTCTTTAAATGGTTTTGAATTTTAGGGGGAGTAAGAATTTCAGAAAATCCAAAAACATTAGAAAATTTTTAAAAAAATCTAAAAAACATGATAAATTCAAAAATGAGTTTTGTTGTGAAAAAGAGGAAATGATAGTACATCAGTGGACCTTCACAGCACGCTAAAGAATTGGAAAGTTTAAATGAGATAAACGATCTCACTACGGATGTGCCAGTAGATTTTTATACATTCAGTAGATTGTTTTCGAGATATAAACCTAAAATTTCAAACTTGCTTATCTCGTGGGGAACATCTCTCGGATATATGGGTAACCCCCGAAATCTTGTTTGAAAGATCCCTCTTTCTGAGATACTAGGTCTTTATGCTTAGTGATATCTGGGGTATTATCCCGGGACTTCTGATTTTGCGGAAGCAATGGCCTAGTCCTCGTATAATACTTTTCGCTTGCTTGAAATAATAGCACCCCCCTCAGCATAAAAAATGATGAAACATTGCAAAATGCTAATCATGTGCTGTTGAAGAAAAGATTCTCTAAAGGGAACACACCTAAAGTCGAAGCCATCATCTCTCTGATTTTGCAGAAGCAATAGCCTGAGCTCTCATGGCCCTCGCATTTAACCCTTTACAGATATCATCTAGGTATACTCACCTGTAAGACTGAATATTGGGATCTGGATACGAGAGTATATTCTGAGGTGGGACACGCGAATAATTTTAAGTCTCTAAAACATTAATCTCGTATCTCGAAACAGTTGAACTTTGTGTGAAAATTTAAGTGGATCAGTATACTGACAATCTAAGTGAATCGTTTAGAACTTAAAATGTTTAAAGCTTAACGGTGTTGGTGATTTGTCTCATAAACTGATATGATCCTCTTACACAAACTCACAAAAAATATTGTCTGTATATATTTCTTTACTGCATTTCTTTACTAAAATCCAAAAAGATTTTCAGTGTGTTTTAGCATAAATTTTTGAAAATGCAAAAAGATTTTCGACAATTGATGATGTAAAACAGATTTTCAAAATTCCAAGTGCTAAACATGACGAACAGGTTTGGGAGAGTGTTGTTAGAACAAATATTTTGCCTACAGGTGGTCATCAGAGATTTTAAATGATTAAATCAATTATGGTTTTGTTTCTACAAAAGGTAAACAAAGATTAAATTTGTCAAATTTTAAAAAGTTGTGAAATTTACTTTGAGGTAGAGGATGTGCATATTAGCTAGGTTTCGAATTCTGAGTAGAGAGAGAGAGCCAGGTTTCGATCCTAGAACCTGTGATAGCAAGACTACGATCCCAGACACAACTTAAGGGGGAGTCTGCTAGTAAAGGAGAGTCTGTAGATGCAGGAGCCAGATTAAATTCCTGAAGGTCACGCTAGTTGCTGATGCTGATGAACTTAAGGAATCAAGAGATCTGATCAAGAGAAGATAAAGAGAATAGAGCCAGGAGATTGATCCTGGAAAATACAAGAGATTGATAAATCAACATTCAAGGGGGAGATTAGTTGTTAAAGAGAAGAGATAAAGATTTAAGGAAGCTTACACTGTTAGATACGTTGGAAGAGTACGAAGACTGATAAAGGCTGAAGACTGTGAAGACTCGACACCGAAGACTTCGTCAACATCCAAGGGGGAGTCTGTAGGTGCATATGTCTGTCGACTTCGTCTTGTATCGAGTCTTGTATTTGTTTAAGAATAGATCAGGGCATGCAAAACGAGAAACGTAGGTGTGAAGTCATTTCGCACGAAATAGCAAAAGCTATTTCGTACGAAATGAACATAGCCATTTCGTACGAAATGGCAATTGCCTATTTCATGCGAAATACCCACTACTATAAATACCTGATGTGCCTTGTCATTTGTAACGTTTTCTGATTCCGGTACCGAACTGCTGCCGACGTGTCATTCGATCTGTAATAGTGTTATATCAATAAACAAGAAAATTAAAGAGGAAATCAAGCTGTATACAAGTCTGTATCATTGTTTCCGCCTTTGATATGGATTAGGACTCTTCTGATAGACTCGTTTAGATCGTCTCTCGATCCTGCAGTAAGCCACCCTCTAAACACAATGGATCAAGGAGGGATGACGATCATCACTCCTCAAATCAGCATAGTGTTCCATCGAAGAAGATTGAGCTCAAACGAGAACCACGTGGTAAGTCCTGTACCTACAAATATTTCGTCTCCTGCAAGCCCAGGGATTTCACTAGGGAAAAAGGAGCTATCAACTGCATGACATGGTTAGACGAGATGGACACCGTAGTTGACATTAGTGGTTGTGCCGATAGGGATGTGGTGAAGTAAGTATCTCATTCGTTTAAAAGAGAAGCACTAGTCTGGTGGAGGTCACTAATCCAGGTTACTGGGAAGATCCCGTTGTACAATCTGTCATAGGAACAGTTTGTTGCACTCATAAAAGAGAATTACTGCCCTCCGCATGAGGTTGAGAAGATTGAATCCAACTTCTTATCATTGGTGATGAAAAATCTAGATTGTCAAGCTTACCTCACTAGTTTCAATACCCTGTCTCGACTGGTTTCGTATTTGGTAACACCGGAACCCAAGTGAATTGCTCGTTTCATTGGGGGTTTAGCCCCAGAGATCAAAGCCAGTGTAAAGGCATCTCGACCTGCTACTTTTAGGTCGGCAACTGAGCTATCTTTATCCCTTACCTTAGATGCGGTCAGGCTAAGATCGCATAAGAACTCGGAGGAAGGTAAGAGAAAACGTGAGGACGATAACTCACGATGATCTGAGAAGAAGTTTAAGGGAACCACATACCACAAGAAGAAGTTTGGGTCTAACAAGGGTAGTCAGCAAGCAGATGAGAAGCCAAAGTGCAAAACCTGCCAGAAACGTCACTTCGGAAAATGCAGGTTCGAATCCAAGTCTCAGTCAAAACCATTTGCATGTGGGTTATGCAAATCTAAAGAGCACAAGACGATAGAGTGCAAGAAGATAAAGGATGCAACGTGCTATAACTGTAACGAGAACGGGCACATCAAGTCCAACTATCCTAAATATGCCAAAAAGCCTGAAGAAGTCAAGAAGACCAATGCAAGGGTCTTTCGAATGGATGCACGAGAAGCCGTTCAGGATGATAATGTGATCACAGGTACCTTTCTCATCAATGATGTTTATGCAAGGGTATTATTTGATTCGGGTGCGGATAAGTCATTTGTAGATGATAAGTTTTGTAAGTTGTTGAATTTACCTGTTAAAACCCTAAGCGTGAAATATGAAGTAGAGTTGGCCGATGGTACCTTAGAAACCGCATCAACCGTGTTAGATGGATGTTTCATATCCATTAGGAACCACTCTTTTCCATTATCCTTACTTCCTTTGAAATTAGCTGGTTTCGACATAGTAATAGGTATGGATTGGCTATCTCATAACCAAGCCCAGATTGTTTGTGACAAGAAACAAGTGGTAATCAAGACTCCGTATGGTGAACCACTTACCATACAGGGAGATACTCAGTATGGGTTGCCTAAGCAAGTGTCTGTGCTTAAGGCATCAAGGTGTATGAAGAAAGGTTGTGTCATTTATATGGCACAAGTGACTATTGATGAGCCGAAGCCCAAGATTGAAGACATCCCTGTCATTTCTGAATATCCAGAAGTATTCCCTGAAGAACTACCTGGTTTACCGCCAGATAGGCAAGTGGAGTTCAGAATCGACATTATACCTGGAGCAGCACCTGTTGCAAGAGCACCTTACCGGTTAGCCCCAACTGAGATGAAAGAGTTGAGAACTCAGTTGGATGATTTGTTGGCAAAAGGATTTATTAGGCCTAGCTCGTCTCCTTGGGGAGCACCAATTCTGTTTGTAAAGAAGAAGGATGGATCGATGCATCTATGCATTGATTATCGTGAGCTAAACAAAGTCACTATCAAGAATAGATATCCATTGCCCAGGATCGACGATCTGTTCGATCAATTGCAAGGGGCAAGTTACTTCTCCAAGATTGATTTAAGGTCTGGTTACCATCAACTGAAGGTTAAAGATGAAGATGTACACAAGACTGCATTTAGGACTCGTTATGGTCATTACGAGTTCTTAGTGATGCCTTTTGGGCTCACTAATGCACCAGCAGCGTTCATGGATCTCATGAATCGCGTTTGCAAACCCTACTTAGACAAGTTTGTCATTGTCTTAATTGATGACATTCTTATTTATTCGAAAAATCAGACCGATCATGAGAAGCACCTTCGTTGTATCCTTTCACTGCTTCAACAAGAAGAACTCTATGCCAAGTTTTCAAAGTGTGAATTTTGGCTTCGTGAAGTCCAGTTTCTTGGACACGTGGTTAGTGAGCCTGGTATCCAGGTGGATCCTTCTAAAGTTGAAGCTGTCATGAATTGGCAAGAGCCAAAGACGCCCACAGAAATTCGTAGCTTTTTGGGTTTGGCAGGATACTATAGGCGATTTATTGAAAACTTCTCAAGGATTGCTGCACCCCTAACCTCACTAACCCATTAGAATATCAAGTTTGATTGGGGTCCTAAACAGCAAGAGTCTTTTGACATTATTAAGCAGAAGTTAAGCAATGCTCCTGTGTTGACATTGCCTGAAGGAATTGAAGAATTTGTAGTTTACTGCGACGCATCGCACACAAGCATGGGATGCGTGCTCATGCAGAAAGGAAAAGTTATTACATATGCTTCTCGACAATTAAAGGTGCACGAGAAGAATTACACCACCCACAACTTGGAGTTGGGTGCCGTTGTATTTGCACTAAAGCTATGGAGGCATTATTTGTATGGTACCAAGTGTGTGATCTATTCTGATCACAAGAGCCTCCAACATCTGTTTAATTAGAAGGATCTGAACATGAGGCAACGACGATGGATGGAGACACTGAATGATTATGATTGTGAAATCCGATACCATCCAGGAAAGGCGAATGTAGTCGCCGATGCCTTAAGTAGGAAGGAAAGTGTTAAACCCATAAGAATCAATGCCAAGAGCATTGAATTGAAAAACATTTTGAATGAAAGATTGTTAGCCGCTCAGAAGGAAGCTGTATTGGAAGCTAACTATCCAAATGAAAAGTTGGGAGTAACTGCTGAGCAGTTATCTTATGGCAAGGATGGAATCCTAAGATTAAATGGGCGAATATGGGTTCCAATCTATGGAGGACTACGGGATGTTATCCTCCAAGAAGCCCACAGTTCCAAGTATTCTGTTCATCCTGGAAGTGATAAGATGTCTATAGCCACTTATGTGGCCAAATGTTTGACGTGCGCACAAGTTAAAGCTGAACACTAGAAGCCGTCAGGTTTGCTACAACAGCCTGAACTTCCCACCTAGAAGTGGGAAATGGTGACTATGGATTTTATCACCAAGTTGCCAAAGACGAAGAGGGGAAATGACACTATTTGGGTTATAGTGGATAGACTGACTAAGTCAGCCCACTTCTTACCTATTAAGGAAACACACAACTCAGATAAGTTAGCTCAGCTATACGTGGATGAGATTGTATCTCTCCACGGAGTGCCAGTGTCTATCATCTCTGCTAGGGATACTAGGTATACATCGCATTTCTGGAAAAGCTTTCAGCAATCCCTAGGCACTCGATTAAATTTCAGCACTGCATATCATCCTCAGACGGATGGTCAAAGTGAACGTACTATACAGACACTCGAGGATATACTACGAGCTTGTGTTATTGATCTAGGTGGAAGTTGGGATGATCACCTTCCATTAATTGAATTCTCACACAACAATAGCTATCATTCCAGTATTCAAGCTGCACCTTTTGAAGCTTTATATGGGAGAAAGTGCAGAACGCCCGTTTGTTGGGCAGAAGTTGGAGATGTCTAACTAGCAGGACCTGATATAGTCCTGGAGATGACAGATAAGATTGTACAGATACGAGATCGTCTCAAAGCTGCCAGGGATAGGCAGAAAAGCTACGCGGATAAAAGGCGTAAACCTCTAAAGTTCGAGGTTGGTGACAAAGTGTTACTGAAAGTATCACCCTGGAAAGGGGTAATGCGATTTGGCAAGAAAGGCAAGTTAAGCCCAAGATACATAGGACCATTCGAGATCATCGAATGTGTCGGAATATTGGCTTATAAGTTAAACCTGCCTGAAGAGCTCAGTGGTATTCATAATGTGTTTCACATCTGCAATCTGAAGAAATGTCTAGCTGAGGAATCACTAGTCATACCACATACGGATGTGCATATAGATGAGAGACTGAAATTTGTGGAAAAACCTTTGTCGATTGAGGATCGACAGGTTAAGAAGCTTCGAAGGAAGCATGTGCCGATTGTAAAAGTTAAATGGGATGCCCGTAGAGGTCCCGAGTACACGTGGGAGGTAGAGTCCACAATGAAAGAGAAGTACCCTCATTTATTTCAGTAAATCTCGAGGTCAAGAATTCTTTTAAGGGGGTGAGGATGTAACACCTCGTAAATTCATGTCCAATATTATATTGACACGTGTCATGAGCTTTAAACGTGTAAAAGATTTCTTATGAGAGACTAAAGTTGACAAACGAAGAATTTACGTGTGTAAAAGGATTCAAAGTGTCAACAATGAATAAGTATACCTTTCAATAACCCTACACGATGTTTATACCCTTAAACGGATGAATTATGGATCATACGAAGCCAATTGTGAAAGAAAGTGAGAGATTTCAAACTACAGGGGTAAATGTGTCAACATGTTTAATTTATACCTCTGAGTGACCTTTTAGCAAACCCGAAGCTTTGTAACGATTAACTATGCTCACTAGAATAAGTGATAAAAATTTCACATGGTTTCGATAAAGTATGAGAAAGTTATGATAACATTCGTATATGAGGGGTTAAAAGCGTCAACATTGAAATTTAAGGCTTTTCGGGTGATCATAAAGTTAACCAAGGATTTAACGAAGTTTGGTTATGTCTTGGAGCCCTTAAAAGTCAAGTTAGAGGGTTAAATATGCAAAAATGGGAGTTAAAACCATCTTTAGAAGGACCAGGGACCTAAATTGCAATTTTTGAAACTTTTTAACCGTTTCTGGGATTGATACCGGCCGCGTAAGCCTCCATGGGGAGCTTACGTGGGCCGCCTGAGCACTGACGTGATGTCGTGGTCACAATCAAATTTAATCCAATTACTACTAAGTAGATAGCGGTAAGTGGGTATCGAACACAGGGAGTTTGTGGAATATGTGTTATTTGAAGTTTTATCTAAATTAACTAAAATTAAACTAATGACAATAAAAGTAAATTCAAGAGTTGATTTAAGTGAATTGGTTTAGGAACTAGATTTAACTAAGTAAATTGCAAAGGAGAAAAGTTTTGGTTATAAGCAAATTAGAGACAAATGACCATCCTAGATTTCCGGTTTGCTTCGACATTCATATTATCATTTTACTAGAAAGAACTACATAGACATAGCTCATGTGTGATTACTTGCAGTGATGAAAGGGAACTAAGTACTCAGATTCCTAGAATGTGAGGTTGTTACCCGATGATCAATCAACCCTTACCCAAGCCTAACTATACCCATGATATCTCGATTGCCAACGGCACCAAGAACGTATGGTTTCTAATTAGTTCAACATAAGAATTAACAAGTTTCTAACAAACAATCACACACCATAACAAATAAATCATAAAGACAAAGTTTGTTATTCTAGAAATAAAGAAAATCAAACATGAAATGTCTCAACCAAACCTTCAATCCAGGACAATCATCAAGTGTTTAGCCACTCATGGCTTGAAGCGACATCATAACAAAAGTTCTATTGTTCATAAAGATCGAAGCACAAAAACTAATGATTAGATAGTGTTCTTCAAGTCCCTAATCTCCAAGATACTCCAAAAATCATCCACAAGTCAGTAGTGACCGAAACAAGCATGATTCATCATAAAAACCCTCATCAAAAGTGATTTTAATGCATAAGTTACACAATGGGATCAGTCGGTGCCGTAACCTACGGCCCCCAGCCGTAGGTTACGGCGAGCAGCAATGTCCTACGGCGTGTCTCTTCTGATCTACGGCAAGAAATGCTGAAAACTTGTTTTCAGCATAACTTTTTCGTTTCAACTCCGTTTTCTTCACCGTTTTCGCCTACATTCTCGTAATTTCATCCTCTATCATGCTATCCTCTTAATTATTCAATTCCAAAAATTGATTTTTTATTGATGCTCCAAATTCTTTCCCTTTTATGCTCCATTTGCACATGCACGTCCAAACAACTAGTAGTTACCAAGTTCAAACAATTAAACGTGTAAAGCATGGGATTTTAATCTTTTTAAGGTACTTAAGGGTTGTCCTACGGACCACCCGTCAAGCACGCCAGCAAACAGAAACATTTGGCAGGTGCCTGTTAAACCTGTTCCACCGCCTTTCAAAGCCTGATTTCAATTCCAGTGACTCCTCCAATGGTTTTACATGCAATAGGGGCACTTGTAATGATCTGGAATCACCTGTAGACTTGTTTGGCACCATCTTATTGCATTCAATTTCCTATATAAGAAACTCAAAGTTGCAACATTGGGCACATGCACTTGAAAACTTTCATAACTTCATCTCTGGAGGTTCCTGAAGCTCAAGGCCACTTCCTAGTGATTATTAGTCATGCAAAGGACTTCAGTAAGTGTCCTTAACCTTCCTTAATTCAGTTTTACTTAGTTTAATAGCCTAAAGTCAAACCGTCGTAATTAGAGTTTGACTTCATGATTAATCAAAATTTGTCCAGTCAAATCTCAAATTGAAAGTACCTATGAGTTGGTAATTATGTGGGTAATAAACCCTTAAAAGGGTACTCTCTGATTCCCACTCTATCTAGGTCAATTGTCGGGTCAAAGTTAATTATAAAAAGTCAACAGAAAGCTTATTTTCAAATAAACACATAATTAACAATGTAGAAGCCATGCAACCTGTTTTATCACTCATATAACTTGGTAATTAATATAAGAACATGTCTAAACATGTGCAACCCGACAATTTTCAGTTTAGGCTCGGTTCGGAACCGAAAGTCGCATAATTAGACTTTTGCTTTGACTTTCAGTTCTGACCGAATGTAGCATGATTTAGAAATGCCTTAGAGCCTTATTAGGACCAGTTTACATGTTAGTATAACCCTCTGTGATTATACAAATTGGTTCATTAGTTATTTGATTCATATGCATGTTTCCGTTATATGCCTAAATGTTGACCATAATGCCCTTTTGACCTTAAAACGAGATTTTTGAAAATATGATAGGACAAAAACCTTTATTACTGATTTGTAAACCTGTCCTAAAAATTTGACATCAGTTTGAGGTTTAGATTAGGAGTTATGCTCAATAGCGTAATTAAGAAGCTTTTTATTAATTAAACGGCGTAATTAGCATAAAGCCTATTTAAACCCGATTTTTTATGCCAAACTTTTTACCTACTGGTGTAAAATAATATTTTGGGATTTTTGAAGATTTTTATTTATTTTTAGGCTGAGCATAACATAGGGTTATAGCTTTGATTCGGTAATTGTCGGTTTTGCCCTTTTGGCCTATAAAATGAGTTTTACAAAACATTTTGACACCCAACCTTTTGCTACTGGTTTGATATGATAAATAAAACATTTTAAGATTTCTGGAATAATAAAAATATCAGCTTTTCATATAAAACACGGAAATCGCTTAAAATCGCATTTTTACGCGTTTTTAACGCATAGTATAAGTTAAAACTATTTTTAACATATAAGGTTTGATACCTACTGATGTTTTAAGTAAATTTATATATTTTAACAGTAAATAAAAGTTTTTAAACTCAGATTCCCTATTTTGACCTTTAAGGCCTATGTGAAATTACCAAAATGCCTCTACGGTGCATAGTTTGATTATAAAAGGTAAATTTCACATATATGCCATACCCTACTGTTATGACTTATAAAAATAAGTATTTTTACTGATTATATCAGACCTGAAACTCAGATTAGTATTTAAACTCTTTTATAACCTTTAAAATGACCAAAATACCCCTATGGGGCATAATTTGAGTTTAAATCCATTTTGGGCATTATGGAAGGTATCTTACTGATATCACAACATATTTAAGGCATATTAACTTAGGAAACCTGTATATGACTCACTTGGTTATCCGTAACGCATTATTCGCGTTCGGTGTGGTTTATGTAACTAGTTTGCATAAATTAGCCGAAACGGGTCAAACCTTATCGTTTTTATCTCAAAATCCAGAATGTGTTTAGTTTACCCATATTATACAAGTCTTCAAACTTGTCGGGTCTAAATCACATTCTAATCCGGTCTTCGCTTAATCGTGCGTTTGAACCGTATCTTCCTTTAAAACTAACCGGTCTAAGTTTAGGCTTAATTAAGACCCGTTAGGAATCTAATAGGTTATTAAAAACCTTCGTTCCAGATTAGGAGCCCGGTAAAAGCTGCTTGCACTCGCTGTTTGTGAATTATACTTGCTCAGGTAAATACTTTTAACTTATTTTCCCTATACGGGCTTGGGATACGGTATTATAATAATACCGCTTAGTCGGGTATGTAGTTGTTTAAATCGGATTGTGATTAATATATTTACATAACCCGTTTTAATCGGTATTATTTGGTGTATGGCCTTTGGGGGGTTAATGACCATGTCCCGGATATCCTTGGCATCATTCATTGAAATGGCCACGACCTAAGCACGGGGTGTAGGCATACACCTGACAGTTGCATTATGTAAAAACTGGTAATCCACTTAAAGGAATCAACCTTGTGGGCATTATACATGTGGCGTGTCAGTTAATCTTGTCCGGCTCTTCTAACCGGCCCTGACGGACGACAAATAAGTAAAACTGTATACAAGATTATTTTTAAATACTTGTCCCAAGTTATAAAAGATATTTTGTGCCTTGTGCATTCAAATCAATTTTCTTAAATATTTTCAAAATGAGTCAGTTAATTGTATTTACCAGTGTAAACTGACGTATTTTCCAAAAAGGCTAAGTGCAGGTACTAGACGAAATAGGCTGGCTACTCCTGGCATCATTAATCAAGTCTTGCAAGTTCTAGATGTTAAAGTATGTTGAACAATAATCTTTTATCTTTCAATCCGCCTGTGGATCCATTACAGTCCGTTGTGATACTCTGATATTACTATTTATTCGGTTTGTAATGTGATTCATCTTTTGCTTCCGCTGTGCATTTAAAATTGTGTTGTTTGACTATGATGATATCAACTACGTCACGATACTCCCCACCGGGCCCACCGGTAATACGTGAAAATATCGGGGTGTGACACTGATAGATAGTGAATAAGGAGGAAATATGATATGTAAAACCAAGCCAACGCAATGAAGGTACTAACAAGTTATATTAATCAACGGGTATTTTTTTTCACGACTCGCTACAATGACTATGTATTTGTATATATTTATATATGTACAAACTACGTACTCATCATTTTTGGGTATTCAGTCTAACATGTTATTTTTCGTATGCATATCCATCACACTCATGAAGTATATTCAGTAACTTTCTTCTATTTAAAAAGGATAACTATTAATCTATTGAAAATTATCAATATTCACAGGAAAGGTTGAATAATAAGGTAAAAAGGCCATAGTTGGACACATTACAATTTAAAATAATATTTAAAGCTATTTTGGACTAAAAATTCAAAAAAAAAAAACCAATAGGAAATAACTTATTTTTTTAATAAAAAAGGCCATAATCACTTGCTTTAATCTCTATAAAATAATTGTGGTTATAATCTTATAAATTACATTTCTATTTTAAAAAAAGGATATTAAAACAAGCTTAATCTCATAGATGGTTGATAGAGCCGGATTCGATATGGCTAATCTCCTAAGAGACCCGTAAACTGAGTTAGGCACCAAAAAACATAACATAGATAAGAGAACAAGACGATAATAACTTTGATCTAATTTTTCTTCTTATATTCATTCCGATGCAAAACAAGGTATTTAAAGGACATTGATGCATGCCACCTACTGCTACGTGAGCAATATGAAATTAGAAAATAAAGTAAACATGGGAAAGTGGGAAAATACATGACCTAAACTACAAGAACGTGGGAACATAGGAACTTTTCAAATCGTGCACTTGATTGGATGTTTGGCGGTTCATGGAGGGTCCGTATTACTGGTATACAAATAATAAAATAATTGGATCATACCCACTTGTCTAAATTGAATTAAGTAACAAAAATTGATAATTATATGTATATAAATGTACAGTTAAATTTATAATCATTGATGTATCTTCAAACAAATTCTTTAAATAATTTGGATCATTATTCTGTAATGTCATAGATTTAAGAGAATAATGATACGATGAATCAGAGTACACATATAATTAAAAGAACAATTATCACTAATTTAAAATGACTGCTCAATTTGATCCTGGTACGGTTAACATCATCTTTTCAATATTATTACACGGGGTTTTTGTAACTTTATAATCTGAACAAAACATGATTATGGCTCAAAACTAAACCAGACCTAATTAAACTGAATCTCAGACGTGCAATCCCTAAAATCACCAAATCTAAGTGGTGTTCCCGCTGTATCATGCGAACACCATACTATTATAGATAACTCTTCTACTTAATTATATATAATTATTATTTAGTGAATAACCATACCATACAAAACAAAGATAAGTCCAATTAATAATCTTTTATAACGAAAAAGTATGTCATATTGGATTTGACTAATTCATTAATACCTTTTATCTAAGTTCTTAATTTTATGTATAAAAAGTATATTAACAAAAAAACTTTTTGTCATTAGATAAAAGTTTTTAATGTATAAACAAATAAATATACTTTTTATTATAATTAAAAGATGCGAGCTTTTAAATTATTTAATTTAATTGCTTTTACTTAATTATAGATAATTTTATTTAGTTTAAATTTAATGTATGTTTCAAATTAATAAGAAATTACGTATAGGGTGACATATGCTTCTCACGTGTCACGCTTTTGGTTATGAGTTGCCATTTGTTTTTTTAGGTTGATTTTATAGTATATTCGATTATAATAATAATATAAGTAGGATGTATTTTTTAGTTAATCTATATCTATATATGTGTCAATGTTTTGGTTATGAGTTATCATTAGTTTTTAGGTTCATTTTAAAGTATATTTGATTATAATAATAATATAAGTGAGCTGTATTTTTTTAGTTAATCTATATCTTCTATATACTACAATTATAATATTAAAAGAAAACACAAGAGATACTGGTCACGGCCATCTACGTTTTAGTTATCTTGCCTCTCTTTCTTACTCATTTATAGATAATTATTATTTAATTATTAATACTTACTATATTCATAACAAGTGAATTTAATATGAAATTAATTATGAATTTTCTAAATAAACTTATCTTTTACATAAAAACTTATATTTGAGTCTCCAAATCTATATCTATAATCTATATCTATCTATACTACCTTATTTAAGAAACTAGGTTTTTTACCCTTATAGTAATTTGCATAAATTTTAAGATGACATATGAAAGGTCAAGAACAAATCTACAGCAAATTCACATACTTATGCCACCCCTTGCTCTCTAAAATTCACATATAAAGGTAATTTCCAAACAATATGTCTTTGTCTCATGTGAAAAAGTTACCTAACAGTTAGTCATCAAGTGAGCACATAGTAACCTTTAATATCCATTAATTAGAATCTTATTTCATATTTTGTATAAGGTACTTTCATTGGGAAGAATGTATATATGTTTTTGTAATGTAGCATGCAAATTATAAGATGAATATTAAATTATATTTAAGTATTTGTCCATATTTAAGATATAGACTACATGCAATGGCGGAGCTTGACTAAAAGTTCCGGAGGAGAGAAAGTCATGGGACCCAATTTATATATTATATAACTATTTAGACAAAATGATTGTGGGCGATCCTTTATAATTTTTAAATTTTCGGACGAAAAATCGAAAAATTTACACTTCTAACCGAAACATTCGAGGGGGCGGGTGCACCCCCGGGTTTCCACTAAGCTCCGTCAATGACTACATGACACAAATGAAACACCAAAACAAAAGCATCACTAATCACCATTAAATAATAAATCTATCTTTATTGTATCAAACAAGTGTTTAGATGGTAAAAATGTAGGTATATTGATATGAGTTTTTACCATTAAGGAAAAGCTCAACAAGTGCATGTTTGATTATCTGTAGATGGGTTAAGCCTTCTACTAAATCTGATACTATAAGATAGTAATGGATTTATTAGTGCTTGATAGTGTTGGGAGATTAATATTGTAATTTCACCTTTTATTTCCATAAAAATGTTGTTGCACACAAACGTCATACAGACACCAGAAACCCCAACAACAACTATAAGGCGCAAAACATACGTACCCGTTGCAACGCACGGGCCTTCCCACTAGTAATAATAATAATAATAATAATAATAATAATAATAATAATAATAATAATAATAATAATAATAATAATAATAATAATAGTAGTAGTAGTTTTAAACAAAAATTAGATAAGAATATGAACGTTGTTATGAATATAGTTATTATTAATATAGTTATCAACACCTAAAATAGATTAGCCTTGTTCCACAAGTTTTCCTCAATTATATATAATCTTTTGTATCTCGTGTAATAGATATCTCAATCAATGAAATATTAGATCTTTTCTCCCTATTATTTTCTTCTTCTTTCTTTGCTATTAGGCTAGTTTCACAACACGTTATCAGCACGAGTTCGCTCGTTGCTCTCTATTTATTAATGAGGGGTCAAAACTCAAAAGAGAACTCACTGGTTAAACACTAGTATATTTTTTTTGTGTTAAAGTAATTCTATGAAATTAACATGCATGATATAGGTCATCGTTATATATTTTTAATATGTGTTTTGTATATATAGAGGCCGGTTAACTTACAATATTTCTTAACGTATGAGCATACGCTGTGAAATTACGCACGTTTGTATTTATTATATTATTGATCAATATATGTTTTTAAGTAAGATGTGTGAATATATGAAGATTCTGATATTATATTATATGTTATTAAAGATACCAATTGTGTAATCATATGTCGAATCCAATATCCTCTATTTTATAATGATTTACATGCCATGATCAAATCAGTTATTTTTGGCATCCAAAATATATTGTATTTCTGTTATTACCACACTTTGAGTAATTACAAATATTGCTTTCCATATGCTTATTATTTTGATATACATGGTCATTTGTCATTTAGTATAGCATGTATGAATTGTGCCTTCTGAAAGTAAGATTATGTGGTGCATAAGTTGTGAGTTGCTTTAGCTGCATGTAGATTATTATATTAAGAAAAATATATGTTTTTACTAGGTTATCACCCGGGACTGCTTCCCGGATAGTTTAATTTTATTAGTTAATAACATGTATTTTTACTAAACTGTAAAATATTATTTTATTGAACTTTTACACGACATTGAATAATTGTTAATTGTTAATAGAATAATAAATTAAAAAATGTCTTCATATATGTTAAGAATAACAACTTAAGTAAATATTGTCATTCATAAATGCATACGCGGCCCAATAATTTTATAACATTAAAGGCCCAATTTTCATTACTAATAACATAAGAAACCACGTGAATATAAGACATACTTGACCAAATAGAAAATAAACGAACATCTCATAAATATAGTATAACATCAATAGAACGAAACAAAGTTTGAAGTCAATGGAAACAAATAAAAAATTAAAAAATCATAAATTTCCAAAAATCTCTTTGTAAACGACGTTAGCAAAAATACTGGTACCGAAAATACATGGTACGGTTTGGTACCGATACGGACCTGTATTTGAATGTAAAAACCGGTACCAAAAACCCAAAATGTCGGTACCGAATCGATACCGAAAATATTTCGGTCCGGGAAATTCGGTACTGGTTCGGAACCGTACCGAGGACCATTTGCCCATCCCTATACAAACCCGTGTAAAAAACATAAGCTTTAGCATGCATGAATATTTTGTAACTAAAAAGATACAATCTTGATACAATATTATATTTGCCCGGTAACGAAACTCGTATAGTTTGTTAAGTATACTTATGTTTTTGACCGGTAACCCAATAGCCGATACGGATATGATTGAAAAACACACAACCTGGCCGGTTATATGAGAAACATTTGATAATACTATTGATATATGTTTACATAAATCGTTAAAAGCTTAAAACTATTATTGACACTTATTTTTAATAGTAAAAACTTTGGTTACATATATGAACTTAATAAACAAATAAATAGGCCTCATAAGCTGAATTTGTATTTACTATTTCCTCTAACTTCGATCATGGCATCAACTTTTTCAACAGTTCACATATCAATTAATTGTCACTATCTTTTAAAACTTGTACAAACTAAACTTACAAACTAACTAATGGGAATGAGCAAGAGACATCGTATAAGTTCATTAACTATAGAAAGAAACTCTCATTTCAGAGAATAATGAAATCATCAAAAGTCCCTGTACAAGGATGTTACCAAACTGTTTTAAGTCACTTAACTAATAAAACTACCCAAATATGTATTTAGTTTTGTTTATACCAAATCCAGTGAAAAATGAAAAAATAAAAATGTGTTTTTCTATTCCATAAAGTATGAAATCATTGAATCATCAAAATATTAAAGGGCGCTTATAAACAAAATAGGATACATAACTGGGTGGCACGTATATAGTAGTCTAATAGTTTTGGGTAACCTTGATAAAGTATAAAATTATCGAATTGTCAAATTCATAACTAACTCAAACCAATTTAACTCAAACCAATTACAAGCAAAGATCCAAGTAGGTCGATCACTGGGAATTGAATATTTCCATCAGCCGGTATCTGTTAATCTCTCTCGAAGTTCCCCTTCTTCTAGTTCCTCTAAATCATCAATTAGCTGTTCATTTTCAACATGACTAATACTGAACGCAGCCGTGTCCTGATGAGATCTAAAGGATATGTTGCGGTAGCAGCTGTTATTCCTTACATTCCACCGCCTACAAAGTGCAACCATGCATCTGCAGTTGCAGTTCCACTGTTGTTTCCTATACTCAGTATTGACTTTAGTAGCTAAATATCATTATAGATTAACTTAACATGGTCATCAAAAACAGCAGAAACCAATATCAAACAAAAAAAATAATAAACGAAAAGAAATAACCCACTTTTTGTACTGCTCATACGCGTAGAAATTAACAGCAGTAGAAGGAAGACGATGAGCAATAGTAACCATATTCCCTTTCGAAAAGGCTCTAAGACCCTCTTCATTAACAATACGCAACGCCTCGTTCCATATACAAGGCCTGCTCAACAACGCCCCCTCAGCGTCCATACCTTGCACCTGCATATTACAGGATCATCCATCATTTTAAAAACACAATAGTATGTATCAAAACATAACCACCTAAGGGATACACCACTACCACTAATATCAAACTTTAATTCTGTTAGAAAGTATAGATTTGAAACTATAAAGCCACTTAATCACCAAAGTAAACAACACTCTCCAAACGAACACTAAGTGCTAAACGACCTTTTCTTTTCTCCTAACCCATATCAAGTTAATCTTTATTTTCTTAAAGATGTTATGTAATATGTAATTTTTAATTCATCCAAGATTAATAGCATGATTACTCATTAGCAAATAACAAATTCTATAACTAAATTAATTTATAACATAACTGAGAAACAGGACATTAACAGTGACGGCGTTTATACTTGACTTTTCTGCCCAAATTCCAATTTTGTCTTTTTGTCTTATACTTCCTTTTACTTTTCCCACGGGTCTTCACCACCCATAGCAAGAACCAATTTAGCTCCCCACATAAATACACGTTCTTGAGGGCCACCGGCAATCACTGAACCACCATGGCTGCCACTTTGCGGTAAACTGTTGTTCAAACTGGCACCCATAAACAAAACCCGGGCTTACCTTCGATGGAGGAGTATGGTGGGCCGTGGGAAGGTAGCTGTTAGCGGGTAATATGAGAAGTTCACCGGTGATTTGTTGTTTCGTCTCCGTTTTTGTCATTTTAAAACCCTTGAGAAGTTCACGGATTTTTTTAAAGCAAACACCATCTGTTTAAGCTGAAAAAGTTGGACATTGTTTCTTCAAATTTGACCCGACAATTCAATTTTTCATGAAAACTCGTATACGCTAGAAAATTAAAAAAACTCAAAAAGTGTAACGTTGCCAATAATTCAGCAGAATGTTACACCATCTTTTGTACTACATTCAGACCTCTGTTTTAGATGATTTTGGTGGTACAATCTCCACTATAATCCTCTCTTTTAGTTTTCCTTCCCACGTTTGGGAAAAAACAAAAGTAAAAATAAATACTTTATGAATTTTAATTAAAAGGGATAAATAAAATGCAGTCATTGGACAGTTAGACCAAACCTGTTTCTGAAACCGCTGTTTATTTTTCTTTCTTTTATTGAATTCTTCGTTGGCGATCTTCATAGAAATCAAAATCTTCTAATATGCACTGCTTGCTAGACTCCTCTTTGAATTTTTTTAATACTTGCATAACTTGTTCTAACTTCACCTAAACAAATTGGTTAACCTGCAATGAGCATTGATTATTGTATCATAAGTGACAGCATTAGGCAAGCAATCATGTTTTTGCATTTCAACAAACAACTCAAAATCCTTTCCTTAAGAATGAAACAGTCAGTTTTAGAATACTTAACTAAAACATAAAAAGATAAAAGTCCAACTTAGGCATTTTATCAAACAATTGGCGAATGTAATTGTGTATGGTCACGCTATCATAGAAATTAACATCTAAATCGACCAATGATCAGAAGTGCAACGAATCTAAAAGATTAGGATCCATATACGAACCAATGGCTTCTGCAACGAAGGGATCTTAATCTCCATAAGGGATCGTTAAAGATTGCAATTGCATATACCGTATCAACTAAATTGTGATACGGTACCAACTGCCAGTATGAAGAAACGATTTGAGAGATCTCTATCGGACCTTTCATCTTCAACATCATCTTTAAAATTCATTGTTTATCAACAACTGATTTGTATTTGTAGAGAATCTGCTATCATCGGTGATCCAATCTGCCAAAACATTGAAAAATAAAAAAAAATGGATAATAAGATCGAAGGAATGCCAAAACAAAATAGAAACAAATGAAATCAAAATCTATAGAATTGAAAGAAGATTTGGTATTAGAAGATTAAACATACCTCATGCTTGATGCTTTGAACCAGAATGGAGATGGAGATGAAGAAAAATGGAGATGGTTCTCTAGGGTTTTGGAAGACAAACATAGCTGCGCATAAATATAGTCGGGTCATATAAATCCCACTTTTTACTCATAAAAAAGAACACCTAACATAAACAATATAGATTATATATATATATATAAAATAAGATCACCCTCTGAATGCAACAATCCATATGTGCATATGATGGGTAAACTACATCAGCAGTAGAAAACACAAAACCAAATGTAGCAGCCTCACTTCATGATTATATGATTTAAAACTATTTTGGGGGTCATTGTCAATTCTTCTTATGACTTCTTTTCTTTTGAGATCAACAGATATCGCATAAACCAGTAATTAAAAACCAATTTTATTATTGATTTAAATACCTGGCGATTTGAGATTTTGAATGAAACCCGACTTCAAGTTTTGTAACTTGCCGCTTCAATTTTGGAATGAACCCAGGATTTCAGTTATGATATTGAATATGGAATGAACCCACGTTTCAGTTACAGAATTGATTATGAATGAATGGGAGATCAAAAAAGGGCCTGTCAGACGAGTAAAATATAGAATGGAATGAAAACCCTAGTTAGTTAAAAAAACGAAATCGTACCTTTGGGACCCTAAACGATGAACCTGATCTAACAGTTGGATAACAATGGCTTCGCTTCCAAGATTATTCTATTGCTCGATTCGAAACATCCCCGTCGATTAAGCTAAATTGTAATAACAACTAATTCCATTTCCATTTTCAAGAATTGAACATGGATTCATTTATAATATCAAAATTAACAGCAAAATTTTAATAACAAAAAGAAAATAAAAGAAAAAAAGGTGTGAGAAATCAATGATTTTTTAGCAACCAATATCAAGAAATACTTAAAAAAAATTCATTCTCAGAATAATTGGGTTTATGTATCTGATTTGTAGTCACAAACCCTTCAGCGACAATCTTAGAATGAAAGATATACATCCAAATCAATTCATAATCAAAATCAAGATCAAACATAATCATATCAAGATACTGAAATAATAATAATAATAATAATAATAATAATAATAATAATAAAGAGAAAAGATAAACCCTAAACTCTGGATCGAAAGCACCCAAGCCCGTAGAAAGGTTGAACGTACATGTTGAATTCAAATGAATAATAAAATGGCTATAGATTTTAGGGTTTCCAGAGAGAAGAAACCGATTAGGAAGAATAAATAGAACTGAAAGAAGATTTGTTATTAGGAAGATTAAACATACCTGATGCTTGAATCGTTCGAATGCAGAAGCTTTGAACCAAAATGGAAATAGAGAATGGAGATAAAGGAAAATGGAGATGAATGGCTCTTTAGGGTTTTGGAAAAGAAATATAGATGCGTATAATATAGTCGGGTCATAACAGTACCGCGTCTTAACCCGTATACAAAATCTTTGACCCAAAAGTTTTCCCGCCCAAAGCATTCTGAGCTGCAATATCACGCTGACACGTGTCCCAAATTTTATTCGTTTATTATATATAATAGATTTAATCTTTTCATTTACTTTCGTTAGAATATGCATATTTGCATTTGATATTTAAAATTTGATATATGTTCCTGATCCATGACAATATTATTACATGTTGGATAGTTTCATTGAATCCATGACAATATTGTTAAATGTGGAGTAGTTCTAAATTAACCAATTAAGTAAGCTGATTAAGTTTTTCTTTATGTGATTTCGTTATATTAAACAAAAATCAATTGTATATAAAGTTTTATATAAGAAAATAATACGTAAGATTTGCCATAAAGATTTATGATAACTTGTATTATATGTTGGCATGTTATATATTTATTCTATAATTTGACTTTATGGTATATCATCTATTGTGTATGCTATCATTTATTTATATGCATAGTAGTATTGAAAAGATCAAAATCATAAAGTTATGTTTTATTGCAACTATCGTAAGAGTGTATATATGTTTTGATATGACACCCAAAGTGTCATACTCTCGAAATTTCATCATCAAATTACAAAAGATTGTAAGATGTTAGACCGATAAATCTTATATGACTCGGGTGTTTAGCTACTTCTCAATTGGTGTTAAGCAAAGGGAAGATTATTTCTAAGGAAAAATACATAATTTTTTTTCCATTAGTCACATCTGAGTTATGCTCCTTGTCACAACCCCCGCCCCCTATCTGTCCCGGAAACGGGCGGCCGCGAGACCAGTTGTGGTGGTATCATTTTGTTTATCATTATTATTATTTTGGCAGCGGAAATTTCATCAGGACCGTAGTTAGGAAATGTTTATCAGAGTAAAACCACCATATTTTATATTAATAAATACATGGGTAAAACCCAAGTTTCTTATTACAACATGTTTATAGGGATAAACCATATTTTATTGAATTTAAAACATCGTCTTTTAGGTACTTTTATAGCCACATTTTTCCAAGCCGTCAGTGCTCTCCAGCTGGCTTTCTTCTAATTGGCTTTTACATTTTGTTACCTGAAACGCGTTTTAAAAGCATTTGCCAGTGGGAAATACTGGTGAGTGAATCTCAGTTTAATCAAGAAACATTTTATTCTTAACAGTATTGAGAGCAATCACATTGTTTATTTTACACAATTACTCATTCAGTATTGTCAATCCTGACTGGTGGGTCATATTACACATTGGCTAACTCGTTGTCCAATGGTAACGTGTTCCACATTTTGTATACAAAAACCCAACATACCGGCAGTAATTGAAGAACTACAAAGACTCAATCATTGCTTAATAGCATTGTAAAACATTTAAGGTTTTGTAAAAACAATTTACAAAAAGGAGATTACTCACATTGCTGTCTTAGGTTTTCTGTAAGGGTTTGCTGGTGATAATCTATAATTTACACAAATGTACATATGTTACTAAAATAACCCATTATTTACATTAGTAATACCCTCCCCGAGACGGCATTCCAACGACTACGTCGGGCAGAACCTCGACAGCCGTTACGGAACCCTGGATCAATCGGGCAGCGTATCTAATACGTAACTGGGGTTATAATACTTACATCGGGCAGAACTTCGTTAATTAGGGGGTATTATACTTGAAAATTATGCCTACTATTTCAGAAATTCGAGTGAGAGAAAGAAACTGAACGATTTGTGAACTGTGCTCGTCGACTCAATTTATAGGGCTGAATTCGGACCTTGTCGCGCCCCGCGTAGCATTTCTTCAGGGTCTTCGCGGCCCGCGAGGCTCCCTAGGGTAGGTGATGTGTGCAAAATGCAACATATAAATTACATCAAATGTGGCATTAAACTAACCCTTTTTTAGTACTAATGTTGGAAAAAAGTGTGTTTTTGTCTTCCTTTTGTATTTTCAGGATTAAATGAGCTCAAATGAACAAAAGAAGCAAAAAGGCAGCTAAATCTAACATAAATACAAGAAAAGGGATAAACGTGGCATGCCCGACCCCTTCGACAGCATCTTCCCAAGCAAAACAAGAAAACAGAAGGCTGAACACGCCCCGTGCTCAATGAGCACGGGGGCGTGCCCAAGTGTTTGCAGAAAAGACAAAGCTGTAGAAGCTTCTATCACCCACCACGGGGGCGTGCCCAGCGGACATGGGGCCGTGGTCAACTCTAAGATTCGCAGAATCTGAGGAAATCTTGATAGTACAGATACGCTTCTGCACACGGGGTCATGCCCAGCGGACACGAGGGAGTGGTCAACTAATGCAGACAAACTGCATTTAATGAAGGAAGAGAAGACGGCTGGACACGGGGCCGTGTCCGGGCTTCTGTGCAGGCTATAAATAGGGGTGCTTGGCTCATTTGCAAACCATCTCTTGGCAAACCACCTCTCTCACACTTCACCCACACTCCACCACCACCACAACACCATCATCCACCACCATCATCCATCATCCATCATCCATCATCCATCATCCATCATAGAGTATGTGTGTAGTCTCAGGATCCAAGATTGATCGTAAGAGTTCTTGACAATCAAAGGCCATGTTTGCCTAAGTCTCTTACATCACTTGGTGAAGACAAGTGTCTAGTGTAATACTTTTTATTTTTAATCTTTTCGCACTTTTTATTTGGTTATGTATTAATGAATTTAATTACTAGTTTCTTATGTTGAAGGTGTGTCTTCCTTATCGTTTGTTCGTGGTGTCTTGGCATTATTTTACTGTCTATATAAAATAAAAGATTTTCACCATTCATATCTCCATGGTCTATATGGAGGTATGTTGGCTACCTGGTCGGGGGTTAAGGGAACGGTTTGGTAAGAGTCTTGCCTTGTTTAGTGTATAGATCCTGCAAAGACCTAGGTCAACTTTAGTAGGACCTCCTTCAATACCCACTAGTATTGGATGGCGGTGGTCCGAACTCCTTGATCCTCTCATATGTAAACTACTATTAAAACTTTAACCCGGCTACTTAGGACTATATCCCTGCTGACTCAGACTACTTAGCCGAGGGTAACGTCACCTACAGAAGAGTGGCCTACCACAATATGCATTAATAACTTAATTAATTATCTTTCAATAATCCAACCCTTTAGGATTGTATCCTTGCTGACTCAAACTACTGGGTTGAGGGTAATGTCACCTTCAGAAGAGGGGCCTACTACAATAACTAAGATAATCTCTTAAAAAGTGCAAAAGTGCTGAAATAATCAAAGGTTACACTAAACACGAGTTGGATCCAAGTGATTCATCTTGTCTATCTGTTTTTATTTTTATTTTATTTTTCAGCATTTTAGTTAGTTTTATTTTTCTAGTTTTAAACCTTTTTCTAAACTTTTGATTTGATTAGACGTTGAGGATAAACCGGTACTAAAAGCTCTTTTGTTCTTGGACGACCTCGGTATCTTACCAACACTATACTACGCTCACGATGGGTGCACTTGCCCATATGTGTGTTTAGTGTTAGTAAATATCGTGTTTTATAAATTTAAAACTTGGCTAAAAAGTGTTAAAGGGCTTAAAATATACATTAAAAATATACGACACTTCACACGCATCAAGTTTTTGGCGCCGTTGCCGGGGACACAAGGATTTTAAGAAAGCTTAAAATCGACGGCCTAATTAGTTTTTCAAAACCTTTTTAAAACGCGCTCATTTTTTTCTACATTTTAGTTAGATTTTGCATTTACAGTAGCTTGAACACGGGGTCGTGCTCACTGAACACGCCCCCGTGCTCAACGAAATCAGTAACTTTAATTAAAATGCCCAGATACAGAATCTGAACACGGGGCCGTGCCCAGCCTCTGTTTCCGTTTTTATTTTTGTTTTCTGGTCTCGAGACTTTGTTGCGGTCTGCTGAGTGATTCTCATGGATCAATACTCAGGAGGCTACAACTACACCTATGAGGAGGATGATTATAGGGAAAACTATTGCACTAATTTAGGTATCCACACTCTTTTCTTATGGAATCTTCAAATTCCATCTGTTCCTTGTTCTAATTCCTTAATCATTCCTTACAATTTTTCAGTATCATCCTTGATTACTGATTCTTGTGCTTTTCTAATCTGATCATTTAAATCTATTTGTAAATTTAACTTAAGAGAACGTACTCTTTTTGGCTTTTCATGATACTTTCGACTTAAAGCATCAACAACTACATTTGCCTTTCCTGCATGATACTGGATATCACAATCAAAATCACTAAGTATCTCCATCCAACGTCTTTGTCTCATGTTCAATTCCTTTTGTCCAAAAACATACCTTAAACTCTTATGGTCGGTAAATATGGTAAACTTACTACCATAAAGGTAATGTCTCCAAATTTTAAGGGCAAAAATTATAGCTCCTAACTCTAGATCATGGGTTGAATAATTTTCTTCATGATTCTTAAGTTGTCTAGAGGCGTAAGCTATAACATTTTGATGTTGCATTAATACACATCCATAACCTAACTTGGAAGCGTCATAATAGATTACAAAATCTTCAGTTCCTTCTGGTAACGCTAGTATGGGTTAATCTTTGCTTAAGAATTCTAAAGGCTTCTTCTTGTTTTGGTCCCCAGTCAAACTTAATGGATTTACAGGTTAACTTAGTTAAGGGAATGGCTATTCTAGAAAAATCTTGAATAAACCTTCAATAATAACCGGCCAATCCTAAGAAACTTCTAACCTCAGTTGGTATCTTGGTGGGATCTACATGAATTCCTTCATGATTGACTAGGTGTCCAAGAAATTGTACCTGTTCTAACCAAAACTCACATTTCGAAAACTTAGCATAAAGGTTTTCTTTTCTCAATAAACTTAGAAGAGCGTGCAGATGGGCTGCATGTTCATCTTTGCTTTTGGAATAAATAAGAATATCATCTATAAAGACAATTATGAATTTATCCAAATATGGCTTACATATTCGGTTCATCATGTCCATAAATGCAGCATGGGCATTGGTTAAACCAAATGGCATGATAGTAAATTCATAATGGCCATACCTTGTTCTGAAAGCGGTCTTAGGAATGTCCTCTTCCTGTACCTTTAATTGATGATATCCTGACCTTAAATCGATTTTTGAGAAAAATCGTGCTCCTTGCAATTGATCAAACAGATCATCGATTCTTGGTAATGGATACCGATTCTTAATCGTGACTTTGTTTAATTCACGGTAGTCAATGCACATACGCATTGATCCGTCCTTCTTTTTAACGAATAAAATCGGTGCTCCCCATGGTGATGAGCTTGGCTGTATGAATCCTTTCTCCAACAATTCGTCTAACTGTTTCTTCAGTTCCTGCATTTCTGCGGGTGCCAAACGATAAGGTGCTTTGGCAATTGGTGCAGTTCCTGGTATTAAATGGATTCTGAATTCAACTTCTCTATCTGGAGGTTGTCCTTGTAACTCTTCTGGAAATACATCTGAAAACTGCGATACTACTGGAATATCCTTTAATTCTTTTCCTTTAGTGTTAGTGATTATAGAAATCAAATACACTAATGATCCTTTCCTTATATAACTTGCAGTTTTCATCACAGAGATGAATTTTGTGGATTTAGAGAACTTATTTCCTTTAATTGTGATCTTTTCACCCCTTGGTGAATTTACTTGAATTGACTTTTGATCACATAAAATACTGGCTTTGTTGGCTATTAACCAATCCATTCCTAACACAACATCAATCCTGCCAGATTCATGGGGTAAAGATTTGCAATAAATTTCTGATTTAAAATTTCTATTCTTGCTCCCTGCAAGATTTCAGAAATCTTAATATTTCCCCATTTGCTGTCTTTACTAGACATTCTTGTGGAAGTCTAGTTAATGATTGATTAAGAAGTTTGCAAAACGAAGTATTAATAAAACTTTGGTTCGCACCAGAGTCAAATAATACTTTAGCCAAAACATCATTAACTAAAAACGTACCAGTGATCACATCCGGGATCATCTTTGCTTCTTCTGCGGTCAGAACAAATTCTCTAGCATTTTTAGTATTCTTGATATTCGCGGCTGGAGCTAACTTTGGACAGTTAGGCTTGATATGACCTTGTTCTCCGCAGTTGTAACATATCCTGTTGTTAGGCTTTTTCCCGCAGTCTTCCTCCTTGTGTCCAGATATTTTGCAAAAGTTACAGTAGATGGAGCATCTTCCTGAATGCTTTCTTTTGCTATACTTACAGTAAGGTGTAGAGGTAGAACCTACATTTCTCCCACGGTTAGAATTTCCAGAACGAAATTCTTGAGTAAATTTCTGGGTTAGGTTTCTTCTCTGATCCTCTTCTCGTGTACGGACTAATTCATCTGTCAAGGTGTTGGATAGTTCTACAGCTTCTTCTATGGTTTGAGGTCTAGCTGCCTTGACTACATGTCTAATCTCTCCAATTAATCCCCAGATGTAACGGGAGATTAAAACTGGTTCAGGTGAAGCAAGGGTTGGTACTATTCGGGCATATTCAAAGAATAATGTGGTATAACCCTTACTATCTACTCCAATCATCCTAAGGTTTAGGAATTTGTTTGCTATCTGTTCTTTTTCATTAGGAGGGCAGAATTTCCTTTCTACCATGTTTTTAAATTCCTCCCATCCCATATTGTAAGTTCTATCACTTCCCCTTGACTGGAGGATAGTGTTCCACCATTCTAGTGCCGAATTCTTAAACAGATTTGAAGCAAACATTATCTTATCCTCTTCAGCACATTTACTTATTCTTAAGACTGCCTCAGTCTTTTCTATCCAGCGTAGAGATGCAACGGCCCCTTCATTGCCCGAGAATTCCATTGGTTTACAAGACCAGAATTCTTTATAAGAACAACCGTAAGACATGGTTCTCCTTCTTTTGGGAATGGGCATTTGAAGTACGGGTCCATTGTTTACACTGGTTTCAGGTTCAGAGGGTCGCTTACTATCATGTTTACTTTTATTTTCGGCTTCTCTAACTGTTTTGATAATATATGGCATTGCATCTATTATCCCTTGTGCCACTATATGTTGCATGGCACTGTTATCCACTTGGTTTCCATTATTGTTTTTGTTGTTGTTCGGATTCTCATTATCCAGGTTAATGTTACTCTGGTTATCGTTATTCTGGTTTTCCTGGTTTACCTCGTCGTCCACCTGGATTTTAAACATTTACCAATTATTAATATCACAAAATAATTAACAATTTAGGTAACAATCACACCACACATATTAACCAAAAGCGTCGAGCATTGCGACTGTACTCTTTTCTATTATAGTATGCGTCAAATACACACTAATACTAGAAATTTAAAAATTACAATACAATACTACTATGCATTGCTAACCACAAAGTGGTCTATACTACAACATTTATTAATATTATATATTATTAAAAAAATTTATTATTATTATTATTATATTATTATTATTACCAACTCCACTACCTCCTTTACTGGTCTGGGTTCATCCAGTAATCCATATTGCGCTCGTCGTACTTCCAGACGAGTCGCTCTCCTACCTGCCTCATCCTCTCATTACTCTCCAAAATCTCTTCTCCAAAAGTTCAGAGCTCGTGCACATTATCTGCACTCATTGGGGTTGCAGGTGCTGGTACTGGGTCCGGGTACTGGGGCATGGGATTCTCCTGAGGGTAAGGATTCTCTAAGATCTCCCTAATGTATTCATCGTTGTCGTAGTAGGGATCTAGATGGTCCAGACCTGGATAGGCTGCTAAGTTCGGCATGGGTTCGTCGTTTAGGTGGTAGCGCGACACATAATCCCTATGATCATCGAACCATGGATCATAATCCGGGTCTAAGGGATTAGGGGCTGGTTTCCTAGGTATCTCCTCAGGGTTGAAATCATGCATTTCTACTTCATTTTCAGGGTTTTCTTCTATCTCCATCGGCTGAGTAGGGAATAAAGGTAAGGGTTGTGGGGCTACTAGTAGTTCCAGGTTTGGGTCAGCAGCAGTTGTTGCTAGGATATAGAAATTAGCTAGGCTTCTATTAAGCATATCCTGTGTATGGGCATCTGACTCTCGCTTAGCGGCTGCTAGGACTTTTTGCTGTTGCAACTTTCGCATTCTTTTTCTACGCTCAAATGCTCCCTTACTGAACCATCCTCTCTTTTTCTGAGGGAATGGCTCTTCAGACTGGGCCTTAAAGACAAACACCCCTTCTTCATTATCAGCGGCATACCCAGAGAGGGCAGGCTGTGAAGAAGTACCTTCACTTCTAGGTGAATCGGACAATTGACGATACACGTCTGAGGGTCCTTGATCACTCATACTGAAAACTAACAAATAGTCAAATAACACATAACAGTAAAATACAGATATGCACGTATTTCCATAATAAATTTCCTAACAATTTTAAATAATATATTGATGTCGGCAGAACCCCTTTGTGGCTGAATCAGTGGCTTAGCTCTGATACCAACTTCTGTCGCAACCCCCGCCCCCTATCTGTCCCGGGAACGGGCGGCCGTGAGACCAGTTGTGGTGGTATCATTTTGTTTATCATTATTATTATTTTGGCAGCGGAAATTTCATCGAGACCGTAGTTAGGAAATGTTTATCTGAGTAAAACCACCATATTTTATATTAATAAATACATCGGTAAAACCCAAGTTTCTTATTACAACATTTTATAGGGATAAACCCTATTTTATTGAATTTAAAACATCGTCTTTTAGGTAACTTTTATAGCCACATTTTTCCAAGCCGTCAGTGCTCTCCAGCTGGCTTTCTTCTAATTGGCTTTTACATTTTGTTACCTGAAACGCATTTTAAAAGCATTTGCCAGTGGGAAATACTGGTGAGTGAATCCCAGTTTAATCAAGAAACATTTTATTCTTAACAGTATTGAGAGCAATCACATTGTTTATTTCTACAATATTACTCATTCAGTATTGTCAATCCTGACTGGTGGGTCATATTACACATTGGCTAACTCGTTGTCCAATGGTAACGTGTTCCACATTTTGTATACAAAACCCCAACATACCGGCAGTAATTGAAGAACTACAAAGACTCAATCACTGCTTAATAGCATTGTAAAACATTTAAGGTTTTGTAAAAACAATTTACAAAAAGGAGATTACTCACATTGCTGTCTTAGGTTTTCTGTAAGGGTTTCCTGGTGATAATCTATAATTTACACAAATGTACATATGTTAGTAAAATAACCCATTATTTACATTAGTAATACCCTCCCCGAGACGGCATTCCAACGACTACGTCGGGCAGAACCTCGACAGCCGTTACGGAACCCTGGATCAATCGAGCAGCGTATCTAATACGTAACCGGGGTTATAATACTTACATCGGGGCAGAACTTCGTTAATTAAGGGGTATTATACTTGAAAATTATGCCTACTATTTCAGAAATTCGAATGAGAGAAAGAAACTGAACGATTTGTGAACTGTGCTCGTCGACTCAATTTATAGGGCTGAATTCGGACCTTGTCGCGCCCCGCGTAGCATTTCTTCTGGGTCTTCGCGGCCCGCGAGGCTCCCTAGGGTAGGTGATGTGTGCAAAATGCAACATATAAATTACATCAAATGTGGCATTAAACTAACCCTTTTTTAGTACTAATGTTGGAAAAAAGTGTGTTTTTGTCTTCCTTTTGTATTTTCAGGATTAAATGAGCTCAAATGAATAAAAGAAGCAAAAAGGCAGCTAAATCTAACATAAATACAAGAAAAGGGATAAATGTGGCATGCCCGACCCCTTCGACAGCATCTTCCCAAGCAAAACAAGAAAACAAAAGGCTGAACACGCCCCGTGCTCAATGTGCCCAAGTGTTTGCAGAAATGACAAAGTTGTAGAAGCTTCTATCACCCACCACGGGGGCGTGCCCAGCGGACACGGGGCCGTGGTCAACTCAAAGATTCGCAGAATCTGATAAAATCTTGATAGTACAGATACGCTTCTGCACACGGGGTCGTGCCCAGCGGACACGAGGGCGTGGTCAACTAATGCAGACAAACTGCATTTAATGAAGGAAGAGAAGACGGGTGGACACGGGGCCATGCCTAATGGACACGGGGCCGTGACCGGGCTTCTGTGCAGGCTATAAATAGGGGTGCTTGGCTCATTTGCAAACCATCCCTTGGCAAACCACATCTCTCACACTTCACCCACACTCCACCACCACCACAACACCATCATCCATCATAGAGTATGTGTGTAGTCTCGGGATCCAAGATTGATCGTAAGAGTTCTTGACAATCAAAGGCCATGTTTGCCTAAGTCTCTTACATCACTTGGTGAAGACAAGTGTCTAGTGTAATACTTTTTATTTTTAATCTTTTCGCACTTTTTATTTGGTTATGTAGTAATGACTTTAATAACTAGTTTCTTATGTTGAAGGTGAGTCTTCCTTATCGTTTGTCCGTGGTGTCTTGGCATTATTTTACTGTCTATATAAAATAAAAGATTTTCACCATTCATATCTCCACGGTCTATATGGAGGTATATTGGCTACCTGGTCGGTGGTTAAGGGAACGGTTTGGTAAGAGTCTTGCCTTGTTCAGTGTATAGATCCTGCAAGGACCTGGGTCAACTTTAGTAGGACCTCCTTCAATACCCACTGGTATTGGATGGCGGGGGTCCGAACTCCTTGATCCTCTCATATGTAAACTACTATTAAAACTTTAACCCGGCTACTTAGGACTGTATCCCTGCTGACTCAGACTATTTAGCCGAGGGTAATGTCACCTCCAGAAGAGGGGCCTACCACACTATGCATGAATAACTTAATTAATTATCTTTCAATAATCCAACCCTTTAGGATTGTATCCTTGCTGACTCAAACTACTAGGTTGAGGGTAACGTCACCTTCAGAAGAGGGGCCTACTACAATAACTAAGATAATCTCTTAAAAAGTGCAAAAGTGCGGAAATAATCAAAGGTTACACTAAACACGAGTCGAATCCAAGTGATTCATCTTGTCTATCTGTTTTTATTTTTATTTTATTTTTTAGCATTTTAGTTAGTTTTATTTTTCTAGTTTAAAACCTTTTTCTAAACTTTTGATTTGATTAGACGTTGAGGATAAACCGGTACTAAAAGCTCTTGTGTCCTTGGACAACCTCGGTATCTTACCAACACTATACTACGCTCACGATGGGTGCACTTGCCCATATGTGTGTTTAGTGTTAGTAAATATCGTGTTTTATAAATTTAAAACTTGGCTAAAAAGTGTTAAAGGGCTTAAAATATACATTAAAAATATACGACACTTCACACGCATCAAGTTTTTGGCGCCGTTGCCGGGGACACAAGGATTTTAAGAAAGCTTAAAATCGACGGCCTAATCAGTTTTTCAAAACCTTTTTAAAACGTGCGCATTTTTTTCTGCGTTTTAGTTAGATTTTGCATTTACAGTAGCCTGAACACAGGGTCGTGCTCACTAAACACGCCCCTGTGCTCAACGAAATCAGTAACTTTAATTAAAATGCCCAGATATAGAATCTGAACACGGGCCGTGCTCACTGAACACGGGGCCGTGCCCAGCCTTTGTTTCTGTTTTTATTTTTGTTTTCTGGTCTCGAGACTTTGTTGTGGTCTGCTGAGTGATTCTCATGGATCAATACTCAGGAGGCTACAACTACACCTATGAGGAGGATGATTATAGGGAAGACTATTGCACTAATTGTGGTAACCCGCACTCGGTTCAATATTGTGACTTATTTCAACCATCCACTTCATACACCTACTATGAGGAGCCCAGGTACGAGCCATCAGCTTCATACACATCCTATGAAAACCCAAGGTATGAACATCCTCCCTCATACTCATATTTTGATGAACCAAGGTATGAGCCTTCATACTCATACTTTGAGGAACCACAATATGAGCAACCACCTTCGTATGCTTATTATGAGGAACCATGGCGTGAACAACCCACCTCATATGAGTATTATGAAGAACAAAATTACGACCCTTATCCATCATATACTTACAATGAAGGACAATGGTGTGAACCATCTACTTCCTATGAGTATTATGAGGAACAAAGGATCGAACAACCGGATTCAAACTTTGAGGATCCCGATCTTACTCTATCACCGACATAGCCGATAGGATAATAGAACACATTAAAACTATCGAGCGTTGCATATTAGAATCTCGCACAAGGGAAGAGGAGTCCCGCGCAAGAGAATAATTAAATAAAAAAGAGATAGTTGAAAACGTAAAAATGGAAGAACAAATAAGTGAAAAGCCGACACATGTGTTAAACAACGAAAAAGGTGAGTCTGATAACGTAAAAATTCAAGAAGAGCCTAATTTTGAAGAAATTAATCTCTTGTCACCTTCTTTCGAAAATCATTGTTTAGTTCCCACTCATGCTAAGTTTTTAAAAGAGTTAAACACTAACACTAAAATTGACAAAACGGTAAGCGTTAAGTTAACTAATGATCAAGCTTCGCTAATAAAAGAAGATCCATTTGAAATTAACATTACACCGGTTCCATGTTTTTTTCAAAATTCCTTTATTAGTAATATCACAATTGATAAAGATCTTTGTGTTAACATAATTCCAAACTACATTTTCGAAAAATTAAGTATTGGTGATTTTTCTCCACTTCAAATACCTATTTTTCTATCCAATCGGAAAGTAATAAAATCAATCGGTGTAGTTGAGGATGTCTTGGTTCAAACAAATCAAATGGTAATCCCATCCAACTTTGCCATCCTTGATGACGCTTCTCTAGTGTTGGGACAACCTTTTGTAAAAACCCACGAAGCTTTGAAAAACCGGAAGCGCAACAATCTATCTATTCAATTAGGGGCATTTAAAAAGAGTGTCGATCTTGAGCGTTCAATGAAATACCCATTCGGCAATAATGACCCCCTAATTGAAGATGAAGATGAACCACCCGATACAAGAGAAGAAACTGACCACTTTGTTGAAGAAGAGGTCGCCATAGAACAAACTTTTGTAGTTCTTGATCGAAATGAGCAACCAAATAAGGAGTCTCTGAAAGACCCACCTCTTGAGCTCAAAGAACTTCCAAAAGGTTTGGAATATGCTTTTCTCGACAAAGATGGTAAATCACATGTACTTATTTCATCTAAATTAACTAGCTTAGAAAAAGAAGAATTAATTACACTTTTGAAAAAACACAAAAATGCGATCCCTTGGAAGCTTGTAGATATTAAAGGTATAAGTCCTTCCATGTGCACGCACAAAATTTTAATGAACGATGACTACAAATCGGTAATACAACCACAATGTAGAGTAAATCCAAATGTCCAAGAAGTGGTTAAAAACGAAGTCATCAAATTACTTGACGCCGGACTTATTTATCCTATCTCCGATAGTCCTTGGGTAAGACCTGTCCAAATAGTTTCAAAGAAAGGAGGTATGACGGTAATAACTAACGAAAAGAATGAATTAATACCAACGAGAACCGTCACTGGATGGAGGGTATGTATAGATTATAGGCGATTAAATGAAGCAACAAGGAAATATCACTTTCCTTTACCCTTCATTGATCAAATGTTAGAAAGATTATCCGGCCATAAATTTTATTGTTTCTTGGATGGTTTTTCAGGTTACTTTCAAATCCAGATAGTACCCGAAGACCAAGAAAAGACAACTTTCACATGTCCCTATGGAACTTTTGCTTATCGACGCATGCCCTTTGGTCTATGTAATGCCCCCGCAACCTTTCAACGTTGCATGGTGGCCATCTTCCATAACATGATAGAAAAGACAATGGAAGTCTTCATGGACGACTTTTCTATCTTTGGAGATTCATACGACCAATGCCTCGATAACCTTAAACGAATGCTATCCCGATGTGAGGAAACCAACCTCGCCCTTAATTGGGAAAAATGCCATTTCATGGTAATGGAGGGAATAGTACTCGGTCATAAAATCTCAAGCGAAAGAATGGAGGTTGATCGAGCAAAGATAGACACTATTTCTCGATTACCACCCCCATCCTCCGTTAGAGCTATCAGAAGTTTCTTAGGACATGTCGGATTCTATAGGCGGTTTATCAAAGACTTTTCTAAAATTTCAAGACCTCTATACTTGAAAAAGATGCCCCTTTCATCTTTGACAAGGATTGCAATCAAGCATTTCTAGCGCTCAAGGAAATGCTAGTCAATGCACCTATCATGATAGCGCCTGATTGGAAATTACCTTTTGAAATCATGTGTGATGCAAGTGACTTTGCAGTTGGAGCAGTCTTGGGACAAAGAAAAGAAAAGCATTTTCACCCAATTTATTATTCTAGTAAAACACTTAATGATGCACAAGAAAATTACACAACAACTGAAAAAGAGTTACTAGCTGTGGTATTTGCTTTTGATAAATTTCGTTCTTATCTTGTTCTTTCTAAAACAATAGTCTATACAGATCATGCAGCCATTCGATATCTCTTCAAGAAACATAATGCTAAACCACGTTTGATTCAGTGGATTCTACTCCTCCAAGAATTTGATATTGAAATCAAAGACAAAAGAGGAGCAGAAAACACCGCAGCAGATCATCTTTCGCGCCTAGAAGACCCAGCTTTGGAAGCAACCAGGGATGAACAAATCAATGAAAATTTTCCAACGGAGTCCTTGGAAATGGTGGAATACAGAGAAGAACCATGGTACGCCGACTATGCTAACTACTTAGCTAGCGGTATAGTCGCCAAAGGATGGCCACATCATCAAAGAAAAAAATTCTTTGCCGATGTGAAGCATTATTTTTGGGAAGATCCTTATCTTTTCAAAATGTGTGCCGATCAGCTCATCCGACGATTCGTACATGGTAGTGAAGCAAGAAGGATTCTCCACCATTGTCATGAAGGTCCATACGGAGGACATCATGGTGCCGCTAGTACCGCACGAAAGGTATTTGATTCAGGATTTTACTGGCCAACCATATACAAAGACGCCCAAAGTCTTGTCAAGACATGTGACGCTTGCCAAAGAACAGGTAATATTTCTTCCAAAAATGAAGTGCCACAAAATGGCATTCTTGTTTGTGAAATTTTTGATGTGTGGGGACTCGACTTTATGGGACCTTTCCCACCGTCAAAAGGAAACAAATATATACTTGTGGCAGTCGATTACTTGTCTAAATGGGCCGAGGCCAAGGCACTTCCAACAAATGATGGAAGAGTCGTGATAAGATTTCTGAAAAGATTATTCTCTCGTTTTGGAACACCAAAAGCTTTAATAAGTGATAGAGGTACCCATTTTTGTAATCATCAACTTGAAAAAATCTTAACAAGGTATGGGATCTATCACCGGGTCTCAACGGCATATCACCCTCAAACAAACGGACAAACCGAAGTGACTAATAGAGGTTTAAAACGAATACTTGAAAAGACCGTAGGGTTAAATAAAAAAGAATGGGCCGATAAATTAGATGATGCTTTATGGGCTTTTCGAACTGCTTATAAAACAACAATAGGTACAACCCCATATAAGCTCGTCTATGGAAAAAGCTATCATTTGCCAGTAGAAATTGCACACAAGGCCTACTGGGTAATTAAAAATGTAAACTTAGATTTAGAATTTGCCGGTAAAAACCGATTTTGTCAATTAAATGAATTAGACGAACTTAGGAATTATGCATACTCTAACCCCGAAATTTATAAGGAAAGAATGAAAAATTTGCATGATAAACATATTAAACCTAATGAATTTCGAGTAGGGGATCGAGCTCTATTGTTTAATTCACGACTTCGGCTATTTCCTTGTAAATTAAAGTCTAGGTGGTCAGGACCTTTTTCCATCACCCATATTTTCCCACACGGTGCAGTAGAAATTAAATCTCGAAATGGAAACCCATTCAAAGTCAATGGACAACGGCTGAAGCTCTATCAAGGATTCATTGAGGATGAAGAGGAAGAAATATCATTTCAAACGATCGAAGAATGAAAGCATCAACATCATACCTGGTAAGTTACGAATAAGTAGGTTGACATCTAAATCGGTAAGTCTTCTAACCAAGTTTTCAGGAAACATGGCACTCACACGAGCACTTAAAAAAAAATTCAAAACTTGCCCGAACACGGGGCCGTGTCCGCACAACTGTCGGGATAAAACCCCTTTTTTCATAACAGTTTCTTCATTCCACACGCCCCGTTTCCCCGAAAACTCTCTGGTTCAGGCGATTTTTCTGCAAAATTCTGACGTCTCCTCTACTTCTAACAATATCAAGGTATGATTCTATCATCTTTAGTAGTTAGATTAAGCATTTGCATGTAGTTAAAACACCAAAAAATTAGGGGAAAATCTAGGGTTCTTGAACTTCATCCGGATCGAACATCAAATTTTTGCTTAGATCTGTTAGCATTAGTATAGATACGTGTTATAGGAAGTAATTTAACTTGTATTGTTCATAGATTTCCCCGATTTCTCACAAAAACCTCAAACCCTTGTTTTTGAACCAAAAAAGATAAAATTGAAGGGGTAAACGGTTTGTTTTGGGAAAAACGGCATTTGGGGTTTCATTTTCGGGGAAAACCGCCCCTACTGGACCAAAAATTTTCAAGTTTTCGGGACCGGGTCGAAAAAAGAGATTTTTAGGAAACAGACGTTTGGACACGGGGCCGTGCCCGCTGAGCACGGGGGTGTGTCCAGCCCAACTTAGGCCAACATGGGGCGTGTCCAGCCAACTCAGGCCAACATGGGGCGTGTCCGCTGAACACGGCCCCGTTTTCAGTTTTCTCCGAAAATTTCACTGTTTCATGCTAATTGTTTGGTGTTTCCTTTCAGATGTCCAGGAAATTTACACGGTTCAATGCAAATGAGTTGGATGCTAAAGCAAGATACGATGTGCTTCGAACCAGGCCGGAGGAATACCCACGAATAGTATGCATGGGTCTTCTAGGAGCAGTGAACCAGCTTGACCGATTCAACAACCTAGTAACCGACCCGCTGAGAGCCGCACTGTGCACTCGACTTCGCTCAGTCCACGAATATAATCTGGAATTCTACAGCACACTAGCGTTCAAAACAAGAGCCGATCCATTTGATAATGATGGTGTAGAATTCTGGTGTGGAGGGACTAAGTACTCAATCTCGATAGCACAGTTTGGGTCGATAGTTGGGTTGTATGCGGAGGAAGATGCGGGTGATGAACAAAACACCGGCGGTCTCTGCGAGATCAAGGAGAGTGACCGCCAAGCTGCATGGGCACAAATAAGAGAAGGCCACTACAATCCGAGCAGCACTAAGAGCACTAAGTTGAGGGACCCTCTTTACCGTTACATCCATAGGGTCCTCACTTACTCTCTTAGTCAGAGGCACGATAGCGGCGGTGTTGTAGGTTTAAGGGGTCTACTAGTCCTTCACTGCATTCATACCCGCACCAACCTTGATGTTCCGTACCTCCTGCTCCGAAACATGCATTGGAACCAGCTTGCTACTCCCCCGACTCCCATCTTCTTTGGGGGATGGACCTACCGTCTCTTCAAGCATTTCGTGAACATGCCCAGGTCTTTTGAAAAGAGCCCATGGTCGGGAACAGTGGACATGACCATCTGTCGCTCCATGAACCTGATTTATGAAGCAGAAGACAGGACGATCAGCTTCCAAAGAGTCCAGGGGCATGCATGGAACCCGCAAGAGGCACTCGTCTTACATGCTCCACACTTCCAACCTCCTCCTCAGTACCATTACTAGCCCCAGGGTGATCTGGGTCAATCCTCCTCTCAAGGAGGCGGTTTTCCTAACTTCCAAAGTTTACATGATTTATTGCAGGAAAACCTCATGTGCACCAAGAACACCTACAATATGGCCAGCAACACGTACACCCAGGTTGGAGCGATAGAGAGAAACATATCCGACATACAGGATGACATTGGGAACATCCGAGAGTACATGGCGGGGAACGGAGGAGACGATGATGATGAAGACGAGGACATGGATTAGGCGGGAGGAGTGGAGGTAGCGGTTCATGGTTGGAGGTCCACAGGTTAATCCATTTTCTCATGAACAATTTTCGGCCTGTGCGCCGTGTGTTGAACAATTTACTTTCCTCTAACACTTTTTACTTTTCTGCATTTTCTTTATTTTAACTTTGTGGTATGGATGTTTGAACAATGGTAATTTAGGATGCTTGCTATGGTTTGGTGTAGTGTTTATTGATAAAACAGGTACATATGAGGCTTAGAGTACTAAACATTAGTGCTACTAAAGCCGGGACAGGAAACCGAAGCCAGAAACCTGTTTTTCACCTTTGCAGATTGTCTACACGGGGTCGTGTCCAATCGACACGCCCCCGTGCCCATTGCCCCAAACCTACTGTTTGTCAAAATTCTGCAGATTTTTACCAGACACGGGGTCGTGCTCAGCCGACACGCCCCCGTGTCCATCTTCTGTAAGTTCTTGTTACTGGCACTCTGACCACGGGGTCGTATTCATCCGACACGGGGCCGTGTCCAGATGGCCAGTAACATACATTTTTGCTTTTTCACATTCAATTAACCTAAAAACTTATTTTTGGGACACATTGAGGACAATGTGTAATTTAAGTGTGGGGGGGATGCTAAAACCTTGAATTTTGCAAGTCCTAATTACAAGCCTTACACAAAACTCTATTGTAACCGCTAAACACCCCAAATTTTTTCAAAAATTTTCATTTTTCTTTACTTGTCTAGGTTTAATTTGGGAATTTCAAATTCTAAAAAGGTGATATTTTTACAAATTTACAATCGATAGCGTCGTGATAAAAAGAACCAACATAAGAAAATTATGAAACGGCATGACAAATCTAGTTAAAATTTGATTATATATACTTGATCACATAAAAACCCATTCCCACAAAAAATGAGTTTTGAGCCTTTATTGAGCATACAAATACACATCTTTAAACTAAATGCTCATTTTTCGTTTCTTGTGTGAATAGCCGCTTGGTTTATTACAACTCTAGAACTTGCCACGACGATACATTCCCGGTCCTTACCAACTTAAACCCGAGTAAGTAAATGATGGAGGCATTAGGACTAACCCTTTTTATTTCTACACCATTATTTTTCTTTTTTTTACCACCTACCCAAAATCCCCCTAGTTAACCCCTTTGAGCCTAAACCTTTTCATTTTTTAACCCAAATCAAACACCCTTTTACCCACCAAAACCCTTTTTCATTTTAAACCCTTTATTTTAGTAACAAAGCTCGGTTTTCGTGTGACTTCCTTTAAAAAAAAAATTTAATAAAGAAGAAAAGAAAAATGAAGTTAGCAATAAACAAACAAAACTCATCAAAAGAGGGCTTATTTGAATATAGCTTCATTGGAATAAAAAGTCACAAAAATGTTTTGCGAAAACCGATGCTTTTTACGCCTTTCGCCCTTTTCTACTAACCACTAACCCAACCACCTACCTTTAACCCAAGCCTAACCCTTCCCCCAAAGTCCTCTTGATATTTACAAAGGTATATAGTTAAAAAGGATGAGGATTGATTGCTTGGCAAGCTTATGGTAGAAGTAAGTTCCATGCCGCTCTCGAGAGTTTTCACAAAAATACACCTTCGACCTAGTGTTGAGTGATTCCCCGTGAGGTATGTGAACTTGTATATAAATGGAATTTTAAAGAGGCATGTTATGCCCTAATAAGTAATTTATCTTATGTAATGTTTTAAATAAATCATGACGAATAGGATTGTAAATAAATAAAAATAAAACTTAATAAAGAATCTTGGAAATCCCGACACTCTATGACAAGCCCAAAACCTTCTCTTCTACCCATTCCATTTGGGAGTGTAAAGCCACATTATAAAGAGTTTTGCTTGAGGACAAGCAAAGATTCAAGTGTGGGGGTATTTGATGTGTGCAAAATGCAACATATAAATTACATCAAATGTGGCATTAAACTAACCCTTTTTTAGTACTAATGTTGGAAAAAGTGTGTTTTTATCTTCCTTTTGTATTTTCAGGATTAAATGAGCTCAAATGAACAAAAGAAGCAAAAAGGCAGCTAAATCTAACATAAATACAAGAAAAGGGATAAACGTGGCATGCCCGACCCCTTCGACCGCATCTTCCCAAGCAAAACAAGAAAACAGAAGGCTGAACACGCCCCGTGCTCAATGAGCACGGGGGCGTGCCCAAGTGTTTGCAGAAAAGACAAAGCTGTAGAAGCTTCTATCACCCACCACGGGGGCGTGCCCAGTGGACACGGGGCCGTGGTCAACTCTAAGATTCACAGAATCTGAGGAAATCTTGATAGTACAGATACGCTTCTGCACACGGGGTCATGCCCAGCGGACACGGGGGCGTGCTCAACTAATGCAGACAAACTGCATTTAATGAAGGAAGAGAAGACGGGTGGACACGGGGCCGTGCCCAATGGACACGGGGCCGTGTCCGGGCTTCTGTGCAGGCTATAAATAGGGGTGCTTTGCTCATTTGCAAACCATCCCTTGGCAAACCACCTCTCTCACACTTCACCCACACTCCACCACCACCACAACACCATCATCCACCACCATCATCCATCATCCATCATCCATCATAGAGTGTGTGTGTAGTCTCGAGATCCAAGATTGATCATAAGAGTTCTTGATAATCAAAGGTCATGTTTGCCTAAGTCTCTTACATCACTTGGTGAAGACAAGTGTCTAGTGTAATACTTTTTATTTTTAATCTTTTCGCACTTTTTATTTGGTTATGTGTTAATGACTTTAATAACTAGTTTCTTATGTTGAAGGTGAGTCTTCCTTATCGTTTGTCCGTGGTGTCTTGGCATTATTTTACTGTCTATATAAAATAAAAGATTTTCACCATTCATATCTCCACGGTCTATATGGAGGTATGTTGGCTACCTGGTCGGGGGTTAAGGGAACGGTTTGGTAAGAGTCTTACCTTGTTCAGTGTATAGATCCTGCAAGGACCTGGGTCAACTTTAGTAGGACCTCCTTCAATACCCACTGGTATTGGATGGCGGGGGTCCGAACTCCTTGATCCCCTCATATGTAAACTACTATTAAAACTTTAACCCGGCTACTTAGGACTGTATCCCTGCTGACTCAGACTACTTAGCCGAGGGTAACGTCACCTCCAGAAGAGGGGCCTACCACAATATGCATTAATAACTTAATTAATTATCTTTCAATAATCCAACCCTTTAGGATTGTATCCTTGCTGACTCAAACTACTAGGTTGAGGGTAACGTCACCTTCAGAAGATGGACCTACTACAATAACTAAGATAATCTCTTAAAAAGTGCAAAAGTGCGGAAATAATCAAAGGTTACACTAAACACGAGTCGGATCCAAGTGATTCATCTTGTCTATCTGTTTTTGTTTTTATTTTATTTTCCAGCATTTTAGTTAGTTTTATTTTTCTAGTTTAAAACCTTTTTCTAAACTTTTGATTTGATTAGACGTTGAGGATAAACCGGTACTAAAAGCTCTTGAGTCCTTGGACGACCTCGGTATCTTACCAACACTATACTACACTCACGATGGGTGCACTTGCCCATATGTGTGTTTAGTGTTAGTAAATATCATGTTTTATAAATTTAAAACTTGGCTAAAAAGTGTTAAAGGGCTTAAAATATACATTAAAAATATACGACACTTCACACGCATCAGTAGGCCCTAGGGTTGCTGACCCGACCCATAGACTTGACACGGCTAGGACACGTGGTGGCACCAGGTGTCGCCCTAATCTCCTGCTGTCGCGGCCCGCGTAGGCCGTAGCCAAAGGCTACGCGCCCCGCGAGGACCCCATTTTTCTTGTTTTTTTATTTATTTTTAATACTAGATCGTATTTTGGGCTCGGTTTTCACATACGGGGTATATTTTAAGACATATGGGAATATTTTAATATATTTTAGGGTGTCAGAAAAATTCAGGAGGGTTGTTATCCTCCTAAAGTAGCAATATCATTTTGTGAGTATGAAAAGTCTGAGATGATTTAATATGCATGTGACTGAGTGAATAATAGAAAGCTATGAAACTTGTTTTGATTCTACCCCATTCCATGAAGCGAATGTGACTATACATTTATTAGTGTAAAGATGATGATCATGGACATATTTATGATGATGATGATGATGATGATGATGATAATGAGATCGACCACCTTAAGTGGAAATACTAAGGGAGTTATTATATGAGAATGAAGTGTGGAAATGATAAAAGTGATATTACATGATAGTTTGAAATGATTCTCTCGTATATTCTATCTTGTAAGCATAAGTGTGTATAAAGTATAAATGATCATAGGCCACGAGGTTATAGATCATGATTATTAACATAATCGGTTGAACTTTAAAATTATAATACATTTTCTCGTATCTTACGTTTTGTATTACATACGAGCAAGTAACACTTACACGATCATAAACCAGAAATTTATAGATCATAATTATTTAATTAATTGGCATGGCCGGTTAGACCACACGGTGTCAATGATGATGTGAAACGTATCGAAGAACTAGAAGATTCTTCAAGTTGGTAATTAGCATGCAATATTTGCTCTCATGGGAAATTCATTATTTACCAATTAAAGTAGGATATGAATCCCCAAATATTCTGAAAATGATGAACGGATATGAATATCCAACATGATACCATTTAGTGTTTTAAATCGATGCATCGTCTAAATGGTTATCAAGCTCGCAACCTAAAGTTTGTGTGATTTATGACGTAGCTATAAGATAGCAAACATATTATTCCAGTTTGATTTCCATGTGCAAATGATCATTCGAAGAAGTGTTATTGTTAAGATGATCACTAAATGTCTACTATTGAATACAAAGCCAATGATCATGAGAGGAGCAAAAGTTCATTTAGGTACGTGTAATTTTACATATAGTACCATTAATTCACATCAAGCCAATAAGTTATAGTTCTCCCCATACATTTGGTTTTTGGTCAGGAACCAAAGATGTCTCATCAAAGATTATCTTTGGTTGTGCGACATATATTGAAACTCATCCACCACACCGCACAAACATGGGACTTCTAAAAGTTTGAGAATATGTTGGGTATAAATAATTGTCTATGATTGGATACTTAAAGCCATTAGTGAGAAATTTGTTTATGGCTCATTGGTTTTCACTTTAGTGAATGAATGCTCCCAACATTAGGGGGAGATAACAAGCAGTTGAAAAGTAAAAAGTGAAATGAATTATCATGTCATCTTGATCCTTAGACTATAAACTATGAACTAGAATTTTAAGTATAATTCATTTAACAATATTAAAGAATAAATTATCAGATGAGTTCACTGACCTAAATAGAGTGACTAAGTAAGTCACATAATCAACTGCTTATGCTTCATTTATGTTTGTGTCCCGGAAGGACAACCACATTTTTTCTAATGAGTCTATTGCACGTCTGAAGCGTAGTAGACTAGTTGATTCCAGTAATACAATTCCTCGAAAGTTTGAGTAAGTAATTAAGATGGCCAAGTCGAGGTTATAGTAATAAGATATCCTGAAGAGACAGTAGGCATGATGGTTCAAGAAGAACCTCAGGTACCTGAAAATAAAGAGATCTCGATAAATTATATCATGTCTAAGATATGTATGGAATCGAAACAAATCGACGTCGTTATACTTTTGTATATAATATAGCGCTTGAAATGATGAAATGATGAGGATCAAGATTTAAGATCTGCCTATGAATGAAAATACATAAATGATTAGCCAAAATGGAAAGACGCAAAATATGGCAGATTTAAATTCTCTAATGAAATGGAAAGTTTTCAGACCAACAGTCCATACAACTGAATTTGTAAAGTATGTTGGATATTAATGGGGCTTTTATGCGAATCATGTGAAAATCAAATTAAGTGAGATAAGGCAAATATGGTGCACAAGGATTTTCGCAAAAACCCATGATTGATTATAATGAGACACATTCTCTAGTGGTGGATGTAATGACATTCCAATATTTTATTAGTCTGGTAATATAAAGAGAGAATTGATATGTGTCTTATGAATGTTATGTATCACTTGATACTAAAAGTTTACATGAAAGTCCCTTAAGGATTTGAATTATCAAAAATCATGTAAAATGAGTTCTCAAGAACGATATGATCGTTGTATACAAATTCATATTTGAATATGTTGAGTATAATTGGAACTCCTGATGAATATCTTAAAGCATTTAAGTGCTTATAAGGTTAGTTGAAACATCTTAAGGATGTAATTCTTGTGCACTAATAACTATACATAGAAAACTTGTGCCTGGTTATTATGGCATCTTAATGTACAATGTATAAGCATGGTACAATATGGATTAAATATTCAAGACATCCTTGCATATGATATAGAAATCAATGAGGATGTATATGTAATAGAACTCCTAAAGAGTGAATACACACACATTGTTTTCCAAAGTTGAAAGAAGTATGTATATGATTGCAAATGCCTAAAGCATTGATTTCAAGTCCTCAAGAATGTATCTTTATAAATTTAAAGACAATATGAACTAAAATAGTCAAGTTGAGTGTTGTACAACTCGTGATATATTATGATAAAGAGCAATATAAGTTTGATAATATTATCCGTCTTTATCAAATGTTCTTTCTTAAATGTTCATTATAATCGCAATTTATAGTGAAGATGTCTAAGCGTCATCAAGAGAAACCGGCGAGCTTTTAGAATGGGAATTTTTTTAATGACCCTAGAACAGTCTAATTATTACTCGACTTGAAGTTCGAGTATATTTGTAATCATACTTTTATTCATCTATCAAACTACATCTAGAAGATGTTGGTGGGACATTTTAGTATGTAGAGAGCTCAACCCTATAGTATGTTAAAGGTTGTTCAACACTTTTATAAGAAATGATTATTATCATCTCCTACCAAAGTAGAGATTCTCATTTCAAAAGTACCATGGCTAAAGTGCAATTGTGCATTAACTTAACTTTCTAGCTATGCATGATAATATATATATTTTTTTTATTTGAATTTATCAACATGATATAACACATGTCCAATGAGGAGACATTTGAATGATAAAGCAGATATGTCGATACCTTAAAGGTAAGAATGATATGTGTCTATATTTTACTAACCCATGTAAGCTAGTTCTGTTAGTCTTGTAGATATAAAGAATGTAACACAAATAGTCTTGGATCTTTTGGTATTTGTTCACAAGAGGAAGTACTAGAAGTCTCACAAGAAGATTTTACAACATTACTCAATATAAAGGATTGCACTTTAAGGCATCAAACGACAAATTATTCTACAAAAGTTTTGAGCAACTTTCGAGGATGATGGACGCACTTTACTTAAAGGATACATATTATAATGAGGAGGAGATTTATTCAAGTTGCACTCTTTTTCCCTTAACTAAGTTTTATCCCAATGGGTTTTCTTAGTAAGGTTTTTAATGAGGCAACATACCTGATCCAGAAGTATCAGGGGGAGATAATGCGCATTACACGCTGCACTCTTTTTCCCTTAGCTATGGTTTTGTCCCACCGGGTTTTCCTAGCAAGGTTTTTAACAAGGCAGCTCAAGCGTATTATGTTGATAACCAAGGGGGAGTGTTATGAATATATTTATTATTAATATGGTTATCAACACCTAAAATAGATTAGGCTTGTTCCACAAGTTTTTCTCAATTATATATAGTCGTTTGTATCTCTTGTAATAGGTATCTCAATCAAGGAAATATTAGATCTCTTCTCCCTATTATTTTCTTCTTCTTTCTTTGCTATTAGGCTAGTTCACAACAAACGTTTGTTTTTATTATGATCATAGTAAATAACGAGTTTTTTTAAAGATATATCTTTTTTATTAATTATTATATAAGATTACATTTATGCAAAATAAAAAAAAAACAAAGTAAAATGTTACAATAATAAACAGTACATCAATGTTCATTTTTAAAATATAAATCTTGATGAATATTTGTCTTAACATATGACATTATTATTTATTCAATATGTGCAATATACGATCTTTTAAAGATATAATTTTTTTATTATTTAATATATTGAATTATATTTATCCAACCCTGTATAATACATGAGGTTTTAACCTAGTATAAACTATGTTTTCTCAAGTGTACAAAGGTTGTTGTGTGGGTTTTTGAGAGCGAGAGCCATGGTGATTTTGAGAAATTGCGAATGGAAGAAGAAGATGAATGAGAGATGGAAACCGTTTTTGAAGGAATTTTTGAATTCGATACGGCATTGAAAACTCTATTTGAGTATTTAATCAGGGTTTTATGAGAGTGAAAAGGAAATGGTGACTATATAAATGTGAGACAACGAAAAGAACCGACTAGGATGATTATAAAATGTTTTGATATTAGTTTGGACATTTAGAAAATGAATAATATATTATATTGATAAGACACGAGATATTTGAAATATCGGACTCAAACAAACCCTACTTCAATTTTTAAAGCAAATTGAATGGACAATATGATAATTTTACATATTTTTTAGATGAAAGATGAAAAGGTGTGGTTAGGGGTGCAAACGAGTCGAGCGGCTCGCGAGTTACTCGAGATCGGCTCGAGAAAAAGCTCGAAACGAGCCGAGCCTTATCGAGCCCGAGCCGAGCTTGAGCCTAAAATAAAGCTCGTTTGTTTATCAAGCCCAAACTCGAACCTCGCATGTGAAGCTCGTTAGGCTCGTCGAGCCTTAGTGTAAACGAGCTAAGTCGAGCTGAGCTTATTCAAACTTGTTTACAAGCCGACCTTGAACCTAAAAACAAGCTTATTTAGTAAACGATCCCGAGCCCGAGCTTCACTTATCGAGCTCGCGAGCCTAAAAAGTCTATTATTTATATTATTTTTATTTAATATATTAATTAATATATAATAAATGAGCCGAGCCCGAGCTCGAGGTCGAGCTTGAGAAAATACAAACGAGCCGAGCTCGAGCCTTGAAAACAAAGCTCGAGCCCGAGCTCTCATAAGTTAATCGAGCTCGAGCTCGGGCTCGGCTCGGCTCTTTTGCACTCCTAGGTGTGGTTAAATTTGCTACTCATCATATTTTTGTTCCATCTACCCTTTCTTCAGTTTAATGAGTTAAATCTTATGCATAATTATTTTATTATTATTTATTTATTTATTATTTTTTTTTTTTTTTGAACGGCAAATTTGGATTACTGACGAACCACTGGAGTATCATCGTAACACTAGCGAAACCACCCAATCATATCCATCTCCACTAGACATAATGCCTATACACCAATTCAGGAGGAAACCCCCTTGTGGGAATCGAACTCAAGACCTATTGATCACAACGCCTGTTCCCACCCCAAGATGTCACTAGGCTATAAAGCCATGGACAATTATTTTATTATTATTATTATTATTATTATTATTTTACTTTTAAATTTGATTATATTTTAATTGAATCTAAAATTATTTTCTTACGCCTAATAACTTCTTGAGTTAAATGCCATTTTAGTCCCTGTAGTTTGGGTCATTTTGCCAGTTTAGTCCAAAGGTTTCATTTTTAACCTGTGGGTCCGAAAAGGTTTCACTGTTGCCATTTTAGTCCACTGGGTTAACTTCATCCATTATTTCTGTTAACGAGAAGGGCGGTTCGGTCATTTTGTATGGCCGAATTGCCTTTCTAGTTAACTGAATTACATATAAAATGACCGAATTGTCCTTCTGGTTAACAGAAAAAATGGATAAAGTTAACCCAGCGGACTAAAATGGCAACAGTGAAACCTTTTTGGACCCACAGGTTAAAAATGAAACCTTTTGACTAAACTGGCAAAATGACCCAAACCACAGGGACTAAAATGGCATTTAACTCTAACTTCTTAATTGTTTTTGTAGGTGATGTCAAAAACTCCACTATCTAACATATGGTATAAAACATTTTACATTCTTAATTAATATAACTAGTTGATTTTTCGTCCGCGTGTTGTGGCGGGGACTCAATGACTGCAAAACGCGTGTCAGTAACGGCAAGCAGATACCGAATATCAAAACATAAATAAAAATGTCGTGAAAAGTATAGTCACTCCGTCCTAAAAAAGCGATTTTAAATAACCTAATATATAATAATAGGACCCACACGTCCTACATGTTGGAAATTCGGTTGTTTTCAGTTCAGTTATTACGGTGCTAACACGTTAAAATATGGATGAGCTCGGTACCGGTAACGACACCGAAAGTATCGATCTGTAAAATCATCGAAATTAGGTACCGGCACCGAAAATGCTCAGTACAATACGGTATGGTATTTGAAGGTAAAAATCAATAAATACATGTATGGTGCTAGACCGGTGTTGAACCGAAAGTAACGATTCTGAAAACGCCAAAAGGTGGGTACCAAATTGGTACTGAAAATGATTTGGTATAGTAAATTTGGTACCGATACGATACCGGGTTGATTACAGGATTTGATACGATTTGCTCATCAATAATCTAAATATCCAAGTTAATTTTACATGCTACAATTCATTCATTACAGGAAAAGACAAAAAATAAAGCAAAATAAGTTGTTGTGTATGTAAAACCTCAATCAAACGAAATACAATTTACTTACTGTGTGTATGAAAAGTAAGCTAAATGGTGCAATTACTTGCATTGCTACGTTGCTACAGGATTTGATGAGCTCGGTACCACCCGGTACCGAAAATACCGTTACCGAAATCCCCAAAAGTGGGTACCGGTACCGAATATACTTGGTACGGTACGACTCGGTACCGGTCGGTACTGGTACGGCACCGGTATTTGAGGGTAAAAACCGATGAATACCGGTGCCGGATATACCCGGTTTAGTAAATTTGATAACGGTACCGGTACCAGATACCATTTGCTCATTACTTAGTGATGTTACTATTCATTCAAGTCTATTGTATGAAAAGTAATCTAAACGGTGCAATTACTTGCATTGCTACAGGATTTGATGAGCTCGGTACCAACCGGTACCGAAAATACTGTTACCGGAATCCCCAAAAATGGGTACTGGTACCGAATATACCTGGTACGGTACGGCTCGGTACCGGTCGGTACAGGTACGACACCGGTATTTGAGGGTAGAAACCGATGAATAGCGGTGGCGAACAGGCACCGAAAATACACACCCGATTTGGTAAATTTGATACCGGTATCGGTATCCGATACCATTTGCTCATTCCTTAGTGATGTTACTATTCATTCAATTATATTTTTATTACTATTAAATAAATAAATTTACCCAGTTTGGTAAATTTTATACCGATACCGGTCAAGACAAAAAATAAAGCAAAATAAGTTGTTGTATATAAAACCTCTTTCAAACGAAATACAGTTTACTTACTGTGTGTATGAAAAGTAATCTAAACGGTGCAATTACTTGCATTGCTACAGGATTTGATGAGCACGGTACCAGCCGGTACCGAAAATACCGTTACCGAAATCCCCAAAAGTGGGTACCGGTGCCGAATATACCTGGTATGGTACGACTCGGTACCGGTCGGTACTGGTACGACATCGGTATTTGAGGGTAAAAACCGATGAATACCAGTGCCGAACCGGCATCGGAAATATGCCCAGTTTGATATTTTTGATACCGGTACCCGATACCATTTGCTCAGTCCTTAGTGATGTTACTATTCATTCAATTCTATTGTATGAAAAGTAATCTAAACAGTGCAATTACTTGCATTGCTACGTTGCTACAGGATTTGATGAGCTCGGTACCAACCGGTACCGAAAATACTATTACCGAAATCCCCAGAAGTGGGTACCGGTACCGAATATACCTGGTACGGTACGGCTCGGTACCGGTCGGTACTGGTACGACACCGGTATTTGAGGGTAAAAACCAATGAATAGCGGTGACGAACAGGCACCGAAAATACTCCCGATTTGGTAAATTTGATACCGGCACCGGTACCCGATACCATTTGCTCATTCCTTAGTGATGTTACTATTCATTCAATTCTATTTTTATTACTATTCATTGCACCGAAAATACACCCGGTTTAGTAAATTTAATACCGATACCGGTACCAAATACCATTTACTCATTCGTTAGTGATGTTACTATTCATTCAATTCGTTTTTTAATATGTAGGTAAATAATTTTATATACTTTAAAGAGAAAAATGCAATTTGCGTCCATGTGGTATGTGTGAAACATCAACCTGAGCCCCTAAATTCAGTTTTTGGTTTTTTGAGCCCCTGAGCTTATAAATTCATAACAGTTTGAGTCCCTCCGTCACACTTCCGTCTGTTTGACTGTTTGAGTCAGGGGTAAGACCGTCTTTTGGCATATATTCATAACACTTTGCGTCCCTGTGGTATGAGTGAAAAATCAACTTGAGCCCCTAAATTCTTTTTTTGTTTTTTTGACATTATTTATATATTTAACATTATTTAAGGATCCTTCTATCATTTATTATATGTATTTTTATGATTACATATATGAAAAACCAAATTGTTTATGTATAATAACTAATTTACATATGTGTAAAGTAAATAATTTACATTTACATATCTAAACTATATAATAAAAGAAACTAATAAGTGGACACATGTCATTCATTGAAGCTATCTATTTTTTAGTTTTCTCATCTCTGTCTCCTACTTAATTATAATTAATATTAATAAAAAATAATTATAAAATAAAATTTAATATAAATTTAAACAATTCGTATAGGAGATAATATAGTCTTTCGAAATATTTATTAGATTTCAAAATTATTTATCTTGAAATTAACAAAAGACATACACTAAATATAAATTAATATAATGTAAAGAGTTAAATGTCATTTTAATCCCTGTGGTTTAGGCCATTTTGTTGGTTTAGTCCAAAGGTTTTATAACACACAGAGTTTATAAAGATATAACAAGATATAGCTTTTTATTGATTGGTATATAAAATTACATGTGCTCAACCCATACAATATATGAGGTTCTTAAAAATGTAATTTTTTTCATTATTTAATATATAAAATTAAATTTACTCAACTCATACAATACACGAGGTTCTTAAAGATATAATTTTTTTTATTATTTAATATATAAAATTACATTTATTCAACCAAATAATATACCAAATCTGGTTTATTACATGGGAAGTGGTATTTCTGCTGTTGTTTGATTTAATCTGCAATGCCCCCTCCACCCAACTTATATTGTGAGAAATGTAACTAGATTAAGTGTATGTGTACGTGCATGGAGATTAAGATTTTTTCGTATCAAAATTCAAAAATAAATTAAATGCATCTTTTGACTATTAAAGTACAACATTCAATGAAAATTTTTTTAAATGTCGTACCTAAAAGTAAATAATCAATGAAAATTTAACATGTTTATATTGTTTGCTTAACATGTTTATATTGTTTGCTTAAAACGAGTGTTTCCAAGTCTGCTAACCTTGAATTCTAAATTCCAGTTGACACTTTATAAAAGTTTACATTTAATATATTTAGGCTTTAATAATTTGTTATATATAGTATACATTTAAATATAACATTTAGTTTGGCTTTTATCATTATTTTAATAAAATTTTTACTGGAAACTAGAGTATCTCCAAGATAATTTTTTTTTTAATGTATGTTATACCGTTTAGTGTTTAACTGTTTACACACCCTTTAATTAGTCTTACAATACATTGGATAAAATAAAAAGAAAGTAAAACATTTGTAAGTCTTGTATCAAGTATCAAATGAAATAGACATAACATATGACTACTTTTTTTAACATGTTTTTTTATAAATTCAAAATTAGTTGGTGTAAAAGAATTGCAGTACTAATGTAGCATATATAAAATGGAATATTTGTTATATATTCCATTTATATGATACAAAATGAAACCATTTAATTATTAGATTGCATTTATTTAAAGAGTAGTTAATTGAATCGTTAAATTAATGATTTCTTAACAAGTATATAAGTTTATATTAATTATACAATTGAACTGTTTGAAAAATGAATGCAATTAATACAAACGTTGAAATAAAATTATTTATAAAATTGAATAATGTTTTATATATTCCATTTATGTGATCCAAAATGAAACCATTTAATTATTAGATTGCATTTATTTAAAAAGAGTTAATTTGAATTATTAAATCAATGATTTCTTAACAAAAAAACAAGAAAAGAATTTAGGGGCTCAGGTTGATGTTTCACTCATACCATAGGGACGTAAAGTGTTATGAATATATGCCAAAAGACGGTCTTACCCCTGGCTCAAACAGACGGAAGTGTGACGGAGGGACTCAAAGTGTTATGAATTCATAAGCTCAGGGGCTCAAAAAACCAAAAAATGAATTTAGGGGCTCAGGTTGATGTTTCACACAAACCACAGGGACGCAAATTGCATTTTTCTCTACTTTAAAATACAGCCAAACTTTACATAAAAACATCAAATATGGCACTCCTAGTAGACAATTTACTGAGGTAATTAGATATTCGAATTTGAAAACAAAAAAAAAATGGATATGTACTTTTGTTTTGAGAAAACATATGTATTTCCATTTTATATTTGTGTATATATTTTTTTAACTTAATTTGTTATAACACAGTCTGACTTTTGAGTTAGGTCCAACAGGTAGGACTTGTAAATCATGGGTTAGGATCAAATACATTGTTTCATAAATACAAGAAGTCTTAGGGTATCAAACAAACTTTGATTTAACTCATTCAAGCAACATTAGAACCATCCCATCGAACTCTACGATATGAGATTTTAGATTTTCGCGTTTAGACCTTTAGCTTGTAGGTATTAGAATTTATATTTAGATCATCGTGTCTTTTAATTTAGCATTGTGTCTTTTTTCCTCGACATCGTGTTATATTTTGTTCGACATTGTGTTGTATTTTACAATATACCTTCCCATTTTTAGGAGACTTTGTCGGATAACTTAACCCTGTAAACCAATAAGGTGCCCGGCTTGATACGGTTTTGAAACATTGTGTGCATCCACCCCACAAAAGCCCCGACATTTCAACGTTGAGAACAACCTCCAAGTTCTCATCATCCCATGGCTTTACATCCACAAGAGCCGAGACTTCACCAACTAAATTCCTTTCCCATTAAACGTACCGCCTAAATTTAAAACAATTTCGTATAGCTGATTATTAACTAAATGCTAAAAAAAATTTGAACGGTAAGGAACGACGTGCCAATCACCGTGACACCGGGCACTGTGGCCAAGGTCGACTACTCGACCGCCGCCAGCCCCTTGGCTCGCCCAAATGCGCGGAAACCCGACCTCCACCCGCCTGAAGGCACGACAGTGGAATAATCGGTAAAACCTCGCTCATCCAAGACGAACTGACGCCACCCGTATTCGCCCTTCACCTGGATGCCACAGAAAATAATGGGGGACAGTGGTAGTCAAACCGAGGTCACAAGAAACACCAAGTCTTTCCCCAACCACTCCACCACTACCTCATCGGCAACCAAATGCTAAATGAATCCAATAAACTGACTTTCTTTCTTCTTTGGAAGTTCAATGAAAAGAGCTATAGAGTAAAAAGAAAGCCCAATGGGCTATTGTAAAAGTGTGGATGTCAATGGGCCATTTACCAAACATTAATAACTTCAAAACTACAAAATCTGCACAAGCTTTTAACACAAATTGCTACTATTTCACCCTAAGAAATGAATGAACACATTCTGAAACTACAAAGAACTGACACAAACTTAATCTACTGCTATATGACCTATTTACAACTTCCCTTCTATACATATAGATCATAGAAAAATGGGAACATTTACAAATTTACAGGTGCTATAATACGTATATCTATATATTTATATATAAATATATATGTTCATAGAACCTGTACTGTATCCACACTTCTGGCCGAATTCGAAGCCGCCAACATAGCTGCTCCGATCCCTGATCCATCTTCCATTGTTTTGAGGATCACATATGGGGCGATTTCTTCCCCTAATATCTCCGCAACAGCTTCGTTTAAATATTCTCTGAAAACGGTGTAGCTTGTGTATAATCCGCCCTCAACCGCCACCACGGTTCTTCTCATTTTACCACTTTTGTAACCTTTGATTCTTCCACTCGAAATGCCACCTGTCCCGTCTCGCCCGATCTTTTTCAAGATCCCGACAATGCCTGCAGCGACCAACCTGGCAGCCCTTCTTGTTACCACATCACATACTTTGACCATGATTTTTCTTACTTTTAATGGGACATCGCGTATCTGTTGAAGAAAAAGAACTTTAAAAAAACATAATCCAAACACAAGGAAGTTGATAAATGATGAGATGTGTGGTAAAAAGCAATACTATTGCCATTTTCGTCCTTGAGGTTTGGCTATTTTTGCAACTTTCGTCTAAAGGTTAGTTTTTTCCTCGTCCAGATCCAAAAGGTTTGAAATATTGCCATTTTCATCTGACTCGTTAACCCCATCCATTTTTAACGTTAAGTCAGGGGTATTATTGTCTTTTTTGAGATTTTTGTGATGATTAAAGGGTTTGGGTGGGGAGAAAGTCAACAGAGGTGGATCTTTATTTCTTATAGTGTTTTTTATTTTGATTAAATATGTCTAAAAAACCGGAAATACCCCTCACTTAGCGAAGAAAAATGGATAAAGTTAAAGAGCCGGATGAAAATGGCAAAATTTCAAACCTTTTGGATCCAGATGCGGAGAAACAAACCTTTAGACGAAAGTCACAAAACTGGCCAAACCTCAGGGACAAAATGGCATTTTACTCTAATCTAAATCTTTAAATTACAAATTATGCCAAAAAAAATACATTTGGGTGTCTTTTAAACCGTTTGAATCGTCAACCTGTTACCCAATTTTTTTTCTTGAAGAAGCAACTTATGTGGGACCAATTTATAAGTAAATTTGATGAAATTGTGACCTCTAGTGTGTGTATATTGGCAACATCTTACATCCAAGGTTTCTTCTAAAATCTTGGCAACTTCACACAAGTCGGGAGAGTCATCTTCATGCATGGCTGCCATTAATGGTGTACTGCGTGACATCAAGAAACAATATTACTTTAACTTTCTACAAATTCGGCCTATAATCGATATGAAAAGGCGTAATGGAAAAAATGTTTTTATAATAGAAAGAAGACTTGCCACTTTCTTTAAAAGAGAAAGAAAATGAAAAGTAGGCGACTTTAGCCCATACATGATTAGAATATTAACGAGGACCACCACTTAACAGTTATTTAAGAATATAAGATAAAAAGGTCGGTTCTTTTACAGGAATGAAAACCCTATAAGGAGCAATTTAATGATAAAAAAAAACTAAGATTCGCCTTTTTTATTAAGAACGGGTCATTTTCAAGACGTAGAAGAAATTAATAAAGACACAAATGACTAGACCCCAGCGAGACAACACAACAAGAAATGACAACCAATGAATTCGCCTGATTATTGTATGTTATATTGTTATATAATCCAAAAGTTTGACTTGAAAAAGTAACAGTCCTTCGATTTAAAATTCTTATATCCAACAGAAATTTATTTACTCAAAAACAAATAACAATGTAGTAACCCATTCTTCGGGCATTAATTATTCACAAAGAGCCTAATAATCAACTCCTGCCCACATATGTTCTCTCTTTGACTTCGCATGCCTACTAAAAAGGTATCATGACATCATGATTGTTTTCACCTTCTTCCTAATTTGAATTTTGATTGTTTTGGCTAAATGATTTGTAAACGAACCGAACGAGCACGTTCATGAACAATTCACGAACAAGATATTTCTTGTTCGTGTTCGTTCATTAAGGCAATGAACATGTTCATGAACACTTGCCGAACGTGGACGGACGCAAACGAACACAAACAAATTGTTCATGAACAAAAAATTAATACAAACTAACGTTATATATTCATTTAAAAATACAATTTGCATTTTTCATCAGAAATAGTAATATTATGAAGAATCCACCAAAAATAAATAAATACTTAACATAATTAACACAAAAACTAAGAAGTTTGTCAAGCATTAATACAAACTGAAATTAAAATAAAAATAAAATTATAACATAAAAAAACCTTTAATTGAACGAACACAAACGGACATAAATGAGCGAACATAAACGAACACATTACCGAACGTTCACGAACATAAACGAACGAACGCAGCCTCCGTTCATGTTCGTTTGTTCAACTTATTGAATGGAATTTCTTGTTTGTGTTTGTTCATTTATTAAACGAACGGACATAAACGAACTTCCCACCGAATGGTTCACGAACTGTTCGCTGAACGTTCGGTTCGTTTAGAGCCCTAGAAAGAATCATGCGCTCAATGCATCTTAATAAAAGAAATAATGGTAAAAGCATACCTCAACACGAAGCGTGTTGACAGCTTAGAAGACAATGGTCCAAAGATATCAGATTCGAACGACAGCCTGTGAATTACTCTTCGTACTATGTCACCTAGATGCATTCCCGATATCATTTTCTCAAAACCCTACAGCCGTGCCCATGTATTAGTCACATGATTAATAAGAAGAAATCAAGATCAATGTCATATAAAACAAAAATTAACCTGATCATTTGGGTTTTGGCTCTCAACGTCAAGATCAATGTCATATGATGTTCGAGGCAAATGTGAGGACCAAAAATTACCCCATTCCATGTTGATAACCTGATTGACGCCAAGTTACATATGTGAACAGAAACATTTTTACTTTTTAATTAGTTAAGAGTAAATTACATTTTCAGTCCTTTCAGCTAGAGCCAAATTGCAGACGTTATCCTAACGTGCCACTCACATGAGGGCATAATGGTCATTTTCACTTATTTTGTTGTCAATATATATTATTTTTATTTAATTTTAGTTATTAAGTGAAAATGAGCATTATGCCCTCATGTGAGTAGCACGTGTTATTAGTTAATAGAATGAATTAACTGGGTTAGGGAAAAAGGACACCGCCTCATGAGAAACAATATAAAGGACATCCGGTGTAATTTCGTCAGTTAAAAGACAACGCTTGCAATTTGGCTCAAACTTAAAGGACATAAAATGCAATTTACTCAATAGTTAATAAAGACTAAGGATACCATGCCTCCTGAAGTCGAGAGAAGACCTTGACATTTAATAACCGCATCGGCCCGCTCTAAATAACAGGCGTTGGTGCCAGTACCAATTACCACTGCGGCAACTGTGTCTTTATCAAGAAAGTGCCCAACAGCCAATGTTCCCACACTATCATTCACCTGTTTACAAATAAACCCATGTACAAGACTGTGTTAATCCTCAACAATAAAAAACAAATATTATTTTTCTGGATGTTGAAATTCTTACAAGTGCAGCGACATTCATATCTAGACCTCTTCTAGACAATGCTTTTTGCAGACATTCAACGACGTCTTTTTCAACCTAAAATAATAACATGATATTACATACATGACGATATAGTTACAAACTTCATAATGATACCAAATGTACCCTCTGAAGTCTCAACTCAGTTTTTTATACAACAGGGGTGCATTTATTTACTTATTAGCAGTCCGATTATATCGCATGATTGCACGTTTACAGCAACTTTAGATGGCTTTTACATTATTAGTGGTAGAGTAAAATGTCATTTTCATCCCTGAGGTTTTGCCAGTTTTGCGACTTTCGTCCAAAGGTTTGTTTTTCTGAATCTGGATCCAAAAGGTTTGAAATCTTGTCATTTTCATCTGGCTCGTTAACTCCATCCATTTTTCTCGGTTAAGTCAGGGGTATTTTCATCTTTTTTGTTAACTTAAAGGGCAATTCGGTCTTTTTTCATTTTATGTACAAGCATTTAGCATAATGTACAAGTATTCAAATAACCGATTTGCCCTTTAAGTTAACAAAAAGACGAAAATACCCCTGACTTAACAGAGAAAAACAGATGGAGTTAACGAGCCAGATGAAAATGGCAAGATTTCAAACCTTTTGGATCTAGATGCGAAAAAACAAACCTTTGGACGAAAGTCGCAAAACTGGCCAAACCTCAAGGACGAAAAGTCGAAAATGGCATTTTACTCTTAGTGGTATTAAATAATTGTTTGACAACTGACAAGTGCAAAATCCTAGTATGTCGTTAAGCTAACCATGTCTTCGATGGCAAAACCTTTAGTCCACTTGATCAAAGTGCCTGACGAAACAGACGTCTGTTTCACAGGAAACGAGAACGTAAAGCCCAAATCCTTTCCTCTAACTTGTGAAAGCTGCGAATTGTTTCCCATTCTTTCAATAAATTCCTTGAGAGCCAACGCAATAAAATCAAAAAATTCCTGCAAGTAACATCACATTAGTTCACATAAACATGAAAAAATACATTCGGAAATTCATGAACAGTAACAGTATCATGCTGTGTAAACGCGTAAACACCTCGCTTGTGCTGGTCATTAAACTCTGTGGAATGGGTTTCCTCTCGACATCACGCCCGAGAATTGACCTTTGACCGCCAAGCTGGATTTTTAGAATCCGAAAATTGGTGCCGCCAACATGTAAGGCGTAATATATTCCATTTTCACTCCTGACAAACAGAAATACGCCGTCAATATCAAGAAAAATAACCATACATCAAGCAACGAGTGATAATCACCATATATGAAAAAATTACATGTAAACTGCACACGTTTATCGAGATATATAGAAAGCATTTAGTTTAAATAGCAACAACAAGACAAAAAGTCTTAAAATAGCATTCATTATGATAAATGTTTCAACACAGTATCATTTATTTCTGTTTGGTCGGTAACATTTTAAAAATAATGATCTTATGATTGATGTCATATTGTCATGAATTCACCGACCTTAACTAAAAACTTTCAAAAATAAATTTCAAAAAGACTGGTTCAAAGTTCAAACAAGCTTCTAGAAGGCAAAATGTTTCAAAGTAATGGCTTACCAAATACTACCCTAATTTCAAACAAAATACACCATACTTAAAGAGCAAACAGTGTCTAACTAACATTAGCTTTTAATATCCTAACATCTTAACAAGAAATCAACGGTAGCAAAAAATCACAATACTAACCTACAACAGCAGCATTAGCAAAATATACAAAACCGGATCAGATTTGCAACACAAAGTGCTTATTATGGTTCTATTTGCACAAAATTAGTAACCTACAAACAACAATCATAAAATTTGAACCAAATTTACTGATAACTAACATCAGATTTTGACACCTTACAAAAATCACACATTAACCTACATCAACAGCATTAGCACAAAAAAAAAAAGAAAAAAAAAAAAAAAGAAACCTGGATCAAATTAGTAAACCTAAAAACAACAATCACACATTAACCTACAACTACAGCATTACCATTAAAAAATTAATAATAATAATAATAAACAGGATCAAATCAGTAACCTAAAAACAACAATCACACATTAACCTACAACAACAGCATTATCAAAAAAAAAAAAAAAAAAAAAAAGGATCAAATTAGCAAACCTAAAAACAACAATCATACATTAACCTACAACAACAGGACAGCATTATCCACACCAAAAAAAATCTGGATCAAATTAGTAAAACCTAACTTACAACAACAGCATTAGCCCAAAAAAAAAATGGATCAAATTAGTAAAACCTAAAAACAACAATTACAAAACAAGCAATTTCTGCAGCACTATATACGCATATATGAACCAAATTTACTAACAAATTACGAACAACGAACCCGTCGGGAAGATTATCAACAAATGTGAGCAACATCTTAAGCTTACTACCGCCTTCAGACGCCAAACCGGCGTGCATCTCAACCGCCATCGCATCCACCACCTGTCTCAACCGTCCGACCGGCGTCGCCGCCGCAGCTTCAAACTCCTGCACCGCCGTAACAACCTTCCACCACCGTCTCCGACTCCGCACTCTCCGCCCTACCATCACCGCCGCAACCGCGCAACTCGCCACCGCACACGCCGCCGCTATACCTAACCCTAACTTCCCCATCTATTAACAGTTTGTTCAACAATCGAGTGGTTAACCGGTTTCCGTCATCTCCGGTTACATCGTCGGTTTATAGAGGAAGATGTGAACGGAAAGTGGTGGTTTGTGGAGGACTTGACGGTTAATTGTCGCCGGAATATGCTGTTTCCGGTGGAGTTATGGTGGTGGTGAAATGTAGAGAAGGTGTTTGATGAAATGCTTGAGAGAGAAAGAGAGGTCAGAGAAGGTTTGGAAAGCGAACTGCTGGAGATTTATATATTTTTATGAAATGACGGATTCGCCCTTTGAATCACCTCCCTGAATAAAGAAATATTTTTTTATTTTTATGTTGATTCACATGATACAATATTTTTTTTAGTAATATTTTAAGAATAAATGATATGAATATATAGGGGTGTTTGGGAGAGTTTTCTTTCCTAAACTAGTGGTAAGAGAAAACTATTTATCAAAATGATGTTTTTTAAAAACTATTTACTAAACAGTGTTATTTTGTTTATATTTGTCTTTTCTTTTTTAACCAACATATTAAAAAAAATATTTCTATTGAATTATTCAAGAATCTATTTTTTTTATTTTTTAATTATTTATATTTTTTTCAAAATGAACAATAGGAATAAATTGCCATTTAACCCTATCGTCAAAAAGTTTAATCCTTCTTTTTTTTTTCGTCACATTTCTTTTGCATTCAAATATATACATGCTAATTTAATATTAGAATATTTTCATATGTTTTCGATAATCACATAAAGTCTGACATATTTCTATGGTAAATTTATTCATTTTTTAACAAGACGTACAAGTGTAAGAAATACTTGTGTAGCGAAGGAATTCAATATTAGCGGTTTAACGTTAACGGATGTCAAGTTCATGTATTATTAGACATAAATGTCTAAATGGAAAACTCATTCGATTTAAATGGCAATTTATTCATATTCGTAAGTTTCATACTCGTTTGTTTAAATTAATGGACACAAACAAATGTAAATGAACAAAAATAAGCAAACGTTCACAAACATAACTGAACGAACAAAACATGTGTCCACGAACATAAATAAACTTCATGTCATGGATGGTTTATCGATCGCTCGATTCATTTAAAGAACTAGTGTCGATTGAAAAGAAAACATAAAATCAAAGAAATAAAAAATTATTGGGTTGATTGAAAAAATATTAATAATAAAGAATAAAAATAAATACTTGATTAATTCAATAGAAATATTAAATCAAAATTTAATATGTTGATTAAAAAATAAAAGACAAATAAAAAATAAATAAGAAACACTATTTTGGTAAATAGTTTTTTCACCAACACTAGTTTGGAAAAAAACTCGTGTTTGGGATTCCTTTTAGAAGTGACTTTTGGAGCTAAGAAGAACTTTTGAGAAGGAAAGGAATCCATCTGAGAAGTACTTTTGAAGTAAAATGAATCTCAAACACCATGAAAAAAGGACTTTTAGAGCAAATTATGTCTTCAAAAGGGAGATTTTGAGAATTCAGAATTTATTACTTATTGAATTTGAGGACTTTTGAGAAAGAGAAGTTAAAAAGGAATCCCAAACAACCAATATGTATCTTTTTAGTTATCGTGTTTTATAAATGTTTTAAAAGTATAGTGATAGTAATAAATTTAAAAAGTCGTTAGATTATAATTTGATTTCTTTGTTATATCATCATTTAAAGGGTTTTTTTTTTTTTTTTTGTTTTTTTTTGTTTTTGTGTAGTTTGTTGTTAGTTGAAAAGATTTATGGAAATAAAATTTGTTTTTTTTAGATGCAAAGAGCTAAAGGTATAAAGGCCTAGAATGTTATGATATCATATCTTATTAAGAGGTTAGTAAGATGTGTGGAATTTTTTTTGAAGTAAATTACATGTGTCTGTGTGATACAAGAAAATTAATATATCATAAGGGAATTTAATTTTAAAATATCTAATTTATATACTTTCCAAAGCTATTTCAATCACTTGTTAAGAAACATCTTAATTTTGTTACGCTAATAGCATTTTAGTATGTATACATGTGTTTGTTCATATATGAACTATTAAATACTTAGAATGATGAGGAACGGTGCTTTAAACAAAATTATATTTCAATAGTTGTTATTCAATTTCTGACCAGGGTCTAACGGGTATTCACAGCAATTGTTCAGTCTCAGAGGACAGGGTTTTGTATTTGATAGATTAGGGCTTGCAATTCAGAAAGAGGTGACGGCGCAGCTTGTTGCCCGTATATCTTATGTTTTGATGTAACTTGACAGGTATGAATCAATGAAAATCTTAGGTCCAAAAAAATAGATGTTTTAGATTTTAGATAATAACTAGTATTTGTACCCGCCGCGCGTTGCGGCGGCGTGCCTGACTCTTTCCGAACTAAATTTAAGTCGAAATAGAGTAACTGAAATTTATACCGTCGAATGAAAACATATTCTATTTTAGCCCAAAAAATTCTATGTTAAAAACTATACTAACTTGAAACATAGATATGTGGTTCTTGAGCAAAATTTATATCGAAAGTTGAACCAAATAAAAGATAAAGAAAACGTACCAGTCCCTCCCTCATTGCGGCTAGTTTAAACACAGACTAACTCGAATTAAATACCATCGAATCAAAACGTAACCCATAGGAAAATACAAAGAACAAAAGCATGTAGCAAGCAAAAAAACATGTCTAGAGTCGATCTCGTACGCATCATTTTACTTGATAATCACTTACTTGTTAGAAGAGTTCACAATGGATTCAGCAAGAATCTTAATGTATAGTAACCTCGAAGTGGATTCTTTAAGGGTTGTAATCACCAGAAAAATCATTCTAACAAAAAATTGACCGACATGTTTACAAATATTTTGTAACAGAATCTTTAAGCAATAGCAAACCTGTAAGTCGTTTGGAAAGTAGGATGACGCCAAGACTTTTTTTTATAATTTAGTATATAAAATTAGATTTATTCAATCCGTGTAATGCACAAGGTTTTTAAAGATATGACTTTTTTATTATATAGTATACAAAATTGCATTTATTCAACATATACAATACAAGGGGTTCTTAAAGATATAACTTTTTTTATTATTCAATATATACAATTACATTTATTTAATCCGTGTTAAATAAGGTTTTTTAAAAATATATTATTTTATATAAAATTAAATTTGTTTAGCCCGTGTAATACATGGGGCTCTAACCTAGTATTCATATATTAAAGACCAAAGAGTACTATTAATTTGCTCTTATAATTATTTGTAAGCTCTCCCATATTAAGCAGATAATTTTTTTTTGTTTTGAAAAAGATTAAGTAGATAAATATAAGAGAGAACTAGTATTAAGCCCTTGCGTTGCAGCGATTGTCATAAAACTGTGTTAAGTAGTAGTAATACTATACCACTGTCAGCGACAACTAACACTAGAAAAGCTCGTAAAAGAGTAAATTACCAAAATCGTCCCTGAGGTTTGGGCATGTTTGCTAATTTCAACCAAAACAATTTTTTGTACCATATTGCCCTTCACTCTTGGGATTTGTTGTCATTTTCATCCAAACGTCTAACTTTTTTTGGCCAAAATTGTCCCTGAGATTTGGGATTTTTTTTTCCATTTTCATCCAAATATTTGACATAAAATATAAAGCAAATTAGACTTTTGGATGAAAATAGCAAAAAATCTCAAAAGTGAAGGACTATTTAGTGTTTTGGTCAAAAATTACCGAGGCAATTAAGTGATCAAATTAGTAAAGTGAGGTAGTGTGCTAGAAAGTGTGTTGAAAATATGTGCTTGTTAAGTTATTTAGAAAATCAGTATTCAGGATACGGCTCAGGATATAGAGCTGTATCTATGATCAAACTATGAGCAAAAGGAAAGTAAACGACACGAGATGTACGAGGAAAGCCCTTGATCAATCTAGATCGCCGGCATAAAACCTCGGGAGCTGACAATCGCAGCTGCCTTGTTCTTCTTATTACTTCAAACGTCGGGATACAGTGCAGGATGTGGTGCGGATCGACTATGTGTTACAATGAAATTTGAATACAAGTGTGGTGTTTGCAATGAGCTAGAGAGTGAAAGTGTTCGAGAGTGTTGGTGAAAATTGTGTGCCTTAAACTGATCCGCCCCCATCTATTTATAGTAAAGATAATGTAACAAACTATCCTAAACTTCCGGGATCCACCGAATATTCCTTAATCGAACGTTGTAGACCTGGTCTTTCGGGTTCAACGTCTCTCCTTCAACAAACACGTCCGAGTCTTGAGGAGAAGAAGTCCACTTGACCGTTAGCAAGTCTCAGCCTTTTACCTGCACGTGGTTAATTCAATAAACCTCAGGATATCGCCCAAGATGTTAGCAATATCCTCTTCCAGCATCCTGGTCACAAATAAACAAGTAAAGGCAGGATATTGATCAGGATATGTATGATCAGAAAATGACCCATAACAATTGTCCCCAAATATATCGGTTGGGATACCAATCCAACGGATATATTTCAAAAGTTTCACCTCATAACTTAAGGCAATTAATACGACTAGACCCTTGAAATGACAGCGGTGCAACTTCCAAAGCATTATTTACTCTTTACCCCCCTATATTCATCCTATATTAACCGAGGGACTCCTTATTACGGTTATCCTTATCTTCAAGCGGACATCAGGTATTTTCCTTTCTATCCTTCTTTCTTGAATCTCTTTTAGTTTGCTCAATACTTTTCATGGCACCACGAACGAAATCCCGATCGGACCGACCAGCCTCAAGCCTCGTAAGTCAGAATTTCATTGTTGATCCAGCAAAGGAGATCTGCTGCTTCAACAATGCCGACATCGCTGCTCTTAAAGATTCCGGCGCCTTCCCCACCGGAACAGTCTTTCGCCCTTTTGATCGGGAAGCCCGATCAGACGCGATATCCGATGAGTGGATTTGTTTCTTCGCCTACCCCTTCTCTCTTGGACTCCAGTACCCGTTTCCACCCTTTATCTCTAGCTTTTTCTGTGACAACCCTCAAAATTTCAGGTACGGTACCAATTAATTAATCTTAATTACGTGCTTAATTACTGTGCTTAATTACAACTGATAATTTAGACTGCTCTATGATTCCGTATCATATATACATGCATCATATTTATATAGTCACTCCATTCATTACATACCTACATTAGTGACATACTTGATGCACTCAGCACAGTTGACACACTGAACGGTTGATTCAGAAACAATGCTGACAATAACAGCACTTAGACAGACAATATTATTATGGCCAGTTTGAGCCAGGGATAGAGTACTACACTGGTTTGTAGTGTAGGGAGGTGGGGACCAAAAGACTGCGTCATTAGAGGATAGATATAGTGTCGGGAAGTGCCTAAAACATGCGTTAAATACAGAATTCAGCTTTCTTTTATTAAATTCAGCATTTTATTATACCAGTAGAGTATACAAATATAACAGAGTGGTCCTGTATACTTTCCTAAGTGCCAGGAACGATTTCGTTACAGAAAGATGCATAAAAGACACTATACGGTACAATTAAACGCTTTAACGAAACGATACGTAACCGAACAACCAGACATTTTCCGGGACACTAAAATATGTTCAAAAATATTATTTTTATCTTTCTTAATTAATTTCGGTCACAAAAATGCCCATACATGTAAACATGACATACACCCACTACACTTGGAAATACCCTTAACCTCTTATTTACTACCTACTAATTACCAACATATTTACACTAAACCCCCCCCCCCCCCAACCGAAATCAGCCATGGACCCACCTTAATCACCTTCTTTTTGCCTCTTTACCCCATTGGTGGGAACCTTGTGCATGGTTAGAGAGTTGTCAAATTGTGTAAGGAATCTTACCATTTCCAAGGGAAGATCATCATCACTACAATGCTTGCACTCCACCTCCTCCCTCTTCCCTATTATTTTCGGCTCATACCCCCCCCCCCCCCCCCTCTCTCATAACCGATTTCACCACCACCCTTCTTCACCTCAACCATTTTCTTCTCCAAAAGCTCTCATTCAAGTTGAAGATTCATCCATTGAAGTGCAAGATTGAAGGTCTTCACGGAAGCTTGATTTAAGCCTTTGTCACCAACATTTCACCATCATCTTGTCCTAAGATTACTACCCTAGCCTTGTGCTAGAAGTATGCCCCTCCACACTCTTGTTCTACTTTGATTCTTGTTATGTTTTGTTTGAATGTTCTTGACACCTAAAAGCTTAAACACTAAAGTATGAACTTAAAATTCTGCATAAAAACCTTTCATAAAAAGTTTGTTTGAAATTGAAATCTGGGTGGTTTAGGGTTGGTTAATGCATGCTTGAGGTTTGAACATTTATCCTACGATACACCATGGTTAGAGTCTTTGTTTATGCATTTTTAGTCACTTCTACTTATAAACAGCTTGCTGATTGAGATTTTCCAGCCCCTTCAAGAGGCTGTAACGGGTTCATTTTTGATCGAAAAATTTAAGTTCCGGAGTCTAAATTGTGTAATTTTGAATATCTGAACTAATGAAACTGGAATCGAAATTTTTCGAGACCGTTTACTATTTTTAAAGTATTATTTTAGACAGCAGCTCAAAGCTGAAATATTTCTGCTGAAAAAGTGTGTTGAAATCAGAGTCAAAACTTAAAACCTGAGCAGAATCAGCTCGTGGGATTTTTACTGTAGGTTGTCACGGTTGTTCCCGTGACCCTCCAACTGGAATTTCGACGATCCGACTTACGATTTATTTTTAGTGAATTTTTCCGTAAAACTGCAATCAGAAAGTACCAAATCTGATTGCAGTCGAGTAAAAGATTTTTTATATAAAATTGGTAATGAACTGATATCCGAAATTTTTACACAATAAATCGTGGATTATATATGACCTCCTGTAAAAATTTGAGAATTTTTGGAAAATATTAACTATTTTAATTAAATACTCGAAAACAGTCCTGTTTTGTGTAATAAATCTGAAAAGACATAGTTAGGGTATTGCATGTAGATTGGTCGGGTTGGCTATGTGGGAACACTTTATGAGACATTTGTAAAAGAAAATGATATGTTTTATGCATGGACACCTCTATTTACAGAGGAGGCTATGGCGAAATTTTCGGAAATTATAACACTTAGTATATATTTACTTTCTAAGACCATAATTTACTAGAACATTAAACGAACAAATATTTGTCACACGAATCTTTATAAGTAACGCAACTCTATATATTAAACTCTAAGCCAAGGCACGGCCCGTTCGTCTAATAGACATTAGTACGTGTAGGTTGTCGTGTAGCAGTCAGACTTTGAGATTCGGTTCAAGACGCATTACTGTGAGTTCATGTCCCCCTTTTCTCTTAACTATTTTCAGTTTTACTTTTCGGGGGTGAAATACATGTTATAGACATTTACAGACAATTACAGACTTTTATTATGGTATGATTAGCTTAAGGGGGGTTTTTATTACGCGATCATGTGAGTGGTGGGCACAACACTTAAGGCCATTAATCCTCATAGAAGGACCAAGGGACATGAGTGATAGATCTATTTGGGTGTAGCGAGCCCACACCCATGAGGCCGGGGGCCCATAGTGGTGACTGTGTCTTCATACCGGAGACAAATTTGCTAGGTTTGAGTCTTCCTGCATCATTTCACACATACTATTGGTTTTGCAACCCAATGGTGATCAGGTTTTTCCTTAATTGCTACATACCAGGGATTTTTACTTTTACAGACATTTTAAAGGCATTTATATACTCACTTACACATGAACTCGCTCAACTTTTTGTTGACTTTTTAAACTACATGTATTTCAGGGAATTAGTTTGGATCTGGCAAGTGATGCATGATTAGCTGCGTACCAAATAAGGATGTCATCCGGAGTCGTAGGTTTGGGAAGTGTAACTCTTTCCTGGACGAGTTGCATGTCTCAATCCTTGTGTCGTTGGTAGCTTATCGTCGAGTCTTTTGAATTCTCTTTAAACTAGTCATGTTTTGTAAACGTCTATTGTGGTTAACGTTTTTAGACAATATGTTATGCATTTTCAACTATTTTAATGGATGAACATCCGTATTCTATCATATAACATTGTTGTGATTGTTGCTGTGGTATTAAGAAGTCACACCAAATAAACCCACGCTTCCGTAAAAGCCAGGGTGTGACATTTTCGACCTCACCGGCCTCAGTTACGCCCAGGTTATGCCAATGGTCTGGCGAGTCTTGATAGTGCTGGATCAAATCAAGTCTCGTCATTTTCCCAACCTGTTTATTGAAGACCTCCCTATAGCATACCGGTTGAGATCCCACGGCAATCACCGTTTTCTTCTGTTTTCTACCTCCAAGAACCCTCTGGTTCTTAAAGCCACCAAGAACGAGGATCGATGGCGACGAAAATTCTTTTTCGTAAAAAGAGACTCTATTGACAAGGGTTTCGATCTACCGGTTAAATGGTTAACCAAGGGTAGGACTTAGGGTTTTAGGAATATCCCCAATTATATCTTCAAACTGTATCCCGGACTTATATCCTGATGTTTTTATGCAGCGAATTTCAGAGATTTAGTGCCTCCCAGTGCAGAATCCGAATCCAAGATCAAGGAAATCTACCGTCTTCCTGCCAGTGAAAGAACTTTCTCCCTGTCTCTTACAGATTCAAGCCAGAAATCAAGCTCAGAAATGTCTGGTAAGCACATTCTCAGCATATATTAATTATTTTTCAAAAGTATGATGAGTTTAAGAATATCTTCCCTTGTGTAGTACCAGTCGTCAACCTTGAAGGTTTCGAACTTGACGAGTTGGATTGCTACTCCAGCCTCGAACCCATCAAACAAGAATCCAAGCCAAAGTCGTCTGCTACACCAAAGGCTACCTCCTCGAAGACTATTTCTGCTCCCAAAGGCCCTCCGGCATCCAGGACCCGGGCATCTAGCTCTCGGAAGAGAAAGGAGACGGACTCCCCAGCTGTTTCTGAAACATTCTCTCTCGAGAATCATGGGTTTAACGAAGCCACCTCATTCCTCAAACAGGTAAAATTTCCCTTACAATATCCTGCACAAGTATGTTAGTCTTTATCCTGCCTATTTTTACATCGATACATGTGTCTTTATCGATAGGGTTTGGACCGCCTTATGCACTTGTATGAAGACGCCTGCGGGCTTAACAAGATGTTGGAGATCAAGCTGGAGAAAGCTGAAGCCACCATAGCTGATCAAGGAACCATTGCGGCTGCCAAATCCCAGCATTATGAAGACAAATACAAGGCAATGACTCAGGAACATCAAGCTGCCCTCCACAAAGCCAATGAGGATGCTCAAGCCAAGCTAGATGCCGCCCTTCTCCAATATCAGCAGAATATGAGTTCATATCGGGATAGCCTCAAAGCATCCGTGGTCGTCTCTCTTCTTCAAGCCAGGATAAGGATGGCTTATGAGGCCATGGATTTGGGTTTTGAATGTCCCTCCATGAATGTAAAGGCTTGGGAGGAGAAACTACAGGGCCTCGGAGGTCATCCCGTTGCTCATCCTGCAAAACATACTGGGGAAGAGCCTTCTAAGGCGGCAGAGGAAGCGGCCAATGCTGGTGACGATGCCGAGAAGAATCCTGAGGCTGATGCTGGTGCGAAGGCTGGGAAGGAGGTTGCTGTTCAAGAGGGTGTTGCCCCTTAGGCAGCAGAGTGGGCGATGATGGATATACGTGCCAAGGCCGGAGCCCACTTTTAAATTTCATGGTTGTGGTTGCATAAACAATTTACTTTTCCTGTCTTCGAACAATTTACATTTCCTGCACTAGAACAATGTGATGACCAAAGGTGGATGGGTCCTAGGTTTTAGGATGAAGCCCTTGGTCATCAATTAGTATAACTCGTTTTGAATGCGATAACGGTTGCAGGTGGACAGGTCCTGTGTTGAGATATATCCTGCAACCGTTACACAAGTATGGTAAAAACTAATTGTGCTTTTGGCGGATGGGCCTCGGTTTGTGGTGAAACCAAAAGCACAACTTTTGACTTGTTAATAATATAACTATCTTTTGACTTATTTGCTGTTGCCTTGCATTACTTAGTGTAATTCTTATCTTTGTAAAAAATTTTATATTACCATCTTATGAAAATATCCTGATCAGTATGCTCAGCGATATACTGTAAAAACCTTTTATTAGATAGAACTTCCAAACGTTCCTTCAACTTTGTAGAAAGTTCTTTAGAGAGTGAAAAACAATCTATCTTTCCAAAACCAAGTTTTGATAATATTTAAATGATCAAAGTTCCAAACTAATACTAGTTTCAAACATCCTAATCAAATATCCTGAAAAGGACTTGGAGAATATATCAGGATATTTTACATAGTGTAACTAAAAAATTTAAACGATATCTACAAAGGAAAGATCATACCCGGAGTAGGATATAACCCTATTATCAAACCTCAATGTCTTTGCAACTTCTTTAATGAAGATGTCCCCTGTGTGAGATATTTAGCATACTAGTTCCGAGCTTTAGCCTTTGAGCTTTACATCACTGCCTTGGCAGGAATGTCCCCTGTGTACAATGTCTTCAAATACTTAGAAATCTTCTGAATGTCAGTTTCCATTGTATAGGCAATTCTCAAGGGTAAAACCCAAGGATGTACTGGAGATAAATCCCTTGTATCCTGGGGAAAATCCCAAATTTTCATGCGCTACAGGCGGGAGTGTATAAACTCCAAGACTTAGAAAGGTGAAAACCTTTAAACCTTAGAGAGTATGAAAATACCCTTTCGTGAGAGAGGGTGATCAATCCTCATATACCTTTAGGATTCAGGATATAGCCAATAGTAACGAAATTGTCAGCCACTTTTACATGGACTGGTCCCGCCACCTTGAACTATCCCTGAATAACTTGCGCTCCAGGCGGGGTGTTGAAACCCAATTCGGAAGAAAGGTGAATACCTTTAAACCTGTGAAGGGATCAGGATCCCTTGTACGTGAGAGAGGGGGCCAATCCTCTAATCTTTCGAGTTATCCTGAGTATATATCCTGGAGCTATATCCTAAAACATATTCTGCAAAACAATTGTAAACTAAGGTGGGTGTTAGCTTGGCTAACACCCCTCCGATGCTTAAGTTAGTATTGGGTTTCAAAGAATAAATTAAACCAAAACATATTTAAAAAAGATAGAATTCATACCATCCTGAGTTAGAAATTGAATTCTAAACTCACTTGAAATAGAGCTTAAGGTGTATAGCATTCCAAGACCTCGGTAGCATATCCCCTTCCATATTCTTGAGTTTGTATGCTCCTTTCCCTGCTTCTGATTCAACTTCATATGGTCCTTCCCATTTTGGAGCTAACTTGCCATCGGCAGGATTAGTAGTATTCTGAAAAGCCTTTCTTAGCACCCAATCTCCAACCTTAAATCTTCTGGTCCTAATATTCTTGTTATATGCCCTGGATATTCTCTGTTGGTATGCTGCTATCCTTAGCCTTGCCGCATCTCTCTTCTCATCTATAGTGTCTAAATCCTGACTCAAGGCTTCAGGATTCTGCTCAGGATCACTTAGGGTAGATCTTGCAGTAGGTATTGTCATTTCCGTTGGAATCATTGCTTCTGCTCCAAATACCAAGGAAAATGGAGTTTGGCCTGTTGCACTCTTTACCGTTGTCCTATCAGCCCATAAAACAAAGGGTAATTCTTCTGCCCATCTTCCTTTTTTGGCTCCAAGTCTCTTTTTTAAGTTATTGACAATTATCTTGTTTGAAGATTCTGCTTGTCCATTTGCTTGAGGATGTACTGGAGTAGATGTAATCATTTTGATTCCCCAACTTTTGCAAAAGTCAGTAGTTCTCTTGCTTATAAACTGAGAACCATTGTCACAGATTATCTCGGCTGGTACTCCGAATCTGGTTAGGATATTCCTCTTTATGAAGGATACTACTTCTTGATCTCTCACTTGAACAAATGCTTCTGCTTCAACCCACTTAGAGAAATAATCCGTCATTGCTAGCATAAAGACTTTTCCTCCCGGAGCTTTTGGTAGCTTTCCCACTATATCCATACCCCACTTCATAAACGGCCAAGGGGAAACAATAGGATATAATGGTTCAGCAGGTTGATGCAGTATGTTACTATGTCTTTGACATGCGTCACATCTTCGAGCATATTCTGCTGCATCCTTTCTCATCGTTGGCCAATAATATCCTGTCCTTAACACTTTCGAGAATAACGACCTGCCCCCAGTATGGTTACCACAATCCCCTTCATGTATATCCTGAAGTACTTCTTTGGCTTCAGGATCCTCCAAGCACCTCAAATACGGTCCTGCAAGAGATTTCTTGTATAAAATATTATTTATAACAGTGAATCGTGATACCTTCATCCTAAATGCCTTAGGATTTTCATTTCCAGGGATGTGTCCTTCTTTGAGATATCTCATGATTGGAGCCGTCCAGGATTTAGGATCCTCTTCAGGATGCTCTGCTCCAGGATCCTGAACACCTGCTACTTCTTTATCCTGAGGATTCGTTGCAGGATATAAGACATGTAATATTGGTATTTGGGTCCCTTCAGGTATCCTGATTGATGATCCCAAATTTGCTAAGGCATCCGCTTCAGCATTATCCTCCCTTGGTACCTGTTCAAGTATAAAAACATCGAAATATCCTGCTAATTTTTTGAGAATATCGAGATATTCGATTAATTTCTCACCCTTAACTGCATAGGATCCATTAAAATGGTTAGTAATTAACAAAGAGTCAACATATACTTGCAAATTTTTGATACTCATGCTCTTAGCCAATTCTAATCCTGCAATTAAAGCTTCATATTCTGCCTCATTATTAGTAGCAGGGAATTCACACCTAATAGCCTGGGGTAATATGTCCCCCTGTGGCGATTTTAGTAGTATTCCTAATCCTACTCCTCTTACATTAGATGCACCATCAGTATATAATGTCCAGGATCCTGAGGATTCTCCTAACTGTTGAACTTCTAGGTCTACCTCATCCTGAATATCACTACTGAAATCAGCCACAAAGTCAGCTAAAGCTTGAGACTTTATGGCATTTCTAGGTTCATATACTAAATCATAAGCACTTAACTTTACTGACCACTTGGCCATCCTGCCTGACATCTCTGGTTTCCTGAGCACATTTTTTACAGGATAATTTGTTTTAACATGTATCCTATGTGTCTCGAAATAATGCCTAAGTTTTGTCGATGCCATAACTAGAGCTAATATCAATTTTTCTAAATGAGAATACCTAGTTTCAGCATCTAGCAAACTTTTACTAACATAGTAAACAGGATATTGCTGACCTTCATGGTCTTTTACAAGAACGGCACTTACAGCATTCCCTGATACAGCAAGGTATAGGGATAGTGGTTCACCATTTTCAGGCTTCATCAATAAAGGTGCGGTTGAGAGATATCGTTTCAAATCCTGCAAGGCTGCTTCATGCTTCTCCCCCCATTCGAATCTTTTGTTCTTCTTTAGGATATCATAAAAATCTTTGCACTTCTCTGAGGATCTCGAGATAAACCTGTTTAAAGCTGCTACTCGGCCTGTCAATCTTTGTACGTCCTTCATATTTGAGGGTGATTTTATATCCAGGATAGCTTTGATCTGCTCTGGGCTTGCTTCTATCCCCCTTTTTGTCACCATATATCCAAGAAACTTTCCTGCCCCCACTCCGAAATGGCATTTAGCAGGATTCAGCTTCATGTTGTATCGATCCAGGATATCAAATGCTCCCTTGATATCCTGGAGGTGATCCTCAGCCTTTTTAGATTTCACCACCATATCATCGATATATACCTCCATGGTGTCCCCCAGTTTGTCTTTGAACATCATGTTTACCAATCTTTGGTATGTTGCACCTGCATTTTCCAAACCAAAAGGCATAGCTGTATAACAATAAATACCTGTTGGTGTCATGAAGGCAGTATCCTCCTGGTCAGAAGGCTCCATTTGGATCTGTTGAAATCCTGAGGATGCGTCCATGAAGGTCAGCATTTCATGCCCGGCAGTGGCATCTACCATTGCATCAATGTGGGGAAGAGGAAATGGGTCTTTAGGACAAGCTTTGTTCAAGTCTGTGTAGTCCACACAAACTCTCCATTTCCCATTTTCCTTCTGTACTACAACCACGTTTGCTATCCACCTTGGGAACTTAACCTCTCTGATCATCCTGGACTTCAATAATCTCTCAACTTCCTCCTGGATAATCGTGTTCCGCTCAGGAGCAAACTTCCTTCTTTTTTGCTGCACAGGCTTGAATGATTTATCAATTCCAAGCTTGTGAGTGATAATATCTTTGGATATGCCTGTCATATCCTCATGCTTCCATGCAAACGTTGACATCCTGCATTTCAAAAAGTTAATTAATTGTTCTTCAATATCCTGAGGGATATTGGTCCCTACGAGCACCGAAATATCGGGATTATCCTGGTCCAGGATAATTTTCTTCACATCCTGCTCCGGATCCTCCACGATATCCTGGGCCCGCGTCTTTAATTGCTATGCTGCACTAGGTTTGGTTGAGGATTTCATCGAGGATGAGTAGCATTCTTTCGCCTCCTGCTGATCACTGTCGACTTTGATAACTCCCCAAGGTGTAGGTATCTTGATGCATTGGTGATATGTTGATGGCACAGCCTTCATATCGTGAATCCACGGTCTTCCCAATATGATGTTGTAGCAGGAGAGAGAATCCATCACACAGAAACGTTGTATCGAGTTGACTCCTTCAACGTATACTGGCAACTTTATCTCTCCCACTGTGTTTCTAGCCTCTCCACTGAACCCAACAAGCACGGTAGACTTTGAAGTGATATCCATTGGAGATACATTCATTCTCTTCAGAGTTTCTAGTTGGATTATGTTGACGGAGCTGCCATTATCAACTAATATCCTGCGTACAAAATGGTTAGCCACATATAACGTTATTACCAGAGCATCATGGTGAGGATCCTGGACAGTATCCCTGTCATCAGCATCAAAAGTGATCACTTTGTCAGTTGTGAGGGTAGTCATCCTGACAGGTTTGTCTCCCCTTTCGGCCTTAGCTTCTTTTGCATGTCTCTTTGCTGCCGAATACGAAGTTCCACAAATGTCGGATCCTCCCGAAATGAAGTTGATTATCTTGGCATCCGCAGGAGGTGATGCTGCTCGTTCAGGATCCTTCTCAGTATCCTGACCCTTATTCTTCTTTCTTCCTAAGAGATCTTTCAGATATCCCTTGCTTAGAAGATAGCTTATTTCTTTCCTTAGAGCAATGCAATCCTCAGTTACATGTCCGAAATCTTCGTGGAAAGCACACCATTTTGACTTATCTTTCCAGTCAGCCTTTTGTTGATTTTTTCGAGGCCACCTAGCCTTGTCTCCTAGACCCTGCATGGCATACATCAATTCAGGAATGTTAACAGAAAAGCAATATTCAGACAACTCAGGATACTCTTCAGGATCCTCATCTTCGACAGCATTCACTCTCTTGTTTTCATTTCTACCATATGGCTTAGGCCGATATGACTTGAATGAGGATTCTGACTTCCTGTTAGTTGACTCATAAGTGTTAGATGAGTTCATCCTTTCTTGCATCTTCCTGTCATCTTCCAGACGGATATATCTCAAAGCCCTGTTACGAGCTTCGTCGAGATTCCTGCAGGGATTCATTACAAGATCCTGATAAAACTGAGAATCCTTTTGTAATCCCATCTTAAAAGCTTGCACAGCTGTTGCAACATCAAGATGTGGGATATCCAAGGATTCTCGACTGAATTTGTTCACATAATCCCTCAAGGATTCCTGAGGCCCTTGAGTTATCCTGTAAAGATCACTGGTTAGTTTCTCAAAACTCCGACTACAAGAAAATTGACTGTTAAATAAATTAACCAAATGAGCAAACGAAGTAATTGAGTGAGGAGGAACGTTTAACAGCCATTTTAAGGCTGATCCTGTTAGAGTAGAACCAAATCCCTTGCACAAGCATGCTTCCTTGAGCTCCGGAGGGATAGGGTTAATCTCCATTCTTTCCCTATACTGAGCAATATGCTCTTCAGGATCCGTAGTCCCATCATAAAGCTTCATGTTGGGGGTTTGGAATCTCTTTGGGATCTCAGCATCACAGATAGGATATGCAAAACGAGATATCTTGTGGCTGTCTTGGGACACTTCCGGGATCGGCTGGACCACCCCAGGTACACTAGATATCATATCCTTCAACTTCTGAAGTTCCCTAGTAAGTGCTGATGTTACACCTGTATCCTGCAAAGATCCACTATTGTTAGTAGCATGAGTATTATTATTATTTGACACGTTACCCGTTGGAGGATTTTGCCCATATCCTGAAGCATATCCTGAGCTCCTCATGGTTGACATCCTGACCGAGGAGGGTATTTCAGGAGTATGATTCTGAGGAAGGCTGGGCACAATATTCCCCCTATTATCCTCAGTATACACAGCTGAACTAAAGTTCAACGTTCTGGGATGTAATGGAGTGACATTATCCTTAGCAGATCTGCTCGAGCCAGACTTCAGAAGTTGTATTTCCCTTAAAAGCATTTGGTTTGTTTCCTGTTGCTGCCTCATTTGTTCCTGCACACTTCCAAATAAAGTGAGAATTTCATCATTAGAAGCTAGAACAGGAGCAGATTCCTGAACACTGCGAGTAGGGATAATATCCTGAGGTCGTGAAGAGGCTGGCATCCTTGGAGGAGGTGGTGGAAGCACCGAACCGGTAGTAGCAGAAGTCATAGCAGACACAGTAGAGGAACTCATGTTTGATCTTGAGGCCATTATGGACAATGTGACAAAAAGTTTTGAAAATAGAAAGCCGATTAGCGATTTCACAAAAATTTTTAGTAAAGAGAGCACCACTTGCCCCACGGTGAGCGCCAAATTGTTTTGGTCAAAAATTACCGAGGCAATTAAGTGATCAAATTAGTAAAGTGAGGTAGTGTGCTAGAAAGTGTGTTGAAAATATGTGCTTGTTAAGTTATTTAGAAAATCAGTATTCAGGATACGGCTCAGGATATAGAGCTGTATCTATGATCAAACTATGAGCAAAAGGAAAGTAAACGACACGAGATGTACGAGGAAAGCCCTTGATCAATCTAGATCGCCGGCATAAAACCTCGGGAGCTGACAATCGCAGCTGCCTTGTTCTTCTTATTACTTCAAACGTCGGGATACAATGCAGGATGTGGTGCGGATCGACTATGTGTTACAATGAAATTTGAATACAAGTGTGGTGTTTGCAATGAGCTAGAGAGTGAAAGTGTTCGAGAGTGTTGGTGAAAATTGTGTGCCTTAAACTGATCCGCCCCCATCTATTTATAGTAAAGATAATGTAACAAACTATCCTAAACTTCCGGGATCCACCGAATATTCCTTAATCGAACGTTGTAGACCTGGTCTTTCGGGTTCAACGTCTCTCCTTCAACAAACACGTCCGAGTCTTGAGGAGAAGAAGTCCACTTGACCGTTAGCAAGTCTCAGCCTTTTACCTGCACGTGGTTAATTCAATAAACCTCAGGATATCGCCCAAGATGTTAGCAATATCCTCTTCCAGCATCCTGGTCACAAATAAACAAGTAAAGGCAGGATATTGATCAGGATATGTATGATCAGAAAATGACCCATAACATTTAGTACAAAAAAGTTGTTTTAGATGAAACTGGCGAACATACCCAAACCTCAGGGACAATTTTGGCAACTTACTCCTCGTAAAAACAAAACAAATGAAAACAGGAAAAAAATAACGCCGAACGAAAAGCAGACGTAAAATCTTTGAATCACGCACGCTCGTTGCTGAGAAATTAAACCGAAACGTAAAACATAGAAAAAATAACTAAGTCCATCCAAGACCCGTGTGTTGGATGAACTTGTCAAACGCAGAAAAATAGATGTGACGCGACGGGTCAATCAAACGGGAAAAAATATACGAAAAAATGTTGAACCCCACCCGCATGTTACGGTGCGTTAACTAACTAAATTTAGAACGAACGAAAAACTTGGGAAACATGAAAAGTATTGTGGACCAAAATTGAAAATAAAAAAGAATTGGTATTAAATTGTAAAAGATGAAAAACTTTGGGTTAAAAGTAAAAAACAAAGGGTCTAAATTGCAAAATTGAAGTTATTTATTAATTTTAGATAAAGATAAAGTGATATCTATATATTGGTAATCTTTTAATATTAATATTAAAAGAAATTTATTAAATAAATATAAATAAAATTTTTAAGGTTGAAGGAGAGAATGTCATGTGTCATTATTTGGAGTCTTTTATTATAAGTTAGATATTAGATATTATTCTTACTCTTATGATTTGCATTACCATACACACTTATAAACAGATAAATATAAGAGATAAGATTATTCTTATTCTTATAATTCGCACTACCAGACACACATGTGTGTATACATATTATTCCATACAGAAATTTGCAACTTTCTTGTGCATTATCACTTTTACCCCATGCTTAGGGGATTTTTCAAAAAAAAAAAAAATCTCACTTTTAACCTTAAAGTTTTATCTTTTAAATTTTAACCGATTACTTGATTTTCCAATTCCAACCTTAAAGTTTTATCTTTTACATTTTAACCCATTTGAAATTTTTACTTTTAACTCAAACCTTTTCAACTTTTGTAATTTAACATAACACTTTATTATTTACAACTTTGGTCCTCCATACTTTTTATCTTTCGCAAGTTTTTCGTTTTACGTTTCGTTCTAAATTTTGCGAGTTAACATGTCGTAGCGTGCATGTGAGGTTCAACGTTTTTGCTCTATTTTCCCATATTTGACGGACCCGTCGCAACGCGTCCATTTTTTCCCTTTTGAAAACTTCGCCGCAATGGGCGGGTCCTAGATCGACTAAGTTATTATTTTCTACGTTTTACGTTTCTGGTTATTTCTTCGCATTAACACACTGTAACGGGTGTGCGTGGTTCAACGATTTTAGTCTCTTTTTCGTTCAGTGTAATTTTTACCATTTTATCTATTTTATTTTTACGATGTTGAGAGTCGATGTCGTTGTGGCATTGGTGCTACTTGGCACAGTTTTACGAACGTTTTTAACCTATTAAATTTTTTACTAATATTTTGTTTCGGTTTACCCCTATACTTCCTTTACTTAAAAACTATTTTTTACGTGCATATTTTATGTACGGGTATGTATAAATATGATTTCTTCTACATTCTGACGTAAACTTTTTTTTATAGACGAGTCAGGTCAAATATAATACGTTTTCGTTTAAAGAAACCATTTTTACGTGCATATTTTTATGTACGTTTTCGTATAAATTCAAGTTATTGTTCGATATGAATTTCATTTACTTTACGTTTGATCCAATGACAATGCTTATACAGGTTACATTGAGTTCAACTGGATACGTCGAAATGTGTGTTTTTCATATGGTTAATGCATCATATAGCGTTTGGACTAATCCATTCAATATTTACGACGTACCCGCACCGCAATGCGGGCGGGTCTTTAACCCTAGTTAGAGATAATTTGTATGTATAGTGTTTCTTTAATAGTTATCTCTCTTTATATACATACACACATGTGTGTTCAAACACAACATGAACTATTAAATATTTGGAAACCGAGTGAACTAAATTTTTACATTTGAATATTATAGTATTTTAGATGACTGAGATTTAAAAAACTTATCTCTCTATCATTTCATGAATCGTAATTATATCTTGTAATGTAATATTATTAAGAAAAACATTATTTCTTTGATTCTCGTTTCTTAATAATTATTATAATTTCAACTTCTATTTTTGTTTGATTCTCGTTTCTTAATAATTATTATAATTATAATTTCAACTTCTATTTGTTTCTTAATTAAAAAAAAACATTATGCTATACCACTTTCGGTTGAAACCGAATTTACTAGTATTTAGTTGGCCTAACTGCCTAAGGCTGCGGTGAGACCTTGTGTTGACCTCACTATTTTACTAATTCTAGTCAAATTATCTGTGTTCAAGGGGCCCAAAGAATGCGACACTACAACTCTACAACTATGGCCAAGTGTTTTATTAAGTTATTTTAATTCAATTGGCATATGTTTATTCTTTTAAAGGTGTAACGGAAATTTAAATAAATAAAAACGTATAAGTTAAGATGTTTAGTTTTTTTTTTTAATTTTAATTTAAGTCACATACAAGGTGGCGACTAACGATAACGTTAGCAGTTTTAGAGACGTCAGTTTGCACACTTCGAAAATGACTTAGTTGGAGGTAGGGTCTTTCGGCTATAAGAGCACCACACATCACATGGTGTATCGACAACCCGTCGGCCATTGAAAATCCAGAGGATCGAGTGTCTCCCATGTCCGATTGCATTACGACCTCACCGCGTCTCAAATGTGAACAACCTCGAGTGTAGAAAACAAACTAGGTAATGGAAGTCGTTAAAATAGATTCGTAACCTTGGAGAAAGGTTGGGCATGAGAGTCTCGTCATGTTGTATGTACATCCGCACACTTTCTAAAGTTTAGAGTTAGGAGTTTATGAAGTATGTATTTACGAAGAAAATTAAAAAAATCGTGTTTTTCCTGCATATTTGAATAAAAACATTTATTTAGATTATTAAGTATTTCCAATTTTCAAGAAAAAAAACCGTCAATACAGTCTTAGAACATTACTTTTTTTAACGACAGGTTTTATTACAAAAACAAACAGAAACCTTTACAAGGATATAACAACAATAGGAAATCAAGCGCACACCAATTCGACCAATCTACAAACATGAACTTCGCTCTATTTTTACCCAAAGAAAACTAATGGCCTTTACGCCGCAAGAAGCCTTGAGATGCCGACCCGCTTACCGGAGAAAACGACTTCGTTGCAAAGTTTCCATACAACCAATGACCAGGAAATGGTTTTGTGTAAAGTTAGGAGGTCTTTTACTGTGTAAGCATACACGAAAGGGATAGAAAACCATGACGACACTGTTTGGACCGAGCTCATGTAGCAACTAGTGAATAGATGTTATGTAGTTTCGTCTTTTACATTACATAAGGGGCAGAGAACAGAAGGTATATGGATATTCCCTTTTTGTAACGCCTTCCTCGTATGGATATGATCCATGTTCATACGCCACCCAAAGATGTTAACCTTGTGCAGCAGCCACTTGTTCCATTCGAAAGATATTTAGACACTTGTACCCTCTTTGTAATCTACTTTCGTTCCATTTGTAATTCAAGACTATTGATCATAATGAAAACGAAGCTATTTTTAATCATGTTCGTGTATTTATAATTAGTATTATGTGCAACCGATGAACGATTCACGTTTGAACGAAATATTATTCAAGATCCTCGATCCTATATTATACTTTGATGTTCTATGCTCGCTAAACTAATTGAAGCTCGTAAATAATGAAACTCGAAAATTTCGCAAAGTGATTAATCGTTGATAATCTTTTATCCTTATTTCGTTATAGATATGGTTATTTATCTATCCTATTTTATTTAATTAATTAAATTAATTAATTTTGCTAATTAAAAGTTTATTTTTTTTATAATAAACTAGTTAGTCTCGTTAAATTTTAAAGTTAGTAAATACCAACTAACTTAGTTAGATTAAGCCAATGATCCTTTGGTGGAGTGGTGGAAAGGACTTGGGCCATGTGAGTGGTCTCAGGTTCGATCCCCACCTCCATCAAAAGGTGAGGCATTGGGGTTATTCCCAACCCAAGGATGGCAAGGACTCCGGTTAAAGCAGAGGGAACCCGAGTTTTCTATTACGGCGCATTTACTCCAGCGGGTCGCTCTGTCACAACAGGCGGTCGATTCGTGTGGAGGGTGCAACTCCTGTCAAGTGGCAGGGGGTCAGAAATTTTCTCGGGGAAAGCTATGTCCCATTTCTACCGAGGCGTGGGCCCCGTTAAGACAACATAGTCCTTGGGACAGAAATGGGGCGGGCCTGCGACTTGCGGGTGTGTATTAACCGTTTGTTGTGAATTACACCTTTCAAAAAAAAAAAACTTAGTTAGATTAAATTGTAAGTTAGATTCTTCTTTTAAATAACTTAACTTGGTTAATCAAAGTCCAGGGACTGTTGTGTCATTTGCTGAAAGTATGAAGCTAGGAAAGAAAGAAAAAGAAAAGAAAATAAATACTCAAAAACGAAGACCACGGGACTCGAACCCGGGTCAACATCTTCACACACAAGCGCACAAACCACTGCGCTGCAGCCTTCTTATTGAAGAAAACCCGGCGTTATTTATTTTAAGCACTCGTTAAGCTGAACCCTGACAACACCAGCACGACCAGACGCAAAAAAAGGCGTTGTTTAGTGTTTAATTCGAACTTTAAGCATGTTTTGACATTAAATACTTCACCTAACACCAACCTAACTCTTCCCTATAAAACCCAAACATAATCTAAGCTTTTTACACTTTGCAAATCATCAAAAACACTCTCAAATCCTCCTCTAATCAGCTGTTAATCACGAATTCGAGCAGATTCATACCAAGTTACAAAAGTATGCATAACTCTCTCATTTCTTAACCTTTTCACTTGATTCTTTTTCCCACTTGCTTGGAACAACCTTAGGAACATTTCCAGAGGTTTTCCATAGAAAACCAAGCTCAGGAAAGTCCCCAAAAAGGCTCCAAAGTGGACTATTCGTTCATGTTTTCATCTAAACTTTGTTAAACTTAGTAAACTTGAGTCTATCTCATCTCAAACCTATGTCCTAATGCTCATAATCACTTGAATGGTTAGTTGGGCTTAAAAACAAGGCTGAGAAATGTTAAATCAGAGGTTAAAACCTCACAAACATTCTGTTTTAGTTAGGGTTTTACCTACAAGAAGTGTTCAAGCTTGAAGCTTGATGTATGTGTGATTGTTAGACTAGCTTGGGCTATCTTTCATAAAAATCCACTCACTTCTTGATGTTTTCCATATATTAGATGTTCATATTTCATTGTTTCTTGTAAGTTCATGACCCTCCTTGTTGTTTATAACAAGTGTAGTGGTGAACAATAGAGGTGCCTAAATGGAAGCTTTGTTCTTCCTATCTCATGTATGAATTCTATGACACTTAGAGGTGCCTAAATGAAGACTTTAATCTTCTACCTCATGCTTGACATATATGATATAGTATACTTTATGTAATATTTATGTAATATTCGAACAAACCGAACTCTTGATGATGAACAAGTGGACATTGTCAAGTTAGTAAGTGTATCATCTAAGCATCATATGTGATGGGTGATTATTTTTCATATATCTATGTTCATGTTATTTAAATCCCGAATCTCTAATCTTCTGTTATTCCCCAAACTCATACATCTATGTTCCTTTGTGTAGAAGGACAAGGTGCTCAAAATTAATCCATCAGCCAACATCACTCGCGGGATTCAAGTAGGAAAGCTTGCAAAAACCGTGAGTATACTCGATCCCATTTTCATTTTTATCACTTTGGGTGCAACACGTACATTATACAAAAACACGCAACACTATGATACTTGTTTATTCAAATCACACTCTATCCATAATTAAACATGAAAACATGTTATACTTGTTTGACTCTTATGCTCTGTATACATTGTGTCTATATGCTCATTAACTTTGCAAGCATATCTTAACAACGCTACAGGATTAATGCACCGCCCACGAGACTTGGGGTATTGTTAAGTTAAACATGTTAACCTCCTGCGATACTTTGGGATAGGCAAAATTAAACGCGTTGGAAACTTGGGTTTGAACATATTGTTACACAATCTAGGCATACTAGTAACTCGCATATTATGATTCATGTGGATATGAGCAACTTTTTAGTCTATATTATGCTATGTAAACAAACTTGTATGCTCGCCAACTTTTGTTGATATATTTTAATACATGTTGCAGGTTAATGGTTGATGATGTTGCGATGAAGAACAAAGATTAGGTGGACTTAGATACACATCTAAATTTAGCTTATCATTTGATGTTATGTTTTGTTGAACAATGTTATATTTCTTTGAATTCTTGTATGACAATTAGTCTATTTATGAAATTTGAATTTTAATTATATTGCCACAGAGTGTTATGAAGTCTCTTACAATCTCGTTTTCGTCTCATCCCGATGTTTCCACCATCGGTTGGGGTGTGACAGATTGGTATCAGAGCCATAACTATAGGGAATTAGGAATAAGTAGAGATGTTTTGCCCTAGTCTATAGTTTTAGGAACTTTGTCTCTTATTTGTTGTTTAAAACTTATGCATTCTACCTTACATGCTTCCTAGCGATTCTTCTTGTTTGTTAAATTTACATGCCTTTCCTAAGGCTAACATGAATACACTTTTGATTATTTGAAGACTCTTGTGACAAAAAAGACGAGACGACTTTACCAAAATAGGCGTGAAACCCACAATTTAGTAAACGACTCTCATTCTACCTTAAACTATTTTTACACGAAATTACACCATTAAGCTAGGAGTTAAATCCACAACTTAATGGTAATTTCCATTTCAACTCTAGTGGACCCTCGTCAAAGTGTCGAAATAATATTTTGACCCGACGAGTACCAACCACATTTAGGGTACGAAATCGTCAAGTTAGGGGTGAAACCCGTATCTTGTTGATTAAGTCCCATTCCTCGATTTTTAGTCTCGCCAAAGTCTGGATTGTTTCAGTCGATTAGAGACGTGTAGTAACTGGAAGAGTAAGATACCATTAATCGCTTCTCGACGAGAGTATCTTACCTATAGGCCAAAGCACGATTTCTCTAATCCGAAAGAACTTTCGACCCACTTTGGAATAGTCGACGTTTCTCTACCCGAAACAATCCAATGTTTTATTGAGCCTCTCTTTTATGTATCTCAATTTATATGTGATTTTATACTTGAACGTTCGTTCATTTCAAACTTTTACTCATTTCGCACGTTTATCGCAATCAAAAACAATAATAATCCTTCGTGAACAAACTAAATTTACGATGCTTTCATTATTCGTGTTATGCTATGTGAAACCTATGTTATGCTATATGCTACAGTTTGAACATTTTGTGAACGCATTGTAGGACCGTAAACAACTCCCGTACGTTTGCGAAATGACACGTGCGACGTGCGGAATCTGTGCACGTGCGTGGACCGAACACAAGAACGTATAAACTTTGATTCTATAGATGATATGACAAATTACAAGCACCGTCAATCACCTTTGCTACTTTCTCTCTCTAGACTCTCTCTCTAAGCTCCAAAGCTTCAAAGGCACAAATGAGCAAAAGTCTTAAAATGAAACACTAACAAGCCTATTTATAGGCAAGGCACTTAATGAGATTTCTTATTAATTACCAAAATGCCACCTTGCTACTAAAAAGCTTTTCTTCTATATTTTACAATATAAAACTTGGTTTCATTCCATTTCTGTTACGATTCGGATTGACGGAGGCGATAGACATAAGTGCACTCACAGACTCCCCCTTGGATATTGCCGCACTCAATCTCGTAGCATCTTGTCTTTTCTCTCTCTCTGAGTCTTTATGAAGGTTTGACATCTTCAGCAACCACAGACTCTCTCTTGCTCGAACAGACTCCCCGTGGATTTGTCTTCAGCTTCAGTTGCCCCCCCTTTCGTTTAACTCTTCCTTCAGGATCCCCTTTTCATTAAGCTTTCGTGCTTTTAGGATCGACACCTGGCTTTCCGATTACAAGCTCCCCCTTTCCTCGAGCTCGCCTTCCGACTCCCCCTTAGACTCGGCTATTGGGATCGTAATCTGGTACAACATCTGCAAATCTCAATAATTTAACAATGAAAACATTTTGAACATCCAGGATTGAAAACCTAGATCTAAGCACAGATATAACAATATGAATTTCTCCAGAATTACTCGACTCTCTCCCCCTATCAAATGACTTCAAGGATTTGACAATTTAAAGAATCCAAAACCTCAAGAAAAATCATCCAAGTCCAAATTAATGACCTTGGAGATTTCACAAACTGTTTTGAATTTTCATTTAAAAACTTCAAGTTTCAACTTAATGAACTTGTTTTATTTCTCAGAAACATGTTCAGCATACTTAGATTTTGAAACTTAGCATTCAGACATCGGTTGTCGAAACTAAAGTAAAATCAAAATCTTTTTTGTATTTTTCTGAAATATAAAGCAGTAAAGAAATATTTACAGACAATATTTTTGTTTGAGTTCGCGTTAGAGGATCATATCAGTTTATGACAAATCACTAGTACCATTGAGCTTTAAACACTTTAAGTTCTAAACGATTCACTTAGATTGTCAGTATACTGATCCACTTAAATTTTCACACAAAGTTCAACTGATTCGAGATACGATTTAGTGTTTTAAGGACTTAAACTTATTCGCATGTCCCACTTCAGAATATACTCCCGTATCAAGATTCCCTAGATTCAGTCTTACAGGTGAATATACTATATTGATATTTGTTCTCTGGGTTAGTGCGAGACATTGAGAGCTCAGGTATGAACTACCGTTCAGTCAAAGAGATGAAGGCTCGACTTTGAGGTGTGTCCCACTTAGGGATCTTCTTTTACAACTGCATTTGAATTACATCTTTCGATATTTTTCAATTTTTATGCAGAGGGTAAGCTTTTAAAGCGCATAAAGTATTATACGAGGTCTAGGCCATTACTTCCGCAATATCAGAAGGCCAGTTATAATACCCCAGATATCAAACAGTATAAAGACCTAGTATATCAGAATCTGGCAATCTCGCAAACAAGATTTTGGGGGTTACCCATATATCCGAGAGATGTTCCCCACAAGATAAGTAGGTATTGATATTTAGGTTTATATCTCGAAAAACAATCTACTAAGTGTGTAAAAACCTACTGGCATATCATCAATGAGACCGTTTATCACATTTTAACTTTCCAATTCTTTAGCGTACTGTGATTGTCTACTGATTACTATCATTTCCTCTTTTTACACAAAACTCATTTTTGAATTTTATCATGTTTTTGGCTTTTTCAAAATTTTCAAATGTTTTTGGATTTTCTGACAACATTTACTCCCCCTAAAATTCAAAACATTTAAGAAAATTTGATAATCGATGTAGATATTTTTTGTCTCGCCATCAACTTTCTGCATCACATGCTCTGTTTTGCAGAAAATATACCCCCATGATTTACAACAAATTGATATTTGATAGTTTGAAAACCATTTTTCAATCTTGTGAAATTTATCATGTTTGTTCCGCCGTGAGGGTTTCGGCATATTCAATCAACATATTTTTTATTTTTGATTTTTGACAAATTTAAAAACAAACATATTTTTTTTTCATTTTTCAATTTTTGACAGAATAAAAACATATTTTTAGTTTTTAAATTTTTCAATTTTTAGGGTTTTTAATATGGTTTATTTATGTACAGGAATGAACAAACTCCCTGATTTTTAGACGCAGGGACCAGCAGCCTCTTTCCGTGCCAGGCTGCCCCATTCTTCATTTTGAGATTAAATTGTCTTCGGGAGCACCTGCACCATTAACTAATTTGATTATTTGAACAATGCAACCCAGGCCTGTTTGACCTTGGGTATTGTCACACAACAAGAATCATTCAATTTCGGAAAGTCTTTATCATTTTTCACAAATGTATTTTCATTCCGATTGTCACTCACAGAAACGTTTTGTTTCTTTTCCACCCAAGCTTGTCCTTTTGAAACATTTCTTTTATAAAACTTTGAATCAGTTTGAATGTTACTTTTCGACAAATCAACTTTGGGTTTCCAGATTTGTTTTGGTTCAAACTTGGATGTTTTTGGCTTCCAAATTTGTTTTGATTTTGAAAAATCAACCTTTTGCTTCCAAATCTGTTTATGTTCAACTTTGGGCGTCTTTGGTTTCCATGTTTGTTGTGATTCAGCCTTTGACATTTTCGGCTTCCAAGTTTGCTTAGTGTCAAACTTGGTTGAATGCTGATTCACAATATCAGGCTTCTTTTTCTCAACACCAACAGGCTTCGGATTTGGACACTTACGAGCAAGATGTCCAGTTTGATCACATTTAAAACATGTTCTCTTTGAGACATCTTTGACCTGTTGTTGTTGCTTTTTCTGAGCATAGAACTCTTCATTAGACTGTCGTCTAAATTGGAATTCTTTCTCTTCTTCTGAACTTGTTCCATGAAGAAAGTTCATCTTTTTCTGATAGTTTAGCGTTTCAGTTCTCTTCCAATTCTGTTTCTTTTTATAACCCAACCCAGCCTTCGTGTTTTTCCTTTTGTAACTAGGTTTGTTATAAAAAATTTTCTTGCATTTTCCAGCAAATTTTGAAATTTCAGATTTTCCAATTTCAATCAACTTGAACAATTTGTCAATCTTTTCTGAAATCACATTCTGAATCGGGACTTCATTATCTGAGAATAATTTGTCCGATCTAATCATGGTATAAACCAGTCCTTTTGAATCATCATTCGCATTTTTCTCAGATCTTGAGTTTTTCAGATAACCTTCATGAAAACTACCTTCATTTTCATCACGTGATTCAGATTTAGCTGTTTCAACGGACTCTTCTTTCAAAACACTTTCAACGACCTTACCTACCACCTCTGAATCACTAGAATCATCAGATTTGGAATAGATTACGTCAATATTATCTGGCAATTGATCAACCATGTTGAAAGTTTTTTCCACCTTTTCGTCGTCATAGAATGTGAATTTTTCCTCAAACGGTGGTAGAACCTGATGATACTCTGAGCCAATTCCTTTCTTGTTTTGCTCAGAATCTTTACCATCCGGTTTTAGATTGAAAATACGTTCAAGAACATATGATGAAGCATGATAACTGTGTAACTTGTTGTTATCTTGTTCTAAATCATCTATTTTACGCTTTAGCTTAGCAACATCTTCAATGTAAGAATTTACAACTTGTTGTTTAATTTCATACTGTCACTTAAGCGTATCAGATGTTTCAGAACAGTGTTTCAATCTCGATTGAACAAGTTTCATTGACTCTTCACGTCTTCATATGATTCTTTTGTAATATGATATGCAAGTTTTATTGAATCATACTCTTTTTTCATTTCTTGAAACGAATTTTCTTTTTGCAAACATTCTTCAGTCATTTTTGAAACCTTTTCTTTCAAACTCTCATTTTCTTTTTCTAAACTTTTGCATTTTTGTGTCAGCTTTTCATCATTATCTTTCAAAACTTTTTCATTTTCTAACATTTCTTTGCATTTTTCTTTGAAAACGTTTTCAATTTTAGTAAATTCTAAATCTCTTGTTCTGAATTTTTCATCTTTTTCAGTACAAGCACTGCACGTTTCCATGCATTTCTTGCACTGTTCAACAGTTTTATTTAAGATTTCAGACTCAGTTGAAGTATTTACCTCAGTGATTGGCACCTCAGCTTTTTCTACCGTTTGCTTTTGGTCAGTTTCCTTTTCCTGCTGTTCCTCGGCAACAACTTCACCAGCATCAGTTACTTCAACTGACTTCTCCGACTTCTCATCAGCTTCTTCTGTTGGTTTCGGTTCTTCTTTACCAGCTGCTTCTTCTTTGACATTCTCTTCCTCAACAACCTTCTTTAAATCATCAACCAACTCATCAACATTCTTCTTCATTCTTTGTTGGATCTGAGTTTGGTTTTGATTGTATTTTTCGTTTGAATTAGAATGAAGATGGATGAGTTGTGCAGCGGAATTAAGATGGAAACAAACTTTGCATACAATCAAACAAGAGTATTGCTTTGATCAAACATTTTTCACAAAGAACCGAAAGATTGAATTTATTTCAATTACGATTACAATGCAATGTTGAATACAAACTCCCCCTCAGCCAGAGCTCAGTGTTTGTTCGTGCAGAGAAGACGATTTTGCAAAGAGCTAATAGAACAGTACAGAGCACTGTTCTATTTATAGGCACTAGCAAACCACTGAGCATCTAAGCTGACGTCACCATGAAAGTGACATCTAACCTCCTAACAAACTCTAACCTCTGACCAATACAAACACTGCTATACTAACTACTGCAATTACATATCATTACATAAAAGACATCTAAATAACTGCTGCATCCTTCCACTGCTGTGAACCCAGCAATACTTGTCCGGATCAGCAGTGCTTGACTCAAGGCAGTAGATTGAACAGCAGAGCTTTAGTCTTTCATCAGGCCTTTACTTGATCAGCAGTTTGTAGGTCAGCAGTTTGCAAGATCAGTAGATAGGAGGTCAGCAGATGTTGAAACCACTTTCAAGGGGAGAGACATGTATGCAACATCTGCTTATTCTGGATCCACTGCGCTGATCCAGTTTTGGCTTTAATTATCTGTTCCTTTGATAGGGTTCAATCCCAACAATCTCCCCCTGGAACAGATAATGCCAAAACCCTTCATTATTGTGGAACTTTATTGCCTCATCAACAGTTCCCTTATCTGACCTTTAAGTTGTTGCTCAAAGTCTAGGGCATCTGTGTCATCTTCATCCCTACCAAGTGGAAGATCAAGGAGATCCTGCATATCTTCAAGACTCAGGCCAAGAGCTTGTTCCCTTGTTATTTTCTTCACTTCTCCATCAGACCTGAACATAGTCAATACATGGGTCTGTTTGTCAGTTTCCCACTTTAGTACTTTTGAGCCTGGTGGGTTTCTTGGGAGATTTTTATTTGAAGAGGTGTTTGGAGATGCTGGCCTATTTAGAACTGTCTGAGCAGTACTTGCAGGTTGACTCAGGCCAAGAGTATCAGCTATCATCTGTTTAATGCCTTCCTTTACACACTTATCTCCTGCCTTTAAGTCTGCCACTGTTTCAGTAACCAGTTGTTTTTGTGGCCTTCTTTTAAAGATGGCTGCACCAGCTGGAGCAGTGGCTCTCCTGAGTTGCAGCTTTGATGGTCTCTTTGAAACCTCTGCTTCAGGATAGTCAGGTTTTTGTGGAACTGATGGATATTTCTTTCTTAGCTCTTCCAACCTTTTGTAGGTGGCCCTGACTACATCTTCTTTCCATCTTGCCACTTGATGTTTAGACCCATAATCAGCAGCAACTAGTTCCTCTTTCATTCTCTTCAGCTCAAGTGATTTTTCAGGCACATTCTTTTTGTATTTTGACCATTCTGGAGGAGTGTGTTTGACCTTATTCTTTATCATTTCTTGAATCCTGGCTGCTTCTTGCTCGAGCTCAGGGATGGTCCACTCCTTGTACATGTGCTTATCTCCCTTATATTTCTTTGTTTCCATGATGCTTTCAATGTAGTCTTTTCTTAGAGTTTCATCTGCTCTCTCTGAGATTTGTTGACATACATTCTTTGCAAATTGCTCCAGGGATCTGACTTGTGTGAGCAAGAATTGATAGTTCTGCTGAATTTTTCTATCAGATTTTCCTTGTGCATTTCTTTTTGAGATATCCTCTGCCTGTTTAGCTTTGACTTTCAAATATTCTTCAATATTGTTTGGTCTTGGATATCCTTCAACTGATGGCAATCTCCTTTTAGCAGGGTCATCCTCATAGTAGAAAGATTTGATTTCTTCTCTAACTGCTTCAAGTTCTAGAGGAAATTGGACACCTGCAGGAGTAATAACAGGGATTGATTGTTGTGCAGGAGCTGATGAGAGTGGAACCGGCTTTGGTATTGTGACAAGTGACAAAGATTTTGAAGATGTTGGTGGTGGTGAAGTGTCATCATCTTTCAGGATTAGTCTTCTCCTTTTTGTTTGAGAAGGGACTGATGATGCTTTGGGTGGAACAGTGGTGGTAGTTTGAGTGGCAGTGGTTTGTGATTGACTAACAGCTGTTGAAACAACTGGTGCTTCAACCACTGTTGTCATTACAGCAGATGTTGTAACATCTGCTGTCTTCTGCTTTTTGGCAGGAGGCGATGGTGGTGATGTAGTTTTTGGTGGTGATGGTGGTGGTGGTAAAGCAGTGGTGTGGTGTGTGTTGAAGTGGTGTGTGTTGAAGTGATAACAGATGTTGAAGCCTCTGAAGTACCAGTAGTAGTTGATACAACAGGAGTTACAATAGTTGTTTGGGTGGAGGTTTGATGTCGGAGGCTTTTGGATGGTGGTTTAGAAGTATGCTTTGTGAGTCTGGATGGTGTGGACTTGGGTTCCCTCACTTTTCTAGTGGGATTTCTTTTTAGCTCAGGATTTTGAACATCCTTTAGCCCAGAACAACCCTGCGCATTCAGCTCCATGTAAGCTCTTTTCTCCTTATTCCACCTTGACATATCCTTTGCCACTCTGTCCCTTTTTACACTTGCTATAGCTTCATCAAGTGCATTTTGGGTAACATCAACCTTTTTGCTACCATCTGGCAAAGGTATCTGCTTGGTCATATTTTCCATTTCTGGTTCTATGTAAAGACCATCATCTACTCCCTTCTTCTTCCATTCTTTAATTTTCTCCCCCTTTTTGGCATTATCTGGGGGTAATTGATCAATGAACAGAACAGTTGGAGGAGCAGTGCCAGTGGTTTTCAATATGTGGGCCTTGAGTGCCTTGATGTCTGCTTATGTGTTCTTGAACCTAGACTCCATTACATTTCTCAGCTCTTGTACATGTATTTCATGTTGCTGATCAGCAATTTGTTTTTGTTGTTGGAGAAAAGGTTGAAAGAGATTCCAGAGCTCATTTGCAGCAGGTGCTTGTGGTGGAGCAGGTGCTTGAGGTGGAACAACACTGGATTGTATCTTTTGTACTTTCAACAACTGTTGTAGTATGTCTTTGATATCTGCAACAGCTGTATCCAGTTTGTCAACTCGTTCCGTCAAATCCATATATTTTAAACCATCACCCAATTTAATGGGATCATCTGATTTCCCACTAACAGTGGTTTTATCAGTGGTTGAGGTAGGGAGTGTACTCCAAACATTAACCACTGATGCCCCTTTTTCTTGGTACTGGGGTCTTCTTCCTTCAACACTTGACAACCTTTTGATGTTGCCAGTGGTTAAAAAAAATCCACTGGTGGTTGGCAGAGGTGCTATGGAAGGAATTGCCTCCAAGGAAGTCTTATTGATGTAACCACTGTCCAAATGTAAACCAATGGGTTCAACATTTGTAGTGGCTGCTTCTCTTGGATTACCATCAAGAGTTACTTGTAACTCAAAGGGTGTAACCTCCTCAGGTTGTGTTGGTGGGTTAGCAAAGAATGATACATCAGACCCAGTCATTTGTTGAGGCATATTCTCATTGATAGGTGATTGAGAAGGACTGGTTTATGCCTAGTTCAAATCAATTGCTTCCAACAAAATTCTAGTTGGTGGAGGAATTGTGGATGTGAGGTTTGGTGTTAGAAGAGAATTTGCCCCGGGCATTGGGCTATGGATGATGGAAACGAGTGATTCCAGAGCATCATATAGTGGAGTCCCTATTTGTACAACCTGTTCTTTTTGAGAAGAAACAGGAGGAGTTTCGGTTATGGGTTGAGATATTTGTACCAACTGCTGTGAGGAAGAAGCGGCAGTGGTTTCATGTGACTTTTGTTTTGTCACAGGCAGTTGCTCTGGTATCTCATCCTCCAGAGTTGCCTTTTTGATGGGTTTGGGGGGTTTTTGAGTTTTTCTTTTTGTTGGCTTTTTGGTGCTTGTAGGTGTGGGTTTCAAAGCAGTTGTTTTGCTACTTTGATCACCTGGAGCAGTGGGCTCAGCAGCAGATACCTGAGGAGCAGTGGTAGCTGCTAAATTCTGCTCAGGCACCTCTGCTTGTGTTTTGCAAGGTGTTGACATTCTTGTAAAAGTTTCAGCAGTTAAGCTGTGCATTTGTAAAGAGTCACCTTGGTTTATTTCAGAAATATCATTCTTACTGAATTTCTTTTCAAAATAATAACTTAGAAATCTTGGAAACAGTAAGAATGATTTTGTTTCAACATTTTTAACCAGATCATTAAAAATTTCCCGAGAATAATTAAAATTTTCTTCTTGAAGAATAGCATATCCCAGATTTTGAATTTTTAATGGTATTTCATTAAAAGCAGTGGTTTTGTTTGAAACACACATTAGAAGGGTATGAAATAAAAACCTTGTTGCAGAAGGGAAGTAACCTTTTTGTAAGGTGTCCTTTTTCACTTCGGCATTATACCCTCTTTCCAGAAAATCATTTTTTAACTCGTTTTTGGGAAAAGTAATTTTACCTTCCTGATCGTCGAGTTGAAAGACCTCTGAGATGGATTGTGGTGTAATCTTGACGACTTTACCCTTTAGAGAAGAGTTGATGGCTATTACTGTGTCTCCTTGTTTTTCAAGGGTTGCATTCTTCCAAAACTCCCTTTGGGTTGTCAAGTAAATTGGTGCATTCGCTGTTAACAAAGTTTTGTACTTTGATGCAGAGATGGTAGCAAGGATGGAATCGAAAGCATCTGTAGTGCCGGGTTTTGTGAGGAGACCCAGAAGATTGTGAGATGGTTTGTGTGGAATTTCAGTGGGTTTAGCCTTTTGAGAGGCTTCTTTTGAAGATGATTTGGAAGTGGGTTTTGCAGATGATTTCGATTTTGTCATTTTGAAGATGATGATCGAAGAGGATGTGAAGAAAAAAAACTGCTTTGAGAAGAGAATTTTTGAGAATTCAATTCGACAGTAAAACCCTGTTTTTGATGTGAAGTGGGGGTTTTATAGAGAAAAAGTGAATGCTGACGTGGCAGCGGTTACAAAAGGTCTGACCACTATGTACTGCCCACATGCCAACCTCTGATGAAATGAAGGACAGTACTTTTATGAAAGTTACTGATGAAGGCAGTGGTTACAATGGTAACAAATGGAAGCAGTGGATGATTTTCACTATCAGTGGATAAGACACTGCTTTTGAACAACAGAGTTTATCAAGAAAATGAGAGGACAGGGGATGGCTTTTAGCAGTGGACAGACATTTTGAAGTAGAGCAGACTTTTGAACAAGCAGTGGATATGGCAGACTTTTAGGATTTTAATGAAAACTTCATTTTTAACTATTTTTAAGGATGGATTTTTGATTTTCTGAAAACATTTTAATGCCTTTATTCATAGAGAAACAAGATGTTGCCTGTTACTCCATGTTTAGCATGCCAATTCTAGAGACCAAGCTTTCAAAGGTGGCAGTATCTAATGCTTTTGTGAGCACATCTGCCAGCTGGTCTTTAGTTGGAACATGATGCAGAGAAATCAAACCTTTTTCATAGCAATCCCTCACAAAGTGATGTCTGATGTCGATGTGTTTGGTGGTTGAATGGGAGACTGGATTTTTGATGATATTTTCTGCTGCCTGGCTATCCAACATGAGTGGTGTCTTTAAGGCAGTGATACCAAAATCCAGCAACTGATTTTGAAGCCACAGGAGTTGGGCTGTACAGCTTGCAGCAGCAATGTATTCAGCTTCAGCAGTGGATGTTGAAACAGCTGCTTGCTTTTTGCTTTGCCAAGAGACTAAGCAATCACCTAGAAACTGACACCCTCCTGAAGTGGACTTCCTTGTGGTGTTACATCCAGCAAAGTCACTATCTGAGAAACCTGAAAGCTTTATATTCCCATTAGCTGGATACCAGATACCAAGTGTGGGAGCACCTTTTATGTATCTGGAGATCCTTTTTACAGCAATGAGATTTGATTTTCTGGGAGCTGATTGACTTCTTGCACAGACACATGTTGCAAACATGATGTCTGGTCTAGATGCAGTTAGGTACAGTAAAGACCCAATCATGCTTCTATAAAGTGTTTGGTCAATCAGCTCATCCTTTTCATCAGACATGACAAGCTTATTTGTTGCCATGGGTGTGCTGCATGGTTTACAATCATTCATATCAAATTTATTCAAAAGTTCTTTAGCATATTTGCTTTGATGAATGAAAGTTCCATTTTGCATTTGCTGAACTTGGAGACCAAGAAAGCATTGCAGCTCACCCATTGCACTCATTTCAAACTCAGCTGTCATGAGTTCCCTAAACTCTTCACACATTGTATTACATGTGCTTCCAAAAATAATGTCATCCACATAAATTTGGACAATCATTAAATCCTTCCCTCTCCATTTTAGAAACAGTGTTTTATCAATGGTACCTCTTTTGAAACCATTTGAGAGTAGGAAGTTGGAAAGAGTTTCATACCAGGCTCTAGGTGCTTGTTTCAGGCCATACAAGGCTTTGTTTAGCCTGTAGACATGATCTGGATAAAATGGATCCTCAAAACCTGGAGGTTGACAAACATACACCTCTTCTTAAATTGTACCATAGAGGAAAGCACTTTTGATATCCATTTGAAACACCTTCATGTTGTGATTGACAGCAAAGGCCAGGAACAGTCTTATAGCTTCCAATCTTGCTACAGGGGCAAATGTTTCATCATAATCAATCCCCTCTTCCTGTCTGTAACCTTGAACCACAAGCCTGGCTTTATTCTTGACAACAATACCCCTTTCATCAGTTTTGTTTTTGAAGACCCACTTTGTGCCAATGGGACTAACATCTTCTGGCAGTGGTACAAGCTCCCATACTTGTTGTCTTTTAAACTGTTGGAGCTCTTCTTGCATAGCTTCTACCCAGCTGTTGTCTTTTAGTGCCTCTTGGTACTTGACTGGCTGATGGAGTGATAGAAAACCAGCAAAAAGACAAATGTTTTGGGTTTGGCTTCTTGTGAGCACCCCTTCATTGATGTTGCCAATGATTTGATCAGGTGGATGAGATCTCAAGTAGATTAAATCTCCTTGGTATGGAATGATGGCATTTGTTGGTGAAGGCTGCAAATGTGTATCATCTGAGCTAACCACTGCTGGTGACTTTGATGACCCAGCAGTGGCTTCAAAAGGTGGTGGAATAGGAGGTAATGGTGAGGACACATGCTGACTTTTATCCACTGTTTGTGGACTTTTGTCAGCAGTGTTTGTTGATGTGGAAGCAATGGTTGATCGGCTACTTTGATCAACAACTGTTGAGGTAGCAGTGGTTGAGCTTTGACAGCTGTTTTGAACATCTGCTGCTCTTCCCGTTTTGGCAGACTTTTGTTGAGGAATGATGATCTCATACCCATAGTCTGGTGATGAATCCTCTGATGGACCTGCACTGTTAGTCTTGACAGCAGTATTTTCAAAAGTGAATTTATCAAGATCAAACAGATCTGCAGGATTTGCTGGGATTTTCATTGATGAAAGTTCATTGAACTTTACATTCAAGGTCTCCTCCACTGCCTTGGTCCGTGTATTAAACACTTTGTAGGCCTTGGCAGTGGTTGAGTATCCCAGATGGTTACCACAGTCAATTTTGGCTGCAAATTTTGAAATGGAATCTTTTAAGTTCAAAATAAAGCATGGGCAGCCAAATACCTTGAAGTATGAGATCAGTGGTTTGATTTTATACAGAATTTCATAAGCAGTCTTTTTGTGCCTGGGGTTTATTAAAACTATGTTTTGGACATAGCAAGCAGTGTTTACTGCCTCTGCCCAGAAATTTAATGGCAAACCTGAATCAACAAGCATGGTTCTGGCAGCCTCAATCAAAGTTCTGTTCTTTCTTTCAACTACCCCATTTTTCTCTGGTGTTCTAGGGATGCTGTACTGCCTTACAATCCCTTTCTTCACACAGAAGGCATCCAACTCCTTATTTTTGAATTCTGTGCCATTGTCACTCCTGAAGACTTTTACTGGAAGGTCAAATTGCTTTTCAACCTGTGTCACAAAGTCTTGCAAAATGCCTGCAGTCTCATCTTTTGAGTGTAAAAAGAAAATCCATGTAAACCTAGAAAAGTCATCAATAATAACCAAACAATATTTCTTTTTTTTGAGACTCATGACTTGAACTGGGCCAAACAAATCCATGTGCAGCATTTGCAAACACTGGGTTGTTTTGGACTCTTCAATGGACTTAAAAGAGCTTTTATGTTGTTTTCCTTTTAAACAGGAAACACAATGCTCAGGACATGAAAACAATTTTTGTGGTAGGCCTCTTACCAAACCATTTTTTGAAATTTCAGTGATTGTCTTAAGATTTGTGTGCCCTAGTCTTCTGTGCCAAATTTCTGTCTCTTTGTTAGAGGCAGGTGAGAACAGACAGGCATCAGCTTTGGGACACTCTTTTGACATATCAACAACATAAACATTGCCACTTCTTTGAGCAACAAGTTTTGTTTGACCAGTTTTTATTATTGCTTCAATCTTTTTGACCATTTCTGGTCCAACAATCCTACAACACTCCTTTGTGAAGAATGACCCATACCCCTTGTCACTCATTTGTGAAACACTCAGGAGGTTGAATTTCAGACTGTCTATCAGATTGACATTTTCAAATTTTACATTGCCAGACTGTACTGTACCAGACCCCAGAACTTTCCCTTTACTGTTATTCCCAAAGGATATATCACCCCCTCCATGAATTTTGAAATCTTTGAGTAGGGCTTTACATCCAGTCATGTGCCTGGAGCCTCCACTATCAACATACCAGAGGCTATCTAAGCAGGCAGAAGCTCCCTGCACATGAAGTAAAAGGATTAGTTCATTAGGGTTTCCAAAGCCAATAAGGCTTTGGATGGGGTCTCAACAGTGTCTGGGATGGATGCAGATTCATGGACAGTGGTTAAGTCAGGGGTTTGGACAGTTTTAGGACTGTTTCTTGCTAACCACTGTTGGGGGTCTTGACCAATCACCTGTTGATAACCAAAATGATGCCTATTCACTTTAGGTTTAGAGGGCCTTTTGTAGGTCTCATAAACGTGCGGAATCCTTTGGTAAGATGGTTGTCCCTTACCTCTTCTGAACTGGTTGGCAGGGGGTGCATCAGTAACCTGAACATCTCTTTTGACAGATGTTTGGTTCAGCTGTTTTGTGACAGCTGTTTGAACTGGCACAAACAGTGGTTGGTTTTTGGTAAATTTGACAGATGATGTTGATGGACTCAAGGATGTTTTAGCAGTGTATTCATTCTTTTTCACATCAAAGTTTTTGAGATACACACATGCTTGAGTTTTGTGGTTTGATTTACCACAAACAATGCAGCTTTCAGCAGAAACAATGACACTTGTTTTGTTCAAATCATATGCTTTTAAATGGAAACAATCTTTTGTTAGATGATTCCTTTTCTCACAAAATTCACAAAACAGGTTATTGATCTTTTCTCTCTTCTTTCTCTTTTCAGACTCCTTTGCAACAGAGTTTTTAACCTCTGTTGGGATGTCCTTGAGAGGAATGATTTTAGCTTTTGGAGCTTTAACACCATCAGTGGTTGTAAAGTCCATGGGCTTGAAATTTTCAAGAATATCACACTCATCAGACCATGTGGGTTTAAACTGGTATTTCTCAATCTCCTCAAAAGTAGAGGATCCCATTGGTCTGTCAAGTGTGATTTTGTTACCAAGTTTATCAGTGATTTTCACTTCTTGGCCATTCTTGTTTGTGGGGATGAACTCAGTGGTTGCATCAGTGGTTTGAACAGATTTTTCAAAAGCAGTGTTTTCATCATCATGTTTTCTATAACCAACACCAAATTTCACATTGCTTTTAATCTGTTTTTCAAGCATAACCTCATACCCTTTGCATGATTCCACCCATTTTTCACAGGTGATCTGGGTGGACTCCAACTCCTTTTTGCAAACTTGGTATTTTTCTACCATAGTTTGGAGTTGAGTTTTGGTTATGCTCTGCTCTTCTTTAAGACTGCTGATCTCTTTCTCTTTTTCAGTCAATTTGTTTTTAAGTTCTTTTAAAGACCTTTCAAATTTGACTTCATCAGTTAAGATTTTATCCCTAAGGTTTTCATTTACCTCTTTGATGTTAGCAAAAGCAATAATGCAATTGTCTGAACATAGTTTTTCAAGAACTTGAGGTGATACCTTGGCAGCAGCCATCATGGCACAATCACATTAATGATTTTCTTCATCATCAGCTCTTACTTCTTTCTCACCTGCTCTCTTCTCTACCTCTTCTTCTTTGTCCTCTTTGGACCAGGGGTCTGTCAGTGGTTCAATCAGGGTTTCTGAATTTTCTCCCAGCAGCAGTTCACCAGCAACTGCACTAACAGCTGCTTCAGTCACCTCATCCACTGTTTCAGCACTTAGCTGTTCACCTTCAGTTTCTCCCCCTTCTGATTTTGACTCTAATACCATCAAACAAAATTCATCATTAGAAGGTTCATTAAAAGCATAGAGTGCAAAATTTTCATCACCAAGCTCATCAGGCATGCTGCTCCAGTCAACAAAGCCTTGAGTGAAGAAGCTTTGCTGATCTGGTTGTACCACTGCTGGAGCAGCTGTTTGAGGTGCAACAGGTTGCACTTTTACCTGAGGGACAGGGGTTTGAACATACTGAATTTGTGGAACAGCGGTTTGGACATAATGCACAGGCACAGGGGTTGCAGCATAATGAGCAGTGTTAACATGGGCTGCAGGGGTATATTGGGTATAGTGAACAGTGCTTTGGTTTTGTGGTCTAGGGTTTGAGCTGGGATGAGTAATTATAGGACCAGTAGTTTGACTCCTGCATTCCCTAGCAAAATGACCTAGCCTATTGCACTTGTAACACTTGATTTTAGATTTATCCAACCCCACCCTTAAATTCCCATGTAACCCTGGGAATTTTCTGTGACAACCCTCAAATTTACATGTATTCCGTACAATTTATTAATGACAATTAAAATGCTTGACAACTGGGTGGAATTACTTAACTGCTCTCTGATTACTGTGTTATACTTACATGTACTTGTAAACATGCTAACAGTATACAGAAAAGTTACTAAATAGTCCGGTATGCCTTCATGAGTGTTGAAAATTAAAAACGCTATAAAAATATATATAAAAGACACTTTACGGATTGATTAAGCACTTTAACGGAACAGTGTCAAACCGAACACCCGGACTTTACCCGGAACATAAAAATATTGTCAAAAGCATTGTTTATGCTTTTCTGAGCTAGTTAAGGTCCCCGAACACCCTAACACACTATATATTACTTAACACACACAAACCGCTAACTAAATACTTAATCTCCTAACTAGATTACTAACTAGAAAGTTGCATCACAACTAAACCCCCCCCCCCCCCCATAACCGGTTGTGAAAGTGGGACACACCCACTTGATTTTCTTGAATTGTTTAGTGATATTGTTGTGTACTCTAGAAACATATTGCCCACTAGGTAATGAAGTGTTGGAGATTAGTTCTATATAACCACAAGACTATCCTTAACATCCCTTCATCTTTCTCAAACACAAAAACTTCTCTTCCTTCCTCCCATGGCTACGGCCTCAAGCACCCATCCATAACCCTCATTCTCTAACTCACTCCTACACATTCTAAGCTTATACATACGTATAACAAGCATAGTTAAGAAGGTTGCAAGCAACGGATTGTCAAGGACCGCTCTCGTTTTCTTTTATCCACCACTTTTACGCCTTGTTTCTCCCCTAGCCTTGTGCTAGTAGTAAGTGCTCTAAAACTTCATCTTGTTCTTATTCTTAGTGGTTAATAGATGATTGAATGGTGAAATATTAAGAACACACAAGAACATGACATAAAGTCTTGTACATAAGGAATAAAAGATGGATAAAGAGAAGTTATGTGTGTAAATCATGTAGATCTTGTGTTGTTATGATTCTTGATTGATTATCTGATGTTTTGCTGGTTAATGTTGATATTAAATGTTGTTGTGATCACTAAACATGTTAACGGAATCAATCGAACACGAACTAGAAAGCTAAAGGCTGAAAAACAGAATCTGTCCATGCCTTTACAGCCAACTTCAGTTGGCTGTAAACAGGTCATAAACTCAACGAAAAACTGATATTTTGAGTCTAAAACGTATTATTATGAAATATGGTTCTAATGGCACCGGAATCATAATTTTTGGACTTCGTTTACTATTTTTAAAGTGTCATTTCGTAACAGCAGCTAGAGCTGCATTTTTCTGCTGAAAATATGCGTTTTGTCTTCTGTCATAAGTTGAGTTCTGTGTAGAGTTAGATCATGAAACTTGTACTGTAGATGACCACCGATGTATTTGTAATTCTCTCACTGGAATTTCGTAAATCGGACTCTCGATGAATTTTAAATAAATTATTCCGTGGACTGTGGTCAGAAAAAGATGAATCTGAGTTCAGTCCGGAAAATGAATTTTTATAAAATATTAGTAATGAACTGGACCCCGATATTTTTACACAATAAAATTTGGAACGTTTAAGACATTCTGTAAAAATTTGGGAATTTTTGGAATAAGTTAACTATTTTATTAAAATGTCCGAAAACAGCCCGGTTTTGAATATTAATGCTGAAATGACATAAGTTGTAAATTGCGTGTCTAAATGTCGAATATGCTATCTGTGAATGATCTAACATGTTATATGTGTTATGTGCAATGTCGTATGTTTGTTTATGAGTGGGGGAATGGATGGGAAACTTATATGGGCGTAAACCGTTAAAGTGATGCATGTTATGTGATAGATACGTGTAGGAACTTTGTGCTCTATTTGAAAACCACTAAATGACTAACTGGTAAATCATACTAGGACGTGATTGACCGACCTTGACTGTTAGCTATTTTTGAGAGTCAAACCGAGCAACCGAGGTGAGTTCACACTCCTAAGGCATGGGATTCCCGGTGGGTTGGGAATGGGATTGAATAAATACTCGTACTATCATTACTATTAAACTACTTTTCACTGTCCTCGGATTGAAGGGCACGTACGTAAAACCTACGTACACTCATACTTACTACAGTCCTTGGATCAAGAAGGGCACGTACACACACGACTAGTCTACAACATGGGAAGCCCCCACTAATCATCGCAAACATATTTGGGAAATCGCGATACGGATTAATACTATCCACATGGGAAGCCCCCACTAATCTTCGCAAACATGCCTGGGAGACCGCGATACGAATTAACACGATACCTGGTTTACAAAACGAACATATGATTTACGAAACAAATGCTATAACTAAACAACCAAACGTGAACTCACTCAACTTTGTTGTTGACTCGTTGTTACATGCCTTACAGGTCGCTAAACGCTTGGAGCTTGCACGAGGAAGGAGTCGTTGTGGTGTACGGACTGTTATGTTCCGTGCTTATTATTTATATCCTTATGAACTTATTAAACTTGCGTTTTGGACCTTAACTTATGAACTATGGACTTATGCTTTTGGATTTACTTTTATGCTTCCGCTGTTTAAACTAAACATGGTTAACTAGCTTTGGTCACCAATCGTATTGTGGTTGGTCTTATTTACTTAATTACGATGTTCAATATGATTGGTGGCTTGATCCTGGTCATGTCACGCCTCCAAGCGGTGACGCTCCGCATGGTGGATTTTGGGGGTGTGACAGATTGGTATCAGAGCCATTGGTTATAGAGAACTTGGTTTTAATAAGGGAAAAAGTTTTTATTAAAACCAGACTATAACCTGTAGGTGATACGATTGCTTAACGATCCACAACGACGCTTCGCTCCACGTGCAAGACTCGACACTATAGGTGATACGATTCATGTTTATATTACCTACTTGTTAGTTATATAGAACATTGCTCATGATATGCTTAGATAACATAGTATCTACTGCTTGAAAACTTTGTGTGATCACTCTCTTCTGTCATTCCACACTTGCGTAATGATACGACGCACTTCTCACTTGTGTTCTCCGTATGGTGAAGATCATGAGTGGACGAATCAGCCTCACACAAGCCCAGCTGGCGGCTTTGATCAAAGAACAAGTTACTGCGGCACTTGCAGCCGCTCAAGCAGGAGGCCAGCTTACCCAGCCGCCTGTGTGCACGTTCAAGACTTTTATGGACTGTCATCCTAGTACCTTCAGTGGAACTGAAGGGGCCGTCGGACTCCTCCACTGGTTCGAGAAGCTCGAGTCGGTCTTCGAGATGTGTGAATGCCCTGAGGCTCGTAGGGTGAAGTATGCCACTGGTACCCTCGAAGGCATTGCGCTGACTTGGTGGAACGCGCAAGTTCAAATGTTAGGGCTGGCAGCTACTAATGCCACCCCATGGAACGACTTCAAGGAGCTGATCAAGCGAGAATACTGTAATCGTGATGACATCCACAAGTTGGAAATGGAGTTCTTTAACCTGAAGATGACGGGGTCAGAGATAGAGGCGTATACGAAGCGATCCAACGAACTGGCAGTGTTATGTCCAACTATGGTGGATCCTCCCATCAAGCGCATTGAGCTGTACCTCAAAGGCTTAGTACCAGAGATACAAAGCCATGTGACTGCTGCTAACCTTGCTACCATCCAGGATGTTACTCATCTTGCTCATCGCCTCACGGACCAGGCAGTAGAACAGAACAAGCTGCCTAAGCGTATAGGTGCTACTGCTACTACTACTTCTGCTATTCCCAGCGACAACAAACGAAAATGGGATGGAGCCAACAGCAAGGGTTCGACTACAGTTCAGTCCCAGGCGCAGCAGCGAAAGATTGATGACTACCAGAGTCCTGGTCAGCAATCTTCTGGTAGACAAGGGCAGGGTGGATATCGAGGAAACCACCCAAAGTGCAACAAATGCAACAGACACCACAGTGGTCAGTGCAACAAGGGACGTTGTCAGAGGTGTCTCAAGATGGGTCATGAAGCCAAGGATTGCAGGAGCTCACTGCCTACAAATCAGAATCGTCAGCAGCAGCAGCAAGCTCCACAGAACCAGCAACAGCAACAGCGGGGCAACAGGGGATGCTTTCAGTGTGGTGCTGAAGGCCACTTCAAGCAGGACTGCCCCCCAGTTAAATCAAAATCAGAATAACAACAACAACAATCATCAGGGCAACGGGAATAACAACGTGGGAAACAATGGAGACAATGGCGCCCGGGGCCGTGTGTTCGTGATTGGTCAGGGTGATGCTAGGAATGATCCCAACGTCGTGATGGGTAAGTTTCTACTGGATGACTTTTATGTTAATGTTCTATTTGATTCGGGTGCCGATACCAGTTATGTGTCCCTAAAAGTTAGTCGAATGCTTAATCGTACCCCAACACTTTTGAACACCAAACACACGATAGAGCTAGCAAATGGTAAAAGTCTTGAAGCCACACACGTAGTTAAAGGTTGTAACCTCGTCTTAGCTGGCCAGACTTTCTCTATCGATCTTATTCCTATCACACTTGGTAGTTTCGACGTCGTTATTGGGATGGATTGGCTATCTCATCATCAAGCGGAGATTGTTTGCAAGGAGAAAATCGTCCGCATTCCTCGTTCTGGCGAAGAACCCCTCGTGATTCATGGCGATAAGAGTGGTGCTGTTGTAGGCATTATCTCTTTCCTTAAGGCCCAGAAGTGTTTGCGAAAGGGCCACACTGCCATTCTGGCACTCGTTACTGACACATCAACGGAAGAGAAGAGAATTGAAGACATCCCTATTGTGCGCGATTTTCCTGAGGTATTCCCTGAGGAATTACCTGGTCTTCCGCCTCATCGCCAAGTTGAGTTTCAAATCGAGCTAGCTCCTGGAGCAGCGCCCATAGCTCGAGCACCTTATCGTCTAGCTCCATCAGAACTTGAAGAACTGTCCACACAACTACAAGAACTCTTGGAAAAGGGTTTTATACGTCCTAGCTCTTCGCCCTGGGGAGCTCCAGTCTTGTTTGTGAAAAAGAAAGATGGTACTTTCAGAATGTGTATTGACTACCGCGAACTCAACAAGGTGACTGTGAAGAATCGTTATCCTCTTCCACGTATTGACGACTTGTTCGACCAGTTGCAAGGGTCGAGCTATTACTCCAAGATTAATTTGAGATCGGGATACCATCAGCTGAGAGTCCGAGATGAGGACGTCTCCAAAACAGCATTCAGAACTCGCTACGGCCATTACGAGTTTCTGGTCATGCCTTTCGGGTTGACGAATGCACCAGCGGTCTTCATGGATCTCATGAACCGAGTATGCAAGCCTTACCTAGATAAATTCGTTATTGTCTTCATCGACGACATCCTGATCTATTCTAAGAGTCAGGAGGAACACGAGCAACATCTGAGGCTTATTCTGGAACTTCTTCGAAAAGTGCAGTTGTATGCCAAGTTTTCGAAATGTGACTTCTGGCTTCGCGAAGTCCACTTTCTAGGCCATGTGGTAAACAAGGATGGAATTCATGTAGATCCATCCAAGGTTGACTCGATCAAGAACTGGCCTGCACCCCGTACACCAACAGAAATCCGCCAATTCTTGGGCTTGGCAGGATACTACCGAAGGTTTATCAATGATTTCTCCAGGATTGCGCAACCTCTCACTTCACTGACTCAGAAGGGTGTCACCTATCGTTGGGGTGATGCACAGGAGTCCGCATTTCAGCACTTAAAAGATAGACTTTGTAGCGCGCCTATCCTCTCATTGCCTGAAGGCACAGATGATTTTGTGGTTTATTGCGACGCTTCCATCCAAGAACTTGGTTGCGTGTTGATGCAACGTGATAAGGTCATTGCCTACGCATTGCGCCAGCTTAAAGTTCATGAAAGGAACTACACTATGCACGACTTGGAGCTGGGAGCAGTTGTTTTTGCACTTAAGATATGGAGACATTACCTGTACGGTACCAAGTGCACCATTTACACCGATCACAGGAGTCTCGAGCATATCTTCAAGCAAAAGGAGTTAAACATGCGTCAACGCCGATGGGTTGAGCTCTTGAACGATTACGAATGCGCGATCAAGTACCATCCGGGCAAAGCCAATGTGGTGGCCGACGCCCTCAGTCGAAAGGATACTATACCTAAGCGTGTACGTGCGTTACAGCTTACCATTCACTCTAGCCTTCCCGCTCAGATTCGCGATGCTCAGGTTGAAGCATTGAAAGCAGATAACATCAGGGCTGAGTCCATACGAGGATCGAGGCAGCGGCTAGAATAAAAGGAAGACGGCGCCTATTATGTTAACGGACGCATCTGGGTTCCACTGTATGGAGACCTACGCGAGCTTGTGATGGATGAAGCACATAAGTCTCGTTATTCGGTACATCCGAGTTCGGATAAAATGTGCCACGACCTCAAGACTACGTATTGGTGGCCTGGCATGAAAGCCCACATAGCAACCTACGTCAGTAAGTGCTTGACTTATGCGAGAGTCAAGACTGAATATCAGAAACCATCAGGCCTACTTCAACAACCGGAGATCCTGAAATGGAAATGGGAGCAAATTTCCATGGATTTCGTTACTGGACTGCCTAGATCTCAACGCGGAAACGATACCATTTGGGTGATCGTAGATCGACTGACCAAGTCTGCACATTTTCTGTCTATCAAAGAAACGGATAAGTTTTCTACTCTTGCAGACATTTACCTAAAGGAAGTGCTATCAAGGCACGGAGTGCCAACCTCCATCATTTCTGATCGTGACGCGCGTTTTACTTCTGAACTGTGGCAAGCAATGCACAAGTCTTTTGGCTCACGTTTAGATATGAGCACCGCTTATCACCCACAGACGGATGGGTAATCTGAACGCACCATCCAAACCCTTGAAGACATGCTTAGGGCATGTGTAATCGATTTTGGTAATGGCTGGGAAAAGCACCTCCCGCTGGTGAAGTTTTCGTATAACAACAGCTACCACACCAGCATCCAAGCCGCTCCGTTCGAGCCATTGTACGGATGCAAATGCCGATCACCTCTCTGTTGGGCAGAAGTTGGTGACAGCCAAATCACTGGCCCAGAACTTGTGGTAGATACCACCGAGAGAATTGCTCAGATACGACAGCGAATGGCGGCAGCTCGTGACTGTCAGAAAAGCTATGCTGATAAAGGAAGAAAACCACTCGAGTTCCAGGTTGGGGATCGAGTGTTACTCAAAGTCTCACCTTGGAAAGGTGTAGTCCGCTTTGGAAAACGATGCAAGCTCAATCCGCGTTATGTCGGACCGTTCGAGATCATTGAGAAAATTGGCAAAGTCGCCTACAGGTTGAATCTACCCGAAGAACTCAGCGGAGTTCACAATGTTTTCCATGTGTCGAATCGGAAGAAGTGTCTGTCAGATGAGACCCTCATAGTTCCTCTCAAGGAACTCACAATCGACGACCAGCTGCAATTCGTCGAGGAACCAGTAGGGATTACGGATCGAGATGTTAAGATCCTCAAGCGTACCAGGATACCTCTCGTCCGAGTCCGTTGGAATGCCCGTCGTGGCCCAGAGTATACCTGGGAATGAGAAGACCAAATGAAACTCAAGTACCCCCAGCTTTTTAAGAAAAACGCAACCACTACTGAGACTGAAGCTACTGCAGAATTTCGGGACGAAATTCCAAATCAACGGGGGGATGATGTGACACCCCAGGAAAACCAGGAAACCAACACAACTTAACTAGCTTCCTCAGTAACCACGCGCTAAATTTCGGGACGAAATTCTCTTAACAGGGGGAGAATGTGACAACCCTCAAATTTACATGTATTCCGTACAATTTATTAATGACAATTAAAGTGCTTGACAACTGGGTGGAATTACTTAACTGCTCTCTGATTACTGTGTTATACTTACATGTACTTGTAAACATGCTAACAGTATACAGAAAAGTTACTAAATAGTCCGGTATGCCTTCATGAGTGTTGAAAATTAAAAACGCTATAAAAATATATATAAAAGACACTTTACGGATTGATTAAGCACTTTAACGGAACAGTGTCAAACCGAACACCCGGACTTTACCCGGAACATAAAAATATTGTCAAAAGCATTGTTTATGCTTTTCTGAGCTAGTTAAGGTCCCCGAACACCCTAACACACTATATATTACTTAACACACACAAACCGCTAACTAAATACTTAATCTCCTAACTAGATTACTAACTAGAAAGTTGCATCACAACTAAACCCCCCCCCCCCATAACCGGTTGTGAAAGTGGGACACACCCACTTGATTTTCTTGAATTGTTTAGTGATATTGTTGTGTACTCTAGAAACATATTGCCCACTAGGTAATGAAGTGTTGGAGATTAGTTATATATAACCACAAGACTATCCTTAACATCCCTTCATCTTTCTCAAACACAAAAACTTCTCTTCCTTCCTCCCATGGCTACGGCCTCAAGCACCCATCCATAACCCTTATTCTCTAACTCACTCCTACACATTCTAAGCTTATACAAACGTATAACAAGCATAGTTAAGAAGGTTGCAAGCAACGGATTGTCAAGGACCGCTCTCGTTTTCTTTTATCCACCACTTTTACGCCTTGTTTCTCCCCTAGCCTTGTGCTAGTAGTAAGTGCTCTAAAACTTCATCTTGTTCTTATTCTTAGTGGTTAATAGATGATTGAATGGTGAAATATTAAGAACACACAAGAACATGACATAAAGTCTTGTACATAAGGAATAAAAGATGGATAAAGAGAAGTTATGTGTGTAAATCATGTAGATCTTGTGTTGTTATGATTCTTGATTGATTATCTAATGTTTTGCTGGTTAATGTTGATATTAAATGTTGTTGTGATCACTAAACATGTTAACGGAATCAATCGAACACGAACTAGAAAGCTAAAGGCTGAAAAACAGAATCTGTCCATGCCTTTACAGCCAACTTCAGTTGGCTGTAAACAGGTCATAAACTCAACGAAAAACTGATATTTTGAGTCTAAAACGTGTTATTATGAAATACGGTTCTAATGGCACCGGAATCATAATTTTTGGAATTCGTTTACTATTTTTAAAGTGTCATTTCGTAACAGTAGCTAGAGCTGCATTTTTCTGCTGAAAATATGCGTTTTATCTTCTGTCATAAGTTGAGTTCTGTGTAGAGTTAGATCATGAAACTTGTACTGTAGATGAACACCGATGTATTTGTAATTCTCTCACTGGAATTTCGTAAATCGGACTCTCTATGAATTTTAAATAAATTATTCTGTGGACTGTGGTCAGAAAAAGATGAATCTGAGTTCAGTCCGGAAAATGAATTTTTATAAAATATTAGTAATGAACTGGACCCCGATATTTTTACACAATAAAATTTGGAACGTTTAAGACATTCTTTAAAAATTTGGGAATTTTTGGAATAAGTTAACTATTTTATTAAAATGTACGAAAACAGCCCGGTTTTGAATATTAATGCTGAAATGACATAAGTTGTAAATTGCGTGTCTAAATGTCGAATATGCTATCTGTGAATGATCTAACATGTTATATGTGTTATGTGCAATGTCGTATGTTTTTTTATGAGTGGGGAATGGATGGGAAACTTATATGGGCGTAAACCGTTAAAGTGATGCATGTTATGTGATAGATACGTGTAGGAACTTTGTGCTCTATTTGAAAATCACTAAATGACTAACTGGTAAATCATACTAGGACGTGATTGAGCGACCTTGACTGTTAGCTATTTTTGAGAGTCAAACCGAGCAACCAAGGTGAGTTCACACTCCCAAGGCATGGGATTCCCGGTGGGTTGGGAATGGGATTGAATAAATACTCGTACTATCATTACTATTAAACTACTTTTCACTGTCTTCGGATTGAAGGGCACGTACGTAAAACCTACGTACACTCATACTTACTACAGTCCTTGGATCAAGAAGGGCACATACACACACGACTAGTCTACAACATGGGAAGCCCCCACTAATCATCGCAAACATATTTGGGAAATCGCGATACGGATTAATACTATCCTCATGGGAAGCCCCCACTAATCTTCGCAAACATGCCTGGGAGACCGCGATACGAATTAACATGATACCTGGTTTACAAAACGAACATATGATTTACGAAACGAATGCTATAACTAAACAACCAAACGTGAACTCACTCAACTTTGTTGTTGACTCGTTGTTACATGCCTTACAGGTCGCTAAACGCTTGGAGCTTGCACGAGGAAGGAGTCGTTGTGGTGTACGGACTATTATGTTCTGTGCTTATTATTTAGATCCTTATGAACTTATTAAACTTGCGTTTTGGACCTTAACTTATGAACTATGGACTTATGCTTTTGGATTTACTTTTATGCTTCCGCTGTTTAAACTAAACATGGTTAACTAGCTTTGGTCACCAATCGTATTGTGGTTGGTCTTATTTACTTAATTACGATGTTCAATATGATTGGTGGCTCGATCCTGGTCATGTCACGCCTCCAAGCGGTGACGCTCCGCATGGTGGATTTTGGGGGTGTGACATTTTCTCCCTGTTCTTTTGTAGAATTTGCTTGTTCTTACACTAAGCAAAGCCAATTGATGCAGAATGTCCATCTCTTCTAAGTCAGTGGGATCAAATTGTTGCAAATCATTGAGTTCAAAGCACAAATTATCTGACATCTGGTTTTCACAATTTGCAGTAAAAGCATAATTTGCAGAGTGAGGATCAGGGTTGTTTAAATTTCCACCAGCAGTTATATCAATGAAGTGATCATAACCCTGATCCTTACCACTGCTACTAGATTCTTCCTGACCAAAAAGAGCTGTGCTACCGAATGAATAATCATCAGTAACTTTCCCAGACTCTTGCAACTTCTTTTTCTGGTTCAACTCCCTTTCATAGGTCAGGAGTCTACCATGAAGTTGGGTCAGTGTCAGATCTTTGAACTCAGCAGAGTTTCTAGTAACAAAAGCTATTGTGTCCCATTTTTCTGGTAGTGACCTAAGGAACCTGCTATTTTGAGTTGAATTTGGAAATGTTACTTTAACAAGCCTTAGTTCACTTATGAGACAACTGAATCGCTCAAATTGCTGAGTAAGTGATTCACCCTTGATGTGACAAAATGTTTCATACTGCTGATTCAGAATTTCCCTATTGTTTTCAATGACTTCTTCTGTCCCCCCAAACTGTTCCTTCAGTGCATCCCATAGCTCTTTGGCACTGTTACAATGTAACAGTCCAGCATAGATCTCATTAGGTAATGCAGATGCTATGATGCTAAATGCTTTGGCATCGAGTTCGAACTTTTGAAAATCAGTTTCAGTATAGTTTTCAGATGGTTTAGGAACGAACTTCTTTGCATCCTCAGCACTTGGCACCATAGGAACATGGGGACCAAAAACAACAGACCTCCAACATCCAGTGTTCTGTTGAGCAAGGATGTGACCCATCCTTCTCTCCCAGATGTTGTATTCATTACGTTTAAGCATGGGTGGTTTAAAAAGCGAGCCAATGTTATTCTTATCATCTTGTGATTGTGACGTCATCCTGGTTGTTTTACAGACACTGATTAATCAACTTTAATGGTGATTAAACCTTGCTATGTTTTTCAACACAAACGAACAAACTATCAGTATCAACGATTATGAGCTGAACTATTTATGTCAAAATGATTGTTAAATCAAATTTGACTGTCCAAGCTCTGATACCAATTGTTGGATCTGAGTTTGGTTTTGATTGTATTTTTCGTTTGAATTAGAATGAAGATGGATGAGTTGTGCAGCGGAATTAAGATGGAAACAAACTTTGCATACAATCAAACGAGAGTATTGCTTTGATCAAACATTTTTCACAAAGAACCGAAAGATTGAATTTATTTCAATTACGATTACAATGCAATGTTGAATACAAACTCCCCCTCAGTCAGAGCTCAGTGTTTGTTCTTGCAGAGAAGACGATTTTGCAAAGAGCTAATAGAACAGTACAGAGCACTGTTCTATTTATAGGCACTAGCAAACCACTGAGCATCTAAGCTGACGTCACCATGAAAGTGACATCTAACCTCCTAACAAACTCTAACCTCTGACCAATACAAACACTGCTACACTAACTACTGCAATTACATATCATTACATAAAAGACATCTAAATAACTGCTGCATCCTTCCACTGCTGTGAACCCAGCAGTACTTGTCCGGATCAGCAGTGCTTGACTCAAGGCAGTAGATTGAACAGCAGAGCTTTAGTCTTTCATCAGGCCTTTACTTGATCAGCAGTTTGTAGGTCAGCAGTTTGCAAGATCAGTAGATAGGAGGTCAGCAGATGTTGAAACCACTTTCAAGGGGAGAGACATGTATGCAACATCTGCTTATTCTGGATCCACTGCGCTGATCCAGTTTTGGCTTTAATTATCTGTTCCTTTGATAGGGTTCAATCCCAACATTCTTTCTTCATCCCTCTTTTTCAGACTTCCTGTCATTACGTCTCTAATTATCTTGTCTAGCTTTTTCAGATATTTTTTATCTTTTTCAACATTTGAGTAGTATTCGCCGGATAGAGGAATAACAACCAGTACATCATTGTACACCACCTCTCGTCTATGAACGACTGGATCTCCATTGCGGTTGATATAACACTCTCTCTTCTTATCGTATCTTCCATAAAACTTCGCTTCTTCAAACGGTCACACCCCGAGTTTCCACGTATTACCGGTGGGCCCGGTGGGGAGTATCGTGACGTGGTTGGCAACATAATAGTCAAACAACACAATATTTAAATGCACAGCGGAAGCAAATGGAAGATATATTTCAACTGAATATAATATTGTAATATCAAGTATCACAACAGTCGAAAGTTTATCCACAGGTGGATTAAAAATAAATAGGAAAACAGTAGTTCAACAGACGTTAGGCATCTTAAGCTTGCGAGACTCTTTATTGATGCTAAGGAGAAATCCAGCCTATTACGAGTAGTACCTGCATTTAATCTTTTTGGGAAAATACGTCAGTTTACACTGGTAAATACAATTAACCGACTCATTTTAAAAATAAAAATAAAAATTGATTTGGATGCACGTGGCATAAACATTTTATAACTTGGGATAATTATTTAAATATATAAACTTGTAAAAGAATTACATGTTCCTTATGCGTTCAGTAGCCCGGATCGTGCCGGGTTAAAGATCAATAGACACACCACATTATTTATTTATGCACTGACGGGTGTACGCCTACACCCCGCGCTTAGGTCGTCACCATTTCGAAAAATGATGCCAAGGATATCCGGGACATGGTCATTAACCTCCCAAAGGCTTTAAGCAAACAAAACAATTTAAACGGGCCGTTCAATATCAATTAACCACCATACGATGGAAGATTTAATGCCCGACCAAGCGGTATTTTATATACCCTACCCCAAGCCCGTATAGGGAAAATAAGTTAAAAGTATTTACCTTTTCAAGTATAATTCACAAACAGCAAATGAAAGTAGCTTTTACTGGTCCTCCTATTCTGGAACGAAGGTTTATAATAACCTATTAGAATCCTAACGGGTCTTTAATTAAGCCTAAACTTAGACCGGTTAGTTTTAAAGATACGGTTCGCACGCACGATTAAGCGAAGACCGGGATAGAATGTGATTTAGACCTGACAAGTTTGAAGACTTGCTTAATATGGGTATATTATACACATTCTGGATTTTGAGACAAAAACGATAAGGTTTGACCCGTTTCGGCTAATTTATGCAAACTAGTTACATAAACCGAACCGAACGCGCAAGAAGCATAACGGGTAATCGTAAGAGCCATATACAGGTTTCCTAAGTTAATATGCCTTAAATATGTTGTGACATCAGTAAGATATCTTTTATTATGCCCGAAACGAATTTAAACACAAACTATGCCCCATAGGGGTAGTTTGGTCATTTACGAGGTTATAAAAGAGTTTAAGTATTATTCTGAGTTACAGTTCTGATGTAATCAGCAAAGATACTCAATTTAATAAGTTATAACAGTAGGGTAAAGTATATATGTGAAATTTATCAATTATAACCAAACTATGCACCGTAGGGGCATTTTGGTAATTTCACATAAGCCGAAAAGCTCAAAACTGAAGTCTGAGTTAAACAACTTTTGCTTACTGTTAAAATATTATAATTTACCTAAAATATCAGTAGGTATCGACCCGTGTATGTTTAAAATAGTTTTAGTACATACTATGCGTTAAAAACGCTTAAAAAGGCGATTAGAAGCCGTTTCCGGGTTCTATATAGGAAACTGATATTTTTATTATTCCAGAAGGTCTAAAATAATTTATTTATCATACAAAATCAGTAGCAAAAGGTTTTGGGGTCAAAAGATATGTAAAACTCATTTTATAGCCCAAAAGGGCAAAACCGACAATTACCGAATTAAGCTTATAACTCTAAGTTATGCTCAGGCTAAAATTAATTAAAAATATTCAAAAATCCCAAAATAATATATTACATCAGTGGGTAATAAGTTTGATATCAAAAATTAGGTTTAAATAGGCTATACGCTAATTATGTCGTTTAATCGCTAAAAAGCTTTCTAATTACGCTAATGAGCATAACTCTCAATCTACACCTCGAACTGATGTCAAATTTTGGGTGCAAGTTTATAAATCAGTAACTAAGGTTTCTACTCTTTTATATTTTCAAAAATCATGTTTTATGGTGAAAAGGGCATAATGGTCAACATATAGGCAATTAACGGAATTATGCATATTAATCGGATAACTAATGAACCATGGTGTATAATCACAGAGGGTTATACTAGCATGTAACCTGGTCCAAATAGAGCTCTAAGGCATTTCTAAAACATGCTTAAACAGGTCAGAACTGAAAGTCAAAGCAAAAGTCAAATTATGCGACTTTCGGTTCCGAACCGGGTCTTTACTGAAAATTGTCGGGTTGAACATGTTTAGATGTGTTCTTACATTAATTACCAAGTTATATTAATGATCAAACAGGTTGTATGGGTTCTACATTGCTAATTATGCATAAATTGGAAATTTAGCATTCTGTTGACTTTTTAATAACAAGTTTGACCCGACATTTGACATAGTTAGAGTGGGAATCAGAGGGTGCCCTTTTAAGGGTTTATTGCCCACATAAATACCAACTTATAACTACTTTCAATTCGACTAATCACTGGACCAACAATTATTAATCGCTAAGTCAACCGTTAATTACGACGGTTTGACTTTTAAGCTAAAACTAAGCAAAAACTCAACTAAGAAACGTTAAGCATACTTACTGAAGTCCTATGCACGATTTGTGATCACTTGAGTCTGCTTTGGAGCTCCAGAAATGATCAGATATGCAGATGGAAAGTGTGGTTACAATGGTTGCAACAAGGCCTTTATATAGTGTTCAAAAGCACTTAGATCATTGACAACAAGTGCTACAACTGATAATGGATCATCAACAGATGTCCCTAAGTGCCTAGGACTGCTTAGGGGTCGCCCATGATGTGAAAATATCTGTTTAAAGTCGGTTCTTGCGTGAAATCAGGCTGCTGTCCACTTTTCTGCATCTGGGCGTCTGACGCGGCCCGCGTAAGATCATAAGAACTCTTACGCGGCCCGCCTAAGCCTCGTATTCAGATTTTGCATTTTCAAGTTGTTGCATATTTGTCTCTTGGCCTTTCGAAAGGTCAACCAACTTATTTCTTGCAATTTGACCCCTTCATATTTACATACAAGGGCTTCAAGACTTATACCCGCTTTGCTAAGTCCTTGGTCACTTTGTTATTACCCGAAAAGTCATAATTTTTAACGTTTACGCTTTAACCCCTTGTATACGAATTTGATCATAACTTTCTCATACGATAACGAAACTTTATGAAATTTATGTCGTGCATTCTAGTGAGCATAATTAACCGTTACAAAGCTTCGAGTTTGCTAAAAGGTCACTCAGAGGTATAACTTAAACATGTTGACACATTTAACCCCTGTAGTTTGTAATCTCTCACTTTCTTTCATATTTAGCTTCGTATGATCCATGATTTATTCGTTTGAAGGTATAAACATCATGTAGGGTTATTGTAAAATATATTTATTCACTGTTGACATTTTGAACCCGTATATTCATATACTTTTCATGTTTGTCAACTTTAGTCCCTCTAGAGTATTCTTTCACACGTTCAGACTTATGACACGTGTCAACACATTATAGGACGTGAATTTTCGAGGTGTTATATCCTCACCCCCTTAAAAGAAATCTCGACCTCGAGATTTAATGAAATAAATGAGGGTACTTTTCTTTCATTGTGGATTCAACCTCCCACGTGTATTCGGGACCTCTACGGGCATCCCATTTTACCTTTACATTAGGCACATGCTTCCTTCGAAGCTTCTTAACCTGTCGATCCTCGATCGACACAGGTTTTCCAACAAACTTTAAGCTCTCTTCTATGTGCACATCTGTATGTGGTATGACCGGTGATTCATCAGCGAAACACTTTTTCAGATTGCAGATGTGGAATACATTGTGGATACCACTGAGCTCTTCAGGTAAGTTTAACCTATAGGCGACTGACCCGACACGATCGATGACCTCGAAAGGTCCTATGTATCTCGGGCTTAACTTGCCTTTCTTACCAAATCGCATCACTCCCTTCCAGGGTGATACTTTAAGCAACACTTTGTCACCTACCTCGAAGTTAAAAGGTTTACGCTTCAAATCTGCGTAGCTTTTCTGCCTATCACGGGCAGCTTTGAGACAGTCACGAATCTGGACAATCTTGTCCGTCGTTTCAAAGACTATCTCTGGTCCTGATAATTGGACATCTCCAACTTCCGCCCAACAAACGGGCGTTCTACACTTTCTACCGTATAAGGCCTCGAAAGGCGCAGCCTTAATGCTGGTATGGTAGCTATTGTTGTAGGAGAATTCGATCAATGGTAGGTGGTTATCCCAACTACCACCTAAGTCGATCATGCATGCTCGAAGCATGTCTTCCAAAGTTTGAATAGTACGCTCACTCTGGCCGTCAGTCTGAGGATGGTCAGCCGTACTAAAATTCAAACGCGTGCCCAGAGATTGTTGGAAACTTTTCCAAAAATGCGGCGTGTATCTAGTATCTCTGTCAGAGATAATAGACACAGGTACGCCATGTAGAGCTACAATCTTATCTACGTACAGTTGGGCTAGCATGTCGGAGCTATAGGTCTCCTTAATGGGTAGGAAATGTGCTGACTTTGTCAGTCTATCAACTATCACCCATATTGTGTCATTTCCTTTCCTGGTCTTGGGCAACTTGGTGATGAAATCCATCGTCACCATTTCCCACTTCCATGTGGGAAGTTCAGGTTGTTGTAGCAAACCTGACGGCTTTTGATGTTCAGCTTTGACTTGTGCACATGTCAAGCATTTAGCTACATAGGTGGCTATAGACTTCTTCAAGCCTATCCACCAAATATTTGCTTTCAAATCCTGGTACATCTTATCAGCTCCAGGATGAACGGAGTATTTAGAACTGTGGGCTTCCTGGAGGATGACATCTCGAAGTCCTCCATAAACTGGAACCCATATTCGTCCATTCAATCTCAGAATTCCGTCCTTGCCAAGAGATAACTGCTCCTCAGTTACCCCTAGCTTTTCATTAGGATAGTTAGCTTCCAACACAACTTCCTTCTGTGCAGCTAACAACCTTTCATTCAAACCGTTCTTTATTTCAATGCTCTTGGCATTGATTCGGATGGGTTTCACCCTTTCCTTTCTACTCAAGGCATCGGCGACTACATTCGCCTTGCCGGGATGGTATCTGATTTCACCATCATAATCATTCAAAGTCTCCATCCAACGGCGCTGCCTCATGTTTAAATCCTTCTGATTAAACAGGTGCTGGAGGCTCTTGTGATCAGAATAGATCACACACTTGATACCATATAAATAGTGCCTCCATAGCTTTAGTGCAAATACAACGGCACCCAACTCCAAGTCATGGGTGGTGTAATTCTTTTCATGCACCTTTAATTGCCGTGAAGCATAGGCAATAACCTTGCCTTTCTGCATAAGCACACACCCCATGCCAGTGTGTGATGCATCGCAGTACACTACGAAATCTTCGGTACCTTTAGGCAATGTCAGTACAGGAGCATTGCTCAACTTTTGCTTTAGGATATCAAAGGATTCTTGTTGCTTCGGTCCCCAGTCGAACTTAATCTTCTTCCTAGTCAAAGAAGTTAGGGGCGCAGCAATCCTAGAAAAATTTTCGATAAAGCGTCTGTAGTATCCTGCCAATCCCAAGAAACTGCGAATTTCTGTGGGCGTCTTCGGCTCTTGCCAGTTCATAACTGCTTCCACCTTAGCGGGATCCACTTGGATACCACGCTCACTAACCACATGTCCAAGGAATTGGACTTCTCGAAGCCAAAATTCACACTTTGAAAATTTGGCGTAGAGTTTCTCATGATGTAGAAGTTTAAGAATACAGCGAAGGTGTTTCTCATGGTCAGTTTGGTTCTTCGAGTAGATGAGAATGTCGTCGATGAAAACGATGACGAATTTATCTAAGTATGGCTTGCAAACGCGATTCATGAGATCCATGAACGCGGCAGGTGCATTAGTGAGCCCAAAAGGCATCACTAGGAACTCGTAATGACCATAACGAGTCCTAAACGCAGTTTTGTGTGCGTCTTCATCTCTAACCTTCAGTTGGTGGTAGCCTGACCTCAATTCAATCTTCAAGAAATAACTTGCCCCTTGCAATTGATCGAACAAATCGTCGATCCTGGGCAAAGGATACCTATTCTTTATTGTGACCTTATTAAGCTCACGGTAATCGATGCACAGACGCATCGATCCATCCTTCTTTTTGACAAACAAGACTGGCGCTCCCCAAGGAGACGAACTAGGTTTAATGAAACCTTTAGCTAGCAATTCATCTAGTTGTGCTCTCAATTCCTTCATCTCTGTTGGTGCCAACCTGTAAGGCGCTCTAGCAACAGGTGCTGCTCCAGGGATGATGTCAATTCTGAATTCCACTTGCCTATTTGGTGGTAAACCAGGTAGTTCTTCAGGAAAAACCTCAGGGTATTCAGAAATGACGGGGATGTCTTCCATCTTAGGTTTCGGCTCATCGATAGTCACTTGTGCCATGTAGATGACACAACCCTTCTTCAAACACTTAGAGGCCTTGAGCATAGTCACTTGCTCAGGCAATCCATACCGGGTATCTCCCTGAATGGTAAGTGATTCGCCAGACGGAGTCTTGATCACCACTTGCTTCTTATTGCAGACAATCTGGGCCTGGTTATGAGATAACCAGTCCATGCCTAGTACGATGTCGAAACCGGCTAACTTCAAAGGAAGTAGGGACAAAGGAAAAGAGTGGTTCTTAATGGATATGAAACATCCATCTAATATGGTTGAGGCGGTTTCTAAAGTGCCATCTGCTAATTCCACCTCATACTTCACTCTTAGGGTTTTAACAGGTAAATTCAGCAATTTGCAAAACTTATTATCTACAAATGATTTATCAGCTCCTGAATCAAAAAGTACTTTTGCATAGACGTCATTTATAAGGAATGTACCTGTTATCACATTGTCATCCTGTACTGCTTCCTTTGCATCCATTCTGAAGACCCTAGCATTGGTCTTCTTTCCTTCATCAGCTTTCTTTGCGTATTTTGGGCAATTGGTCTTGATATGCCCCTTCTCATTACAGCTGTAGCAGGTTGCATCCTTCAACTTTTTGCAATCCAAGGTCTTGTGTTCCTTGGACTTGCATATACCACAAGCAAAAGTTCTTGACTGAGTCTGCGGGTTCGATTCTAACCTGCACTTCCCGAAGTGCTGTTTCTTGCAGACTTTGCACTTGGGCTTATCACCAGTTTGATGCCCATCCTTCTTTGATTCTGACCCCTTCTTGTTGTCACCGTTTCCTCGGTGCTTCTTGTTTGAGCTCCGTGAATTGTCATCTTCACGTTTCCTTTTCTCAGCATCCTTGTTCCTCAGCGATCTTTGTCTGACCGCGTCCAGTGTGAGGGACAAGGATATATCAGCCATAGATCTGAAAGTAGTGGGTCGAGAGGCCTTCACGCTTGCCTTTATCTCTGGGGCTAAACCCCCAATGAAACGAGCTATTCGTTTGGGTTCCGGGGTCACCAGATACGGAACCAACCTCGACATGGTATTAAAGCTCGTGAGGTAAGCTTGGCAATCTAGATTCGTCATTACCAAAGAAAGAAAATCTGACTCAATCTTTTCGACCTCGTGCTGAGGACAGTAATTCTCCCTGATGAGGGCAACGAATTGTTCCCATGACATGTTGTATAGTGGAATCTTCCCAGTAGCTTGGATCAACGATCTCCACCAGGCTAAGGCCTCACCTTTAAACGATTGAGACACAAACTTGACTATATCCCTCTCAGCGCACCCGCTGATATCCACTACTGTGTCCATCTCATCTAACCACGTCATGCAGTCAATGGCTCCTTTTTCCCCAGTGAAATCCCTGGGTTTGCATGACACAAAGTATTTGTAGGAGCAACCCTTATTACGGGGTTCTTGATTTAGTACAATCTGTTGAGATGGAGCACTGTGGTGGTTTGAGGAGAGTCGATCATCATCTTTCTTTGGTTCTTCCTTCTTGGAGGGAGGCTTGATGTGAGCCTCAGAATGAGTCCTCAGCTTTGAATGCGGCGCAGATAGGGTCCTACTTCGAGTCCCGCTATAATCTTCATATTGCCGCTCGAAGGCCTTTGTAACAGCGTCGTCTACTAACGCTTTCAGTTCAGCACCCGTTATATTGATTCGGGCGTTATCATTATTCTCCCTTGGGTGACTATTAATTTCGTCCGAGTCAGCCATTTTAATTTGAACTGTTACATAAGACAATGACAATAGTTTATTTGGGAGTTTATTATGGAATTGCCCCTTAGGGTAATTCATTAACCATGGTAACATAGACCATATTTGGTTAATTTGTTACTCACATTTATTTAGGATTTTAATATAACTTATCCTAATTATAAAACAATAACAGTTTTATTAGTAGCACAAAAGGCCTAGTCCCAAGGACAATTTAAATTATAAGCCATGATTTTAGAGAATCAAGGCATGAAGGTTTGAACATAGTTCTTTACCTTTTTCAGACAGGGTCGCAGACTATTACTGTCTTTTGTCTCATATGAAACTGAGCAGGGCCCGTAGGCACTATATTACCAATGTATGGTCAAAATATGATCATCTTAATTGATGATTTAAACCCATGATTCATAGATCATTAAGTTGGGTTAGGAATCTTTGGAAAGATCCTTATATAATAATGACGTGTGTGATTTTTAACGAATCACGTCTGCCAGGAGTGTTAACTTGTTTTCAGATGTTAACTGGGATTTGAATCTTTTTAACAGGTTTTACCATCTTGGCCAGGTCTTATAATGACATGCAGGCTAGGTTATACCTTTAAGATCCTTAGTTAATAATTAAATAGGCAGATTATTTTTAAAAGGAATGATTTTTGATTCATTTATTTCATATATAATTTATTTATGCATATAATGGCAAAAATGAAGTTTATAAATTAAACATTCCATTAATTATTAATAGATTACACATCGCCCTAAACGGGACTTTTTTAACAGAACAACATACCCACGCAGGGGTCAAACAAAGACTTACCCACGCAGGGGTCAAACTAAAATACTAGTCCACGCAGGGACTTAAACAAATAAGATACCCTCGTAGGGGTTAACAGAAAGATAGACCCACGCAGGGGTTAAAACAGTAAGACAGACCCACGTAGGGGCTCAACTGATACAAGGAAATTTCAACAACAATGGAAGGATTCAATGGTCCTTCTTGCTCTTCCCTTTTATTAAACTTGTTAATCCCTGGAAGAAACTTTGTCGCTCCCTGCGGTCTCTGTGAAAATCTCGCTCGACTTGGTCCAACCTTTGAAGAATTTCTTCCCTTTCAGGTGGGGAAAACTGTGGCGGCTGCGATTGTTGCCGAATTATAGATCTAGCAGGTATTTGGTACCCATGAGTTGGCTACCCTACTCCCCAAGGAGCTCCATACGGTCCTTCAGGATGAAGGGCGTTATAGTTGGCCGCTACCAAGTATGGGTCGGCTTCAGCGTACTTATAGTTGGTGTGCACCGGCTGCTCAAACGGGTTATACGCCATAGAACCAGTGTAGGCAGGAATCGGGTTATCAAAACCCATCAGTGGTGGCTGCGGTGCAACTGGGTTTGAAGGCCCACCCATTTGCGGGTCTTCTTGTAGTGGCGGATAATGACTGCCACTTGATTGACGAGGAGAGCTAAAATGAAAATCCCCTCCACGCGCGGATATTCGCGCGCCTGTCCTCCTACGCCTCGGTGGTTCTGGAGGTACCTAATGAACTGGTGGCGGTGGAGGCGGTGGCGTGACTGCCACAAATCGTGAATCCCCAGAGGGATCCTGCTGCTGCTGGTGAGGCGACGAATGATGCGAGGGTGTAAAATACCAATCGAACTGGTTAAATCGTGCCTGGTAACTGTCCGGACCACGATAGGGTGATCCATGAAAAGACGAACCATCGGAGACCTCGATAGGATGGTTGGGAGTTTCGGTTGCGGGCTCGACGGGATCCGTGTCCTCGTCCATGTCTTCTGCATGATCGCCGGAGAAATGATCCTCTGGCCCCAATGGGTTAAAACCCACTGGTTCTTGTATGTAGTTTGCCGGGTTAAACCGGCCCCGGAAAACAGGTGTGGGGTCTCCAAAGGAATGGTGCGATAAGGATCGCTGTAAAGGTATGTAAGAAGGTTGTGGGTTATTGGGCTCATTTTCCGACTGTGGCCCATAAGAGTTTTGAAAGGGAGGCGTTGAACTGTGCGAAACCGACCGTCTAGCCGGCTCAAAAAGGTTCCTCCTGTTCTCTCGAGGATCGGCACTCTCGGTGGTAGAAGGAGCTCGCCTTTGCGAAGGCCCGGCTTCGTGGTCATTGGGGGCGGTGATTGGCCCCTTGCCTCTTCCTCTTCGTCTGAAAAATCTTGGCGGCATTTTTAATCCTGTCAATATAACATAAGATAACGACAAGAATATATAAAATAAAGGACAAAACAAAACAAAACAAAGTAGAATTTGTCCTATCTTATTTGTCTAGACTCGAAGGTTTTTAGGAATGTGCAATTGTGTCATTGAGATTAAACACAAAAGGCTAGTGTTTAATTCACTCAATGTTGGCTCTGATACCAACCTGTCACACCCCGACTTTCAACGTATTACCGGTGGGCCCGGTGGGGAGTATCGTGACGTGGTTGGCAACATAATAGTCAAACAACACAATATTTAAATGCACAGCGGAAGCAAATGGAAGATATATTTCAACTGAATATAATATTGTAATATCAAGTATCACAACAGTCGAAAGTTTATCCACAGGTGGATTAAAAATAAATAGGAAAACAGTAGTTCAACAGACGTTAGGCATCATAAGCTTGCGAGACTCTTTATTGATGCTAAGGAGAAATCCAGCCTATTATGAGTAGTACCTGCATTTAATCTTTTTGGGAAAATACGTCAGTTTACACTGGTAAATACAATTAACCGACTCATTTTAAAAATGAAAAAAAAATTGATTTGGATGCACGTGGCATAAACATTTTATAACTTGGGATAATTATTTAAATATATAAACTTGTAAAAGAATTACATGTTCCTTATGCATTCAGTAGCCCGGATCATGCCGGGTTAAAGATCAATAGACACACCACATTATTTATTTATGCACTGACGGGTGTACGCCTACACCCCGCGCTTAGGTCGTGGCCATTTCGTAAAATGATGCCAAGGATATCCGGGACATGGTCATTAACCTCCCAAAGGCTTTAAGCAAACAAAACAATTTAAACGGGCCGATCAATATCAATTAACCACCATACGATGGAAGATTTAATGCCCGACCAAGCGGTATTTTATATACCGTACCCCAAGCCCATATAGGGAAAATAAGTTAAAAGTATTTACCTTTTCAAGTATAATTCACAAACAGCAAATGCAAGTAGCTTTTACTGGTCCTCCTATTCTGGAACGAAGGTTTATAATAACCTATTAGAATCCTAACGGGTCTTTAATTAAGCCTAAACTTAGACCGGTTAGTTTTAAAGATACGGTTCGTACGCACGATTAAGCGAAGACCGGGATAGAATGTGATTTAGACCCGACAAGTTTGAAGACTTGCTTAATATGGGTATATTATACACATTCTGGATTTTGAGACAAAAACGATAAGGTTTGACCCGTTTCGACTAATTTATGCAAACTAGTTACATAAACCGAACCGAACGCGCAAGAAGCGTAACGGGTAATCGTAAGAGCCATATACAGGTTTCCTAAGTTAATATGCCTTAAATATGTTGTGACATCAGTAAGATATCTTTTATTATGCCCGAAACGAATTTAAACACAAACTATGCCCCATAGGGGTAGTTTGGTCATTTACGAGGTTATAAAAGAGTTTAAGTATTATTCTGAGTTACAGGTCTGATGTAATCAGCAAAGATACTCAATTTAATAAGTTATAATAGTAGGGTAAAGTATATATGTGAAATTTATCAATTATAACCAAACTATGCACCGTAGGGGCATTTTGGTAATTTCACATAAGCCGAAAAGCTCAAAACTGAAGTCTGAGTTAAACAACTTTTGCTTACTGTTAAAATATTATAATTTACCTAAAATATCAGTAGGTATCGACCCGTGTATGTTTAAAATAGTTTTAGTACATACTATGCGTTAAAAACGCTTAAAAAGGCGATTAGAAGCCGTTTCCGGGTTCTATATAGGAAACTGATATTTTTATTATTCCAGAAGGTCTAAAATAATTTATTTATCGTACAAAATCAGTAGCAAAAGGTTTTGGGGTCAAAAGATATGTAAAACTCATTTTATAGCCCAAAAGGGCAAAACCGACAATTACCGAATTAAGCTTATAACTCTAAGTTATGCTCAGCCTAAAATTAATTAAAAATCTTCAAAAATCCCAAAATAATATATTACATCAGTGGGTAATAAGTTTGATATCAAAAATTAGGTTTAAATAGGCTATACGCTAATTATGTCGTTTAATCGCTAAAAAGCTTTCTAATTACGCTAATGAGCATAACTCTCAATCTACACCTCGAACTGATATCAAATTTTGGGTGTAAGTTTATAAATCAGTAACTAAGGTTTCTACTCTTTTATATTTTCAAAAATCACGTTTTATGGTGAAAAGGGCATAATGGTCAACATATAGGCAATTAACGGAATTATGCATATTAATCGGATAACTAATGAACCATGGTGTATAATCACAGAGGGTTATACTAGCATGTAACCTGGTCCAAATAGAGCTCTAAGGCATTTCTAAAACATGCTTAAACAGGTCAGAACTGAAAGTCAAAGCAAAAGTCAAATTATGCGACTTTCGGTTCCGAACCGGGTCTTTACTGAAAATTGTCTGGTTGAACATGTTTAGACGTGTTCTTACATTAATTACCAAGTTATATTAATGATCAAATAGGTTGTATGGGTTCTACATTGCTAATTATGCATAAATTGGAAATTTAGCATTCTGTTGACTTTTTAATAACAAGTTTGACTCGACATTTGACATAGTTAGAGTGGGAATCAGAGGGTGCCCTTTTAAGGGTTTATTGCCCACATAAATACCAACTTATAACTACTTTCAATTCGACTAATCACTGGACCAACAATGATTAATCGCTAAGTCAACCGTTAATTACGACGGTTTGACTTTTAAGCTAAAACTAAGCAAAAACTCAACTAAGAAAGGTTAAGCATACTTACTGAAGTCCTATGCACGATTTGTGATCACTTGAGTCTGCTTTGGAGCTCCAGAAATGATCAGATATGCAGATGGAAAGTGTGGTTACAATGGTTGCAACAAGGCCTTTATATAGTGTTCCACTTAGATCATTGACAACAAGTGCTACAACTGATAATGGATCATCAACAGATGTCCCTAAGTGCCTAGGACTGTTTAGGGGTCGCCCATGATGTGAAAATATCTGTTTAAAGTCGGTTCTTGCGTGAAATCAGGCTGCTGTCCACTTTTCTGCATCTGGGCGTCTGACGCGGCCCGCGTAAGATCATAAGAACTCTTACGCGGCCCGCCTAAGCCTCGTATTCAGATTTTGCATTTTCAAGTTGTTGTATATTTGTCTCTTGGCCTTTCGAAAGGTCAACCAACTTATTTCTTGCAATTTGACCCCTTCATATTTACATACAAGGGCTTCAAGACTTATACCCGCTTTGCTAAGTCCTTGGTCACTTTGTTATTACCCGAAAAGTCATAATTTTTAACGTTTACGCTTTAACCCCTTGTATACGAATTTGATCATAACTTTCTCATACGATAACGAAACTTTATGAAATTTATGTCGTGCATTCTGGTGAGCATAATTAACCGTTACAAAGCTTCAGGTTTGCTAAAAGGTCACTCAGAGGTATAACTTAAACATGTTGACACATTTAACCCCTGTACTTTGTAATCTCTCACTTTCTTTCATATTTAGCTTCGTATGATCCATGATTTATTCGTTTGAAGGTATAAACATCATGTAGGGTTATTGTAAAATATATTTATTCACTGTTGACATTTTGAACCCGTATATTCATATACTTTTCATGTTTGTTAACTTTAGTCCCTCTAGAGTATTCTTTCACACGTTCAGACTTATGACACGTGTCAACACATTATAGGACGTGAATTTTCGAGGTGTTACACAAACTCTTCATGCATCTTTTCAATTCTGCAATCTACAAAGAATCTTTCTCTATCAGTTTCTCTTTCAGAATCTCTTCCTTTGTTTTCTCTTTTACAACAGCAACAAAAGCACTCTGTTTGTTGCATCCATATTCTTCTTCTGGAAGAATATCATTCCAGTTGAAACCTTCATCATCTTAAATCACTACACATGCTCTTGAATTCTCTTTCTCATAATTGCTTTCAATTTGTTTCATCTTTGACGGTTCCTCTCTGCTCCTGTGATAGATCGCTTTACGATAGTAATCGTCTTAAATGGATTAGTGGTTTCTTCAACAGTAGAATTTCTGCATTCTCTTTTGAAATGACCATTTTGTTTACATTTAAAGCAGGTCACTTTTGATTTGTCGAAGCCTAGCTTTGTTGATGGTCCACCTATTGACTGTCTTCCAGTAATTTCCATGAACCGCTGAGCTCTTCGAATGCAGCTAGCCAAACACCATCTCAGATCAATGAGGTCCATCTCTTCCGGATCTATCTGGTCGTAATCTTCCTTTGTTAGTTCAGAATTTCCAATTTTCCCAGCCACCAGACTTTCGTATGATTCTAGAATCGATGCCAGAAAACTCATTTGCTGTTTAGCAGCGTTAATGCTCATTGGCGGAGAATTTTTCAACTTTAAAGCAATGTTGCAGAAAATTTCTTCGGGTTCTTCAGCATTTGAAGTTGATGAAGATGAATGATACCCTGGATCATAGCTTGATGTGCTTTTCTGAGAATCTTTTGTCTTTTCAACACTGAAAGCAGTCTTTGGCGATTCACTGACTTTCACCGTAGGTACACTGCCTTTGTAGTAAAAACCTACATTATGTTGATATGACGAGCTGCGCATCTTGCTTTGTTTTTGCAATTCAAGCTCGTGACTTTCTATCTTTTCTATCAAAACATCAAGAGTAATTGTATCATACAACACATCATTTTTCAAAATAAACACAAACGTTTGCCACTGATCAGCTCGTGGTAACGCTTCAATGATTTTATCAATAACTTCCTCGCGTGTTTTAGTTATTCCAAACCTGTTAAGCTCAATTTGTAAATGAAAAAATCTCTCGATCATTTGCCTCACAGATTCTCCTTTTAAACTATCAAACAAATCAAATTCTTTTTAAGTAATGCAATTTTGTTCTTTTTTATTTGTTTTCCCCCCTCGGCTTTTACTCTCAAAGCTTCCTAGACTGATTTTGACGAACCATCATGATTTAACAGTGCAAAAATATCATCTCTGATAGACTGTTGAATTAAAGCGATCATTTTTTGTTCGTACGAAAATTTCCTTTTATCTTCATCTGATAAGCTATTGAGGTTAATTTCTTTGTTTTTATTATTAACAGGCTGATTGTACCCGAACTCCAGACAAAACCAACTCTCATGTGCATAAGCTTTTGTCCAGTTCAAAAACCTTTCTCTCCACCAAGTATAATCTTCAATGTTTTCGAGTATCGGTGGTTTAGAATGTGTTCCGTAAAAAATCGTATGTGGTCAAAATTCACAAATGTAAATAACCTAATACGATGAAGTCACCGTTTGGATCGAATGAAGATTCGATCGGATAGGGTCAACGCTATATGCAACACTTGTCGAATGAGCCTTTTAGTTTCACTGTCACGTATTCAAATATTATGGGGCCGAATACCTGTTGTTGAACTTTAGCACTAAATTTGTTTCAGTCACACTTGTAATTGACCGACAACAATTATAATCACATGCACCGATAACCTTTTAATTGATTAGATCACGTGAAACTGACTGTCACCTTTTTAATATGATGAAACTGATTGGACCAAGAAACAATATTATCGGATGAGAATTAATAGTTGGATCGAATGAATTCTCGAGCGGATGGTCATCCGCTAATATACACAAGTGCCACATATCATCATATCGAATGAATTAATAGTCACATGCACCTTACCATTGATTGGACCACCTAACAATTATTGGGCTGATGACAGACTGGAATACATAAATGGCCGATAACCTTTACACAATTCAAATCACTATTGGGCCGATAACTGTTGAAACAATTAATTCACATAATCTGATCACTTTTAAAAACGTGGGCCGCCACTTATTGTTCTTGGACCAAGACACTGATTTGAATATAATAGAACTTTTAGACGACAATTATTGATAATTGCTTCACATGCAAACTGAACAATTTAATCAATGCAATAGAAAATGGCCGACAATTCAATTCACCTCTTAATCCTATTGGGCCGAGATATATGAATTTATTGGGCCTAATGTCACGTGATCTGTTAGAAGATATTGGATCGAGACACCTTTGCACTTTGTCGGATGAATAATCGGACGGATAGTCATCCGATCCAGTCAACTTTCAAATGTGAATTACGTCTAGATGAAAAGTCGAACGAATGTATATCCGCTTGTTGACAATATCAATTTATTAATTGGACTTATGTCCGGATGGTCATCCGAACGGATGGCCATCTGGGTGAACAAGAAACAGCAGCAAACTTCATAATTTTTGAACAAAAAAATCTTCGATTTCTTACAAAATACTTGGAGTTTTGATCTGAAAATTTGTAGGGTTGTAAATCAAAGATTTTTGCATAATATATCAAAAAATCAGCCAATTTTAACCGTGAAAACCATGTTAATTTTGCGTTTTGTGACAAAAAGTGAAGAAAATGAGTAGATGAAGAAATTTGACAAATCTGATGCGAAAATGTATCTGAATCTGATGAAATCACGTCGATTCTTGTGAATTTGATCCGTGCGATCGAGCTCCGGCTCTGATACCACTTGTGAACGCGTTGTAGGACCGTAAACGACTCCTGTACGATTGCAAAACGACACGTGTGACATGCGGAATCCGTGCACGTGCGTGAACCGAACACAAGAACGTATAAACTTTGATTCTATTGATGATATGAAAAATTACAAGCACCGTGAATCACCTTTGCTACTTTCTCTCTCTAGACTCTCTCTCTAAGCTCCAAAGCTTCAAAGTCACAAATGAGCAAAAGTCTTAAAATGAAACACTAACAAGCCTATTTATAGGCAAGGCACTTAATGAGATTTCTCATTAATTACCAAAATGCCACCTTGCTAGTAAAAAGCTTTTCTTCTATATTTTACAATATAAAACTTGGTTTCATTCCATTTCTACTACGATTCGGATTGACGGAGGTGATAGACATAAGTGCACTCACACATTTTATGCTATGCGAAACTTTATGCTATGTGATTCATTTCATGAAAACGATTTTTCTTAAACAAAAATTATGATCAAGTCTCACCTATTCCTGTTTTGAATCTTTTAGATGTCGTCTTCTCGTCACCTCTCTAACTCGACTAAGAAGTCAAATACCAGCTCTCAAAAGAAGATGATGGAATTCATGGCCAATCAGATTGCGCATATCGTCCCTAAGATCGTCACTGAGATTCGAGCTTCCGATACTCCACCCTCCTCCGTTGATTCAAAGGTTGAACCACGCAAGCCTGTGTCATTTAACTTCAAGCACTTCTCGTCTTGTAACCCCAAACCATTCACTGGTAATGATGGGGTGACTGCTATGCTCGAGTGGTTCGACAACATAGAAGTCACGTTTATCAACAGTGAGTGTCCCGAAGAGCTCAAAACACGTAGTGCGACTGGGGTATTCCAAGCCCGAGCTCCCGAATGGTGGACAAACGAAAGGAATCTTCGTTCTAACAAAGTTGCTTATGCCCTGCCATGGGAGGAAGTTAAGACAATGATGATGGAAGAATTTTGCCCGCCACATGAGCAACAAAAGTTGGAAGAAGAATTTTGGGCTTTAAAACAGATTGGTGATGATAACCAAGCCTATACTACTTGCTTCAAACAACTTAGTTTCATCGTTCCTCATCTCGTTATGAACACCGATCGTAAAATAAGGAAGTACATCAATGGTTTACCCTCCGCAATGCGTGATGCCATTGAGGCAGCTAGACTCGACAATATCGAAGCCGTTTACCGTTTGGCCGCTTCCCTGAACAACAATCGCATTCACGATAAGCAAGCTGCGAACCCTGTTTCATTCAAGCCAGCCAATCAAATCACCCAACAGTCGAGTGGCAATAGGGGAAGAAGCGAAAACACCAGAATCCTGTTTGCAACGCGATTGTACCTCCCGTTAACCCAAACCCTGTTGCTCCCGTTAACACTCAAAATTCGTATGTCGGGATTCATCCCAAGTGTACCACTTGTAACTACCACCATTCTACCAATGTCAATTGTAACCACTGTACCATTTGTAGCCGTTATGGGCACAATACCACTCACTGTCGTAATAATCCACAACCACAAGCCCAACAAGCTCAACCCGCTCCTCAAAACGCCAAACCAGTCAGAGCTTGCTTCAAATGCGGTGACACCAATCATCTTCTTCCTCAATGCCCACAATTGAACCAAGAGCAACAACAACCTGCAAAAGGTCGAGCTTTCAACATCAATGCCAATCAATCGCGCAACGACAATGAAGTCATCAATGGTACGTTTCTTGTTAACCATCTTTATGCTTCGTTACTATTTGACACTGGCGTGGATAAAAGCTTTGTGTCCATTGAATTTGAACCTTTGTTAAATGTTATACGCTCTAAGCTACCTAAGTCGTTCTCTGTCGAAGTTGCCAATGGCAAATCCATTTTAGTCAATTCCGTTCTTCGTGATTGTCTTCTTAATCTTAATGATCATACCTTCACTATCGACCTTATACCCATGCAATTGGGTAGCTTCGATATCATAGTAGGCATGGATTGGCTTCGTGAAAACCATGCTAAAATCGCTTGCTACGAGAAGTATGTCCGTTTGCCTCTTCCGTCTGGTGACACTTTACGCGTTTATGGAAACCGACCTTCAAAAGGACTAAGATTGATGTCTTGCACACAAGCGAATAAATATTTACGCAAACCGTACTTTGCCTTTTTATCCCACATTGTGGAAGAAAAGGGCAAGGGAAAGAGCGTAAGTGATGTTCCAGTGGTGCGCGATTTCCCTGACGTCTTTCCTGAAGATCTGCCTGGTCCTCCTCCCCCTCGATCTGTTGATTTTCGTATTGATCTCGTACCTGGTGCGACTCCTATTGCCAAGGCTCCGTATCGTCTTTCCCCCTCCGAAATGCAAGAGTTATCCAACCAACTCCAAGAACTCCTCGAAAAGGACTTCATTCGTCCAAGTACCTCACCTTGGGGTGCTCCTGTACTCTTCCTCAAAAAGAAGGATGGCTCGTTTCGCATGTGCATCGACTATCGTGAGCTTAACAAACTCACCGTCAAGAATCGTTATCCTCTTTCGCGCATCGACGATCTCTTCGACTAACTTCAAGGCGCTACTTGTTTCTCCAAGATCAATCTTCGATCTGGTTATCACCAGCTTTGTGTTCTCGAAGAGGACATTCCCAAAACCGCTTTTCGCACTCGCTATGGGCACTACGAGTTCGTGGTTATGCCTTTTGGTTTGACCAACGTACCCGCTGTGTTCATGGATCTTATGAATCGTGTTTGTAAACCTTATTTGGATCGTTTTGTGATCGTCTTCATAGATGATATCCTTATTTATTCTAAATCTCAAGCCAATCACGAACGTCATCTACGCCTTATTCTCGAACTCGTGCGTGCTGAACGCTTATACGCTAAGTTTTCTAAATACGAGTTTTGGATCAAAGAAGTCCAATTCCTTGGACACGTTGTTAGTGAAAAAGGAATCCATGTTGATCCCTCCAAAATCGAATCAGTGAAGAATTGGAACGCGCCTAGAAACCCTTTTGAAATCCGTTCTTTCTTAGGATTGGCGGGTTATTACCGCCGATTCATCTCAAACTTTTCAAAAATCGTCGTTCCTCTCACTTCGTTGACTCAAAAAGAAAAACCTTTTGCTTGTGGTCCTGAGCAAGAGGAATCTTTTCAAACTCTCAAGGATTTGCTTTGTAACGCTCCTATTCTTGCTCTCCTGATGGGAATGATTATTTCGTGGTATATTGCGATGTCTCGAATCGTGGTCTTGGTTGTGTTCTCATGCAACGAGAAAAAGTCATCACTTATGCCTCTCGTCAACTCAAAATACATGAGAAAAACTATACTACCCACGATCTTGAGCTTGGCGCAGTTGTTTTTGCGTTAAAGATTTGGCGACACTACCTATATGGTACGAAGTGTGTGGTTTTCACTGACCATAAGAGCCTACAACACATCTTTAACCAAAAAGAGCTTAACATGCGACAGCATCGATGGGTGGAATTGCTTAACGACTACGACTGCGAGATTCGCTATCATCCTGGTAAAGCGAATGTCGTGGCCGATGCACTTAGTCGTAAGTCTCATGTTAGTAGCATTCGTTGTTTTCACATCTCGAGCGATCTTCACACTTGCATTCGTGAAGCGCAATATTCATTTGTCAATGAAGGAACCATGTTCGTAGAAATACGTGGAGCTACTGAAGACCTACTCGTTACAAAATCCGATGGTCTGCTATACTGTCGTGATCGCATTTGGGTACCAAATTGAGATAATATTCGTGAACTCATCAAGAACGAGGAACACAAATCCAAGTACTCGATTCATCCTGGTGCCGATAAAATGTATCATGATCTTCGTGCATCTTATTGGTGGCCTGGTATGAAGAGAGATATTGCCACGTACTTTTTTAAGTGTCTTACCTGTTCGAAAGTTAAAGCCGAGCATCAAAGACCTTCTGGTCTACTCGAACAACCTGAAATCCTCGTTTGGAAATGGGATAGCATTGCTATGGATTTCATAACCAAACTACCTCGTACACCTTCTGGTCATGATAGCATTTGGGTGATTATCGATCGTTTGACCAAAACCGCTCATTTCCTTCCTATTCGTGAAGATTTCAAGGTTGAACGACTTACTCGACTCTACACTGACGAAATCATATGCCGACATGGTATTCCTCTCGACATCATTTCTGATCGTGATGGTTGTTTCACTTCGCGTCTTTGGCAAACTTTCCAGTCCGCTATGGGTTCTCATTTAAATCTCAGTACGGCCTTTCATCCTCAAACGGATGGACAGACTGAACGTACTATCCAAACCCTAGAGGACATGCTCCGCTCTTGTGTCATAGACTTTGGTGGTAGTTGGGATGTGCATTTACCATTGATCAAGTTCTCGTACAACAATAGCTACCACTCCAGTATTCAAATGGCTCCTTTCGAAGCATTGTATGGTCGCAAATGCCGATCTCCTTTAAGCTGGCACGGGATTGGTGACAAACAACTCACTGGCCCTGAGATCATACAAGAAACAACGGATAAGATTCACCAAATCCTCGATAATCTACTCAAGGCTAGAAGTAGACAAAAAAGCTATGCTGATAAGAGGCGCAAACCATTGGGTTTAACGTTGGTGACCGTGTTCTACTCAAAGTATCTCCTTGGAAAGGAGTGGTTCATTTTGGTAAAAAGGGAAAACTTGCCCCTCTCTATGTTGGTCCTTTCAAGATACTCGAGAGGATTGGCAGGGTTGCATATCGACTCGATTTACCTCAAGAACTCAACAACGTTCATCCAACGTTTCACGTCTCGAATCTCAAGAACTGTCTCGCTGAAGAAGGACTCCAAGTTCCTCTCGAAGATCACCAAATCAATGACACTTTGCATTTTGTGGAGAAACCCATCGAAATCATGGACCGAGGTGTCAAGAAACTGAGGCGCAGTCAAATTCCTATCGTCAAAGTTCGATGGGAAGGAAAACGTGGCGCTGAATTTACTTGGGAACTCGAGAGTGATATGAAGACCAAGTATCCGCATCTTTTCGTTACTTCTTCCTAAATTTTGGGACGAAATTTTCTAAAGGAGGGGAAACTGTAACGCTCCGCATTTCCGCGCTTTCTTATTTTAGCAAGTCATGTTGTACTTTCCATATTTAGACACTTGTACCCTCTTTGTAATCTACTTTCATTCCATTTGTAATTCGAGACTATTGATCATAATGAAAACGAAGCTATTTTTAATCATGTTCGTATATTTATAATTATTCTTATGTGCAACCGATGAACGATTCACGTTTGAACGAAATATTATTCAAGATCCTCGATCCTATTGTAACAGCCCAACCGATGGCGGAAACATCGGGGAGCGACACTGAGCGAAACAGATTGTCCAGGAGAAATCCATAACAACTAAAATTACCAGATATTTAACATTACGTCCCATACCATAACATATCAAATAAAATAGTTATTACAGGCATAGTATCTCAAAGACAAATAAATTGTTCCGACAACTCAGATTTTATTTAGTTTGTTTCTAGACTCCCCTAGCTTGATTCCATAGAGATCAGCAAACATAGTAAGCATCCTAAACACCTGTCACATACGTTAAAATAAAAGTCAATACACACAGTGTAAAGGTGAGCATACAAGTTTAATATTATAATAGTAGCAAAGGCGATTTACGCATAACCAACATGTAACACGTAGAAATGCGAAGCAGGTAAGTTATCGACAATGAAATATGCACAGACGTGACTGCGAGTTGTAGAATGCGCAACACATATCACCACTGTGGCATGTGAAGAAAAGCCCTTAACAACCCCTGTCCACGACAGGTGCTGAGTCCAAACTATAGTACTATCGTTGCTAAGGTGTCAGGCAACAATCACTGTGTAAACATAATATACTAGCATTCATTGAATAACACGTATAACATGCGGGAGCGGTTAGCGTATGAAAAGTGTTGCATTGTGTGATCGATGTGATTTGATATATGGAACGTATGTAACACCCAAAAGTGCGTTAAGCAAAAAGGGATCAAGTATACTCACAGAGCGTCGAGAGTGCTAAACACGATCTGTATTGGATTGAAGGGAGCGCTTAAAGGTAGCCTGATCAGAGAACGATAGTGTAAGCGTTGAACAGTGCGTTAAACAGTGCGTCAGAGCGTTAAAGTGACGAACAGTGATCCGGTCGGATGACCGTCCGGACGGATGGTCATCCGGACGGATGGTCATCCGGACGGATGACCATTCGGTCTGAGGGTTGTCCGTTTGGGATGGATGTGTTTGTGTATGATTTGAACTTTGAAGTTTTCGTTGTGGCATTTTAAAAGGTTTGGAAAATCTCTACCTATCAGGTCGTCCGGTCAGACGGTCATCCGGACGGATGGCTATCCGCTCGGATGGCGATCCGAGTAGAGACTGATAAAATTTTGAAAATTGATTAAGTGTTTAAAACCACAAGTCACCCGGTCGAATAGCCGTTTGATCGGATGGCTATCCGATCGGATGGCCGTTCGTTCGGGCGACTGTTTTGGGTAAAACCTTGTAAAATTTAGCTAAGTTAAAGGTTTAACCGAGACGGTATGGCAACGTGTTCAAACAACGGAAACCATATCAAGTCCAACTCATCCGATCGGATGGGAATCACCCCATGCGATCCAAATTAGCTATTCATGGCGGTGTTTCATGTTCAACCCGTAAATCGATTGTCTCTCTGATAGTAATCCGTTCTCAGCTAGGTTCTCTACCAGAGAATGAGCAGAAGACCCGACTGAGTCCAGATTCTAACGGTTTTGAGTGAAAAGCTAAGAATGTTGAAGAAGGTTGAAACATTTGAAAGATGTTTAGATTTAGGTGAAATCAGTGTTTAAACTTTGTAGAAATCCTTTAGATCTGAGTTGTTCTTGGTGGAATGAGATCACACTATGATGACGTTACTTCGAACATCCCAAATCAGGAGGATTTCACGGTGGAAATGTGAGTTTTGTTGGTGAAATCGATGGAAAAGTGTGTGTAGATGATAGGAGTACAAGATTTGGGATGAAAACTTACAAGAATCGCGAGAAATCGAGAGAAAAGTGGCCAAGAGCGTGCTGGTCGGAGGAGAGCTGTCACATCATGAATAGTGATGTGACAGGTGAGTATTTATAGGGGAAGAGGGGAGAAAAGCGGTGTGGAGTGGTTCGATCGGAGGGCCTTCAGATCGAATGGCCCGATCGGATAGTCATCCGAACGGATGATCATTCGATCGAATGGTCCTTCGATCGGATGGCTGGTGTGTGTTGGTTTCCGACTTGTTCTTTCGTGCGTTGAGCGTTGCGTTGCGGTGTGAGTAAGCGATGCGAGAGTATTACACGTTAATTACACAATTAATATAACTCCTACTAATCACAAAAGTAAACCTTAAATTTCGAGTTCGCGATGAGATTGCGTTGCGATAGATTTGCAATTGCGCTTGCGAATAATCACCTCAAAACAATATAAATATGCACAAGTAACACATAATAGCACACACACGTAAAACAATATCCATAACCTGTAATTCAAGTTGCGATGCGATAACGATGAGATAGGGTTAACCAGATTAGATTTTAACTGCGTTTATTGTATTGTTATTCCACATAATACAACTAAAAGCATAGACTAAAGTATTGACTGTTTAGTCAAAGTGTACAAGCAATAATTAAGTCAGAAAGGACAGATCTGATTAGCAATCTTTTCTTCCTTTGACTTTGACTTTGACTTGAACTTTGACTCTAAAAGTCAGGTTGTTACAGCCTCCCCTACTTTAGGAAATTTAGTCCCGAAATTTAAGGCACATGCGTAATGAAAAGCTGTGAGTATTTAGCCTTCATATCACTTTCGAGTTCCCAGGTGAACTCGGCGCCGCGTTTGCCTTCCTAGCGAACCTTCATAATGGGAATGCGTGAGCGTCGGAGCTTCTTGGTCTCTTGATCCATGATCTCGACTGGTTTTTCCGCGCAGTGTAATGTTTCGTCCACTTGTAGATCCTCAAGTGGTACATGTAAATTCTGCTCGGCTAGACACTTCTTGAGTTTCAAAACATGGAAAGTCGGATGGACGTTGCTAAGTTCCTCCGGTAGTTCGAGTCTGTAGGCACCTTGCCAATTCTTTCCAGAATTTTAAAGGGTCCAACATATCAAGGCGCGAGCTTTCCTTCTTGCCGAATCAGATCAACCCCTTCCAAGGTGAAACCTTTAGGAGTACGTGATCGCCATTGTCAAATTCAAGGGGCTTGCGGAATCTATCGGCGTAACTCTTTTGACGACTCCGAGCTTTCAACAGATTGTCTCGTATATGGAGGATCTTGTCAGTCGTTTCTTGCAATAACTCAGGACCGGTAATTTACGCATCTCCGATCTCGTGCCATACAATAGGCGATAGACATTTTCTTCCATATAATACCTCAAATGGTGCATTTGAATGCTAGAGTGATAACTGTTATTGTACGAGAATTCGACTAAAGGCAAATGCGAATCCCAATTACCACCGAAATCTATAACACACGAGCGAAGCATGTCTTCTAGGGTGCGAATCGTGCGTTCAGTCTGACCGTCGGTCTGGGGATGGAAAGCAGTACTAAGGTTTAGAGTAGTACCGAGAGCGGCTTGAAAGGTTTCCCAGAGGCACGAGGTAAATCGACCATCGCGGTCAGAGATGATGTCACGAGGTGTCCCGTGTCGACAGATGACTTCGTCGGTATAGATTCGTACTAATCGTTCTACCTTATAGTCTTCCTGTATTGGCAGAAAGTGAGCATATTTAGTAAGATGATCAACGATAACCCAGACGCTATCGTGACCTGATGGTGTGCACGGAAGTTTCGTAATGAAATCCATGGCTATGCTCTCCCATTTCTACATAGGGATCTCGGGTTGTACGAGTAAGCCAGAGGGGCGTTGTTGTTCAGCCTTGACCTTCGAACAAGTCAGGCATTTCGAAACATAGATAGCGATATCCTTCTTCATTCCAGGCCACCAATACCTGGCACGCAAGTCCTGGTACATCTTGTCGGCACCGGGATGAATGGAATATCGAGATTTGTGGGCTTCAGTTTCTCAATATCTCTCGAAGGTTATTGCGACTAGGAATCCAGATGCGATCGAGATAGTAGTAGATACCGTTCGATTTGGTGACAAGTTGGGTTTCAGCACCACATTTCTTCATTTCCTCTCTCAAGGTATTCTCAATTAAGCATGCGTGCTGAGCATCACGAATTAAGGCTTCGAGGTCGTGTTGTGCTTGAGTATTACGAATACTATGTAGATAGCTTCGTCGGCTTAGAGCATCGGCAACGACATTTGCTTTGCCAGGGTGGTAGCGAATCTCACAGTCGTAATCGTTGAGAAGTTCAATCCATCGACGTTGGCGCATATTCAGTTCCTTCTGGCTCAAGATATGTCGTAGGCTCTTATGGTCGGTGAAGACCGTACACTTGGTACCATAAAGGTAGTGTCGCCAAATTTTTAGCACAAAAACAACTGCACCAAGCTTGAGATCGTGGGTTGTATAGTTCTTCTCGTGGATCTTGAGCTAACAAGAGGCGTACGCGATAACCTTGTCCCGTTGCATGAGAACACAACCGGGACCGAGGTTAGAGGCATCGCAATAAACGACAAAGTCGTCGTTTCCGTTAGGTAATGCAAGCACAGGAGCGTTGCAAAGCATAAGCTTAAGAGTTTGAAAGGCTTCCTCTTGTTCGGTTCCCCAAACAAAAGGTTTGTCCTTGTGTGTAAGAGAGGTGAGAGGAACAGCGATCTTCGAGAAATCGGCGATAATAACCCACCAATCTGAGGAAAGAACGAACTTTGGATGAGTTCTTTGGTGTAATCCAGCTCTTAACGGCTTCAATCTTCGCGGGGTCGACGTGAATACCATGATTATTGACAATATGACCGAGAAATTGAACCTCCTCAAGCCAAAATTCGCACTTGGAGAACTTGGCATAAAAGCGATTTCCTTGGAGTAGTTCAAGAACCAAACGAAGATGTTGCGCGTGTTCGGTCTTTGACTTATAATAGATCAGAATATCATCGATAAACATGATACCGAAGCGGTCAAGAAAGGGTTTACACACGCGATTCATTAGATCCATAAAGACTGTGGGGGCGTTAGTAAGACCAAAGGGCATGACAACAAACTCGTAATGACCGTATCGAGTTCGAAAAGCGGTTTTGGGTATATCTTCCTCTTGAATTCATAACTGATGATATCCAGAGTGTAGATCGATCTTGGAAAAACACGTAGCACCTTGTAACTGATCAAACAAATCATCGATTCGAGGTAAAGGATAACGATTCTTGATAGTAAGCTTATTGAGCTCCTATAATCGATGCACATCCGGAACGATCCATCATTCTTTTTGAAGAAAAGGACAGGTGCACCCCAAGGAGAGGTGCTAGGGCGAATGAAGCCTTTATCAAGCAATTCCTGGAGTTTACTCGAAAGTTCGCGCATTTCGGATGGAGCGAGACGATAAGGCGCTTTAGCTACAGGATTTGCTCCAGGAATGAGGTCAATTCGAAAATCGATATCACGAGATGGCGGTAAACCAGATAAATCATCAAGAAAGACGTTAGGAAAATCACGAACCACGAGCACCTTTTCCATTGCCTTCTCTTTCTTTTCCTTCTCCGCTACTACGATGTGTGCTAAGAAAGCTTTGTATTCCTTGCGGAGATACTTGCTCGCTTGGACACACGACATGAGTTGTAATTTCTTCGAAGCGATTTCGCCATAGACACACAATTGATCACCGTTTGAGAGAGAGAAACGGATCATCTTTTCGAAACAAACAATTTCTGCATGATTTTCACGAAGAAAATCCATGCTTATTATGACATCAAAACTACCAAGCTGCATCGGGATAAGATTGATCGGGAAAACGTGATTGTTGAGCTCAAGAGTACAATCACGTAGAATGGAACTAACAGTGACGGTTCTTCCAGTGGCAATTTCTACGTCGAATGTCGATGGGAGGTTAACGCATTTACGGTCTAGGAGCCTTTCGAATTCGAACGACACAAAACAGTTATCGGCTCCAGTATCAAATAAACATGAAGCATAAATACCGTTTACGACGAACGTACCATTAACCACGTTGTTGTCTGCTTGGGCCTGGCGAGCATTGATGTTGAAAACTCGCCCACGGGCTGCTTGCTGAGCTGGCTGCTGCTGTTGATGTTGTTGCTACGCTGGTTACTGCTGTGGCTCTTGCTTTACCACTCGGTTTGGGCAGACATTCGCGAAGTGGTTAGGATCACCACATGCATAGCAGGCTCTTGCCTGAGCAGAGGGGGCATGAGCTGCTTGTTGTCCCTGAGGAGCGGGAAGTGGAGCTGGCAGAGCAGGAGGAGCTTGAACTTGAGCTTGAGCTTTTCGGGGACCACTGCGGCAGTTTGCAGTAAAGTGGCCGTAAATATTGCAGTGAACACAAAATCGACATGCGATCCCAACAGGATGATGGTAAGTACAAGTAGGGCACAGTGGGTGAGGGCCGGTGTACGCACGTTTTGCAGGAGGTGCGTTGGTCACTGGTGCCGCTATTTGGCAGATCTGATTCTGCTGTTGGACAGGAACAACATTGAGAGGAGCAGTAATGACAGAACAGTTCTTGTTGTTGATGTTCTTGCGTTTGCGGCGTGAAGACTTTGAAGCTTGAGGTGAAACGGTTTCAGCGGTGGGAGCAGCAGGAGTAGCGGTGACTTGATGAAGACTCTTGACGGTGTCCTTGAAGTAATCAGCTCGAACTCGCTTGTCATTAATCTCGGCAGCGAGCAGGAAGGTCTCCTCAATGGTAGTAGTCTTGGCTGCTTAGACAAAATCGGCAACTCAATCAGGTAAGGCGCGAATGTATTTCTTGATTGTGATGTCGAGAGTTGAGACTTGGCCAGGGCAGATGATGCTAAGCTGTTTGAAGCGGGCAGTAAGACTAGCATTGTCGCCACCCTCTTGCTTGATATGCCAGAACTCGTCTTCCAGCTTCTGGAGTTCATGTGGGGGTCATAATTCTTTCATCATGATTTCCTTCAATTCCTCCCAAGTAAGTCCATAGGCTGCGTCATTCCCACGCTTGTTTCGCTCCTCTGTCCACCATTCCAGTGCCCTAGATTGGAAGACACCGGTTGCGTTAATAGTGCGGAGGTTGTCTGGACATCCGCTTTGGCGTAGAGTGACTTCAATCAAGTCGAACTATTGTAACATAGCGCTCGGCCCATCTTCCCCAGTGAAGTCTTTGGGTCCACAAGCTTTAAACTGCTTGAAGCTGAAAGTCGCTTTTGGTGATTCAGTCCTAGATTCCTCAGAGGACTTGCTAGCAATCTCATTAATTTCACTGACGATTTGCAGAATAACCTTAGCCATTTGCTTGGCGACTAGCGAGGCGATGCGTTTGTCAGCGTGATTGCGGCGAGCAGAGCAAGAAGTATGAGATCCGAATGACGACATTGTCTGCAACAGACATCGTCGTAGGATTTAGACGATACACTCAATCTCACCACACAATATTTAACGAGTACGTTGGTTAAAGCTCAGGAACACATCAATTACTCAGGCACAGAAATCACATAGGCACGTAAACACAGAGGCACATAAGCACATAGAGCACAGAAGCACATAATCCATGTAAGCACGTATTCACTATATTTTGCACGTATTCACCTACATATTTTGCACATATTCTCCTATCTTTCACAGCCGCGTAAAGCGATTGAGAGTTACAAATGCGAGTAGCGAGTAGAGAGTAGCATAAACTGCGAGTAGCGTGACGAATTGTTTATAGTGTGTCTACGATTTGTTAGCGTTTTGAGATGTGAATAGCTGTGCGTGTCGTGCGCGTTTATCAAGCGATGAGCGAAAAGCGAGTAAATCACCAAAAACCGAAACATAATTTAACACACAAAACCACATAAAACACATAAAAAATCAACAATCCACCGAGTCATTGGTTGCGATCTCAGAATTGAAACCCATAAAAGCGGTAAAGCGTAAAATCAGCGATTGTAGCTTGAAAAATAGAATGTCTCGGGTGTACTAGATTTTGACTATCCAAAGTGATTCGACTATTCTTAAGGACTTCGAGTACATGCGTTGGCTTAATAGACTGTGCTCTTGCCTCAATCCGGGCGATCGACACGCATCCTTTTGGACATTACGTGACTCGAGTCGTTGGAACCCATCAAGACTTTGGTGAGGGTTTGTAAAACCAAGATATATAGAGCGGAATAAGTCATTAAGGTGCGGGTTTCACCCCTAACTTAATAACTTCATTCCTGTTGGTGTGATAAAATCACGAGATAGATAGGGAGAATCGCGTCGAGGTATGGTTTTCACACCTGACTCAACGCAAATTCTCGTGTTTTATGAAATAAATGCTTGTTGGGCGAGCGATCTGGCTGAGAGTTTGCAGTTTTTCACACCTAATCTCGTCCAAATCACTCGAATACTTTTGAAAATAGTGTGTGTCGTTAGCCTTAGGAAAGGCTGAGTGTTTGCACGAAGCTGTAGTATGCGATGTCCGTGCGAGGTCGTGAATTTAGGGAGTGTAATCGAAAGTTCAAAGAGTAAGCTCGCGCAAAACCCCTACCGGGTTCGCACAAGGCGATCTGTTGGTACTTAGGCTATAGACTAGGTCAATCCTAAGACATCGACCCGGACTAGGTCGAGTCTTGCCTAATTCCCTATAGTTATGGCTCTAATACCAATATGTCACACCCCAACCGATGGTGGAAACATCGGGGCGCGACACTGAGCGAAACAGATTGTCCAGGAGAAATCCATAACAACTAAAATTACCAGATATTTAACGTTACGTCCCATACCATAACATATCAAATAAAATAGTTATTACAGTCATAGTATCTCAAAGACAAATAAATTGTTCCGACAACTCAGATTTTATTTAGTTTGTTTCTAGACTCCCCTAGCTTGATTCCATAGAGATCAGCAAACATAGTAAGCATCCTAAACACATGTCACATACGTTAAAATAAAAGTCAATACACATAGTGTAAAGGTGAGCATACAAGTTTAATATTATAATAGTAGCGAAGGCGATTTACGCATAACCAACATGTAACACGTAGAAATGCGAAGCAGATAAGTTATCGATAATGAAATATGCACAGACGTGACTGCGAGTTGTAGAATGCGCAACATATATCACCACTGTGACACGTGAAGAAAATCCCTTAACAACCCATGTCCACGACAGGTGCTGAGTCCAAACTATAGTACTATCGTTGCTAAGGTGTCAGGCAATAATCACTGTGTAAACATAACATACTAGCATTCATCGAATAACACGTATAACATGCGGGAGCGGTTAGCGTATAAAAAGTGTTGCATTGAGTGATCGATGTGATTTGATATATGGAACGTATGTAACACCCAAAAGTGCGTTAAGCAAAAAGGGATCGAGTATACTCACAGAGAGTCGAGAGTGCTAAACACGATCTGTATTGGAATGAAGGGAGCGTTTAAAGGTAGCCTGATCAGAGAACGATAGTGTAAGCGTTAAACAGTGCGTCAGAGCGTTTAAGTGACGAACAGTGATCCGGTCGGATGACCATTCGGTCGGAGGGTTGTCCATTTGGGATGGATGTGTTTGTGTATGATTTGAACTTTGAAGTTTTCGTTGTGGCATTTTAAAAGGTTTGGAAAATCTCTACCTATCAGGTCGTCTGGTCGGACGGTCATCCGGACGGATAGCCGTCCGTTCAGATGGCGATCCGAGTGGAGACTGATAAAATTTTGAAAATTGATTAAGTGTTTAAAACCACAAGTCACCTGGTCGAATAGTCGTTCGATCGGATGGCTATCCGATCGGATGGCCGTTCGTTCAGGCGACTGTTTTGGGTAAAACCTTGTAAAATTTAGCTAAGTTAAAGGTTTAACCAAGACGGTATGACAACGTGTTCAAACAACGGAAACCATATCAAGTCCAACTCATCCGATCAGACGAGAATCACCCCGTGCGATCCAAATTAGCTGTTCATGGTGGTGTTTCATGTTCAACCCGTAAATCAATTGTCTCTCTGATAGTAATCCGTTCTCAGCTCGGTTCTCTACCAGAGAATGAGTAGAACACCCGACTGAGTCCAGATTCTAACGGTTTTAAGTGAAAAGCTAAGAATGTTGAAGAAGGTTGAAACATTTGAAAGATGTTTAGATTTAGGTGAAATCAGTGTTTAAACTTTGTAGAAATCCTTTAGATCTAAGTTGTTCTTGGTGGAATGAGATCACACTTTGGTGTTCATATAAACCCCATGATGACGTTACTTGGAACAGCCCAAATCGATTTCACGGTGGAAATGTGAGTTTTGTTGGTGAAATCGATGGAAAAGTGTGTGTAGATGATAAGAGTACAAGATTTGGGATGAAAACTTACAAGAATCGCGAGAAATCGAGAGAAAAGTGGCCAAGAGCGTGCTAGTCGGAGGAGAGTTGTCACATCATGAACAGTGATGTGACAGGTGAGTATTTATAGGGGAAGAGGGGAGAAAAGCGGTGTGGTTCGATCGGAGGGCCTTCCGATCGAATGGTCCTTCGATCGGATGGCTTGTGTGTGTTGGTTTCCGACCTTTTGTTTCGTGCGTTGAGCGTTGCGTTGTGGTGCAAGTAAGCGATGCGATAGTATTACATGTTAATTACACAATTAATATAACTCCTACTAATCACAAAAGTAAACCTTAAATTTCGAGTTCGCGATGAGATTGCGTTGCGATTGCGCTTGCGAATAATCACCTCAAAACAATATAAACATGCACAAGTAACACATAATAGCACACACACGTAAAACAATATCCATAACCTGTAATTCGACTTGCGATGCGATAGCGATGAGATAGCGTTAAGTAGATCAGCGTTTAACTCCGTTTATTGTATTGTTACTCCACATAATACAACTAAAAGCGTAGACTAAAGTATTGATTGTTTAGTCAAAGAGTACAAGCAATAATTAAGTCAGAAATGACAGATCTGATTAGCAATCTTTTCTTCCTTTCACTTGTACTTTGACTCTAAAATTCGGGTTGTTACACCTATATTATACTTTGATGTTGCTCGCTAAACTAACTGAAGCTTGTAAAATAATGAAATTCGAAAATTTCGCAAAGTGATTAATCGTTGATAATCTTTTATCCTTATTTCGTTATAGATATGGATATTTATTTATCCTATTTTATTTAATTAATTAAATTAATTAATTTTGCTATTTAAAAGTTTATTTTTTTTTTATAATAAACTAGTTAGTCTAGTTAAATTTTAAAGTTAGTAAATACCAACTAACTTAGTTAGATTAAATTGTAAGTTAGATTCTTCTTTTAAACAACTTAACTTTGTTAATCAAAGTCCGGGGACTGTTGTGTCATTTGCTGAAAGTATGAAGCTAGGAAAGAAAGAAAAAGAAAAGAAAATAAATACTCAAAAATGAAGACCACGGGACTCGAACCCGGGTCAACATCTTCACACACACGCGCATAAACCACTGCGCTGCAGCCTTCTTATTGAACAAAACTCGGCCTTATTTAATTTAAGCACTCGTTAAGCTGAACCTTGACAGCACCAGCGCGACCAGACGCAAAAAAAAGGCGCTGTTTGGTGTTTAATTCGAATTTTAAGCATGTTTTGACATTAAATACTTCACCTAACACCAACCTAACTCTTCCCTATAAAACCCAAACATAATCCAAGCTTTTTACACTTTGCAAATCATCAAAAACACTCTCAAATCCTCCTCTAATCAGCTGTTAATCACGAATTCGAGCAGATTGATACCAAGTTACAAAAGTATGCATAACTCTCTCATTTCTTAACATTTTCACTTGATTCTTTTTCCCACTTGCTTGAAACAACATTAGGAACATTTCCAGAGGTTTTTCATAGAAAACCAAGCTCTGGAATGTCCCCAAAAAGGCTCCAAAGTGGACTATTCGTTCCTGTTTTCATCTAAACTTTGTTAAACTTAGTAAACTTGAGTCTATCTCATCTCAAACCTATGTCCTAATGCTCATAATCAATTGAATGGTTAGTTGGGCTTAAAAACAAGGCTGAGAAATGTTAAATCAGAGGTTAAAACCTTACAAACATTCTGTTTTAGTTAGGGTTTTACCCACAAGAAGTGTTCAAGCTTGAAGCTTGATGTATGTGTGGTTGTTAGACTAGCTTGGGATATCTTTCATAAAAATCCACTCACTTCTTGATGTTTTCCATAGATTAGATGTTCATATTTCATTGTTTCTTGTAAGTTCATGACCCTCCTTGTTGTTTATAACAACAAGTGTAGTGGTGAACAATAGAGGTGCCTAAATGGAAGCTTTGTTTTTCCTACCTCATGTATGAATTCTATGACACTTAGAGGTGCCTAAATGAAGACTTTAATCTTCTACCTCATGCTTGACATATATGATATAGTATACTCTATGTTATATTTATGTAATATTCGAACAAACCGAACTCTTGATGATGAACAAGTGGACATTGTCAAGTTAGTAAGTGTATCATCTAAGCATCATATGTGATGGGTGATTATTTTTCATATGTCTATGTTCATGTTATTTAAATCCCGAATCTCTAATCTTCCGTTATTCCCCAAAATCATACATCTATGTTCCTTTGTGTAGAAGGACAAGGTGCTCCAAATTAATCCATCAACCAACATCACTCGCGGGATTCAAGTAGGAAAGCTTGCAAAAACCGTGAGTATACTCGATCCCATTTTCATTTTTATCACTTTGGGTGCAACACGTACATTATACAAAAACACGCACACTATGATACTTGTTTATTCAAATCACACTCTATCCATAATTAGACATGAAAACATGTTATACTTGTTAGACTCTTATGCTCTGTATACATTGTGTCTATATGCTCATTAACTTTGCAAGCATATCTTAACAACGCTATAGGATTAACGCACCGCCCACGAGACTTTGGGTATTGTTAAGTTAAACATGTTAACCTCCCGCGATGCTTTGGGATAGTCAAATATAAACGTGTTGGAAACTTGGGTTTGAAATATTGTTACACAATCTAGGCATACTAGTAACTCGCATATTATGATTCATGTGGATATGAGCAACTTTCCGCCATCGGTTGGGGTGCGACAGTTCCGCCATTTCTTAATCTCACAAGTATGTAACGTGCATAAGTATAAAAATATAATTCCATTATGATCAAAGTCTCAGATTACAAGATTGGAGATGAATTACAAATATGATACGATTACAAGTTTCTAAAAACAGGAATACGAATACACTTTATAAGTAAGGGAGGTACAGAAATGCGAAGCGTTACAGTCTCCCCTACTTTAGGAAATTTCGTCTCAAAATTTATTCAAGAGGAAGACTCGGCGAATAGATGCAGGTACTTGGTCTTCATATCACTCTCGAGTTCCCAAGTAAATTTGAAGCCACGTTTTCCTTCCCATCGAATCTTGACTATGGGAATTCGACTGTGCCTAAGCTGCTTGGTTCCTCGGTCCATGGTTTTGACCGGTTTTTTGACAAAGTGTAAGGACTCATTGATTTGTAGATCGTCGAGTGGAACTTGAAGTCCTTCTTTGGCTTAGCACTTCTTGAGGTTGGATACATGAAACGTCGGGTGAACGTTGTTGAGTTCTTAAGGTAAATCAAGTTGGTACGCTACCTTGCCAATCCTTTCGAGAATCTTGAAAGGACCTATGAAGCAAGGAGTGAGCTTGCCTTTCTTACCAAATTAAACAACTCCTTTCCAAGGGGATACCTTGAGGAGTACGTGACCACCAACATTGAATTCCAAAGGTTTTCATCTTTTGTCGGCATAGCTCTTTTGTCGACTTATATCTTTGAGTAGGTTGTCGCGAATCTGCAAGATTTTGTCCGTCTTCTCTTGTATGAGCTCGGGACTGATGATTTGTGTGTCTCCGATCTCGTGCCAAAAAATAGGTGAACGACACTTCCGACCATAAAAGGCTTCGAATGGAGCCATTTGAATACTACTGCGATAACTGTTGTTGTACGAGAATTCTACCAAAGGTAAGTGTATATCCCAATTTCCACCAAAATCGATTACGCAAGAACGAAGCATATCTTCGAGAGCTTGGATAGGACGTTTGGTTTCACCATCTGATTGCGGATGAAAAGCCGTACTAAGGTTGTGTTGAGTGCCAAGAGCGGTTGAGGTGAAACGACCATCACGGTCAGAAATGATATTGACAGGAATACCATGGCGGCAAATGATTTCTTCGGTGTAAATACGAGCCAATTTCTCGACTTGATAATCTTCACGAATGGGGAGGAAGTGAACTGATTTGGTCAAATGGTCAATGATTACCCAAATGCTATTATGACCGGATGAGGTTCAAGGAAGTTTGGTGATGAAATCCATAGCTATACTCTCCCATTTCCAGACCGGAATTTCTGGTTTTTCGAGTAAGCCAGAGGGACATTGATGGTCGGCTTTGACTTTGGAACACGTGAGGCATTTCTAAATGAAGGTGGCGATATCTTTCTTCATGCCCGGCCACCAATAAGAGGTACGGAGATCTTAGTACATCTTGTCGGCACCGGGATGAATGGAGTATCGAGATTTGTGTGCCTCCTTTATCAAAAGGTCTCGGATGTTGTTGTGGTTTGGAATCCAAATGTGATCAAGGTAGTAAAGGATTCCATCAGATTTGGACACGAGTTGGTTTTCAGCACCGCCCTTCATCTCGTCATACAAGTTATCCTCGTTAACGGACGAGTATTGCGCCTCGTGAATACGGTTTCGAAGGTCGTTCAGGAGTTGGAAGTAATGAATACTCTTGACGTGAGTTTTTCGAATAAGGGCATCAGCCATGACATTCGCCTTACCGGGGTGGTGGCGAATCTCACAATCATAGTCGTTGAGCAACTCTACCCATCAGCGTTGATGCATGTTGAGCTCTATTTGGTTAAAGATGTGTTGAAGGCTCATCTTATTTGAAACCCCAAATGAAAGGTTTAACTTTTTTGAGTCAACGAAGTGAAAGGAACGAAGATTTTCGAAAAGTTGGAGATGAACCGACGGTAATAACCCGCCAATCCAAGGAATGAACGAATTTCGGATGATGATTTCGGTGCAATCCAATTCTTGACGGATTCGATTTTAGCGGGATCAACGTGAATACCTTTCTCATTCACAACGTCACTGAGAAATTGAACTTCTTTAACCAAAATTCACACTTGGAGAGCTCGGCATATAGTTGTTCGGTTCGAAGAAGTTCGAGGGTTAGACACAAGTGTTACCCATGTTCGGCTTGAGGTTTAGAATAAATAAGTATATCGTCTGTGAATACGATCACAAAACGCTCCAAGTAAATGTCACACCCCAACCGATGGTGGAAACATCGGGGCGCGACACTAAGCGAATCAGATTGCTCAAGAAAATCCATAACACTACTTGTTTCGATATGCATTAATCAAAATTTCATAAATATGTCTAAAATGTCAAACATATACCACCACCAACATAATGTATCAAAATAACATAATGATTCAATATTGTTCAAAGTTGTCTAATTATCTATAATGGGTTTCTAAGCTCATCCTAGCTTGATTTCTTGATTTCCCAGCTACTATCAACCTGAAACATGTATGAAAATAACATCAACAAAAATGTTGGCGAGTATACAAGTTTGATTACGTACTATAATAGTTTAAATGTGTAAAAACTCGTATCCAACATGAACAACATATCACAAGTTTCAACATGCTAGTTAACGTGGTTCATATGATAACCCAAGTCTCCAACGCGTTAACGTGCCTTTCCTACTCCGACGCATCGAAGAGGAGGTAAAAGAATCAAAACTTAACAATACTCCCCAAGACTCAAAGAGCGCTGCGTTACCCCTATAGCGCTATAATTGTTAAGGCGAGCTACACATAAGAATCAAACGTTCACATAGCATAAAAGTCTCTAGTATCACAAGTATCATGTTTTCATGTTTAATGCGGATAGAGTATGTTTCAGATGAGTTTCAAGTGTCAAGCGTCTTGATATAGAATACATGTTGCATCCCGAAAGTGTTTAAAACAAAAAGGGATCGAGTATACTCACAATGGGTGCTTAGAACCAAACACTGCCTAATTGGATCGAAGGGAGCACTGGATCAGCCTGCATGCGGGGAACAGAGCATAAGTCCTCTAATTGCTGACCCGGTTGGGAACAGAGTGTCGAATAGTGTGAAAATCGAGTTAAAGTGTCTGACTGACTACCTGAGCAGATGGTCATCCGAACGGATGGCCATTCATGGGTGTTTGTGAAACGTTAAAGTTTTCGATGTTTTGATCATAGTGTCCTGTAAAACAAACAATAAGTGTTATCATAAGCAGATCATCTGGACGGATGGTCATCCGATCGTATGGCCATTCGAACAGATGGTCAGTGTGTGAAGTTTTCGTATAATTTCTAAGTTTTGTGTTAACAGAGACGGTGTGACGACGTGTCAAACAACAGAAAACATACCAAACCCAGCTCGTTCGATCGGATGGGTATCACCCCTTTTCGAACCGACGAGCTGTTTCTGATGGAATTTCACGTTTAGACCTGTCAATCGGTCCGTTTCCCGGTGGAATTTGGTTTTCAAGCCGACTCTTGGCTATGGAACGAGCCGAGAGTCCGTTTGAGTCCGATTTCACCAATGTTTTGTACGAAAATTGAAGAAAAGTTTGGAAATTTGTTGTAAAATGTGAAGTTTATCAGATCTGAGTCGGAAACATGCGAAATTCCATCAGATCTGGTATAAAAGTGTGAGGTTTCTTTAGATCATGTATAGAAGTTGTGAAAATCCGTTAGATCTGGAACCGATCTTGGTTAAATGGTGCTCCACAACAGTTTGCAAAAACAACCGAGTGGAAACCACATTCAAGAGGTCCAAATCAGTTGGTTTTCGGGAAAAAGTTGAAGTGTTCTTGTGATTTTGATGAAGAATATAGTGTAGAAGTGATAAGTGATGAAGATTGTACAACTTTTGAGGAGAAATACTTATGAAAATGGCCTTGAATCGCGATTAAAGTGACTGAGAGTGCGTGTGTTCGGATGGCAGGGTGAAAGGTGAGAATGAAGGGTTAAGTCTCCTATTTATAGGTGAAAGCGACGTGCCCAGTCGGATGGGTTAAGTCGGTGGAGGAGTGTAGGCGATAGGATGGCTTCCCGATCGAATGGCCATCCGGTCGGATGGTCATCCGGACGGATGGTCATCCGATCGGATGTCCATTCGGACAGCCGGTTCGCGCGCGTTATTTTTTCCAACTTTGGTTCATTTTGCGAGCGAATTATTATGAGTAATTGTTATCATAGCATTATTATATCTAGATGTTCGAATAATACAAGAAGTTTCCATGTTTCCAATTTGCGTTCAAGCTAGTTTCTCATTCAGTAAGTACCGAAACATCACATAGTGTCAAGAATCCAGTGTAAATACATTGTTTACTCATAAAGCATCACAAGAGTCAAGATTCACATCGTTCATAGAGTAAAAGTTTCACGTTGTTCATATATGAGAAGCATTACAAAGATCATCACGTAGAGTAAAATTTCACATAGTTTCACATAGGGTAAGAGTTTCACATAGTTTAACACATAGATTAAAATAGTATCATTCTCATTATGATCATTCGTCTTGAGACTAAAAGCATCCACGGATAGGAAATATGGGAAGACTTGCTATCGATATGTTAGCATCAAAACGCAGGGCGTTATAGTAAAGCTTACACACCTGGTTCATCAAATCCATGAAGACCGCGAGTACGTTGGTCAAACCAAAACGCATGACCACGAACTCGTAGTGACCATATCTAGTGCGAAGCATGGTTTTAGGAATGTCTTCTTTGAGGACTTGAAGTTGATGGTAGCCGAAACGAAGGTCGATTTTGGAAAAGCACGTTGTGCCTTGGAGTTGATCGAAAAGGTTGTCGATACGAGGAAGAAGATAAGTGTTTTTTACGGTAAGCTTGTTGAGTTCACGGTAGTCGATGCACATGCGAAAAGAACCATCTTTCTTCTTGAAAAAGAGAACTGGAGCACCCCAAGGAGAGGTACTAGGGCGTATAAAGTCTTTATCAAGTAATTCTTGAAGTTGGCTCGATAGCTCTTGCATCTCCGAAGGTGCTAGACGGTAAGGAGATTTTGCAACGGATGTAGCGCCAGGAATGAGATCAATGCGAAAGTCAACAGAACAAGGAAGAGGAGGACCATGTAGGTCTTCGAGAAAGACGTTAGGAAAATCGCAAACGACTGGAACATCACTCACGCCGTTTCCTTTGTCCTTCTTTTCCACAATATGGGCAAGAAAGGCAAACTACCCTTTGCGCAAGTATTTGTTCGCTTGAGTACATGACATGAGCTTGAGACCCTTTGAGGGTTTCTCGCCGTAAACGTGTAGAGTATCACCGGACGGTAACGGAAGATAAATGAATTTTTCGGAACACACAACTTCGGCATGGACTCTTCGAAGCCAATCCATACCTACTATGATATCAAAGCTACCCAATTGAATGGGTATAAGGTCAATAGAGAATTGGTGTTCGTTGAGGTTAAGAGTACAATTACGAAGGACATAATCGACGGTTATAGATTTCCCGTTAGCGACTCTGACAGCATAAGATTTTGGCAACTTAGAACGTTTACACTTAAGCAATTGTTCAAATTCTATGGATACAAAACTTTTATCCACACCAGTATAAAATAAACAAGAAGCATAAACATCGTTTACAAGAAACGTATCATTCATGACGTCGTTGTTGTTATGTGCTTGAGCGACGGTGATGACGAAAGCTCGCCCACGAGGGGCTTGTTTGTAACACCCCAAAAACGGGTTTGGTAATCAAACCACGTTAGTATTAATGGATGGTAAAATACCGTTAGTGGTGAAAATTTAACCCGGTAAATATTAGGATTTAAATAAATAAACCTAATATTAATTAAAAGGAGGATAAATACTTTGAGAAAACAAAGTATATAAAAGACCCGAGTTAACGGGACTTAAAATAAAACGGGTTATAACTTCCCGAACCCATTAAGATAACTAGGAATAATTAACCTAGTTAGTAATATGTGATTAAGTGATAAATAGTGAGTTATAGCTTCATTTGATCAAAATAAAACATGAGCGACTATTATGGCTAAATGGGCAAACTTGTTTTAATAAAAACAAGAAATAAAACACAACACACACAGTGTGTGTGTGTGTGTGTGTGCGCGCGTACGACCAGGATGGGAAAAACAAGGGTTTCACCCTTGTTCAAGCTAAAAACCCAAATTGAGGATTAATTCAAGACTAAATCGAAGCATAAACGCGTATAAACGATCACCTAGTCATGGGGATCATAAGGTATGTCATAAAACCTAGATTCGTTAAAGTTGAATTTTGAGACAAGTAGGTTACTTGCAAATAGATTGTTGGATTATGATCCAAAGTTGAAATTGAATGTTTATGTATATTTAATTTCGTTAGTTATGATGAAATTATGAAGTACTTGATGTAAGGTGTGACAACCCTCATAATTCCATGTATCCGTACGATTTATTAATGATAATTAAATTGCTTGATGACTGTGCTGAATCACTTAACTGCTTTCTGATCACTGTGTTATACTTACATGTGCTTGTTAACATACTAGTAGTGTACAGAAAAGTTACTAAATAGTCCGGTATGCTTTCCTGAGTGTTGAGAATTAAAAATGTTACAAAAAATATATATATAGGACACTTTACGGATTAATTAAGCACTTTAACGGAACAGTATCAAACCGAAAAACCGGACATTACCCGGAACACCAAAATAATGCTGAAAGCATTGTCTTTATTTTTCTAAGCTAGTTAGGGTCCCCGAACACCCTAACACAATATATATTTCATAACATACCATAAGACACTAACAAATCACTTGATTTCCAACTAAATCACTAACTAATAGTTGAAGCCCAACCAAGCACCCCCCCCCCCCCCTTGTGACCGTCCCCATGTGGGTCACACATCAAGATCTTGAAATCTTCCTAAATATCTAGCAAACCTTCCTTGGATTTAGAATTTGGATTGTGTTTGTACTTAAGGTGACACATGAACCATTGGGCATTAGAAATGGTGGATTATAAGAAACCATGAACTTATCACCTTCATCATCACACAACCTTCTTCTCTCTCCCTCTACCTTTGGCCGACCTCTCTCCCTCACACCTTCACCATTTTTTTTTCAAGTTCAAGAATTTCAAGGTCCTCACAAGGTGATACAAGGTGCAAACTGAAGCTCGGTGCTCACGGATTTTGAAGGACCTCTTCCGTTTGCTTTTATCCACTCAATCTTTATCATAGTTCTTCCCTAGCTTGAAGCTAGTAGTAAGCCTCTTTAATCCTTGATTACTTCATGTTTGTAGTGGTTAAAGATTGTTTTATGGTGAAATCTCATGAACCCTAAAAGACATGAATCTTAAGTCTTGAAACATAAACTTAAAGATGAAGAAACAAGATGAAACATAATGTAACAAAGTTAGTATGAAGTTGTTTTGATTAGGTTGTTGATTACTTGATGATTTACCTGTTAATATTGATGTTAAATGTCGTTGTTGATCACTAAACATGTTAACGGAACAAATAGAACATGCGTTAGAACACAATAAGCTGAAAACAGCTTCTGTCCAAGTATTTACAGCCAACTTCAGTTGGCTGTAACCAGATTTTAACTTAACGAAAAACTAATTTTCCTGAGTCTATAACGTGTTATTATGAAATACGGTTCTAATGGCACTGGAATCATAATTTTTGGACTTCGTTTGCTATTTTTAAAGGGGCGTTTTGTAACAGCAGCAAAAGCTGCATTTTTGCTGCTGAAAATATGTGTTATATTCTTCATCATAACTTGAAACCTGAGTAGAACTAGGTCATGAAATTTGTACTGTAAATGACCACTGATGTATTTGTAATCCTCCCACTGTAATTTCATAAATCGGACTTACGATGAATTTTAAATAAATTATTCCGTGGACTACAGTCAGAAAAAGATGAATCTGATTGCAGTCCGGAAAATGATTTTTTATAAAATATTGGTGATGAATTGGATCCCGAGATTTTTACACAATAATATTTGGATCGTTTAAGACATTCTGTAAAAAGTTGGGAATTTTTGGAACAAGTTAACTATTTTATTAAAATCCCCGAAAACAGCCCAGTTTTGAATATAAAAGCTGAAACGACATAAGTAGTAATTTGCGTGTCTAAATGTCGAGTAGGTTATCTGTGAATGATCTAACATGTTATATGTCAATAAAAGTGCTATGTGCAATGTCGTATGTTTGCTTACGAACGGGAATATATGGGAAGTTTATATGGGCATGAACCGTTAAATTAAACTTTATAAACTTATTGTATTGTGGTTATTACATACCATTGGTTTTGCAACCCAGTGGTGATCTCTTTTTCCTTCCGCTGTTTAATTTGAACTTGGTTAACTAGCTTTTGGTCACCAATTGTATTGTGTTTGGTTTTATTTACTTAGTTACATTGTTCAATATGATTGGTGGCTCGATCCTGGTCACCTCATGCCTCCAAGCGGTGATACTCCGCGTGGTGGATTTTGGGGGTGTGACAGATTGGTATCAGAGCCATTGGTTATAGTGAACTTGGTTTTAAAAAGGGGAAAAGCTTTTTGATAAAACCAGACTATAACATGTACAGTGCTCAATGATCCACAACGACGTTTCGCTCCACGTGCAAGACTCAACATCCTAGGTGATACGGTTTATGTTTATATTACCTACTTGTTAAGTTACATGGTACATTGTTCATGGTATGCATTAGTTAATGTGATAACTGCTATTTGAACCTTGTGTGCTTACTCTCTTCTGTCACTCCACACTTACGCACCTTGCGACACCTTTCTTACGTGTGTTCCTTCGATGTGAAGATCATGAGTGGATGTCTCGACATGACCCAGGGTGAGCTGACGACCTTGATTAACGAACGGATTGCTGAAGCCTTAGCAACCCAATCAGGGAGTCAACCCATGCACACCCAATCACGCATAGGCACTTTCAAGGCATTCTTGGAATGCAAACCTCCCACTTTCGACGGCACTGGAGGAGCAATCGACCTTCTACACTGGATCCGAAGAATCGAATATACATTCAAAGAAAGTGAAAGCCCTGCCAGCAAACGAGTAGAGTACGCTACTGGCATGTTGCAAGGGAAAGCGTATTCTTGGTGGAACGCACAAGTTCAGATGCTCGGGTTGGCAGACGCGAATGCCACCCTTTGGAGCGACTTCAAGGATTTGATTAAGGAAGAATTCTGCCACCTGGACGACATCCTGGAACTTGAAATAGAGTATTATGGTCTGAAGATGGAAGGATCAGAGATTGAGGCATACACAAAGAGGTCCAATGACTTGGCTGCCTTATGTCCTAACATGTCACAACCCATATCTACGAATCAAGCTATACATCAGAGGCTTAGTCCCGGAAATCCAAGGGTCTGTAATTGCGGCCAACCTTCCCACAATCCAGCAAGTCGTTCGTTTGGCGCACCAACTCACCGATCAGGCGGTGGAAGAGGGCAAGTTACCCAAGCGTAACTTTTCCAATGCAAATGCCCTTATTAGTAACAAGTATATTTGGGGTGACCACCAAGGTGAGGGTCCTAGCTCTATACAACAGGAACCGCACAGGAAACTAGTACAGCGGGGGCTGAACTACCAAAATCAGGGGGGATACCTAGGGAATAAACCGACATGCCGCAAGTGCCAACGGCACCACAGCGGGGCATGTGCGGGATCGTGTTGCCAGCGGTGCAAGAAGATGGGACATATGGCTAGAGACTGCAGGAGCCCATATCCTGCAAACCGGAACCAACGGCAACACCAGCAGGGTAATAAGGGATGTTACCAGTGTGGTGCTGAGGGTCACTTCAAGAGGAACTGTCCGCAGATGAGACAGAATCGTGACAACAGTGGCAACCAGGGCAACGAGAACAATAACGAAGACAATAAGGATAACCGCAGGACTGGTGAGCATGAGTTCCTGAATGGACAAGAGGAAGAAAGAAACAACCCCAACGTTGTGGCAGGTAAGTTCCTACCAGACAATTTCCCTTATTTCTATTTTAGTTGATTCGGGTGCAGATGTTAGATATGTGTTCCTAAGAGTTAGTTAAGTGCTTAAGCGTACCCCATTACCCGTAAAACACCAAACATGTTGTAGAACTAGCTAATGGTGAAAGTCTCAAGGGCACACACACAGTTAAGGGTTGTAACCTCGTCTTAGCTGGTCAGACCTTCTCTATCGATCTTATTCCTATCGTACTTATTAGCCTCGACGCTGCTATTAGGAAGGATTGATTATCTCACCATTAAGCGGAAATCCTTTGCCACGAGAAGATTGTCCGCATCCCTCGTTCTGGTAAAGGACCCCTCGTGATTCGTGGCGACAAGAGTGGTGCTGTTGTGGGCATCATCTCTTTCCTTAAGGCCCAGAAGTGTTTGCGAAAGGGCCACACTGCTGTCCTAGCCCTCGTTTCTGATACATCCTCGGAAGAAAGGAAGATAGAAGACATACCTATTGTACGCGATTTTCCTAAGGTATTTCCTAAGGAATTACCTGGTCTTCCGCCTCATCGACAAGTTGAATTTCAAATCGAGCTAGCTCCTGGAGCAGCGCCCATAGCTCGAGCACCTTATCGTCTAGCTCCATCGGAACTTGAAGAACTATCCACGCAACTACAAGAACTCTTGGAAAAGGGTTTCATACGTCCTAGCTCTTCGTCTTGGGGAGTTCCAGTGTTATTCGTGAAGAAGAAAGACGATACCTTCAGAATGCGTATTGACTATCGCAAACTCAACAAGGTGACCGTGAAGAATCGTTATCCCCTCCCACGTATAGACGACTTGTTCGACCAGTTGCAAGGGTCGAGCTATTACTCTAAGATTGATTTGAGATCGGGATACCATCAGCTGAGAGTCCGAGAGGAGGACGTCTCCAAAACAGCATTCAGAACTCGTTACGGCCATTACGAGTTTCTAGTTATGCCTTTCGGATTGACGAATGCACCTGCGGTCTTCATGGATCTCATGAACCGAGTGTGCAAACCTTACCTGGATAATTTTGTCATAGTCTTCATCGACGACATCCTGATCTATTCTAAGAGTCAGGAGGAATACGAGCAACACCTGAGGCTTATTTTGGAACTTCTTCGAACAGAGCAGTTGTATGCCAAATTTTTGAAATGCGACTTTTGGCATCGTGAAGTACATTTACTAGGCCACGTGGTAAACAAGGATGGGATTCGTGTGGATCCATCCAAGGTTGACTCGATCAAGAACTGGCCTGCACCCCGTACACCAACAGAAATCCGCCAATTCTTGGGTTTGGCAGGATATTACAGAAGGTTTATCAAGGATTTCTCAAAGATTGCGCAACCCCTCACTTCGCTGACTCAGAAGGGTGTCACCTATCATTGGGGTGATGCACAGGAATCCGTATTTCAACACTTGAAAGACAGACTTTGTAGCGCGCCTATCCTCTCACTGCCTGAAGGCACAGATGATTTTGTGGTTTATTGCGACGCTTCTATCCAAGGACTTGGTTGCGTGTTGATGCAACGTGACAAGGTCATTGCCTACGCATCGCGCCAACTTAAAGTTCACGAAAGGAACTACACTACGCACGACTTGGAATTGGGAGCAGTTGTTTTCGCACTTAAGATATGGAGACATTACCTGTACGGTACCAAGTGCACCATTTACACCGATCACAGGAGTCTCGATCATATCTTCAAGCAAAAGGAATTAAACATGCGACAACGCCGATGGTAATCATACTAGGACGTGATTGACCGACCTTAACTGTTAGCTATTTTGGAGAGTCTAACCGAGCAAACCGAGGTGAGTTCACACACTTTCTAAGGCATGGGATTCCCGGTGGTTGGGAATGGGTTAAAGAATTTAAAACGGAAATCTACATATCCTTCCTAAGGGTAGGATATGTACGACCATCCTCCATGGGTAGGATGCCAATATTAATCCTGCGTATTCTCCTTTTTAGAATACGTACGTTCGTCCTCCTTGGGTGGGACAACACCCTTAAAACTTACTAGACAAAACTCTATCATTAAATCCCTCATTTTATATCGACTTAATCGCCGAGGCCGATGGCGAGCGGGTCATTAGTTAATAGCGCTATTAGGTTTAACAAACCTCACACCGTGTCGTCCGAACGGGCGTGTACTAATGGACTATGGCAAACTGTCAATGATGATAGAACATTGACGTAGGGCACAACAAAATTCGTTAGTAGTCGATATCATAACAGTCTAGTGGTTTTCATGGGGAAGCCCCCACTGATTATGGATATGGTTTGGGTAATAAAAGGAACTGGTTAATCATACTTTCAATTATGGGGTAACCCCCACGGCAAATAAGCCAACGAAAGTCAAACCACGTTTTCAGAAACAACTTAAAACTAATCAACCAACCGTGAACTCACTCAACTTTGTTGTTGACTCGTTGTTACATGCCTTACAGGTCGCTAGATGCTTATGGAGCTTGCACGAGGAGGAGGTCGTTGTGGGATACGGACTGTTATGTCCCGTACTTAATAATTAAACTTTATAAACTTATTGTATTATGATTGTTACATACCATTGGCTTTGCAACCAAGTGGTAGTCACTAATAAACTAAGTGGTAATCATACTAGGACGTGATTGACCGACCTTGACTGTTAGCTATTTTTGAGAGTCTAACCGAGCAAACCGAGGTGAGTTCACACACTTTCTAAGGCATTAGATTCCCGGTGGTTGGGAATGGGTTAAAGAATTTAAAACGGAAATCTACATATCCTTCCTAAGGGTAGGATATGTACGACCATCCTCCATGGGTAGGATGCCAATATTAATCCTGCGTATTCTCCTTTTTAGAATACGTACGTTCGTCTTCCTTGGGTGGGACAACACCCTTAAAACTTACTAGACAAAACTCTATCATTAAGTCCCTCATTTTATATCGACTTAATCGCCGAGGCCGATGGCGAGCGGGTCATTAGTTAATAGCGCTATTAGGTTTAACAAACCTCACACCGTGTTGTCCGAACGGGCGTGTACTAATGGACTATGGCAAACTGTCAATGATGATAGAACATTGACGTAGGGCACAACAAAATTCGTCAGTAGTCGATATCATAACAGTCTAGTGGTTTTCATGGGGAAGCCCCCACTGATTATGGATATGGTTTGGGTAATAAAAGGAACTGGTTAATCATACTTTCAACTATGGGGTAACCCCCACGGCAAATAAGCCAACGAAAGTCAAACCACGTTTTCAGAAACAACTTAAAACTAATCAACCAACCGTGAACTCACTCAACTTTGTTGTTGACTCGTTGTTACATGCCTTACAGGTCGCTAGATGCTTATGGAGCTTGCACGAGGAGGAGGTCGTTGTGGGATACGGACTGTTATGTCCCGTACTTAATAATTAAACTTTATAAACTTATTGTATTGTGGTTGTTACATACCATTGGCTTTGCAACCAAGTGGTAGCTTTTGGTCACCAATTGTATTGTGGTTGGTTTTATTTACTTAGTTACGTTGTTCAATATGATTGGTGGCTCGATCCTGGTCACGTCATGCCTCCAAGCGGTGATACTCCGCGTGGTGGATTTTGGGGGTGTGACATAAGGTTACTTGTAAGTGATTAACAAGTAAACTAGGAAGTGGGTTTTGACTATATAGTGAAGATGATGATATACATGTGCTTAGAACCATCATAATTGGTAGTTGAAGCGAGATACTTGAACATATTATAAGTTCAAATGAAAGCTCATGTATGACTTGAAATGGGTTTTTGTATGTTATGATGAAATTGGTAATTTTGTACATGTAATTAGATGTATGAAATCATGTTATAAACTAGTTCATATGAAGAACTTGATTATACTAGGTGTTCGGATGAATGCTAGAAATATGATGAAACGGGTTTCACTTGTAGATGAGAACCCTTAGTTCTTGTGAAATGAAAAAAAAATAAGTTAGCTTTGATAATCGCTTGAACTAGTTGAAGTGTTGGAAATATAATGAACCGGGTTAAAAGATTTGTTAAACGGTGGCTTAAAAGAACACCTACTGGGTAATTTGAGAAATGACTAAACTAGCTGATAAACTTGAATGTGCATTTTATATACTAATGGACATTTGACTTTTAAAAGTCAAACTGACCTACAATATGATGAATGATAATTTTTATATAAAATACGTAGGGTGGAATAGTCATGACTAATAATGACTAATCTAACCATCCTTACGAATTATGATTATAGTTTGACGCTTGACAAGCTAGGTGAAGCTTGGGAAGGAAACGGGTCAAACAAATCAAGTGTGAAGAAAAGGCGTAGTTTGAATGCGAGGTAAGTAAAGCTTACACCCATTTGTAATATACGTATGTATTTTATAGGTGATAAATACGACAACGATTATATTCGAAATATGAGTTCTGACACGAAACGAAATGAGTCGGAACGAATAAAAACGATCAAAACCATGGTTAATGCTAAAAAGGGGGCAAAATGGAAATTTAGTCGTGAATTGACTAAGAATTAATAAGTTTTCTTTAAGGTTACCTAATAGCGTAACTAGTAATGGGAAAATGGGGTAAAGTGTAAGACCCCGAAAACGGGTTTGGTAATAAGACCACGTTAATACTAAAAGACGGGTAAATTACCGTTAGTGGTAAAATTAACCCGGAAAATATTAGAATTTATATAACTAAATCTAATATGTAACAAAAAAAAAGAGGAAAGGAATGCTTTTGGGGAAATAAAGTTATAGAAGGCCCGAGTTAACGGGACTTAAAATAAACTTAGTCGTAAATTTCCCCGAACCCACTAATTTAACTAGGAGTGTTTAACCTAGTTAATGAGTGGAAATATTGTTAGAAATAAGTAGGTTGTAGCCTACTTAATAAACTAACCAAACAAGAGGGGCCAAAGTGGATAAACTTGAAAGTTCATTTATAAAAGAAATTTAAAACCTAAAACACACATTTAGTGTGTGTTAAAGGTGTTCTGTTCGAACACAAGAGAAAGCCCCAGGAACCAAAAACCCTAAACTCCAATAAATCATCAAATTGAAGGCTTAGAAGCTCAAATTCACAATTGAACGTGAATTAATGATCACCCAAGCTAGGGGATCATAAGGTATGTAAAATTTTGATGATTTGTGAAGTTGTGAAATTTGATAAATCTCATAATCTGTGAATTAGGGATGAATTATAGAAGCTATGGCTGAATTAATGATGTATATGTGCTTATGAACAAAACCCTAAGTGAAAATTATACATATGATGCTATAAATTGCATGATTATATGATTTACCACACTAGGATAAGTGGGTTTTAATCATATGAGGAATATGATGATATAATTATGATTAGAATCATCATATCTGATAGTAATCAGGAAATACTTGAACAAATTGTGTGTTTGAGTACACGATCATGCTTGCTAGGAATTTGATTACTATGATAAAATCAAAATGATGATATAGTATGATTAAATTGATGTATGATATCATCATATGTTAATAAAATGAAATTCGATTACAATAAATTGAATTCATAAGTAGTTAAAAACGGTAGCCTAAAAAGGATGCTTACCGTATAGTGAAAAGGTAATAAAACGAATAGTTAAGCTACATCGTGTAATTACTTTTCTCAATAGGCAGTTTGACTTTTTAAAGTCTAAATGACCAATGATATGATCGAATGAAAATTTTGACATAAAGATCGTAGGATGGAATAGTCGTGAATGATTATGACTAGTCTAACCATCTTACAATTTATAATGATAGTTTGACGCTTGACAAGCTAGGTGAAAGCTTGGGAAGGAAGCGGGTCAAACGAATCAAGAATGACGGAAAAGCATACTCTGGGTGCTAGGTAAGTACAGCTTACACCTTTTGTATTAAATACCTATTGGTTTTATAGGTTATGAATAATAAAAAGTCTTGTTTGAATTATGATGTTCCGACACGACATGTGCGGTTCGGAACGAAAGACAATGATATTAAACCATGTTTAATGGTTAAATAGAGCTAATATGATTACTTAGTCATGAAATGACTAATAAATAGCGAGTTTTGAATGATTGCCTTATAAGGTAAATCAATACAAATAATAAGGGTAAAATGGTAATTTAGTCACTCATTGACGATAACCGTTAAATTTGAAAGACACTTTATGGTGTACGACATAAAGGAGTCAAAAGCATTTAGAAATGGCTTATAAGTAAAATGACCGTATGGTGTAAACCAGAGCGAGTCATGTAGACGAGATGATACTAAATACCATCTCGCAAAGATAAATGGTCACTTCGACCAAACGGGTCAAATGGTGAAAATATCACCATTTGAAATTGTTGGGATTGAACCCTACCAGAGGAACAGATAATGAAAGCCAAAACCGGTTCACAACAGTGGATTCACTATAAGCAGCTGTTTACACTAGACTTTCCCCTTGAAAGAGATTATAACAGCTGATGGTCTTATATCCACTGCCCGGATACAACTACTGTTGTTCTTCAAAACTACTGATGAAGCCCATAAGACTGCTGAGAACTAAGCACTGCTGGTACAACCTACTGATGACAAAGCACTGCCCAATCAAGGACTGATCAACCTTGAGGAAAGCACTGATATGAAGAGAGAGCAGTAGTTTAGTATGTCATCTGTTTTATGTATAGTCAGTGGTTAGGTTTAGCAGTGTTTGTATAAGAACAGTAGATACAGGTTGTTAGGCTGTTAGACGTCGCTTTCATGGTGACGTCAGCTGAGATGTCTCAGTGGTTTGGATTGTCTATAAATGGAACAGTACTCTGTACTGTTACATTTGATCGTTTTGAGTGAGTTCTTCTCCTCAATTCAATCCTTTCATCTTGCGCAACCAACCATGGGGTATCAGGCTGAGGGGGAGTTTAGTCTGTAAGCTTGCATTGTAATCATTTGCTTTGTATTGTAATCTTTCGACTCTATGAAAAGCAAGTGTTTATCTAACTATATTCTCCTTTGATTGTGTTTACAAAGTTTGTTATTCATTTCCGCTGCACTTTACATTGTTTCATATTCATTCATTGTTCAAATCATACAAACTAACACAATCATGAGAGCCTCAGATCTAACAATTGGTATCAGAGCCTGGACAGTCAAATTCGATCTAACAATCAATTTGACATAACAGTTCGGCTCAAAATTCATTGATACTAAGGTTGGTTGTATTCAGTTGAAAAACAGAGTAACGGGTGATAACGCTTAAAGTTGTTATTCAAATACTCTGTAAAACAACCAAGATGTCATATGACACACAAATCTCACACAACGAGTGATTTCATGCACAAGACACTCATGGTTTTTAGATCTGAAAACATATCTATTAAACTATGGGATTATTTCTTATTTTCAAAATTGATTTCAACTGTTGTTAGGAAACTTGTGATGTCACTATTTTAGATGCTAAAGTATGAACCTCAGATTAACAAAAGCCTATGTTCATAAAAACATTAGTGTTTTTGCTAACGTAAAAAGAGGGAAATTAAGCTTTAGTCATAAGAACTTATGTGTTGAAAACAGGTTGAGATTCTCAAAAGGAACAAATCAACTCTGTTAAAATACATTAAGAAAACAGGATAGTCCGTATCATATGTAATGTGAGATTGGTCAAAAATTTGTACAAATATGGTCAATCCTCTTAAAGCATTACTGCAAAATGATTCTGGATTGAGTATTCCTTCAATAAAGACCTCCCAGTAAGTAGTTCATTACTTATGAATGGGAAGGGTAAAAAGGGAAGAAGAAAATTCACAAAAACTCAGAAGTGTGTTTATCTCAAAACTTTTGAAGTCAGAAGAAAAGAGTATAAACATAAAACACTTAAGAGACAAAGTTTGGGGTAACAGTGGTCATTAAGCGACTATGTGCAACCATTGGTTCAGGAAAATTCAGGTAAAAATAGTATTCCCAGTAAATGAACCTAAAAGAGGACTAGACAAATTTTCAGAATCTTCACATGGTAACAAAATCTATAACAGGGTTTTCAAAAACTTTTGTGAACATGTGTCCTCATTTCTGTTGTAAATCAATCAACAAGAAAATGGTACCAAACAGTGATCAGAATGTATGTACAAGTTCATACCACTGTTGTCAAACTACTGACCATTTTCATAAACTTGGGTTTGATATGATTAGGAGTTTCAGTGGTAAATTATGCCAGATCCTTTTTGATGTTGTTTTTAGGAAATCCTTTATTTATTTTTTCTGAAAAGGATTTTCTCTAATAAAGCAGGATATGTCATTCTTCATTTTTTAAGAATAATATATTTTGAACCTTTACTGATTTTTTATAGTAAATGTTTCAATCTCCTGTCAGGATATATAACCTTTGTTTTTGTTGGTTGTATTATCCTCAAGTAGATCAAAAGGAAATGGTACACATGTCATAGTCAGGTCATACTCAGTTTGTTTCTACACTATGCAAAAGATTGATTGTTAACAGATCTTAAAATACTTGGGTACTCATGTTTTAATTCAAATATTATAACAAAAATGAGTTGCCTTAGTAAAAAGTGTACATCATCTGGGGTACTAAACCACTGTCAGAAATTCGTAAGAACTTCAAAATGTGAAATTGACATGTGGCAAAACCTTGAATGAAAATTTTCATAACAGTTGCTGATATACTAGTTTTTCAAATCTTTTCCACTACCCCTAACCACTGTTTTGTTCAAACATCTGGTTACTAAATATTGTCCACTGCTGAAAGACAACCACTGACCTTTCATTTTCTTGGCAAGCACTGATGCTCAAAATCAGTGTCTTATCCACTGATATGTTATCTACTGATAGTGAAAATCATCCACTGTTATCACATTATTACCGTTGTAACCACTGATGCTTGTTTCATCAGTGGCTGTCAAAACAACTGTCCTCCATCATTCATCCATTTCATCAGAGGTTGACACGTGGTCAGTTTTTAGCCCTCAGATCTTTGTAACCGCTGCCACATCAGCACTCACTTTTTCCCTTAATAAAACCCTGATCAAAACCCCCAAACAGGGTTTTACACTGTCGAATTGAATTCTAAAATTCTCTTCTCAAAGCAGTTTCTAACCCTTCTTCCCAAATCATTCTCTATTCTTCCGCATCAAAATGACGAAATCAAAAGCAAAATCAAAATCACCATCATCTTCCAAAGAGGTCGCTCAAACGGCCGCTGAATCCGTTGAAATACCATACAAATCTCCACATAACTATGCGGGTTTACTCACAAAACCCACAAACAACCACACCTTTGATTCCATCATTGACACCTTATCTGAATCAAAGTACAAAACTTTGATAACAGCAGACGCTCCCATTTACCTGCAAACCCAGAGAGAGTTCTGGAAAAAGGAGACGCTTGAAAAACAAGACGATAAAGTCATAGCCATTAACTCCTCGATACAGGGTAAAGTGATTCAAATCACTCCACAATCAATCTCAGAAGTCTTTAAACTCGATGAACAGAAAGGTAAAACTTCATTTGATAAAACCGAGTTGAAAATGAGTTTCTGAAAAGAGGGTATGCAGAACAATCAAAGGTAGATACCTTACAAAAAGGTTACTTCCCGTCTGCACCTAGGTTTTTATTTCACACACTTTTGATGTGTATTTCAAATAAAACAACAGCGTTTAACGAAATATCATTGAAGATTCAATGTCTGGGTTATGCCATTTTAAAGAATGAAAATTACAACTATTCCCAGGAAATCTTTAATGACTTGATAAAAAATGTTGATAGCAAATCATTTTTACTTTTTCCAAGATTTTTAAGCTACTATTTTAAACAAAAATTTGAAAAAGAAAATGAAAATTTGCTCAAACATGGTGCCTATTTTCAAATAAAAGGGTTAACAACTGAAACATTTTCTAGAATGATGGCACCAATAAAAACAAAAGCAGAGGTGTCTGAGCAGATTTTAGCAGTTACCACTACTCCTCAGACATCTGATTCTGAGCCCACTGCTCCAGGTGATCATAGCAGCACAACCACTGCTTTGAAACCCACACCTGACATCACCAAAAAGACCAAAAAGAAGTCTTACAAAAAGCCCACCAAACCCAAGAAAAAGGCAACTCTGGAAGATGAGATCCCAGAGCAACTGCCAGTGACAAAACAAATATCACCACAAACCACTGCTGCTACTTCCTCACAACAGTTGGTAGAAAGATCTCCACCCTTACCTCAAACTCCTCCTGCATCCTCACAAAAGGATCAGGTTGTAAGCACAGGGACCCCACAATATGAAGCTCTGAGCCCAATCAGATCCATCTTCCTCAGTCCTGATCCCAAGGACATGTCTCTTTCAACACCCATACCCTCACCAATCATAATGCCACAATCAATAATACCCTTGTTGCATGCAGTTGCTATAGCTCAGACACAAACCAGTTCCTCTCTATCACCTGACACTGAGAGTATACTCCCACAAGTGACTGGGTCTGATGCTACTACTCCTGCTATCCCAGCAACAACTGAGGAGGTTACACCCCCTGAGTTACAAGTAACTCTCGGTGGTAGTTCAAGTGGAGCAGCAACTACAACTGATGGATCAACAGATCTTCAGTTGGACAGTTGTTTCATTAATAAGACTCCATTGAAGGCAATTTCTTCTATAGCACAATCGGTAACCACCAGTGAGTTGGTTCTAACCACTGGTACCATCAAAGGTTTATCAAGTGCTGAAGAAAGAAGTCCCCAGTACCGAGAACAAGGGGCATCAATGGGTGATTTTTGGGACTCAGTTCCTAAGTCACACATTGATACAACCACTGCTGGTGGGGATTCAGGTGATCCCATTAATTTGGGTGATGATTCAAAATATCAGGAATTGATGGGCAGAGTTGAAAAACTTGAAACATTAGTTGCTGAAATAAAGGATATGGTGCAACAGCTGTTAAAAGCTCAAAAAGCACAATCCACTGCTGTTCCACCTCAAGCACCTGCTCAACCACAAGCACTTGCTGCAAATGAGCTCTGGAATCTTTTTCAACCCTTGCTAGAAAAACAAACAGCTGATCAGCAGCATGAAATGCATGTAAAAATGCTAACAAACATGGTGGAGTCAAGATTTAAAGATACTCAAGCAGACATCAAGGCTATAAAGGCCAGCATACAAAGGACTGCCCATGGTGGAAAAGTTCCCTCTACTATCCTTTTCATGGATAAACCCCTTGCAGATAATGCCAAAAAGGGGGAGAATATTAAGCAGTTGAAGAAAAAGGGAATAGAAGATGGTCTGTATATTGAACCAGAACAAGAAAAACAGACATCTAAACCACTTCCAAAAGGTTCTAAACCTCAAACAGCTGATACAGCAATGGTTTCAAAAACTGCTAGCCAAACAGCTGCCATCTCATCAACACACACAACTTCACCACACACCACCAAAACCACTGCTGTACCATCACCACCATCGCCTCCTGCCATAAAGCAGAAGACAGCAGATGTTACAACATCTGTTGTAATGACAACAGTAGTTGAAACACCTGTTGTTTCAACACCTGTTAGTCAGACACTTTCCATCACTCAAACCACAACCACTGATCCACTCAAGACATCATCAGCCTCTCCTACAATAAAAAGGAGAAGGGTTTTCATTCCTGATGATGATTCACCACCACCATCAAAAACTACTTCACCACCTTCAACCCCTGCTCAAAAGCAGAAGACAACTACTGACACATCAGTAGATGTAATGACAACAGAGGTTGAGACACCAGTTGTTTCAACAGCTGTTAGTCAACCATCCTCCACTGCTCTCATCATTCCTACATCACAACCAAAACTCTTTTCATCCGTAAAGCTTCACAAAAGAAAAAGAGAAACAACTCATGCCACTGATGAAAAATATGATCCTGTTGCCGCAAAATATCCACTGGAACTAGATGCTGTGAAAAATGAGATGAGACAATTTTACACCGAGGAAGATCCTTCAAAAAGAAGATTTCCTTCTCTCATTGGCTTCATAGTCCCAGAAAACATGGATGAATATCTCGAAATGAAAGCAAGGCAAGCTAGGATTAGAGCTAAGCTTGAATGCAAAGATGAAGGTGATGAAGCCATTGCAGAAAGAATGGTACTCTTGCTCACAAAAGTCAAGCTGATGGAAGACTATGCACAAGATCTGATCAAAGAAAAGACAGATCAACGAAAAGCAATGAGAAAAGAATATCTTGCATATATAATGAAAGAAAAATTCTATCAAGCTGATGAAAACCAATTTGAAGAGTGGCCACTGGTTGCCTTGAAGCATGAAGCAAGCAGGATTGAAAGGATTAAAAATGATCCAAGTAAGAAGAAGACAGCACCAAATTGGAATAAGTACAAAAAGCTAATTGCTGATCTTACTTCTGAATACAAAAAGAAAAAACAGGAACTGATAGATGCTAAGGTGGAGACTGCTGAAGCCATAGCAAAATGGACAAAGCAGTATACCGACGAGGCTTATGAACGGCTGAAGAAAAGAAAGATAACAGTCTCAGGCACTTCTAAAAAGCCAGACTATAACAAGATGGAACAATAGCTGGATGCTCTTAAAACACTGCTCACATCAGCAGACAACCCTATCCTTGTGGAAAACCAAGAAAAAGGAAAGCTGCTGACCAGTGAAGAAGAAAAAGAAAAGGAAGCTGAGTACTTCACAGAAGCCATCAAGAAAATGGGTCTAAAAGAAGATAGCTCAGTGAGCCTTCAAAACCTTTTCAAAAAGGTATTAACCAAACCTGCAGCAGATATCTCAGACAGTAAGCTTGATCAACAAAAGACACAAGAGCAAATTGACAAAGAAGTTGCAGAAGACATAGCTGCAGCAAATAAAGTCATAGAAGAAGCTTTCAAAAGAATGTCTGAAGTACAGGATACTGCTTTACAATTTTTCTCAAGGCCAAAATCTCCAAGCTCATCAGCAAATAAATCTCTCCCTAGAAACCCATTGGGTTCAAAAGTACTAAAGTGGCTCTCTGACCAAAAGACCCATGTATTGACCCTAGTCAGATTCAATGGTGAAATGAAGTACATATCAAGGAAAGAAGCACTAGGCCTTAGTGTTGAAGATTTGCAGGATCTCCTTGAACTTTCATTGTGCAGGGATGAGGATGACCTAAGTTCCAAAGAATTTGAAGAAGAATTCAAAAGACAAGCAAGGGAACTTCTGATGAGAAATAAAAATCCAGAATAATGAAGGGTTTTGGCATTATCTGTTCCAGGGGGAGATTGTTGGGATTGAACCCTACCAGAGGAACAGATCATGAAAGCCAAAACCGGTTCACAACAGTGGATTCACAATAAGCAGCTGTTTACACTAGACTTTCCCCTTGAAAGAGATTATAACAGCTGATGGTCTTATATCCACTGCCCGGATACAACTACTACTGTTCTTCAAAACTACTGATGAAGCCCATAAGACTGCTGAGAACTAAGCACTGCTGGTACAACCTACTGATGACAAAGCACTGCCCAATCAAGGACTGATCAACCTTGAGGAAAGCACTGATATGAAGAGAGAGCAGTAGTTTAGTATGTCATCTGTTTTATGTATAGTCAGTGGTTAGGTTTAGCAGTGTTTGTATAAGAACAGTAGATACAAGTTGTTAGGCTGTTAGACGTCGCTTTCATGGTGACGTCAGCTGAGATGTCTCAGTGGTTTGGATTGTCTATAAATGGAACAGTACTCTGTACTGTTACATTTGATCGTTTTGAGTGAGTTCTTCTCCTCAATTCAATCCTTTCATCTTGCGCAACCAACCATGGGGTATCAGGCTGAGGGGGAGTTTAGTCTGTAAGCTTGCATTGTAATCATTTGCTTTGTATTGTAATCTTTCGACTCTATGAAAAGCAAGTGTTTATCTAACTATATTCTCCTTTGATTGTGTTTACAAAGCTTGTTATTCATTTCCGCTGCACTTTACATTGTTTCATATTCATTCATTGTTCAAATCATACAAACTAACACAATCATGAGAGCCTCAGATCTAACAGAAATTACCGACTAAGGAATATTGTCGAGTCTTATGTTCACAAGAGTGAATGGGAGAAAGATAACTTGCATCGCTATTAAGTAGCGATTATTAAAGCAAGGTATTAAAATGGGTCAATATAGTGATCCGAGCCAGGTATGTATAATAGGTCAACTCATCATTTAGAACTTAAGGTTCTATGAGAGCTAGACAAGGCAAAATTGGACATTTGGTTACCTTAATAGTAAACCGAATGATTTAAATGATAGTCATTGTGTTTTGAAAGCATAATGATTATTCAAACCTGATCATAAGTTTTAAAAGTGGGATTTTGGGTCGAACGTAGCTCTAAAAGGTCCGTCGTAATAGAAGGGGTAAAAGTGACCAAAATGCCCTTATAAGCTAAATTGAGCAAACGACTCTTAAAGGTTGTTTGGACATGAGTATTTTGATCAAATAAATACTTGAAATAAGAATAAAAAGAGAAAGATGTAAATCTTTGGGTCAAAGGACTCTATATGAGTCTTTGCCGTAAATAATAACCCGAGAGGTAAAAATCGGAATATATATATATATCTCCACATTAAATCAACCACACATATAGTGGTGGTGGAAGATTGATTTAATAAGTACTGTGGAAATAAGATGCTAGAAAGAAATGGAGCATGAATTATGCGGAAAAATGCTTAAATACTCTTAACGGATCAAAATAAGCATTTTATATAAAAGGGGCTTAAGAATGTATATTAACCCGGAATTTGAACCTAATATGATAGACAATATCGAAAATATAAGGTTCACAAGAAATTGGGATTAAACAACATGTATGTTTGATTAATACATAAACGGGTCAAAAGTTAATAACTACATTTTAAGCCGCATGCTTAAAAGTCTAAAATTTTGATTAATCCGGATGTCGGATGTTAACTCCATGTGATGGAAAACTTAATTACGATCACGTAGGAAGAAACGTGAGTCAAATAGGATTAAAAATGAGCAAGTTATTCTCGTTTTCGTAAAAAAATGGCTTTGGCTGGAAAATGCAGCATCAGGCTGCAATCTTTCTGTCGAAACATTGGCCTCGCGGCACGCGACGGCCACAAGTCTCGTGGTCGCGGCACACGACAATGATGTCAAACCCCGTCGCGGCACGCGACAGGTATCAAACTCAGCCAAAGCTGATGTATTGCTTGTTTTGCGTTGCGAACTCGTTTAGACTCGGTTTAAACATCATAAGACTAAAACATTTCTTGTTTTATGAAATGTAGGTATGCTAGATGTACCGGATGACGATCAAGATCGATAAAGAACCGAAGACGATCAAGATTCAAGCTTCCACGAATGGTTCGTCGTCACGTTTTTAAACGGCGAATGTATTTACAAAATTTTGAAATGTTTTATCTTTTAAAATGTTTTAACAAACTAGCATTTTAAGTGTATGTTTAATCTTATATACACTATTAAAGTCAAATTTTATATGATAATCATATAAAATGACCAAGGGTCTTACATAAAGGGGTAATTTAGTCACGTGTTGACTAAATGTAAGTTGAGATAAAAAGGATACCCATGGCGTAAGCTAAAACGGGTTAAATACATAAGAAAAAGGATCATGTGGTAAAATCCGAAATGGGTTGGATGTATGAATGGGTAATTAAAAACCATGTTTTGTCATAAATGTAAATGTTTGGTCATAAAGACCAAATGCGTCAAATGGTGGTGATAACACCATTTGACAATATCGACTAACGTTTGGTTGTCAAGTCAGATGTTCACAGGAGTGAACGGGAAGTGGATTATTGTGTCGCTATAAAGTAGCGACTAATAAAAAAAAGGTACAAAACGGGTCTATATGTTGACCCGAGCCAAGTACGCATAAATAAGATTCTAGTTAAAAGTGAGATTTTTGGTCAAATAAATAGTGAAAGTCCTTCGTCGTAAAATGAGGGGCTAAAATTGACCAAAAATCCCTTGATGGGTAAATCGGGCAAACGACCCTTAGAGGTTGTTTAGGAACTTGTATTATGCTTATGTAACCCTTAGGTACGTATAAGAGTTGTAGGCATAGACTTCGTGGGTCAAATGCCTAAGAATGGGTCATTCGCGTAAAATGGCTAACCGAAGGGTAATATTCGGGACAATTAGTATATTAAATCAAATCCATCACAATAGTAGTTATGGCGGAATATAAGAAGATATGTTAATGTGGTAATGTGAAGTGTAAAAAGAAAAGAGCGAGTTAGATGCTTAAATGCATAAAAATCGCTCTAATCGGGTCAAAACGAATTACGCGCATAACTTGGAAAATGGCCGCGTAATTCACTAAGTACCAAGTATAAGTTAAAGATTGGGAGATAAAGTAGTAGTTTATGACTTTATAGTAAATGAGAAACAAGTATGGTTAATGAATTACGAAACGGGTCAAAAATATTATAATTGAATTTTAAGCCGAGGGCTTAAAGTCCAGAAAATTGTTAATCAGGATGTCGGATTTTAACTCCATGTGATGGAGAATCAAATTACGATCGCCTAGGAAAAAGAATCGTGTAAATCGGATCAATAACGAATATGTGACAACCCTCACAATTACAGGTACTGTACAATTAATTAATTTTAATTATGTGCTTAATGACTGTGCTTGATTACAACTGACAATTTAAACTGCTTTATGATTTTTATATCATACATACACATGCATCATATTTTATACAGTCACTCCATTTATTACACACAAACATTAGTGACATACTTGATGCACACAGCACAGTTAGCACACTGAGCGGTTGATTCAGAAACATGCTGACAATGCCAGCACATAGACAGACAATGATATTGAGGCCAGTATGAGCCAGGGACAGGGTACTACACTAGTATGGAGTGTAGGGAGGTGAGGACCATAAAACTGCGTCACTGGGTGATAGTTATAGTGCCGGGAAGTGCCTAAAACACACTTTAAATGCAGAATTCTGCATTTATTATTAAAATTCAGCATTGTATTATGCTAGTAAAGTACAAAAATTTGGCAGAAAGGTCCTGTATACTTTCCTAAGTGCCGGGAATAATTAGTGTTGCAAAAATTATATATAAAAGACATTTTTCGGACTAGTTAAACACTTTAACGGGACGTTATCTAACCGGACATTACCCGGGACACTAAAATTTTGTCAGTTACATAGTTTTATTATTTTTGACTAGTCTTGATCCCCGTTTATCATAACACCCATTAAAAAAAAATCAATTCACTACACATATAAGTCCATACTTGCTATCTAACTAACCATTTCCTTTTAGTTCCAAAATTTACCCTTAACCCCCCCCCCCCCCTTTGAACCGAATTTGGTCCTTCATGGACCCACCCCACAATTTTCACCATGCCCCATATCTTGTTCATAGATTATATGCCATTATTTTATAAGATTGGTTACTTACAAGACTTGCCAAAATATTAGAACTATCATTATAAGTATGGCACCCTTGCAACATATCATTCCATAGATTCACACCCCTCACTTCACTCACCTCTCTCTCTTTCTCGGTCACCCCAAACCTCCACCACCATCACCACTTTCACACCACCATCTTCCATTTACAAGTAACCTTCAAGCTTAAAAATTGATACAAGAGAGCTTGCTTTGTGTGGAGCTTCAAAGGAGCTTTGTTCTAGCTTGATTCATCATTTTTTCTCATCACCTTTGCACTAGAAATTCTACCCTATCCTTGTGCTAGTAGTAAGTCTTATTTCACCTTGTTTCATCTTGTTCTTAGTTAAGTTATGTAGTATGATGATTATATTTAAACCACAAGAACAAGAATACTAAAAGATGTTAAACAAGAATCATGAATATAAAAGTTTACTTGAAAGTTTTACATAAAGTTTACTTGAAAGATGAAATACTACTAGTTTAATATTGTTATAAGCATGTTGTTAATTTTATTGTTGATTTTGGTTGTGGGATGTAAATCACCTTATGAATCTTGTTAAATAATATCTAATAATATGATTTAACAAGATTAGAGAGTGGTTATGTATTACATAAATAACCACCTTCTAGTTTAGTCATGAACTTGAAAAAGAATGATTTTCTAAAATATAAGTGAACTAGTAGAATGGTGTTCATGTTGATTCAAGTTTTACTAGAAGCTTTTCTAAGTAAACCAAGTTAAAGAATCGGGTTTTGGAAAAACCATAACTTTACATACACTTACATAATTTTTGTTAGTAAAATAAGTGTAAAAAGCTTTTATTTACAAAAAGAGTTCAAGAGTTAAAATTTTGTAAATATTTATTGTAAGTTGTAAACACGTGACTCGTTTAAGAAAGTGATTTTTAACGAAATAAATACACTTTGGAAGGTAACTAAGCCTACTAAAAGCTTCACTAAGTTACTACGCGTTTTCGGGAAATATCAAATTCATGATTATTATGTATCACGTATATTTTGCTCTTGGTGATGTAAAGTTGTTTAAGAGATTGGTTGTTGATTGATTTTGAAAAGAAAACGATATGCTAGTAAGCATGGACACTCCCGTTTTAGGGGAAACTCTGGCGAAATTTTCCAAAAATCCCTAGACTTAGAAAAATTATTTTCTAACAAGTATTTACAAAATATATTGACTTGTTTTTCGGAAGTAAACTTCGCCATAAAATTTATTACAAAACTCCGAAGTATCGGAGGTGGGTTTTCTAAAATAAAAGTGAATAAATATATATTTAAAATATATATTTGATATTAAAACGATTGTGTGATTATTTGATTATTTTGGGGAACTAGTTATATTATTTAGGACAAAATAATGTAACTTAGTTAAAACGCCATCACACTTATGAATCCGAGAAATACGTTTACGAACATATTTTGGGGTAAATATTATTTGGTTACACAATATGAAAATATATTATTTTTGAGAAAAATATATATATTTTGGGTTATATGGATTTCGATAAATATGTTGAATGTATTTTTCTAAGTGGGACTTAAGATATATTTTCCGGAAATACAAGTGTACATGTATAAATACCCCCATCCTTGGGAAGGGAATACACATATAAATACCTGAGAAATGTGGATACAAAATAGTTGCCTAACTATTTTTCTAAAAATAAAAGTTAAGTTAAAATAATTGTTATTATTATTTTAACAAGTAGAATATCAAAGTAACGCAACTCGAAACACTAAACCCTAAGACAAGGCACGGCCCGTTCGTCTAATAGACATTAGTACGTGTAGGTCTTCGCGCAGCAGATCGAGTTTGAGGTTGACGTTACAGGATACGCACTTCTGTGAGTTCATGCCCATCTTTTCTCTTAACTGTTTTTAGTTTTATACTTCGGGGGTGAAATACATGTTACAATTATTACATACATTTAATTACATGGTATGGTTAGCTTAAGGAGGGTTTTTACTACGCGATCATGTGAGTGGTGGGCATGACACTTAAGGCCATTAATCCTCATTGTAGGACCAAGGGACATGAGTGATAGATCTATTTGGGTGTAGCGAGCCCACACCCGTGAGGCCAGGGCGGCCCATAGTGGTGACTGTGTCTTCATACCGGAGACAAATTTGCTAGGTTTGAGTCTTCATGCACCATTTTCACACATACCATTGGATTTGCAACCCATTGGTGATCAGTTTTTCCTTAATTGCTGCATACCAAGGACTTTTACTCATACAGACATTTTAAAGGTTTTTACATACTCACTTACACATGAACTCGCTCAACTTTTGTTGATTTTTCAAACTACATGTATTTCAGGAAATTAGTAGATCTGGCGGTGTGTGCAATCATGTCAAGCTGCGTAATGAATAATGATGTCATCCGGGTTTAGGAGGTGTGACCCTTGCCTGGACGGGTTACGCGTCTCTAAACCATGGTTTCTATTTCAAGTCTTTTGTGGTGTCATGTGAACACGTTTTAATATGTAATGGTTGTAACTTGTTTTATGTGTCGACTTTTAAAACGATAGTGTTGTGGTAACTTTTAAAACGTAATGAATGGATGACTATCATGTGTTTTATTTTCATATAGCATTGTTATGATTGTGCTATGGTATTAAGAAGTCACACCAAATAAACCCACGCTTCCGCAAAAGTCAGGGTGTGACAGAATAAGTTATGGTCGTTTCCGTAAAAACGGGCAGTGCTGGGAATATGCAGGTCTGAGAACAAAACTTGCTGGAAAAAGGTGCTCCCTCGCGCCATGCGAGGGGTCAATAGGGGGATGTCGCGTGGCACGACGGCGCCCAGTTTCTGAAAATCGTTTTTTTTTTTAATTATTTTGCCTCGCGAACTCGTTTAAACACGTTTTAAACTACGTATGACTAATTCAATTCATGTTTTATGAATTGTAGGTATACTTATAGAACCGGAGGGCGATCAAGCTCAACGGAAAACCGAACATGATCAAGATACAAGCTTCCGCACATTGTTTCGTCGTCATTTTGAACAACAACTTATTTATTTTATGCTGTATTGTTTTAATATTAAGTAAAGTTTTTATTAACCCGTATTTTCATGCGTACGTGTAATCGTAATTACACATTTATACCCGAAACTAATGTAAAAACATTAAATAGAAGTAAGGGTCTTACATTGTTGTTGTGTCTGGTTGTTGCGCTGCGGGCATTGATTGCTGAGATGGTTCGGGTCACCACACTTGTAACAGGTGCGACCGTTGTTTGCCGGTGATTGGTTGTGGTTCTGGACACTTGGTAACTAGTTCAAGTTTAATATTTGTAAAAGCATGACCAAATTGTCAAATATGAAGGTCGTTGAGTGTACCAATTTGTGTAACTTTGATGTGTGTGTCTTAGTAGTGATTTTTTGATGATACTTTGAACACTTTTACCAAGGTTTTAAATTTATAAAATGATTATTATTTTCAAGTAATTATAGGCAAGGGACCTATTGTAGCGTGTAATATAGTTTAGATAATAACAAAGTATCAATTCAAGTACACGACTTCCCTACTCAAATCTTGTTATTGTCTGATCAATTTTATTTTATAAGTATGTTCATCTATTGAAATTAACAAGGGTTCTTCTTGGATATGATTCACTTATTTAATATTAATATTTTATAGTTAGTTAATTAGAGTGGAAAATCTAAACAGGTTTGCTGCTCGTAAGCTACTGTTCCTCTTTAACTTGACTCAAACTTTGGTTACTCAAGTCGTATACCTCTTTGGAAAGTTTGGGCTATCACGAAAAAGTCCCTACCACCGCGAGTTGTTCATTAAAATGCGAATTTTCTTATTTCTCTTTTTAGTAATAAAAGTGGAAAAAGACTCTTGTTAAGGTTACCTTGTTTTCCCCTAGCTTAGATTTACTGAAACATACTCATAGATTTGTATAAAGTTGTCAATTTTCAGACTCTTCATTCGACCATCCCTAATTTCAAGACTAGTAAACAATATGTTACAGCAAAACTGGTTTGAAACCATCTTTTCATTATTATCTTTTTTCAACATTTTAGTTTGTGTTTTCAATCTTAAACTGGGGATTCTGGCTAGGAACCTAGTAAGGCGAATAACATTAAATTAATAATGTTACCGAATAAACAAAGTAGTCTTCCTTTAATATTGCTACCTCGCACGCCTTTCTAGTCATGACCCCGTTAAGGGTCCATTAGAGACATAAGTACTTGGTGACAATATTGCCAGTCATGTTATGTTGTTTTATTATCCCCCTTTTTATTAACCTTTCTTAATTTTTACCCCCAAGCGGATTTGGTGCTTTACCAAGATCTGTGTAACAGCAAAAGCCTTTCACCCGATCTGGGTACCAGAAACTTGTCACCCGGATATGGTTCAATACCAGAAGCCCCTAATAGGATCTGGTTCAATACCAAAAGGTTACCACCGGATCTGAATAAGGGTGTTGGAACCCTACACCCCTAGTTATTAAAGTTAAGTTATGTTAACTAAGTCAAATTAAGTTGTTAAGTTAATTTGTTAGAAGTCAGATGTTCCTTTCATAAAAGATAATAAATCGATAATTAGTGAAAAGGTCATACACTGATAACTTAAAATAAAATACTAAAATAAATAAGTTTAACAAATCCAAGAGTGAGGAAACTATATGGTTACAACCATCTGAAGATGACAACACTCTACCTATGAAAACTAATGACCCGTGTGATGGTCAAAACCTAAGTGCAGATAAAGTGTTCCTCGACTATCGATGATACATTATAGGTAAACAAAACTATATGTGCCATTTTAGTGAAGTGCAATCGAGGAAAATTCTTAGGATTCTATCCTCAGGGAGGGGGTTGATCTACTTTAAGGCCTTTCGTATCTAACTCCCCTTCCACTTGGCACTAAGGCATAAGAGGAACAAGAACAAAGCACGAAGGTCACAAATCCATAGACACATAAAAGGGTACACTTGAAATGAGAGACAAATGGGGCTATTTATAGGCTGCTTGTGATAGGGGTGCATGATCGTGCACCCATACATGCACAGTCATGCGTGTACTTTTTGTTAAGAGAATGTGGTACATGTCGTCGGATTCAGGTACAAGCATGGTTATGCCTGGACTATGAACCTTAAGGACAAGTGTGATCTCCAGGTGTCATACTTGTGTCTCTTTTTGTCTTTTGTTGCTTTGTCTCTTCTGTGGCAAGGTCAAGCACGGTCGTGCACCTGAGTGTGCACGATCATGCCTCTTCAACTTTTGTCTTCTTTTGTTTCTTTGAGGCTGCCCGAGGTATCATGAGCGTGCCATTAGCGTGCACGGCCATGCATGGGTGGCAGATAGCTATTTTTGTTTCTTTTTTCATTTCTTTTCATTTTTGGAAGCCTAATAACCTGAAATTATAAAAAATGCAAAGGTTTAGATGGTTTTTCCGCATGATAAATCCTTAAAAGTATATAAAATTGTGGGTGATTATCCATAAAAATATGTATAAATGATGGCACATCAAACGCCCACATATTAGACTCTTGTTACACTTTATTAACTAGCACAAAATTCTCATCAATTTCGTTTTCATCGTATTAGTATGTATCCAGAGTATATTTCATGAACAAGATAATACATGTACTTGTATTCTACATCTAAAACCATAAATGGATAATTAGGTCCCACTTTATTTATCATGTCGATGAAAACCATCGACTGATGGAGAACGTTTAAGTAGTTATTTGAATTGGCAACACCAAGAAAGCATGCCATACCATAAATCATGTGAAGCCACAACCTCTATCATTACAGTCTAGTGTCTCTGATCACCTCGTGTAAATTGATCTCACCATACATTAGGGTAATTACACCATAGCCAATGCGTACAATCAATGCTACCTAGCATTTCGGTAATCCATATTTTGCTTCATGCGCTTCATACAATTTTTCGATGACACTCCATGTTAGTTTACACAAATATTTCTTGTTGTATAGCTTGATGATACATTTGCACTATTTGTATATACTTCCCATGAATCGCTTCATCCTATGATTAGCTAAATGTGTCGTATTCAATTTGACGAATTGTTGATGTGCACTTCTGTAAAGGAGTAAAACCCTTTCTACCTCTCACACCTCATCGTAATGTGAAAAGCGACATTGTCCTCTCCAAATCATTTGCTATACGTTAGGATAGGCCATTCGGAAGCGACACTTAAAGTGTTTGTCATTGTACACATGGTTTTTTTGCCAAAGTAGTAGTGAGCCACCAATCAATTGTGAGCACCTACAATTTTAAATATAAAAATGAACACAATACAAAATATAACAATTATTATAAAATAAAATAAATTATAATTGTAAAATAACAATTAATTAAAAAAAATACCTTCTCGACTTTATTGTAACGAGCTCTCCCTATTCTTGGTTGTGACGCATTTTCTTCTTTCCCAAAATTAATTTGTGGCGTCTCCTTTACCGCGTTGATATATGGAGGGGGCCATATACATTGATTATTTTAACCGTATTAGTTATATAAGGTTTAAATAATTGATACATTTTTTTTTCTAGCATTGTCATTGATCACAAAGTCAAAAAATGGATGGGATGGGGTGACACCCGTCCCGAAAATTGACGGAACAAGGGAGGGGGCTACGGTGTTCTCTCCCCTCCCATGACCATAACACAAAGTCTTAGGCACCCCATTGTTTCTGTTTGGAGGTGGTGATACTAGTCTTTGAACACGCTGCATTGTTATTCAAGTTAGAGGGATGGTAGTGGTCATTAGTGCAATTATATGTGGGGTCGATTGGTGCATAGGTATATTATTTTTAGACCAATAGGTGATTGAGGTGTTGATTAAAGCTGAGATGGGAGTGGGGTATATTTCGGCTATGTTTGTCTAGGTGTTGGTTGTTTTCTTGGTTTTCCGATGTCATGTTTTTGTTACACTTTATCATGCAGAAATTCAGAATACATCTTTGGTCGGATGGTACACTTTGTTGGTTGTATTTTGACTATTTTTACCTTGTATGGAGATATAATTACCATCATACTTTGACTCTATATATTGAGAGAGAGAGAGGGGACAAGAATCCGTTAGAAACCACCCTTTATTGCGAGAACCGCGAGAACCAATGTGAACACAACCAAAAATACCTAAAAATAGCTAAAAAACACACAAATTTTTTTTTTAATATTTTTTATACAAAAATCGCTGCTTTTAGTAGGAAAATATTTTTTTAAATATTTTTTTTGGCTACTAAAATTAGCGATTTTAATGTAAAAAATATTAAAAAAAAAATTTTGTGTTTTTTTTTTTTTTTGATTTTTTTAGGTTTTTTGGGGGTTTAATTAGTTTTTACCATTTTAGCTTGGGGGGGGGGGGGGGTTTAGGTTTTTTTTTTTTTGGAGGGGGGAGGGGGTTAGTTTTTAGCATTTAGCTTAGGGGGGGTTAGGTTTTTTTAGCTATTTTTTTTTGTGTTCACATTGGTTCTCGCAATAAAGGTGGTTCTCGCATGAATCTTACCCTATATATATATATATAGAGAGAGAGAGAGAGAGAGAGAATCGGGATTAGGAGAAAACGGTTGGAAGTGTGAAAACGGTGAAAACGGATCCTGGTCGAACACGTGGCGCACGATATAATCAAGGCGGAGGGGCTTTTTTGTCATTTTATTTTCTTTTCCAATGCATCTCTCACACACCGTTGTCATTTGTGACGTGTATGATTTTTTTTTGGCGTGTAGTTAAAAACAAAAAGCTCCCTGGCTTTTTATTGTGTTTTTAGATCTGCCGGGATGAATTAATCGTTTTTGTGTTACAAATAAATATCTTGACGTTTATGGCGTTTCCACATTCATTATAATCGATTATTAATTCAAACATTGCAATTTTTTTGGTTTCTTTTTTTTTGTAGATCTTCCAGTTGAAATTAATCTTTTTTGTCTTATAAAAATAAACATCTTAGCGTCCATGGCGTTCCCAAATTTATTATATACCTTTAATAATTCAAACATTACAAATTTTTTTGGCTTTTTTGTAGATTTGTCCAGTTTAATTAATCCATTGTATCTTATAAAAGTAAATATCTTGGCGTTCATGGCGTTTCCAAATTCATTATGATTCATTAATAATTCAAAACATTACAACTAAGACGAAATCAAACTAAACTAATATTCTTCTGTGAATGGTATTACATCAGAGATGTACCTATTTGCTCATCACTTTCTTCAGACTCATCATCATCTAGGTCATTGGCGTATAACGCCATAATCTGTTTTAGCCTGTCTCACATCCTATATTTAAATATAATCACAATCCTGGATATTGCATCGTTCGAAGGTGCTAAATCACAAAGTTGTTCAAAAATGTGTAGTCTATTTGTGTTCAGCACTTCGTCCATCTTCAATGAATCATCCTCCCTGTTTTGATAAGTGACTGATGTGTATGGCTTGTAGGTTAAGGCGAGAATTTTGAATGACGTTTTGCTCATTAGTTTGACGTTTTGTATTATTGCAGTAAAAAGACTTTTTTACCCTTAATGAAGCATGTCCAAGTAATAAAGTTGATGTTATTTACGAAAACGCTACCGCACCATTCTAATCCATAGATTGTTTTGATCCAACGGATAAGGGGCGTTCTCACCGTTTTCACACTTTTGGGCGTTTTCCCTAAATCATGCCCCTATATATATATATAGGATTAGGTTCAAGAATGAATACTAGTGTAGTTTGCGAACTGAGCGAACTAATCCTGGCCATACATGTTTGTAGATCAATGGCCAGGATTTGATGATGAAATATACTAGTGTATTTTACGATTTGATGATGAAATCCTAGCCATCCACGTGTGTAAATCAATGGCCAAGATTTGTTCACTCAGTTCGCAAATACATTAGTGTTCACTCTAGAACCCCACCCTATATATATATAGGATATGGTTCATGTGAGAACCACCCTTATTGTAAGAACCACGTGAACCAATGTGAACATAAAAATTTTTGTTTAGTTAAATCGTGACTTTAACAACAAAAAATAATAATAAATTAAAAAATAATTATTATAAATAAAAAGCTGCGATTTTTAACAAAAAATTAAAAAAAATTATGTGTTTTTAAATTTTTTAAGTAGTTTTGGTTATGTTCACATTAGTTCTCGTGCTTCTCGCAATAAAGGGCAGCCCTGAGAATTCGTGTACCATGTTCGAGCTCGAAAAAACATGCGCTAAGGCCTTAACGAAATTGAGGATTGGGCTCACCAAAGGTCTAAACCTAATGTCAATGGGCTAATAACTAATATAAACCATAAAAAATAGTTTTGTAAGTGTGTCTATGTTGGTGTTTGTATGTGTATACCCTATTAATTTATTTTTTTACATATACATATCGAATTTTTTTAGAATATCGTGCCCTTCGAAATATCGGGCCCTGGCCGATGGTCCTTCCCGCCCACCCTCAGAGCCGACCATGTATATATATACAAACAGGTTATCGGAATGAACCAATTTTAAGTAAAGAAATATGAAAATTGTATAAACATTTTTAACTATTGTTATAACTGTGTTACCTATTGTGTGATCATATAACCGCATTACTTTCTATCTCATACTTTATATTTAAAGCATTAGTTACATAGGGAGAGGATCATGAGAAAACTACATATAAATGAGAAAACTAGAAAACTAACTAAAAAAGCCTAAAAAACATACCAATTTTCTTTTTTACAATTTTTTTTATAAAAAAATCATTATTTTTTATATATAAATTTTTTTCCAAAAAAAAAACTTGTACTGCACATGGCATTATATGTGTACTACACATATGCATTACATGCTTAAAATTAGCTTTTGAGTTTAGTTTAGCTTTTAGCGTTAGATTTTTTGGAGGGTTAGGATTCGAATTAGGTTTTTGGGTGTGTGTGTGGGGGGGGGGGGGGGTTAGGTTTTTGAGGGGTGGGGTGGGGGGGTTAGACTTTTGGTGGGAGGGTGAATTTAGGTTTTTGGGGGTGGGGGGGGGGTTGGTTTGGGGGGTGTCGGTGGGTTAAGTGGTTTATGCTTTCCGTATTTAGTGCACATGTGTAGTACAAATTTTTTTTCATACATAAAAAATTAATTTCAATTATAATATTATTTATTAATTTCAATTATGTGCTTAAACGTCAACATTACGTGATTATTTGCTTTACCTATGAATTCATGCATGTTTTATACTTCAAATATTGCTTTGTGCATTACTTTAAGCGTTGCGTCAGAAAGTCTAGTAAACTCACCGGTAAGACACACTGTGTCAGCAATTCTTCAGAAAGCAGTCAGACAATAGATTTAGGGCCTAGGAGTAGGTCCAACATCTAAAATACATTAAAACCCAAGTATGGATACAAGGGTTAACATATAAACTTTCCGGAAGCCAAACTATGCACTAAAAGACACCCGAAACTTACTTAAAATGCTGAATTCTACAGAATTCAACAATAATTCAGAAATTTAACACTAAATAATATGCAGAATTGATATTTTAGTGTCCAGAATAACTTACAAAGTGTCGGAAATTGAAACTGTCACAAAGGGTGCTTCATACTTAGTGAAACTACGCAATTTAGCACTTTAACGTACCGTACCGTAACGAAACGAATAACCGGACACTATCCGGAACATCAAAATTTGACTAGAAGTAATGTTTTTATGATATTAAACTAGTATTGGTGATAGAACACCTAAAAAATCATAAAAACACCTAAACACACTTAAATTAACTTGAACCTTCTAGATTGCATTTTAAACCCTCAACTTCCAAAACTTGACACTTTACCCCCCCCCCATAATCGGCCCTAAGGGCCCAAAAATCTTTTGAATATTTTAATCTTCCATGTTCCCTTGATACTGTGCATAAAAACCTATGGAAATTAGATGGTTGGAGGATAAAGGGACCAAGACACCAAAGGCTTAACCATTCTCATCTTTCACTCAAAATTTACACCATCTCCTTCTCCTTTCTCCTCTAACTCTCGGCTCACATACATCACCCACACATCCATCATTTTCACTTCATTTCAAGGCAATCAAAGGTTACTACAAGGTGTATGGAGACTAACTAAGAAGGCTTGAGGTGCTAGAACTTGAAGGACCACTTGGAGGAGCCATTAACCACTCACTTTCTTCCATCTTCATCATCTACCTTCTTGTGCCACTTCCCTAGCCATTAGAGCTAGTTGTAAGTCTCTTGATCACTAATTTAGTCCATGTTTATGTTATGTACAAGTCTCACCATCAAAGTAACTAAACTTTAAAAGATGAAAATGAGAAGATCTAACATAATCATGAAGAAAACAAGTGATTTTAGTAATTTTTGGTGTATGTGATGAAGTTGATGTTAAATCTTGTGTATATGTTTAGATCTAGTATGTTAAGCTTGTTAGAAGCTTAGATCTAACAAGTTTAAGCATGGATCTTGAAAGATCCATGGTTAAACTTGAAGATGAACATATGAAACACTTATGTGAACATGAAAAATGAATCTTTAAGCATGAACTTGTAATCTTGAAGTAACAAAGTGTGTATAAAACTAACTTTTGAAACTAAAATCCATGAAAAGCTTGTTAATGGTTTTTCAAGAAGCATGTTTATGAAAGATCTAAAGATGTTAAGCATGGATCTTGAAAGATCCATGGTAAAACATGATGTTAAACATAATGATCTTTCTAATGAACATAAAAATGGTTTTAGAACATGATTTACAAACCTTGAAACCCTAAAACTCATGGATGATTGAGTTAGTAACTTAAAGTTTCATAAAACTTTGTTTAAAATTTTCAAGAGAACTTGTTTTTGGAAAGATCATTATATGTTAAGTGTAGATCTCGAAGACTCACATTTTTAACAAGAATCAAGTTCACCATGACGTTTCATATGAAGAAATTAGTGTATATTGTTGATGGAAATTGTTGAAAATTGGTTTTGGTGATAAAAAGAAAATAAACACATGTTTTGAAAACATGGGAAACCTCTATTTTTTGGGGAAACTATGTCAAAATTTTTATAAAATTTTGACACTTAGAAAAATACAAGTTTTGGTAAAACTTATTCCCCAAAAATTCACCTAAAAATATTTACCAAGGTTTCCCTAAATTTTGTATGATATTTCAAGTTAAAACAAGGATTTCTCCAAGTTAAAATCAATATTAAGTATGTATATTTTTAGGAAAATATATATATTTAGTGATCACCAAATTTTGTGCTAAGTGTATATTATGTGTATTATATGTAGTAGTGTATTAAGGGCTTGAAAATACACTAAATACTCCCAAGGAGTATAAATACCCAAAATACACATACAAATACACGAGAATACCTAAGTATTCAAGCATATAAAATCCTCTCAAGAAGAGTATTTGGACAATACAAGAAAATATATTTGTAAAAATATATTCCACAAATATTTGGACTTTGGACAATTTTTGGACATAACTATGTAATTGGACAAACATATATAACCATTATCAAGTAATGGAATTTATACAAAAATCGGGTGAATAACAAAGAGAAATATATATATATATATCTTCAAGCATGACAAAATATATATATTCCACACAAGACTTAAAAAGACATTATTTTTAAGAAATACAATTCCGGAAAGTAATAAAAATCAAAGTATTGATTTTTGACGAATAATATAAAATACACAAGTATTTACATAAAATACAAGTATACATTTCTAATTATACTTGTACAAAAATAATATTGAGAATATTATTTCACAAAATACTTATATTCATTTTTGGAAAAATAATATAAGTAACGTACATGGACAAGTTAAAAATAAAGTTTATTTTTAACACTTATTATTTCGACAAATTCTACACAAATAAATATATATTTTTGAAAAGTAAAATATATATTTACAATAGACAATACATACTCAAATTGCAATACGCAACAAACGGGCAAGACCGACACACAAGGGCACGGCCCTCACAAAGAATAAACATACAAAGAACAGATACATAAGCTAAAGATGGTGACTTGTACTTGTGTAATACAAGTCTAGTGACTAACGTGAATAGAACACATATAGGTCATGAACCTCACGAAGCAAACCCGGTGAAGTTTATGACGCAAGATACGCAAAACTGTGAGTTCATGTCCCCACTTTTAAACATTTTCTTGTTTTCTAAACTTGGGGAAAATACATGTACTGTGGTATGTAGAAACAAAACTAAGGAATGATACTATAGATCATGTCACGAATAAGGTGTCATAAGCACCATTAATCAACATAAGTCCTAGACCGCGGAACAAAAGGTTAGATCTAATTGGTTTCAGGCAGCCACACTCTTGGCCACATTTTTACCAATAGTGCTTTTGTGTCTCTAGTCGTGAACCGACAAGTAAAACGCCTATGGTTTGGATACTTCCTATGTCGCTACACATGTTAATGGCCTTGCAAACCATTAGCGATCTCGATTTCCTTACATTTACAGAATACTTTTTCAAGTACAATCTCATACCATGATTTCCTACTGCAATACTTAAATGTTTTACGCAAAACTGCATGAATTCACACCAACATTATGTTGACGATTTTCCAAAACTTACATGTATTTCAGGTAACTAAGTGGATGTACGTGCGGTTCCTCTTGCTCAAGGATGTCGTTTGTGTTTTTAGTTATGTCGTGTCAAGACTCCAATGCCTCTTTTGTGGGATTTGTTCGTTATATTCCACCTCATGTGGTGATATAATGATCAAAACCTTTATGTTTGTCTTTGGATTAAAGTTGTAAACTTTTCAAACAATTATCTATCGTGTGATGTAAACACTTAACTTAACCTATGTTTTGGGATATTTAATATCAATGGCATATTGGAGTTTGTTTATTGATCATGTAGTATGTTTACCATTCGTATGCAAATGAGAACCTTTCAGGATCACACCCCGTGCTTCCGCCTTAGAAAGGGGTGTGACACAGAACCACTCGTTCATATCCATCTCCACTAGGCTATAATGCCTATACACCAATTCAGTAGGAAACTTAATAAATCTGGAAAACCCCTCTTTGTGGGAATCGAACACATGACTCAATGGTCCCTAAACCTTATCACATTCCCAAAATGTCAGTAGGGTATAATACCATAGGCTCATGGTATTTATACATATTTACTTAACTAGGTTTCAAGTGTCACCTAACCTTTTGCCATTAATTACAAAAGTATTATTAAATATTCTTTTAGTTACGTTGTGTTCTAAGCCTTTAAAAAAGGAAGTATTGTAAAAGATTTTCGTTTCGGATTTTTTTAAGAGAGGGAAGTGGAAGGAAACTGAAAAAAAAAATATGTTTTTAAGATTTTTTAAATGAATAAAGCGGAAAGAATAAAAAGAAAAATTCTTATGAATCTTCCCTCCTAACTTTCCTTTCAAAATGGAAGGATTTGGAGATAAAGAGAGAATTCTGCTAATATTCATTTCCTTTCCTTCGAACTTTATAACACAAAATAAACCGATCTTTTCTTTCTCTTTCTTTTCTCTCTTTAATTTTTTTTCTCTTCTTTTCTTTCGTTTATTAATCTAGGGAACACAAAGTAGGCAGTAAACGATGCAGTGATGTAGCACAATGGTTATACAATGGCAGGCCAAGTATTTTACTAATTGTAAAATATACTCATGGTGTTATATGATGGTTCTTATAACTATTTTTAATGACAATTATAAAAATTAAAAAAAAAACGTTCAACGAGAAGTTGGCTAAAGAAAGCACAAAATTACGCTAGAATATGCCTAAGAAACCATTTGTCATATATACACTTACATATCAGAAATCAGTGACAAATAATTTCCATTCTCCATTTTTAAAAATTTCAGGAAAATATCATTGAACAATTGTAATGATTCTAAGAGGCTTAAAGCCAAACTTCTATAATTTAGTGTGAGTAAAAAAAATAACAAAATAAGTGTTTGCGAGTAAGATAAAGATTCAAATACAGAATGGAATGTAAAGTTTTTTATAAATAAACAAATGCTATAGAAAAATATGTTTTTTAGTCAAATTATATAGATAGAGAAGAAGAACGGGATGTAAATGCTCTAAAACTATGTGTATGAAATAACTAAAAAAATACAAAAAAAATATTTTCTAAGGCCACCCGTAGTGGGGCGCCACCACACGGCAAAAGAGGGCATAGCGCCGCCGCACACCACTACGGCCGGCGCTATGGTGTCTTGAAATCGAGTCCCCGCGAAGGTGATAGCGGCGTGAGGGGTGTTATTTTCAAAAATCCGACCGTTGCCCTTTATCCCCCATTCACACGCATATATATACATACATATGTATATATAATTGAAGGGGTTATATAACCCCCTTACCACTACACCCTCTTGTGATATAAGGGTGTAGGGAGTGGTTAGAAACTTGAAAGTGGTAGACTTCAAAATCAACCAATGAGAATGTGTCATTTCATTCAACCTTAAGAGTTTAAACTATGCTGAAAAGTGTTGGCAATTGTTAGACACTTCATGAATTGGTAAACTATTTTTTTATATTTTTATATTTTTTTAATTTAAGATAAAATTAATAAAACATCAAACTTTTATAAATAAAAAAAAAAGCATTGCATTAAAATCTAAGTTTAAAAAAACTAAAAATTACAAGGCCAACCATATTTTTTTGCGATCTCACGTTTTCTAGCGAGTGTGATTTCCAACATCGAATGGTGAACATTGTCGTGATGCCGATTAAACGTCTCCAAGTCCTTGTCGAACATAGTTTGTCGCAATGCCTCTCGTTGCTCATCCGCCAAGGTCATGTATTTTTCTTCTCGTAAACGTTTAAAATCCATCAACTCTTTCTTCATGGCCTTATATTCATCGAATCTACCGGTTATATCTCTTGGATCTTCGTTTCTTGAAGACGGCCCGTTGTCCTTTTTCTCCTTTCTCTTTTGGCGTCTTGGCGAGGGATCCTCGTTTATGTCGGGAAGACCGCTCGAGACTTCGGCATTCGGTGTATCCGCTTTATAATTTCCCGAATCCGAAGACTTTCTTTTTTGACTCGAGCCGGAGCTTTCTTCACCCAAGAACGGCACCGACGACCACTTTTGATTTGTTCTAACGACCTCCCACGCCGCAACATGAGGAAAGTCATGTTTTTCTTTGTTTTTGTAATCCTTTAGCGCTTGCCTCATTACAAAAGCATCGTCGCACCCGCTAGGACGTAAACGATCCTTAAATAATAAATTAACAACAAATTAATCCACATGCATCATTATAAAATAAACCGTATATAAATAATAAAGTTTACCGCTTGATGATATAAACCGTTGAATGTGTTCAATTTTGTTTGCATCGCGAATCATTTTGATCGAACTTGGTGGTGGCTTCGGTTACTTCCTCCAACCGTTTGGTTGAAGTGCTTTAGAACTTGCTTCCAAAAACCATCCGCCTTTTGTTGATTGCCTTTTCTTTTATTCAAAGTGCAATGAACATAAGCCTTTGCCAACGCCTCTTCTTGATTAGACGTCCAATTTTCCCGTTTCGCTTTTCCTCTTCTTTCCTTTGCGGCTTCATTTTGGTTCATGGGATTTTCTTGAACGGCAATATCTTCATCCTCATCATAATGTTGCTCTTGGGTATTCGGCACGAACTCTTCTTCGGAGTCATCTTGTATGTCTCTCGATGATTGTGAGCGTGGGGTTTGAAAAGCAAACGGGTCAAAAGAATTTTGAGCGTCTAGGGGGTAATCATAAACACCGGGTCGAACTATCGTCGGACCGTGTAGCATCCAATTTTGGTGGGGTTGGCTATCATAACCGAAATTCGGTTGCATGGGTTGGTTAAAAAAATGGAGGTTGGGTTTGATGAGCAAAGCCAAGTTGGGGATGAAACGGCACACTAGAACCACCCGAACCACCGCGTTTATCTTGAGCCCTCGCCTTCGAACCGGAACCTACATTTTTTTTCTTGCCTTCACCTTTGTTTGAGCCTTCCATTTGTTTGAAAGATTTGAAAAATTGAGTGAATGTGGAGGTTAGGTTTGTTTGGTGAAAATGTAAGTGAATTTGTTTTTATTTATAAAGTTGAAAATTAATTTTTTTTTATATTGTAACGGCTATTCACCAAGCGGCATACCTTCACCGATCATCAATCTTCACCGCGCGGCAAAGGGGGTAGGCGGCGGTGTTTCCGAGCGGCAAACCAACTTCACCGCACCCCTTTGCCGCCCACACCGTACGCCCTAAAACCCCATAAAGTCCCCCTCTTATACTTTTTGACATTTGTTGCATAACACCTCTTAGACTATCCACGTTCACAATCTTAGAGGATCCAACTACTCTACTAACTACTCTATTGCACATTTTTTAATGCAACATGATGTTTAAATATCTTTGTAATTATCTTAACAATCCTCGATATCACAACGTTGGATATGATGATTGTCATGCATGATCTACTTCATGATTGTTCATGATTATATATATCTATCCATTATAATCTCGTATGACAAAGATTAAACTTTAAACTCTTTCACATGTGTGTGGCATGTGAGGTAAAATAGTCATCGTCTAACCGAATTGCTCTTCTCGTTAACATAAATAATAGATGAAGTTAACTCAGTGAACTAAAATGGCAACGGTGAAACCTTTTTGGACCCACAGGGGAAAAATGAAATCTTTGGACTAAACTGACAAAATAACCCAAATACAGGGACTAAAATAACATTTAACTCATTAAGAGACTATTTTTGAAAATTAATGACAAGGCGTTAGGTGAGACACTATGCCTTTCAGTCCCTAACCTTATTCAGATCCATCTCTACAATTCGAATATTGATTTTCACAAGAAAATGATTCAAGGTGTAATTTTGACTTTTGAGTGCATGTTGACAATTCGAATATTGATTTTCATCATGTTGACTTTTGAAGAAAACTCTAAAAGATATCAAGTCTCTCGGTTGTGTGTATCTAGGAATAGATTTAAGAGGTCATCTCTGTTTGACAATTTCTGAATATGTAATAGGTCTGAACCATTAAGTGATAAACCAGTTAGAGGTCTGAACCATTAAATGATGAACCAGTAAGAAGTCTGAACCATCAAGAGTCAGTATAATGCTTAATCGTTCAGAGACAAATGTGTGACCAATTCAGATATGAGGCTTTAACCATCCAGACTCAGTATAATGCAGGGGCGGATCTATGTTGTGGCGAGGGGTAGCCCGGGATACAGCTCAACTTTCTTGGCGAAATGTAATTTTCTTTTAATCTCTGTTTTTATATATCGGGATACCCTAAGTAAATGTCAGGATATCCTGAGTGTAAGTGATGAAAAAATGAAATGAAATTTTACGTTCGACGGAAACGATAATTTTCCGGTCGACAGAACTTTTAGGGCGGCATGTTAAAAGAAGGTAGAAGATGAAGTTGTCTTAATATAATATAATACACGAGCATTAAATGAAAAGGCAATGAGCATTGAATGAAAAGGCAACAATAGTCTGCATTGCATAAGTCAGTAAACAATATTTATTTGTTTTAGCTTTTTTTTTCATTCTGTTTATTTATTGTTTACCCCCACAAAATATTCATTGAAAATGATATGAACGCACATTTTTCACAAATTATATTCTTTCATTTTCTATTACCTCCCTCGCGTATGTATAATACCAAATTCATTCGATTTCTAACATGATGAATATAAGAAAAAATAGTTATTCAATATTTTAGTTATCTATAGTACTTGGTAGTTTTTTTTTTAACTAAACAAAAAAGTTAAGAGTGAAAATAATACAGGAAATTAAATATATTAAAATAGTTCTTTTTAAATATATGATTTAATATATTGTCTATTTGTCTTTTTTGTTTAAATGTAAAGAATATTATATAAACGTGAAGAAAATATGAATGTTTTATAAATATGATTATGCAAATATGTAACAACCATAAATCTATTTAGCGATTCCCGTAAATAATCACAAATTACTGAGTATTTATATTTAAACATTCATGCTCAAATACGGGTTTATTAAAACTTTTCTAAACTTTGAAAGCAAAACAACATAGTGTAATTCAATTCATCGTTTTAGAATAACGACGAAACAACTTGCGGAAGCTTCATTTAACGTGTGTTCGGTTCTTGCTCGACGTCTGATCTTCATCCGGGACTCTCGACATTCACCTATGATCAATACCAGCTTAAATGTTAGTATTGATAGTTTAAATAACGGTACAAGACAAGATAAATGATAATGGAAGGAAATCCCAACATTAATCTCTTGTTCCCAAAAACAAAGACTTCAACTGGCCTCCACCGTAGCTTACGGTAGCCACCGTAAGCTACGGTGGCCTCTGTTTTAAAATACCCCCACCGTAAAGCAGTAGGTAACTGGCGTAACGATTTCAGCCCCACCGTAACTTACGGTGGGCATTGTAAGTTACGGTGGTCCCTGTATCAGACCTTTCCATTTTTTTATCGTTTTTGACACGAAAACTTCCGTATCTTTCAATCCGCGTATCCGTTTGACCTCCCGTTTCTTCCTACATGATCGTAATTTGATTCTCCATCTAATGGAGTTAAAATTCAACATTCAAACTAATAAAATTCTAAATATTTAAGCGTTCGGCTTATTATTCAAAATCAATATTTTGACCCGTTTATATTTGAGACCTCCAAACTTGTTTCTAGTTAATCATAAATCATAAACCAAAGTATTTAACTCAAAATCTCTATCTTGGATTCATAAGTTTTGTGAATTACGCGGCAAACACCCAAGTTACGCGCGTAATTCATTTTGACCCGTTTAGGGGATTTGAATGCATTAAAGCATCAAATCCGCTCTTCTCTTTTAGCACCTCGCGTTCCAACATTTAGATAGTTACTTATATTCCACCACAACTATTTTTGTGGCAGATTTACACCAGGACCCATAATCCTAATTTTACCCTTCATTTAGTCATTTTACATGAATGACCCGTTCTTAGGCATTTATCCTACGAAGTTTATGCCTACGACTCTTACATGTCTCTAAGGGTTACATAATTATAATACAAGTTTCTAAACGGCCTCTAAGGGTCGTTTGCCCGATTTACCCATCAAGGGCGTTTTGGTCAATTTTAGTCCCTATTTTTACGAAGAAGGGCTTCCACTAATTATTTGATCAAAATACAATTTTTAACTACAAATCTAATTATGCGTACCTGGCTCGGGTCATAATATAGACCCGTTTCAATACCTTTCACTATTAATCACTAGTTAATAGTAACGCGAACCTTATGTTAATTCCCATGAACACAAAACTCAACAAACGATATCAAATGTTATTGTCAAATGGTGTTAACAACACCATTTGACCCATTTAGTCTAATTGACCATTCGTCCGTATGAGATGGTATTTAATTACCATCTCACCCCTTTAAACCTATCCCGACTTTCTCTTTGAACTCTTTTTACTTAAAAACCGTTTCTTATTTGTTCGTCATTACATGACTAATTTACCATTTTACCTCTTTACCATAGTTCATGATTTCTTACCATTTTCCCTTAATCCGACTCGCATTAAATCGTGTCGGGACATCATATCCCAATCACTTAATGGAATTTATATACAATACTTGAAATTAAGTAAATTGTAAATAATGTAAAGGGGCGTAAGCTTTACTTACCTTGCATCCGTTACACGCTTTTCCTTCACACTTGATTCGTTTGACCCGTTTCCTTTCCAAGCCTCCACCTAGCTTGTCAAGCGTCAAACTATCATTATAATTCGTAAGACGGTTAGATTAGTCATTATTACATACGACTATTCCATCTTATGAACTCCATGTTGAATCTACCATTCGACTTCACCATTGGTTAGTTTGACCTTTAAGAGTCAATTACTCTTAATCTTATGATATGTGAAATTAGTTAAAATCTACTTTATGGCTAGAATTCCGTATCTTCACACATCACCCCTAGTTAGTCAAATTAGGCGATTATGCATTTCGTTCATGATTTCAACATATGAACATTCGTTTAGGCATTTTAACAAACACCTTATGGGCATAATTTTATACTATTAACAAACAAGTTCATGACTAACTACTTAGTCAAGATTAATCATCATTTTCAAGTTCATTACATCTAGCATGCATAACAACACCTAGATTCATTTCATAAAAATCAATAACACTCGTTTCATGATCAAGACTCTAGTATTCTTAATCTCCCTACAAAACTCATTTAACACATAAGTGGGTGATTCTCAATTTCATATCCATGAATATCAATACATCAAATTATTGATTAGGGTTCATTCCTAACCATGAATTTATCATAGTTTCATTCAAATATCTAACATTCAAGTTCCAATTTTGACTTCACATGTTCATCAAGAAATCAAAACATAACCAAAAGACGAAATTTGACACACCTTATGATCCCCTCACTTAGGTGATCACTAGTTTGAGCTTGGTTTTCAATTTGATCTCGATTTGCCTTCTTGATTTGGCCAATTTATGCAAGTTAGGGTTTTGGCTCCTTGGAGCCCCTCTCCTGGTCGCTCACGAACACACTGGGTGTGTGTGTATTTTGTTTTTAATAATTAATCTTTTAGGTTATCCCACCTTTGGCCCCTCAAGTTTTGCTAATTAGTAAGTAGGCTACTACCTACTTATTTTCAACAATATTTTGTCTTGTTAACTAGGTTAAATTTTTTCATAGTTTAACTTAATGAGTTCGGGGTAGTCATAACCCGTTTCATTTTAAGTCCCGTTAACTCGGGCCTTTTACGAACTTTATTTCTTCCAAAAGCTTTTATTCTCTTTTATTAATATTAGGCTTATTTATTTAAATCCTAACATTTACCGGGTTGATTTTTACCACTCATGGTATTTTACCCGTCTTTTAGTATTAATGGGGTTTGATTACCAAACCCGTTTTCGGGGTGTTACAAAATATATGAATAAGAATGTTTTTAAACTTCAATTATATAAAATTAAAGATAAAGATATTAGATACGGTTTATTCTAAAGCCTGGGATTTCTTATATTGAAAAGTCATATAAGACTATTGTTTAATATATATTTTTTAATGCAACTCGTGTAATAGACGGGTTTGTAACATAATTATATATATATATATATATATACACACACGCGCACACAAGCCGCACAGAACACCTAAGGGTAAGCGGAATGGAGGTCGGTAATGTGCGGTAAACCTCTTTTCCGAGTCGGTAAACCACCGCCAACCACAACTTTACCGATTTTGCAAAGCTTGTTCGGTGAACCTACACCGATTCGGTGAGAGGGAGAGAGGGGGGGGGGGGAGATAGGTGTGTGGTGGGGTCCATTCCTTCTCAACCAATCACACATTTTTTCTTTTTTTAAAAAAAAAAATAGTTTACCTAAACCACATTAGGTAAACCATCGCCAACATTTTTGAGCATTAAGTAACTGATTTATGTGAATTGACATGGCAATCTGTGATTGGGTTAATTAGGAGTTTACCTATTTGGAATAAGTAACCACTCCCTTCACCCTAAGGGCTCTCGAATTCTTAGGGATGACCCTAGGTAAAAAGAAAATTTAAAGGGTCCATTTTTACTAGCAGTACAGGGGCCCTCGAATTCTCAGGGATGGGTCTAGGTAAAAGTTTTTAGGATACCCCTAAAGTTTTGTTCTGGTTCCGCCACTGGTATAATGCTTAACCATTCAGAGACAAATGTCTGAATCATTCAGACATCTGCTTGATAAATAAAAAGTCTGAACCATTAAATATTAAACCAACAAGAGGTTTGAACCATTAAAAGTTAAACAAACACTCCCTTAAAATGATTGGTGTACTTTCAAATTTGTGTAACTTGCTAGTTTTTAGCAGTCAGTTTCATGTTTAGGCTATGAGGTGTGGATGGAGCCCCCTTGGGCTTTATCATGCCAACTAGGATCCAAGTCATCGCCATGTCAGCATGGGGGCTTTATCATGACCCTCTTTAATTTGGAGGGTGTGGATGGAGCCCCGTGTCATGATTAAGTAATTATTTATTTAAATATTTATTTTTTTAAATTAAATGGCAATTTTAATAACTACAAAATTAAAAATAAAAACATAATTTCATTAAAAAAAACTACAAAGTCATAAAAAAAATAACATACTAGAAAAAAAAAGACAACATACTTAAAAAAAAAAACTACATATATTTGGCCCGAATTTGTGTCTTACGAGCCTCCAAAATGACTCGGTCCTCCTCTGGTGGATGTGACAGATCCCTTGCGAGAAAGTCCATGTCTCTCGCAATTTGTTTCTCCATTCTCATTTCATGGTCTTTTTCCCTAATGGAGATTATTTGCTTGAGATCTGCCTGGAACTCGCTAATCTTTGACGGACCATCTGATTTAGTAGACTTTCCACGTGCCTTGGCTTTACTTTTATCTCTACCAGTTGGACAAGGCAGCTCTTTTGGTTCTTCAAACTCGTCAGCATCCTCGTTTAGATTAATTACTGTACGAGCATCGGACCCAGAAGGTTCGGTGGTGGATGTCGATTTGGACCGTTTGGATCTAGGGCGGGTTGGGTCGAACGGTGGCACAAGGTGCCACTTTGGAGATTTGCGAAGAAGCTCCCATGTGGTTACCAACGTAAACATATGCCCATGGTTCATTCTATACTCGTTGTGGGCTTCAGTCAAGACATCGACGTCGCTCGCACCACTTCTCCTTCGAGTGTTATTGACGAGGTTATTGTATATGTTGTTGAAGTTGCTAACCTTCGTCCTCAAAGCACCCCACTTTCCCGAAAAAGAGTCGGGGGTTCGATACACGCCACGACCCATTGCGGCGAAAAACTTATCGCGTATACGACCCCAAAATACCTTTATGTCTTGGTCGTCTCCTAAAAAAATATTATTTACAAAAGCATAAAAAATATTATTTTCACAAGCATAAAAAATATTATTTACAAAAGCATAAAAAAATTATTTACCAACAATCTCGTCTTCCGACACGTCGAGCCAAGCTTTTGCCAACTCGAACTCTTCCTTAGGCGACCAAAATTATACCTTTTTAGTGGCACGTTTTTCGGTCTCATCCTTCTTTTTATGGCTTCTTTTTTTATAGAAGAGGATTCGACTTGGGTTTCGGGAACTAATTCGGTTTCGCTTGTGTCTTGGGCGGGTATGTTTGGTGGTGGCATGTTTGGGGAAAAAAAGGGGGTTGAGAATAATACCCGAAATATGGAGGCATCGGTTGAGTGGTGGGATGAGGAGAAGTTGGTGGCATTGAAAAATATCCAACCTCCCCCGTACGCGGGTCTCGGCGATATTTTGCCAAAACGGACTGGTCGGATCCCATGGGTTGTTTGGGTTGTTGGGAAGTTTTAAAAAATATGAAGAGAGTTGTATTAAAAGTGAGGTAGAAAGTGAGAGGAATGATTTAAAAAGTGAGGTAGAAAGTGGGTATTTATAGTGTTAATTTATAAATAAAATAAAAAGTAATTTTTTTTTAAATTTTTGACCGTTTTCAACGGTCCAAAACATAAATGCTTCTCGGTCCTTGTGTGTTGCCGCTCGTTACCATCTTGGCGATGGTTGTATAGCGCCCCGGCATAGCGCCGGGGGTGTGGACTATGGCGGGGGTGGGGCGCTATAGTGTGTCAGCTGGGTTGGGTGGCGCCCCCACACCCTCCAGCCTTATAAAAGTTGTTTTTTCGAAATATAAGTCTCACATAAACTTCTTTGCCTCTCAAACACTTCTCACATATCTGCAACACCCATAAACTTATACCGAAAATTCAACCATCTCAAATACATAATTAACTTTTCTACATTATCATCAAACCTACATTTATTTTCCACAACTAAAATATTTATTATAACAAATTATTTACTTTTTAGTTTCGCTTGACCAACTCTAATAAATTACATTTAAATGTTGCATACCTAAAAGTTTTTTTTTTTTGAAAAGCAACTTTCATTGAAACACAAAACCAAAACCGGCTAGCTATTACCAATGCGGAAATACTGGCCGGCTGTCACGGCCCCCGGCCCGGTTTGACCCGTTCCAGGAGCCGCGGGACAGAAAATCCCATGGTATTTAATTAATTTGGCAGCGGAATAATTAACAGGATCGTTTAAAATTTGAAAATGCCCGATTACTTTATTTCATAATTAGGGACAAACCCCGTAATTTACAATAAGGAAAGTTCACTAAGAACCCCTATTTTATAAAAACATGTTTCTTTATTTTTATTAAGCCACTTCTTCAAGCTTGTAGTGCTCCATGACACTTTTCCTGGATCACAGCAGATCATCTGAAACATGTTTTAAAAAGGTTTTATCAGCAAGGAAATACTGGCGAGTCACTCAAGTTGCACAAAACGACACATTGTTATAATATACAGTATTAAGGGTGATTACATTGTTTATATCAACCAATTACCCAACGGTATTTGTCACTCGACCTTTTTCTGTGACTATGGTCATATCACCCATTGGCTAACCCGTTGTCCAATGGTGACGGTTATCAAGTAATGTATACAAAACCTCACATACCGGCTATAATTGAAGACTACAAAAACTTAATCCCTGTAATTATAACTTTGAAATAAATAGGGTATTGGAAAGTAATTTGATAAAAGAAAATGACTCACATTGCAGATTTAAACGGGCAGAGTTTAGCCTACTGATTAGCCTTGTAACCTAATTTAAATAACAATGCACACGAACTAGGTCAGTAACTAATTCATCATTTACGATAACTCACGAGATTAAAACCCTCACAACGAATGACAAAGTGCAATACTTAAACATCCATCGAATTCACGACAAACGACAAAGTATAGCCCTAATGTGGGCAGCACTTAAACATCCATCGGACAGTTTCAATCGATCGGACATTGAATCGTAGCAGCGATCGAGTTAATACCCTGTATCGTAGCAGCGCTTCACTACTGTGAATATGATTTTCGACTTTTGAGCAGTATTCTTCGTGTTTTTGATTGAAATTTCGACACCAGTGAACTGCTCGTGGCCAAACCTATTTATAGCAAAAATTTGAGTCTTACGCGGCCCGCGTAAGCCTTAACAGGCTCTTACGCGGCCCGCGAGAGCCCCCTAACCGTAGACTAGGGCTAGCGTGTCATCGGTAGGCCTGCCACGTGGCTGCCACGTGGCCTGTTCGCTGATCTGGAGTTTTTATGAGTTGTCGCGGCCCGCGTAACCTTACCTTAAGGTTTACACGGCCCGAGTGAAACCATAAAATCTGTTTTTCTTGATTTTTGTTATGGATTAGGGTTTCAGGGGTCCGGGTTTTTACTTACGGTTCGTTTTGGGACATTTTTGAAGGTCCTTACATCCTCCCCACCTTATTTAAAATCTCGTCCTCGAGATTTACTGCAATAAGTGAGGATACTTTCGCTTCATCTCCGATTCTAGCTCCCAAGTGTATTCAGGTCCTCTCTTTGAATCCCACTTGACTTTGACCAGCACTAGTCGCTTGTGCTTGAGAAACTTGATCTTTCTGTCTTCTATTTGAAGTGGTCTTTCAACAAACTTTAGCTTTTCATTGACCTCTATGTCTTGAAGAGGTACTACCAAGGATTCGTCAGATAGACATTTCTTGAGATTGGATACATGAAACACGTCATGTACTCCAGCTAGCTCCTCTGGTAGTTGTAAGCGATAAGCAACTGGTCCTATTCGCCGAGTTACTGGGAATGGTCCTACGTACCTTGGACTTAGCTTTCCTTTCTTACCGAACTGAACTACTCCTTTCCAAGGAGAAACTTTTAAGAGTACCTTGTCTCCAACTTGAAATTCTAGTGGCTTGCGTCGATTATCAGCATAACTTTTCTGCCGATCTCGAGCCGTTTTCAGTCTTTCCTTGATTTGAGTGATCTTGTCAGTAGTTTCTTGTACTATTTCAGGACCTGATAATTGACTCTCTCCTATCTCTGCCCAACAAACTGGAGTTCTACACTTGCGTCCATACAGTGCTTCAAATGGGGCAGCTTCAATGCTTGAATGGTAACTATTGTTATAGGAGAATTCGATTAAGGGTAGGTGGTCATCCCAGTTTCCACCAAAATCTATCACACATGCCCTTAGCATGTCCTCCAGGGTTTGGATCGTCCTTTCACTCTGTCCGTCTGTCTGAGGATGGTATGCAGTACTTAGATTTAGTCGGGTTCCCATGGCTTCTTGGAAACTTGTCAAAAAATGGGAAGTGAAACGACTATCTCTATCCGATACAATGGAGAGTGGAACTCCATGTAAGGATACTACCTCGTCTACATACAACTTTGCTAACCTTTCCATGCTAAAGGTTTCTTTCATAGGTAGAAAATGAGCTGATTTGGTTAATCGATCCACAATTATCCAAATCGCGTCATTACCTTTTCTAGTTTTGGGTAACTTAGTAACAAAGTCCATGGTTATAAGTTCCCATTTCCATACCGGCATTTCTAATTGTTGTAGTAGACCTGAGGGTTTCTGGTGTTCTGCCTTAACTTGTGAACAAGTAAGACATTCAGAAACATATCTAGCTATATCCTTTTTCATTCCTATCCACCAGAAGTTATTTCTTAAATCTTGGTACATCTTATTGTTACCAGGATGCATGGTATACCTAGATTTATGGGCTTCCTCTAAAATCTTATTTCTTAATTCTCCCTGCTTAGGTACCCAAATTCGTTTCTTATGGAATCTCCAAATTCCATCACTTCCTTGTTCTAATTCCTTTATTCTTCCCTTCATTCCTTCAGCATCATCCTTGATTGTTGTTTCTTGAATGTTTTTCAGTTGTTCCATTAAGTCTAATTGTAAACTTAATCTAAGAGCACGAACTCGTCGTTGTTTCTCATGATACTTACTACTTAAAGCATCAGCAACTACGTTTGCTTTTCCTTCGTGATATTGAATATCACAGTCGTAGTCACTTAGGATTTCCATCCATCTCCTTTGTCTCATGTTTAATTCTTTTTGCCCAAATATGTATCTTAAGCTTTTATGGTCTGTATAGACAGTAAACTTACTTCCATACAAATAGTGCCTCCAAATCTTAAGGGCAAAAATTATGGCTCCTAACTCTAAGTCATGTGTCGTATAATTTTCTTCGTGCTTCTTTAATTGTCTTGAGGCATACGCAATTACCTTCTTGCGTTGCATTAGCACACATCCTAATCCTAGCTTAGAAGCATCACAGTAGACTTCAAAATCTTCTGTTCCTTCTGGTAAGGCAAGAATTAGAGCGTTTGTTAACTTTTGCTTCAAAATCCTAAAGGCCTCTTCTTGCCTAGATCCCCATTCAAACTTAACCGATTTACAGGTTAGCTTAGTTAAGGGTATAACTATTTTGGAAAATCCTTAATAAATCGTCTATAATATCCAGCTAATCCTAGAAAACTCTTAATTTCCATAGCTGATTGCGGGACCTTCCATTTGGTGATTGCTTCTATCTTAGCAGGATCTACGTGAATACCTTCGTGATTCACCATGTGTCCTAAAAATTGTACCTCTTGCAGCCAAAATTCACACTTTGAGAATTTGGCGTAAAGCTTTTCATTTCTTAACAAAGTTAAGAGTGCATGCAGGTGCTCACAATGTTCTTCCTGGTTTTTGGAATAAATAAGTATATCGTCGATGAAGACAATTACAAAATTATCCAAATACGGTTTACAGATTCTATTCATCATATCCATAAATGCTGCCGGAGCATTTGTTAGTCCGAAAGGCATAACTGTAAACTCGTAGTGACCATACCTAGTTCTAAAAGCGGTTTTAGGTATGTCTTCTTCTTGTACCTTCAATTGATGATATCCGGAGCGTAAATCTATCTTAGAAAAATATCTAGCTCCTTGAAGTTGATCAAAGAGATCATCAATCCTAGGTAATGGGTATCGATTCTTAATTGTAACCTTATTCAGTTCCCTATAATCGATACACATCCGCATCGAACCATCCTTCTTTTTCACAAACAACACCGGAGCTCCCCAAGGGGAGGAACTAGGTTGTACAAATCCTTTGCTTAGTAATTCATCTAACTGCTTTTTCAATTCTAGCATTTCTGTGGGTGCTAACCGATAAGGTGCCTTAGCTATTGGTGTAGTTCCAGGAATTAGATGAATTCTAAATTCTACTTCCCTATTGGGTGGTAATCCAGGTAGTTCTTCCGGAAAGACATCCGGGTATTCTGATACTACCAGAATTTCTTTAAGTTCCTTATCTTTCGCGTTAATGATTGCTGAAATCATATACACTATTTCTTGTTTTCTTGAATAACTGGCCAATTTCATTACTGAAATGAATTTTAGTGGCTTTCGTGGCTTATCTCCTGTAATCACCACTAATTCTCCTGTAGGTGTATGTATTTCTATGGAATTCTTATCACAAAGAATTCGAGCATGGTTGGCTACTAACCAATCCATTCCTAACACAATATCGAATCCGGCTAAATTCATAGGTAACAGGTTTGCAGAAAATTTATGACCTAAGAGTTCTATCTTTCCTTCTTGCAAAACCTTATCTATGTTAACAGAATTTCCATCTGCCGTTTCTACCGTAAAAATTTATCTAAGTTTGGTTAAAGGTAGGTTAAGAGCTTGGCATAATGAAGTATTTATAAACTTTGGTTTGCACCAGAGTCAAATAATACTTTCGCATAAACGTTGTGAACTAAGAACGTACCAGTTATCACGTCAGGGATTAGCTCTGCTTCCTGAGTAGTCAACTGGAAGGCTCTTGCGTTTTTCTTGGTAGTTCCTTCTGCAGGTTTAGCCTTGTTATCTGCTGGTTTAACCAACTTAGGGCATTCTGGTTTGAAATGCCCAGCTTCTCCACAGTTATAGCAGACCCTTGTTTTCTTTCTGCAATCTTCTTCACGATGTCCTACAGTTTTGCAGAAGTTGTAGGTTTCATTACATTTTCCAAAATGTTTCTTTCTACAGTTTCTACAGAACGGCGAAGTGGAAGATTGCCCAGTTCCTCTTTTCTTGAAATTGTTATTATTACCCACACGAAATCCTTGGGTAATTTTATGAGCCAATTCCTTCTTCCTATTTTCTTCTCGCGTACGCACCAGTCCGTCTGTCAAAGTGTTGGCTAATTCTACCGCATCATCGATCGTGCGAGGTCTCGCAGCTTTGACAATATCACGGATCTCGCTAATTGAACCCCAAATGTCGCGAGAAATAAGTACCGGCTCTGGCGAAGCCAGAGTAGGCACTATTCGAGCATATTCGAAAAACTTCGAAGTATACCCTCGGCAATTAACATCCACCATTCGGTGGCTCAGGAATTTGTTCGCCATCTGCTCCTTTTCATATTCTGGGCAGAATTTTCTTTCCACCAGACGCTTAAACTCCTCCCAACTCATGGCATAGGCCATGTCACTTCCCTTGGCTTGTAATACCGTATTCCACCATTCTAATGCTTCTTCCTTAAAAAGATGCGACGCGTACATGACCTTGTCTTCCTCTGCACATTTACTTATTTTAATCACCGCCTCGGTTTTCTCTAACCAACGCAGTGCAGCAGTCGCCCCTTCGTTGCCTGCAAATTCAACCGGTTTACAGGCAAGAAACTCCTTATAAGTGCAACTAGGCGTTGCAGCTTTCATTTTCTTAAGGAGTGGGGCTTGCATCCCATCATTATTATTATTAGTATGGTTGCCGCCTCCGTTTACACTATTACTAAAATTGTCGCCGTGTGTACGTTTGCTAGGAATAATTTGTTGAGGTTCAACTGGATTTCGGGCAGCAGCAAGGATTGCTGGAATAGCATTGGCTATTCCCTGAGCAACGATATTCTCGATATCTTGCCTATTCAGAAATTGATCTTCATGGTTTTGTTCAGATTGGTTAACTTCGTTAACGGGATCATTACCAGCGTGTTCCATCTGGTAATTAATTTATATAAGTGATTAGCATACAAATAATTAACAACCAGACATAACAAATAATCGCATATAATTACATCAACATGTATAGCCAAAATTGACGATTTTCGACGTTCGATATTTTATATATTATAATAGGCATTCGTACACACTGGTTATTTTACAAAAGTTTTATTTTTAAGTTATTTCACATAATTATATTTTATTGCTGTTATTATTATTAAACACATATTCTCACAACCACACAACCACAGTCATCTTGGCACTTCAGAAACGACGCTCCCTCTCGTCGTACTTCCAAGATATCCTTTCCCCTACTTCCCTAATTCGGTTCCCTGCATCAATCAGCTCCTCACCATAATGACGGAGTTCCGCCAAGTTTTCTGAGCTCATAGGTGGGTGTAGTGGAGGTTCAGGGTCAATTTGAGGGAAAAAGGTATTAGGGTTGTTTAGGAGATTTTGAAACTGCCAGTCGGTGGTCCACCACTCTTCTAGTTCTGCTGGTAGAGGTTGGGAGTGGATAATGGGATCTGGGATATCAGGCTCTAGATCAACTGGAAGTTGTGCTTCCGCTGGGTAATTATAAAGGTTTTCACCGGCAGGTCCGATGAGGTCACTAAGTGCGAGTTTATGATCCAGCTCCTCCGAGGGTGACATTTCCTGGTCTTGCCTGGAACTTTCCCCAATCTCTATTCCCTTGCCTTTATCTTTCCATTTATAGAAAGTTTTGTTCGTATTTCTATTTTTTGAAACCTTGTATTCTCGTAATCGTTCTTCTTTGTAATAATTGTAAAACCGAGGCTTGGATCATTAATGAAACTCGTATTTTGTTACAAATATGTTATACACACTCTATATATGCTCGTATGTTCAATTTTGTAAATCAATTGATGATTAATCATCATTCTTGGGAACTAAGTGCTAAACTTGCAATTATTTAAACTCGTGTTATCCATACTCTATACATGTTTGTACGCTTAAATTGAGAAAAAAATCGCTATTTATTTGAGGTGTTTGTAAACCTATGATGAACTATTACACTCGTGACATTTATGTTTTATTCGAAACTTATACTTAATCATATTCAATTGGACACTTACACAACTTTTGGAACATGTTACTTATACCTTAGAACCTTAAAATAATCCCAAAACCCTTAACTTTTAACTTGGGGACGAGTTACAAAATGAAACAACAAAAATAAAATTTTTTTTGATCTCTGACCATGGCTTGCGCACCACAGGCAAGAACCCTTACGGTGCGCAAGGGTGTCTGGGCGGACAGAAAACACAGCAGCCGCGAAAATGCACGAAATCCCAACATCCAACCTCACCCAATCAGCTCTAATCCACCTCTAATCACCTCCAATCATACTCAACCTCTTCCCCTATAAATACAACCCTTCTCCAAGCCATTTTACACTTTCACAACTCTCTAATCTTCTCTAAATCACTCTCAAGTTCTTGCAAATTTCAGAAATTCGGGCAGATTCATACTCTTGTACTAAAGTGAGTATAACTTGCTCATTTCTCAACCAAATCACTTGATTCTTCTTCCTACTTGCTTGGATAATCATAGGGTTTGATTCCTTGATCTCTCCTTGGAGAAATAAGATCTGGAATTGCCCTAAAAATGTCCATAAACTTTCTGTTATGTTTTAAGCTCTTTCAAAACTTGTTTAAACTTATCAAACTTGAGTTTTCTCATCTCAAACCTATGTCCTAATGCTCATAATCAAATGAATGATTAGTTGGGCTTAAAAACAAGGTTGAGACACTTCAAATCAGAGGATTAAACCTCATAAACTTTCTGTTTTGTTAGGGTATTTAACCCACAAATCATGTCAAGCTTAGATCTTGATGAATGAGTGATTATGGAACAACTTGGGTTGTCCTACATACAATCCTCACATGATTTGATGATTTCTCTTAGCTTAGTTCATTTACATACTTGTATTAATCATAGTTCTTGACCCTCCTTGGTTGTTTTTACATCAAGTGAAGTGGTGAACATTCAAGGGGTTCCTAAATGGAAGCTTATCCTTCCTACCCCATACATGACATCCATGATAACTCGAGGTGCCTAAATGAAGATCCTAATCTTCTACCTCCTACATGAATTATTGGACTAAATAATATGTAACCTAGATATATATGTATATACTCATTCGAACCTTTAATATTGAACTTGTGTTTATATGTTAAAGTAGTAGAATATCATCTAAGACTTAGAACTTTGATATGATTCTAATGGGTGTACTACCCATAAAATACAATATAACCCTAGTGGTTACATAGTGTCATATAAGAGTATAAGTTAAAGATGATTATTTTTATATTGTACTTTATGCTATGTTAAATCCAAATCCATAATCTTCCGTTAAACGCCAAACTCACACACCTATGTTTCCTCGTGTAGAAGGACTAGGTGCTCCAAACTAATCCATCCACCAACTCACTCGCGGGATTTCAAGTAGGAAAGCTTGCAACCACCGTGAGTATACTCGATCCCTTTTTCCCCTTTTACACTTTGGGATGCAACATGTATAATTAGCAAACAACTTTTAAACTAAACATACTCAATCCTTGATCAAGCATGAAACTAATGTGACTTACTTGCTATTCTCGTATGCTATGTGAACGATTTGGAATGTTATATGCTCATTAACTTTGCTCGCCCACCTTAACAATTATAGCGCTATAGGATTAACGCCCCGCCCGCTATTCTATTGGGTATTGTTAAGTTAAACATTACCACCCCGCTAAACTATTGGGATTAGGCTATTTTATGCGTTGTATTCTAGGGTTTGATCATATTGTACGCCAAAATTGCATACTAGTAATCACATATTATGAATCATGTTGGATTTGAGTTTTTATTCTATTATGCTATGTAAACAAACTTGTATACTCGCCATTGCTTTTGCATTGAAACTCTATTTTAATACATGTTGCAGGTTGATTATTGAACTATGGATGAATGATGAAACGAGTTTAGGGTGGACTAGATACACACCTTTAATCTATTTATCTTTTGATGTTATGTTGAATTTGAACAATGTTGTTATTTCCATTTTAAATGTTGTATGACAATTTAGTTCTTGCAATGAAATTTGAATTTAATTAAATATTGTCACATAGTGTTATGAAGTCTCTTGCAATCTATACACACTTCGTCTCATCCCGATGTTTCCGCCATCGGTTGGGGTGTGACATCTCCGTCTTTATAACTTTCCGTGTTGCTGGTTTACTCCTGCGCACACGCCTCCAGGCCACAATTCTTCTTCTCTTCTTTGGCTTGGGTTTCTCCGGAGGTTGGTCTTGAAATTCCATAGGTTCCTCCATGTCGGCACAATAACCGGTAAAGTCTCTGGAAACTTCCACATTAACAGAATATAGATTGAGATTCTGAAGAGCTTCAGACAATTCATTCATGCTGTTTAGCAGATATGAAGAAACACACAAAATTCTAAGTTAAAAGTTTGTAACTTGAATTTTCACATAATCACATAATGACAATCAGAAAAATTAAGTATTAATAAAAAGGCGAAATATTACGACTTCATATATATATTACAATTTACAACTGAAATTCGAAATATACTAGTGGTTATGCATCCGTAAATTATTTTAGTCTAGCTAGGTTATGGGAGTGTTATGCTCCATATGCATTAAAGTTTATTCTGTCTCTTTCTTTTGCTAGGTTGTTATCTACTGGATGAAGTTCTTTTAAAGTTTCTAGCTCGTAGGTGACATAGGTGCTGGTACTGGTTTGGCGATTCAACTATAAGTTAACATTTACTGCTGTAGTGGCTAACATGTAGAGATTTTCCCATTGTTCATCTAATTCATCTTCCCATGGTGGGGTATTACCTGTTTCCTGAGTCTCCTAATTAATTATTATTCCTTTTGTTTGTGACTTCCTTATTTTCTCTTGACTTTTCCTAATAATCCAACTTCTTTTCTTAATGGTAAGTGGTTTCTCAAACTGGGCCTTACGAACAAATATTCCTTCCTCAGTATCTGCCGAGTATCTTGAGAAATTTGCTTGGAATGAGGTTCCTTTATCTTTTGGTGAACTATCTAATTGACGATAGATGTCCGAAATTCTTTGCTTACCCATACTGTAACTAACAAATAGTCAAATAACACAAAAATATCTAATCACAAAATAATAATCAGAAAATTAAGTATTTCTAAATACTTAATTGGCTTAAATCAGTGGCTCTGATACCACCTTTTTCTGTCACGGCCCCGGCCCGGTTTGACCCGGTCCAGGAGCCGCGGGACAGAAAATCCCGTGGTATTTAATTAATTTGGCAGCGGAATAATTAACAGAATCGTTTAAAATTTGAAAATGCCCGATTACTTTATTTCATAATTAGGGACAAACCCCGTAATTTACAATAAGGGAAGTTCACTAAGAAACCCTATTTTATAAAAACATGTTTCTTTATTTTTATTAAGCCACTTCTTCAAGCTTGTAGTGCTCCATGGCACTTTTCCTGGATCACAGCAGATCACCTGAAACATGTTTTAAAAAGGTTTTATCAGCAAGGAAATACTGGCGAGTCACTCAAGTTGCACAAAACGACACATTGTTATAATATACAGTATTAAGGGTGATTACATTGTTTATATCAACCAATTACCCAACGGTATTTGTCACTCGACCTTTTTCTGTGACTATGGTCATATCACCCATTGGCTAACCCGTTGTCCAATGGTGACGGTTATCAAGTAATGTATACAAAACCCCACATACTGGCTGTAATTGAAGACTACAAAAACTTAATCCCTGTAATTATAACTTTGAAATAAATAGGGTATTGGAAAGTAATTTGATAAAAGAGAATGACTCACATTGCAGATTTAAACGGGCAGAGTTTAGCCTACTGATTAGCCTTGTAACCTAATTTAAATAACAATGCACACGAACTAGGTCAGTAACTAATTCATCATTTACGATAACTCACGAGATTAAAACCCTCACAACGAATGACAAAGTGCAATACTTAAACATCCATCGAATTCACGACAAACGACAAAGTATAGCCCTAATGTGGGCAGCACTTAAACATCCATCGGACAGTTTCAATCGATCGGACATTGAATCGTAGCAGCGATCGAGTTAATACCCTGTATCGTAGCAGCGCTTCACTACTGTGAATATGATTTTCGACTTTTGAGCAGTATTCTTCGTGTTTTTGGCCAAACCTATTTATAGCAAAATTTTGAGTCTTACGCGGCCCGCGTAAGCCTTAACAGGCTCTTACGCGGCCCGCAAGAGCCCCCTAACCGTAGACTAGGGCTAGCGTGTCATCGGTAGGCCTGCCACGTGGCCTGTTCACTGATCCGGAGTTTTTATGAGTTGTCGCGGCCCGCGTAACCTTACCTTAATGTTTACGCGGCCCGCGTGAAACCATAAAATCTGTTTTTCTTGATTTTTGTTATGGATTAGGGTTTCATGGGTTCGGGTTTTTACTTATGGTTCGTTTTGGGACATTTTTGAAGGTCGTTAGGCAACCTAAAATATATACACCAAATCATTTAATATATTTTATAATTATATGTTACATAAGTTAAATCATTAATTAAATTATTACAAAACCGTTGATTGAAAAATCTAATTAAACCATTTGACAAATATAAAAAAAAAGTTTGTAGTTCATATTTTTTTATGAATTTTTAGCTTTTAAATTTTATAAACTGATATGATAAAAGTTGAAAACATATATGTATTTTTCTATATATTAATAAATTTATTTTATGAATTCGAATATATATATATATATATATATATATATATATATATATATATATATATATATATATATATATATAAACACATATATTTATTATTATAGTTCACACAAAAATTAAAAAGTAAAATAAAAAATGAGTTGACCCACACAAACTCATATGTGGGCGTCCATCCCACAAACGTCTCCCTCCAAAACAACTCACACACGTAGAGGTGCAACAAAGGCTGTTCTTTTTAATCCGTACCCGAAAAATGACCTGAATTCGAAGTTATCCGAACTCAAATTAGAGAATAACCGAAAAACCTGACACCAAACCCGACCAACCTGAACCTTAAATGGGTCGGTTATCAGGTTATTTTTTCCCAACTAAAAATCGAACAACCTGACCCGAATAACCTGAAACTTTGTCTTTTTTTATAGATGTGATTTGATTTGGAGTGTTTTGTATTTAAAACATTAAGTTTTGAGACTTTTAAATATTATTTGTGATGATATTTCATACCATATTATTAAATGGTGTTTGAATTGTGATGATATTTTCTTAAAAACATGATATATTTGATGATATTTTCTGAAATTTTTTTTTTTTTTTTTTCATTTTACATCTAATCACGAAAACCGAACAACCCGAGCCGAACTAACCCGAACCCGAATAACTCATATCTGAACAACCCGAACTTTAAATGGATCGGTTATCGGGTCACTTTTTCCTAGCAAAAAACGCGAACCGAAAAACCCGAAACCCGAAAATATAAACCGAAGAACACCCCTAGGCGCAACGCAGCTAGTGTTTAAGGATGATACCTTAGTATATCCTATGCGACCAAGAACCCCATTGCCAACACACTCAAAAACGTTTTTTTTAATGACCAACAAAACACATTTAATTAGGGCTGTAAACGAACCGAACGAACACGAACAAGTCCTTGTTCGTGTTCGTTTGTTAAAAAATATATGTGTTCGCGAACCGTTCACGAACACTTATCGAACTGGATTTTATGTTTGTGTTCGTTTGTTAAGGAAATGAACTTGTTCGTGTTCGTTTGTTAATTTTAGGCAACGAACGTTGACGAACACAAATGAGCACAAACTAATGTTCATGAACACAAATGGAAACAAACGAACACAAACAATCGTTCATGAACATAATATATAATACACTGACACTTATTAGATATTTAATTTGTCAGAATTTTGATATATTTAAATAAATATAAAAACTAAAAACACTAATGAACAATCGAACACAAGCGAACACGTTACCGAACGTTCATGAACATAAACGAACAAACGCAACCTCTGTTCATGTTTGTTCATTTAACTAAATGAACGGAATTTCTTGTTCGTGTTCGTTTGTTTAATAAACAAACGAACACAAACGAACTTCCCGCCGAACGGTTCACGAACTGTTCGCCGAACGTTTTGTTCGTTTACAACCCTACATTTAATACTAGGTAGTGGTTCACTCATTTGTGTTTTACACATCTTGTGATTAACCCTCACTTATCAAGAATTTATTAGGGCGTGTATGGTCTATGTACTAGGCCTCAATGATAGGCCAAAAATTGGTCAAGCAGCAACTTGTCTAATACGGTCTATATGTTAGGCTTTGGCGTAGACCAAGAGTTGGTAAATTCGTGTTAAAATATTTACGACTTTATATATATCTTATTATTATAATGCAACATTATTACCAAGTATCTATGTCTTTGTTGGACCCTAAAAGGGACCACGATTATAATGGTCACGATGTGTAATGTTGTAAAAGAAGAAGAGTAGTTGGATGTCTTTAAACTAGACCTAGGTTGGTGGCTTTACAAGCGAGCTTTCCTATAGGTTAAGGGAATGATATAACCTTAACCGGAGCCCTTCCATTTTAATTTTTTGAAAATAATTTGTAAATTTAATAAAAAAACCCACAGGTAGCCTTAGCTAGGAGCCGAGTCTTTTCAATTAAGTTCACCATACCACTTGCCAATAACCTAATTATAATTCATTCTAAATGGATTCGAAAACCCAAAACAATACTTCTTATGATCTTGATATTCTCCACTCATTTCAATTAGTTGTCTTTATTTTCTCGTTTTATATTTAGTCTAGTCAAAGAAACAAGCAAAAGATAATTAATTAATTAGTTGGTAATTAAAAGTTGAGTAGTAAAAGTCGTGTCTTTAAGGTTCAATACTTGATTCTTACATAAACTTGACTACGAATGATAGTTACACTTGTCTTTTGCGTGTGTTTAGTCTAAGTAATAACCATTTCTAATAAATTTAAAATGAGATAATCGTCTTCCAAAGTTATTGAATTAACTACTAGTTAACCAAATGCAACAATGTGCGTAAGCAGACAAGAATATTCGCAAAAAAGGCCCCTGTAAATTTCCTGACAGACCCTCTTGAAGGAAGGTTCACTTTCGGCCAACGGATGTTCTTGTGTTTGGTTGGGCAGGTGGGAAACATGCTTGTGTGGACCTTACCGGGGTGTCATCCCTTGTTGAGCTCGGGGAAATTCGTTTCGTGGCTGGCCAGGTGGCGTCGAAGACAGAATCATGGAAAGTTGCCAAACATGAAAAAGCCTGTGGTGAGAATCAACATGTTGTCGTTGCCTTTGACACTTTTGGTTCTCATGCTCCTGGAGATGTCGATTTCCTGGATAGAGTGTGGAAGGTCGGGCACAACAATTTCTCGACGTCAAGGAACTAGGGATTTCTTTTCGATAGAATTGGATTTGCTATTCAAAAGGGGGTTACGGCACAACTTTTTACCCGTATACCTACTATTCTCATTTACTATTCTCATTTAGGTCATGTTTATGAAATGGTAAAGAATCATTAGTACAAAAAAAGAATAAGATGCGTTTAAATGTTTTTGGTTTAGAACATAGGACTCTAATATTTCATCTACTTGTCGTAACTTTACTAATTTATATATGAATGCGTATAATATAAGTAGAAAAAAGCACATGAAAAGAGTGATTTTTTTTTTTGTTAAAAAGATGAATGAAAATATTTGTAAAAGAATACATCATTTCTTGTCTCTCTCCCTAGTGTATATTCTCTTTTTGTTTTTTTCTTTTGGAATAATAATTTTTTACAAAGACTTGATATGTAATATGCCGAAAGTGTATTCCCCTTTCAACGACCCCTTATGGCCTCCTATGTTGATAACCATGGGGCCAAAGTTGATCAATATTCATATTAATATTATGTTTTAAATGTATATATACTTTAAACACGTTTATCAACAAGAAATATCTTTTTATCTGCCACAATTATGAACAACTTTTAATCTTACAAATATTACAATCATAAATAAGCAACAAATATATATAGACATACATAAGAGATCAATATATATTATCGGTTTTTTACTTATACAACGAAAACTGATGATCGATATTGCATATGTGCATCAAGTTAGCCAATCCTCACAACAATCCCCAACTATGATGAGACCCATCACAAATCATTCACTATTACAATAATAGTGCTCATAATACAATAACATAACAAGGATTTGAAAATTGGAAGTTGTAGCATAACTCTTCTTTTTTTGCTATTTAATCTTGATTCTCACTTTAATTTGATGTTAGAATCACAATGGAACTAGGGAGATCTATTTTAGATATGTATTTGAAATGTTTAGAGAAAAAAAGGTGAGCTAGAATGGGAGTTGAGGGTTCTATATATAGGCACGACACAAAAAAAACAAAGTAGGGAGACTCTGGACACTTAACGGTCGATCCCATGGTCGATCCATCGACCTAGGGTCAATAGAATTTCCCCTTTTCATTGTTTGTGTTGTGAATGTTATGTATTGTTTCATCAATACTTTTTAACTAGTTGAATCTAAAAGAATATTACATTTGAATTTAAAACAATATTACATTTGACTTTGTGAATTTGAAAGGTACTAAACATAAAAATGGCAATTTTGCTTTTGTGATTTGTTAGCGGTTTAAAATTCTTTTCTTACATTTGACTTTGTGAATTTGAAAGGTATTAAACACAAAAATGGCAATTTTACTTTTGTGATTTGTTAGCGGTTTAAAATCCTTTTCTAAAGTGTTTGTCTTTAAATTATTTTAATTAACTTTGTGTCTTTAAATTATTTTAATTAACTAGGTGGATTTATTTTGAAATCATACCAAGCTTAGTAAGCTAGATTCACCAACTTAGAATTCAAATTAATTCAAAAACACATTTTTATAAATTTGTAAGACTTATTAATAAATTTAAAGTTTTCTGAAACTCCTTTAGAAAATCATTGTTGTTTTATAAAATGATATCTTTATAAACTTTTTTAGATTGTATGAAAACCATTTAAAGGCCTTTCTTAATTCCTATGTGATTCGGTTGACGGTTTGACTTCGATCTTCACACGACTTAGTTTTCATACTTTGATCTTGTAAGCTCTCAATTTTATTATATTTGATGTGTGTGACCACTGATCTTCGTCCTACTGATTCATACGTGCCTTGTTCTTCATTATTCTTTCAATCAATTGATGAATGTGATTTTTGATCTTCAAGCTTTTATGATTCTAAACTCAATCTTCATCATTCCTCAATTCTCATCTAATTCATGTTTGTAACTCTTCATCTTCATTCTTGGTGATTACATTAAGTGTATAGGGACATGTATGTGATATATGCACGCCATTAATCATCAACATACTAACACAATTCGTTTAATTTAATCATATCACAACTATAAATCTTATGTCTCACAATTAACCACAATGAGTTTCACAATTAGCACTAAACTCATTTTTATCCTAACATATTTGTTGCTTCAAACTTATTTTGTGCACTTGTAGTTATTACAACATGTAATGTTCCATTAAGAGTCACACGTATAACAACCCTTCTAAAACCTTTTTAAACACCCTTAACGTTTCTATTATACCCCGAATAATCGTTAACGGGCCTAAAATACCTTTGTACTTATAAAAACCAAATAAAAACAATATTATAAGGCTCTCGTGGGGCGCGACACCCTTAGGTGTGCGAGTCGCGGGCCGCGACAAGGTGACACTAGGCCGAACCCTGGTCTGCCACATGTCCGGTTACGCATCAAGCCTATACCCTTGACTCGACTAAGTTAGATCCTACCCTACACCCTCGCGGGCCGCGAAGGAGACGGATGGGGGCGTCGCGGGCCGCGAGCGGCCTCTCGTCCAGCCCTATAAAAGGGGCGATCGAGCTCAGTTGTTCCTCGTTCATTTTCTAATTCTCTCTCAAATCTCTAGGCAAATATAACACTAGGGTATTATACCCCTAAAAAGCGAAGCTCTGCCTCGTTGTAAGTATTAAAACCCCCGATCACGTATTTGTTACCCTACCCGGTTGATCTAGCGCTCCGTAACGCTTGTCAAGGCTCTGCCTGACTCAGTTCGTTGGAGTTCTGTCTTGTGTTGTACGGCTAATGTGATTTAGGTTATCTTACTAACAACTGTGCAGTGTTTAAATTTTAATAACCATGAGAAACTCCAAAAAGCTATAATTTTATCTAAGCCAGCAATGTGAGTCATTCTTCTTTTTGTAAACCTTTTTGTGAATACATTCTCTTTTCTAAACCAATTATGTTTGCCAAACCTCAAATGTTTTAAAATTATAACTAACAGTGATTGAGTCTATGTATTCTACAATTACTGCCGGTATGTTGGGGTTTTGTATATATTATTTTAATCCGTTACTATTGGACAAAAAGTTAGCCAATGAGTAACATGACCCACAAGTCAGGTGTTGACAGTACTGAATGAGTAACTGTGTAGATATAAACATTGTAATCGTTCTCAATACTGTGAAATTATAAACTGTTTTGATTAAACTGGGATGCACTCACCAGTATTTCTTGCTAATAAAACCTTTTTAAAACGCGTTTCAGGTAACTTAATGTGAAACTAATAGAAGCCAGCTGGAGAGCACTGAATGCTTAAAGACGTGACTATAAAAGTTACCTAAATAAAAAGGAGATTTAATTTTTAATAAATTATGGTTTATCCCTACAAATGTATTGTAATTGAAAACTTGGGTTTTATCCCATTTACTTATTATATATATATATATATATATATAAAGTTTGGTGTTTTAACTTTGATAAACATTTCCTAACTAGGGTCCTGATGTCTCATTTCCGCTGCCAAATTAATAAACACCGATACCACCTGCTCTAAGTAATCCCGCGGCCGCCCGCTCCCGGGGCAAGGGTCGGGGGCTGCGACAAAAGGTGGTATCAGAGCTACAGCCACTGGTTTAAGCCAATAAAGTGTTCTGCTGACACTTAAATTTTAATCAATTGTGTTAGGAAATAATCTATGTGATTATGTGTAAATATGTATATTATTATTTAGTGTTATTTGACAATTTGTTAGTTTACAGTATGAGTGATCAAGATACATCCGACGCTTATCGTCGATTAGCTAATTCCCCAAAAGATGAAGGAACCTCATCTCAGCCAAATGTAAGACCCTTGGTCCGTTTTATACGATTATCATATAAAATCCGACTATAATAGTGTGATTTCGATTAAACATACACTTAAAATACGAGTTGTTAAAACATTTTAAACTTTAAAACATTTTAACTTAACATGTATAAATTCGCCATTTAAAATTACGACGAAACTTTTTTGTGGAAGCTTGAATTCTTTATGTGTTCGGTTCCTCATCGAGCGTGATCGTCCTCCGGTACATATAATATAACTACATTTCATAGAAACATGAAATGAGTTAGTTTCAGGGGGTTTATAACATGTATAAATCGACAAAAATGAATCAGTAGCTCAAACAACTGACTCAACCCACTGTTGCTGAGTTTTTAACCCATCGCGTGCCGCGACGGGGACTTGATTTGTTGTCGCGTGGCGCGACAAGCGTCGCGGGCCACGACCGTGATTGGCCTTGGCCCTCGCATGCCGTGAGGGCTATATTTCGACAGACAGTTTGTTAACAACTGCTGCATAATTCCAGCCAAACCATCTTTTATGAAAACGAGCATAACTTGCTCATTTTTTATCCGATTCGACTCACGTTTCTTTCTACGTGATCGAAATTTTATTCTCCATCACATGGAGTTAACATCCGACATTCGGATTAACAAAATTTGAGATTTTTAAGCCCCCGGCTTAGTATATTCTTATTAAGTTTTTGACCCATTCATGTATTTATCAAACGAACATGTTGTTTGATCCCAATTTCTTATGAACCTTATATTTACGATATTGTCTATCGTATTAGTTAAAAATCCCGGGTTTATATACATTCTTAAACCCGTTTTTAATTGAATGCTTATTTTGACCCGTTAAGAGTATTTTAAGCCTTTTTCCGCATAACCCATGCTCCTTACTTCTTAGCATCTTATGTCCACATTATTTATCAAGTAATCTTCCACCACAACTATAATTGGGGTGGATTTAATGTGGTGATCATTATATTCCGAGTTTTACCCCTCGGGTCGTTATTTTACGGCAAAGACTCCTATAGAGTCATTTGACCAAATATTTACATCTTTAGCTTTTGATACTTATTCTAAATATTTATTTAAACATAAAACTCGTTTCCGAACCCCCTTTAAGGGTCGTTCGCTCGATTTAGCTTACAAGGGCGTTTTGGTCCATTTTAGCCTTTCATTTATGATGAAGGTTTTTGAAAGCATGTTTGACCCACAATCCCTCTTTTTATCTATGATCTTGTGTTAGAAGTCATTAGGTTTTCAAAACACCATGACCATCATTTAAATCATTCGATTTACTTATTTAAAGTAACCGAAAGTTTATTAACTTCATTTAACTCTCAATGAACCTCTAGTTCCAATTGAGTAGCTAACCTGTTATACATACCTGGCTCGGATCAATATATTGACCCGTTTTAACCACCTTGCTTTAATAATCGCTACTTAATAGCGATGCAAGTTATCTTTCCCCTATTCACTCATGTGAACATAAAACTCGACAATATGCATTAGTCGATATTTTCAAATGGTGATATTTTCACCATTCGACCCGTTTGGTCTAAGTGACCGTTTATCTTTGCGAGATGTATTTAGTATTATCTCGTCTACATGACTCGCTCCGGTTTACACCGTACGGTCATTTTACTTATAACCCATTTCTTGATTATTTTTACCCCTTTATGTCTTACGCCATAAGGTGTCTTTCAAAACTAACGGTTATCGTCAACGAGTGATCGAATTACCGTTTTACCCTTATTCTTTGTATTGATTTACCTTATTAGGTAATTATTCAAACTCATTATTTATTAGCCATTGCATGACTAAATAATCGTCTTCCTCTTTTTAACCATTCAACATGGTTTATCATTATTGTATTTTTTTTTCGACCCGCACTTGTCGTGTCGAAACATCAGAAGTCCAATATGACTTTTTATTATTCATAACCTATGAAACCAATAGGTATTAAATAAAAGATGTAAGCTTTGACTTACCTTGCATCCAGATTATGCTTTTCCTTCATTCCTGATTCGTTTGACCCGCTTCATTCCCAAGCTTCCACCTAGCTTGTTAAGCGTCAAACTATCATTGTAAGTTGTAAGATGGTTAGACTAGTCATAATCATTCACGACTATTCCATTCTACGATCTTTATGTCGAATTTATCATTCGATCATATAATTGGTCAGTTTGACTTTTTAAGGTCAACTGCCTATTGACCTAATTACTTACACGAAGTAGCTTAACTACTTGTTTAATTACTTGGCCAATTATCCGGTAAACATCATTCTTATGTTACCGAATTACTACTTGATGATATTAAACATCATTTAACATGAACTTATCATCAATTTTCATTATATCATACTAAACTCATTTTCTAGCAAGTATGATCATGTACTCAAACACTCAATTTGTTCAAGTATTTCCTGATTACTATCATGTATGATGATTCTAATCATAATTATATCATCAAATTCATCTTATGATTAATACCCACTTATCCTAGTGTGGTAATTCATCAAATCATTCAAGTCATAGCATCATATGTATAATTTTCACTTAGGGTTTGGTTCCTAAGCACATATACATCACTAATTCAATCATAGCTTCAATAATTCATTCATAATTTGCGATTATGATGATTATCCAAATTTCACAACTTCACAAATCATCAAAATTTTACATACCTTATGATCCCCTAGCTTGGGTGATCATTAATTCACGTTCAATTGTGAATTTGAGCTTCAATTGAGCCTTCAATTTGATGATTATGTTGAAACTAGGGTTTAGAAACTCCTGGGGAGCTTCTGGTCGATATACAGAACACACCTATGTGTGTGTTTTGTTTACATGTTCCTTTTATTTAATAAACTTTCAAGTTTATCCATATTGGCCCCTCATGTTTGGTTAGTTTATTAAGTAAGCCACAACCCACTTAATTTCTAACAATTATTCCCACTTATTAACTAGGTTAAACATTCCTAGTTAAATTAGTGGGCTCGGGGAATTCATGACTAAGTTTATTTTAAGTCCCGTTAACTCGGGCTTCTATAAACTTTATTTTCTCAAAAGCATTCTTTTCCATTTTTATTAAATATTAGGTTTAGTTATATAAATCCTAATATTTTCCGAGTTAAGTTTATCACTAACGGTACTTTACCCGTCTTTTAAATATTAACGTGGTTTGATTACCAAACCCGTTTTCGGGGTGTTACAAGTCTATCCCCCTTAAAGAGGTTTCGTCGTCGAAACCTTTCTTACATAGTTCATCGAGTTTAAACTCAATGCAATTTAACCCGAGTAATCCTTTAAGCATTACTCATATCTTAACCAATTGGTAATATTACTAGAAAAATATGGTAATATCTTTTTGGTTACTATGCATATACGTATTTCATACGAACCAATGCAACTTGAAATAACGTAATCTCCTTATTTTCACTAGTTTGATTAATCTTAGCGAAATCCATCGCTTTCATACTATCGTATTCCTTATGAATCCATTATTTTTGTGACATCTGTGCCTCCATGGCCATCAAACAAATACCAAACCAATGAAATGTTGTGTTTCATACTTGGGATTTGTATAAATATGTGTATCATTTGCACATATCAATTCTCGTTCGATTTCGAGCTCTAAATCACTTTCTGGAAAGTTATACGCGGACTGATGCGTAAACGTAATCAGTTTAACGTGACAAACACTCCGGGACAGTGATATAGGCTTAACAAACCTTAAATAACCTTTACGTAACTTAGAAATAAGTTTTAGATGGTTTGGTGTGTCGAAATCAAGTTTATTCGCTTACGGGGACTAATTTCGACAAACTGCGAAAGTATGCTGATTCGTACTGTAACGAACATTCCGGAATATGATCATAAGTTAAACATGCTCTAAATATCCTTTACATAGCTTAGAAATAGGCTTTGAGGTGTTTGGTGCGCAAAAATAAACTTATTTGATCAACAGGGACTAAAAGCGTCAGAAAGTGCATAAGTTTGCATTTTCGCGCATATCTTACGTTCTGAATATATTCGGACATCCAAAAATTTATGTAATCATTAAAATATTTTATTTTAGTAATTGGCATGATAAAATTCCATTCGTCGCTTAATTTGGATCGTTTTTGCCTTCGTTACGACTTTCGTCGTAATTAACCGAATAACGCAACCGTACGACCAAACGAGCCGACATCCGAGATGTTTTTGAGCATATTTTAAGTTCCCTATACTTTAACTTCATTTTAGAGCCTTGAAATGAGGTTAACGGGGTTTAAACGTGTCAAAAAATGCATCAAAACACAAGTTTCTCAAGTGTAGGGACCAAAGTTGCAATTCTGTCAAACATGGCTAGGCGGGCCGCGCAAGATTAAGCTGTATCTTGCATGGGACGCGACAGCCTGCAGATCAGAAAATTGAACTTGGTCTATTTTTGAGGTTTTGATGGTTTTAAACCCCTGATTTGGCATACTTTGGGCTGGTATTTGATAGTTTTTAGTATTCCCATGGTTTTGAAAACCATGTGCCCAAGTGGAGGGCCAAGATCGAAGCACGTTATGCGAGAAACGATCCTAACGGTTTACCGAAATCTATATAAACCCACCATCTCATTTCATTTCTGCTCACACTTTGGTTCAACCAGCTCTAAGTTGAAGTTATTACTTCATACCTGAGTTGTTTGAATCAAAACTTCCTAGCTTGGACCCTTTGTAAGTATTCTTTCGTGCTTTTATTGCGTTTACAAGCACGAAAGTCAAACAATGTTTGACTTTCTGCTCTGACCAGGTTATGGTCAACACGAAGTTCGTTTGAACTTCGCAACGTAAGCGTAATCACGATGGTCATAGTCCCTTGTGACTATACCTACTAATTACCACGTTGATTAGGCGTAGTGACGAGTCATAGTTTCGGTCAAAATACGTGCCTATGCGTATTTTGCAACCAAACTGTTCTTGGGTATCAAAACCGTTTGTTTTGATATCAAAACCTGTTTTCTAACTCAGTTAAACATGTTTCAACATGTTTAGCTCGTCACTTTTAGTTTAGTGCTTGTGTAGGGTCGAAAGTCAAGCGGTCTAAACAACCTCTTAGACTTTCGAACTCGACCCGTTTGGTCGATCATTAGGATCCGACCAAGCATTTTTAGTGACCATAGTTGTATAGGGAATAACCTTCCGAGGTTATACCTTATGGTCACTTAGGTTTAATTAGTTGTATGATAGGTAGTTTATATGCCTTAGGTAAATGACCAAAATGCCCTTTTCATGCATAATTGAATTTTAAGCATATGTAACCTAAACTTTTGTCACATAACTAATTATGCAACATATTTAAACATGTTTAGGCATATAATACTTGTCATAGGACTAGTTAGGCGTCTCGAACGCGTTTTGCGCGCACGACGCGTTAAAGTGGCGTAAGCTACCTTAATGGGTCGTAATGGGTCATAAGCACTTAGGATAGGTTTCGATTTAGTTTGTAGACTTCGTTAAACCATATCATATGAATTCCAATACTTATTTGGTTTACAAGGCCTCATTCTATCCGATCTTCTGATTTAGGTCCGGTTTATTTACATAGTTACTTATATTAGGTGCCGATTGATTTCCGTGATTCCTCTAGCTTTGCTTGGTTGTTATTCAAGACTTCTAAGCATTCTCAAGTGAGTACATAGTTCCCCTATTTTATTGTTTTCGATTGTTTTGGGGTGATTCATACGTGTTAAATGATTTCGATGTTTTTAACGATGGTTTCGAAAATGATTAAAATGGTTTATATTAAATTAATAACGATTTCGATAATGTGGATAAAATTGTTGGTTGTAATTACATAACGAATAACATTCATTAGTTTTGGCCAAACCGACCAGTATTAAGTTATGGTACCATAGGATCTGACAAATCCCGTTATCAGACTGCACCCATGGTTATGTGTGGGTTAGGTGGGTAACGACTGAATCTGTTATTGTTAATTTACCCTTTGGTGGTTTATTAATGCGAGTTTCGAGATAGGCGAGTTGCGAAGGTTTGGATGTTGTTAGCAAGGCGACCAAAAGTAGTTTTCACAATTAAAATGAGAATGATTTAAACGACTAAAGCGATTTTAACGAGTTAAACGATTTGGGTAAACGATTGGTTTTTGGTTAGTGTTTAGATAACGGGACAGGTGTAATGTGATGAAAACATGGTAGATACGCCGCTGGTACTTCTTATATATAAGTGTTTTCATCATATTACATGCCGTGGCGTTATTTAGTTCACTTGGGCAAACGATTTGAAACGATGTCACACAACGATGTTTTCTAAATAATATAAACCATACGAGTTTTATTAACGAGTTTTTACGAGATGTTTTACAATTTGATTTAATTAAATAAATGTTTTGTGTTAAGAATCATGGCTACGAGATTTTATAAATTATAACCAACTTGATTTGAGTTGGTTAATTATGTCGCAATACTATACTTTTCAAAACAAGGTTTTTAATTAGGTGTTGCAACATGTAAACTAGCCATGAATCCGACACTCTCATAAAACCTATGTGCTCGCCAGCATTTCTTTGCTGACTTTATTTTTACATATGTTTCAGGTATTGTTGAATGATGTTGATTGCTAGGATGCATGCTCACATAGGACTGGACGAGGCCTTAGTGACTTAATAACAATGATAGACTATGTTTAACTTGTTTGTTTAGATTTCAAGACAATGTAAGTGGTTAATCTTTAAATGAAACGAAACTTCAAATTTCCGTGTGTTATGAAACAATGATTCTGTTACAACACTCCCCGACGATTCCGCAGTGATTTGTTGTTTTACGCGGTCGGGGTGTGACAATTTTGACCCGTTTAAAGGTCTTTAGTGAAATCTTTCACTTTTAACAAACAAACTCTTTGGTTTGAATTGACTTCCCAACACTTCGCTTTGGTTGTCTCCTGATCCCTCCAGTAGGTGATCAGTAATTTCTGTTAGTGAGGTCTCATGGGCCGTCACTTTTATCTTGTATCTATATATACCTCTGTTGTTTACTTGACCGAGTCGCCAATTTGGCTACTTGTTCATATAAATCTATTGATTTTGCTTATTCCACGCTATTCTCAAAATAATTAGCGTATTAACCAATTTCTTAATTTGAATTTTGACCTTAACCGGTCTCACTAACTAGACTTATTAGTCCCATTACTTTATACCCATCTCTCGGGTTTCAATGTGATTCTACTTCACATTACTTTTCTTGACCGTGATCGTGTCACGTCATGACTAAGTTTATATCAACCTTTCATTATCGAAAGATTTCTTTTTGAATGTATCGTCTTGCACTTGTTAGTGTCAAGACCTGTATTATTTATTTATTTATTTTTTACAATTTCAATTCTTATCGGAATTTATATTTGTAAAAACGTTATTTGTTACTAAAACTGAAGTTTTAGTTTAGCATTTCTCTTTAACTTTCGTCAATTATCCATACCAGGATATTGATAGTTAAGAATTTATTCTTTTTATAGTCTCTGTTTCACGCGGGGATTCTCAACTGGTTCCCTTGTTCATCTAAGTAACACGTAGGTTCTTTCACTTTGCCTCGTGGGCTATTTCTTTAGGCTTTTACCTTGTTAAGGCAAGGTCTTTATATTTCATTTCTTTTTTATTTATGACCCGAGGTCATTTTGGTCCCGTAGACCTTTAAACTATTTATAACCCGAAGGTTATAATGATCCTGTAGATCATTTCTTACTCATGTCATTCTTAAAATATATGTTTGGTGTCAAGACATCCTGTTTATGTTTAAAAAAATCATTTGGTTTCAAGTTTAAGATCCGTTAATCTTGACTCTAGTTCGTGATTACAATCGTTTTATTTCGGATCATTATCCCGACTCTATGACTTCTCACGTCATTTATGCGTCAGTTTGTCTTATGCTCACCGTTATCGGGTTTGCATATATTCGTATTTGATTATGTCCGAGTACTGGGCTCCTTATTCTTTTGCGTTTAACGCTACCGTTATCCGGCTTGCGCTTACTTATGCCATCCGGCATTATATTGTATTTAACCCGTTTGACTTGTTAACGTGAAATCCATCACTTATAAACAATCAAACTTTATTCTTTATTCAACCCGTTCAACCTCAAAATAGTTGAACATATTTATTCAAAATTTCCATTTACGAAATTTTATAGTCTTTTAGTCATAACTCATAATCCGAGTCCTTTAACTTTCAATCCGCGTTCCCGTCCTGGGTTTACGCATATGTTTAAATTCTTACCCATCAACCGGGTGACTTACCGAAGTCCTTATTAATGCAACTTTTTAGGTATGCATTAAGACTTCGTTTTGACTTGTTTGGTTGTCTTAGTGAAATCCATCGCTTTATTTAACCCAACCTTTATTCTTTATGTAACCATGCTTGATGGTTTTTATAAATTCTGAATGATGATGATCATCATCATCCTTTCTTTACTATGATCAAAGTCAATGACTCCGATCGTCTTTTTGTATGGGCAATACCTTCGTTTTTTATGACCTCACGGGTCATTTATAATTTGGTTTTACATGCCCTTTTTGTCAACCATGGCTCTTTCGTCCAAAATGACTTATTTCACGTATTCCCTTGGGTCATTTATTTCTATGTGCGTCATACATCGTTTTTATGGTTCCTTCGAAAACCATTTATACGAGTATGCCCATAAGATTTCTTGACCCCAATGTTCTTTTAACTTTTTCATTCGTCTCGACCTTACCACATCGGACACAACTGTGCTCATTATAATAAGCTCATGGTATCATGTGTTCACTACTTAATTGGCCAGAGTAAGCGATCAACACATGGTACACAAGACCTTGTTATAATTACCACCTCACGTCCCATGTAAGTAACCTCTTGATTTATTTTATTTGGTAAAACTTTATTTAATTGCCAATTGCCAATTATTAGTTTTACCCATTTTATCTTTGAACATATACAATGTTCCTTTTTTATAACCATTTATACAATCACATTCGTCGATGTGATCATTACTTTTCTCAATTGGATTTCTATTGAGAATACTTACTTGGATGATTATTTTCGTCCAAGTTTATATTTAAACTAAATTCAGTTATTGTCTTATTATTCACGACTGTGAATAATATATATCTCTACTGAATTTCTCTTGGAAACATCATCCTGGATAGGTAACCTTTCCAGTTTTTCCAAGTTTCATATTCTATATGCAACTGTCATTCATTATGTGTTTGTTGCATATTTTTGTTTATGCTATAAGTTTAAGACGTGTACCTTGTAGATACTTGCCCTGATAAACTTTCCTTGCTGTTCGATCTCTCATTCGAGATCGTTTCTCGATTCCAGTCTTTGGCGTGTATGACTTACTTATCATACTTCCGATCATTTCTTTATCGTATCGATAATTCTTTAGACTCTCGTCATCCTCGGATGCGAGGGTCCTTTAACTAAAACGTATACAAAGATTAGTAACGTTTATCATTAATAAGCGCCCGTACTCCACTGCAAGGCTTTCTACGACACGTGTAACACCTCGTAAAAATCACGTCCAATGATGTATTGACACGTGTAATAAACCCTAATAAAGTCAAACGTTGAATTTGAGGGACTAATTTTGCGAAAAATCAAAAACTTTGATTATGGAAGGACTGGAAATGTTAACATGCTCATTATAAGCCTCTGAATAACATTACATGGTAATCATATTCACAAATGGACCACTTGTCGATCATGAGTAGCCGTTTGCGTAATTAATTGAAAGTTGCGCAATGAAGGGTTAAAAGTGTCAACATGTTAATTCTTACCTCTGAGAGACCTTTTAATATACCGAGAGCTTCATGTTAATTGATTACACTCTCGGGAATGCCTAATATTGGCCATTAAGGGCTTTTATGCCTATAAGTGAAGTTACGCGCAACTTTGCAAGTTAGAGGGACTAAAAGTGTCAATATGTTTAATTATACCTCTGAATGACCTTTTTACGAACCCGAAGCATCGTGATGTTTAATAATACTCTCGAGAATGCCTAACATGGGTTAGGTTAGGCTTCGATGCTATTAAACGATGATATGCGTAAGTTTGCACATTAGAGGGACCAAAAGTGTAAACTTTTGAATCTACGCCTTTTGGTGACCCTTTAAGCAAACGAGAGCATAGTAATATTTAAACACATGCTTAGGAATACCCATTATGGGCCATGAAGGGCTTGGATATCATTAAACGACATTTCGCGCTACTTTGTGCGATTAAAGGATTATTTGCGTCAAACTGCAAAAGTATACCGATTCGTATGGTATCGAACCTTCCGGAATATGATCGTAAGTTAAACATACCCTAAATATCCCTTACATAGCTTAGAAATAGGCTTAGAGGTGTTTCGGGCGCAAAAATAAACTTTTACGTCAAGCAGGGACTAAAAGTGTCAAAAAGTGCACATGTTTGCATTTTCGCGCATATCTTACGTTCTGAATATACCCGGACATCCAAAAATTTATGTAATCATAAAAATATTTTATTTTAGTGATCGGCATGATAAAATTCCATTCGTCGTGTAATTTGGATCGTTTTTCGCGTCCGTTCGTGTTTCGTCGTAATTAGTCGAACAACGTGACCGTACGACCAAACGAACCGACATCCGACATATTTTTGAGCATGTTTCATGTCCCTTATGTTTAGGCATCATTGTGGAACCTTGAAAATGGTTTACCGGGCTTTAAACGAGTCAAATATGGGCTTAAACACTTACAGTGGCCAAAACTGCATATTTTAAAAAACTGTTTGCTGATCTGATCTGTGTGGCGGGCCGCGTAAGGATCCTCCTGGGTCTACGCTGGCCGTGTAAGCCCATCAGACCAGCAAAACCAGCTGATTTCAATTCAACAGCTGGGTTTCTTGTTTGCACATGGTTTTAATCAATTCTATGGGCCATTTTGGGCACCCATAGTATTGAAAAACAGGGGGTATGATGTGTACGGTCCAGATCAAGGCTCGTTTATCAAGAAACGATCTTAACGGTTCTCAAAATCATATAAATACCCCTTTGATCTTTGGCTCTCATTGCACCTCATTTCATCTCTGCTTTTTCTCTCAAATTCAAGGAGGATCCTGAGCTTTTAGGAACCTTCATTCAGTCCATTGGACCCTTGTAAGTGTCCTTTCGTGACTAGTTTGTTTTATTTGGCGTTTTTAGCCGAAAAGTCAAGCGTTTTCGATAAACGCTTTGACTTTTAAACGGTCAAGCCATTGTTCGCAACGAACATGGCTACGTGATTGTAATTAGGTAGGTATTAAACCTTCAAAAGGGCACCTCCTAATTACCACGTTTGCTTAGTTAATTGTCGGGTCAAAGTAATTAAAATAAAAGTCAAACGAGTCGTTTTTAAACAAAATTCATAACTAATGATGTAAAGGCAATAAAATCAGTTTTGTCACTTTAATAACTTGGTAAATATTAATTGAACATGTCTAGGCATGTTCAACCCGACAATTCTGAGTTTAGGCTCGGTTCGGAACCGAAAGTCGCAAAAGTAGACTTTTACTTTGACTTTCAGTTCTGACCCGATTTAGCTTAGTTTAGATATGCCTTAGGATTCCTTTAGGACCATGTTATAGGTTAGTATAACCCTCTGAGGTTATACAACTTGGTTCCATAGTAATCCTAGTTCATTGCATGTTTCCGTTATATGCTTAAAGTTATGCCCTTTTAATATTAAAACGAGATTTTTGAAAATGTGAGAGGACTCAAACCTTTGTTACTGATTTATAAACATGTCCTTAAAATTTCACATCAGTTCGTGGTTTAAAATGTGAGTTATGCTCGATATCGTAAATTGAAAGCTTTTTATTAATTAAACGACATTTTCGGCATAAAGCCTATTTAAACCCAAATTTTGACACCAAAACTTTTACCCACTGATGTAATATAATATTTTGGGATTTTTGAAGATTTTTATTTATTTTTAAACTGATCATAACATAGGGTTCTCGCATAGACTCGGTAATTGACGATAATGCCCTTTTCGCTAATAAAATGAGTTTTACACATCCTTTACATACCAAACCTTTTTCTACTGATTTTATATATTAAATAGGTTATTTTAAATGGTAAAGGCTGATCAAAATATCAGAATTCCTTAATCAACCCGAATATCGTCAAATACTGACTTTTATACGATTTAGGCACATAGTATGGTTTAAAACCATATTTGGCACCTAAATCTTGTTACCTACTGATGTTATGAATAAATTTTTATACTTTAACATTAAATAAAAGTTTTGAACTCAGATTTCTAAAATTAACCCTTAAAGCATATGTGAAATGACCAAAATGCCCCTACGGTGCATAGTTTGGCCATAAATGATAAATTTCACATATGTGAGATATATTACTGATATAACCTACTAAAATAAATATTTTTACTGATCATTTTAGACCAGAACCTCAGATTGTCATTTAACCTCTTTTATAATCTTTAAAATGACCAAAATACCCCTACGGGGCTTAAATTGATTTCAAATACGTTTTGGGCATAATGGAAGATATCCTACTGATATCACAACATATTTAAGGCATATTAACTTGTGGAACATGTTCATGACTCATTTGGTTACCCGTTATGCATTTTTCGCGTTCGGTACGGTTTATGTAACTAGTTTGCATAAATTAGCCGAAACAGGTCAAACCTTATCATTTTCACTTCAAAATCCAGAATGTGTTTAGTTTACCCATATTATACAAGTCTTCATACTTTTCGGGTCTAAATCACATTCTAATCCGGTCTTCGCTTAATCTTGTGTTTTGAACCGAAACGTTTCATTAAAACTAACCGGTCTAAGTTTAAACTAAAGAAAGACCCGTTAGGAATCTAATAGGTTAATAAAGCCTTCGTTCCAGATTGAGAGCCCCAGTAGAGGTACTTGTGCTTGCTGATTTGAATATACGGCTGAGAATAAAATTAGAATTTAGCTCAGGTAAATACTTTTAACTTATTTTCCCTATACGGGCTTGGGATACGGTATTATAATAATACCGCTTGGTCGGGTATTGAATGTTTAATCGGATTATGATTAAATTATTGAGGTAACCCGTTTTAATCTGTCTTGTTTGAAATAAAAGCCTTTGGGGGTTAATGACCATGTCCAGGATATCCTTGGCATCATTATTAAGAAATGGCCACGTCTTAAGCACGGGGTGTAGGCATACACCTGACAGTTGCGTAAGGGAAACGGTGTCTCACTCTCTTGTGGGCCTATACTTGTGGTGTGTTTGTTAATCTTGACTCGGTTTCTAACATCGGGCCTTGAATGTATAACAAACATATAAATCTGTATACAAGATTATTTTTAAAATAATTGTCCCAAGTTATAAAAGAATATTTGTGCCTTGTGCATTTAAATCAATTTTCATAAAGATTTTCAAAAGAGTCAGTTAATTGTATTTACCAGTGTAAACTGACGTATTTTCCAAAAAGATTAAGTGACAGGTACTGTACGTAATTGGCTGGGAGCTCAGGGCGTTAATAGGGAATCTTGCAAGTTCTAGACGCCTAAAGTCTGTTGAACAATGTTTATCTTTCAGTTTTAAGATCCGCCTGTGGATCCATCTTACAACCCGTTTGTAATATTGATGTTACTTTGAATCGGTTTGTAATATATTTACTTTAGACTTCCGCTGTGCATTAAACTGTGATTATTTGACTATGATGATATCAACTACGTCACGATACTCCCCACCGGGCCCACCGGTAATATGTGGAAATATCGGGGTGTGACAGGTTGGTATCAGAGCCAACATTGAGTGAATTAAACACTAGACTTTTGTGTTTAATCTCAATGACACGGTAGCACATTCCTTAGACCTTCTGAGTCTAGACCTAACATAGGAATACTCTCATCCCTATTCAGTAAAATATTGTTTTTCGATTCTATGTATTTTGAATATGGCGCCAAGCAAAGAAGCCATAACGGAAATTCTCCACATCCGAAGCCTAGAAATACCGAGCTTCATACCGCGGCTAGGATAAACGTGCAACCAAGGAAAAAACATTCAGAAATAAAGTGAAGAAGAAGGGACTCCTTTTGCGGAATTTCGTTTCTTTATTAGTCCTTATAAGGACATATTTATCTTTTAGTCCCTTCATGGACAATGTTATTTCCTTTAAGTCCCGTTTAGGGAAATTATGTACTCCTTTTAAAATTTATTGGAGTGTTTTATTTAAATTTCATTTTTATCATTATATATGAAAATAATATATGAAATAAATCAAAATATCATTCCGTTTTGAAATTGATCTGCCAGTATATATTAAAAAGGATCTTGAAAGGTATAACCTAGCTTATATGTCATCAAAGACCTAGCTATGATGGTAAAACCTGTTTAAAAAGATTCAGATCCTTGTTAACCTCTGAAAACATGTTAACACTTCTGACAACAGTGATGCGATAAAATCACACTTGTCATCTTTATATTGGGAATTTCCAATCCCTTATTTAGCCTAATGATCTAGAATCATGGGTTCAAATCATCAATTAAGATGATCATGTATTTAAAACATCCAGTTGTGATAAAGTGCCTACGGGCCATGTTTATTGTCCTCTGAGACAAGAAGACAGTAGTAGTCTACGACTCTCTGTCAAGAGAAGGTAATGAACTATGTTCAAACCTTAACGCCTTGATTCTATAAAATCATGGCTTATGAATTAAAACTGTCCTCGTGACAAGGCCTTTTGTGCCATTTCAATATCCTTAATAGTTTATAACTGGGATAAAATATAATAAAATTTTAAATAAATTAAATTAACCGATATGGCTTAAAATTTCCATGGTTAATGAATTGCCATAAATGACAATTCCATAATAGACTTCTGGATAAATCTTTGTCAATATTTATGTAGCAATCAAGCTACATGGCTGGATCAGATGAGGTTAACAGCCACCCGAGGGAGAATAATGATACTACCAGAGTTAATATAGCTGGTGCAGAACTACAGGCATTAATAGATAATGCCGTTACTCGAGCTCTTGACAGACAGTATAATGAATCAAGTGGTACACGCACCAAGACCCAGTCTGTGCCTCATGCAAAACCACCTTCCCTGACACATGTATCTCATAAAGACGATTCTCATCACTCATAGAATAAGAGGAGTGTTCCGTCTAGACAGATTGTGCTTCACCAAGAGCCATGTGTTAAAACCTGTTCATATAAATATTTTGTCTCCTGCAAGCCCAGAGACTTCACAGGATAAATGGGAGCCATCGATTGCATGACTTGGCTCGATGAGATGGATGCAGTGGTTGTGACATCTATGCCTCCACGGACATCAAACAAATACCAAATCAATGAAATATTGTATTTCATACTTGGGATTTGTATAAATATGTGTATCATTTGCACATATCAATTCTCGTTCGATTTCGAGCTCCAAGTCGCTTTCTAGAAAGTTATACGCGAACTGATGCGTAAACGTAATCAGTTTAACGCGACAAACACTACGGAATAATGACATAGGCTTAACATACCTTAAATAAGCTTTACATAACTTAGAAATAAGTTTTGGAAGGTTTGGTGTGTCGAAATCAAGTTTATTCGCTTATAGGGACTAATTTCGACAAACTGCGAAAGTATGCTGATTCGTACTGTAACAAACATTACGGAACTTGATCATAAGTTAAACATGCCCTAAATATCCTTTACATAGCTTAGAAATAATCTTTGAGGTGTTTGGTGCGCAAAAATAAACTTATTTGATCAACAGGGACTAAAAACGTCAAAAAGTGCATAAGTTTGCATTTTCGCGCATATTTTACGTTCTGAATATATCCGAACATCCAAAAATTTATGTAATCATTAAAATGTTATATTTTAGTGATTGGTATGATAAAATTCCATTCGTCGCTCAATTTGGATCGTTTTTGCGTTCGTTACGACTTCCGTCGTAATTAACCGAACAACACAATTGTACGACCAAACGAACCGACATCCGAGATATTTGTGAGCATATTTTAAGTTCCCTATACTTTAACTTCATTTTAGAGCCTTGAAATGAGGTTAACGGGGCTTAAACGTGTCAAAAATGCATCGAAAACCAAGTTTTGGGCTGCAGGGACTAAAACTGTCATTCTGCCAAAGTGGCCCAGGCGGCCCGCGTAAGACTGGCCTTATCTTTACGCGGCCCGCGTCAGTGTTACAGCTCAGAAACATTGAATCTGGTCATTTAGCTCGATTTTGATGGTTTTGATCTCTAGTTTTTCATGCTATGGGCTGGTTTGTGTGGAGAACAAGTCCCCCAATCATTCTTTGACATTTGTATGGCCAAGATCATTCCCTCCTTGCCAAGAAATGATCCTAACGGTTTGCGAAAAACTATATAAGGCCATGCTCTCATTCCATTTTCCTCACATTTGATCTGAGATTTCTCTAAGTGGTTGTGATTATTCACTACCTACCTGAGAATACTTAGAATCAAATCTATTTGGACCCTTTGTAAGTCCTCTTTCGTTCTTTTATGCGTTTTTAACATGAAAGTCAAATTCCGTTTGACTTTCTGCATTGACCAGTTTATGGTCAACATGAAGTTCGTTTGAACTTCGCAACGTGAGCGTAATCACGATGGTTATAGTCCTTAGTGACTATACCTACTGATTACCACGTTGACTAGGCATAGTGACGAGTCGTAGTTTTGGTCAAAATGCGCATTTAAGCGTATTTTGCAACCAAACTACCCTAAAGTATCAAAACACTTTGTTTTGATATCAAAACCTGTTTTCAAACTTAGTTAAGCATGTTTTAACATGCTTAGCTCGTCACTTTTAGTTTAGTACTTGTTTAGAGTCGTAAGTCAAGCGGTCTAAACCACCGCTTAGACTTACGAACACGACCCGTTTGGTCGATCACTAGGATCCGACCAAGCATGTTTAGTGACCATAGTTGTATAGGGAATAACCTTTCGAGGTTATACCTTATGGTCACATAGTTTAAGTAGTTGTATGATAGGTAGTTTATATGCCTTAGGAAAATGACCAAAATGTCCTTTTCATGCATAATTGGATTTTAAGCATATGTAACCTAAACATTTGTCACCTAACTGATTATGCAACATATTTAAACATGTTTAGGCATATAATACTTGTCATAGGACTAGTTAGACGTCTCGAACGCGCGTTTGCGTGAACGACGCGTTAAAGTAGCGTAAGCTACCTTAATGGGTCATAACGGGTCGAAAGCACTTAGGTTAGGTTTCAATTTAGTATGTAGGCTTTGTTAAACCATGTCATATGAGTTCCAATAACTCATTTGGTTTACAAGACCTCATCCTATCCGATCTTCCGATTGATTCCGTGCTCTCACTAGCTTTGCTTGGTTGTTGTTCAAGACTTCTAAGCATTCTCAAGTGAGTACATAGTTCCCCTATTTTACTGTTTTCAATTGTTTTGGGGTGATTCATATGTGTTAAATGATTTTGATGTTTTTAACGATGGTTTTTGAAAACGAATAAAATGGTTTATTGTTGGTGCATACATCTGTCGACTTCGTCTTATATCGAGTCTCGGACAAAAGTTTGAAGACAAAAGTTTGAACATGGCTGCTAGTTTGAAGCATGCTAGTTTGAAGAGGTCATGTTTGAAAGTGTCCTGCTAGTTTGAGAGGGTCACGGTTTGAAGGGGTGACAGTTTGAAGCATGACATGCCACTTTCAAACTAGAGGGTCTTGTCCTATAAATAGGCTTCAAACTTTCTCATTTGTAACATTCTGATTTCCGACACCGAGGTGCTGTCGAAGTGTCTCTGTACTGTAAATTTTTCAAGATCAATAAACAAGACATTTATTAGTGAATACAAGCTAAACGAAGACCGAATCAATGAATTCCGCCTCTGATTCTGTCTGAGCACTCTTCTGATCGACTCGTTAGGTCGTTTCACGATCCTACAAGTGGTATCAGAGCTCAGGAGGAAGAGTTCTTACCGTTTAGCTCGTTTTCGCTGAAAAATTCTGATTTTCTACACCTTCTTTCACAAAATTGATAGTTTTCACGGTTAAAATCGGCTATAATTTTCACACTGTGTTCGGATTTGACAATTAACAAAGCCTTAAAAGTTTCAGACTGAAATTCGATCTAAAAGTGATAGAAAACTGCCTGACCGTTTGAAAGTGTTCGATAAATTGCTGATGTCATAGGTCATTCCTGTTTGAATCTGACCCTTCCCGTTTGAAATTTGCAACTGGCCGTTTGAAATTGACCATTACCGTTTGAAACTGGTCGTGACAGTTTGAATTTGACCCTTACAGTTTGAAAATGCACATTACTGTTTGAAGATACATGGTTGTCTGTTTGAAACTGACATGACCGTTTGGAGCTAACCATCCAGTTTGAAACTGTCCATCCAGTTTGAAGCTAGCCATCCAGTTTGATAGTGATTCAATATTTCACGTGATAGTGCATCGAGTTGTGTATAACATGTTATGAGGTGTCAGTAATTGAGATAAGAGTTCATGTGAATTAATTCAGATTGCATATGAATATCTCGTTTTAAACAATCCGCATGGGCATATTACTTTGATCAAGACTTGCGACTAAATTTCGAATCAATTGCTATCATCAGTTGTCGGCCACTTGATATATTCACAAGATTAAGTCAAAGTGTGCATTCAAAGTTGGTGAAACTGATCAACCCATCATTTCATGTGATCATTAAATATTGCTTGTTTGGTTTAGTGGAGTTCAAGTTCCAATGAAGTCAAATTGTTGTCAGTCCATTAATTGTCAAAATCCAATCAGCATTTGATTTGTGTTAATTGAAAGCCCATGAGATATTATCTTTGATTTGGTCTTTCCGAGTTTGTAAATTCTTTTCACATAAATATCTCGGCCCAAGGTTTGGGATAGTACACAGCAAATTCAACTTGAATCAGTTCAGTTTGTGTTGTGAGTTTTGGGTCAGTTTGCACCAAATTCAAGTTACATCAATCTAATTCGCACAAGGTCGCTTGAAATTGATTCAGTTTGTTTGAGAAATTTCGATACCGAAACATGGAGTTTGAGGAATTGTTGGCATATGTGCATTATGAATCTCAGCAGTATATTCCGATAAAACAAAAAGAAGAAACTGTCTCAGCAAAAGAAGTAGTTGAAAAGGTTCCGGTTTTTGATCATTCGTCTGATGAAGAGAGTGACAATTATGAAGAGGAAATCCGGAAACTTGAATATCTTAAACAACAACTTCCATCTGATCAACGTAGTGGAAAACTATTTTATGCCGATAAAATTGAAAAATTGAAAGAAAAACAAGATGCAAAAAGAAAGAATCAAAAGGCAGTCATTGTTAAAGAAGAGATCAGAGCTGAGCAGATTGAACAAGTTCCATCAGTCAAGATTGAGAAAGAAGAATCTGTAAAACCTGTATCTGTGAATCCTGAACCAGAGATAAAGAAAGAGGTTGCAGAAGACGCACCTATCTTTGATTATTCATCAGAAGAAGATAGTAAGGATGAAAGTGTTCATGAGGAGAAGAAACAGGTTGAAAATATTTCAACTTTGAAGGTTGAGACGAAAGCTGAAGATAAACAGATTCCTGGAAAATGCTTAAACTGTGAAAAATCTGAGACAGACAATGCCAAACTCTTGAAGAATGTAGAGAGTTTGTCATTAGAAAACAAAAATCTTAAAAAATCAGAAAATGTTTTGAAAAATCAAATACACAATTTGGAAAATGAAAAAGTAAAAATTGAGAAAGTTTTTCAAAGTCAAATAAAAATTTTAGAAGATGAGAGAGATTTGTTTGGTAAAAACAATCTTGAAAAACAAATTGCAATCAATTCTCATCTTGAAAAGATTATTCGACTTGAAAAGGAAGCTGAGTGTGCTCAAAAGAAAATCAAGGAATGGGAACAAAAGTTGAAGGTGTTTGTGAATACTTCAACTATTCCTTTTCCAAAACCTTTAAATTATGTTCCAATAAGTGACAATGTCACAAACTTTGACAAAGTCAAAGTTGAAGATTGTGATGAGAAATCTGATGATGAAAATGAAAAAATGAAGAAAAAGAGTTTATTTTTGAAGTTAAAAGAAAAGTTTCAAGAAACTGTTCCACAATCAACTGAAAAGGGAGAATGCTCTAAGCAAAAACCTTTGAAGAAGAAAGTGGAACAAAAACAAAAAGAGAAAATTTTGAAAAATGTTCAAAAAGAAAATAAAAGTTCATCAGATCAATCATCCAATCGCAATCAAAAATTACAAAAAGTAAAAAATGAAAATTCAAAAATTGTTGGTAATAAGTGGTGCAGGTTGGACCACAGTGCTCAAAAGTTAAATCCAGCAATCAAGAAGAGGAAATAGTATCACCAAGCCAAACAGTGCTTTGATCTGAGCGTTTGGTGTGAAAATGGTGATTGGTACGATAACAGAGTGTGTTACCGATGTGGTTATCAAGGACACATTGCTGTTAACTACCAAGGTTGGAGTTATGAGACAAGGAGATGCTTTAACTGCAACATCAGAGGTCACATTGCCAGAGATTGCCCAAGGAGATCAAATGAAAGATTGAGGGTTAATTCTCAGAAGATGACAAAGAAATCAGTCAATGTCAAGCCCAAAGAACAGAAGGTTCAAGAACCTAAAGTTCAAGAAACGAAAGTGAAACTTTCTCAGGGGTAGAAAGACAGACTGAGGAAGAAGAGAAAGAAGGCTAGAGAGTATCTAGAGAAGATCTTGTCCTCGGATACAACTGGTAAAACAGATAAAAGTTCTGATAAATCGTCTTGCTCACCAAAGAACAACAAATCAAGCAAAACGAATTCATCAGATACAAATATGAGGACGAAAGAGGAAAAGAAGAAGAAAGTTGTTGGCAATGAATTTGTTTCTTTGGAAACAAAGGAGCCACATGTCGGCGATGAATCTGGCTCATCAAGGTCAGATAAGCCACATTCAGGCAATGATTCTGGTTCGTTAAAACCAGAGGAGCCATTTGTTGAGGTAAAAAAATGAGAATTCTGGTCTAACAATGGATGATGCAAATTTTCCACCATTGTTGAACAAGAATTCAAAATCATCCAAGGTCAGTCAGGCTTGGGTGAATCTGTTTAAATGAAAAACCTGACTTGCCGGAGTTCCCAGGTTGGTAAGCGTGGAACATGAATCGGCACATTTCTTGAGAAATTCACGAAAGTGATTTCGTCGTACATGTGGTAAATCAGGGACATTAAGTTGTACTTGATTTTCTACAAGTGGTATTATTGTTTAAATCGGAAATGTTAAATCTTTACAAGTGGTTGAAGAGAACAAGGTGATGAAGATCCCCATATTTGTGAAATGACACGCAAAACTTATTTTCCGGAAAAACCATTTTGATTAAAACAAACTTAAGTGTTTTGAAATCTCTATGGGAAAATGTTTTGTTGTCAGGGGAAGTTCTGATTGTTTAAGCCAAGTGAATAGAGAATTGAAGCAATTCTCATCATGTTGTCACATTTCTTGTACAGCTTGTTTTCAAATTTTCCCAGAAAATCAAAATTGAAACATATTTTGATTTTAGGGGGAGTAAAAATTTTAAAAAAAAATTAGAAAATTTGAAAATTACAAAAACATTGAAAAAATGCAAAAAATGAGTTTTGTTGTGAAAAAGAGGAAATGATAGTAGATCAGTTGGACTGTCACAGCATGCTAAAGAAATGGAGAGATAAAATGTGATAAACGATCTTACTAAAGATGTGACGGTAGGCTCAGCTAGACTAGTAGATTTGCGATAACGATACAAACCTAAAATGAAAAAGCCTAGTTCTAGTGGGAAACATGGTCGAAAGCATAGTACTTAGTTTTGTCCTTCTTGACTGTGTGCCTACTCAGTAATCGCTGATTGTCGAAAGACATAAAACTGGTTAAGTTTGTGAACTTTCACAACTTTGCTGAAAAATCACTGTGATTGTGCATTTCATTTTGCAAAAAATTAAACTTGTTTTATTTCTTTATTTTGTTTAAGCATCGGACATCCTCTGCGTATACGTGAGTATCGACCTGGATGTTGTTGCCTAAACGTTCTGCTTTATTTTCTTTGGTGTTTCGTTTAAGCTTTGGATCACCTCTGCGTATACGGGAGTATCGACCTGGTGGTTAAAGCCTAAACAACTTCAACTTATTTTTATTTTCTTATTTTGTTTAAACATTGGACTTTCTCTGCGTATACGGAAGTATCGACCTGATTGTTAATGTTTAAACATTCTGCTTTGTTTTCGCACAAATCACAGTCGATAAAAGTTTAAAGGCATTACTTGAGTCAGTGTATTGCATGATGAGGGGATATGCTGAGATCGTGGGGTCCATAAGAATTTAGTGCTATCTTAATATACTTTAAAGTATCGGTAAGCAGATTGAAAGTTTTTAGATTGAGCTTAAGAGGACAAACATATCGTCAATCAACGTGAATCGTTTAGAACTGAAAATGTTTAAAGCTTAACGGTGCTAGTGATTGGTCACATAAACTGATATGATCCTCTTACACAAACTCACATAAATATTGTATGTAAATATTTCTTTACTGCATTTCATTCTATTCAAAATTCCAAAAAGATTTTCAGTGTGTTTTAACATAAATTTTGAAAAATACAAAAAGATTTTCGACAACTGATGTTGAAGAGCTGATTTTCAAAATTTCAAGTGCTGAACTTGACGAACTGGTTTGGGAGTGTGTGTATTGAACTGAAAAATTTTGATTTGAGAAAGAAGTTGAGATTAGTTAATCAGGGTCATTAATTTGAACTTGATGTAACTATTACTAGTAAGTTTTTCTTATTGATTTAAGTAAAAACTTATGTTTTGATGAGAAAATTTGTGCAGGAGATGAGCTGAACAGAACTAAAGCCAGTGTTAGATCTCAAGGTGATAGCTAAATTCCAGACGGCGATCCCATCATGATGAGAGGGGGAGTCTGACGAGGTTAGAGCCAAAGAGAAGATCCTGGTATATGCTAAGAAAGACAAAAGACTGATAAAGACTGAAGATGCGAAGACTCGACACTTAAGACTCGTCAACATCTGAGGGGGAGTCTGTTGGTGCATACATCTGTCGACTTCGTCTTATATCGAGTCTCGGACAAAAGTTTGAAGACAAAAGTTCGAAGACAAAATTTTGAACATGGCTGCTAGTTTGAAGCATGCTAGTTTGAAGAGGTCATGTTTGAAAGTGTCCTGCTAGTTTGAGAGGGTCACGGTTTGAAGGGGTGACAGTTTGAAGCATGACATGCCACTTTCAAACTAGAGGGTCTTGTCCTATAAATAGGCTTCAAAATTTCTCATTTGTAACATTCTGATTTCCGACACCGATGTGCTGTCGAAGTGTCTCTGTACTGTAAATTGTTCAAGATCAATAAACAAGACATTTATTAGTGAATACAAGCTAAACGAAGACCGAATCAATGAATTCCGCCTCTGATTCTGTCTGAGCACTCTTCTGATCGACTCGTTAGGTCGTTTCACGATCCTACATTTATATTAAATTAATAACGATTTTGATAAAGTGAACAAACTTGTTGGTTGTAATTACATAACGATTAACATTCATTAATTTTGGCCGAACCGACCAGTATTAGGTTATGGTACCATAGGATCTGACAAATCCCGTTATCAGACTGCACCCATGGTTATGTGTGGGTTAGGTGGGTAGCGACCGAATCTGTGATTGTTAATTTACCCTTTGGTGGTTTATTAATGCGAGAAGCGAGATAGTCGAGTCACGAAGGTTTGGATGTTATTAGCGAGACGACCAAAAGTAGTTTTCACAATTAAAACGATAATGATTTAAACGACTGAAATGATTTTGACGAGTTAAACGAATTGGATAAACGATTGGTTTTTGGGTGGTGATTAGATAGTGGGACGGGTGTGATGTGATAAAAGCATGGTAGATACGCCGCTGGTACATCTTATATATAAGTGTTTTTATCATATTACATTTCGTGGCATTATTTAGTTCACTTGGTTAAACGATTTTAAAACGATGTCACATAATGATATTTTCGAAATGATATAAACCATACGAATTTTATTAACGAGTTTTTACGAGATGGTTTACAATTTGATTTAATTAAATAAATGTTTTGGGTTAAGAATCATGGCTACGAGATTTTATAAATTATAACTAACTTGATTTGAGTTGGTTAATTATGTAGCAATACAATATTTTTCAAAACAAGGTTTTTAATTGAGTATTGCAACATGTAAACTAGCCATGAATTCGACACTCTCATAAAACCTATGTACTCGCCAGCATTTCTTTGTTGACTTTGTTTTTACATATGTTTCAGGTGTTGTTAAAAGATGTTGATTGCTAGGATGCATGCTCATATAGGACTGGACGAGGCCTTAGTGACTTAATAACAATAATAGACTATGTTTAACTTGTTTGTTTAGATTTCTAGACGATGTAAATGTTTAATGTTTAATAAAACGAAACTTCAAATTTCTGTGTGTTTTGAAACAATGATTCTGTTACAACACTCCCCGATGTTTCCGCCACGATTTGTTGTTTTATCGTGGTCGGGGTGTGACAGTGGTTGATATTAGTAGTTGTGCAGAACAGGACATTGTGAAATTTGTGTCACAATCGTTTAAGGGTGAGGCGTTAGCTTGGTGGAGGTCCCTAATCCAAGCTACAGGGAAGATCCCGTTATACAACTTGACTTGGGATCAGTTTGTTGCTCTTATCAAAGAAAATTATTGTCCTCAACATGAAGTTGAGAAAATTGAGACTGACTTCTTGACCTTGGTCATGAAGAACTTAGATTGTCAGGCGTATCTTACGAGCTTCAACACCATGTCTCGTTTGGTTCCTTATCTGGTTACACCAGAACCAAAATGCATAGCTCGTTTTATTGGAGGTTTAACCCTGGAAATCAAAGCCAGTGTGAAGGCATCAAGACCTACCACCTTTAGGTCAGCGGCTGATCTGTCGTTATCTCTTACCCTTGATGCGGTTAGGCAGAGATCGCTCAAGAATTTTGAAGAAGGGAAAAGGAAACGTGAGGATGAGAACTCACGCAGTGCTGATAAGAAACATAAGGGGGACTCTGAGAATAAGAAGAGTTCCGGGTTTAATAAGGACAACCAGCAGTCGGGTGAAAAGACCAGGTGCAAAACCTGTAGGAAATACCACCTCGGGAAATGCAGATTTGAATCTCAGCCTCTACCTTGTGGAATCTGCAAGTCTACGGAACATAAAACCTTGGATTGCAGGAAGTTGAAAGATGCAACCTGTTATGGATGCAACGAGAAGGGGCATATCAAGACTAACTGCCCTAAGAATCAAAGGAAGCCAGAAGAGGCCAAGAAAACAAACGCGTGAATCTTCCAGATGAACACTCAGAAAGCAGTGCAGAATGATAACATCATAACTGGTACCTTTCCTTATCAATGATGTTTATGCGGGAATTTGTCTGACTGTGGCGCAGAAAAGCCTTTTGTGGACAATAAAGGTTGTAAACTGTTGTATCCGCCTATTAGGACTCTAGACATATAACGCGAGGAAGAGTTGGCCAATAATACTTTAGAGACTGCTTCAACAACCTTAGATGGATGCTTTATATCCGTTAGGAATCACTCTTCTCAAATATCCTTATGGCGAGTTTTCAAGCTATCTGAAATCATCAATATGATCAAGAAAGATGTGACAATTGATCCCCTGTCAAAAAGGTGATGGACTAGGTCCAAACCTTGAATGCCATTGAAGGTCTTTTATGGCCTAGGCTAAGTATAATTGATATATATTTAAATAACATTCATTAAGAATGTTCGTACTATATTAGCCTGTATGGTTTAATGATACCATGGTTAGTATATGTTAAGTCATCAGGTTGATGAATAACGGTTGTTGCATTGCAACTAAGTAATTGATCCATTTGGTGTTAGGAACCAAGTCTCGAGTATGACAAACTCGGATAAGCCAACCGTCAATCGCGCCATCGATGATGCGACGCATGCTAATGATGCTACAATTGTGAACCTCAAAATTGACAAAAATGTTCTCCAAGCTATGATTGATGCAGCTGTTGGAAAAGCTGTGAAAAAGGTCATGAAAAAGTTCAAGGAGCCCAACACTACTTGCTCCAAATCTCATTTTAGACCACACTTCCATACTAACAAGGAGGATCTTGTTCATGCCTCGAATGCAAAGGATGAACTAAAAAGGAAAAGAAAGGAAGATAACTCCCAGAGTTCTAAGAAAAAGGGTAAGCAAGAGTCCAACAAGAAACCTGTATGCAAGACCTGCAAGAGGCGCCATCTAAGGAAGTGTAGGTTCGAATCAAAATCCCAATCGCAGCCTAGGGCTTGTGGGATCTGTAAATCAAGAGAGCATAAAACGTTGGATTACGAGGGCATAAAGGATGCAGTCTGCTTCGGCTGTAACGAGGCCACATCAAGACTACATGCCCTAAATTTGTCAAAGGAAGTGCGGCTAAGGGTGGAAAGCCTAAGAATGAAAGCGCTTAAACTCTCCTGATGGATGCCAGAGGTAGTTCATATCAATAATGACATCAGGTACATTCTTTAACATTTATTGGAATATAAATGCTAAGAGTTCTGTTTTGGTCAGATACCAATAAATCCTTCATAAATTGTAAGTATAGCAAACTCCTAAAGTTTTCCATAAGAACCCCAGGGATTAAGTGTAAGGTAAAGCTTACAGATGAAAATCGTAGGAACCATTTCTTCTGTTCCTGTCAGAAATCTTCAGTCATGAAATTCTAGAGTGCCCTCTCTCCAGATGAAGTACGTCAGCATATGTAGTTGATATCTCTTTGATCTCTATCTATTGCGAATACCAGGTGGTATGATAAAAGCGCCATATGAGGATTGGTGTATCTTGATATGTTCCATAGATTGCTTCCATGCCTGATCAGTATGGAGGTTTAATGCATGGAACCGCAAAGATATTCCAATGGTCATATGGTACCAAAGTCAGCTAATGGTATTCAAAGAAGATATCCAGAAGGGAAATGTCCAAGTAAGCATCATTGAATAAGATATCCATGGCTTTGTAAAGCAAATGTGTCACTTATTTGACACAGGCAATGATAAATGAGCCAGAGCCTGAGATTTGGAAAATCTCTGTAATCTCCTTGTGTCTTGATTATCTTCTACAAAAACTACCTTGTTTACCTCCTGAGACAAGTAGAGTTAAAATATACATCCCACTTAGGGCTGCATTATTATGAAGTCTCCATGACGAGTATTACCATCATTATGGGAAGAATCGAAACCCTGACTAAGTGGGTTTTAAGATAAAGGTTCATAAAGCCTAATTCAATATTTGAAGAATTCGGTATTATTAATTAAGAAAGACAGTTCATTTTGCTTATGCATCGATTACCTTAACCCTATTTAGACAACAATTAAGAATCGCCATCAGCTGCCCAGGGTCGTCGATTTGATTCGACTAACTGTAAGGATTAGATATTCCTTAAGATTGGTTTTAAGTTGTAGTTGGAATAACCATCTCACCTTAAATAAGCTTTTCTATAATAGTTATTATATAAGTATCAAGGCTTCTCCTTTGGAGACCTTGTTTAGATGGAATGTCAAAAGTCCGTTTGATGGATAGAATTTTGATAAGTCCAATTATCAGGATCTGAAAGATTACCCTGGGAACGACGGATAAGATCATATGAATTTATGATCGTCTGGAAACTGCCAGTAATCGACGGAAAATCAAGGATTAATGAAAGTCGCAACCCTCTTAAGTCCTTAATAAGGAATAAGGCTCAATTGAAGGTATCACCCTAAGAAGGATGTGCTAAATTTATTAATTTATCGGGTTAGTTAATATGTGGAAATATCGGGGTGTGACAACACGTTCTCCCTATGTGTTGTTTTTAACACTTTAAATGCTATACCATTAATATACTGATGAAGCAATGCAATGCACTTTTGTTCGGCAATGAAACTTTCTACATCATCAGTATCTACTATATTTTCATAATCCGAACTTCCCATATTGAAACCATTCTTCAAGCTTTTCCAGCTTGGATACGCAAACGCTTTTAGCCACTCTTCAAACCTTTTAGCCCATCTATTGTATTCTTCAATCGCCATCAGTTTGGGAGGTTTGTTGTATGTGCCATATGCACTCTCAACACTCAAAGCATCAGACAGGGTTTTCTTTGCACTCGGATTAGGAACATTTTCATTTGTGTTGTTTGATGTATCATCTCCGGTGTTTCCTGTGAAAGCAAAAACATCACTGAATGGATTCATAAAATCATCCATCTTCACGTATCTGAAACAATCAACAAACACTTAGAAAAATTTTTGATTTTAACAAAACAGTTTCAAACGAAATCAGTTCAAGTGAAATAAGCTTTCACACGAAATACCAACTCAAACGAAAACATAATTTTCAAACGAAATAGTGATTTCGTTCGAACAGACCAAACGAAATATGATTTCGTGCGAAATTAGCTTGGATACAAACGAAAATAGCCTCTTTGGAACGAAATAGTGATTTCGTATGAAATATCTCAAACGAAATCTAATTTCATGCGAAATTAACAGCAATTTCAAACGAAATTAGACACAAAGTGTAATTTCGTGCGAAATTAAAAAGCTATTTCATGCGAAATAATGATGACATCATCATTTCGGCCACCATTTTGTCAAATTGATCCAGATTTTGTTCGAATTTTGGTCCAATTCTTTCAAGGATTCATTAAAACGATGTTTTACAAGATATATGTGAAATTCAATCCATTTTGTCCGTTAAATCTCGTTTAATTTTGAAAAGAATGAATAGAAGTGATGAAAACAAGCTGAATTGGTATAAACTCTTCTTCTTGAGCTCTGATACCACTTGTTGGATCGTCGTGTGACCCTAACGAGTCAATCAGAAGAGTTTATGATCTATTTCAAAGGCGGAAACAGAGAAATAGACGTGAAACAGCTTGATTCTCCTTAATTATCCTTATTAATGATTTCAAAGCTTTTACAGATCGTTTGACAAACTGGCAGCACCTCGGCTCTGAAATCTCAAACGTTACAAATGACTTGAACACTCAGCTATATATAGGTGTTGTAATTTCGCACGAAATTGGCACTGGCTATTTCGTGCGAAATAGCAATGTCTTATTTCGTACGAAATAGCTTAGTGCTATTTCGTGCGAAATTACTCAAACACATACAAACCCTAATTTTGATCCTGCTGAGCACTGGTCTATCCTATCTAGATACAAGACTATATAAAGACGAAGTTAATAGACATTTATGCACCAACACGCACGATTAAGCGATGACCGGATTAGAGTGTGGTTTAGACCCGACAAGTTTGTATACTTGTATAATATGGGTAAACTAAACACATTCTGGATTTTGAGATAAAAACGATAAGGTTTGACCCGTTTCGGCTAATTTATGCAAACTAGTTACATAAACCGCACCGAACGCGAATAATGTGTAACGGGTAATCAAATGAGTCATGAACAGGTTTCCTAAGTTAATATGCCTTAAATATGTTGTGATATCAGTAAGATACCTTCCATTATGCCCAAAATGGATTTAAACTCAAATTATACCCCGTAGGGGTATTTTGGTCATTTTAAAGGTTATAAAAGAGTTTAAATACTAATCTGAGTTTCAGGTCTGATATAATCAGTAAAAATATTTATTTTTATAAGTCATAACAGTAGGGTATTGCATATATGTGAAATTTATCTTTTATAATCAAACTATGCACCGTAGTGGCATTTTGGTAATTTCACATAAGCTTTAAAGGTCAAAATTAGAATTCTGAGTTCAAAACTTTTGCTTACTGTTTAATTATAAAAATTTACTTAAAACATCAGTAGGTATTAAGTTTCATATACCAAAAATAGTTTTAACTCATACTATGCGCTTAAAACGCGTAAAAGTCGGTTTTAAGCGATTTTCGGGTTTAAAGGGGAAATCTGAGTTTTTGATCAGTTTATAAAGTTCAAAATATTTTATTTATCATATAAAATCAGTAGCAAAAAGTTTGGTATCAAAATATTATGTAAAACTCATTTTATTCAAGAAAATGGTATAACCGACAATTACCAAATTAAAGCAAGAACCCTATGTTATGCTCAGCTTAAAAATAAATAAAAATCTTCAAAAATCCCAAAATATTATATTACATCATTGGGTAAAAATTTTGGTGTCAAAATTTGGGTTTAGATAGGCTTTATGCTAATTACGCCGTTTAATTAATAAAAAGCTTTATAAAGCCTATCTAAACCCTCAAACTGATTTTGGTAATTTCACATAACTCTTAATCTAGACCTCAAACTGATGTCAAATTTTTAGGACAAATTTATAAATCAGTAACAAAGGTTTTTGTCCTCTCACATTTTCAAAAATCTCATTTTAAGATCAAAAGGGCATAATGGTCAACATTTAGGCATATAACGGAAACATGCACATGAATCGAATAACTAATGAACCAAGTTGTATAACCTCAGAGGGTTACACTAACTTATAACCTGGTCCTAATAGAGCTCTAAGAGCATTCACATCCTGGGAATCAAAATCTGTGTGTTAGGTTTTTAAAATATAAAAAGTATAAAAAGTGGTTGTGAGTGGAGGAGAGAGAAAATGTTACTGTTCATCTGTATATTTGGAGGGACACTGTTCATCCACTATAATTTTTTAATATATATTGAAAATGGTTGTGAGTGAAGGAGTGAGAAAAATGTAATGATAAAGGTATAAAAATATTATTTAATTGAAAAGGAGAGAGAAAAAGTATTTGTTTTTAGTGGAAATATATTGATATAAGAGTTGTTTTGTAGTGGAATGTATGTATATTTTTAGGGAGCTGGATGTAAATGCTCTAAGGCATTTCTAAAATATGCTACATTGGGTCAGAATTGAAAGTCAAAGCAAAAGTCTACTTTTGCGACTTTCGGTTCCGAACCGAGCTTAAACTGAAAATTGTCGGGTTGAACATGCTTAGACATGTTCTTACATTAATTATTAAGTTATATAAGTGATAAAACATGTTTCATAGCTTCTACATTGTTAATTATGTGTTTATGCGAAAATTTGCTTTCTGTTGACTTTTTATACTTAACTTTGACCCGACAATTGACCTAGTTAGAGTGGGAATTAGAGGGTGCCCTTTTAAGGGTTTATTACCCATATAATTACCAACTCAAAGCTACTTTCAATTCGAGAATTGACTGGACCATTAGTGATTAATCACTAAGTCAAACCTTAATTACGACGGGTTTGACTTTAGGCCATTAAACTAATAAAACGTGATTAAGAGAGGTTAAGGAAGCTTACTGAAGTACTTAGCACGACTTAGAAGCTAATGGGATCTTGTTGAGGTCCAGAGAGCTCCAGAGAATGTTTGAAAATGTTTTAAAGTGAGCAAGTGAACTTGTTGCAACATAGAAGTTCTTATATAGGGATTTTAATCTAACAAGATCATGCCAAACAAGTCTATGAGATGATTCCTGATCACCACATGTGTCCCTATTGCATGAAATCCCATTTGCACAGCCCCTGGTATGTAAAACAAGGCTTCAAAGGCGGTGGAACAGGCTGCACAGGCACCTGTGCTTGTTTGCTGTCGCTGCAGGTAGTACGCGGCCCGCGTAAAAGACCACAAAGGTCTTACGCGGCCGGTATGAATGCTGGCTTCCGGTTACTAAGTTTCAGAATTGTCATTTTTGGTCCCTGGTCCTTCTAATGGTTGTTTTAACTTGTTTTTATTACATTTTAACCCCCAAACTTGACTTTTAAGGACCCTAAGTCATAAACCAACTTTTTTAAGTCCCCGGTTAGTTATACGATCACCCGAAAAGTCTTGAATTTCAACGTTGACGCTTTTAACCCCTCACTTACGAATGTTAGCATAACGTTCTCATACGAAATCGAAACCTTGTGAAATTTTTATCACTTATTCTAGTGAGCATAATTAATTGTTACAAAGCTTCGGGTTCGCTAAAAGGTCACTCAGAGGTATAAATTAAACATGTTGACACTTTTAACCCTTGCGGTTTGTAAACTTTCACTTTCTTCCACAAATGGCTTCATACGCTTCATAATTCATTCGTTTAAGGTTATAAACATCGTGTAGGGTTGTTGAAAGGTATAATTATCAAATGTTGACACCTTGAATCCTTTTACACATATACTTTCTTTGTTTGTCAACTTTAGTCCCTCATATTCAATCCTATACACGTTTAAAGCTCATGACACGTGTCTTCATTATATTGGACATGAATTTACGAGGTGTTACACATAATCATTCACGACTATTCGATCCTACGATCTTTATGTCGAATTTATCATTAGATCATATAATTGGTCAGTTTGACTTTTTAAAGTCAATTGCCTATTGACCTAATTACTTACACGAAGTAGCTTAACTACTTGTTTAATTACTTGGCCAATTATCCGGTAAACATCATTCTTATGTTACCGAATTACTACTTGATGATATTAAACATCATTTAACATGAACTTATCATCAATTTTCATTATATCATACTAAACTCATTTTCTAGCAAGTATGATCATGTACTCAAACACTCAATTTGTTCAAGTATTTCCTGATTACTATCATGTATGATGATTCTAATCATAATTATATCATCAAATTCATCTTTTGATTAATATCCACTTATCCTAGTGTGGTAATTCATCAAATCATTAAAGTCATAGCATCATATGTATAATTTTCACTTAGGGTTTGGTTCCTAAGCAAATATACATCACTAATTCAATCATAGCTTCAATAATTCATTCATAATTTGCGATTATGATGATTATCCAAATTTCACAACTTCACAAATCATCAAAATTTTACATACCTTATGATCCCCTAGCTTGGGTGATCATTAATTCACGTTCAATTGTGAATTTGAGCTTCAATTGAGCCTTCAATTTAATGATTATGTTGAAACTAGGGTTTAGAAACTCCTGGGGAGCTTCTGGTCGATATACAGAACACACCTATGTGTGTGTTTTGTTTACATGTTCCTTTTATTTAATAAACTTTTAAGTTTATCCATATTGGCCCCTCATGTTTGGTTAGTTTATTAAGTAAGCCACAACCCACTTAATTTCTAACAATTATTTCCACTTATTAACTAGGTTAAACATTCATAGTTAAATTAGTGGGCTCGGGGAATTCATGACTAAGTTTATTTTAAGTCCCCTTAACTCGGGCTTCTATAAACTTTATTTTCTCAAAAGCATTCTTTTCCATTTTTATTAAATATTAGGTTTAGTTATATAAATCCTAATATTTTTCGAGTTAATTTTATCACTAACGGTACTTTACCCGTCTTTTAAATATTAACGTGGTTTGATTACCAAACCCGTTTTCGGGGTGTTACACCAAACCCCACAGGATACTCAGTCGATACTGAGGAAGGAATATTTATTTTTAATGCATAGTCTGAGGAACCGTTCCCTTCTAAAAAGAGAGGAGGAAAAGAATGAAGAAATTACAACAACAGAGAACGATAGCAAAAGCAAATAGGGAAGTAAATGCACAAACCCAGTAAGCAGTCAATAGACCACTGTGGGAAGAGGAACTAGATAGACAATTAGTAGATTTCCATATCTTAGCCACTATAGTAGTAGACTCTAATCTGAACCAAATAGCTGAACCACCACTGTTACCCTTATTCCCAGATCGACAAATGTTAGAACCCAACCAGGAGAACCAGTTCCCAATCCTAGCATTTGACCCTAATGAATTACCTAGGATCCCAACCTCAAACCCTTTAGAATATGATCCATGGTTTGATGACAATAGGTCATATTCGGCACTATATACTCCCGAAGAACCAGTGGCAGCCCCACCAGTAGACCCACCCATGAGCCGAGAATGTGTGCAGGAACTTCGTCAGTATAGCGAAAATTTAATGGATGAAGGAAATAGAATCCGACAGACAGGGGAGAAGCTCGTTTGGAAATACGACGAACGTGAGATGCAATATTGGATGAACGATACCTAGAATAATATATAGATATGTGTGTAATTTTGTATTTTGAGAATATATATATATATATATATATATATATATATATATATATATATGTAACCAACTAAAATAGAAAGACTAAAATAGATATCAATGCATAACTACTAGTGTGTTTAATTTTCAGTTGTAATATGTAATCGATGCATATGTATAGATATATAAAAAGAGTAAAGTCGCAATGTTTGACGTTTTTGATCAATTTATTTGTGTGATTATTTGTATTAAATCTTATTCTGTGATAATTCATACCTAATATATATTTATAATTCAGATGGACAACGAAGTAAATCAGGAAAACCCGAATAATGAGATAACGGGAACCAAGTGAATAATAGTGCCATCGAACATATAGTCGCATAAGGCATTATAGATGCCATGCCCTATATTATCAAGACTGTTAAAGAAGCAAAAAATAATAAATCTGTAACTGGAAGTAAACGTCAACCCACTGAACCAAGTCATAGCGTGAACGAAAATCACGGACCAATAATCCAAGCTCCAATTCCTAAAAAAAGAAGAACAGTCTCTTACGGTTGTTCTTATAAAGAATTCTTGACATGTAAACCAATAGAATTCTCAGACAATGAAGGAGCTATAACAACTCTCCCAAAACCCTTAAACATGTCCTATACGTCCTAAAATACACCTCGTATACGAAAAACGGACCCAATATACCTTTATATTTATAAAAATCAAATAAAACAAATAATAATGGTGTCACGTGGCCCGCGATGGACACACCTCAAGGGTGTCGCGGGGCGCGACGGCCTTTGTTTGCCGGACAAGTCATTGTGCTATGTGGCACATGACTCACCAAGGCTACCCCCTGACTCGGCAACCCTATACACGACACGTAGTCCCTGGCGGCCCACGACGGGCTTAGCCTAGGGCGTCGCGGGGCACGACGGGGTCAGTGATCAGGCCTATAAAAGGGGTCGACAGGCTCATTTGGGAATCGTTCATTTCTCGATTTTCTCTCTCAATTTCTAAATTGTAGAAGTAATACCCGGGCATTATACCCACTAAAAACGAAGCTCTACCTCGTTGTAAGTATTATAAACACCGGTTACGTATTAGTTACTATGCCCGATTGATCTAGAGCTCCGTAACGCATGTCGAGGCTCTGCCTGACTCAGTCGTTGGAGTTCTGTCTCGGTGATATAGCTAATGTAAATTGGGTTATCTTACTAACACGTGTGCATTGTTTAATTTTAATAGATTATAACCAGGAAGTTACCAGAAAGCAGTAGGGTTATCTAAAATAGTAATGTGAGTTATTCCCCTTTTATAAACCTTTTTGTGAGTACATTCACTTTTTATAAACTGTTTTTACAAAACCTAAATTGTTTTAAAGTGAAATTAACAGTGATTGAGTATTTGTGATTCTACAATTACTGTCGGTATGTTGGGGTTTTGTATACATTACTTGTTACTAATACTGTAAATAGTAACATGACCACAAGTCAGGATTGACAGTACCGTGGGTGGTAATTTGGTAGATATAAACAAATGTAATTACAGATGCCCTCAATACTGTAAAGATATAAAATTGTTTTGAGTAAACTGGGATGCACTCGCCAGTATTTCTTGCTGATAAAACTTTTCAAAACACGTTTTAGGTAACAAAAAGTGAAAGCCAAATAGAAGCCAGTTGGAGAGCACTGAAGGCTTGGAAAAGTGGCAATAAAAGTTACCTAAACAATAAAGAAGTTTTATTTCAATAAAATAGGGTTTATCCCTATAAACATATTGTAAATGGAAACTTAGGTTTTACCCATGTGTTTATTATTTATAAAATGAGGTGTTTACTCTGATAAACTATTTCCTAACTACGGTCCTAATGTAAATTTCCTCTACCAAATTAATAAACACTGATACTACCAGCACTGAGCGACATCGCGGTCGCCCGCCTCCCGGGTCGGGGGTTGCTACAGGAGATGGTATCAGAGCTACAACCACTGATTTGAGCCACAGAAGTGTTCTGCTGACATCAATTTTTATCAATATTGTTAGGAAATAATCTATGTGATTATGTGTATATATGTGTATTATTATTTTGTGTTATTTGACAATCTGTTAGTTTACAATATGAGTGAGCAAGGTACGTCTGATGCCTACCGTCATCTAGATAGTTCTCCCAAAAGTGAAGGAACCTCGTCACAACCTACTTCTTCGGGGTATTCTGTTGATATAGAAGAGGGGATTTTCATATTTAAGGCACAATCCGAGGAACCATTCCCTTCGAAAAAGAGAGGATGGTTCAGTCGGGGAGCACACGAGAGGAGAAAGCGAATGAGAAAGTTGCAGCAACTAAGAGCTTTAGCAGCAGCCAATAGGGAAGTCAATGCCCAGACACAAGCCTTAGTTAATAGACGTTTGGCAAACTTCCATATATTAGCCACCACTGCAGCAGATCCAAACCTTGACCAAATTATCGCACCACAACCATTGCCACTATTTCCAACCCAACCAATGGAGATAGAACCTAACCTAGGAAACGAATTTCCCATACCAGCCTTTGACCCTGATGAGATACCTAGAATCCTAGCACCCAATCCTCTAGCATATGATCCATGGAATGATGACCATAAGGAATACCAGGAACTTTACCCACAGGAAGAGCCAATTCCAAACCCCATAGCACAATACACCAACCTTAATCCTTTAGATTCATATTGGAACGCCGAGCAGTATGTGCATGAAATCTTAAATAACCCGTACCCATATGGAGAACCGATACCTCAATACCCCGACCCAGTACCCGCACCACGACCACCCATGAGTGACGACAATGTGCAGGAACTCCGCACTTATGGAGAGGAATTGATAGAAGGAGAAGAGAGGATGAGAGGGATAGGAGAAAAGCTCGTGTGGAAGTACGACGAGCGGGAGATGCAATTTAGATAAACAAAGCCTAATATATATATATATATATATATATATATATATATATATATATATATATATATAAATGCGTATAGTTGAAAAAAAATATCAAATCAACTAAAATAGGTAACCTAATATCTATTGATGCATAACTAGTAATGTGTTTACATTTCAGTTTTAGATTGTAACAAATATATATATATATATATATATATATATATGAAAAAGAGTAAATGTCGCAATGCTTGACGATTTTGATCAATTTGTTTGTCTGATTGTTTGCATTAAATCTTATTCTGTGATATTAATACCTAATAAATGTTTGTAAATCCAGATGGACAACGAAGAAAATCAGGAAAACCAGAATAATGATAATAATGGAAACCAAATAGATAATAGTGTTATCCAACACATAGTAACTCAAGGAATTATAGATGCTATGCCATATATTATTAAGTCTGTTAAAGAAGCAGAAAATAATAAAAGTGGAAGTAAGCGACCACCTAGTGAACCCAGTCACAGCGTGAATGATGGACCGCTACTCCAATTACCAATTCCAAAAAGAAGAAGAACCATGTCATATGAGTGTGCTTACAAAGAATTCAGGTCTTGCAAACCAATAGAATTCTCTGGCAATGAAGGAGCCATTGCAGCTTTACGTTGGATAGAAAAGACAGAGGCAGTCTTAAAAATAAGCAAATGTGCAGATGAAGATAAGATTTTGTTTGCTCCTAATCTTTTTAAGAATGCAACCTTAGAATGGTGGAATATTATTCTCCAGTCTAAGGGAAGTGACAGAGTTTATAAGATGGAATGGACCAACTTTAAGGAAATGGTTGAAAGAAAATTTTGTCCTCCCAATGAAAAAGAACAAATTGCTAATAAGTTCTTAAACCTTAGAACGACTGGAATAGACTACAAGGGTTACACTACCATATTCTTCGAATATGCTAGGATAGTGCCAACCTTAGCCTCACCAGAACCAGTATTAATCTCCCGTTATATCTGGGGATTAATTAGTGAGATCAGACACGTAGTCAAGGCAGCTAGGCCACAAACCATAGAAGAAGCAGTAGAATTAGCCAATACCTTGACTGATGAATTGGTACGTACACAAGAAGAGAACTATAGAAAGAACCTAGCCCAGAAACTTACCCAAGAATTTCGTTATGGAAATAATTACCGTGGGAAAGGTACAGGTTCTACCTCTGCACCTTACTGTAAGTCCTGCAAGAAGAAGCATTCAGGAAGATGCTCCATATACTCTAACTTCTGCAAAATGTCGGGACACAAGGAAGAAGACTGTAGGAGGAAACCCAGCAACAAGCTATGCTTCAACTGTGGAGAGACGGGGCATATCAAACCAAATTGTCCGAAACTAGCTCCAGCAACAAACAGCAAAGCTACTAAGAATGCCCGAGCATTTGTTCTAACAGCTGAAGAAGCCAAAATGATTCAGGATGTCATTTCCGGTATGTTTTTAGTTAATGATATTTTTGCTAAAGTATTATTTGACTCTGGTGCAAACCAAAGTTTTATTAATACTTCGTTCTGCAAACTTCTCAATCAACCATTAACTAAACTTCAACAAGAAGGTCTGGTAGAAACGGCAAATGGAGAATCTATTAAGATTGCTAAAATCTTGCAGGGAGCAAGAATAGAAATTTTAAACCATAATTTTATTGCTAACCTTTATCCAATGAATCTGGCTGGATTTGATATTGTATTAGGAATGAATTGGTTGTTAGCCAATCATGCCAGCATTTTATATGATCAAAAGTTAATACTAGTAAGTTCACCAAAGGGTGAAAAGATCACAATTAAAGGAGATAAGCCAACTATGTCGCAACCCCCGCCCCCTATCTGTCCCGGGAACGGGCGGCCGCGAGACCAGTTTTGGTGGTATCGGTGTTTATCATTTTGGCAGCGGAAATTTCATCAGGACCGTAGTTAGGAAATGTTTATCAGAGTAAATACCATGCTTTTGTAATATTAAACATATTGGGATAAAACCCAAGTTTTCATTACAAACATTTTCATTGGGAAAATCCCTATTTTATTGAATAAAACATCTTTTATTTAGGTAACTTTTATAGCCACTTTTCCAAGCCTTCAGTGCTGTCCAGCTGGCTTCTAGTTGGCTTTCACATTTTGTTACCTGCAACGCGTTTAAAAACATTTTGTCAGTGGGAAATACTGGTGAGTGAATCCCAGTTTAATCAAGAAGAGTTTTATCCTTTAACAGTATTGAGAGCTATTACAATGTTTATGTCTACACAATTACTCATTCAGTACTGTCAATCCTGACTGGTGGGTCATATTACACATTGGCTAACTCGTTGTCCAATGGTAACGTGTTCCACATTTTGTATACAAACCCCATCATACCGGCAGTAATTGAAGAACTACAAAGACTCAATCACTGCTTAATCGTATTATAAAACATTTAAGGTTTTGTAAAAACAGTTTAAAAAAAGGAGATTACTCACATTGTTGTCTTAGACTTCTCTTAAGGGTTTCCTGGTAGTTATCTATTAATTACACAAATGTACATGTGTTAGTATAATAACCCAATATTTACATTAGTAATACCCTCCCCGAGACGGCATTCCAACGACTACGTCGGGCAGAACCTCGACAGCCGTTACGGAACCCTGGATCAATCGGGCAGCGTATCTAATATGTAACCGGGGTTATAATACTTACAACGGAGCAGAACTTCGTTAATTAGGGGGGTATTATGCCCGAAAAATATGTTTCCTATTCAGAAATTCGAGAGAGAAAGTGTGTATGAACGAGTTGGGACTGAAGGCCTTCGTTGCTATTTATAGGGCTGAAAATGGACTTCGTCGCACCCCGCGTAGCATTTCTCCAGGGCTTACGCGGCCCGCGAGGCCAGCTAGGGTAGGCCCTAGCTTGGCTGACTCGACTCATAGACTCCACACGCATTATGACACGTGGCGGCTCAGGGGCTCGCCCTGACTTCTTGCAGTCGCGGCCCACGTAGGACGTAGCCAAAGGCTACGCACCCCGTGAGAGACCCTAAAAATTTGTTTTTATTTAATTTTAATAATATTAAAGATATTGGGGGTCCGTTTTCGCATACGGGGGTATTTTGAGACATATAAGGGCATTTTAAAATATATTTAGGGTGTCGAAATATTTAGGAGGGTTATTGTATCCTCCCCACCTTGTTTTAGAGCTCGTCCTCGAGATCTACTGGAATAAATGCGGGTATTTCCTTTGCATTTCTGATTCAAGCTCCCATGTGTACTCTGGTCCTCTTTTGGAGTCCCATTTCACTTTGACCAGAACTAATCTCTTGTGCTTGAGGTTCTTAACTTTCATGTCTTCAATTTGTCGAGGTCTTTCTACAAATTTTAATTGTTCATTTACCTCTATATCCTTAAGAGGCACTATCAGTGATTCATCAGCTAAACATTTCACTTTGACCAGAACTAATCTCTTGTGCTTGAGGTTCTTAACTTTCATGTCTTCAATTTGTCGAGGTCTTTCTACAAATTTTAACTGTTCATTTACCTCTATATCCTTAAGAGGCACTATCAGTGATTCATCAGCTAAACATTTCTTGAGATTAGATACATGAAATACATCATGTATTCCTGCCATTTCCTCTGGTAGTTGTAGCTGATAGGCTACAGGTCCTATTCTTCTAATAATCTCAAAAGGTCCTACATACCTCGGGCTTAGCTTTCCCCTTTTGATGAATCTTACCACTCTTTTCCAAGGAGAGACTTTTAATAACACTTTATCTCCTACCTGAAATTCAAATGGCTTTCGTCTGTTATCAGCATAACTCTTTTGTCGATCACGTGCTGTTTTCAGTCGTTCCTTGACTTGAATGATCTTGTCTGTTGTTTCTTGTACTATCTCAGATCCAGATAGTTGCTTTTCTCCAATTTCTTCCCAACAGACTGGCGTTCGGCACTTTCGTCCATAAAGTGCTTCAAATGGTGCAGCATTGATACTTATGTGATAACTGTTATTATAAGAAAATTCTATCAATGGTAAATGATCGTCCCAATTACCTCCGAAATCAATTACACAAGCTCTAAGCATGTCCTCCAGTGTTTGAATTGTCCTTTCGCTCTGTTCGTCCATTTGAGGATGATAAGCAGTGCTTAGATTCAACTTGGTTCCCATTACTTTTTGGAAACTTGTCAAAAAATGTGAGGTAAAACGACTATCTCTGTCAGAAACAATTGATAGAGGAATTCCATGTAATGAAACTATTTCATTTACATATAATTTAGCTAATTGTTCCATACTGAAAGTTTCCTTCATTGGTAGGAAATGAGCTGACTTAGTTAGCCTGTCTACAATCACCCAGATTGTATCATTACCTTTTCTTGTTTTGGGTAATTTAGTAACAAAATCCATTGTTATCAATTCCCATTTCCATACAGGCATTTCTAAGTGTTGCAGCAAACCTGAGGGTTTCTGATGTTCAGCTTTAACTTGTGAATAGGTTAAACATTTTGCAACATATGCTGCTATATCCTTTTTCATTCCTATCCACCAGAAATTCTTCCTTAAGTCCTGATACATCTTATCACTTCCAGGATGCATTGTATACTTAGACTTATGGGCTTCTTCTAATATACGGTGGCGTAGGTTTCCAAATTTAGGTATCCACATTCTTTTCTTATGGAATCTCCAAATTCCATCTGTTCCTTCTTCTAATTCCTTAATTATTCCTTTTAATTTTTCAGTATCATTCTTGATTACTAATTCTTGTGCTTTTCTAATCTGTTCATTTAAATCTATTTGCAGATTTAACTTAAGAGAACGTACTCTTTTTGGCTTTTCATGATACTTTCGACTTAAAGCATCAGCTACTACATTTGCCTTTCCTTCATGATACTGGATATCACATTAATAATTACTAAGTATCTCCATCCAGCGTCTTTGTCTCATATTCAACTCCTTTTACCCAAAAACATACCTTAAACTCTTATGGTCAGTGAAAATGGTAAACTTACTACCATAAAGGTAATGTCTCCAAATTTTAAGAGCAAAAAATTATAGCTCCTAATTCAAGATCATGGGTTGAATAATTCTCTTCATGATTCTTAAGTTGTCTAGAGGCGTAAGCTATAACCTTTTGACTTTGCATTAATACACATCCATAACCTAACTTAGAAGCGTCACAATAGATTACAAAATCCTCAGTTCCTTCTGGTAACGCTAGTATGGGTGCGTTGGTTAGTCTTTGCTTAAGAATTCTAAATGCTTCTTCTTGTTTTGGTCCCCATTCAAACTTAACAGATTTACAGGTTAACTTAGTTAAGGGAATGGCTATTCTAGAAAAATCTTGAATAAATCTTCTATAATAACCGGCCAATCCTAAGAAACTTCTAACCTCAGTTGGTGACTCAGGGGTTTTCCATTTGGTAATTGCCTCGATCTTGGTGGGATCTACATGAATTCCTTCATGATTAACTAAATGTCCAAGAAACTGTACCTGTTCTAACCAAAACTCACACTTTGAAAACTTAGCATAAAGGTTTTCTTTTCTCAATAAACTTAGAAGTGCGTGCAGATGCGCTGCATGTTCCTCTTTGCTTTTGGAATAAATAAGAATATCATCTATAAAGACAATTATGAATTAATCCAAATATGGCTTACATATTCGGTTCATCATGTCCATAAATGCAGCTGGGGCATTGGTTAAACCAAATGGCATGACAGTAAATTCATAATGGCCATACATTGTTCTGAAAGCGGTCTTAGGAATGTCCTCTTCCTGTACCTTTAATTGATGATATCCTGACCTTAAATCAATTTTAGAGAAAAATCGTGCTCCTTGCAATTCATCGAACAGATCATCGATTCTTGGTAGTGGGTACCGATTCTTAATCGTGACCTTGTTCAATTCACGGTAGTCAATGCACATACACATTGATCCGTCCTTCTTTATAACGAATAAAATCGGTGCTCCCCATGGTGATGAGCTTGGCTGAATGAATCCTTTCTGCAACAATTCGTCTAACTGTTTCTTCAGTTCCTGCATTTCCGCGGGTGCCAAACGGTAAGGTGCTTTGTCAATTGGTGCGGTTCCTGGTATCAAATGGATTCTGAATTCAACTTCTCTATCTGGAGGTTGCCCTGGTAGCTCTTCTGGAAATACATCTGAAAACTGGGATACTACTGGATTATCCTTTAATTCTTTTCCTTTAGTGTTAGTGATTATGGAAATCAAATACACTAATGATCCTTTTCTTATATAACTTGTTGTTTTCATCATAGAGATGAATTTTGTGGATCTAGAGGTTTTATTTCCTTTAATTTTGATCTTTTCACCCCTTGGTGAATTTACTTGAATTGACTTTTGATCACATAAAATACTAGCTTTATTGGCTATTAACCAATCCATTCCTAACACAACATCAAATCCTGCCAGATTCATTCGGTAAAGATTTGCAATAAATTTCTGATTTAAAATTTCTATTCTTGCTCCCTGCAAGATCTCATAAATCTTAATGGTTTCCCCATTTGCTAATCTTTTTCCTGCAGTCTTCCTCCTTGTGCCCATATATTTTGCAAAAGTTACAGTATGTGGAGCATCTTCCAGAATGCTTCCTTTTGCAATACTTGCAGTAGGGTGCAGAATTAGAACCTACATTTTTCCCATGGTTCGAATTTCCAGAACTGAATTCTTGGGTAAGCTTCTGGGTTAGGTTCCTCCTCTGATCCTCTTCTCGTGTACGGACTAATTCATCTGTCAAGGTATTTGCTAGTTCTACTGCTTCTTCTATGGTTTGAGGTCTAGATGCCTTGACTACATGCCTAATCTCCCCAATTAATCCCCAAATGTAACGGGAGATTAATACTGGTTCAGGTGATGCAAGGGTTGGTACTATTCGAGCATATTCAAAGAATAATGTAGTATAACCCTATTAGGTAAAGGTAATTGTATTTCTGTATGTGTTGATGATTACAATGGAAGAGAATATATAATGCTAATACATCAGTAAATAAGGAAATATAAATCACAAGAATTATGCCATTGCCATATATTCTCTACTTAATCTGAGCCTACAATTATGCTCTAATATCCCCCCGCAAGTTGAGGACGGGGAACGACCTGCAACTTGGACCGTAAAGACTGGAAGCGTTGTGAAGATAACGGCTTAGTGAACACATCAGCAATCTGATCACTTGTGGAGATGAACTTGACATGTAGATTACCCTGAGATACCTGCTCACGAACGAAGTGATAGTCAACTTCAACATGTTTCGTGCGTGCATGAAATACTGGATTGGCAGAGAGATAGGTCGCTCCCAAATTGTCACACCAAAGTGTTGGTGACGGCTGTATATTAACACCGAGTTCTCGAAGAAGAGCCTTCAACCAAATTAATTCTACAACGGTATCAGCAAGAGCTTTATATTCTGACTCGGTAGAGGAACATGACACAGTTCGCTGTTTCCGTGCTGTCCAAGAGATAAGGTTCGATCCAAGATATACAGCAAATCCCCCCGTGGATCGACGATCGATAGGGCAGCCAGCCCAATCAGAGTCTGAGTATGCTTGTACCGAAGAGGATATGGAGTTCTTCCAGTCAGCATCAGTGAACGCATGGAGAAGGGAACCTGAGTTATGGCGTATGCGTAGACCCAAATCTGTTGTCCCCTTCAGGTATCGTAAGATGCGCTTTACTGCTGTCCAATGATTTTCTGTGGGTGCATGCATGAATTGGCAAACCTTGTTGAATGAGAAAGCAATGTCTGGGCGAGATAAGGTGGCATATTGTAATGCCCCAAAAATCTGGCGATATTTAGTTGGATCAGATAAGAGAGGGCTGTCATTAGGCATTAGAATATGAGAGGTGCTCATTGGTGAGCTGACTGGTTTGCAGTCTGACAAACCGGACTTCTGCAGGAGATCAGATATGTATTTTTGCTGAGACAAGATGAGGTCAAGGTCATTACGAACAACCTCAATGCCCAGAAAATAATGTAGAGGACCAAGATCCTTAATGGCAAACATGGAGCTGAGACGCTGAATAATGTGACTGACAGTCTGGTCATTATTGCCGGTAATTATAATGTCATCAACATAGATAAGAGCATAGACAAGATGACCACGAGAATTGAGTATAAACAGTGAGGGGTCCGTCTTTGAGCCGTGAAAGCCAAGTTGCTGGAGTGCAGTTGTCAACCTATTAAACCAGGCCCAAGGCGCTTGCTTTAGCCCGTACAAGGACTTGTGAAGAAGGCAAACATGATTAGGTTTACTGGGATCAACAAAGCCTGGTGGTTGTTTCATGTACACAGTTTCCTGTAAGTCACCATGAAGAAAAGCGTTTTGTACATCCAGCTGCCTAAGCGACCACTTATGAGTAACCGCAAGAGAGAGAACCACCCTAATGGTAGTGGCTTTAACAACAGGGCTGAAAGTCTCATGATAGTCAATACCAGGTTGTTGATGAAACCCTTTGGCTACAAGACGAGCTTTGTAGCGAGTAAGTTTTCCCTGTGCATCTGTTTTTAACTTGTATACCCACTTACAATCAACCAGATTAGTATTTTTAACATAGGGGACTAAAGACCATGTTCCATTCTTATGAAGTGCATGAAACTCTTCGGCCATGGCATGACGCCACTCCGGTGATTTGTTGGCGACAGTAAAAGAGGTAGGTTCAGTAGGTTGACCAGGGAAAGTGGTGGTAAAGTAGGCTGAAGGATTGTAACGATCTGTACGTTTTGGGTTGGGGCGTAAGTTTGCAGGACGCGGTCGGGCAGGTTGGGTGATATTTTGGGAAGCTGTGGGTATGGAGTTGGTTTGGGTAGTGTGTACTTGGTCTGGAACATGCTGTTGAAGGGTTTCGGTTGGGTCGGAGTGGGCTGAAGAGGTTGCGGTTGGGCTGGAGTGGGCTGGGAAGGCTGCAGTTGAGCTGGTAGAGGCTGTTTGATGATCAGAATGGGCTGTTTGGGCAGCTGGGCAGGATTCAGGTGTGGTTTCTGGTGTAGTATATGGTGGCGGGTCAGGAAAAATTGAGGTATAGGCTGGTGGGGGTGTAGCTGGTGGTGGCGGAGCGCGAAAGGGCAAGATGTGTTCATTGAATCGGACGTGACGTGCAACATAGACACGTTCGGTTGCTGGGTCAAAGCACCGATAACCATGATGATCAGGACTATAACCAAGGAAGACACAGGGTGCGGAACGAAAGTCCATTTTGTGACGGTTGTAAGGACGAAGGAACGGGAAGCATTGACACCCAAAGACTCGAAGAAAGGAATAGTCTGGTTTTCGGTTAAAAAGGTGTTGGTAAGGAGATTTGTTGGATGAAGTCCGGGATGGTAGACGATTAATGAGATAGGTGGCGGTGTCAAAGGCAAAGTGCCAAAAGCGTTGTGGAAGATTAGAGTGGGCAAGAAGAGCAAGTCCGGTTTCCACAACATGGCGATGTCGTCGTTCAACAGTGCCGTTTTACTCACTGGTATGAGGGCATGAGCGACAATGAACAATGCCTAGAGAGGTGAAGAATGGTGTAAGGTTTCGGAATTCGCCTCCCCAATCAGTTTGAACACTTTTTAGTTTTGTGCTAAATTGTCTTTCAGCCATTGATACAAAATTTTTAAAAATTGTATAGACATCAGATTTTTGTTTTAATGGATAAAGCCACATGTAACGAGAGTGATGATCAACACATAATAGAAAAAAAATGATAGCCATCAATAGATAATGTGGGTGAAGGACCCCAAACATCACAATAAACTAAGTCCAAAACATGATTACTATGAAAAGCAGAAAGTTTTAAAGGTAGTTTGCATGACTTTCCCATTTGACAGGAAGAACAAAGACAAGACGATAATTTTGTTGAAACAGGTAAGGAACAACTAGAAATAAGAGACTGTAAGACACGACGGTGTGGATGCCCGAGGCGATGATGCCAGATGGTGGAGGACTCTTTGGTAGCAGTGAAAGCAACTTTAGGAATGGACTTGAGTTGGGGAAGACGAATGGTGTAGAGACCCTGTTCACTTGGACCCATAAGAAGGGTAGTGTGTGTAGACTCGTCCTTCACAACAAAAAAAAGAAGAGTGAAATTCAAAGAACACATCATTGTCTGAGCAAAATTTTTGTACAGAAAGTAGGTTTTGTTTAAGTTCGGGAACATGAAGGATATTGGAAAGATTAAAGGTTTTGTGTGGTGTAAAAATGTTAGATGAGCCAATATGAAAAATAGGAAGGGGTGTACCGTCGCCAACATGGAGAGAATCATTACCTTGATATGCCTCAGAGTTGTCAAGATTGGATAAGTCTGGAGAGGCATGACTGTTAGCCCCAGTGTCAGGTTTCCAAATGGCTTCATACTGTGATCCGACCTCTGAAAAATTAGCATAATTTGCCTGATGAGGCTGTTTAGATGGACCTGGCTGATTTGGGCATTGAGAAGGTATGTGACCAATACCGCACCTGTTACAATGCCCAAATACGGTATTCTGAGTGGAAGCCCAAGAGAACTGACGAGTGTTACTATTCATGTCACGGCCTCGGTAATTGTTTGAGTTCCCACGTGGACCTCCATGAGAGTTTCCCCGTCTATTACCACGGTTGTTGGAGGTTTGGGGAGCGTAGTAAGCCTGTGGCTGTGATGTATTTGAGTGATTTGGTTGGATGGGGTTTGATATTGGGTTTAGTTGATATCCGAGTTGGGTTGCAAGAAGTTGGAGGCTTTGGAGTTGGGACTGTATGTTGGCTACGGAGGAGACAGGGTTTCCAGTGGTGGTGTTAAGGGCTTGCGGGACAGCAGAGTTTTGGGTTTCAGTGTTTTTATGAATCATATAATCATGATCAGTTAAGAGACCATGAAGTTCTGAAAACTGTACCGGTGGGGAACGAGCAAGAAGGTTACCTTTCAATCCGTTGTACTCCTCGCGAAGACCTGTGATAGCAAGCATGACCACGTCTTTGTCCTTTTGTGGTTCACCGATATTTGCAAGGGCTGTGGCGTACTCTTGAGCACGACTCAGATAATCAGCCGGGGTCTCATCTCCTTTCATAGATAGCTTCAACAGCTGTTGTTTTAGGGTGTATTCATGAGAGGCGGTTTGTGGTGCATGGGCTCGTTCAAGGGACTTCCAGACTTCTCTGGAAGTAGTTCCCTGAATGTGCTGAAAAGATGCTTCTGAAACAGTGGAGATGATAAGCATTCGGACATGAGCGTCATTGGCAATCCAGCGTGCATAGTTAGGGTTATCAGCAGCATCATCTCCTGTTGAAAGTTTGGGTGAGGGGCAAGGGATTGTGCCATCGATGTAGCCGAATAGGGAGTTGGAGAGAAGAAACGACTCAACCATGGCCTTCCAATACCCATAGTTGTTACGATTAAGGGTGAAGGCAAATTTATGGGAATTATGGTTGGTATTTTCTTGAGTGGTAAAAAGGGGAAGAGTAGCCATTGAAATCAGTGGATAGGAGGAGTATTTGAATGGCGGGTACTGACCTGTGGTTGCTGTTTGGTTGTTGCTGGTGGCAGTAAAAGGGCCAGAAAAGTTGAGCAGGTATTAACCTAGCTCTGATACCATATTAGGTAAAGGTAATTGTATTTCTGTATGTGTTGATGATTACAATGGAAGAGAATATATAATGCTAATACATCAGTAAATAAGGAAATATAAATCACAAGAATTATGCCATTGCCATATATTCTCTACTTAATCTGAGCCTACAATTATGCTCTAATAAACCCTTACTATCTACTCCAGTCATCCTAAGGTTTAGGAATTTATTTGCTATATGTTCCTTTTCATTGGGAGGACATAATTTCCTTTCTACCATGTTTTTAAATTCCTCCCATTCCATATTGTAAGTTCTATCACTTCCTCTAGACTGGAGGATAGTGTTCCACCATTCTAAGGCTGAATTCTTAAACAGATTAAAAGCAAACATTATCTTATCCTCTTCCGCACATTTACTTATTCTTAAGACTGCCTCAGTCTTTTCTATCCAGCGTAAAGATGCAACGACCCCTTCATTGCCCGAGAATTCCATTGGTTTACAAGACCAGAATTCTTTATAAGAACAACCATAAGACACGGTTCTTCTTCTTTTGGGAATGGGCATTTGAAGTACGGGTCCATTGTTCACGCTGTGTTCAGGTTCAGAGGGTCGTTTACTTTTATTCTCTGATGCCCTAACAGTTTTGATAATATATGGCATCGCATCTATTATCCCTTGTGCCACTATGTGTTGCATGACACTGTTATCCATTTGGTTTCCATTATTGTTGTTGTTCGAGTTTTCATTATCCGGGTTATTGTTACTCTGGTTATCATTATTCTGGTTTTCCTGGTTCACTTCGTTGTCCATCTGAATTTTAAACATTTGCCAATTATTAATATCACAGAATAATTAATAATTTAGACAACAACCACACAACACACATATTGGTCAAAAACGTCGATCATTGCGACTTACTCTTTCTTATCTATTATACATCTACTACAAACTGATACTGGAATTTAAAATTACAATACTACTATGCATCGCTAACCACGAAGTGGTCTATACTACAACATATATTATTATTATTATTACACATATATATTATATTATTATTACTATCTCCTCCATCACCTTCACGGATATGGATTCATCCAGAAATCCATATGGCGCTCGTCGTACTTCCAGACGAGTCGCTCTCCGACCTGCCTCATTATCTCGCTACTTTCTAAAATCTCTTCTCCGAAAGTTCGGAGCTCTTGCACATTTTCTGCACTCATTGGGGGTGCAGGTGCTGGTACTGGGTCTGGGTACTGGGGCATGGGCTCCTCCTGAGGGTACGGATTCTCTAAGATCTCCCTAATGTATTCATCATTATCGTAGTAGGGATCTAGAGGGTCCAGACCTGGATAGGCTGCTAAGTTCGGCATGGGTTCGTCGGTTAGGTGGTAGCGTTGCACATAATCCCTATGATCATCGAACCACGGATCGTAGTCTGGGTCTAAGGGATTAGGGGCTGGTATCCTAGGTATCTCCTCAGGGTTGGAATCATGCATTTGAACTTGGTTTTCTGGGTTGTTTTCTATTTCCATCGGTTGCGTGGGAAACAAAGATAATGGTTGTGGGGCTATGTGTTGCTCCAGGTTTGGGTCGGCAGCTATGGTTGCTAGGATATGAAAATTGGCTAAGCTCCTATTAAGCATTTCCTGTGTATGGGCATCTGTCTCTCGCTTAGCTGCTGCTAGGACTCTCTGCTATTGCAACTTCCTCATTCTCTTCCTACGCTCGTGTGCTCCCTTACTGAACCATCCTCTCCTTTTCTGAGGGAATGGCTCTTCAGACTGAGCCTTAAACACAAACATTCCTTCTTCATTATCAGCTGCATACCCAGAAAGGGCAGGTTGTGAAGAGGTACCTTCACTCCTAGGTGAATCGGACAACTGACGATAAACGTCTGAGGGTCCTTGATCACTCATACTATAAACTAACAAATAGTCAAATAACATACAACAATAAAATACAGATATATACGTATTTTCATAATTAATTTCCTAACAATTTGAATAATATCTTGGTGTTAGCAGAACACTTCTGTGGCTGAATCAGTGGCTTAGCTCTGATACCACCTTCTGTCGCAACCCCCGCCCCCTATCTGTCCCGGGAACGGGCGGCCGCAAGACCAGTTTTGGTGGTATCGGTGTTTATCATTTTGGCAGCGGAAATTTCATCAGGACCGTAGTTAGGAAATGTTTATCAGAGTAAATACCACACTTTTATAATATTAAACGTATTGGGATAAAACCCAAGTTTTCATTACAAACATTTCCATCGGGAAAATCCCTATTTTATTGAATAAAACATCTTTTATTTAGGTAACTTTTATAGCCACTTTTCCAAGCCTTCAGTGCTGTCTAGCTGGCTTCTAGTTGGCTTTCACATTTTGTTACCTGAAACGCGTTTAAAAACATTTTGCCAGTGGGAAATACTGGTGAGTGAATCCCAGTTTAATCAAGAAGAGTTTTATCCTTTAACAGTATTGAGAGCTATTACATTTTTTATGTCTACACAATTACTCATTCAGTACTGTCAATCCTGACTGGTGGGTCATATTACACATTGGCTAACTCGTTGTCCAATGGTAACGTGTTCCACATTTTGTATACAAAACCCCAACATACCGGCAGTAATTGAAGAACTACAAAGACTCAATCACTGCTTAATCGTATTATAAAACATTTAAGGTTTTGTAAAAACAGTTTATAAAAAGGAGATTACTCACATTGCTGTCTTAGAGTTCTCTTAAGGGTTTCCTGGTAGTTATCTATTAATTACACAAATGTACATGTGTTAGTATAATAACCCAATATTTACATTAGTAATACCCTCCCCGAGACGGCATTCCAACGACTACGTCGGGCACAACCTCGACAGCCGTTACGGAACCCTGGATCAATCGGGCAGCGTATCTAATACGTAACCGGGGTTATAATACTTACAACAGAGCACAACTTCGTTAATTCGGGGGGTATTATGCCCGGAAATTGTATGTCCTATTCAGAAATTCGAGAGAGAAAGTGTGTATGAACGAGTTGGGACTGAAGGCCTTCGTTGCTATTTATAGGGCTGAAAATGGACTTCGTCGTGCCCCGCGTAGCATTCCTCCAGGGCTTACGCGACCCGCGAGGCCAGCTAGGGTAGGCCCTAGCTTGGCTGACTTGACTCGTAGACTCCATACGCGCCCCGCGAGAGACCCTGAAAATTTGTTTTTATTCAATTTTAATAATATTAAAGATATTCGGGGCCCGTTTTCGCATACGGGGTGTATTTTGAGACATATAAGGGCATTTTAAAATATATTTTGGGTGTCGAAATATTTAGGAGGGTTGTTATAAACTAGGTCTACAAAATTCATCTCTGTGATGAAATCAGCGAGTTATGCAAGGAAGGGATCACTAGTGTATATGATTTCGATAATAATTAACACTAAAGGAAAAGAGTTGAAAGATATTCCCGTAGTATCTAAATTCTCAGATGTTTTTTCAGAAGAATTACCTGGACTACCGCCAGATAGAGAGGTTGAATTCAGAATTCACCTATTACCAGGGACAGCACCGATTGCCAAGGCACCTTACCGTTTAGCACCAGCAGAGATGCAGGAACTGAAGAAACAGTTGGACGATCTTCTAGAGAAAGGTTTCATACAACCTAGTTCATCGCCATGGGGAGCACCAATCTTGTTTGTCAAAAAGAAGGACGAGTCAATGCATTTGTGCATTGATTATCGCGAATTGAATAAGATTACGATTAAAAATCGGTACCCATTACCGAGAATCGATGATTTGTTCGATCAACTGCAAGGAGCTCGATTCTTTTCTAAGATCGATTTATGCTCATGATATCATCAACTGAAAGTACTGGAAGAAGACATTCCTAAGACTACTTTCAGAACAAGGTATGGTCATTATGAATTTACAGTCATGCCATTTGGTTTAACCAATGCCCCAGCTGCATTTATGGACATGATGAACAGAATATGTAAACCATATCTGGATAAATTCATAATTGTCTTTATAGATGATATTCTTATTTACTCTAAGAGTAAAGAGGATCACGCAGAGCATTTGTATATACTTTTAAATTTGCTGAGAAAAGAAAAGCTTTATGCTAAATTTTCAAAATGCGAATTTTGGTTACAAGAAGTACAATTCCTTGGACACCTGGTTAATCATGAAGTAATTACTGTGGATCCCACAAAGATCGAGGCAATTACTAAGTGGGAAGTCCCTGAATCACCGACGGAGGTGAGAATAGCCATTCCTTTAACGAAATTGACCTGCAAATCAATTAAGTTTGAATAGGGACCAAAACAGGAGGAAGCCTTTAAGATTCTGAAAAACAAAAGTTAACCAACACACCCAGACTAGCAGTACCAGAAGGAACTGAAGACTTTATACTTGTGATGCGTCTAAGTTAAGTTATGGATGTGTGTTAATGCAGCGTCAAAAAGTTATAGTCTATGCCTCTAGACAACTTAAGAATCATGAAGAGAATTATACAACCCATGATCAAGAGTTAGGAGCTATAATTTTTGCCCTTAAAATTTGGAGACACTATCTTTATGGTAGTAAGTTTACTGTTTTCACCGATCATAAGAGTCTAAGATATGTTTTTGGGCAAAAGGAGTTAAATATGAGACATAGACGGTGGATGGAGATTCTTAGTGATTATGATTCTAATATCCAGTATCATGCATGAAAGGCTAATGTAGTAGCTGATGCTTTAAGTCGAAAGTATCATGAAAAACCAAGACGAGTACGTTCTCTTAAATTAAACCTACAGATAGATTTAAATGAGCAAATTAGAGAAATACAAGAATCAGTAATCAAGGACGATACTAAAAAATTAAAAGGAATGATTAAAGAATTAGAACAAGGAACAGATGGAATTTGGAGATTCCATAAGAAAAGAATCTGGATACCCAAACAAGGAAACCTACGCCACCGGATTTTAGAAGAAGCCCATAAGTCTAAGTATACGATACATCCTGGTAGTGATAAAATGTATCAAGACTTCAGAAAGAATTTCTGGTGGATAGAAATGAAACAGGATATAGCAACCTATGTTGCTAAATGTTTAACATGTTCACAGGTTAAAGTTGAACATCAGAAACCCTCAGGTTTATTGCAGCAACTAGAAATGCCTATATGGAAATGGGAATTGATAACAACAGACTTTGTTACCAAATTACCCAAGACAAGAAAAGGTAATGATGCAATATGGGTGATTGTAGACAGATTAACCAAATCTGCTCATTTCTTACCTATGAAAGAAACTTTCTGTATGGAACAGTTAACCAAGTTATATGTAAATGAAATAGTTTCATTACATGGAATTCCTTTGTCTATTGTTTCTGATAGCCGTTTTACTCCTCATTTTCGGACTAGTTTCGAAAAAGCAATGGGGACCAAGTTAAAACTAAGCATAGCTTATCATCCTCAAACGGACTGACAAATCTAAATGACAATTCAGACTATGGAAGATATGCTTAGAGCCTGTGTAATTGATTTCTGAGGAAATTGGGACGATCATTTACCATTAATAGAATTTTCCTACAACAACAGCTATCATACCAGTATCAATACTGCACCATTTGAAGCACTCTATGGACGAAAATGCCGAACTCCAGTCTGTTGGGCAGAAATTGGAGAAAAACAACTGGCTGGACCAGAGATAGTTCAAGAAACAACGGACAAGATTACTCAAGTCAAGGAAATACTAAAAGCAGCACGCGATCGTCTGAAGAGTTATGCTGATAACATGCGAAAACCCTTGGAATTTCAGGTAGGAGACAAGGTCTTATTAAAAGTTTCTCCTTGGAAAGGAGTGGTCAGATTTGTCAAGAGAGGAAAGCTAAGCCCCGGGTATGTTAGACCTTTTAAGATTATTAAAAGAATAGGAACAGTAGCTTACCAGCTACAACTGCTAGAGGAAATGACAGGAATACATGATGTATTTCATGTATGTAATCTCAAGAAATGCTTAGCAGATGAATCACTAGTGGTACCCCTTAAGGATATAGAGGTAAATGAGGAACTTAAGTTTGTAGAGAAACCGCTATAGATTGAAGATAGAAAGATCAAGAATCTCAAACACAAGAGATTAGTTCTGGTCAAAGTGAAATGGGATTCCAAGAGAGGACCAGAGTACACATGCGAGCTCGAGTCGGAGATGCAAAGGAAATATCCACACCTGTTCCAGTAGACCTCGAGGACGAGATCTAAAACAAGGTGGGGAGGATATGACAACTCTCCCAAAACCCTTAAACATGTCCTATACGTCCTAAAATACACACCGTATACGAAAAAGGACCCAATATACCTTTATATTTATAAAAATCAAATAAAACAAATAATAATGGTGTCACACGGCCCACGACGGACACACCTCAAAGGTGTCACGGGGCGCGACGGCCTTTATTTGTCGGACAAGTCATTGTGCCACGTGGCACATGACTCACCAAGGATACCCCCTGATTCGGCAACCCTATACGCGACACGTAGTCCCTGGCGGCCCTTGACGGGCTTAGCCTAGGGCGTCGCGGGGCGTGACAGGGTCAGTTATCAGGCCTATAAAAGGGGTCAACAGGCTCATTTGGAAATCGTTCATTTCTCAATTTTCTCTCTCAATTTCTGAATAGAATAGACTGCAAAGGTTACACTACCATATTCTTTGAATATGCTAGGATAGTACCAACCTTAGCCTTACCTGAACCAATATTAATCTCCCGTTATGTTTGAGGATTAATTAGCGAGATCAGACACGTAGTCAAGGCAGCTAGGCCACAAACCATAGAAGAAGCAGTAGAATTGGCCAACGCCCTGACTGATGAATTTGTACACACACAAGAAGAAAACTAGAGAAAGAACCTAGCCCAAAGGTTTACCCAGGAATTTCACTACGGTAATTCCAACCGTGGGAAAGGTACAGGTTCTTCCTTTGCACCCTACTGCAAGTATTGCAAAAGTAAGCACTCTGGAAAGTGCTCAATATACTGCAACTTTTGCAAAATGTATGGACACAAGGAAGAAGACTGTAGGAGGAAAACTCGCAATAGGCTATGCTTCAATTGTGAAGAAACTGGGCATATCAAACCGAATTGTCCAAAACTAGCTCTAGTGATGACCAGCAAAGCTAAGGTAACTGAAGGACCCAAGAAGAATGCCAGAGCATTCGTTCTGACAGCTGAAGAAGCCAAGATGATTCCGGATGTGATTTCCGGTACGTTTTTAGTTAATGATATTTTTGCCAAAGTATTATTTGACTCTGGTGCAAACCAAAGTTTTATTAATACTTCTTTCTACAAACTTCTCAATCAACCATTAACTAAACTTCAACAAGACTGTCTGGTAGAGACGGCAAACAGAGAATCCATTAAGATAGGTGAAATCTTGCAGGGAGCAAGAATAGAAATTCTGAACCATCATTTTCCTGCTAACTTTTACCCAATGAATCTAGCTGGATTCGATATTGTATTAGGAATAGATTGGTTGGTAGCCAATCGTGCCAGCATTTTATGTGATCAAAAATCAGTACAAGTAAGTACACCAAAAGGATAAAAGATCACAATTAAAGGAGATAAGCCAACCAGGTCAGCAAAATTCATCTTTGTGATGAAAGTTGCAAGTTGTGCAAGGAAAGGAGCAATAGTGTATATGATTTCCATAATCATTAACACTAAAGGAAAAGAATTAAAAGATATTTCCATAGTATCTTAATTTTCAGATGTTTTTCTAGAAGAATTACCTGGATTACCGCCAGATAGAGAGGTTGAATTTAGAATTCACCTAATACCAGGAACGACACCGATTGCCAAAGCACCATATCGACTAGCACCCACGAAGATGCGGGAACTGAGGAAAAAGTTGGACGAACTACTTGACAAAGGTTTTATACAACCTAGTCATCGCCATAGGGAGCGACAGTTTTGTTCGTTAAGAAGAAAGACGGATCAATGCGTATGTGCATTGATTACCGAGAATTGAACAAGATTATGATTAAAAATCGGTACTCATTACCGAGAATCGATGATCTGTTTGATCAACTTCAAGGAGCTCGATTCTTTTCTAAGATCGACTTACGTTCAGGATATCATCAACTGAAAGTACAGGAAGAGGACATTCCTAAAACTGCTTTCAGAACAAGGTACGATCATTATGAATTTACCATCATGCCATTTGGTTTAACCAATGCCCCAGCCGCATTTATGGACATGATGAACAGGATATGTAAGAAATACCTGGATAAATTCATAATTGTCTTTATAGATGATATTCTAATTTACTCTAAGAATAAAGAGGAACATGCAGAGCATCTGCATAAACTTCTGACATTATTGAGAAATGAGAAGCTTTATGCTAAATTCTCAAAATGTGAATTCTTGTTACAAGAAGTGCAAGTTCTTGGACATCTGGTTAATCATGAAGGAATTCATGTGGATCCCACAAAAATCTAGCCAATTACCAAATGGAAAGCCCTGAATCGCCAACGGAAGTAAGAAGTTTTCTTGGACTGGCAGGATATTATAGAAGATTTATTCAAGATTTTTCTAGGATAGCCATTCCATTAACCAAAGTGACCTGCAAATCAGTTGAGTTTGAATGGGGACCAAAACAGGAAGAAACCTTTACGATTCTTAAGCAAAGGTTAACCAACGCACCCATACTCGCATTACCAGAAGGAACTGAAGACTTTATAGTCTACTGTGATTCGTCTAAGTTAGGATATGGATGTGTGTTGATGCAACATCAAAAGGTTAAAGCTTACGCCTCTAGAAAACTTAAGAAACATGAAGAGAATTACACAACCCATGATCTAGAATTAGGAGCCATAGTTTTTGCCATTAAGATTTGGAGACACTATCTTTCGGAAGTAAGTTTGTTGTCTTCACAGATCATAAGAGTTTAAGGTATGTTTTTGGGCAAAAGGAATTAAATATGAGACAGAGACGCTGGATGGAAATTCTTAGTGATTATGATTGTGATATCCAGTATCATGCAGGAAAAGCTAATGTAGTAGCTGATGCTTTAAGTAGAAAGTATCATGAAAAACCGAAACGAGTACACTCTCTTAGATTAAATCTGTAGATATATTTAATTGAGCAAATTAGAGAGATGCAGTGAACAACAATCAAGGATGATGCTGAAGAATTAAAAGGAATGATTAAGGAATTAGAACAAGAATCAGATGGAATTTGGAAGTTCCATAAGAAAAGGATGTGGATACCTAAACAAGGAAACCTACGCCACAAAATTATAGAAGAAGCCCATAAGTCTATGTTGCTAAATGTCTAACCTGTTCACAGGTTAAAGCTGAGCATCAGAAACCTTCAGGGTTATTACAGCAATTAGAAATTCCAATATGGAAATGGGAATTGGTAACAATGGACTTTGTTACCAAATTACCCAAAACACGAAAAGGTAATGATACAATCTGGGTGATTGTTGACAGATTAACTAAATCTACTCATTTCTTACCAATGAAGGAAACTTTTAGTATGGAACAGTTAGCCAAGTTATATGTAAATGAAATAGTTTCATTACATGGAATTCCTTTATCTATTGTATTTGATAGAGATAGCCATTTTACTTCTCATTTTTGGACAAGTTTCCAAAAAGCAATGGGAACCAGGTTAAATCTAAGTACCGCTTATCATCCTCAAACGAACGGACAAAGCGAAAGGACAATATAAACGTTGGAAGATATGCTTAGAGCCTGTGTAATTGATTTCGGAGGAAATTGGGACGATCATTGTTACAACCCAACCGATGGTGGAATCATCGCACCGCGACACTGAGCAAAACAGATTGTCCAGGAGAATCTATAACAACTATTATATTACCATGTATTTAACGTTCACGTCCCATACCATAAACATATAAAGTAAAACAGTTATTACAGACATTGTTCTCAAAGACAAATAATTGTTCCGAAAACTCAGAGTTATTTAATGTAGTTTCTAGACTCCCTAGCTTGAATTCCAGCGAAACATAGCAAGCATCCTAATCAACCTGTCACATACGTTAAAATAAAGTCAATACACATAGTGTAAAGGTGAGCATACAAGTTTAATAGCATTTAGTATAGCGAAATCGTTTACGCATAACCATCATGTAACACGTAGAATTGTGAAGCAAGTAAGTTATCGACAATGAAGTATGCAACCGACATGACTGCGAGTTGTAGAATGCGCAACACGTTATCACCTCTGTGACCATGTGAAGTAAAACCCTTAACAACCCCTGTCCACGACAGGTGCTGAGTCCAAACTATAGTACTATCGTTGCTAAGGTGTCAGGCAAACAAACACTGTGTAAACATAACATACAAGCATTCATCGAGTCACGTATAACATGCTAGAGTGGTTAGCCTTAAAAATGTTTGCATTGTCTGTTCGATGTGATTTGACATAAGTAACGTGTGTAACACCCAAAAGTGCATAAAGCGGAAAGGGTTCGAGTATACTCACTGTACGTGTTTAGTAAATAAACACTGCCTTGGATTGAAGGGGGCGTTGGAGGTTAGCCTGATCAGAGAACGATAGTGTAAGCGTTGAACAGTGCGTCGGGTAAGATGAGGGATCGGATGATAAACCAATCGGATGATGGTTCACTCGGATGACCGTCCGGACGGATGACCATTCATTCGGAGGGTCGTTCGCTGGGACAAGTGTGTTTGTGAAATGTTTGAACTTTGAAGTTTTTGTTGTAGCATTTGAAAAAGTGTGAAATATCTCTATATGTCAAGTCATCCGGTCGGATGGTCATCCGGACGGATGGTCGTTCGGTCGGATGGTGATTCGTTTGAAAACTGATATTCTTTGAAGTTTTGGAAATTGTTTAAGTGTTGAAGTTCACCAATCACCTGGTCGAATAGCCGTTCGATGGGATGGTCGTCCGATCGGATGGCTATTCAATCGAGCAATTGTTTGGGTTGAAAACTTTGTTAAAAAATTGTTAAGTCAAAATTTTTGCGGTCGGCATGACAACGTGTCAAACAACGGAAACCGTACCAAGTCCAACTCAGTCGATCGGATGGGAATCACCCCGTTCGATCAGACTTAGCTGTTCAAGATGAAGTTTCATGTTCAACCCGTGAATTGGTCGTCTGTTCAATAGTGATCCGTTCTCGGATTGGCTCTCTACTGGAGAATGTTTAGAGAGTTTGAACGAGTCCAGATTCTAACGGTTTTGAGTGAAAAGTGAAAAATGTTTGAAGAAAAGTTTGAAACAGTTGAAAGATGTTTAGATTTAGTTGAAATCAGTGTGAAATCATGTAGAAATAAGTTAGATCCGAACCGTTCTTGTTGAGATGAGGTCATTCAACAGTGTTCATCGGAACTTGTGATGCCGTCACCTTAGAACAGCCGAAATCAAGCGATTTCATGGTGAAAAGTAGTGATTTGATGGTGTAGGAGATGAGAGAATGTGTAATGATGAAGAAAGTACAAGATTTAGGGTGAATACTTACAAGAATCGCGAGAAATCGAGAGAAGAGGGCTTGAGAGTGCGCTGGTCGGACGGGGCTGTCACATCAATGAATAGTTGATATGACAGGAGGGGTATTAATAGGTGAAGAGGTGAAAGGCGGTGTAGGGTGAACGGGTCGGACAACCGTTCGATCGGATGACCATCCGATCGGATGGTCATCCAGTCGGATGTTCGTTCGATCGGTTGGCTCGCGCGAGTTAGTTATCCGACTTTTGTTTCGTGCGTTGTACGTTGCGTTGTCTTTAAGCGAGTTACGAGTAAGCGATGTGATAGTATTACACATTAGTTACACAAATAACATAATCAACCTAACAATCATAAAAGTACTCAACGTTTCGGGTTGCGATGCGATGCGATAGAGTTGTGATTGCGTTTGCAAATATCATCCCAAAACATATATTAAGCACACACAAGTAAAACACATAATAACACACACACATAGAACAATAACCATAACTGCGATTCGAATTGCGATGCGGTAGCGATGTTATAGCGTTTGGTAGAATAGCGTTTAGTTGCGTTTATCGCATTGTTACTCCGCATATTTATAAATCGTAGTTTAAAATAGCGTTAATTAACACATATCGATTATCGAGTCTGCGAGTACAAGCAATAATTAAGCAAGAAATGTCAGATCTAAGCAAGACCTGACGTTGACTTTGACTTTGACTTGTACTTTGACTTTCCTCAGAAAGTCGGGTTGGTACAGCCATTTACCATTAATAGAATTTTCCTATAATAACAGCTTTCATACTAGCATTAATGTTGTACCATTTAAAGCACTTTATGGACAAAAGTGCCGAACTCCAGTCTGTTGGGCAGAAATTGGAGAAAAGCAACTATCTGGACCAGAGATAGCACAAGAAACCACGTACAAGATTATTCAACTCAAGGAATGACTAAACGCAGCACGAGATCGTCAAAAGAGTTATCCAGATAACAGACGAAAACCATTGGAATTTCAAGTAGGAGTCAAGGTATTATTAAAAGTTTCTCCATGGAAAAGAGTAGTCAGATTCGTTAAAAGAGGAAAGCTAAGCCCCAGGTATGTTGGACCTTTTGAGATTATTAGAAGAATAGGACCAGTAGCTTATCAGCTACAACTGCTAGAGGAAATGGCAGGAATACATGATGTGTTTCATGTATGTAATCTCAAAAAGTGCTTAGCAGACGAATCATTAGTGATACATCTTCAGGACATAGAGGTAAACGAGAAACTTAAGTTTGTAGAGAAACCCCTTCAGATTGAAGATAGAAAAATCAAGAATCTCAAACGCAAGAGACTAGTTCTAGTCAAAGTGAAATAGGATTCCAAGAGAGGACCAGAATACACTTGGGAACTCGAGTCAGAGATGCAACGGAAATATCCACACCTGTTCTAGTAGACCTCGAGAACGAGATCTAAAACAAGGTTGGGAGGATATAACAACCCTCCTATAACCTTTTTAAACACCCCTAACGTTCCTATTATACCCCGAATACTCGTCAACGGGCCTAAAATACCTTTGTATTTATAAAAAGCAAATGAAAACAATATTATAAGGCTCTCGCGGGGCGCGACACTCTTAGGTGTGCGAGTCGCGGGCCGCGACAAGGTGACACCAGGCCGAACCCTGGTCTGCCACGTGTCCGGTTACGCATCAAGCCTACACCCTTAACTCGACTCAGCTAGATTCAACCATACACCCTCGCAGGCCGCGAAGGAGACGGAGGGGGGCGTCGCGGGCCGCGAGCCGCCTCTCGTCCTGCCCTATAAAAGGGGCGATCGAGCTCAGTTGTTCCTCGTTCATTTTCTAATTCTCTCTCAAATCTCTAGGAAATAATAATACTTGGGTATTATACCCCTAAAAAGCGAAGCTCTACCTCGTTTAAGTATTATAACCCCCAATCACGTATTTGTTACCCTACCCGATTGATCTAGGGCTCCGTAACGCATGTCAAGGCTCTGCCTGACTCAGTTCGTTAGAGTTCTGTCTCGTGTTGTACAGCTAATGTGATTTGGGTTATCTTACTAACACATGTGCATTGTTTAAATTTTAATAACCAGGAGAAACACCAGGAAGCTATAATTTTATATAAGCCAGCAATGTGAGTCATTCTTCTTTTTGTATAACAACCCTCCTAAAATTATTAGAACACCCCTATACGTCTCAAAATACACCCCATATGTACGAGAAATGGGCCCGAAATACATTTATATAAATAAAAATAAAATAAAAACAATATTTTAAGTCTGTCGCGGGGCGCGACAGACTACACCTACTCCATCGCGGGGTGCGACAGCTGGGACACCAGGCGCAACCCGGAGCTGCCACGTGGCAGCAGCGTGTCGAGGCTATGGGGCCAACTCAGCAAGGCTAGGCCCTACACCCCCTAGCTCGCAGGCCGCGAAGACCCTGTCTTCGTCTTTCGCGGGGCGCGAGGAACCCCGAATCAGCCCTATAAATTGGAATTCGACGTTCATTTGAAGCTCGTTCATCACACAATTCTCTCTCTAAATTTCTGAATAGCTAAAGTAATATCGATATAATACCCACTAAATTAGCGAAGCTCTGCCTCATTGTAAGTATTTTAACCCCCGGTTACGTATAAGATACGCTGCCTGATTGATCTAGTGCTCCGTAACGCTTGTCGAGGCTCTGCCCGACGTAGTCGTTGGAGTTCTGTCTCGGGGAGGGTATAACTAATGTAAATATTAGGTTATTATACTAACGCGTGTGCATTGTTTAATTTATTAGATTATAACCAAGAAGTCACATGGGAAAACCTAAAATAGCAATGTGAGTAATCCTTTCTTTCTGTAAACTGTTTTTACAACACCTTAATTATTTTACATGATAATTAACAGTGATTAAGTATTTGTAATTCTACAATTATCATCGGTATGTTGGGGTTTTGTATACAAAATTTGTTACTACACTGTGAGTAGTAACATGACCACAAGTCGGGTTGACAGTGTCGTGGGTGGTAATTAAAGTAGAAATATAAACAAATGTAATTACGAGATCGCCCTCAATACTGTACAATGATAAAACTGTTTTGATTTAATTGGGATTTACTCGCCAGTATTTCTTGCTGATAAAATGTTTTTAAACGCGTTTCAGGTAACAAAATGTGAAAGCCAAATTAGAAGCCAGCTTGAGAGCACTAAAGGCTTGGAAAAGTGGCTATAAAAGTTACCTAAATAAAGAAGATGTTTTAATTCAATAAATTAGGGTTTATCCCTATAAACATTTTTGTAATGGAAACTTAGGAATTTCCCATGTATTTACTATTATAAAAATGTGGTATTTTACTCTGATAAAATATTTCCTAACTACGGTCCTGATGTAAATTCCGCTGCCAGACTGATAAACACCGATACCACTGATACTGGTTCGCGGCCGCCCGTTCCCAAGTAATTAGGGTCCGGGGGTTGCGACAGAGAGTGGTATCAGAGCTACAACCACTGATTTCAGCCACATAAGTGTTCTGCTGACATTGAAATTGTCAATTCTGTTAGGAAATAACCTCTGAGACTATGTGCATACGTGTATATTATTATTTTGTGTTATTTGACAATTTGTTAATTTACAGTATGAGTGATCAAGGTTCGTCAGACGCTTATCATAAAACTGTCTAGTTCTTCTAGAGATGAAGGAACTTCTTCCAAGCCTACCCCCTCGGGGTATTCAGCTGACACAGAAGAGGGGATTTTCATATTCAAAACACAATCCGAAGAGCCATTCCCTACCAAAAAGAGAGGATGGTTCAGTCGGGGAGCTCACGAGCGTATGAAAAGAATGAGGAAGTTACAGCAACAACGAGCTTTAGCAGCTGCAAATAGGTGACTAGCCAACTTTCACATCTTAGCTACCACTGTCGCAGACCCAAACTTAGAACAAATCATTGCACCACAGCCACTACCCTTGTTCCCAACTCAACCCATGGAAATAGAACCGAACCCAGGAAACCAGATTCCCTTACCTACCTTCGACCCAAACGAAATCCCTAGAGTTTCAGCACCCCATCCTCCAAATTATGACCCATGGGAGGATGATCATAGAGATTATCGAGAACTCTACCCACTAGAGGAACATATACCAAACCCTGTAGCACTTTACCCAAACCTTGACCCTCTAGATCCCTATTGGGATAATGACCAGTATATTCGTGAAATCCTAGAGAACCCATATCCACATGAAGAACCGATGCCCCAGTACCCTGACCCGATACCAGCACCCGCACCACCCATGAGTACCGAGAACATACAGGAACTCCGCACTTTTGTGGAGGAGTTGTTAGATGAAAGTGAAAGGATAAGGCAAATAGGGGAGAGGCTCGTTTGGAAGTATGACGAGCGTAATATGCAATATTGGATTGACCCCCACTAGTAGTAGTAATAATAATAATAATAATAATAATAATAAATATATATATATATATATGAGTGTAGGTTGAAAAAAAAAATCAAAATCCACTTAAATAGATAATCCAATAGCTACTGATGCATACTAGTATTGTATTTTAAATTCCAGTTGTGGTTTGTAATAGATATAGATATCTATAAAATAGAGTAAAGGTCGCAATACACGAAGATTTTGATCAATATGTTTGTTGTGTGATTGGTTGCATTAAATATTGTTTTGTGATATTAATACTTGGTAAATGTTTATAATCCAGATGGACAACGAAGTGAATCAGGAAAACACGAATAATGATAATAACGGCAACTAGGTAGATAACAGTGTCATCCAACACATAGTGGCACAAGGGATTATAGACGCTATGCCATATATTATCAAAACGGTTAAGGAAGCGGAAAATAATAAAAGTAATAGTGGAAGTAAACGACCACCTACTGAACCTAGTCACAGCGTAAACAATGGACTATTACTTCAATTGCCAATTCCAAAAAGAAGAAGAACCATGTCTTATGGTTGTTCCTACAAAGAATTCTGGTCCTGCAAACCGATAGAATTCTTAGGCAATGAAGGAGCCATTGCAGCTCTACGCTGGATATAAAATACTGAGGCAGTCTTAAAAATAAGCAAGTGTGCTGAGGAAGACAAAATCATGTTTGCTTCCAATCTTTTTAAGAATGTCGCGCTAGAATGGTGGAACACTATTCTCCAGTCTAGGGGAAGTGACAGAGTCTATAATATAGAATGGACTGAGTTTAAGAATATGGTCGAAAGGAAATTTTGTCCTCCCAATGAAAAAGAACAGATAGCTAATAAGTTCTTGAACCTTAGAATGGCTGGAATAGAGTGTAAGGGTTACACTACTGTATTCTCCGAATATGCTAGAATAGTGCCAACCCTAGCTTCACCAGAACCAGTATTAATCTCCCGTTACATCTGGGGATTAATCAGTGAGATTAGACATGTAGTCAAGGCAGCTAGACCACCAACCATAGAACATAAAGAAGAAGATTGTAGGAAGAAACTCAGTAATGGAGTGTGCTTCAACTGTGGAGAAAAAGGGCATATCAAACCGAATTGTCGGAAACTAGATCTAGCCATGAACAACAAGACTACTAAGAATTCTATTTGTTCTAACATTCGAAGAAGCAAAGATGATTCCGAACGTGACTGCCGGTACGTTTTTAGTTAATGATGTTTTTGCTAAAGTATTATTTGACTCTGGTGCGAACAAAAGTTTTATTAATACTTCATTTTGCAAAATTCTTAATCAACCATTAACTAAACTTCAACAAGAATTTCTAGTAGAGACAGCAAATGGAGAATCCATTAAGATTACTGAAGTCTTAAAGGGAGCAAGAATAGAAATTCAAAACATAATTTTATTGCAAATCTTTACCCAATGAATCTGGCTGGATTTGATATTGTATTAGGAATGGATTGGTTAGTAGCAAATAAAGCCAGTATTCTATGTGATCAAAAGTTAATCCAAGTAAATTCACTAAAGGGTGAAAAGATCACAATTAAAGGAAATAAGCCATCTCGATCCACGAAATTCATCTCTGTGATGAAAACAGCGAGTTGTGCAAGAAAAGAATCACTAGTGTATATGATTTCCATAATCATTAACACTAAAGGAAAAGAATTAAAAGATATCCCCGTAGTATCTCAATCCTCAGATGTTTTCCCAGAAGAATTACCAGGACTACCGCCAGACAGGGAAGTTGAATTCAGATTCCATCTGCTACCAGGGACAGCACCAATTGCAAAAGCACCCAACCGTTTGGCACCAGCAGAGATGCAAGAACTAAAGAAACAATTGGACAAACTTTTAGAGAAAGGATTCATACAAGCAAGCTCATCACCATGGGGAGCACCGATCTTGTTTGTCAAAAAGAAAGACGGGTCAATGCGTATATGCATTGATTACCGAGAGTTGAACAAGGTCACGATTAAAAATTGGTACCCATTACCGAGGATCGATGATCTGTTTGATCAATTGCAAGGAGCTAGATTCTTTTCTAAGATCGATTTACGCTCAGGATATCATCAATTAAAGGTACAGGAAGAGGACATTCCTAAAACTGGCTTCAGAACAAGGTATGGCCATTATGAATTTACCGTCATGCCATTTGGTTTAACCAATGCCCCAGCCGCATGCCATTTGGTTTAACCAATGCCCCAGCCGCATTTATGGACATGATGAACATAATATGTAAACCATATCTGGACAAATTCATAATTGTCTTTATAGATGATATTCTCATTTACTCTAAGAGTAAAGAGGAACATCCAGCGCACCTGCATGCACTCCTAAATTTGCTGAGAAAAGAAAAGCTTTACGCTAAATTTTCAAAATGTGAATTTTGGTAAGAAGAAGTGCAATTTATTGGACATTTAGTTAATCATGAAGGAATTCATGTGGATCCCACAAAGATTGAGGCAATTACTAAATGTAAAGTCCCTGAATCACCAACGGAAGTAAGAAGCTTTCTAGGATTGGCAGGTTATTATAGACGGTTTATCCGAGATTTTTATAGAATAGTCATTCCTTTAACAAAATTTACCTGTAAGTCTGTTAAGTTTGAATGTGGACCAAAGCAGGAAAAAGCTTTTAGAAATCTTAAGCAAAGATTAACCAACGCACCCATACTAGCATTACCAGAAGGAACTGAAGACTTTGTAGTCTACTGTGACGCTTCTAAGTTAGGTTATAGATGTGTGTTAATGCCGTCAAAAGGTTATAGCCTATGCCTCTAGACAACTTAAGAATCATGAAGAGAATTATTCAACCCATGATTTAGAGTTAGGAGCCATAATTTTTACCCTGAAAATCTGGAGACATTACCTTTACGGTAGTAAGTTTACCATTTTCACCGATCATAAGAGTTTAAGATATGTTTTCGGGCAAAAGGAGTTAAATATGAGACAGAGACGCTGGATGGAAATTCTTAGTAATTATGATTGTAGTATCCAGTATCATGCAGGAAAGACTAATGTAGTAGCTGATGCTTTAAGTCAAAAGTATCATGAAAAGCCCAGAAGAGTACGTTCTTTTAAATTAAATCTGCAGATAGATTTAAATGAGCAAATTAGAGAAATACAAGAATCAGTAATCAAGGACGATACTGAGAAATTGAAAGGTATGATTAAGGAGTTAGAACAAGGAACAGATGGAATTTGGAGATTCCATAAGAAAAGAATTTGGATACCCAAAGGAGGAAATCTACGTCACCGAATATTAGAAGAAGCCCATAAGTCTAAGTATACGATACATCCTGGAAGTGATAAAATGTATCAAGACTTAAGAAAGAATTTCTGGTGGATAGGAATGAAAAAGGATATTGCAGCTTATGTAGCCAAGTGTTTAACTCGTTCACAAGTTAAAGCTGAACATCAGAAACCCTCAGGTTTATTGCAGCAATTGGAAATGCCTATATGTAAATGGGAATTGATAACAATAGATTTTGTTACCAAATTACGCAAGACACGAAAGGGTAATGATACAATCTGGGTCCTGATGTATTTACTATTATAAAAATGTGGTATTTTACTCTAATAAAATATTTCCTAACTATTATAAAAATGTGGTATTTTACTCTAATAAAATATTTCCTAACTGCGGTCCTGATGTAAATTCCGCTGCCAAACTGATAAACACCGATACCACTGATACTGGTTCGCGGCCGCCCGTTCCCAAGTAATTAGGGGCTGGGGGTTGGGACATTTTGTGAATACGTTCTCTTTTCTAAACCAATTATGTTTTCCAAACCTCAAATGTTTTAAAATTATAATTAACAGTGATTGAGTCTATGTATTCTACAATTACTGCCGGTATGTTGGGGTTTTGTATACATTATTTTAATCCGTTACTATTGGACAAAGATTTAGCCAATGAGTAACATGACCCACAAGTCAGGTGTTGACAGTACTGAATGAGTAACTGTGTAGATATAAACATTGTAATTGCTCTCAATAGTGTGAAATTATAAACTGTTTTGATTAAACTGGGATGCACTCGCCAGTATTTCTTGTTGATAAAACCTTTTTAAAACGCGTTTCAGGTAACTTAATGTGAAGCTAATAGAAGCCAGCTAGAGAGCACTGAAGGCTTAAAGATGTGGCTATAAATGTTATCTAAATAAAAAGGAGATTTTATTTTCAATAAATTAGGGTTTATCCCTACGAATGTATTGTAATTGAAAACTTGGGTTTTATCCCATTTAATTGTTATATATATAAAAAGTTTGGTGTTTTAACTCTGATAAACATTTCCTAACTACGGTCCTGATGTCTCATTTCCGCTGGCAAATTAATAAACACCGATACCACCCGCTCTGAGTAATCCCGCGGCCGCCCGCTCCCGGGGCAAGGGTCGGGGGCTTCGACAACACGTCTTTATTTTCTCATGCCTTAATGTTATGAATCTCAACAAGATCTTCCGTGTACATTTTTTCTTACAATATATTGGAAATGAAATTCTTAACAAAACTTTTCATAGTTATCTATAAATTACGAGGGAATGTTATTAAACAAAAGTCTAGGTGGTATAAACAACATTTAGACGAACATGTGTCATCAAATAGGCATAGCCCGATGGCCGACGCTGAACTTGTAAGTCCATGGAAAAAGGTTGGTTGAGTTATCTGAATCTTCCACTTTGGCATACATCAAGATGTTTAAATAGCCTTTTGGTTTTTAGATGCAATAAAAATGGATTATTCTTGTCAAACATGTAGTGTCCGCGTTTGATATTGGTGATGTGGCATGTTTGTTGTATGAGTGTTTGATGTGGGTATAAGTTTGGTCGTAAAATGAGGGATGTTCACAATGCTGATGGAGCCTAAATCAGTGGTAAGGCAACAAGATGAACATTCATATTGATTCCATGGTTGGCTATGGAAAGGTATACAAAGTTGGAGTGGTTTTTTATTACAAGCCATGGCTTGTGGTTCAATGTCCTTCAGATGGAGTTTTGAAGGTGTATGTATTGTAGAAAGAATGTATACACACCAAGGTTCCTTGTGACGGCCATGGCCTATGGTTTAATGTCCTTCAGATAGAGTTTTATATGTGTTGTAGATTGAATGTATACACACCAAGGTTTTCGGTGACATATAAGCGTTAATTCCTTTTGATGTAGTTTCGCCTTGCTATTATCGACTTGTGTAGCCTCTTAAGTTGTTGTCAACTCAATAAGAGGTTAACATTCATGGTGTTCACTATACACACACACACACACACACACCATACGAATAAGGAATGTGCTTTTACAAGTTAGTCATGTTATCGTAGCTATTCCATGGTATAACCGTGATACCACTTGTAGACGGCTCTGTGTGTTGTCATGTAGCGTTTATGACAACCGCAGTCATCTTGTATCTTGACACGTGTCATCATAGTGGTGATCCGTCTTTGTATCTAGATGATATCAATACCTAACTCTCGAGAGTAAGGTATTACTTACGTGTCTTGGATGTTTTCGACGTTGGTTTATCTAGCTCTACGGACCCAAATTATTGGTTGATCATTGAGAATTGTCTAGACAAGTCTTGGCTTGTTTGAATGTTGGGATTAGTTTGGCATTAGAAATTGTTTTAGTTTCTTCTATAAGTATTGATCCCTATTTGTAAGATTGTAGCTTGCATCATAAAGATACAAAGATTAAAAAAAAAGGAAATATATAACCAATAAATATGTAACTGGTTGTGCTATGTGTTACAATTATCTGAGTCCAAGAATTTTTTATCGTTTCTCATATTTCAGTATCTCTAGTTAAAAAAGCGATAGCAATAGAATATATTAAATTAATTTTTAGTTAGTAACTAATGTAAGATATTTGACTTCAAATATATCTTATCTAAAAAAAAAATCGTTTTAGAATTCTTAAATTTTTATTACCAGTAATTTTATATTTTATTTATTCAACATGTATAATACCCGAGTTTCTAACTTAGTATTGCTATATATATAAACATTGAGACACCGTTTGTAACACCTCGTAAAAATTGTGTCCAATTATGTGAAGACACGTGTCCTAAACCCTAAACGTGTAAAAGATTGAATTATAAGGGACTAAAGTTGACAAACAATGAAAATACGTATGCGGAGGGACTAAGAGTGTCAACATGCTAAACTTATGCCTTTGATTGACCACACACGACGAATGTATTCTTAAACGAGTAAATATTCAGACGTAAGAAGTCGTTTGTGAAAGAAATCGAAAGTTTACAAGACAAAGGGGTTAAACGTGTCAACATGTTAATTCTTACCTCTGAGTGACCTTTTAACGAACCTGGGGCTTCGTAATGTTCGATTATACTCTCAAGAATACGTGATAATAAATTCACAAGGTTTCGGTATCGTTATTGTTAATTGTGAAAGATTTCAAGAGAAGGGTTAAAAGCGTCAACGAGAGAAACTAGTATATTCTGGTGACCTTTAACGATGCCCGGAGCCTAACAGTGTTTGGTTATACTTCCAAGATCACCTACAACCTAACTAGGAGGGTTAAATGTGCCAATTATGAAAGATATATTGAATTAAAAGGTTAAGGAGCTAAAAATGTCAAGTTTAAAACTTGATTTCCGGAACAACAAGGGGTCGCGTTGCGCGACCCCTCCCCCCTGTTGCTGTCGTGCGACGCGACGGGTGTATCTGGGCAGAAGAGTATCGACAGCTGCAAGTTTGTCTCTTGTTCACCACACATACCACCCTATACACTCACAACTAGAAACTTGGAGCTCTTTGATGCTTTTAACAATCAGCTAGGACACTTGTGAGGATCTTAACACCTCCCATACACCTGGCTTCATCCTAGAATCACCTGAATTAGTATAAATAAGGGCCTTGAGTGCCTTGAATACTTGCTCATTTCAAAATTCCATATTTCTCTCTTACTTAAGCTTTGTTGAGCAATTCTTGAGGTTCCTAATAAAAAAGGAAGCTCCCCTGAGTTCAAAGTTCGAGCTAGGACCCTTTGTAAGTGTCCATAGCCACTCTAGTTCGGTTTTTATACGTTTAAAGACCGAAAGTCAAAGTTTCTGCAAAACGGCTTTGACTTTCGATTTAGACCTAAACGGTCCAGCCATTGTTCGAGGCGAATATGGCTACGTGATCGTAATTAGGTAAGTGTTAATCCCTCAAAAGGGCACCTCCTAATTACCACGTTTGCTTAGTTAATTGTCAGGTCAAAGTAATTAAATAAAAAGTCAAACTAGTCAGATTTTTAAATAAAAATCAAAACTGATAATGTAGAAGTTATAAAACATGTTTTATCACTTTAATAACTTGGTAAACATTATTAGAACATGTCTAAACATGTTCAACCTGACAATTCTAATTTTAAGCTCGGTTCGCAACCGAAAGTCGCAAAAGCTTGACTTTGCTTTGACTTTCAGTTCTGACCCGAATTAGCTTAATTCCTTTATGTATAAAGGTTCCATTGTGACCATTTAATGTTGTAGTATAACCCTCTGAGGTTATATTACATGGTCACTTAGTAATCTGAATTATATGCATGTTTCCGTTATTATGCTTATTGTTGTCTACTTGTCTAGTATGCCCTTGGTCTAAAAATGAGATTTTTAATATAAATAAACATGCAAATGGATTAGGTACTGATTAGTAAGCATATTTCAAATATTTTGACACTTACATTCTGGTCATAAACTGATGTTATGCAAATAATCGTAAATTAAGCTTTTATAAAGACTAAAATGCCCTTTGGTATAATCTTAAACATAAATTTGACAAAAAACTCTTTACCTATTGTTGAGATATCATTTTTAGGAATTTTTGGGATGTTGAGTCTGATTATATACTGACCTTAACCTTGTGTTCATGCATAAAGCCTATAAATGACGATAATACCCTTTTTGCGAACAAAACGAGTTTTACATATAATTAACATGCAAAACTTTTTGCTACTGATGTGTTATGAAAAATAAAATATTTTGATCATTTAAAGCTGGTCAAAATCTCAGACTCACTTAAACTTTGGAATTATCGTCAAATATCGACTTTTACGCTAAATAGGTGCATAGTATGGTTTAAAACCATATTTAGCACCCAAGACTTGTTACCTACTGATTTTATAAATAATTTTAAATATTTTTACAGTAGGTAAAAGTATTGAACTCAGAATCCCAATTAAGTCCTTAAAAGCATATGTGAAATGACCAAAATGCCCTTTCGGGGCATAGTTTGGCCATAAATGGTAAACCACACATATGTATGATATCCTACTGTTATAACATCATAAAATAAATATTTTTACAGAATGTTTTTGACCAGAACTTTAGTTTACCTATAAACCCCTTTTATAAACCTCAAAATGACCAAAATACCCTTACGAGACCTAATTCAGTTATAAAATCTTTTTGGGCATACATGTTGATATTCTACTGATGTCATAACATATTTTAAGCATAATAACATATGGAACTTGTATATGACTCATTCGGTTACACGTTTATGATTATACGCGTTCGGTTCGGTTTATGTAACTAGTTTGCATGAATTAACTGAAACGGGTTTAACTTTGTCATCTAAACTTCAAAATCCAGAATGTATTTAGTTTACCCATATTATACAAGTATTCATACTTGTTGGGTCTAAATTACATTCCATTCCGGTCCCCGCTTAATCTAGCGTTTCGTACCGTAAAGCATCCTTAAAACTAACTGGTCTAAGTCCTTGACTTAAATAAGACCCGTTAGTATCCTAATAGGTTAATAAAACCTTCCTTTCAGATTAAGTAGCCCCAGTAGAAGAGACTTGCATAAAGTCTTAGTAACTCACGGCTGAGTAGCATTTCTTGCATTATTAACTCAGATAAATACTTTTAACTTATTTTTCCTTATACGGGCTTGGGATACGGTAAATTATTACCGCTTGGTCGGGTATGGGATCATTTAGTCGGATTGTGATTAATAAATCCGCATAACCCGTTTTAATCTGTTTTGTTTGACAACATAAACATTGGGGGTTAACGACCGTGTCCTGGATATCCTCGGCTCATTTAAGTTATTAATGGCCACGACCTATACAGGGGGTGTAGGCATACACCTGACAGATGCAAATGCTAAATAATAAATTACCCACAAGTTGGGGATAACATTACTTTGTGGGTTTTATAAGTGGCGAGTCAGTTAATCATGTCCGGTTTCCAAACTGGCCCCAAATGTATGACAAACATGTAAATCTGTATACAAGATTTTTAATGAAATTGTCCCAAGTTAAAAAAGAATTTTAGTGCCTTGCGCACTTAAACCAATTTTCATAAATGTTTTCAAATGAGTCAGTTAATTGTATTCACCAGTGAAAACTGACGTATTTTTCAAAGAATAAGTGACAGGTATCTCACGAAATAGGCTGGAGCTACTTGGCATTAAATAAGAGGATCTTGCAAATCCCTAGATGCCTAAAGTCTATCAAACTCTGTTTTATGTATTTGTTTAATGATCCGCCTGTGGATCTCTTTTACAACCGGCTGTATATTCTTTCATTTCATACTTGAACATTTTGGGTTGTAATAGTAATTAACTTCCAAGCCTTTCGTTGTGCTATATCCGTGTTTAATTGTCTATGATTATATCTACTACGTCACGATACTCCCCACCGGGCCCACCGGAATATGTGGAAATATCGGGTTGTGACACCGTTTTATATAATAAACATAACTTTATAAATCGCCCAATATAGTCATTCAAACTTTTGTTACAAGTATTTTTTTAGAACGACGAATTTCTTTAATACTCTTACATCTAAGATTTGAACCGCTACCTCCAAACCTTAAATGCTCCTAAAGGCTTAATCTATACGGCTATACCATTGAACCCCTAACCCAGATTGTAATCTTTATTAAAACATCACCACCAACAGTGGCGGGTCTAGAAAAAACCTAAATGGACAACGTTTCTATAGAAAGGGGCAGCGAATTCAAAAAAACGTCAAATTTTTCCAAAATTTACACTAATTTTAAACTACCGCCGGAGCATTAAGGGGAAACGGGGGTTGGCCCTTGTTCTATGCTAGGTCCGCCCCTGACCACCAACAACAATTTAATTGAACATGCCGTTATAACCTAGTGACATCTTGGTGGTGAGATAAGACTTAGGGACAATTAAGTCATAGGTTCGATTCCCACATGGGGGTTTCAGATTTATTGGGTTTCCTTCTAAAATGTATTATAGCCTAATGAAGATGGATATAATCAGGTAGTTTCGCTGATGACACGATAATACTCCAGTAGTTGTCGTTAAAAAAACAACAATTTAATTCTTTATTTCAAGTTGTATAAAAAGGAGAGGGCCCTCGTACGTCTTGTCGAGTAGTGTCGGCGACCAATTGATGTGGACCCATCATAAAAAGTCGTTCTGCAACTCCACGTGTCGGTCGGTGACAGTTCATTAACAGCCAATTAATTTTTTTTATTTTCCTTTTTTTAATATTATTATTATTATATATTCATCGTATTTACCTTCATTCTCATTCATAGGCTGGCACTCTGTCTCGTTTCGCCGCGTTACCGTACCGAATTGCGTTGACACTTCATTTCTTTTTACCCTTTTTTTTAACTTTATTAATTCCATTTTTTATATTTATTAATTCCATTAAAAAAAACAAACAAACAAAGGTATTTTTGAGAATGTTGGTTCTGTAGCTTATTTTATATGATAACTATATTGGTTAAATAGAGTTTTATTTATTTTTTTTAAGTAGAAATCTTATTTTTATTCGTATTTTTGTTCTTTTTCACTAATGAAATTTACATACTTTTGTCTTAAACACATATTATACTTTTTTTTGAACAACCAAAACATATTATACTTAAATATACATGATGTAGGGTAAAATACACATATTTGTCCCGTGTAAAGTGTATAATTATTGTATAGTTTTTATTTGTTTTTATTTAGTTTTAGTATTATATTATATTGTTTTGTATTGGGCCAGGTCTTGGTGCAAATGAAGCGAAAAAGAGTAATAATTAAATAACGAGCTAGTTGAGCAGAGTGGGGCACCAGTGACGAAATAAAATTACCGCTATATTTGCTATGAGTGGGCCGAGCCCACTATCTCTATGTTATCTATTAAGGGGCACCAATATATATATTATTATATTATTATTATCAGTTAAAAGAAAAAATAAAACATCTAATGGTGATATTGCACTAACGTGCATCAAGTTGAAAGAATTCTAAGACTAGAGGTATGGAGAGGCCCATCCTCATGAGGATGGGCCGCCACGTAGGCGCCACATCACCGGCTCATGGAGGATGGACCTCCTCCCAATTTGAGGGGGGTGGAGGATGGGGCTACCCCACCTTAATATTTTATAATTTTCTAAGTTTTTTTATTAACTTAATAAAAACTTTATAAAAATTAAAAAATACAACATAAATAAATTCATTTCATAACATAAAAAAATTACATTTCCTAAAAAATAAAAACATTTCCGAAAAATAAAAAAAAATTACATTTCCTAAAAATAAAAAAAAACCTACGACGTCCATTTTTTCTTCACATCTTCCTTCATCCTCCGATACACCTCTCGTTCATCCTCCGGAACCAAGTCGAGATCCAACCTCATTATCCTAAAATCCTCCGCTCGAGCATAGTCGGCCGACACGTTTTTCTTGTGACTATATTTTTCGGCCGCAAAGTCTTTAAACGAACGGAATTCGGAAATCAAGTCGTCCATTTTCGAAGACGCCTTTGAGCCGCCACCTCCACCTAGTGGTGCACAAAAAACCCGAACCCGGACCCGGACCCGAAAAAAAACCCGGAACCGGGTATTATAAAACCCGGGTTTTTTATACCCGAACCCGACCCTACCCGTAGGGTAGGGACCGGGTATGCATATTTGATCTAAAACCCGAACCCGGAACCGGTTTTTTTTATACCCGGTTTATACCCGAAACCCGGTTTTATAAATACCCGAACCCGAACCCGGAACCGGGTTTTATAAATACCCGGAACCGGTTTTAAAAAAAACCCGATTTTGATGTAATCTTGTTTAATTATGTATGCATTAAGACTTCTAGTTCTTATGATTTAACAAAATTATGTATGCACTTTGATGTAATCTTGTTTAATTATTAGGTTTCTAATGATATTTGCCACCACTACTTAATTATTTAGTATATTTCATTACAAGTGGAAACAAATATGCCAATATATGTTGGCCCTTCTATTTTCTTTGTTTGTTTAATATTATTATTAGTTTTTGTATTTAATAAATTGTGTCTCTGTTTATAAAGTTCAAGAATAACCACATGAAGAACTATAAATTGTGCCTCTGTTTATAAATTGTGCCTCTGTTTATCAATAGATTTGATGTCTATGTGTGAGAGTTATGTTTGATACATTTTATAAGCATAGTTCCGGTCGGGTTTTTTTAATACCCGGTGCGGGTTTTTTTCCAACCCGATGCATACCCGAACCCTACCCGATGAATACCCGAACCGGACTCGAACCCGGAAATAGGGTATTATAATACCCGGGTTTTATAAAACCCGACCCGAACCCTACCCGAACCCGGGTATATAGGGTATACATTTTTGGTAGAGAACCCGGACCCGGACCCGACCCGGTTTTAAAAAAAACCCGATTTTGTAAAACCCGATCCTACCCGAACCCGATCCTACCCGAAACCCGGTTTTTAAAAAAACCCGATTTGTGCACCACTACCTCCACCCGAGCCGCCCCCTCCACTCGAGCCGGCCCCTTTGCGCTTTCCGGCCGCCTCTTTTTTTGTTTTGTCCCTTCTGCCGGGACGTTCGATCTCGTGAGCGGGCAACACATCCTCGTCATATATCGGGTCGTCGTTTATGTCGATTTGACAACGAGCGGTGGAGCCTCCCGCACTATAACTTCCGGACTCGGAAGTTTTAGTCCGTTTGGCGGTTGCAACTAGGGATGGCAATGGGTCGGGTTTGGGACGGGTTTAGGTAATCCCAAACCCAAACCCGGTTAGATATGCTTGTCCCAAACCCGTCGGGTTCTAGCGGGTAAATACCCATCGGGTATCGGGTATACGCACGGGTTTCGGGTAAACCCATTAATTTAAAAAGATTAATCGTTGGTTATACTCATCTCAAAACCCATTGAGTATCTATCCGGTAACTATTAACCGGTTACATTTTGTATTGGTATTATAAAAATATATATCAAATAACTACAATGTATACGGAATAGAATACCTATATGTGTAAAAAATGGATGTATCATATATACACATATTTAATAATATAAAAGAAATTATATTGGGTATACAATCGGGTAAACGGGTACACTTTATCGGGTAATTGGGTCGGGTAAACGGGTATATAACTAAATCCCAAACCCGTGAAAAAAATAAAAACTATTCCCAAACCCGTCCCAAACCCGTCCCAAACCCGATTAACCGACCCCAAACCCGTCCCAAATGTGTCGGGTTTCGGGTTAACCCAGCGGGTTTGGGTTAGATTGCCATCCCTAGTTGCGACCTCATTTGGAACCGACGCCCATTTAGGTTCTTTCTTTAAAATGTTCCATGCTCGGAGGTGCAGGAAAGGCGGATTTTTTGCTTCCCATTTTGTCATCGCAAGGTTAAGAACGTCCTCGTCGCTACTCCCACTAGGACGATTGATGTAAAGTGGGTTATAATACCCGATAAAATCATTCACGGTCTTGTTCATTTTCCGCCACTTGCCCGATACGGAATCAAGATCACGTATCGGGCCTTGCCCCATAAGCTCGTTAAATATATCTGTACATGCCTTCCAAAAACTAGAACCCGTTTAATTGTTCCCTAAAATTAAAAAAAATTGCAATAGTAAAACTAAAAAATAAATCTTTTTAAATTTAAATTAAAAAAAAAATTAACTTTGGTTCATACCGACAATCGGGCAAGTTGAGGCCTTAACATACGCAATTGCTAGCGCCTCCTCCTCTACTTTTGTCCACTGTCTCGGCTTTGCTCTCGAACAGTTTTTTTTTGCGGTGTTGAGTTCGGTTTCAACCGCCTTCCCCTTCCCCGTGTTTTTTTTTTGCGCTTGAGTTCTTTAGGTGGCGATTCGGGGACGACTTCATCATCATCATCGTCAACTTGAACCGAGGGTTGCGGTTGGGAAGTTGGCGGTTGCGATTGGAATTGATCAAGTTGAACCGAGTTGCGTTGCATGAATTGTTGGAGTGCTTGGTATTGTTGCATTTGTTGAACTTGGGACATTTGGGAGAAGGCGTTAGGTGATTGTTGGAAACCCGAAAACGTAAATTGTGGAGACCCCCACGAAGGATCCATACTCGGAGTGTAAGCGGGACTCGAAAAAAAGTTAGGTTGGTTCGGGTTGGGATTGTTCGGGTTGGGGTTGTTTGGGTTGAATGGATTCATGATTGTATAAAAAATGGGAGTGTTTTTTATAAAAATGGATGAGAGAATGGGAGAAATGGATGAGAATGGTATAAAAAATGGATGAAAGTGATATATATTTAAAGTGAAAAAGTAATTTTTTTTTATTAAATCTAGCCGTTTGTAACGGCTATTAATTTGAATGGGGGCACGTCGACTTCGTCTGTGGGGAGCCGGTCTAGCCGGGACGGGATGAGGGGGGCGGTGTGGGGGACCGGCGCCGGGCCTCGCCGGGCCTAAGTCGGCCCCCATACCGCTTAGTCAAAGTGGGCCGCAAAAGCATGCATGATTTGGTAACAAATTGGATTGTTGGGGTGTTAGCGAATTATTATATTAAACCCTAAAAAGTTATTGGATAAAAATAATTGGGGGGAATCAAGATCAGTGGCACAATAATCATACATATGCGACCATATGTTATTGGACAACAGATATAGACATCAAGTGGTGGGCCGCGCAAGATGAAAAGCCCATGCACGTTTACGTGAGCAAGTGGATTAGTTTTTTTTTTTTCCTTCGAAACACTTGTCATGATATATCATAGGTAGTGTTTGGTATGCATGAATGTGAGGTGGAATAGAAAGAACTATTGCGAGTGAATGAAAAAAATTGTGTTTGGTTGGTCAACGTAATAGAATAATCCATTACATAAGTCATTCAATTCCCTCAAATTCATTCCATCCACTCCCCCTGTTTTTTTTCCCATTTCATTCTCTCTCTCAGCCTACGTCACAAACACCACCCATCACCTCCACCATCTGCCACCCCCACCACCTAACGTCGTCACCACCCGCCGACCAACGCAAAACACCGCCACCCCGACCACCGCCGTCGTCACCCACCACCGCTGTCTGTCGACTGAAGACTCAAAACCAGTCGATTCGACCTGGTTAGAGCAGAGCTTCAGATGACCTAGCAAGAACCTGCAAGATCACAAGGAAACAAGCACACCGTTAGCCTCGTCACAGGGAGGGGGGCCTCTCTGTGACCAAGCTCGGGCGTGAGAATAAATATTTGTGAGGAGGAAATAGGTCAAGAAGAGAGAGAGGAGAGTTTAGAGAGAGAGAACAGCGATTACCCCTTTTTGGAGGTCTGAGTGTGGTATTTATAGTCTTTGGGTGTGCTGATGTGGCGAGTTAGTTAGGGTCGGACCATTCACTGTCATGGCGGTTATGGCTGTGGGGCCCAATTAGTTATGGCGTACCAATGTATTTGGCCGTTCGGTTTATGGCATGAGATACGGTCTGACCTTCATGTGATATAGTTCGGCTCTATGTTTTGTCACACCCCGACCACGTAAAACAACAAAACGTGGCGGAAACGTCGGGGAGTGTTGTAACAGAATCATTGTTTCATAACACATGGAAATTGAAATATTGTTTTATTGATTAAAAGAGTTACAATGTCTTGTCAATCAAAGAAACATAACATAAGTAACTAGTCTTGCATCTTTTATTGTCACTAGGGCCCAAGTCCGCCTAAGTGTATCTTGATAAATCCTATGCATCATATCCTGAAACACATGTGAAAATAGGTACGTCAGCATAAAAATGCCTGTGAGATACATAGGTTTTGTGAAAATAGAATTCATGACTTATATTTAAGAAAATGTTTAGTCATGAACCTTGTAATTTGCTTTGTCTTGTAAATCATTTGAAAAGTGATAAATAAACCAAATGATATATATGTATAAAAGAATGATACATGGTTAAGTAAATAACCAAGTAAAATGAGTTTGTATTAGATAAGTTGTTTGTAAAACAACGTATTGTGAAAAGTAGGTTATTTGTATAAAATGTTATATGTCTAAATTGAAATGATTCAAATAACGCTATGATATGTAATACCATACAATCACTTATATATAGGAAGTACCAGCGGCGTATCCACCATGCTTGTATCATATTACACACGCCTCGTTACTTAAATCACTTACTCAAACCAAACCAACAAGGTAAGATGTCTATGTTTAAACTAATTATCAAATGTATTGAATAATATGTCAAAATGTTTATGTCAAGATGTAAATCATGTAATGTATAACAAATGTAAAAAATGTTTATGTGTCAAATGTAAATCATGTAATGTGTAACCAAAATGATATGTATGGCTAGTGAAATGCATCAACTAAACCATAGGTGAAATGCACAAAACAAAGTATTGAAGTAAAACTTGGTTTAAATCAAAGTTATGTTTTGTGGAAATTTATGCTATACTGATACAGACATCTATGCGGTATTGTGAGAATGCATGCATCCAAGCCTTGAGACTGAGGCGATAAACCCTTAAACAAATTAAAGGTTTATCTAAGTTATGAGAATCGAATTCGGTCATTCCTTTCATCCAAACCTACCTAGGATGTCCGGAACGGGAGTTGTCAATTCCTATGGTACCACTACCTACTAACGAACGGCGTGATCGGTGTTAATGAATGTATATTGATCCATCAAAACAAACCAAATATCATATCAAAATGTAAGCATGTGATGAATAATTAATGTACTAAGTATGCACACAATGGGCATACATAGCATAGAATGTAATGTAAAATAATGTACTAAGTACGCACACAATGGGCATACATAGCATAAAATGTAATGTAAAATAATGTACTAAGTACGCACACAATGGGCATACATAGCATAAAGTGTAATGTAAAATAATGTACTAAGTACGCACACAATGGGCATACATAGCATAAAGTGTAATGTAAAATAATGTACTAAGTACGCACACAATGGGCATACATAGCATAAAGTGTAATGTAAAATAATGTACTAAGTACGCACACAATGGGCATACATAGCATAAAGTGTAATGTAAAATAATGTACTAAGTACGCACACAATGGGCATACATAGCATAAAGTATAATGTAAAATAATGTACTAAGTACGCACACAATGGGCATACATAGCATAAAACACAATGAAATCATGTACTATAAATGTACTAATGAACATAGCAAGTATATGATGTGAAAACAGGAAAGCATGAAAGTAACAAGTAGGCACATGTGTTCCACCCCAAAATGTTTGGAAAACAGTAAAAGAGGGGTCTATGTACTCACTTGAGATTGCTTAGTAGTCCTTGAGTAACAACCAAACAATGCTAGAGATCACGGATATCAAACGGCACCTAATATAGGTAACTACATTAATAAACCGGACCTAAATCGGAGAATCGGATAGAATGAGGGTTCGTAAACCAAATGAGTATGGGAACTCATGTAGTATGGTTTAACAAAGCCTACATACTAAAATGAAACCTAACCTAAGTGCTTACGACCCATTACGACCCGTTTAGGTAGCTTATGCTACTTTAACGCGTTGTTCGCGTAAAACGCGTTCGGAACGCCTAACTAATCCTATGACAAGTAAAATATGCCTTAACATGTCTAATATTGTTGCCAAATCAGTTTAGATACCAAAAGTTATGTTACATATGCTTAAAATGAATTTTGGCGTAAAAAGGGCATTTTGGTCATTTACCTAAGGCATATAAACTACCTATCATACAACTAACTAAACGCCGTGACCATAAGGTATAACCTCGGAAGGTTATTCCCTATATACTATGGTCACCTAATATGCTTGGTCGGATCCTAATGATCGACCAAACGGGTTGGGTTCGAAAGTATAAGCGATTGTTTAGATCGCTTACCTTACGACCCTATATAAGCACTAAACTAAAAGTGACGAACTAAGCATGTTAAAACATGCTTAACTAAGTTTAGAAAATAGGTTTGGTATCAAAACAAACGGTTTTGATACCTATGAGTAGTTTGGTTACAAAATACGCAAGAATGCGCATTTTGGCCGAAACTACGACTCGTCACTAAGCCTAGATAACGTGGTAATCAGTAGGTATAGTCGCTGGGGACTATAACCATCGTGATTACGCTCACGTTATGAAGTTCAAATGAACTTCGCATTGACCATAAACTGGTCAATGCAGAAAGTCAAACAAAGTTTGACTTTCGGACTCGAAAAGCGATAAAAGAACGAAGGAACACTTACAAAGGGTCCCCGCAAGATTTGATTCCAAGTAAATCTCAGGTAGGAAGTGAGAAATCACTACCACTTAGAGAAAAACTCAGATCAAATGTGGGTTTGCAAGGAGTGGGGGTTGGGTATTTATAGGAAAACCAAGACCGTTAGGATCGTTTCTTGAAAAACGTGCTTCGATCTAGGCCGTCCAAGTGTTGAAATGTTATGGTAACTCATTTTGCCCCCACCACAAGAGTTTGACATGTGGCATTGGCCTTTGGGGGTGTTTAAGGGCTGTTAACAGCTGAAAAATGACTTTTGCTGATCAGAAGGGGCCTCGCGTGACGCCAAGGGGGCTAGGTGTCACGCTAAGGTCCCCCTGATCAGCAAACACTTTCCAATGTTTCCATTTCAGTCCCCGTTGTGTATTAAGGCCATTTCCGACATGTTTAAGGCTCGTTAAGCCATTTTCAAGGCCCTAAAATGATGCCTAAACATTGTGGACATGAAACATGCTCAAAAATATCCCGGATGTCGGTTCGTTTGGTCGTACGATCGCGATGTTCGCTTAATTACGACGGAATGCGCATAAGCGCGAAAAACGATCCAAATTGCGCGACGAATGGATTTTTCTCATGCCAAACACTAAAATAAAATATTTTAGTGCTTACATAAATTTTTGGATATCCGGATGTATTCAGAACGTAAGTTATGCGCGAAAGTGCAAACTTGTGCACTTTTTGACGCTTTTAGTCCCTGAATGACCCAAAAGTTTATTTTAGCACACCGAACCCCTCAAAGCCTATTTCTAAGCTATATAAAGGATATTTTAGGTGTGTTTAACTTATGGTCATGTTCCAGAATGTTCGTTACAGTTCAAATTGGCATACTTTCACAGTTTGTCAAATTTAGTCCCTGTAGGCGAATTAACTTGTTTTTGCCATACCAAAGCCTTCAAAACTTATTTCTAAGTTATGTAAAGGTTATTTAAGGTATGTGAAGCCTATTTCACTATTCTGGAGTGTTCGTTGCATTAAACTGGTTATATTAACGCATCAGTGCGTGTATAACCTTCCAGAAAGCGATTTAGAACCCGAAATCGAACCAGAATTGATATGTGCAAATGATACACATATTTGTACAAATCCCAAGCATGAAATACAATATTTCATTGGTTTGGTATTTGTTTGATGGTCGCAGTGACCCAGGTGTCACAGTCTCCCCTACTTTAGGAAATTTCGTCCCGAAATTTATTTAGAGGAAACTTGTGAGAGCTTGAAACATGAAGTTGAAAAGATCGAACAACATTGGTTAGGGTTCTGAACTTCTAGTAACTTTAATAACAACATGTTTGCAATGTAAGAGGGATACTTATATACAAGTATATGAAGTGTCATTGGTGCGTCCACCGTACCTCCATTACATCGTTCTCATTTTGTTATTGTTGTCACTATCGGTTCTTACACATAATAAATCTTACTGTGGTTACCGTGCACTGAATCTCATAATTATGTACGCGTCCATAATTAGACAATTCCTTGCATAGTTCACACAGTCTATTTTATAATGTGTAGGGGAAAACCAAATGAACAAATCTGTGATGAGTGTGACTAGACCACCATAGGGTCCCTTTTATTAAATCAATAAATGATTTTAATAGACAACCAAGGAGTCTTTTCAGCTTATATCATCACATGTCATTCTTAACCAGATTTTTGAATCAATCTTTTTTACTAGACCCCAAAAAGGGTCTCTTATGAATCATGGAGTGGTACTATATAATCCAAGGGTCTTAACTATTACATAGAAGCCCATTAAGGATTTAAGGTAGTACCTTTTTTTTTAATATCCTACTACGAATCCCTCATATGAAGATATGAAAGATTCTACGAGGATTTGGATAACGAATATCCAGAGTATACAAAAACACAAAATGCATAAAAGAAAACACAAGATGCATAAACACATAGTCATATAACCACAAAGATTGTTTATCTAGATCTTTAATTTGTTAATTTGTTTTGCTAACAGAGCACATGTATTTAAAGCACACTAGGAATCCATCTCGTGGATTTCATTTGGTACTTTAAACATTATCAAGAATCTAACTATAAAGATAGAAATATTTTTAAAAGAAAAATTCAATTTCGATTATAAGGAACCGAAATGTTCGAATTTAGGTACATAAGGAATCCAATTAAGGACTCTGATTTGAATGATAATCATCCACAAGGGTCTAAATGTGAAGATAAAAAGATCCCATATGGATTTTAGAAGTTGAAGATGTTTTGAAACCTTGCACTGGATGTGTTTATGTCAAAACATGAAGTAAAAATGCTTATGAAGTTGAGATGCTAGATATGCCAAGGTGACATATGAAGCGAAATTTGAAGGTGAAGTCAATGTATGAAGAAAATATTTTTGAAAACTATGCATGGGGTTCTTAAAAAAAGGTGTTCAATGTTTTTGAAACCTTATATATAATACCTTTGAAATCATAAAGTAGGTGTATTAGGTAGGTATATATTTATAAAAAAATTGTTTTAAAATCATGCGAGATGAATTTTGAAATTATGTATAAGGTTTTTGAAAACATGAATGATGCTTTTCGAAATCATGCACTTGATAAGAAAATGTACTGTGTTAATATTGTTTTTCAGACTATATGAAACATTTTGAAATTATGAAGGTTGTTTTTGAAAGCATAGCCAATGTTTTTGAAATAACATAGACAATGCATTTAAAAAAATTGTTTTCAAACTATATGAAATGTTTTGAGATCATGAGATTGTTTTTGAAATACTTGTACTGTGTATGTTGAAAAATCAAAACGTAATGGGTATGAGATTTGAAAATACCCTTAGTTATCTAACCAAAGATTCAAACGCACAGATGTGCAGAAGCATGATTACTCATAATGTCACTTTATTTTCTGTACTTTGTTTCTTAGAGTGAAACGAGTACTTAAAATTTTCGAGGGAATCATGAGCGATCATTTGAAAGAGAGAATCACAAGAGTAGTTTGTAAGGAACATAGTTCCTTAATACAGGTATCATAGAGAATTTCCATTTACTCATGTAACTACACTTGTATATCAGAATTGTGAACAACAATTTATTTATAATCAAAACAGATTGTTTCACATTATAAGAAATAGAAGAAACAAAAGCATAAGACAACAACATCTTCTAATCAGCCAACTGCTCATCCGTGGGTTGGATTTGCATTAGCAAGCTTTGGGCAATCCCTTAGGAAATGGCCCATCTCGCTACAGTTGTAGCAAGACCCTGGTGAGAAACGAGCTTGAGCAGAGTTGGCTTGTGGTTGGTTTGGACCACCTTGGTTCGGGTTACATCGACAAGCACTTGCCAGGTGACCAACTCGCCCACATGATACACACAGACGACACGGTAAGTGAGCTTGGTGATGCCCATTACATTTGTCGCATATTGGTGCCGTTCCCTTGTATGGCTTCCTAGTAGGGGGTTGAGCTGGTTGGTTGGGGAAGGCTTGACCATTGTGAGCGACCACGGCGAAGTTCTGAGAAGCCTTTCGCTTCTTTGACTTCTTAGGGGTTCCAGTCTGTTCATCCATGGTCTTTGATTCCTTGATTAGTTTCTTGGCTGGTGGTGCTGTCACTTGGCTAGGTCCCGCTTGATTAGGTGTAACTGCTGCGGGTTTCCTGGAAGCCTTACGCTTCCTTGATTTTGGTGAAGGCTTGGCCTCTATCTCCTTTGGTGGCTCCTGAGTGGCTTCATCCTGGAGACGATACATGACAATGCCTAAATCCACAGTCTTCAGAATCACTTCGCCTAATCGCTGGGCAAATTTGGCTGTTCGCTCGGACATTTGACCGTTGCTGAGAGGAAGAGACATTCTAGAAGGAAATGAAAGATATAGGAGGAAACAAATGAAATGTTATCGGCAAATAAAACAAAATGACAACGCATAGAAATTGCGAGCATTTGTTTGTTACCTAAGGCAAACAAATGAGACGGTGACTAATCAAAGTAAGCGGGTCATATTAATGTATCGCGAAGACATGCTTTAGCCTATAAGTGGACACTCACCCCAAGAGTTCCCAAGTAAGAGTGACTGGTCCGATTATGTGGATTTGTACGAACACTCTAGCCTTAGACAGAAAATTCAGGGTACAGGCATCCACTCTTCCAGATTGCACGTGTTCACACTATAAGACCCAAACTTTGACGAGGTTTTGAAAATTCAAAGGGGTTCAAAACCATATAACAGAGGGTTCAAAACCTAGTAATCAATCATCCTAGAACAGATGATTAGTTTTCAAATCGGTTTTGAAATTTATGTTCTTGTTGCGGTCGTCGCCTAAGGATAGGTGACGGTATTGTTTTATGACTAAACGCAAGTAAACTCGCGTTAGGGTCCTAGGAAGGTTATAGACTAGGTCAAAGCATTACTAATAACCTAATTCCCTATAACCATGGGCTCTGATACCAACTTTTCTGTCACACCCCGACCACGTAAAACAACAAAACGTGGCGGAAACGTCGGGGAGTGTTGTAACAGAATCATTGTTTCATAACACATGGAAATTGAAATATTGTTTTATTGATTAAAAGAGTTACAATGTCTTGACAATCAAAGAAACATAACATAAGTAACTAGTCTTGCATCTTTTATTGTCACTAGGGCCCAAGTCCGCCTAAGTGTATCTTGATAAATCCTATGCATCATATCCTGAAACACATGTGAAAATAGGTACGTCAGCATAAAAATGCCTGTGAGATACATAGGTTTTGTGAAAATAGAATTCATGACTTATATTTAAGAAAATGTTTAGTCATGAACCTTGTAATTTGCTTTGTCTTGTAAATCATTTGAAAAGTGATAAATAAACCAAATGATATATATGTATAAAAGAATGATACATGGTTAAGTAAATAACCAAGTAAAATGAGTTTGTATTAGATAAGTTGTTTGTAAAACAACGTATTGTGAAAAGTAGGTTATTTGTATAAAATGTTATATGTCTAAATTGAAATGATTCAAATAACGCTATGATATGTAATACCATACAATCACTTATATATAGGAAGTACCAGCGGCGTATCCACCATGCTTGTATCATATTACACACGCCTCGTTACTTAAATCACTTACTCAAACCAAACCAACAAGGTAAGATGTCTATGTTTAAACTAATTATCAAATGTATTGAATAATATGTCAAAATGTTTATGTCAAGATGTAAATCATGTAATGTATAACAAATGTAAAAAATGTTTATGTGTCAAATGTAAATCATGTAATGTGTAACCAAAATGATATGTATGGCTAGTGAAATGCATCAACTAAACCATAGGTGAAATGCACAAAACAAAGTATTGAAGTAAAACTTGGTTTAAATCAAAGTTATGTTTTGTGGAAATTTATGCTATACTGATACAGACATCTATGCGGTATTGTGAGAATGCATGCATCCAAGCCTTGAGACTGAGGCGATAAACCCTTAAACAAATTAAAGGTTTATCTAAGTTATGAGAATCGAATTCGGTCATTCCTTTCATCCAAACCTACCTAGGATGTCCGGAACGGGAGTTGTCAATTCCTATGGTACCACTACCTACTAACGAACGGCGTGATCGGTGTTAATGAATGTATATTGATCCATCAAAACAAACCAAATATCATATCAAAATGTAAGCATGTGATGAATAATTAATGTACTAAGTATGCACACAATGGGCATACATAGCATAGAATGTAATGTAAAATAATGTACTAAGTACGCACACAATGGGCATACATAGCATAAAATGTAATGTAAAATAATGTACTAAGTACGCACACAATGGGCATACATAGCATAAAGTGTAATGTAAAATAATGTACTAAATACGCACACAATGGGCATACATAGCATAAAATGTAATGTAAAATAATGTACTAAGTACGCACACAATGGGCATACATAGCATAAAGTGTAATGTAAAATAATGTACTAAGTACGCACACAATGGGCATACATAGCATAAAATGTAATGTAAAATAATGTACTAAGTACGCACACAATGGGCATACATAGCATAAAGTGCAATGTAAAATAATGTACTAAGTACGCACACAATGGGCATACATAGCATAAAATGTAATGTAAAATAATGTACTAAGTACGCACACAATGGGCATACATAGCATAAAACACAATGAAATCATGTACTATAAATGTACTAATGAACATAACAAGTATATGATGTGAAAACAGGAAAGCATGAAAGTAACAAGTAGGCACATGTGTTCCTCCCCAAAATGTTTGGAAAACAGTAAAAGAGGGGTCTATGTACTCACTTGAGATTGCTTAGTAGTCCTTGAGTAACAACCAAACAATGCTAGAGATCACGGATATCAAACGGCACCTAATATAGGTAACTACATTAATAAACCGGACCTAAATCGGAGAATCGGATAGAATGAGGGTTCGTAAACCAAATGAGTATGGGAACTCATGTAGTATGGTTTAACAAAGCCTACATACTAAAATGAAACCTAACCTAAGTGCTTACGACCCATTACGACCCGTTTAGGTAGCTTATGCTACTTTAACGCGTCGTTCGCGTAAAACGCGTTCGGAACGCCTAACTAGTCCTATGACAAGTAAAATATGCCTTAACATGTCTAATATTGTTGCCAAATCAGTTTAGATACCAAAAGTTATGTTACATATGCTTAAAATGAATTTTGGCGTAAAAAGGGCATTTTGGTCATTTACCTAAGGCATATAAACTACCTATCATACAACTAACTAAACGCCATGACCATAAGGTATAACCTCGGAAGGTTATTCCCTATATACTATGGTCACCTAATGTTCTTGGTCGGATCCTAATGATCGACCAAACGGGTCGGGTTCGAAAGTATAAGCGATTGTTTAGATCGCTTACCTTACGACCCTATATAAGCACTAAACTAAAAGTGACGAGCTAAGCATGTTAAAACATGCTTAACTAAGTTTAGAAAACAGGTTTGGTATCAAAACAAATGGTTTTGATACCTATGAGTAGTTTGGTTACAAAATACGCAAGAATGCGCATTTTGGCCGAAACTACGACTCGTCACTGAACCTAGATAACGTGGTAATCAGTAGGTATAGTCGCTAGGGACTATAACCATCGTGATTACGCTCACGTTATGAAGTTCAAATGAACTTCGCATTGACCATAAACTGGTCAATGCATAAAGTCAAACAAAGTTGACTTTCGGACTCGAAAAGCGATAAAAGAACGAAGGAACACTTACAAAGGGTCCCCGCAAGATTTGAATCCAAGTAAATCTCAGGTAGGAACTGAGAAATCACAACCACTTAGAGAAAAACTCAGATCAAATGTGGGTTTGCAAGGAGTGGGGGTTGGGTATTTATAGGAAAACCAAGACCGTTAGGATCGTTTCTTGAAAAACGTGCTTCGATCTAGGCCGTCCAAGTGTTGAAATGTTATGGTAACTCATTTTGCCCCCACCACAAGAGTTTGACATGTGGCATTGGCCTTTGGGGGTGTTTAAGGGTTGTTAACAGCTGAAATATGACTTTTGCTGATCAGAAGGGGCCTTGCGTGACTCCAAGGGGGCTAGGTGTCACGCTAAGGTCCCCCTGATCAGCAAACACTTTCCAATGTTTCCATTTCAGTCCCCGTTGTGTATTAAGGCCATTTCCGACATGTTTAAGGACCGTTAAGCCATTTTCAAGGCCCTAAAATGATGCCTAAACATTGTGGACATGAAACATGCTAAAAAATATCCCGGATGTCGGTTCGTTTGGTCGTACGATCGCGATGTTCGCTTAATTACGACGGAATGCGCATAAGCGCGAAAAACGATCCAAATTGCGCGACGAATGGATTTTTCTCATGCCAAACACTAAAATAAAATATTTTAGTGCTTACATAAATTTTTGGATGTCCGGATGTATTCAGAACGTAAGTTATGCGCGAAAGTGCAAACTTGTGAACTTTTTGACGCTTTTAGTCCCTGAATGACCCAAAAGTTTATTTTAGCACACCGAACCCCTCAAAGCCTATTTCTAAGATATATAAAGGATATTTTAGGTGTGTTTAACTTATGTTCATGTTACGGAATGTTCGTTACAGTTCAAATTGGCATACTTTCGCAGTTTGTCAAATTTAGTCCCTGTAGGCGAATTAACTTGTTTTTGCCATACCAAAGCCTTCAAAACTTATTTCTAAGTTATGTAAAGGTTATTTAAGGTATGTGAAGCCTATTTCACTATTCCGGAGTGTTCGTTGCATTAAACTGGTTATATTAACGCATCAGTGCGCGTATAACCTTCCAGAAAGCGATTTAGAGCCCGAAATCGAACCAGAATTGATATGTGCAAATGATACACATATTTGTACAAATCCCAAGTATGAAATACAATATTTCATTGGTTTGGTATTTGTTTGATGGTCGCAGTGATCCAGTTGTCACATGTTTGGCAATGGTTCGGTCCGTCCAAGGACGTATCCTCATCAAGTCCCCCTAGTTCGTAGCGTTTCCTAGGTAAAAGCTTCGAACTATATCGGCGTAATTTTTGGCGGGCTGGTCCTGGATTTGTCGTTTTGTGGATTTTTTGAATTTTAAATTTCTGGGCGGTGATTTTTGTTGGGTAACCGACAGTCACTTTATTCTTCCCGCTGGTGTGACGCTTGATGTGCGTCAGCTGTCATGACGTGTCGATTCTTGATTGGTTGTCTTGAGGCGGTTTCCATCTTTATAAGAAAGGGGGGAAATAATTTTTATTTTCACTTTTTTACTTTACCTTTTTCATCCCTTTCTCTAAGGCGAAACTATTCATTGAGCAGGTTAGTACCTTTCTTTTTAGCATGGCGAACAAGAGTAATCTGTCCGGTTGCTTCAATATTTTGAGTAAAAACGGTTTACAGTGGTACATAGATACTTATGCAATTCCTTCTTCGTTACACCCCATTCTCCCCGAAAAGAATACGCCTATTTACCCTTTTGTACCGGGGAAAATAGGGGTTTACACTCGCCTTTTTGATTACTGCAACTATCGTCTTCCTCTGACGAAGTTCTTGATCGGAGTTCTTTAATTTCACGAGGTTCATCTTTCTCAAATGAACCCTTTTGGCCTTGCCAAGGTGTGTCACTTTGAGTTAGCTTGTCGTGGTTTGGGATCCGACCCGGATTTGGATGTGTTCCGGGCTTTCTACAAGCTGAATCAGTCCGGTAGCTGGTACACCTTCGAGGTTAGGGACAAAAATTCTTGTTGCTATACGTGGATTACTACCAGCATAAAGGATTGGAAAGACCATTTCTTCTTAGTTGATGATCGCTGCGTTCGGGAATTTATGACGTGGAGATTAAAAAAGTCGCGCCTTCCACCCCCTCTTCCTGAAGACTTCGAATTTAACCAAGATTTGTATGCGAATTTGATTAAGGAAGCCGGACGTATACAGAAGTATCCGGAACACATCCTCGTCATGGGACGGATTAACACGATTTGGGCCGAACCAGAGTGGTATCCTACCCTCAAGTGGAATAAGAAGGGTTAGTTATGCGGTGTTTCTTGAATTTTTTTTTTTTTTTACTCATTTTGTATGCTTTATATCATACCGTACTGTAGATATTATTTATTGTTTTGCTTTTATGCAGCCATAGGTTTAAAGGAAGCTTTGAGGTTGAAGTCTTTTGACTCCAAGGAGCTCGACCTCCGGGCCACAAGGACACCGAAAGGTGATCCTCCGTATTTAAGCGTTGTGCAGGAGAATCTTTATCAGATTCGGGGACCCGAGGCTACGGATAATCAGGGAGGTTCAGCCGGTCAAGGAGGCTCAGGTTCGGCTCCCGCGGCACAAATAGTGGATACTGTTCCGACTCAGGCTGCGGTGATAGTTGGTGATGATAAGGGCAAGAAAACGAGCTCGAGCGGGACGAAAGGGTCTGGTTCCAAAATTATTATCGAAGACGAGGGGGTACATGTCTCTATTGAAGACGAAGGAGTGCATGCCGAAGGGGGCGAAGGGGGTGATGATGGCGATGATGAAGAACGTCCTCAAGTTGGTTTGAAGAGAAGACGGACTACTTCTTCTAAGTCCGGTCCAAAAGCTAAAAAGGTGAAAACGAAGATGAGTTTTAAAACTATTACATTAGATGATGATGAGGAAGATCAAACCACCGACTTCTCCACTGCTGGGGGTTTGTTGGCAAACTTGGACGCCCATCTCCATGGTGGTCGTACCCCAAGGGATCATCCGGTTAGGACTCCGACGAGCCCATTATCCTTTGGAGGGGCAAATACCAAGGTTTTGGAAGATATTCATATGCCCGAGTCCCTGTCCTTTAAGAAAATTGAGCCTTCTCCTTCGGGTAAGCCTACAACCGGGGTTGCTTCTAACGTTTCTAGGCCAAGTCCATGACCATTTGATGGTGGGGACAGTGCCTCTTCTTCCCCTTTATGGTTTAAAACTGAAGCTGCTTTCTTGTCCCGGGAGTTAGGTTCGGGCGATGTTGGGGATATGGATTCGGCTCGAGCTTTGGAGAAGTATATACCCGAGTGGTCGTTGGCGAATAAGGATAGAATTGTGGATGCTTTATCAGCAAAGATGGCTCTGTTTCATCTTGGGACGCCAGCCGAACATGCACATTACCGGAGGATGAGCGGCCCAGAGCTCGGAAATGCCCTAATGCTGAATCAAGCTCAGTCGAATTCTCTGGTGGTGGAGACGTATAAGCGTTGGATCGAGTCGGAATCAAACTGTTGCAAGCTTGAGCGTGAAGTTGCTAATTTGAAAAATGAAGAGAATATTCGATCGAAGACAAAACACGAGCTATCTTCTCTCCGTTCTAAAATCGACCGTTTGAAAGAGCAAGTCTTGGAAGCGAAAGAGGTTAATAAATCTTCCCAGGCTTCGGCTGCGGCTGCTTATGAAGCTCGAGACAAAGCCCTTCAAGACTTAGAAGCTTTCAAACTAAAATTTGCTAATCTGGAGAAGAAGTCATCTGATGCGGAGAAGAGGCATGCGGCTGAGCTGAAAGAAATGCAAACATCCTATGATCAGCTCCTGGCCGATCATCATCGCCTGATTGATGGTACATTCGTAATTTGCTTTTTATTGCTTCTTCTTCCTACTTATTGAATCCTATTTTTCTTTAGTTAAAGATGAATTAGAGAGGGCTCGTGACAGGGCGATCGAATCGCACACAGCAACGATCGATGAAGCGAAAGGCATGTTGACCCGTACTGATGGTGAGATGGTTGAGCTGTATGCCCAGGTATCGGAGCTCATGCTTACCAAGCAATGGTTTCTCACAGATGGGATTGCCTGGGTAGTCAATCTAGTTCATCAAAGCCCTGAGATGGAGAAGGTCGTACCGGACCTGGTCAACAGTGTAAACGTAGTTGGAGTGAACGAAGGAATCAAACAAGGCTTCAAGGCCGCTTTGGACTCAGTCCGTTCGGCCGAGGAAGTTCCTGGATATGACGAAGGAGCACAGGATGTATTGGATGCCGCAATAAAAGCCTTTGACAATTTTCATATCTCTGTTCTTGGCAAGGTTGCGGATTTAATTGACAAACCTTTGTCCGTCATCAAGCAAAGGAGTGAGCTCCCTATCGTGAAAGAAGATTATGAAGCTTGACGTTTGATTTTGCTGTCGTACGACATTTTATTACCATGTTTTTGTTATGGCATGTAATTATACAATTTAACTTCCTGCTTACAGTTTTATATTACCGTAGCTTTATATGAAGTAATGCTTTCTGGTGAAGTTATTTGGGCCTGGCTACTTGGTTTTTAATTTGCGTCCAAATTTTATCTGTTCGACCAGGTTTTTGTTCGGTCATCTTAGGTGACCGGACCATAGCGAGAAATTCTTTGATTTCTTTTACTTAATGGATTGCTTATAGTCGGACCGTATTAAGTACGGGTCGTTTGCTTAATAGATTTTATTATTTTTGAACTATTTAAGCCTTCTCGATCGGCGCGAGGCATGGGTCGAGGCCCGTTTGTGCACATTTTTGATATTGTTCGAACTTATACATATGCTATGCTTTATACTTATAAAAGTACAGATCGCTTTATTTGATTACTTATCATAGACCCGGGGAAAAACCCTCCCGGTTACAAGGAAAATGGAAATTTTTTCGGGGTACTACCCTCCCGACTTGTACATGGAAATTGAAAATAAAAATAGGAAATAGCGATCTTTCTTGGCCGTAGCTGGCTGTTTACATGAAACATTTCTTCAGGTGTACCCCGTTCCATGTCCTTGGCACTGGGGTTCCATCGATTTTCTCCAACACATACGAGCCTTTTTCACTAGCCTCTTTGACTCGGTATGGTCCTTCCCACTTTGGGGTTAGCTTGCCAGGGGTTTCGACGTGGCTCGCATCATTGCTTCGGAGCACAAAATCTCCGACCTTGAATTTGTAAAGCTTGGCACGGGCATTATAGTACTTTTCGATCTTCTTTTTGTATCGGGCTTCTTTAATCGCCGCGATGTTCCGACGTTCTTCTAGCAGATCAAGATTGGATCGGAGCTCACACTCGTTTTCCTCCCAAGTTTTACACCTTTGGTTCGGGAGTCCGATCTCTGCGGGGATCACGGCCTCCGTGCCATATGTAAGACTGAACGATGTTTCTCCGTTACTGGTCTTGTGTAACGTTCGGTGAGCCCATAACACGTTTGGTAGTTCATCCGCCCAACCTTTGCCCTCGTAACCGAGCCTTCTCTTTATCCCATCAACAATTCGTCGATTTATCTGTTCGACCTGCCCGTTCCCTTGGGGGTGGGCAACCGAGGAAAAGACTTGGTTAATCTTCAAGTTTTCACACCAGCGTTTGAACAGGTTTTCCGCGAATTGCTTTGCATTGTCGCTTACAATGTAGAGTGGAAGACCGAAACGGCACACGATTTGTTCCCAAAAGAATCTCGTTACATTGTAGTCGGAGATGACTGTAAACGGTCGAGCTTCCACCCATTTGGTGAAATAATCCACCGCGACTAGCAAGTACTGGGCGCTTCCGCTTGATCGTGGAAAGGGACCGACTATGTCCACGCCCCACTTTTGGAAGGGCCATGCCGCGGTTACTGGGATCATCTCGTTCTTAGCTCGAAGGCTTATTGGTGCGTGATTTTGGCATTCATCACATTGCTGGAGCTCCTTAACTGCACTCTCGTGCATTCCGGGCCAATAATACCCCGCATTTTTTTACCTTTGTCACGATCATTTTTGGTCCCGCATGGATACCGCAAATGCCGTAGTGTATTTCTCTGATGATATAGCTGGCTTGCTCCGGGTCGAGGCATTTTAACAGAGGCCCGAGAAAAGACTTCCGGTATAATCCTCCCTCCTGCATCTGGTATTGAAGAGAGTTTATTTGTATCTTTCTTGCCTCCGCTTTATCGATCGGCAGAACATCATGCACCAAGTAGTTGATTATGGGTGTCATCCATGTTTGCGTCGGAGCTTCTACTTGCATAACGTGAGGAGTGGCAATTAAAGGTGCGGTTAATACTTCCACCCTTACTTCCTTGGCCAAGTGACTGAATGATACCGACGCCAACTTGCTCAACGCGTCGGCCTTTTTGTTTTTGCTACGGGGAACGTGTTCGACTTTACATGCTTCGAATGACGCCATAATTTGTTTCACCTACTCGAGATATTCGATCATGTTAGCTTCCCTTGCCTCATATTCTCCGTTTACTTGATTTGCTACTAGCAGCGAGTCTACGTGGGCTACGACATTTCTTGCTCCGACTTTTAGCGCCAGACGTAGGCCAGCTAAAAGGGCCTCGTATTCGGCTTCGTTATTTGAACTTTTAAATTCTAGTCGGAGAGCATAAGTCATATCCGTACCATCTGGATCGGTGAGAATTAGGCCTGCTCCCGCTCCTTCGGCGCTTGAGGCCCCGTCTGTATACAAGGACCAAGGCTTCTCTGGAGCTTTCTCAATTTCTTGCATTTATTTATCCTCCGGCATCTCTACTAGGAAATCAGCTATCACCTGCCCTTTTAACGGTCCTTTGGTTCTGAAGGTGATATTGAATGCGCCCAGCTCGATCGCCCATTTTCCCATACGACCCGAAACTTCGGGTCGTCGGAGAACATGCTGGATTCTTTGATCCGTTCGTACCTCGATCGGGTGAGCTTGAAAGTATCGCCGGAGTCTTCTCGAGGCATGGACCAATGCTAGTGCTAGTTTTTCCAAGTTTGAATACCTCGTTTCATAGTCTTTTAGTGTTCGGCTCACGTAGTAGATGGGGATTTGCGCCCCGGTCCGGTGAGCGACTAGTACTGCACTGATAGCACCGGTCGATGCAGCCAGATAGACCGTTAGCACCTCATCCTTTTCTGGTACGGTGAGGGTCGGTAAAGTGCCGAGATAAACTTTAATTTCTTCGAAAGCTCGTGCAGCTTCTTCTGTCCATTTGAACTCCGATCTGAAGCTTTTTCTGAGCACGTCCATGAACGGGAGTGACCTGTCAGTGGCTTTTGACAAGAAACGATGGAGAGCAGCCAATCGCCCGTTCAAGGATTGAATCTCTTTTACCGAAGTTGGAGGTTTCATTGTAAGGACGGCATCGATCTTGTCTGGGTTGGCTCGGAGACCTTTTGACCCGACCATGACTCCCAAGAACTTTCCTTCTTCTACACCGAATGTACATTTTTTGGGGTTTAACTTCATGTTGATACTTCGGAGTCGGGTGAATGTTTCGAGTATGTCTTTCAGCATGGTGGCCTCATCGTGACTCTTGATTACAATATCATCAACATATACCTCTACATTTCGCTCGATCTGATCTTTGAAAGCTTTGCTCATCAGACGCTGATACGTAGCACCAGCGTTCTTCAGCCCAAAAGGCATCTTGGTGGAACAGTAAACACCTTCATTGGTGACAAAGGCTATCTTATCCTCGTCTTCGACGGCCATTTGTATCTGGTGGTACCCTTTGTATGCGTCCAGGAAACACTTCAGTCTAAACGTGGCGATAGAGTCAATCTGCTCATCAATCTCCGGTAATGGAAAACAATCCTTTGGGCACGCATCATTTAGATCGGTGAAATCGATACACATTCTCCATGAATTGTCCTTTTTTCGTACCAAAACTGGGTTCGATACCCACGTTTGGTACCGAACTTCTCGAATAATTCCGGCATCTAAGAGGCTTTTTACGTCTTTTGCAATAGCCTTGGCTCGGTCCGGTGCCATATGCCTTTTTCTCTGTGCTATTGGTTTGATCGACTCTTTTACGTTCAGGTGATGCTGCGCCATAGACCTGGGAACCCCTTGCATATCAGAATGCTTCCATGCGAAAACATCGACCGAATTACTTAATAATTCCCATGGGAGTTTCTTTGTTCGTTTTGGGAGTTGAGCGCCAATAGCTACTTGCTGTTCGGGAAAATCCGGATTGATCGCCCAGAGTTCTGTAGGCACCTCGGACTTTTTGGAGCTCGTTTCTGCCGCATGTCTTACTTCGGCTACGAACGAGTTTGACTCCGAAAAAATAGTGGCGACCCCTGCTTCAGTGGGAAATTTTATGGCACCGTGTATCGTCGAGCTGATTGCACCAAGAGCTCGCAACCCTGGTCGTCCGAGTATTATGTTATGCGACGAGTGGGTTCCAACAACCAAGGAGGTTAGTTGAACAGTTCTGCTCTTGTCATCATCCTTGAAAGTGGTCGGAAGGGTAATCTGGCCTATTGGACGAACCACTTCTCCCGAAAAAACTTATCAGAGGAGTGGAGACTTCAATCAACTTCCTCTTCGTTTGAGGGTTCAACTGCTGGAAACACTGTAGGTACATGATTTCAAAGGCGCTTCCTCCGTCTACATAGATTCGTCGGACAAGGTGTCCGGCAACGACGGCCGAGATTGTAATTGGTCCGTCTCGAGCATCATTTGGATCGATCGGAGGGAAGTATGTGGGTTGGTGCATCCATGCTGCCATATGCTGATTCGATCGCTTTACCCCTCTTGATTCGGTCGACCGGATCATATTGATTCCGGGCTCGGTGTTCGGGTTATCGATTGCTGCTGCAGATTTTTTTCCATCTTTCACTTCTTTCACAAGATGAGAGAGTTTACCAGATCGTACAGCCTTCTCGATCTCTTGCTTCAGAGCCCAACATTCATCAGTTGTATGCCCCTTATCTCGGTGATATTCACAATACTTCTTAGAGTGCTTATCCGAGGTAGGTCGCTGCTTCGACGGTGTAGGGAACCGGGTGGTTTCCGTACTAAGAATTTCACTTGGCGATTTTGTGAGCTCGGAGAAGGTGTTAAAGCGCACGTTTCTGGTTCGGAAACTACTTCGATCTGACTTCTGATACGGAGCACGACTTCTATTCCAACTGTTGCTTCTATCTTTTGGTGGTGACGCGTTCCGTCTCCAAGATGTGGTTCGAGCCTTGGTATTTCTCGCTGTGGTTTCGTTCAGTTGACCGCAGGCACTCTTTCCCCGGACGAAGGCTCGAGCTCACTCCATAAGTATCTCCATGGTTTTTGGAAGGTCTTCGTGGAGTTTTTCCACGAGTTAATTGTTCCGAACTCCGTGACAAAATCCAGAAACTCGGAGCTGGTCAACCGCTCCACTTATCTGCATGCTTTCTCGATTGAAGCGATCGATAAAATCTTCTACGGACTCTCCGTCGCGGTGCTTTATATGGTGAACCTCGGTAATGTCTTTCTTGCAGCGTCGCTGCTGACAGAAATTCTGCAGAAATATACGCCGGAAATCTTCGAAGTGATCTATCGACCCCTCTGGCAACCCATCAAACCAGACTCTTGCCGATCCGGTGAGAGTTTGGGCGAACATATGACACCAAGCCGGCATAGGCCACTGCTCGACCTTAGCCGCTCCGGCGCACTAGAACATATGGTCGTCCGGATCGGACGTACCATCGTAAAACTTCAGCGTGGGTGGCATCTTTAGCTTGGCTGGGAGTGGGGGATTGACGATCCGTAACGTGAACTTTGATTGGGAAGTCATAGACCTGGGGTGATATGGCATGATTAGCTCCTGATCTTGAGGGTTTAAACCCATAGATCCCTGGCGAAACAGGTCGTTTAGACCGTCATTAATCAGAGCACTCGTAATCGAGGAAACGTGTGTAACACATGTTATGGGGGTAGAGATTATAGGACTTACCAGAGATCCAGAAGTGAAGGCTCCAACGGAGACGGGATTACCCCCTGGATAGACACTGTTAAACAGGTTCGTTCGGAGACTCTGCAACATCTCCTCTCGCTGTTGTTGCTGCTGTAACTGTCGCAATAGATCAGCATTCCGTAAAAGGAAGGCGTTGTCAAAGTTGGGTAGCGGCGTGGCGACCGGAGCAGTAACAGACAGCGTGGTGATAGAGCTTCCGCCTACAAAATTTGCAGCTGGAGGTGCCGACGCTGATCCTATCGAAGTCGCTGGGGCAGCAACTGCTGTTGATGCAATTGTGGAGGCAGCGTTTCCTTCCCATATGTCGTTGTAAGATGGGAAAGTGCTGGTGGAGACTGCTGTCGTTGATTCTGCCATAATTTTGAATGAACAGAAACAGGGAAACGAATTGTGTGAATTAGAGGGGATGGCGCCACTGAAGACTCAAAACCAGTCGATTCGACCTGGTTAGAGCAGAGCTTCAGATGACCTAGCAAGAACCTGCAAGATCACAAGGAAACAAGCACACCGTTAGCCTCGTCACAGGGAGGGGGGCCTCTCTGCGACCAAGCTCGGGCGTGAGAATAAGTATTTGTGAGGAGGAAATAGGTCAAGAAGAGAGAGAGGAGAGTTTAGAGAGAGAGAACAGCGATTACCCCTTTTTGGAGGTCTGAGTGTGGTATTTATAGTCTTTGGGTGTGCTGACGTGGCGAGTTAGTTAGGGTCGGACCAGTCACTGTCATGGCGGTTATGGCCGTGAGGCCCAGTTAGTTATGGCGTACCAATGTATTTGGCCGTTCGGTTTATGGCATGAGATACGGTCCGACCTTCATGTGATATAGTTCGGCTCTATGTTTGGCAATGGTTCGGTCCGTCCAAGGACGTATCCTCATCATCGACCACCCACCGTCGTCGTCGCAACCATCGACCACCATCGCCGCCACCTGCCACCGCAGACCACTGCCAACCCCGACCATCGCCGCCGCCACCGCTAACAACCGTCACCCACCGACCACCGCCACCCACCACCGCTATCACCGACCACCACCACCCATCGCTGCCACCGCCACTAGCCGCCACCACCCATCGCCGATATAATTCGTTACTCTTTTCTTATCTACCAAACAACACTAGATAATGATTTATTCCTTTCCTGCAAGGTAACTAAACAAGATTATGGGATGTAATGATCCATTTCATTCCTTTGTTCATGTAACATCCGTCAAAATGGATTTCCCAAAATCCGACCCGTTTTGAAATTTGAATCCTAACCTTGAAACCTCAGGATTTTCTTTTTCGCAAATTTAAAATAAACGACGCGAGATTTTTATTTAGTTATTTATTTTGTTATAGTTATTTATTTAATTAATTTGATTAATTTAAAAGTATAAACTAGTTAGTTTTGGTTAGAAAGTTAGTTAACTAAATTATTTAACTTAACCAAGTTAATTAAATTTGTTAATTAAACTTTCAAAAGTGAGGGGGTCATGGTGTAACTATTGAAACATTATTGAAAATTAACAAAAAGGAACAACAAAAGGGTGGGAACTAGGGTTCGAACCCAGGCCCTCCGTCCAACAAACAGCCATCTTACCACCCCACCACTAATCAGTTTTGTTAATAAAACAATTTCGTTTGATATATATATCCTATATCCTCACAGCCTCGGGAAGCGTCGGCCAAGCCTCGGAAGCGTCGGCCAAGCCTCGGTAACGTACACATGGACGCATCAAAAAAGTTTATGGTTATGATGCGTCGGTGACTGACGCATTTTGGTAACGGAAACAGATGCTTCAACATGTTGGACACGTGCCGCTTGAAAGGAAACGGACGCTTCAACATGAAAGGCGGACGCTTCCGAGGCTGTGAGGACGTTCCAAGGACGCATGAAGGTGACAAAATTGCAAAGGCACTTGGTCAACCAACATTTTGGTAATTTTCCCTTTTTTTATTGTTGTTGAAACAATTAACAGGGATCCTCCTATTTTTTTTTCGTCTGACCTCAACTGCCTTTCGAATTAAATAGGAATTCCCCCCTCTCTTGGGTTATGTCTGTTTGGTATGGCGTAATGGAATAGACGATAGAATGGAATGGACGGGGTAATGGAATGAACTGTCACACCCCAACCGATGGCGGAAACATCGTGATGAGACGAACAAATCGCTCAAAAGCATCATAACACTATTGTGACAATATAATTTAAATTCAATTTCATAAATGCTAAAATGTCATACATTGTTCAAACATGATCAAAACATAATTCAAATTTCAAACATAGTTTATTTTCTAGGTGAGTTTCTAGTCCACCCTAACTTGATTCTTCATCATCTTGTCTATCAACCTGCAACATGCATTAAAATAAAATCAACAAAATTGTTGGCGAGTATACAAGTTTGATACATAGCTTAGTAGAATAAAATGTTTAAATGTGCTCATATCCAACATGAATAAAATGATACAAGTTACTACTTTGCCATTCAATATCGTTCAACTTCACAATACCCCAAGACTACTCAAGGGCATTGAGATTAACACGTTCAACTTGCATAGCATATGAGATTACAAGCATCAAATTGTTTCATGTGTAATTTGGATAGAGCGTGAATAAATAAAGTTTAACGTGTTTGTGAATTTGAATAGGAATACAAGTTGCACCCAAAAGTGTTTAAAATAAAAATGGGATCATGTATACTCACATTGATTGCGTTGCGATTTCTTGTAAAAGCGCACGAGTAAAGGTGGTGAATTCCAAAAGAACGAACAAGATATGTTTATCCTAGATACCACAACGATCTCATTAAATAAAGTTCCTAATATTTAGAGTTTACAAGTAGGTTAATTAGATCTTCTAATTAGGTTATTACCCCTTTCAAGTTATAAAAGGATTATTATGCATTAATGTGATTATTAGGTTAGATTATATAAAAAAAAAAATTAGAAACTGTTAAAAGAATGAATTTTAAATTTTAAAAGAATTGCCATAGCAAATAAAACATGAAAGAAAACTGTTTAAGGAAAAAATATGAATTCTCAATAAACTTATGGAGTTACAGTTGGTTTAAATCATGTTTTAAAAAGAAAACTGTTTGTCGAACAGTTAAAAAAATCAAAACCCATTTATTTGTTTTTGCTTTAGATTAGAGTTAATTGCTCGGATGGTCCATGTGGTTTCAAGTTTTTTCACGTTTAGTCCCCACCTTTTGAAAATAGCAGGTATGCTTCCTATGGTTGTTATTTTGGTTTTTATTTTTATTATGTTATGTTTAATAGTGTTTAATAAAAAAATTTTTGACTCCGTTAACATGTTTATAAGTTAAAAAAATAACTAAAAAATAACATGTTTATATCGTTAAATTTTGACTCTGTTAACATGTATGTTTATAAGGGATCCCATGTTATAATGTTTATAAGTTATAAAATTATTTTGATCATTCTGTATTTGCACAAATATACAAAGCTGCGTCTTTGGCCGACGCTTCTGACGCTTCACGGACGCGTTAGCACACTGAGACGGATGCTTCAACATCGGACACGTGTTGTAACAACCCGCACTTTCATGCATTGTTACTACTCGCTACACTCGTTACGCCTAACACCAGAGATTCGGATCATAATGTAACTATATCGCATACATCGCTATTCGAAGGATAATCTCATATTTTCGCATTACATTATCACTACATCACATCGCAAACACTAACACTCACGATGACATTGAGTGAGGACCTACTCTACCCTCCTCGGTGGCCGTGATGTGTCGAAACGCAGACAGTTAATGCTAACAAAGACTCTCGGGTGAGTGCTACCCCTCCAGTCGTCGTGACGATGATAACAATACGAGTGAGTAGTACCCCGTCAGTCATTGTGGCACCACGCATACACTAACGCTCACGATGACGTCGAGAGAGGACCTATTCTACCCTCTGCGATGGTCGTGATGCGTCTTAACGCAATGCATACTCGAAACGAACACTTGGGAATATGGATATGTATATACGATCCTATGTGATTAATTATAATAAATATATATATATAAATGGGTATGAAACTGTGTAACAAAATCATCGCAACGCTCATCGGAACACCTAAACGCAGTTCGCCGAAGGACATCCGAACGGATTGGTCATCCGGATGGATGGGCCAGCCGAACGGCTGGGCCAGCCGAACGGATGGGCCAGCCGATCGGATGGGCCAGCCGAACGGACAACCCCAAACCCTCTCCTTCCTTCCCCCTTTGCCTATAAATACCCCTCAGTCACATCAAGAACACTTGATGTGACTGCTACCGTTCGACCAGACGCTCCAGCCCCTTCATCTCTGGATTTCTCGCGATTCTTGTAAGTTTTCAACCTAAACCTTGTACTTCTATGATCTACACTCGATTCTACACCTTTCTATCCTTTAAAAATCAACTTTTAACCGTGAAATCTACTGATTTGAGGTGTTCAAAGATGATGTCATCAAGAGTTCATATGAACTTCAAAGCATGACCTCATTTCCCCATGAACAACTCAGATCTGGGTGATTTCCACATGTTTTTACAACAATCTTACTTAGAATATTATGTATCTAATCAAGGTAATGTGTGATTCCGAGTTAGACATGGAAAAACCGTCAAGGGCGGCCAGATCTGATGGAACGGGGTGGTTCCCAGCCGATAGAACGGGCCGAACTCGATGGAATTTCAGTAGTTTAACACGAAAACACATCATCTCAGTCAAAACACCGGTATCCTTTCCAGAAACCATTGGGAGTGACTTAATCGGAAAATTTGAACGAATTGCCGTCCAATCGGACTGCTGTCCGATCGAACGGCAAACCAACTTCAAACCTGGCAACCGATCGGTCAGCATGTCAACCGATCGGATAACATGCCAACCGATCGGACAACATGTCAACCGATCGGTCAGCATGTCAACCGATCGGATAACATGCCAACCGATCGGACAGCATGTCAACCGATCGGTCAGCATGTCAACCGATCGGACAGCATGTCAACCGATCGGTCAGCATGTCAACCGATCGGACAACATGCCAACCGAACGGACAACATGTATCTCGTTTATGTATGTAGGATATTCGCAGCACTTTTAAATCTATTATGCTATTACATATCAAACCTGTATACTTGCCAATACTTTTGTATTGACTTTATTTTAACGTATGTTGCAGGTTTAGACGCAGACTACATCAAATCAAGCTAGGAAGTCTAGAAACTTAACAAAAATCTAGGTTGTCGGATTTGTATTGTTCGAGAGAACACAAAATCTGTGATAACTTGTGTCACTGTAATTGTTTATTAGTATGGGATAATGAACGCATTAAATATTGTCGCTAATAGTTGTTATGGATTCTCCTGAGCAATTTGATTCGCCTAGTGCCGCGCCCCGATGATTCCGCCATCGGTTGGGGTGTGACAGATTGGTATCAGAGCCATAACTATAGGGAATTAGGCCAGACTCGACCTAGTCCGGGTTGAAGTCTTAGCAATGACCTAGTCTATAGTCTAAGTACCAACGGGCTGACTTCGTGCGAACCCGGTGGAGTTTGTACGGGCCTACTTGATACTCTCATTCGAAGTCGCAAAAACTACTACTCCGCGTGAACACCGTATACTACAAATTTCACGCGAGGAAGCCTTTCCTAAGGCTGAATAATACTTAGCCTTTCCCAAGGCCAACATAATACACATGTTTTCGAAAATACTCGCATAACGAAACCGAGTGATCCAGTCGAGACCAGGTGTGAAAACCAAGAACTCTCGACGAGATCGCTCACTCAGCGCATTTTTCTAGCACGAGAACTTTTCATCGAGTTAGGAGTGGCATCCACATCTCGACGAAAGTCTCCATTTTGAAATCTAGTGGAACTCACGAATTTAATCGAAGAGTATAACCACAATTAGGAACGGAGTTGTTAAGTCAGGGGTGAAACCCGTACCTTAATAAGCCGTTCCACTCCTTAAAATAGTTTTCAAAAAGCTCTCACCAAGGACTCGACAATGACAACGACTCGAGCCACGCGGAGACTAGGAGAATGAATGCCATGAGCTGCATCCCAGTGGAAGCATAAGTCTTCTAGGTCAACGCGCGTGCACGAACTTGTTGGGTATTGTTGGGTTACTTTGGGTAGTCGACGCCTAAACACCCAGGGCATTCTATCGAAATTTTACAACCTACGATTCGCCGGTTTTACGATTATTACGCTTATGTGTTTGCGCCTATGTGTTTTGATTTTACGCTTTGACGAATTTTCGATTTATCGATTTTCGCTCCCCGCTTTACGAATGCACAACTCGCACAGCCATCGCAATCTAAAACGAAAACCTAATGATCGCAACAAAACTAACGCTAAGTTTTTCGCCCTCGCTTCCTTCCTTCAACGCATCCTCGCGCAATCTACACCGACATGTATGTGTATAAATACAAACTACAATTATATATATATATAAATATACAAACGAAACACTTGTGTGAGAAATTAGGAAACTTGTGTCTCCTATGTGGCTCCTATGTGTATACGTAATACTATACAACCTGCAACAAGTTTTGAACGCGCTCAATCGCATCGCAAAACTCAAAATCATTATGATCGAATCTCACGCCAAGTCTCTTTCTGTCTAGATGCCTTCCAACAATTCTACTTCGAGAATGTCAGCAAAGAGACGAGCCAAACGAAGGGACGGAAAGAGGATTGCTTCACTTGTGACCAGGGAAGTGGTCAAAGTCATTCCTCAGATTGTCACACAAGTGCACTCTCTTGTCAACTCTCGAACTTCGGAAGGCGTTAAGACAAAAGAGCCGCAATCTACTTGTAAGGACTCTCAAAATTGTCCTAAAAATAGCCGTAAGTAAAAACCCGGACCCCTGAAACCATACTGTGCATAAAAAATCAAGAAAACAAGAAATATGGTTCTCAGGCGGGCCGCGTAAGAGTAAGCATAGTCTTATGCGGGCCGCGTCAAGACATGTTTGACCGGATAAGTGTTCCGGATCCACGTGGTGTCCACCTGGCTAGCCTACTCGTGACCAATCAACCCTACTCGTAGACTAGGCGGCCTCGCGGGCCGCGTAAGATTTGGGTTATGGTTTACGCGAGCCGCGTGAACCTTAAAAATCAGCTATAAATAGCTTATTGCATGCACAGTCCACTGGTGTCGAGATCTTTTCGTAAAAACAAATTCTCATTACTCTGAAGTCGAAATTACTTTCAATTTTAGTGGGGTGCTGCTCCGATACCGGGTATTAACTCGATCGCTGCTACGATTCAATGTCCGATCGATTAAACTATCCAATGGATGTTTAAGTGCTGCCCACATTAGGGTTTATGCTTTGTCATTCGTCGTTAAATCGATGGATGTTTAAGTATCGCACTTTGTCATTCGTTGTGAAGGTTTAATCTTGTGAGTTATCGTAAATGCTGTATTAGTTACTAACCGAGTTCGTGTGCATGTTGTTTAAATTTAGGTTAAAAGGCTAATCAGTAGGCTAAGCCCTGCCCATATAAAATCTGCAATGTGAGTCATTCTCTTTTTATCAAATTTGATTTCAAAAGCATGTTTATTTTCAAAGTTATAATTATAGGGATTAAGTATTTGTAATCTCCAAATTACAGCCGGTATGTGGGGTTTGTATACAATACTTGATAACATTCACCATTGGACAACGAGTTAGCCAAGGGGTGATATGACCATAGTCACAGACACCATTGGACAATGAGGTTACCAATGGATGGTCGAGTGAAAAATACCGTGGGTAGTTGGTTGATATATGGAAACATTGTAATTGCTCTTAATACTGTAAATTATAACAAACGCGTCGTTTTAGTAAAAAGAACGATTCACCAGTATTTCCCGCTGACAAAACCTTTTTCAAACATGTTTCAGGTGATCTGTTGTGATCCAGGAAAAGTGCCGTGAAGCACTACAAGCTTAAGGAAGTGGCTCAATATAAAATAAAGAAACATGTTTTGTAAAATAAAGATTTCTCAGTGAAATCATATGATTGTAAACTACCGGGGTTTATCCCGAATCGTGAAATAAAATAATCGGGAAATTTCAGTTTTAAAAAGATCCTGTTAAAATCTTCCGCTGTTAACTCAATTAAATAAATACCACGGGATTTTCTGTCCCGCGGCTCCTGAACCGGGTCAAAATGGGTCGGGGGCCGTGACAGAAAAAGGTGGTATCAGAGCCACATTGATCAAGCCACTGATTTAAGCCTATTAAGTATTTAAAATACTTAATTTTCTTGATTTTCATTTTGTGCTTATGTGTTTTATTAATTAACTATTTGTTAGTTACAGTATGGGTAAGCAAAAGCTTTCAAACATCTATCTTAAATTAGATAGGTCATCAAAAGAAAAGGGAAGTTCATCCCAAACAAATTCCTCAAAGTACCCAACAGATACTGATGAAGGAATATTTGTTCGAAAGGCACAATATGAGGAACCCCTTTCTCCTAATAAAAGAAGTTTGATTATTAGGAAAAGTCAGGAGAAAATAAAGAAATCACAACCAAAAGAAAAGAGAGTTAATCAGAAAACCCAAGAACTAGATAGTAACCCACCATGGGAAGACAAGTTAGATGAAAAATGGGTAGATCTCTATATGCTAGCCACTGTAGCAGTAAATGCAAATCTTTAAAATACCTTAACCTAGTATTAGCACCCTTATCACCTACAATCCAGAAACTTTACCCAGTAAATAAATAAGTTTACAATAAATCCTAGTATGTTTAATTGTCCGTTATCCTTTGTATTAAATTAGTCACACGGTATGCAATAATACTTGAAGGTTATCTGTTAAATTTTATTATAAAATGTTAACTTAGTATTTTGCATATATGCTAAACAGCATGAATGAGTTATCTGAAGCCCTTCAGAATCTCAATCTTTATCCGGTGAAAATAGAAGTTTCCAGAGACTTTACTGGTTACATACCTGATATAGAAGAACCTATGGAATTCAATGCTCCACCCCTGGAAAAACCAAAGTCTAAGAAAAAGAGAAGATTTGTAGGATGGAGGCGTGTGCGTAGGAGGAAACCAACAACTAGAAAGGTTCCCAAAATAGAAAATCCCATAGATAAAGGAAAAGGAATTGAGACTGAGGAAGGTTCTAGGCAAACATAAATGGAAATTGGGGAAAGTTCGAGACAAGTCGAGGAGTTGCCATTTCAGGAGGAACTGGATCAAGTACTGGAAAGCTGTGATATTCTCAGGCCCATAAATAACAACCTATACCCTTATCCTGCTGAAACTCAGCTTCCAATAAATTTGGAACCACCCATTCCAGAACCTTTAATCCATACTCAACCTTTAGGCGAAATGGACGAATGGTGGACTAATGACTGGCAGTTTCAAAACCTTCTCAATAACCCTTATACCCTTCTCCCTCAATTTGACCCAGAACCTATACCAAACCCGCCAATGAGCAATGAAAACTTAGCTGAACTCCGTCATTTTGGCGAAGAGCTGGTAGATGCAGGGAATAGGATCAGGGAAGTGGGAGAACAGATCTCCTGGAAGTACGACGAAAGGGAACGCCGTTACTGAAGTGCTAACTGACGAGGGTAATGGTGAAACTGTGGATTGTATAATAATAATAATCATACTAAATAAAAATATAAAGTCTGTAAAATAATTTAGAAATAAAACTTTGTAACATAATGAAGTGTACGGATGCATAATAGGATATATAAAAAGGAATCGAGAAATCGATAATTTTGGATATATATGTTGTGAAATTTGTGTGATTGTTTTGTGCATAATTGTTATTTATTTTATACTAATAAATTATATATATTAATTATCAGATGGAAAATGCTAATAATGAACCAGTTAACGAGGTTAATCAATCTGAGCAACATCAGGGGGATCACTTTATGACTAAGCAAGATATAGAAAATATTGTTGCTCAAGGGATAGCTAATGCTATTCCAGCAATCCTTGCTGCTGCCCAGAAACCTGTTGAACCTCAACAAATCATTCCTAGCAAACGTACTTCTGAAGATAACTTTAGTAATAGCATAAACGGAGGCGGTAATCATACTAATAACAATAATGATCCACGGCAGGCTCCGCTCCCTAAGAAAATGAAAGCTGCAACACCTGGTTGCACTTACAAAGAATTTCTTGCTTGTAAACCATCTGAGTTTGCAGGAAATGAAGGAGCGACTGCGGCACTGCGTTGGTTAGAGAAAACCGAGGTAGTAATTACAATAAGTAAATGTGCCAAGGACGAAAAGGTCATGTATGCGTCGAATCTTTTCAAAGAAGGGGCGCTAGAATGGTGCAATACCGTACTTCAAGCCAAAGGAAGAAGTGTAGCTTATGCCATGAATTGGGAAGAATTTAAAAGTCTGATAGAAAGAAAATTCTGTCCCGAATACGAAAAAGAACAAATGGCAAATAAATTCCTGAACCATCGGATGGTGGGTGTAGATTGTCGAGGATATACTTCGACATTCTTCGAGTATGCGAGAGTAGTACCAACCCTGGCTTCGACAGAATCAGTGCTTATTTCTCGCTATATTTGGGGATTGATTGGCGAAATCCGCAATATCGTTAAAGCTGCGAGACCTCGTACTATTGACGATGCGGTGGAATTAGCTAACACCCTAACTGACGAACTGGTACGCACAAGAGATGAAAACAGGAAAAAGGAACTGGCTCAGAAAATTACTCAAGGATTTCGTACGGGTAAAATAGCAGCTTCAAGAGAAGAGGAACAGGGCAATCCTCAACTCCGCCGTTCTGCAGAAATTGCAAAAAGAAACATTATGGAAGATGTAATGTAACCTGCAATTTTTGCAAAGTCGTAGGACATCGCGAAGAAGACTGCAGAAAGAAAACAAGAGTCTGCTATAACTGTGGAGAAACAGGACATTTTAAGCCAGAATGCCCTAAGTTGGTAAAACCAGCAGACAATAAAGCTAAACCAGCCGACGGAGCTACCAAGAAGAATGCTCGTGCATTCCAATTAACTACTCAGGAGGCAGAACTGATTCCTGATGTGATAGCTGGTACGTTCCTAGTTCACAATGTATATGCAAAAGTATTATTTGACTCTGGTGCAAACCAAAGTTTTATAAATACTTCATTCTGCCAAGCTCTTAACCTACCTTTAACCAACCTTAGGCAAATCTTTACAGTCGAAACAGCAGATGGGAATTTTATTAAAATAGATAAGGTTTTGCAAAAAGAAAATATAGAACTTTCAGGTTATAAATTTCATGCAAACCTATTACCAATGAATCTAGCTGGGTTCGATGTTGTGTTAGGAATGGATTGGTTAGTAGCCAACCATGCTCGAATCCTTTGTGATAAAAACTAGGGGTGTGCATGGGTCGGTTTGGTTCGGTTTTTACTATTAACCATAACCATAACCGCTAGTTCGGTTATGGAGTTTTGGTAACCATAACCATAACCAAACTTCGGTTTCGGTTAATCGGTTATGAAGTCGGTTATGGTTCGGTTTTGGTTAATTTCGGTTAAGTAACCAAGCAAGGTTTGAAATAAATAGGGTTGTGCATGATTTGAACTTAGCTTGAGCCTATTTTATAAGATAACGGAGACTAAACTTTTTTATTAAACTACCGATTTAGGGTTCTTTTTAATAAGGTAATTCTCAAACAAAAACAATTATGGCCATAACACCTTAGTTCTTCATCAAAATAAATGGCATCTACATCAAGATCATTTTGTTATTAACGTACTTTTATCTTAGTAAAAATCCTCTATATGGTTTTGTATAACACAAATCCATTATATAAAGTTAACATCACAAGTTCAGTTCGGTTTTGGTTATATCGGTTAACCAAAGCTTCATAACCATAACCATAACCGATTGAGCGGTTATACAAAGTTTCATAACCATAACCATTGGTTATATTGGTTATCGATTATTAGTGGTTCGGTTATGTCGGTTATGGTTCGGTTATCGGTTATGGTGGTTAATTTGCTCACCGCTAATAAAAACTCTATAGAAATTCGGGCACCTACTGGGGAAGTAATCATGATTACAGGAGATAAACCACGTAAAACCATGAAGTTCATATCAGTAATGAAAATTGCTAGTTATGAACGAAAGCAAGGAATAGTATATATGATTTCAGTAATCATTAGTACTAAGGGTAAAGAACTTAAGGAGATTCCTGTAGTCTTAGAATACCTAGATGTATTCCCAGAAGAATTACCAGGATTACCACCAGATAGGGAAGTAGAATTTAGAATTCATCTAATTCCCGGAACTACACCGATAGCCAAGGCACCTTATCGGTTAGCACCCACAGAAATGTTAGAATTGAAAAAGCAATTAGATGAATTACTAAGTAAAGGTTTCATACAACCTAGTTCATCCCCGTGGGGAGCACCAGTATTGTTTGTGAAGAAGAAGGATGGTTCGATGAGAATGTGTATTAATTATAGAGAATTGAATAAGGTTACAATTAAGAATCGATACCCATTACCTAGGATTGATGATCTTTTCGATCAACTTCAAGGAGCTAGATATTTTTCTAAGATCGACTTACGCTCCGGATACCATCAATTGAAGGTACAAGAAGAAGACATACCTAAAACTGCTTTCAGAACTAGGTATGGTCATTACGAGTTTACAGTCATGCCCTTCGGGTTAACGAATGCACCTGCCGCATTCATGGACATGATGAATAGAATCTGTAAACCTTACTTGGATAAATTTGTAATTGTTTTTATCGACGATATACTTATTTATTCCAAAAGTCAGGATGAGCATTGTTAGCACTTGCATGCACTCTTAACTTTGTTAAGAAAAGAAAAGCTTTATGCTAAATTCTCGAAGTGTGAATTTTGGCTGCAAGAAGTGCAATTCCTAGGACACATGGTGAATCACGAAGGTATTCATGTAGATCCTGCTAAGATAGAGGCAATTACCAAATGGAAGGTTCCGCAATCCGCATTGGAAATTAGAAGTTTTATAGGTTTAGCCGGATATTATAGACGGTTTATTAAGGATTTTTCCAAGATAGCTGTACCATTAACTAAGCTAACCTGTAAAGCAGTTAAGTTTGAATGGGGACCTAAGCAAGAAGAAGCTTTTAAGATTCTAAAGCAAAAGTTAACAAATGCCCCAATCCTAGCCTTGCCAGAAGGAACTGAAGATTTTGAAGTTTACTGTGATGCTTCAAAACTAGGATTAGGATGTGTGCTAATGCAATGCAAGAAGGTAATTGCGTATGCTTCAAGGCAATTGAAAAAGCACGAAGAAAACTATACGACTCATGATTTAGAATTAGGAGCCATAATTTGTGCTCTTAAAATTTGGAGACATTATCTGTACGGAAGTAAATTTACTGTCTATACGGATCACAAAAGTTTAAGATATATATTTGGGCAAAAAGAGTTAAACATGAGGCAAAGAAGATGGATGGAAATCCTAAGTGATTACGATTGTGATATTCAATATCACGAAGGAAAAGAAAATGTAGTTGTTGACGCCTTAAGTCGTAAGTACCATGAGAAACAACGACGGGTTCGTGCTCTTAGATTAAATCTACAGTTAGATTTAATGGAACAACTAAAGCGTTTTCAAGAAACAGCAATCAAGGATGATGCTGAAAGAATGAAAGGACGAATAAAAGAATTAGAACAAGGAGCTGATGGAATTTGGAGATTCCACAAAGGAAGGATTTGGGTACCTAAGCAGGGAGAATTAAGAAATAAGATTTTAGAAGAAGCCCATAAATCTAGGTATACCATGCACCCTGGAAACAATAAAATGTACCAAGATTTAAGAAATAACTTTTGGTGGATAGGAATGAAAAAGGATATAGCTCGATATGTTTCTAAGTGTCTTACTTGTTCACAAGTTAAGGCAGAACACCAGAAACCTTCAGGTCTACTACAACAATTAGAAATGCCTGTATGGAAATGGGAACTCATTACAATGGATTTTGTTACTAAGTTGCCTAAAACCAGAAAAGGTAATGACGCGATTTGGGTAATTGTGGATCGATTAACCAAATCAGCTCACTTTCTACCTATGAAAGAAACCTTTAGTATGGAAAGGTTGGCAAAGTTGTATGTAGATGAAGTAGTATCCTTACATGGAGTTCCACTCTCCATTATATCAGATAGGGATAGTCGTTTCACTTCCCATTTTTGGACAAGTTTCCAAGAAGCAATGGGAACTCGACTAAATTTAAGCACAACATATCATCCTCAAACAGACGGACAAAGTGAAAGGACAATACAAACTCTGGAAGATATGCTTAGGTCATGTGTGATAGATTTTGGTGGAAATTGGGACGATCATTTACCTTTGATCGAATTCTCCTATAACAATAGTTATCATTCAAGCATTGAAGCTGCCCCATTTGAAGCATTGTACGGACGAAAGTGCAGAACTCCAGTTTGTTGGGCAGAAATAGGAGAAAGTCAATTATCAGGTCCCGAGATAGTGCAAGAAACTACTGACAAAATCACACAGATCAAAGAAAGATTAAAAACTGCTCGAGATCATCAAAAGAGTTATGCAGACAATAGACGCAAGCCACTTGAGTTTCAAGTTGGAGACAAAGTACTGTTGAAACTTTCACCGGGGAAAGGAGTAGTTCGATTTGGTAAGAAAGGAAAGTTAAGCCCAAGATACGTAGGACCATTCCCAGTGATCCAACGTATAGGACCAGTTGCTTATCGATTACAACTACCAGAGGAGTTAGCTGGAGTACATGATGTATTTCATATATCCAACCTCAAGAAATGCCTATCAGACGAATCTCTAGTAGTACCTCTTCAAGATATAGAGGTAAATGAGAAACTAAAATTTGTGGAGAAACCACTGCAGATAGAAGACAAAAAGATTTAGTTTCTAAAGCACAAGCGACTAGTGCTAGTTAAAGTTAAGTGGGATTCAAAGAGAGGACCTGAATACACTTGGGAGCTGGAATCGGAGATGAAGCGAAAGTATCCTCACTTATTCCAATGAATCTCGGGGACGAAATTCTAAATAAGGTGGGGAGAATGTAAGGACTCTCAAAATTGTCCTAAAAATACCCGTAAGTAAAAACCCGGACCCCTGAAACCATACTGTGCATAAAAAATCAAGAAAACAAGAAATATGGTTCTCAGGCGGGCCGCGTAAGAGTAAGCATAGTCTTACGCGGGCCGCGTCAAGACATGTTTGACCGGATAAGTGTTCCGGATCCACGTGGTGTCCACCTGGCTAGCCTACTCGTGACCAATCAACCCTACTCGTAGACTAGGCGGCCTCGCGGGGCGCGTAAGATTTGGGTTATGGTTTACGCGGGCCGCGTGAACCTTAAAAATCAGCTATAAATAGCTTGTTGCATGCACAGTCCACTGGTGTCGAGATCTTTTCGTAAAAACGAATTCTCATTACTCTGAAGTCGAAATTACTTTCAATTTTAGTGGGGTGCTGCTCCGATACCGGGTATTAACTCGATCGCTGCTACGATTCAATGTCCGATCGATTAAACTATCCAATGGATGTATAAGTGCTGCCCACATTAGGGTTTATGCTTTGTCATTCGTCGTTAAATCGATGGATGTTTAAGTATCGCACTTTGTCATTCGTTGTGAAGGTTTAATCTTGTGAGTTATCGTAAATGCTGTATTAGTTACTAACCGAGTTCGTGTGCATGTTGTTTAAATTTAGGTTAAAAGGCTAATCAGTAGGCTAAGCCCTGCCCATATAAAATCTGCAATGTGAGTCATTCTCTTTTTATCAAATTTGATTTCAAAAGCATGTTTATTTTCAAAGTTATAATTACAGGGATTAAGTCTTTGTAATCTCCAAATTACAGCCGGTATGTGGGGTTTGTATACAATACTTGATAACCTTCACCATTGGATAACGAGTTAGCCAAGGGGTGACATGACCATAGTCACAGACACCATTGGACAATGAGGTTACCAATGGATGGTCGAGTGACAAATACCGTGGGTAGTTGGTTGATATATGGAAACATTGTAATTGCTCTTAATACTGTAAATTATAACAAACGCGTCGTTTTAGTAAAAAGAATGATTCACCAGTATTTTCCGCTGACAAAACCTTTTTCAAACATGTTTCAGGTGATCTGTTGTGATCCAGGAAAAGTGTCGTGAAGCACTACAAGCTTAAGGAAGTGGCTCAATATAAAATAAAGAAACATGTTTTGTAAAATAAAGATTTCTCAGTGAAATCATATGATTGTAAACTACCGGGGTTTATCCCGAATCGTGAAATAAAATAATCAGGAAATTTCAGTTTTAAAAAGATCCTGTTAAAATCTTCCGCTGTTAACTCAATTAAATAAATACCACGGGATTTTCTGTCCCGCGGCTCCTGAACCGGGTCAAAATGGGTCGGGGGCCGTGACACTACTTTTCTTTACAAACACTTCAAAGCTTGTGATCCGATGGAGTTCACAGGCGAAGGAGGTGTCTCTCAACTACTCCAGTGGTTCGATTCTATCGAAGTCACCCTTCGACAGAGTGGGTGTCCCGATGATTTTCGTACTACTTGCGCTACCGGAGTATTTCAATCGCGAGCACTCGACTGGTGGACCGCCGAACGTAACAAACGTGGGATCTCCGCAGCTTATGCCCTCTCCTGGAATGAGTTGAAAGAGCTCATGAAGAAGGAGTATTGCCCTCCCCACGAGATTCAGAAGTTGGAAGACAAATTTTGGAAAATCAAACAGGACGAAGGTGACAACGCTGGCTACACTGCAAGGTTCAAACAGCTGGGCGTTGTTTGCCCAAGTCAAGTCGACACCTCAGGAAAAGCCATCGTGAAGTATATTCGCGGCTTGCCTGAGTGTGTGGGCGACTTTGTCGAAGCAGCAAGACCCGCTACTATCGAAGAAACATACCGCTTAGCCGCAGAAATCAACAACAAACGACTCATGGAAGGGTTTTTCTCCAAGAGTCATGTCAAGCAAACTTATCGAGCAATCGTCATTCATTCTTCAGACGATCCTGTCGACGATTCTTCTGACGAGTCTGCCGATGATTCTTCTGACGAATCCGCCAACGATTCTTCTGACAAAGCTACTGACGGTTCTTCCGACGACTCAGCCGAAGATTCTGTAAGTGAGCCCTCAGACGAATCATCCAACGACGACATCTCATCGGAAGACACCGACAAACCCAGCCGTAAACGAAAGATTTCAAGCCCGAACTCATCAACAACTGAACTGCTGCAACCGAAGCCTCTTCAAGCAGTTCCGGTGTTTCCAAAACGAGCTTACACTGGAGCTCATCCCCAGTGTTACTCGTGTACCTATCATCATCCAATTGGGGCTGACTGTCGCTATTGCAATAACTGCAACCGTTACGGTCACTTCACCCGCAACTGCCGCACCGAACCGCGAACTTGAGTACAACAACAGCTCCAGCAAAAGTCTTCAACACCAAACATCTAGCAAGCATAGGATAAATTTGTAATGACACGGTTTCGAAGTTAATTTCTAAGTATTGAACCTACTCTATTACTCGATGTTGCCACTATGTGTAACGTTAACTCTCGCTTTCGTTTCCTCTTTCACTCTCTAGTCATCGCACTTAGACTAGCTTCACACATGAGCTATATACTATATCACGATATAATGTGTTTTAACCCCACTACACTCTTAGAATAAGGTACGATAAACGTGCAAGGAACGACTAATCACGGGTGCACACGGGATTATTTGGGTCAGTGCACGGAGATCGTAGTAAGTTCTAAGGTGCCATAAGCGTCTTGACAAAAGGTGACACCAAATCACGGGATGAAAGTAGTAGGGGTCAGGCAAGGTGTGCTTTGCCATACTACCAAAGTTTCGTGAAGAAAGTGCCACGCAGAGTTGAACGTTATTAGACCTATTATACTATTGTGGTTATTTTCAACACACTACACTCAATCGCAAGGCGTAACAATTGAATCGCATCACTACGAGACTTTTTCGTAAGTCTGCGAATGCAATGCAATCGCCTCATCGATAGACCTTGGTGAGTCTACCCCGCAGGGCAATTGCAGCGACGCAAGACTGGACGTAAGTCCACATCGCAACTCAAACACAGTTTTGTGGGAATCTATCGTGTTATCGCTTAAATCTATCTCGCAATCGCTATTGTCTATTATGTGTATCTCGCAATCTCTATCGATTATAATGTGAATCTCTATCGCTTGCTGTGTATCAATCTATCGCTCGCTATCACCATCGCTATTGTAACAACCCTCATTAAAAGTCCTATTTATTTTATTATTTTATCCAATAGGAAACCCTAATTGAGACACCCAAGTAATTCTGCACAAACCCTAAAATTTTCAGAACAATCAGAATCAGGATCAGGGCCCCTAAAACTCAGGGGGGTATTCCCTACTTAACGATTAAACTTATAAAACGCTGTAAAAATTTAATTTATCGATTCCGTCGACTCAGCAGGCCTACACCCACACGTGGCAGGGCTATAGTGAAAATGCAACCCTTACGGACCGTAAGGGAGGAGTCTTACGGTCCGTAAGCTAGTCAAAATTCGTGTATAAATAGCAGGCATTGGCACTTGATTCCTGGCGTTCGTTCGACGATCAAATTCAATTTGTACGTTGAGATATAACCGAAACAGTCTCAATAGGCTAAGCTCTGCCTATATAAATCTCGTGAGTTATCATAAATGCTGTATTAAGTTACCTGCCTAGTTCGTGTGCACTAGGTTATAAGACTAATCAATAGGCTAAGCTCTGCCTATATAAATCTGCAATATGTCAAGGCTTATCTGTAGACTAAACTTTGGCCGTATGAATCTGCATGATTATAATGTGAGTCATTCTCTTTTTATCAAATTACTTTCAAAATCATGTTTATTTTCAAAGATTATAATTACAGGGATTAAGTCTATGTAATCTCCATATTACAGCCGGTATGTGGGGTTTTGTATACATTACTTGATAATCTTCACCATTGGACAACGAGTTAGCCAATGGGTGATATGACCATAGTCACAGAAACGAGTCGAGTGACAAATACCGAGGGTAGTTGGTTGATATAAAAACATTGTAATCGCTCTTAATACTGTAAATTATAACAAATGAGTCGTTTTAGTAAAAAGAATGATTCACTCAGTATTTCCCGCTGACAAAACCTTTTTAAAACGCGTTTCAGGTAATTACAGTAGATTGGAGTAAGAAATGGATACAGCACTGAAAGGCATCAAGAAGTGGCTTATTTTATTAATTAAATTAAATTAAGAAATATTGTTTTATGTAATTAAATTTATCTTTATTAAAGCTACCTTTGTAAAACAAGGGTTTATCCCAATCTATTTAATAAATAAAATCCGGTGTTTCTAAACTCTGATATTTTTCCTAACTCACGATCCTGATGAAATTTCCGCTGCAACGTTTTCAAATTAAATCACCGGTACCACTGGGCTGTTCGCGACTCCCGATTCCGTCCAGGGTGGGTCGGGGGCCGTGACAGAAGGTGGTATCAGAGCCACTGATTTAAGCCTTTAGGTGTTGTGACAATAATACCTAAGTTTATATAAAAGAGTTAGGAGATTGCTGTTAACTGGTAGCACACATGATAGCATTTAGACTTGAATTTAAGAAAAGATGCCTTAGTATCAGATTCGAAATAAGCTAAGTACTTGTATAAATAAATTATGATGGATTTTGGTATACCATAAGAATGGTAATTAGAATATTACAAGATATGATAAATAAGCAATAACATTTAATTTATTATTGCTTATTGATATTACTTGGTCTGAAATAAGATATGTTACGGGAATATAAATTTCCCTAATTCTGGATAAAAGCCCAAATAAAAGAGGCACTTTTAAAAATCCTGAAAAATACTATTTATGGGAAATAGAAAATTTTCTCCGGCAAGACTGGGTATGGTGTAGCAGACTCTCCAGTTTGTCCGGATATACTGAGATTACCTCTCCGGCGCGAACCGGATAAGACAGGATATGTAATATGTCAAACGAGTGACAAGATTTCCCTAAATAGTATCATGACCAGATATTTGACTGGTTTTTGGAAGTATGAATCTGTTAAATACATTGACCTGATAGATGGTATGTTTATTTCAGCATGTGAAATATATGATTATATAGATTTATATATAAGGAATTCCAAAAGCCAAATAGGAATAAAGCACAAGCATATGTGTCTAGATTTCTTTATTAGGAATCTCTTTTCCGATATCTAACATTATTTCGTTTGATTATCTGCCTAGTAACTCAAGCGACAATAATAACAATAGAAACCCATTAAGTTGGAATACCATCAAAAGTATAAAGAATTTCTAACACGTTACCATAAACTATTAACGCAAGTAAGAAGCATGAAAAGTTGTGCTAATGCACAAGAAAACACCTGAAATTTAAATTATACATCCAAAGATGTCGAAGTATAGCACACACGACTTCTAAAACAAGACCTTTGGAAAATATAAATTAGGCACGATGACACCAATGTTAATTCTGTCAGTAGAAGAACTATTAATCAAAAAGAAGCACTTTGCCAAGTGATCCTACAAACGACATGAATTTCGCTAAGGTACACTAGAACAGGATTTCACAATCATCAGTGCACAGTCTAAATCAGAGTCATAATTATTATCACTGCAAAAGGAGTCACATACCTTTGCAAATTCCCTATTTCATTTTATTCACATTCCTTGGTAATGTCACTTAACAATAGTTATTACACGAAATTCCAGATAGAAGTTCTTATATTTCTTTCGTTGAAATTCTGACTTCTGCATATAATAAGTTGACTTTCGCGTTTCTACTTCCCCTAATAGTCATCATACCATGAGGATTTCTTTCATAGTAGCGAATATTGATCTATTTCATTTCTTGGTAAATCCACACGTTACACATGCATTGTTTGTTATGCATTTGGTTCATTTGATTTATAAAGACCACTGGAGAGCTTCATTCCGATTTGTTATTTTATCCAAACTCAAAAATCATTCCGCTTTTTGTACTGTGAACCGCATTATTGCAAAACAATAACTCCTTGATATCGAGTCAATGAATTTCTTGAAAATTTTAATTTTCTTTGACATATATAGTTTCTATAGTGATCATGTCCGAACTTTCTTATTAAAACTTGTTTTGTTTAAATCAAGTTCAAAATATTTGATTTACTCACATTACATATTCCTTTCAAGATCCCATATGATGGATGGAAGCTATCATATTCAAAATAGTCCCAACAAGCACTTCATTTGTTTTGAACCATAATAGGCTTGTTTAGATCTTCGACTCCATTTAATCATTTCTTTGATCACGATCACCTTGTACTGACGTTTCACAAAATTTAAAGCTTGCACTAATCTCGTTTATATATATCATATACGGATTTAATTATTTATATATTTATAAAAGCTATCTTAACACAAATCGTGTGCTAAGATAATGATACACAAATTCTTGTCATATTTCAGTGTATATCTTAAAGATTCTTACAACAACAATCTAGCCTTTCATGATAATTATTGCTTTAACAATCTACAATAGAAAAACATTATATAAAATTAATTATATATGGAAACTTACATAAGTGATTACCTAATTTACAAAATAGTATTACTATATTCTTATTAAACCATTGAGGTGAAGAAATTATATTTTTATATATGTATAAAAAAAATTATGTTTAAGTTATACTCTCATTTAAATGTATGTTTAGATACTTATTACTAATATCAGTTTTATTATTAGTAATAAAATATTAATAGTAATAGTGTTAGTATTATTTTAAAATACTAGGGTTATTGTCAAAGGCAGATATTGAATAGCCTAGCCTTAGTTAGGCATGGACTGGCCACCTATGCTTAAACAAGGCAGCACTAACCAATATCCAACCATGATAATGACTAGTTAATATATATAAATTAAGTTATCATACTTAATTAGTAAATTTTAATTATATGTAGAAATATTTTATATATACTTTATACTGTAGAGAGAAGTCATATTTTTATAAAACAATACAAGAATTAAAGGGACGAATAAAATTATATAAATAATTGTCTATCACATGTTTTGTGGTAACTATGTACCGTAAACACTCTAGCAAGAAAATGACCATATAAGAATAATATGGTAGTCATCAACTACGTTGTGTTAGGGGAACATTGTAAAATATAAGAATAGTTTCCATTTTCACTTATTTACAACATTTGTAAATACATTCACAATGTTATATGGTTTCAAAATGAAAATAAGTAATCACATAGAATCGACCCATTAAGTATTATATATTTACAAAATATTTTACAAATACTTTTGTACAATAAATATTTTTACACCTTTATTTAACGTTATAAATAAAAGTGATTTCTTTTACAAAATAATTATACTAAAATATTTTGTAATGTAATAACTTCATTGCGGTGTTTTGTAATATATATTACATAGTAAATATAAGTTATTATACATAGTATAGTAAAATACTAAAATAACATTTATTTAAAAGTGGTGACCATTTACATATAATAAAAATGCATAATAAATAATATATATGTAAGATATGGTTTAGACAAGTACACAAATAATATATTACAATTGCTTTACAAAATATAATATAAAAGTTGGTCATGCCAAAACAACTTGTTCTTATATTTCGATCTCTGGGACATAGTATGAAAAATATGGTCACTAATAGTGTACTATTACATTGTTTCACAATTAAAACAACTTGGAACTTTAAATAATGATACACTAACTCTATTGTCTTTTGGTGTATCTTTGCAATTCACTCATCTCAACACTTTGATTTTCTCATATCATAATTTAATATTTGACAAATCATTTTTCATGCTTTTATTTTATTTGGAACCTAGGTTATAAGACTAATATATAATTTAATATATATGTAAGATATGGTTCGTGTGCACTAGGTTATAAGACTAATCAATAGGCTAAGCTCTGCCTATATAAATCTGCAATATATCAAGGCTTATCTGTAGACTAAACTTTGGCCGTATGAATCTGTATGATTATAATGTGAGTCATTCTCTTTTTATCAAATTACTTTCAAAATCATGTTTATTTTCAAAGATTATAATTACAGGGATTAAGTCTATGTAATCTCCATATTACAGCCGGTATATGGGGTTTTGTATACATTACTTGATAATCTTCACCATTGGACAACGAGTTAGCCAATGGGTGATATGACCATAGTCACAGAAACGAGTCGAGTGACAAATACCGAGGGTAGTTGGTTGATATAAAAACATTGTAATCGCTCTTAATACTGTAAATTATAACAAATGAGTCGTTTTAGTAAAAAGAATGATTCACTCAGTATTTCCCGCTGACAAAACCTTTTTAAAACGCGTTTCAGGTAATTACAGTAGATTGGAGTAAGAAATGGATACAGCACTGAAAGGCATCAAGAAGTGGCTTATTTTATTAATTAAATTAAATTAAGAAATATTGTTTTATGTAATTAAATTTATCTTTATTAAAGCTACATTTGTAAAACATGGGTTTATCCCAATCTATTTAATAAATAAAATCCGGTGTTTCTAAACTCTGATATTTTTCCTAACTCACGGTCCTGATGAAATTTCCGCTGCAACGTTTTCAAATTAAATCACCGGTACCACTGGGCTGTTCACGACTCCAGATTCCGTCCAGGGTGGGTCGGGGGCCGTGACAGCTATCGTCTACCGTTATCTGTGATATTTGTGCTAAGTTAGCACACATGACCTCGCTTTACGAGATGAAGCTCATATGGTTAAAGCAAGGTGTTTTAGGTCATATCAGCAGGCTTTCGTGGAAAAAGGCCATGTGGGGTCTAATGTTGGTTAAACTCTGTGGTGTTAATCAATTGAATCGAATCGCATAAATCGCGCATATCCCTATCACTTGCAGTACAACAACCGTCGCTTATCGCTCGTCGGATTTCGCTACCGCGTATTGCTTATCGCAATTCGTTCATCGCCGCCGTCATCACTTGTGTTGTGTTTGTGTTATTCGCTTAATCGCCTATTCGCTTATCGCTACCTGTGTTACATGAGCACACCTGACAACGATTCACGAAACTGATCTAGTATGGTTGGAACATGGTAAATACATCGCTGGTACTTCTTATATGTATAAGTGATTCAGCCATACTAGCAAACTTTCATGGGCAGATGCTATATGGGGTTTAACGTTGGTTAAATTGTAAAGCTATGAAGACTAAACCGAATCGCATTACTCGCTTATCGCGTATCGCTTATCGTGTATCGTCTATCGCTTATTCGCTTATCGCGTACCGCTAATCGCTCGTCGCTCATCGCTCGTCGCTCATCGCTCGTCGCTCATCGCTTGGTATTCATCGCAGTCTGTGTGGTATTAGTATGCATGACATCGCTTCACGGGACAGAACTAACCTGGTCGAACGTGGTGTTTCGCCATGTTAGCGAACTCTCATGGTAACGTGCCATGTGGGTTTAAGGTGGAATCTAATCGATATCGCGCTATTCGCTTATCGCTTGACGCCTATCCAGACACGACACATCAATGTTTCATGTCACCAGGCTACTCGCGCACGCTGTTATAGCTACGTTCGTAATTCAACTCGCTTGTTTAACCTATTCGATCCTATCTACAACTCGGTCCGACTTCCTATCGATTGGACCGAGGTAGCGCAATTCTATCTGTGTCATATCGGCACACATGACACCGCCTCACGAAACGGAAGTAATATGGAGAAACATGGTGGATACGCCGCTGGTACTTCCTATATATAAGTGTTTTAACCATATTACCAAATTTTCGTGAGAAAGTGCCATGTGGGGCTCGATGATTAATTAACTTTTCAAACTGTTAAAAACTGATTTTTATAAAATTTTTATTAAAAGCATTGGACAAGTGGAATTTCCTCACAATGTGGAGGTAACATCGAATCAGCTTAACTCCATGCCCAAGGGAAGACTCATAAGTCCAGTTTTCTTTAAAAAAAAAAAAAAAAAAAACTTTTGCAACAACAAAACGAAATCTTTCTTAAGACGTTGGTTCGACATCGAGTTCAGCTTGAGCCCATGTCATAGGAGAGTTTCCATAACCCCAGTTTTCATTTTCAAATTCCTTAAAGTGTTTAAAACCTAAACTTTCTTGCAACGTTGGTTAACATCGACTCAGTTGACCCTACGTTATAAGAAAAATTTTCAAGATTTCTTTCTAAATCTCTTTTAAATATCTAAAAACGAACGTCTCTTGCAACGTTGGTTAACAATCGACTCAGTTAACCCTACGTTATGAGAAACCTTTCAAGTTCTTTAAAATTTCAATCGCATCGAACTTACAAATTCTTCGAGACTCGAGGTACTTTTGAAACGCCAACTCGTGGAATGCTACTTTTGTCATTACGTCGCTATCGCAATCGATCTCTCTTACTCGAAACACTCTCGCTTGTTAACTCTCGGTCAATTAACTCGCTGTATCGCTACTTATACAGGATCAACTCTCAAAAGTCTACCTATTGGATTAATTTCGGGGCGAAATTTCCTAAAGCAGGGGAGACTGTAACAACCCGCACTTTCGTGCATTGTTACTACTCGCTACACTCGTTACGCCTAGCACCAAAGATTCGGATCATAATGTAACTATATCGCATACATCGTTATTCGAAGGATAATCGCATATTTTCGCATTACATTATCACTACATCACATCGTAAACACTAACACTCACGATGACATTGAGTGAGGACCTACTCTACCCTCCTCGATGGCCGTGATGTGTCGAAACGCAGACAGTTAATGCTAACAAAGACTCTCGGGTGAGTGCTACCCCTCCAGTCATCGTGACGATGATGACAATACAAGTGAGTAGTACCCCGTCAGTCATTGTGGCACCACGCATACACTAACACTCACGATGACGTCGAGAGAGGACCTATTCTACCCTCTGCGATGGCCGTGATGCGTCTTAATGCAATGCATACTCGAAACGAACACTTGAGAATATGGATACGTATATACGACCCTATGTGATTAATTATAATAAATATATATATATAAATGGGAATGAAACTGTGTAACAAAATCATCGCAACGCTCATCGGAACACCTAAACGCAGTTCGCCGAAGGACATCCGAACGGATTTGTCATCCGGACGGATGGGCCAGCCGAACGGCTAGGCCAGCCGATCGGATGGGCCAGCCGATCGGATGGGCCAGCCGATCGGATGGGCCAGCCGAACGGACAGCCCTAAACCCTCTCCTTCCTTCCCCCTTTGCCTATAAATACCCCTCAGTCACATCAAGAACACTTGATGTGACTGCTACCGTTCGACTAGACGCTCCAGCCCCTTCATCTCTCGATTTCTCGCGATTCTTGTAAGTTTTCAACCTAAACCTTGTACTTCTATGATCTACACTCGATTCTACACCTTTCTATCCTTTAAAAATCAACTTTTAACCGTGAAATCTACTGATTTGAGGTGTTCAAAGATGATGTCATCAAGAGTTCATATGAACTTCAAAGCATGACCTCATTTCCCCATGAACAACTCAGATCTGGGTGATTTCCACATGTTTTTACAACAATCTCACTTAGAATAATATGTATCTAATCAAGGTAATGTGTGATTCCGAGTTAGACATGGAAAAACCGTTAAGGGCGGCCATAACTGATGGAACGGGGTGGTTCCCGGCCGATAGAACGGGTCGAACTCGATGGAATTTCAGTAGTTTAACACGAAAACACATCATCTCAGTCAAAACACCGGTATCCTTTCCAGAAACCATTGGGAGTGACTTAATCGGAAAATTTGAACGAATTGCCGTCCAATCGGACTGCTGTCCGATCGAACGGCAAACCAACTTCAAACCTGCCAACTGATCGGTCAGCATGTCAACCGATCGGATAACATGCCAACCGATCGGACAACATGTCAACCGATCGGTCAGCATGTCAACCGATCGGACAACATGTCAACCGATCGGTCAGCATGTCAACCGATCGGATAACATGCCAACCGAACAGTCAACATGTCAACCGATCGGATAACATGCCAACCGATCGGACAACATGTCAACCGATCGGTCAGCATGTCAACCGATCGGATAACATGCCAACCAACTAACCGAACCAGCTTATCCGACCGGATTACCGCTAGCCCTATTATTCAACTTTTCACCGCACCTCGCTTACGCTACCACTCCGTGTTCATACTAAATCAGGCGCACTCTAAACTAATCCGATCAAGTTGTGTTCTCGCTAAATACGCACTGTGAGTATACTTGAACCCTTTTTGCTTTTTCACTTTTGGGTGTAACATACGTTGCTATCAAATCGAATTATATCAAATGCTTAAACTACTTATCGCTTGCGAATGTCTTACTTGCATAGTTATACGTGATGCTAGTTACATATGTGCTAGGACTTATACTCGCGACGTCCCACCATGACTAGTATAGTACTATTGCACCCGACGGGGTCTAGTTTGCCATCGCGTATTCGAGCATCGAGGACTTAGCTGGTAGTATCGGTTTTGTGAGTATGTATGTCGTGTATCTCGTTTATGTATGTAGGAGATTCGCAACACTTTTAAATCTATTATGCTATTACATATCAAACCGGTATACTCGCCAATACTTTTGTATTGACTTTATTTTAACGTATGTTGCAGGTTTAGACGCAGACTACATCAAATCAAGCTAGGAAGTCTTAACAAAAATTTAGGTTGTCGGATTTGTATTGTTCGAGAGAACACAAAATCTGTGATAACTTGTGTGACTGTAATTGTTTATTAGTATGGGATAATGAACGCATTAAATATTGTCGCTAATAGTTGTTATGGATTCTCCTGAGCATTCTGATTCGCCTAGTGCCGCGCCCCGATGATTCCGCCATCGGTTGGGGTGTGACACGTGTCGCTTGAAAGAAAACGGACGCTTCAACATGACAGGCGGACGCTTCAACGTGAAAGGCGGACGCTTCCGAGGCTGGGTAGTCCTTCCAAAGACGCAGGAGGGTGACAAATTTGAAAACACTCTTGGTCAACCAACATTTTGGTAATTTTCCCATAAAAAAAGCATACGACAGGTGCATAAGGGAATTCCTATTATTGTTGTTTTCAAAACAACAGTGGACGTGAAGGGATTGGAGTTGGGATCGAACAAACAGAAAAAAAAAAAAAAAGAGCACAGTCGATCAAGAAGAAGAAAGGGTTGGTTCGAGGGTTCAAAGCCGCGATCAAGATTCAAGATTCGGGTTTGGTTTGCAATTTATTATTTTTTTGGTTTTGTTAGACTTTGTGTTTTTCAAACTATTAAATATGATTTGTTTAAATTAAACTTGTTTCTTTTTAGCGACTATAATTCTTGGCTAAACGCCCAAACTACCTAGGTTAAGATAAATATTTAATAAAGTTTGGATTTCTTTTCGTTTATTATCGTGTGTATGGATTTTTCTTAAAAAGTAAAGAACTTTGGAATCTTTAACTTAGTGCATATGCGTATCTAGTTTTGATTATTCGTTTCACATCAACCTTGGTGAATGTCTTTCATAGGATAGGTTTGTGTTGATTGTTCGAGTCTTTGCGGGTTCGGGTAGTCTTTGGGTGAATTGGCCAATAGCCCTAGAACCGGTAAATAAAATATATTTAGAACTTGATATTTTGCTAATCTTGTCGCTGAGAGGCTCGAGGTTATTAATAGGTCTCGGTTTGATATATAGCTAGGATTAGGTTTTGAGAGAAATTGGTCTTAATTCCCTAATCTTATTTGTGTCTATTAAACTAAATTAAAATCCATAGTTGCCTTAGACTTTCGCGCTGAGAGGTAGATTGTCAAATTAAGACAGTTTTAAAGAAGTTAGAGGACTGAGAGGAAGTCTAACCAACCAGTAGTCAAAACAGCTCTGTAGAGTCTCACAGGTTTCTTCCTGAGAAGGGTCGGGAGGTCTTAGTAGAAATTTCTTAGGGTTTAGCACACAAAGATCCCGGTTCCATACCACTTTAATTTCGAATAGAAATCCATTTCTAGTTAAATAGGATTCTAGCCTAGGTAGTATTCATCACCACTGAGTTAAAACCCTCGTCCAAATTTGTGTCTAGTTAATTTAGTTTAATTTAATTGCAATTTCTAGGATTTTTAGAAAACCCCCCCTCCAAACATAAAAATAGTTAGAGTCTGTGTCAGTCTAAGTCTAGATAGAAGTTAGTAATCGTAATTAGAGAGTCTCGTGGGTTCGATACTCGGACTTACTTAGGCTATACTACATTGACCGGTACACTTGTCGGTTGTGTGGTCTAGATTAGAGAGTCTTAGTATTATAAATTTATAATTTAGGTGTCTAATTTAGGGTTAAATTAGTTTATATTTATTTGACCACTTTTAGCGCATCAATACAAAACATATGATTAGAAAGCTACATAATTAGTTCTACTAGCCGGTATTGTATATAAATCAATCATACTATTACGATAATAGCTTCTTAAACGCTTTATATTATAGGGTCGTGATTCAGTACAAATGAAGTTAATATATTAAGTACACGAACAATTGTCATTTGAATTACAATAATTATTATTACTAGAGTAATAAACTTACTCTAGTTATTCGTACGTTTAGTACGATAAAAATTATTTGTATTAAATCTTAACACTATACGTGTGTAATAAAAAATGAAAAAGCAAAATTGAAATAATCAAAAAAAGAAAACGCGAAATTATCTATATATTAATAAACCAAACCAATGAATAGTGTTTGGTCTATTAAGAAGTTGCCACGTGGCAGCTCTTAATGGATCAAGCACTATTCATTGGCCGACACGTGGCAACTTTTTTTTTTCTGGTGCAGTTCTGTTCGGTATCGGTACATGAAGTTAAAAATCGGCACCAGCATGATACAGAAAACTCCAAATTCAAGTTTCAAGACAATATATTGATTCACTAAATAGTAACAAAGTTTTATATATATTCTATGAAACCACTCAATTTTAATTAAAACATTATAATATTTAAAAGATGTACAACACTGAAATTGGTAATGAAATTTTAAGTGGTTTTTGTATTTTCAAAAAAACTAGGTTTTAGCACGCGCCGCGTTGCGGCGCCTGTCAAACAACCCAAAAAAAATTAACCGACAATGAACCCTTCCAAGTTTAACGACGTATATTACATATATGATATATATATATATACACACACGACTCAGAGATGAAGCACATGTATTCTGAAGAAATAAAATGCCAAACCTAAAACCTTACAAATTACTCACAAAAAATGACTCACTATTTCTACAGCTTGGAGCTAGCTTTGGAGCATATTCTACCTGATTTTTGCTTGTATTTGTGTCGATTACACCTCTGTATATGCTCCTAAGCTGCGAAGAACAAATATGATAACTAAATAGGACGTTAATAATAATTCTAATATTCATAAATTTAAGTTATAAATCAAGTAAAATAATCTTGGTTACACACAAATTGATACCAGTGAGGGCAATGTTAACTTACTTAAGTGACGGTCTGAGCGATGCCAGTGCCGACGTCCCACACGACACCGTGGCTGGGCGTCTTGCAGCCAACGCAATCAAATATTTTTTTGGATAACCCAGTTGAGTCCTTAACAAAAAAAATAATTAGTTATTATTACAAAAAAATAACACAACAATAATCAAAATCTATTAACCACCTTCGTTTCTTTTTTTATTACAATTTCCAATGAGAATTAAAAACTTTTCCTAAGAAAAGAGCACGCAAACACTTGAATAACACATGCCATGACTTTAGACCCTTTCGTCTCGATTCCTTAGTCGCAAAACATACGTGGACGCACATAAAACTGGGTTGAGATTCAACCAAAGTGATTTCACACCACATAAGACAGGATGACCCATTTTATAAAAATAACCAAATCATTATGAAATTAACCTGTAGTAAGAACATAACGACGGTTTAGAAAGTAGCTCTTCCTTGTACACCCTCGCTAGACAATTATCATAGGAACTTCTAGATTCATTGCCATAGTAGACAAATGATTAAAAAAAAGAACTCCACGATCATGAACCCGTTAGAACCGAAATCTGACCTGAATAACGACAGGCTTCCTGACCACCTTGACGATCTGATTTCAAGAACCTAATTTCACAAAAACAACATCAACTCTTATATACATAATGTATAACTAATTTAAAATAACATGGTTTAGAGACTGATGAAATACAAAAATAGCTATACCTTAACCTATCTTCCACTAATCCAAATCCGAATGGAAAGGGAAATAATCTTTTCATCTACAATCCTTAAATACCAATTTTAGGAACAAAACAAATCAGCTTATAAGAGAAACCCAAGAGACTGGCGAAGTGATTGGAGCTGAGACAAATCGTTAATGACCTGCAGTTACCTTGATCGCTAGCGGCACAGATCGGAACGAAACGGGGCGAAGGGGAAATGCGCCGACAGTAATGGATTCGGGGTTCATCTGTGTTTAGGGAGAAATCGTAAATCAATAGCAATGACTTATTTTGGTGTTGAGACCCGCCTGAAAATGTAATAGGTCGTTACGGATCTATCATAGTCTAAGAGTTTTTAATAAGCAAGGATTTTACTTGAGTTATTTGAATAAGATTAATAAAAATAATGAAGATGTAATAGAATGTTAATACATAGGCTACCTTAGCAACACGCCAACACTTATAGTCTACTGCTCCATTGCTTCATGTCTACTGCTCCATTGCAACAAAGTCCCCATCAACTAAGACAAGGACCCGAGTTTCTAACATCCATTCACCTTCATATTAAAGAAAGCACTTTAGTTTCCTCAAGAGAGACAAAACCATGCAACATCAAAATATGTTCCATATATACAGAACATACACAATGCATGAAAATATGCACAAAGGAACATTTTTAGCAAAAACTGAACCAAGACAAGTTAGCTACAATCTCATATAGTTTATGTACATAGTCCCTAACTACGGCCACTTTTAATCACCATTGCTTAATAAAATTGAAGAAATATACATGTATCGTTATTTTTTCAAGCTGTAAAAACTTCTGCAAGGGAGGGAGGTGTTCTGCACATTGATATAGGTTAAGCCTATCCTTTTGTTAGTTTCACCAACATCTACAAATGAGACTATCAAATAAGTTAGATGAAATTAGAACCGTACCTCAAATTAGATGGTGTAGCTGGTGGAGTTCATCTATGGCTTCCCTCAAACTATAGCTTCATAAGTTTTTTTCTCACAACCATCATTTGCTACCCTTACAATTTAATGCATTGTACCTACAACCATCTGCTCCAATAATGAATTCCACAGACCTCGAAACCATGAATTTCACCCCAAATTTGAAACCCTAAAATCAGAAATACAAAGATACGATACCTTCATGATGGCAAATTGAAGAAACTTGTAGATATCGTTCTGTTCTGAAGTGAACTCCCTTGGGGTCACTTATACCTCTAACAGTCGCCATAGTCGTCCGAATCAAGAGGTGTAAAATTAGAATGTGCACTGAAGTTCTGCAACACAAAAAATAGGTTAAACGAAAACAACGAAAATCGATCTAACTGTGAAAGACACATGCAATTGAAGCGAGGATTACCAGAATTCTTGCCAGAGTTAAACAGAGACCAGTCACAACCGTAGCTCCCACCGCCTCCATCTTGTTACTGTAAGCATACCCACCAGCTGGACATCCAATTAGACCACGAAATCAACAACAATTCCAACGATTGTGCTTAACGAACACTCAAATGTGAAAAAATTAACCTAAAGTACCTATTGGAGCCCTAATATTCTGACGAAAACCATGGCCTGGTCTGTGGTGTTATGTCGCCGACTTCGATTTGGGGCAGAACGACAACGTCGGTGATAGGGCAGTTGACGACAACAACAGGGCAATTTTTAGACGCGTTGATGGCGGAGGACAGTGACAAGGGGCGGACGACGGCGGGAAGGGGCAGCCGTATGATGGCAGCAACAGGGCGTTTTTTTAGGTGCGTTGGTGGTGGAGGACGGCGGCAAGGGGCGGATGAGGAGGTGGTTCGTCGTGGCGGTTAAAACTATGAGGGGTTGAAGCATAGCAGAATCGGAAGAGAAGAAGAAAGAGAACTGGGCGTGGTGGGGTAGAAAAAAGGAAAAAAGTTATATGGGATAAGATTTGAACCAGCGTCAAAGCTAGGAACACACAACACACCAACCAGTAAACCAAGAGCCAAATCTTGTAAGACTAAGAAATGAAATTGTATATATGCAGTATAAAAATCGGATGAGACTAACTATAACTATTCATATGTATATAATTTTTAATATATGTATATAATATGTATATAATATAATATAATATAATATAAGTGGCTATTATAACAATGTGTCAATTTTTTATTGAAAGGAAATTTTTTTTGGCACCTTTATCTTTAACTTGAAAGGATTTTAACCCACAACTTCACATTTATAAAGAGAAAACACCATACCAATTGACCAATAGGTCATGAATAACAATATATCAATACTTAAACTCGGTTATTCCCTTCATAATTCTTTTTCCCAAATTAGTATTGTGAACACCTTCACATTACTTCATGAGAACACAAGAGAATGTTTTTTAAATAGATGGATTTACATATAGTGTATATTAAAAAAAATTAAAGGAAGTTTAGAAGGATAGATTATTAAAAAGATTTCTGGACCATGCCCTCCTTTTTGCTCTTCAAAGTTCAAAGTTATCCGAGACAATTATTCTTTCTTTTCTTATATACTTTTTTTTCAAGCAGGAAAGATAATCACATGTGCAAGAGGGAAGTAAAACGTATTACTTGTTTTATGTATCACATTTAAAACATATGTACAGGGTAATTATCTTTCTTTTCTTATATACTTTATTTCAAGCATGAAAAATAATCACGGGAAAGATAACGTATTGGTCTTGTTTTATATATCACATTTAAAACACATGTACAAGACTATGGGGATGGTGGTTTGGGTTATGGATTGCTACATGGGACATGATTCGCGTGGTAAGGGATTAGAAACATCACCACACCACGTAGCCTAAGTGTCTCTCTGCCTTAAGTTCATTATGTATTAAATATGTCTCGCTCTATATATACATCAAATAAAGCACTTAATGAAATGTGAGAAGACCATCTAACTTCACATACACTGTATGTCATTTACACCAATCCTAACCAAAAGTATGTGACTATATTAAATGATCATTATCCTTTCGTATACGTTTTTAAACTAAAGAGTTCGAAATGTAAGACTAAAGGGAGTGGGGCATCCTTTTGAGAGGGCGTCTTGCGACACGTGGCGCCACGTCAGATTAGAGGATTTTGAGGGGGGAGTGGGGCAACTTTGCTGGTGTCGAATACCCAACTTACGAATAACGTTAGATGGATCTTCGTTGACGTCAAGAGCCTTTATCCTTGTCACTACAAAAGAACAAACCGTTAGCCTCGCCACGGAGGACCCCGGGAGGGGGATCCGTGACCAAGCTCCGGCGTGAGAGTAAGTAAACTTGCCGGGAAATGAGAGGAGTTTCCTCCGATGAGTGTGATCACCGGAAGGTTTCCTCTTTGGTGTGAATCTAATTAATATGTGTGTGTATTAATTATAGGGGAATGTTGGTCGGAAGTTAATGAGAGGTGAGTAAATGAGGGTGTAGTAAATGAAGGGATGCCGGAGATGATACCTGCCTTAACTTCTTTATGCCTTCTCTTATATAACAGCCAGCTCCTATCTCATTAGGGATTTCCTGCACGTGATCTAACGGTTTTTGAGGGTTCTCGGGGGGGTGCAGACACGTGTCTGACCCCCAACGGTGAGATGCTTCCCTTAATTAATGCCCAGCCGGAGAAGTACAGTGTTTCAGACGAGATACTCTTCTTATCGAGCATTAAATGAGCTCTGTTCCTTTTGCTAGCTGTTTCCCGCCCGTTACGAAAGAGGAGAAACCTTAATGGACAAGGCAACTCTATCTTGTGGGCTTATGCGTAATTGGGCTTCCAAAAAATAGTCCAAAGCTTGTAAAGTGGGCTTCCCCACTGGCCCGTCGTCAAGTCATCTTTAGTCCCTGGTTCTGAGACCCGAGGCTCATGATCCGGGGCTGAATCACAACTGCTTAAAAAAGGGGGGTTTTTCTCCTGTGGGCCCACTCCAAGTCAGTTATGGTTTACCGTCCCCACTAATCATCACGTCGCCGGATACCTATAGCGGGAGTTAATCCCCTAGTAACACGTGCCCCTTTTTTGAATTTTGAAGGGACTATTGACATGACGGTTACCTGCATGTCAGTTGCACCTCTTTAAATACCTTGTTCCCCCTTTCCGGTTTCTCATTCAGACACTTCACTTCCTTTTCTTCTTCGTAGCCATTCTCCTGAACAATAGCTTCTTCTCCGATCATGAGTCGCAGCGGCCGTTCATCAATAAGATCCATATTGACGGCAAAGGACTTGAAGTCCTTCGTTGAAGCGTATAACATCCCTGAGCAATTTTCTCCCTCTTTACCTGGCCCTAACGAGCCGGCGGAATGCACACCAGACAGGATACCCATTTACACGTTGGCTTTCTCCTCCTGTGGGGTTCGGTACCCTCTTTCCTCTTTCAAAGTCTCTTTGCTTCGTCACTTTGGCGTCCATTTTTCTCAGATTCACCCTTTAGGGTTCATGAGGGTGGTTCATTTTGAATTATCCTGTGCAGCCATCTCGGGGGAGCCCTCTATTCCTTTGTTTTGCATGTTCTATAGGCTTATTTCGGACGGAAATTGGTTTACTTTTGCAAAACGACAGAACAATGTCTCGAAGCCCTGTTACAGTTTCATGCCTACTTCCACTTATCCAAAGGACTGGAAAAGCAGATTCATCTTTGTTTCTGCCGCTATGTTGCCGGAGTCCCCTCTGCCGAAGGATCTTGATGCCGCAATCGAAGACGCTGTTCCTACTCTTTCCGCAGCCGAAACCCTTCAGTGGAAACGGATGTGCGAGAATCCAACGAGGGCATTCACTTTTTCTGAAGGGATGCTTGCCATGGGAGGGTTGAGCCCCTCCTATCCGGTTCGTCCGAGGGCTTTTTTCGGCAAAAAGGGTACTTCTTTGTTCTTGATCTGTTACTTATGGTTAGTGTCTTAAAGATCGTGCAGTCATCTTTAGTGTCTCTTTTTTGTGTAGAGATAACTTTGTGGAGGCTACTTCAGGGTGATTCCAAAGATGTTAAGTATGTGGTTGATAACGAGATTGACCCTAGGTTGAATGCGGAGGTGTAGATTACTGGGGGATCCACCCAGGCCGGGGGCTCTATTGCCGTGGGTGGTGACGAGGAGAATCCCTCTGATGAGGAGGAAAGTTCTCCTGACTTTCCTCCTGTTCATCCCTCTGGCCAAAGCGATGACGAAGATGTGGAAATCCAGCTAGTTCGTAAGAGAAGATCTGCCAGTCCTCAGCCGGCCCCTGCTCCCCGTAACATCCGTCAAAGACTTCGGAGTGCCAGTGGTCAAAAACCTCCTCCTTCATCGAAAGCTGCTTCTGATCTCCCCCCTGCTGGGGTCAAAGGTTCCCTGTCTAAACACCTGAGGTCTTCGAGCTTAGTGAGTGCTCCTCTGCTGGTGAGCTTTATCTTCCCTTGATCTCATTTTTTCTGTCTTTTGCCTTGCCTCTGATGTTCTTTTTCTTACTTCTCAGGGGAGTTCCCGGGAGCCTATAGAGGTTCCTACTGATCCCTCTTCTTCCCGTGTCCGGGATAAGACCTCTAAGGTGGGGATAGCTCGTTTTTCCTCAGCCTTCGAGCTTTCTCCTTCCCATGCTACTGGGACTAGTAGACCCACTCTCCTCGAAGGTCCTGTTCATCGGTCTCCTCTTGCCCCTCTGTTTGCCGATGCCATCCCTTCTGCTTATGTCCCCAAATGGAAGGTGACTAGCTCCTCAGTGATAGGGACTCCCGAAGCCGCTAGGGACTTTTTGAACCATGCTGTTCCTCCCTCACACAAATTTGTAAACTCTGCTCTGAGGGACGACCTCTTCGAGGATCAGTATAGCATGTCCCTGTGTGAAAACTTTTTTAGGGGCGCTGGGATGTTGCAGAGAATCGACGATCTGAGGAGGGCAAATGAAGGGCTTAAGGCTGAGCTTAAGGCTTCCCAGTCTGTTGTTGCTGGGCTTAGGTGCCAAGTGGTTGATGCTGAGAGGAAATTGCAGGAGGGGAAGGTACATAGTCTTCTCCCCCCCCCCATCCCCCCCCCCTTTTTTTATTTTGTACTTATTGATTTTTTATCGAGGGAGCTGGAGCTATGCTTGAGAGGAAAGAACGGGCTTGGGAGCGGGAGGTGGCAGCGCTCGTTGAAGAGAATGAGGAGCTTGCTGCTGAGCTGAAGCATTCGAAGGAAGTTGGCTCCGTTTCCCAGGAGCAATTCGATGCCATGTATGCAGAATATGGGATAACTTCTGATGACAACCAACGATTGGCGGGGGAAAAGCATTGGCTAATTACTGAAGGTTTTGGAGCCTTCCTTGCTGCTGTTGCTCAGTCGGAGGATTTCAAGAGCGGTCTGGATGAGGTGTACAGGGCCTACAGGGATGTTGGGTACCAGTCAGGATTGAAGGATGGCTATAAGTACTCCGCTCAAGGCTTGGGCAGAAAGGAGACTCCTCTTTATAATTCCAAGGTGAAGAAGAAGTTATCCAAGCCGAATGAGGAGTTTGGGCATAAAACCCCGGCCATCCTTGAGAAAATCCTGGAGCATCCCTTGATTTCTATTGATGAATTAAAGACCCTATTCTCCTCTGCCGGTCCTTCGTCTCCACCGTCTTTTTCCGGGGGTGATCCCCAGTGAATTTCGAACACTTAACACATTTCGATATGGTTGTAATAACTTTTACCTGCCCTAAGATACTTTTGGTTTTTGTTTGACTGCTTGGGAGGGGGTCTTTTGTGTCGGGGACCTCCTTAACTTTTAGTCGTATGGGTTATGACTGTGTGTTGCTTCTTTGCTTTGTTGCCTATTTCTTGTTGTGGTTGTTTGTCTTGCAGGGGTTTTTACCGAAGGTCAGCTTGGTGCTTCCCTGGAGGTTTACGGACCGTTTGGCGAGGAGTCATGTTTTTATTTCATTTTGTTGTATTTGCATGTTGTTTACTCTTGCCAAAGTTATTGAGGCCTTTCTTTGTATATGTACTTTGTATTAATAAAGCAGATTCCCTCTCGTGGTTTTGTATGCAAGAGTGTGTTGTATTTTTTGTTTGTTTGTTAAACTATGATTGTCTGTTCGAGGCCAATCGATGGACAAGCTTATAATGTAGCATTATGTTTTTGACTTGTTCTGTCCGTTTTGGGTTAGCTAGACCCTTATCAGCCCCACGACCGGGCTTTTGGCATGTTTTGGATGCCTTGTACACGTGTGCTTGTTTGTTCTAGTTTAGATTTAATGGTGTTCCTGGGCACGTCTGCCTAGGTATGTTGTCCATTGTTTTTTCAAAAAAGGGGACGTGTTCTGTCCGTTCTTCATTTAATTTTTAGGGGGTTTACACTTCCCGTTAAAGATTGTTACAAAAGGTCTGTCTTTGGGGGAGCCCCAGACTAACAGTTAGTGGTTACAAAAGTGGCTCTTGGCCGTTTTCTTTGGGGGTGAACCCCTTACACGTAATACTTCCGGAGCTGCATGAGATTCCAGGTCCTGGGGACCTCCTTGCCTTCAAGCGTTTCCAACTTGCAAGTTCCCTTGCCGTTTGCCCATATGACTCGGTAGGGCCCCTCCCAGTTGGGGCCTAACTTTCCAGTGTTTTCTTGCAAGCTGGCTTCATTGGCTCTAAGGATTAGATCCCCCGGGACGAGGTTGAGTTTCTTCATCCTGGTGTTATAATAACTCTCCAGTAGCTTTTTGTATTTGGCCTCCCTGACTGCCGCTATCTCCCTTCTTTCTTCCAGCAGGTTCAAGTTCATTCTGAGGTCCTGTTCATTTTCTTCATCTCGAAGCTTCATCCGGGCAGTCGGGGATCCTATCTCGGCGGGGATGACAGCTTCCGTCCCGTAGGTAAGGCTAAACGGGGTCTCCCCATTGCAACTTTTGGGAGTGGTTCTGTATGCCCATAGCACGAATGGAAGTTCTTCCAGCCAGCCTTTTTGTTTTCTCCCAAGCCTTCCTTTCATTCCCTTGATGACGCTTTGGTTAGGTCTCTCCACCAATCCGTTGCCCTGGGCATGGGTGATGGAGGTAAATACTTGTTGAATCCGCATCTGCTCGCACCATGGTTTGAAAGGCTTTCCGGCAAACTGGACCCCGTTATCGCTCACCAGTTCCTTAGGGACCCCATACCTGCATATGATGTTATCCAACACGAACCTTCTCATCTGCTCCCCAGTAATTTTTGCCAGGGGCTTCGCTTCGATCCATTTGGTGAAATAATCAATGGCCACCACCACGTATTTGACCCCTCCCGGGCCCTCCGGGAAAGGCCCAATTATGTCGATGGCCCATTTTTGGAATGGCCAGGATGTTGAAACCGGTACCATGGGGTGTTTGTGCCGGTGGGTCATTGGTGCATGCACTTGGCAGTTATCACATTTCTTGATTTCCTCAGATGCTGTTTCGTACATTCGTGGCCAGTAAAATCCTGCATTCATTGCCTTTCTCACTGTCGTCCTTGGTCCCGAGTGCATTCCGCAAATCCCCTCGTGCATTTCCCTAACCACATATTCAGCCTCTTCCATGTCAACACACTTCAGGGACGGGCCCAGGTATGATCTTCGGTATAGCTCTCCTTCGATCAGGTCATATTGCAGGGCTTTGACCCTTATCTTTCTGGCTGCCCATTCCCCCTCGGGTAGAATTCCGTCCCGGAGGAACTTAATGATCGGTGTCATCCACGTTTCCTGAGTACCTTCAATCGCAACAACCTCCTTTGTGTTAAGGGAAGGAGATGTCAGGATCTCCACCTTGACTTCTTTTGCGAGGTGGTCAAATGCCACCGAGGCCAGCTTACTGAGGGCATCCGATTTTCTGTTTCTTCCACGGGGGATGTACTCCAGTTTGAAAGTTTTGAATGCCTTAGCCATCTCTTTTACTTTTGCCACGTATTGGGCCATGGTGCCGTCTTTGGCTTCATATTCCCCTTGGTACTGCTTCACTACCAGTTGTGAATCAGTGCTAGCCTCTACGTGTCCTGCTTTCATTTTCTGTGCCAGCCTTATTCCCGCTAGGAGGGCCTCATACTCTGCAGTATTGTTGGTGTTCTCGAAGTCCAACCTTATGGAATACGTCAGTTCGACCCCCTCGGGGCTTATCAGTGTGATTCCTGCCCCACTCCCTTCTTCACTAGATGCTCCGTCGGTGAGTAACTTCCACACCGCCCCGTCTTTTTTCTTTCTTTCTTCTTTTTCTAAGGCTTCCCATTTTAACAGTTCCTTCTCTTCGTCCTCAGGGACTTCTGCTAAGAAATCGGCCAGTATCTGTCCCTTCATGGTCGTCCTGGGCTTAAACTCCAGGGAGTGTTCCCCTAACTCCACAGCCCATTTAGCTAACCGTCCTGACAGCTCCGGCCTCCTGAGTACCTTCTGAAGGGGTTGATCGGTCATTAAGGTAATCTTGGGCCCTTGGAAATACCTCCTAAGTCTTCGGGATGCGAAGACAAGAGCTAATGCGAGTTTCTCCAGAGGCATGTATCGTTCCTCGGGCCCCTTAAGCGTTCTGCTGATGAAATATATGGGGATCTGTCTCCCTTCCCGTTCTACCATCATGACCGCACTTATGGTCGTTTTCGAGGCAGATAGATACAGGAGCAACGGGTCCCCGGGTACTGGGGTGGCCAACGTCGGGAGCTTGCAGATGTAGGCTTTCATTTCTTGGAAGGCAGCCTCAGCCTCTGTGGTCCATTTAAACTTGTTTGTCTGGAAGCAATCTTTCAATACTTTCATAAAGGGAAGGGTCCTGTCGGCTACCTTTGATAAGAAACGGTTCAACGCTATTAGTCTCCCGTTTAGTTGCTGAATGTCCTTTAGGGACCTGGGGGATCGCATCTCAGCCAGTGCTTGGGTTTTCTCCGGATTTGCTTTGATCCCTCCCTTGGTGACCACTACTCCCAGGAAATTTCCCTCCTCTACTCCGAAACAGCACTTCCCAGGGTTTAACTTCATGTTCACATCCTGCATAGTGTTGAGAGTCTCGGCTATATCGTCTATCATGGCCATCTCCGTCAGGCTTTTGATAACAATGTCGTCGACGTATACTTCTAGGTTCCTTCCCCGTTGTTCTCTGAACAAAGCGTTCATGAACCTCTGATATGTGGCCCCAGCATTTTTAAGACCGAAGGGCATCTTGGTGTAGCAGAACGTCCCTTCGTCCGTGATGAAGGCAGTTTTTTCTTCGTCTTCCATTGACATCTGGATTTGGTGGTACCCCTTGTAGGCGTCCAGGAAGCACTTCAGGGGGTACTGAGACAAAGAGTCTACCTGAACGTCTATCTCCGGGAGGGGATAACAGTCCTTAGGACATGCTTTGTTCAGATCTTGAAAGTCAATGCACATTCTCCATCCCCCGTCTTTCTTTTGAACCATAACCGGATTGGCGATCCAGGACGGATACTTCACCTCCCTAACTATCCCTGCCCTGAGCAGTTTTCTGGTTTCCTCACAAGCAGCCCTTCTTTTATTAGGTCCCATGCTCCTCTTTTTCTGTTTTACCGGCTTCGCCCATGTGTAAGTGTTGAGCCGGTGTTCAGTTAGACTCCTGGGGACTCCTGTCATGTCCCCATGCTGAAACGCAAACACATCTATGTTATGGAGGAGCAACTCCTTCAGGGCACTTTTGCATTTGTCACTTAAGTGGCTCCCCACTTTGACTGTTTGTTCTGGGAACCTGTCACAGAGGACCCATTCTTCTACTCTCTTCCCCTGGGGTTTCTCTGGTGCTTCTTCCTTGGATACGGAAGAGACCACTTCATAAGCAGATTTAACCCACGCTAGACCCTTTGGTGTTTGAAATACTAAAGCCCCGTGGGGGGTGGATGCCTGTGCCTGTAAGTCTCCAATTCCAGGTCTTCCCAAAATTGCATTATACTTCGAGGGTGCCCGGACCACTGTGAAGGTCAGATTTATCGTTCGGACCCGATCTCCTACCCCGACTGTGAACGGGAGCCTGATCTTTCCCAAGGGGTGTGATATGCTGTTGTTGAATCCTACCAAGGGGATAGAATCTTCTTCCAATCGATCTCTTACATCTCTGTCGAATCTAAGGAAGCAATGTTCGTATATTACCTCGACACCGGACCCCCCGTCCACATGTATTCGAGACACCTTATGGCCAGCTATTATGGCCGAGATGTTTAGGGGAAGTCGTTGCACTTCGCTTTCTTCCAGGTATGGCATAAGGATGGGAGCTTTCATGCAGTTCGGGGAGCCCAGGATCCTGGCTTTTACACTCCGGGTGGTATCGAATTCATTCCTCCTTCTAATCATATCAACATCTGCCCTCCCAGGCTCCCTTACATCTCTTCCCTTACGGTCCCCCCCTCCCTCTTTGATTTCTTTAACCAGATGGGCTAGCCTTCCCGTTTTCACCGCGGTTTCTATTTCCCTTTTTAGGTACATGCAGTCATCGGTTTTGTGGCCAAAGCCTTTGTGAAAATCGCAGTATTCATTTGGTTGTGCCTTCGGGCCGGGCTTTATGGGCGGCGGCCTTGGGAAGGAGTTCTTTACCCTTTCAGTGGCCAGTATCTCACTTGGTGTCTTAGTGAGGGGGGTGAAATTATCAGAGTACAAAGAGGGACCCCTCCCTCGGGGTCTGTACGGGGAGTACAAGGGTCTCATTCTGTCATGCATCATTCTATCAAAAGCAGGTTTTCGAGAGTAGGGTGTACCTTTGTCAGGGAGCTTTGTGGCTGGGGTGACCCTCCGAGGTGTGACATCCGTCTCCTTAGCTTTGCTGACCGTGTCCTTCCCTCTGACGAAGGCCCTGACCCTGTCCATGAGGTTGTCAAACGAGTGGGGAAACTCCTCCCCCAGTTTTTCACACAGTTGTGCATGCTTCAGCCCGTTTATGAAGCTACTGATCTTCATGACCTCCGGGACGTCCTTGATGTTCATGCTTTCCTTGACGAATCTCTCCATATACTGGTCTATTCGCTCATTGTCCCTCTGTCTTATATGGAGGATCTCATTTGGATTCTTGACCACTTTTCTCTGTTGACCAAAGTTCCTAAGGAACTTCTCGCTTAACTCTTCGTAACTATCTATTCCCCCTGGAGGGAGGCTGTCAAACCAAAGCCGGGCTCCCTCCGTCAGAGTTTGTACAAACATGTGACACCATATAGGCATGGGCCATCGCCCCAGTTGTCCCGCTCCCCGGAAGGCATGCAGATGATCCTCAGGGTCTCTTGTTCCGTCATAACGGTCAAAGCCTGGGGGTAACTTTGTCTTGGGGGGCATGGGTGCTTCTGCAATTCTTCGTGTGAGCTTTGAGACCTCGGCTAAGTCTCGTGGTAGATAGGGCTGGTCTAGGCCATTATCACCAAGGTCGTCATTTTCCTTCCCTTTCTCCTTTGACTTCTGTCCTATGATAAGGTCCTCCCTTTCTTCTGAGGACATTTGCCTGAGGGCAGTCATAAATGTCTCCAATGGGTCATTGTTGTTCTTATTTTGAAGGCCTGTTCCCTCTTGGTTGGAGGGTGTGTCAAAAGAAAGTCTAGCCCTGAGGCTGTCGAGTTTTTCCTGTCTCTTTAAATCTTCAAGGCACTTGGTTAGCCTCTCCCTGTGCATGGCCACAAAATCTGGGGTGATATGCTCCGTTCCTTCAGGGTTTTCCACCTGGTTCTCGTTACCTTCTTCATGGGTAATGTCCTCTATAGTGACCCTATCCAGATCATTTTGTGCCGTTTGGGTGATACGTGAGTTAGGTGGTGTTGTCATGTCGTTCTTGATGGCATAAGCTGCTCTTTAGACGTCGAGTTTCGATGTGGGAACACCAGGCAGGCTGATGTCCCACGGATGGCGCCAATGTCGAATACCCAACTTACGAATAACGTTAGATGGATCTTCGTTGACGTCAAGAGCCTTTATCCTTGTCACTACAAAAGAACAAACCGTTAGCCTCGCCACGGAGGACCCCGGGAGGGGGATCCGTGACCAAGCTCCGGCGTGAGAGTAAGTAAACTTGCCGGGAAATGAGAGGAGTTTCCTCCGATGAGTGTGATCACCGGAAGGTTTCCTCTTTGGTGTGAATCTAATTAATATGTGGGTGTATTAATTATAGGGGAATGTTGGTCGGAAGTTAATGAGAGGTGAGTAAATGAGGGTGTAGTAAATGAAGGGATGCCGGAGATGATACCTGCCTTAACTTCTTTATGCCTTCTCTTATATAACAGCCAGCTCCTATCTCATTAGGGATTTCCTGCACGTGATCTAACGGTTTTTGAGGGTTCTCGGGGGGTGCAGACACGTGTCTGACCCCCAACGGTGAGATGCTTCCCTTAATTAATACGAAAGAGGAGAAACCTTAATAGACAAGGCAACTCTATCTTGTGGGCTTATGCGTAATTGAGCTTCCAAAAAATAGTCCAAAGCGGGTAAAGTGGGCTTCCCCACTGGCCCGTCGTCAGCTGGGTAGGGCGTCTTGCGACACGTGGCACCCATTTAAAAATATAAAGTGTTATATATATAGGTGATTTGGTTAAAAAAAAAACAATAATTGGTCAAAGTAGGGGGGAATTCTTGATTTGTGTGAGGAGTTGGCGACGAGAAGAGGACGCCCAAAGGGGGGACGCCCCATGGGACGCCGATGGGGGGCGGTGTGCGAGGCGGCTTGGGGCGGCTTGGGTAGGGGAGACGCCCCACTCCCTTCAATCTAAGGGTTTCGGTTTTCATGACCATAAACAAAATTCAAACTATTTAAATTACAACTAATTATAATGTTTTAATTTAATGACATTTTCTAACAACTTTTAAGGGTTTCGGTTTTCATGACCATATGAAAGTCAATTTGGCTTTAAAACTTTATCATTGTTAAATAAACTACTCTAACTATTATATATGTGTAACTATATAGTAAAGTAATACTTTGTCCATGTGGTTTGTTGAAAATCTCTGTTTCAATTCCTGAACCTTGTTTTTCTCGATTTCAATATTTGTGGTTTTCATTTCAATCCTTGGCATTAACACCGTTACATTTTGCTGTCAAATATAACCATGATGATACGTTATGTAAATGTCAATATAATCCTTAGAACTAACACCGTTACATTTTGCTGTCAAGTATTACCGTGATGTTACGTTATGTAAATATCAATATACAGACGGTACAAGCTCTTAATATAATAGTAAATAAACAAAATAGAAAATCAAGCCCCTCACCTGTTCCCCTCTTCATGAAATGAATTGGAAAGAAATGAAACCCACCAACATTGAAACTGAAAAAGAAAAAAAATCGACTGAAACGAAATTTTTGACAAACCAAAAGAATGAAAAAAAGTAATTTACTCGTAAATAGAAGGATATAATCGTCGTTATATACACATGTAACATCCTAAAAACGGGTTTGGTAATCAAACCACGTTAATAGTAAAGACGGGTAAAATACCGTTAGTGGAAAAAAAATTAACCCGATAAAGTTACCCCGAAAAATATAAAACTTTATATTAGAATTATAAAGTATAAATACACAAGAATTTACTAACTAGGAATTTTAACCTAGTTAACTACAAGTCTAGAAATAACTTGAAATAGGGTTAAAATAACCAAAACTATATGTTAAACAAAAGTAGGAGGGCCAATGTTGTTAAAATTGAAAGTGGTATTATTAGTTTTAATTAAAAACAAAACCAAACACCTCAATTGAGATGTCTGGTCGATCAAGAACAGGAGAGGGCGACACCCCACTCTCAAAAACCCTAACATCCACAAAACAACCAAATTGAAGGTCCAAATCTGATCAAAAACAAAAATCGAGCATAGATTATTGATCCTCATCACAAGAGGATTACAAGGTATGTAAAATTTGATGAAAACTCTCAACTCGAAATTCTCATGAAATTGGGAAAATCTGAAATTCATGGTTGCGTGTTTGTTTTATGATGATTCAGGAACAATATAGTGTCTAGGGACAAACCCTAGACAAATACAAGTTGAAATCATGTGAAATTTTACTAAAATCCATGAACACCATTGTAGGTGATTAGTGGGTTATGTAGAACTTGATGAACACTAGGATTTCAAATGTTGTTCTAGTGTAATTTGATATTTATGAAGCGATTTCTGATTTATTGATGTTAACCTTTATATAAAATAGACCGATTGATGTTAAATTTGGCTATATGACAAGTTATGAACTTGATAATGAATCATGTAAATTTCTGCCCATAAGGTGTTTGTTAAAACGCCTAAGAGAAAGCTAAGATGTTAAGTTTCGAATAAAAACGCATATTCGAATGACATTGTGAAATATGCGTTATACGTCATGAATGGAGTTCTAAACACATCGTTGATTGAACTCTATAGACAAGGGAGTCGAGTTTTCAAGCGGACAAACCGGAGTGGACATGCGCTTGAAGGGAACGCTTTAAAGGTACGCGACTTGTCGTCTCGTTACATTTATACAGACAAGCTTAGTTAAAATATGTTTAAAGTGATATAGCGAAAATGGTTGAGTTGGTATGTCAATGAGGTGATGGAATTCACTCGACAACCAAATGGGTCAAATTAATAGTTAAAATAATAGTGATAACAAAAGAAAATAAAGACACCATTTGGTAAAAGTTATAACGGGTCGGACACATTAAGAAAATGTTTTTTATGTAGTAAAACTCACGGCGCGAACCGGAATTGGTTCAAGGAGCATGATGAAATTAATATACCATCATACGTTGATAAATGGCCATGTCGACTAAACGGGTCAAATGGTGTGTTAATACCATTTGACATTAATAATTGACGCCTACTTGTTGAGTTTTGTGATTACAGGAAATAACATGTGTTGCGTTGCTTTAATTAGAAAATTTAAAGCAAGAGGTATGTAAACGGGTCAATGCTATGACCCGAGCCAGGTACGCATATGTGGACTTATAGTTAAAAGTGCAAAGAAGGTCAAATATCTAGCCGAAATCCTTCATTTTTAAAAATGAAGGATTAAATGTGACCAAAGGAGCCCTTAATAGGTAAACAGTGTAAACGACCCTTAGAGGTTGTTTAGAAACTTATATTATGAGTTTGTAACCCTTAGATGTGTATAAAAGTTCTAGGCAAAAACATTTGTGGGTCGAACGCCTAGAAATAGTCAATTGCGAAAAATGACCAACCGATGGGTAAAATTGGAAAAAAAAGGGTTCATATGTTAAATCCACCACAAAATAGTTGTGGTGGAATATTTGTAGTTAATTAGACATGGAATTTTTGTAACGTCAAAAGAAAAGCACAAGTTCTAGACTAAAATGCGTAAATACCCTTAACGGGTCAAAATAAGCATTTAAGCGTAAACGGGATTTTATTATGTAAGAAAACCGTGATTTGTGATTAATATGATAGGAGATATCTTATTAATGAATTTCATGAGTTTAAAGATCAAACAAACATGTTGGAGTGATAAAATCATGAACGGGTCAATATTTGGTAAAAAGGGTAGTAAGCCGAAGACTTAAAGGACTGAAATTTTGTTAATCCGGATGTCGGATTTTAACTCCATAAGATGGAGAATTGAATTACGGACGCGTAGGAAAAAGAATCGGGTAAAACGGATTAAAAACGAGAGAGTTATGCTCGTTTCCGTGAAATCGGGTTATGCTGGGAATGTACAGCATCAGCTTAAACAACATTCTGTGAAAACAAGGGCTAGGCGTCACGCGGCGCCCCCTTGTTCCGGAAAACTTTTATTTTTTTGTTGTTTGACCCATGTAACTAGTTTAAACTTATTATTTAACTATCAAAACTAACTTTTAAGTTGGTTTTGATCATAGGTGATCGCCAAGGGTGCCCGGATGAAGATCAAGCAGCGTACAAGAACCGAACACACGAGAATAAAGCTTCCGCACGTTGTTTCGTCGTCATTTTAAACGACAATTCCGTAGATACTAAATTGTATTATTTTCAAATTGTAAAAGTTTTAAGTCACCCGTATTATTTGACAGTATTTACTTATAATCTCATGTTTATTTTCGTAATCTATACGAAAACCTTTAATTAATTAGACGGGTGTTACAAGTTGGTAATCAGAGCTCATGGTTAAAGAATAAAGTGTGTTCGGTTCGAGGCTTGATCGCAAATCCGGTAAGTACATGTATATCAATGGTTTAGCATGATTAAAGTGTTGAGAACAACACATATTGTTATCGTGTAATACACGTTACACCAATAAAAACGATATAGAATAGATATAGTCAACGAAATTACACGCGTTGATGCGTATAGTAGAAAAGCCTTGTATTATAATACGGGCATCCTTTAATGTTGAAATTACTAATTGTTGTATATGTTTTAGTTGAAGGACACTCGCATATGAGGATAGCAAGAGTTTAACAAATCGTAGATTTGACAGAGGAACGGTCCGAAGAGTATGCTCATCAAGGACCTAAATCGCGTAACGGTCGCGAACAAGGCTAATGGCAAGAGAAGCCCGTTAGGGCAAGCATTACCAGGTGCACATTTTAAATTTAATTGCACAAATAGTAATATGCAACAAATATGTAGAAATTGAAAGTTGCATATGTAGATTAAAAACTTGGAAAAACCCGAATAGAAAATGTATTCGGGATATTGTTTCCAAGAGAAACAAATAGAGGCATTACTTACATAGGGCGTGATGTGAAAACTATAAAAATGTCATGCGTGTCATGTGTTAATCGCTTACTCTGGCCAAGTAAGTAGTGGCATATGATACCATGAACTTCTTATAGCGGACACATTTACATCCGATGTAGTAAGGACGGGGTGAATGGGACACATTAAAAAGTACCCAAATGAAACAAATGAACAAAATAGTTGATAATAATGTAAACGCACAGCCGAGTGACGGAAGCGTATTACATTAGGATAATGAGCCCGAGAGAAGGGACAAGGATTAATGTAAATGATGATATAAATGAATGATCAAAAGAAAATTCACGAAAATAAGTCATCTTGGACGAAAGGGCCATGGTGAACAATATGGGCAAGTAAAACCAAAGTATAGATGATCCGCCGGGTCATAAAGACAAAGGTGTTGCCCACACGAAAAAGATAATCAAGGTTGTTAACTTTAGTCGTAGTAAAGCAAGGATAACGATGATAATCGTCACTCATAATTAATAAGGCCGCCAATGGTGGTCACGTAAAGAATAAAAGACATGGTCGAATAAAAGCGACGGATTTCGCTAAGATGACCAAGTAAATCGAAATGAAGTCTTAATGCATACCGGAAGGGGTGCAATGATAACGATTTCGGTAAAACACCCGGTTGATGGGTAAGGAATTAAACGCATGCGTAGACTGAGAAACAGGAACGTGTATGGAAAGTCAAAAAAAAAAAAAAGACTCGGGTTTTGGGTCATGACTAAAGGACGATAAGATACTGCAAATAGAAATTTTGATAAATTACGTTCAACTATTTCAAAGCTGAACGGGTCGAACAAAGACTGAAGTTTGACATTCATAAGTGATGAATTTTCACACGAACAAGTCAAACAAATTTAATAAAGGATGACACTTGCTAAAGTAAGTAAACGCGAATCGAATGAATAAAAGTGCGAAATATTAATAAACCTATGTAAAAGAGTTATAGGCGCTAAAAACATTAAAATAAAAGAACCCGGGTAATGGGACGTAAAGAAGTATAGGTAAGAACCGGGTAACGGTAAGTGTAGGGCAAACTGACATGTAATTGACGTTAGAAGTCAAGAAGTCGGAAAGATAATTCGAAAGAAAACAATGTAGCCTTAGACTACGATCAAGGTCAAACGAAATCTAAAAAGTAAAGGTGAATAATTCTAAAAATAAAAAGGGGTGCCTTAACGCCATATGCGTATATAAACGTATATACATTTGAATAAAGACTCGAATAAAAGATGATCTACGGGATCATCATAACCTACGGGATATTAATTAGTGTAACGGTCTACGGGGCCAAAATGACCCACGGGTCATGAATTGAAGCAAAGGGATCATAAGGGCCTCGCCTTAAAGAGGTGAAAGCTTAAGGAAATAGCCTACGAGGTTAAGTGAAGGAACCTACGGGTCAATAGTGTAAGGTGAGGGAACTTGTTACGAATCCCCGCGTAAAACGAGAACGGAAAACAATAAATTATGAGTTGTCAATTTCCTTGATATGAGTAATTGACATAGTTAAAGAGAAAAACGTTAAACTAAAAATTCAGTTTTAGTAAGAAATAACGTTTTAACAAATATGAATACTATAAGGCGAATTCGAAAATAACAAATATCAAAGAGTATGGGTTTTAACATCGATAAGTGCGAGACGATACATTCGAAAAGAAGAAGTATGATAAAGAAACGTTGAATTAAACTTAAACGTGACGTGACACGCTCACGGACAAGAAAAGAAATATAGAAAATGATCACGTTGTAACGTGAGTTACGGGGTATGAAGTGACGGTGACTAATTAGTCTAGCCGGTAAAACTATTCAAAGTTAAGAAAGCGTCATAACAAATACAAGCGCTTGTTAATATAACACAAGCGCGGGATAGACCCATTAAAAGACTAACGAGACTAAGTGGTCAAGTGACAACTCAGTCAATAAAGATAAAGGGTTATAAGCTGTAAGTAACGGCCCGCGAGGCCTTACACATGAAAGACGTACGCGTCAGTATACATGAAAACTTTTGACCAAAGGAAACGGGAGCCTTGAAAACGAAACTAGGTTCGTTTGATTAAACCAATGAACTACGTAAATAAGGTTTCGGGGACGAAACCTCTTTAAGGGGGGTAGACTTGTAACATCCCAAAAACGGGTTTGGTAATCAAACCACGTTAATAGTACAGACGGGTAAAATGCCGTTAGTGGAAAAAAAATTACCCCGATAAAGTTACCCCGAAAAATATAAAACTTTATATTAGAATTATAAAGTATAAATACACAAGAATTTACTAACTAGGAATTTTAACCTAGTTAACTACAAGTCTATAAATAACTTGAAATAGGGTTAAAATAACCAAAACTATATGTTAAACAAAAGTAGGAGGGCCAATGTTGTTAAAATTGAAAGTGGTATTATTAGTTTTAATTAAAAACAAAACCAAACACCTCAATTGAGATGTCTGGTCGATCAAGAACAGGAGAGGGCGACACCCCACTCTCAAAAACCCTAACATCCACAAAACAACCAAATTGAAGGTCCAAATCTGATCAAAAACAAAAATCGAGCATAGATTATTGATCCTCATCACAAGAGGATTACAAGGTATGTAAAATTTGATGAAAACTCTCAACTCGAAATTCTCATGAAATTGGGAAAATCTGAAATTCATGGTTGCATGTTTGTTTTATGATGATTCAGGAACAATATAGTGTATAGGGACAAACCCTAGACAAATACAAGTTGAAATCATGTGAAATTTTACTAAAATCCATGAACACCATTGTAGGTGATTAGTGGGTTATGTAGAACTTGATGAACACTAGGATTTCAAATGTTGTTCTAGTGTAATTTGATATTTATGAAGCGATTTCTGATTTATTGATGTTAACCTTTATATAAAATAGACCGATTGATGTTAAATTTGGCTATATGACAAGTTATGAACTTGATAATGAATCATGTAAATTCCTGCCCATAAGGTGTTTGTTAAAACGCCTAAGAGAAAGCTAAGATGTTAAGTTTCGAATAAAAACGCATATTCGAATGACATTGTGAAATATGCGTTATACGTCATGAATGGAGTTCTAAACACATCGTTGATTGAACTCTATAGACAAGGGAGTCGAGTTTTCAAGCGGACAAACCGGAGTGGACATGCGCTTGAAGGGAACGCTTTAAAGGTACGCGACTTGTCGTCTCGTTACATTTATACAGACAAGCTTAGTTAAAATATGTTTAAAGTGATATAGCGAAAATGGTTGAGTTGGTATGTCAATGAGGTGATGGAATTCACTCGACAACCAAATGAGTCAAATTAATAGTTAAAATAATAGTGATAACAAAAGAAAATAAAGACACCATTTGGTAAAAGTTATAACGGGTCGGACACATTAAGAAAATGTCTTTTATGTAGTAAAACTCACGGCGCGAACCGGAATTGGTTCAAGGAGCATGATGAAATTAATATACCATCATACGTTGATAAATGGTCATGTCGACTAAACGGGTCAAATGGTGTGTTAATACCATTTGACATTAATAATTGACGCCTACTTGTTGAGTTTTGTGATTACAGGAAATAACATGTGTTGCGTTGCTTTAATTAGAAAATTTAAAGCAAGAGGTATGTAAACGGGTCAATGCTATGACCCGAGCCAGGTACGCATATGTGGACTTATAGTTAAAAGTGCAAAGAAGGTCAAATATCTAGCCGAAATCCTTCATTTTTAAAAATGAAGGATTAAATGTGACCAAAGGAGCCCTTAATAGGTAAACAGTGTAAACGACCCTTAGAGGTTGTTTAGAAACTTATATTATGAGTTTGTAACCCTTAGATGTGTATAAAAGTTCTAGGCAAAAACATTTGTGGGTCGAACGCCTAGAAATAGTCAATTGCGAAAAATGACCAACCGATGGGTAAAATTGGAAAAAAAAAGGGTTCATATGTTAAATCCACCACAAAATAGTTGTGGTGGAATATTTGTAGTTAGTTAGACATGGAATTTTTGTAACGTAAAAAGAAAAGCACAAGTTCTAGACTAAAATGCGTAAATACCCTTAACGGGTCAAAATAAGCATTTAAGCGTAAACGGGATTTTATTATGTAAGAAAACCGTGATTTGAGATTAATATGATAGGAGATATCTTATTAATGAATTTCATGAGTTTAAAGATCAAACAAACATGTTGGTGTGATAAAATCATGAACATGTCAATATTTGGTAAAAAGGGTAGTAAACCGAAGACTTAAAGGACTGAAATTTTGTTAATCCGGATGTCGGATTTTAACTCCATAAGATGGAGAATTGAATTACGGACGCGTAGGAAAAAGAATCGGGTAAAACGGATTAAAAACGAGAGAGTTATGCTCGTTTCCGTGAAATCGGGTTATGCTGGGAATGTACGGCATCAGCTTAAACAACATTCTGTGAAAACAAGGGCTAGGCGTCACGCGTAGACCCTTGGCGTCACGCGGCGCCCCCTTGTTCCGGAAAATTTTATTTTTTTGTTGTTTGACCCATGTAACTAGTTTAAACTTATTATTTAACTATCAAAACTAACTTTTAAGTTGGTTTTGATCATAGGGATCGCCAAGGGTGCCCGGATGAAGATCAAGCAGCGTACAAGAACCGAACACACGAGAATAAAGCTTGCGCACGTTGTTTCGTCGTCATTTTAAACGGCAATTCCGTAGATACTAAATTGTATTATTTTCAAATTGTAAAAGTTTTAAGTCACCCGTATTATTTGACTGTATTTACTTATAATCTCATGTTTATTTTCGTAATCTATACGAAAACCTTTAATTAATTAGACGGATGTTACAACACAAACATACAAATTCATTCATTCTCTCTAGCAAAAAGGGGTAAAATAATGTTTTTACATAAATGTTAAAACAAGTGCAATAACTTCCCTTTAACTTCAATACAAAGTACATACATAAGATATGAATGCGACGAATGAATGCCAATGGCATGACCAACCACTTAGGGTGTTAGGAGTGGTGCTCGGCAAACCCACTTTGCCACTTCGGTAAAGTGTGGCAAACCAATGCCAACACCTTTGCACCGCGTGGGTGTTTGACGAAATGGGCACAGATTCGGTGGGTGCATGCCGACGCGGGGAAGGGAGGAAGGAGAGAGAGAGAGAGGGGGGTGTGGGGTGGGGTCCATTCCAATCTCAACCAATCACATCTTTTTCCTTTTTTTATTTAAAAAGTTTACCACTTCACCAAATGTCTAAACCATTGTCAACACTTTTCACCAAAGTTTAAACAATTTTCACTGATTGACGTGGCGCACTCTGATTGGTCGATTTTTTAATTTGCCACTCTCAAGTGTTTAACCACTCCTAACACCCTTATGTCTGACAAGTTCGACCCGTATGATATGACGATGCAAAATCAAAGTCAAAACAGTTAAAAACTCATACAAATGTACTCCAATGATAATGTCTGAATCATTTCATGCAACAAAAAGTCAATTATTATTTTCGAAATATAGTTTACAAAACTTGTCTGACTCGTTTGAGGAAAAAAAAAAACACAACCCTAATTAAGGGTATGAATTCATAACCCACACAAATCTAACAAGAAATTCGTGAGTTTAGGTTAAACCAGCTAGAACATTTGTAGCTAATTAGTTCGGGTTGATCCATTTTGGGCCACCCTAGCAGGCTCATAGGTTGACCCATTTAACCCATATATTTTATAATTTTTCGAAACACATTAGATACCCATCAATTAGGTCAGTGACTCGGTGTTGAATTTTCGAGTCCAAATGAAAGAAGAGAACAAGCGCGTTTTAAGCAGCCCTAACAAACAAAAAAACCGACACATTACCTTAAACTTATAAAGCAGAAAATTGCAGATAATTACATATTTTTCTACGACATGGTGCACTTGTGTAATAGAGGAAAAAAATGGTAAGAGAAAACCTGTTAAATACGTGTAAATCTACTGCTGCTTGTACAAGAGAACATAAGCTTGGTCATGAAGCACTTTGTTGATAGGAATATTAACAACCGATGCATCGTTGTATCGCAGCCACTTGCCACTTGTATGCAAAATATCAGAAGTGTAATGACCCTTTGAAGGCTCCCTTCCGTGATGAGTTATTGTCGCCACAAGTTCATACTTACGACCCTGTATACAAATTATATTAGTGTGAAAATGGGCCCGAGCTGGTTGATTCACAAATACTTGTATGTCTATTTTAAGGAGATTTATAGATGATAAATGAGTTGATGGGGTGAGCAGAAAACCGAAAAAAAAGATTTAACCGAAACGCACAAAAAACCAAATAAAAGCAAACAAACCGAAATTTACGGTTCGATTATGGTTTTACATTTTCTGAAAACCAAAAAAACCGAACCAACCCGAAAACCTAAAATATCATTTTTTTTTAAGAGTTAATTACTGTTTTCGTCCTTGTGGTTTGTCAAAAATCACTATTTCAGTCCATTAGTTTAAAAATTGCGATTTCAGTCCCTGTAGTTTCACTTTCGTAACCATTTCAGTCCTTGTGATTTCACTTTCGTAACCATTTCAATCCATTATTATGTTAAGTACAGGGACTGAAATGGTTACGAGGTGGACTGAAATGGTTACGAAAGTGAAACCACAGGGACTGAAATCGCAATTTTTAAACTAATGGACTGAAATAGTGATTTTTGACAAAACACAGGGACGAAAACAGTAATTAACTCTTTTTTTAATGTTTGTTATATATTGATTTAGGAATTATTAGTTTTATTCTTGAATGTAATGTATTTATAATAAAAACATTAACATTTTTATCTATCTTTGAAATAATCTATCCATTGCCTACAACAAATAACAAAATTTAACATATAAATCAAATGATTTTCGAACTACTATAAGAGAAAATGCCCTAAAAAAACTTTGGAGAAACATATTAATTAAAAAAGGTTAAATATAATAACTTAAATATAAACATCTAATAAAATTTTTTGAATCATGGATTATACTTTTTATTTTTAAATCATGCGTAATTTTGTTCCAAAAACTGAAAAACCGAACCGTTGCTAAAACCGAAAAAACCATAACCGATCAGTTTTCAATAACCAAAAACCGTGCACACCCCGCTTGATGGATTAAGAAAAAATATACTATTCCTATGATAATTAAAAAATAACAAGGATCATGATTCATCATGATACCTCAGTTGTCGGCAAAACAAGCAATTCACGGTTAAGAAAAAATATACTTACCAACTCGGCCTGATGATCAGGTGAACACATTTCAGTTTATAGGAATGTTAACAATCATCTACGTTAAGGTTTACTATCAAGTTAAATATAGGTTTTAATAAGCCAAGGGTTCAGTCATCTATTTAACATACACCTGGAACGGGCACGTTGGGTCAGGTGAGGTGACTGGTTCGGGTCAAAATGGGCTCAGGTTGAAAATGGGCCGTTTCAGAAAAAAAGTATCAAATGGAAATTAGGAAACCGAGAGTATAACCAGTTCATAAAATATATGAAGTATTATTATTTTAGATCATGTAACAATCTGAGGGCTGAAATGATGATTCTAATACTATTTGGTTAGTCAGCATGCCACATGTGTTATAGTTGCCTACGGCCTTAGACCTAAGTTATGAAACAATTGCCAAGTGACGCAGATATGAAGGAATTCATCATAATCGTACAAAAATTGTACACCACATACACACTACAAGTATGCATAGTTGTTAATAGCGAATAGCGACAAGGGACCTATATGCTACATAGCGAATAGCGCCAAATAGCGACCGCTATTTTATAAATAGCGATACACTAGAAAAAAAATTTTGAAAATTTTTATATGTATATTATATCAAAATACCTTGGTATATATGCTATTTTACATGTATATTTAACAAAAACCTATAAATCCAGCTATTTTATAGCTATATCTAATTGCTATTTACATCAAAGAAAAAAAAACCTAACTGTCGCTATTCACGCTATTGGTCGCTCTGACCCAGATAGCGACACTTGGTCGCCTCGCTACATAGCGCGCTATAGCGGTCGTTATAGCCGCTATTGACAACTATGCAAGTATGGTACCTTTCCTACCAATGATGCATGGTACCCTTCAAGCATCTCTGGTGCAGAAAAAAGACGAAGTGCATCCTCAATGGTATGGACAGGCTCTGGGCATATATTAAGGTGGAGTAGAAGATATGGCTCTATAGTAGCCGAGGCTTTTATGGAACTCGGTGGGTAGGTCCGGGGGCCTTTTCTCTATATGGAACTCGGATTTCCTATCAAACACTTCGGTGGTCACGGGTAGCAATTTCATTATGGTAAGTGGTTCGGTGGTTGGAGTTGATGTTCCGGTTAACATCTGTAATGTTTATGCTCCTAACAACGCGGCAAAAAGAAAAGCTTTGTGGGGAGAATTGTTGGGGGTTAAGGACATGTTAAATGGTATTTTCATTTTCCTAGGGGACTTTAACGAAGTCTGGACCGAAAGTGAAAGACTCAATTCCATTTTTGATGCTAGCGGCGCGATGGCTTTCAATTTTGTTTATTAGGGCCGCGGGCCTTGAATATGTATTAACAGGGAGTAAGTTCACGTATATTACCGACAACGGGGCGAAATTAAGCAAACTTGACCGAGCGCTTGTTTGCGACGATTTTATGTGTCGGTGGCCAAACGCTTGCCTAAAAGCCCTGTGCCGGGAACTCTCGGATCATAGTCCGCTTGTTCTGTCGTGCGACACGGTGGACTTTGGTCCCATACCTTTCAAGTTTTTTAATTATTGGCTTGAGGAGGATGGTTTTTTGGAGGCGATAAAAGAATGCTTTGTGGTAGTCTTTGGAAATTCTAAAGGGGACTTGGCCATTATGGCAATTCTCAAAAGGCTTAAAGGTAAAATAAAACAATGGAGGATGGAGACAAAAGCTAAATGGGAGGAAAAAAAGGTGCTGGCAATAAAGTCTCTAATTTCAATTGATAAAGTGGCAGAGTCTAGAGCCCTTGATGAGAGTGAAAAGGAAAAGAGGATCTCTTGGAGACATATTATTAAGTTTGTGGAAAAGCAAAGGAATAAAGAATTAGTTCAGAAGTCAAGGGTGAATTGGATTGTGTATGGAGATGAGAATTCCAACTTTTTCCACAGGATCATAAACTGCAAAAAGGCGTCTAAAAGAATTCATTGCTTAAAAATCGATGGAATGGAGATTTCAGATCCAGTGGCCTTGAAGGAGAAAATTAAATTTGCTATTATGGCTAAATTCGATGAACCGATGAAAAGGCGACCATCCTTGGTAGTCAATGAATTCAGCAAATTATCTCTAACCGAGGCTAGACGTATTACGGCCCTTTTTTCGGTTGAGGAGGTGAAAAAGGCCGTATGGGATTGCGGTGGGGATAAAGCCCCGGGCCCCGACGGCTACACGTTTAAATTCGTGAAAAGGTTTTGGGAGTTCTTAAAACCTTTTTTCATGAATATGATGCATGATTTTTATGTTTCGGGCAGAATAAACTTTGGATGCAACTCTTCTTTTTTCACCCTTATCCCGAAGACACAAGACCCACAATCTTTGAAGGACTTTAGACCTATCTCGCTTATTGGGATAGTGTATAAAGTCATCGCGAAGACTCTAGCAAATCGGATAAAGTTGGTCATCAATTCGGTGTCCTCTTTCTCGCAATCGGCTTTTGTGGAAAAGAGAAATATCTTTGACGGCCCACTAATTGTTAACGAGGTTGTTTCTTGGGCAAAGAAAAAAAGAGTGGAGATCATGCTTTTCAAAGTCGACTTTGAAAAAGCGTATGACACGGTCAATTGGGGATTTCTTTTGGATAACTTGCGGATGATGGGTTTTCCAAAAAGATGAAGACGGTGGATCAATGCTTGCTTATTGTCGAGTAGGGCGTCGGTGCTTGTTAACGGGTCGCCTACAAAAGAATTCGAGCTCAAAAGGGGTCTTCGCCAAGGAGACCCCTTATCCCCGTTCTTGTTCATCCTTGTCATGGAAGTATTAGAAGTCTTCATGAGAAGGGCGGTTAGATTAGGATTGTTCGATGGCATAACCCTTTCAAATGGTGGCCCGGTTCTTACACATCTATGTTATGCCGATGATGTCATATTTATGGGATCTTGGTCTAAGAAGAATGTCATGAACCTAAAAAGAATTCTTAGATGTCTTCAACTTGTGTCCGGCCTAAAGGTGAACCTTATGAAAAGTAGCTTGATGGGGGTTGGCCCGAAAGAGGACGAGGTGCATAGGATGGCGGGTCTACTTAATTGCAAGGCGGGGTCCCTCCCTTTCTTATACCTTGGGCTTCCGGTTGGCGAAAATATGAAACGGATTGGGCCTTGGCGACCCATTATTGATAAGTTTGCGAAAAAGTTATCAAATTGGAAAGCGAAGACTCTCTCTATGGGTGGAAGGATTATGTTGGCCAAAGCGGTTCTCGGTAACCTCCCCGCCTATTACTTATCTATATTCAAAGCGAAGACTCTCTCTATGGGTGGAAGGATTTGTCTTTTGAAGAAAGAAAAAAAGAACAGTCAATAGAAAGATGATGACCACAGCATAACTGCAGAACTGATACGTCCACATCAGTCTCACATCAGGGTTCATGCTGCATGTCTATGCGTCAAGGACCGATATTTGAGATATAGGTTATCGCGGTGGAATATCGGTAGTTTTAATATCATACCAAATTTATATATATATAGGGGAAGGTTTAAATGAGAACGCTAAATATTGTGAGAACCGTGAGAACAAATGAAAAAACCGGGAGAACTTGGTCAAAAACAATTCAAATTCAAATTTTTTTTCTACACTTATCATTATTATTCGAATACAATGTTAGAAATTTAATTTACAGGTTTAAATTTACGTGAATTCGTAAATAAAGAAAATTTACACATGTGTAAATCTGTTATATTTACGCATGTGTAAAAAATATAAAAAGAGTGATTTTGAAAGGATAAATGAATTATTTGATGTTGTAAATTCTTTTTTTGATGTTGTATCTTAATTACAATGAGGTTTGTATTAAAAAATTGGTTTTGATTGGTTTTTTCATTCGTTCTCACGGTTCTCGCAATATTTAGCGTTCTCAAGATAACCCTCCCCTATATATATATATATATATATATATATATATAGCAATTTAACACTAACAATTCAGTATACTCTCCTACCGTTGATAAATTAACATTTTACAACTTGCGAAACACTAGCAACTGTAGCAAGTAGGAAGTCATTAAGACTTAAAACACTAACATTTAACAAATAAGACTTAAAAAACTAATAGCCGCAATAACAAGAAAGACGAATGGTAAAACACTGCTAGAATTTTTTGGTTAAGTATTGCTAAATGACCAAAATACACTTAGGCTATAGGGTGTGGTCATGACCCTCATGATCACCATTATCCTCCACATAGGCACCATGTCATCCATCTTTAATTCACCATTTAAAACCACTACCCTAAGGGTGTGGTCATGACCCAAACCACTAACCCCTTTATTTTTTTAATTTATTTTTGTCTTAAAATTTTCAAATGGGAGGGTCGTGCCAATCGTGGTTTAATACATGGGAACCACCATCAATCAAGGAAGGGGGTGGTATACCATCTATACTATCTGTAATAAGAGAAAATGAGCTGATGTAAATCTGCCTTAGTGTCAACTCCTGAGCTATGCCAAGTGTCAGTGCTGATGTCATAATTCCATTTTGTATATTTAGATCTAAATAATAAATAAACTATATTATATGGATACCATTTAAACCACTGCCCATATTCAAAATTCAAAAATCAAACCGTATACATATATAACCTACATTATTCTGGCTCCACTTTCAAAATTCAATCCCTCTCTCAAATCCAGAGCAGCTCCACATCCAATCGCAAACCCTAGAACCTCCTCCATCGCCGATTCTCTCCGATAAGAATACAATCATCTCTTCGAATCAATCAAGAACAGTTGGAAGCTAGGGTTTTGTTCAGAAGATTCATCAAATTTGATATTGAAGGAAGAAATTTTTAGGGTTTCACATCTCATTCTCAATCGGCTAACAGCAAGGTAATCTTAGGTTTTCTATGTTGATCCAATCTTAATTTTTCAATGTTTATTCATCATTCTTGATGTTGATTTAATTTCTTTTCTGTTTTGATTTGTCAATCTTTCGATATTATTATACGATCTGTTTATTCTCATCATTACTTGGATTCCTTAATCGTATCACTTCAACATCAGGTACGATCCAGATTTGTTTGTTCTTTAACATAGATTGTTGATTTTTTGTTTAAAATTTTCCCATTTTTTGATTGTTCTATGAACCGGCTCTGATTAGCGATTAATTGGAGGCTAGGTACGATTCTTACAACCATGATGACTGTTGTTGATTTTGATTGTATAGGTCCTGGAATTGGTGGTGATTATGGTCCTTATAGGCAGTCGAAAAGGAATGATTTATATAAACAGTAAGTATGCGGAGAAGCTTTTACAATCTGGGCAAGTTTATAGATGCTTTTGTTCAAATGAGGTATGTGGTGTTGAACTGGGAATCTGGGATGCCATTGTTGAAGTTTTTATATATGTTTATGTGGAAGAAAGTCATCCACTTTCTAAACTATAAAGTTATGTTCTATTTTGTGTTTTAGTTTACATTCAGGTAACTTGATGAACTGTACAACTGAAAAAGGATCAATGGTGGATATCAGGTATTGTTATTTTTTCATATTTTACTTCGAACAAATCTTTCAAATTTACTTTGCATGAACATGATTCTTTCAAAATACTTTGTCGTTCGGTGTCATCAAGGTGCTTGCATCTTTTCGTTCTTGCTTAGTTCTTACAAATCAGGGTATGTTGCTTTTGCATCTTTGGGTTTAGGGTTGCGTTTCATTGGCCTTTGCATAAACAACATGGGTTTCGAGTGTTTTATTGAAAGACTTATAAGTTAGATTTTAATTCTTTTACTTTACAAAAGATAAAAAATAGGTATATTAATATCGGGAATTTGGTTTTGTTTTGATTGTATTGCTGAATGCATATGTATGTAGAAAGGATCTGTTCAAGATTTTCAAATAACATGAGTAAGGCACCTGATCAACAAACCTACAAGAAAATTTTGGGATTTTCAGTGTAAAAAATAGGTTTTAGGAATATCCCAAATTTGCTATCAAGTGAGTTCCAGCTCAAAACGAGGTAACCCACTTTCACAACTGGTACTCAGATCGATGATGCCAGAGGTTTGTTAATTTCATATTTATGTGTTTGACCGATTCCGAAATCATACCATCCCTTTTTTCTTTCATCTTTTAATCGTTATATAAACAAACAATTCGATCTATTTCTAACTCTTGATCTTTTTCTGTAGCAGATCTCAATCAATACATCAATCACAATAATGGTTGGAGGATTGTTGAACAAGCTCGCTTCAAAATCGCTCAAAGTCGCCGGAAAATGGCAACAACAGCAGCTCCGTCGTCTTAATATTCATGAATATCGGGTCTTGATCCGTTTTTTTCGTTCGTAGCCTCTTATTTTGACCTAATTAGGGTGTATTTGTAAAATTATTGCATCATATATGATATAACACATATAGATGTAGGATGTGATTGTGACCTTTGTTTAAGCATCTGATCATATATAGTTTGATTTTGTTTAAGTTTCAGATTGCAGCAGAACAAGTGGTGAAAAAGAAATCATATATAGTTTTATGTATGTTGCAGTTCCATATATAGTTTCATGTACTGATTGAATTGTTTTTTTATAAAAAACTTCACCGAAACAAGTGGAGCTTCCGTTCAAACATGCTAGTGTTCTCTTACAGGTGAATATCATCAAATACACTTGTATAGAGTTTGTAGCCGTTTATTCACTTTTAGTAATTCATGATTTTTTTTTATTTTAGGATTTTACTGGAGTTCCATCTGTAGTTTACCTTACTTGTATGCGAGATGCTATGAACAAGCTCGGTGGTGACTCTAAGAAGATCAATCCACTGGTGAGTAATATCTATTTCATCTCTTTTTTTTAAATAAGGTTTTCATTATTTGGAAATAATCACCCATGAAGGCATATTTTGGAGCATTGTTAGTTATCTCATACTTTGATAAATTTGAGTATATAAGTCTGATTGAGCTGAAACATTTCTTAATTTATAGTTCTAAATATGATTACAGAAGTTATATTGTTTTGATAAAGTTGAACCAATAAGTTGTTTGTATATGGACTAAGTATCTCGGTTATACTTGAATGTTGATTGACTAGAAGAACAGGAACATTTAGAAACTTAATTGAAGTTGAAATGATTCAAACGGGTCGAAGGTCTACCAACGGTTATTCATATACGTGCAATCTATAACTAACTTCATTAATTAAAAATGGATTATTATTTTAATAATATAGTTTTTAAAGTTAATCTTTTGAAGATATAAATTTATTACTTATGGAATTTAAGAAATGGACTTAAAATGTTTGTTGGCAATTCAACCTGGTTCTTATAAAAAAGTTATCGGTGGGCTATTATGTTAATGTTTGAGAAATGGATTATTATTTAATGATGGAATTTGAGAAATGGATTATTATAAAAACTGATGGAATTTGAGAAAAGGATTATTATTTTAGGTATTGTTTTATAATGCAATTTGTTAATGTTTTTTTTGCTTTTCAATTTTGTCCAGAGATGAAGGAAAGCATATGCGAACACTTGTGAAAGAAGATTTTGGTCAACCTGACAGAGTAAATACCATGGTAAGCATCACTATTAATCTTGGGTAATTCTTTAGATAATCTAAAATTCTGGGTTCAAATTTGAATCTTCAAGGATTGTATTTTGACTTTAGAATTTTCAGATAAATAGCTGAAATTAAGACATGTAATGTTATATAATTTGAACAAAAAAGTACTCTTGGCTAACCAAGCTGACCCGAATCGACCAGAACTGTTTCAACCAACACATAATTACCCCTTTGGTCTTAGCCTGGTGAATTTGTGAAAAAGATAATATAATAATTCAGGATGGGCCTATTTTTAACTTCTACTTACCCATTTTCCCCTAGAGGATGAAGTGAGAGGAACTACCAACCAGGATGCTTGGTTTAAAAAAGTGGTAAGCGCACAAAAGCGACGAGGTCTAAAACTGAGGCGCAAAAGCGTTGAGCTTTTCGTACGCAAGACACAAAGGATTATACAAATTATTTTATAAATCCCATAGGCTTTTAGCATCCTCTACCTATGATTTAGTTATAATTAAGCTTTATATATGTTTTAAAACGGAAAAAAAAACATCAATGTACAGCATAAAAAGCATGTTGTACAACACTCAGCTGTTTAGGCTTAAAAACTTATCCCGACTAACGTTCGAATTAGGTCAATTTTGTTTAATGATTGCGACTTTATGTTGCCACTTTGTTATGTTTAGGGATTTGATCTCAAATTGAACTAGGTTAATTATGTGATTAAGCTCCATCATAACTGTAGTTTGATTATTATTGATGTTATTATAAGTCATTCACTGTATCGCAGAATTTGTTCGATTGCAGAATCGTATCTGGGAATATTCACTGCAGAATCAGCATATATCTGTACACTCGCTGCAGAAAATCTTCATTCAGTGCAGAATTGGCCGTCCACAGAACTGATCTGAAATGTCAGTTCATTCATAGAAAGTCACTACAGAATCAGTTTTGATTACTGAAAGAGATGACGAGGTATTGTGTTACGACCCCTAAGTGAATTGAGTTTATTACTTTTGCGGTTTTGCTAACATCTAGAATGAATAAATAATTGGATTGGTAAATGTGACTTACTGAACGTTGTAGAGTGTGAAATTTTAGTTGTGAATTAAGAGTTTTGAACTGGTTCCAATTATTGATTAGTTTTCAACACAAATTTTGATTTTAGTGTTTAAGCAGGGATGGCTATGACAAACTCAAAGGGACCTTCAACAATGAGAAGTATGATGGGTTATTTAGTCGTTCTTTTAATTTACCCCCTTTTTTACAAGGTTATTAAATGGGTTATTCGCTGTTAACGAGCAGCAGTTAACGAACAGCAGATAACGAGCATCAGTTAACGAACAACAGAAGATAACGAGCAGCAGATAAAGAGCAGCAGATAACGAGCAGCAGTTAACGAACAGCAGCAGATAACGAGCAGCGGTTAACGAGCAGCAGTTAACCAACAGTGGACAATATGTACGACCTTCAGTTAACGAGCAGCAGTTAACGAGCAGCTAACAGCAGTTAACGAGCAGCTAACAGCAGCTAACAGCAGTTAACAGCACTTAACAGCAGTTAACAAGCACTTAACAGCAGTTAACAGCAGTTAACAGCAGTTAACGAGCAGCAGTTAACAGCAGTTAACGAACATCGTTAACTGTATCTCGACCACTTGTGCAGCGTTAATATATGAAATGAAACCTATAATGACAGCGTTAACTGTATAATGAAACCAAAAAAATAAACAATGACAGCGTTAAATTAAAACCTATAAGGGCATTTAATAACCTTGTAAAAAAGGGGGTAAATTAAAAGAATTACTAAATTACCCCTCTTCAATTTAATATTCTTATAGTATAAAACCATTTTTGGATGTATCTAGCAACTTTTTAAAAACCTCAGTGGTCTCTATGAGAAAAAAAACTTTTTGGGATGGATTTAGCAAATGTGAACAAACGTTAGGGACGATTTTAGCAATTTACTCTTCTTTTTCGGACATCTATGTTTCTCATTTTTTATTTGGTTACTTAACAGGTTTTGTGGTTTCGCTTTTTGTTTGTTGTAGGAAGTTTGCTTCTTACAGGAAGTTAACCGGATTCTAGCGTTGAATCGTCTGGAGCCATTCTCAAGGCTGGCAAGTGGAAAGTTCACCTACTTCTCAAAGGATTGCTTACAACCCTTCCAAGAAAGGTATAATTTCCATAATACAACTTATCGTCATTGTTTACACATCTAATATTGTGGTATTGTATCATGTAGGGTTTTATTTTGGTTGTAAGTTTGATTTACCATCACTTTCAACACTCACACTATTTGCATAGACAGGTTATATATAATAAATGAAAATTATTTGGGCCACTGTTGAGTCAAAATAGTGTTGTTAAAACAGTGGTTTGAAACACTTTTGGGTTAAAACAGAGTTTTAAACCATTGTTGGGTTAAAACAGTGGTTTTTTAAACCATTGTTGGGTTAAAACAGTGGTTGAAACCACTGTTGGGTTAAAACAGTGTTTCAAGCCACTGTTGGGTTAAAATAGTGTTTCAAGCCACTGTTGGGTTAAAACGGTGTTTCAAGCAACTATTGGGTTAAAAAACAGTGTTTGAAAACACTGTTGAGTCAAAACACTGTTGTTAAAGCAGTGGTTTGAAACCACTCTTGGGTTAAAACAGAGTTTTAAACTACTGTTGGGTTAAAACAGTGTTTGAAACCACTGTTGGGTTAAAACAGTGTTTCTAGCCACTGCTGAGTTACTTTTTTTGTTGGTTTTTTACTAATTTGCCAGAATACAGTCATCTAGCTAACAGAATGGGGTCCGAGCATTTAGGAAAACTGCTTTCCAAGGTAGAGTATATCTTTTCAGCACTATTTATACTTCTTTCAAAACATATATAATTGCTCACTACATGATTCATCATTTCAGCACTTGGAACCTGTCATTAAGTCTCGAATTCCAGGCCTCCAGTCTCTCATTAGCAGAACAATCCTTGATTCATCATTTCAGCACTTGGAATCTGTCATATGTCCACATGGTGGTTGGAACTTTAAGACACTCGATTCCCAAATCCGTTGTGTATTGTCAAGTTCGTGAGGCCAAACGTAACTTGCTCGATCGTTTCTTCACCGAGTTGGGGGCAAAAGAGGTAAATTTATGTTTTGTATATGTTTAATAATAGCAAAATGTCAACACTTTGTGTTTGTTATTATATAGTGTTTTGAATTTATTTTATTTGCAGGGAAGACAGTTGGGTAAATTGTTGGATGAAGATCCAGTGATAACACAAAGGCGTCAAAACATAGGAAAGCGGCTAGAACTATATCGAGCTGCACAATCTAAGATAGATATGGTTGTCTGGACCAACTAGATAAAATCACAGCGTACATATCATTTTTGGATCATTTTTTGTTTACGAAACATGGATTAGGCTATAGGCTATAACTGTGTAAATTTGAAGTGACTATGCACTTTATTATTCTATTGTTGTGTAAATTTGATAATTGACTTTTCTATTATTCAATAATAATTGTAAAAAGAGTCCGCCACAATCGCTTTTTAGGGTGGGTTGTATTTGAGACATCATTTTTTTACACATCGGCAACTCTTATAAAAAACGAACTACTAAACTTATATAAAGATAGTAACGCTATAAATAAAATAACTAATGTTGTTATTTTACGGCTAAATTCATTGATATCTACGTCTCCACAATGATTAAAATCCTTGGTTCACCATTTGTACTCATTCATCACTGTCTTTAACATTACTTTATAAAGATATAGAACTAAACACCAAAATTTAAATGATATATTATAATCTGTTTTTTAGTATTTGATTTCGATCATTACTAAACCTACCCGTGTGGTTACACGGGTCCTACACCTAGTTTAATTAATGGTCCTATGTGGAAATAATGTTCCAATCCATGACCCCCACACCCCATAGCCTTATATTTAAAAAATAAAAAAACCCTCTCTCTCTCTCTCTTTTTCTTCACCCTTATATTTCCAGATCTTCCTTTGCAATAGATCTCAACTCCTTCACATTCTACTGATTCAAACCTAGGGCTCAGATCACCTTCACGTCGCCGTTTCAAATCACCTTCAACCTCCGTCTTCAAACACCCCGCCGCCGCTCCGTCAGATGTTCACCTTGAAACGTACGCGCCGTCGCCTCAGGTTGTTGTTCCGATGGCTGCTTTGCCACCGAAGTCTTCTGTTGTCACCGGAATTGACACCGTTGCATCTTCTGTGCCGGCGCCGTAGCCTCTGGTTGCTACACCGCCTACAACCACCATTGCTTCCACCCTCCACCGCCTACGACTACCGCATCCACCCTCCACCACTTCCATAGAAACTATTGATTTGGGTTTTTGGATTTAATAGCTTTTGTTTCTTCATCATTTTCTATGATTTGCAGTACTAATGTATTTATTTTCCAATTTTTTTAGTTTATGAAATTAATATATTTTATGTTGCACCTATATTGGAGCAGAGAAGACATTAAGAGTATGGGATATATGGTACATAATTCTTATTTTGAATATATTAGTTTCACTGCCTTAGTTGAACATGATCCGTGCAATTCCTTTTCTTCCCTTTTCCTCTACAGGGGTCCGCCTCTTTTCTGTCACATATTCCATGTTCCATAACCCATCACCCACCTGCTACTGATTCAAGCCCTAACTCTCTCTCTAGGAAGAAGAAAAGGAAAGAAGAAGTGGAAGAGAGAGAAAGAAAGAAAGAAAGACCAGAGATATGAAGGGTGAGAAAAAGAGAGAGAGAGAGAGTTTTATTAGTTAAATATAAGGGTATTCTGGTCATTTAACAATACTTAACCAAAAAATTCTAACAGTGTTAGAAATTTGGACTCAAATCGTTAAAGAAAATCTTTATGGGGACTCAGGTCGTTAAACTTTTTGCTTTTGGACTTAAGTGGTTAAAACACATAAAACACAGGGACTCAAAAGGTAATTTACCCTAAACTTTAACACCATACTAAACCAAAAATGGGCCAATTTAAAAAAAAAAACAGTAAACTGTAATTGTAAACAACTTGGATTTAGTCCCAAACTAAATCCAATTTGTTTAAAGTTTAAACCCAAACCTTTGGTCCAAATTTCAATCCAACATTAAAACCCAGATAAAATAATCTAACCCCAATCGCCGTTCAATGTGAGGGCGCTAAAAAATGATGCAATACGAAACACCACTGCAGCATGACTGACGAATCCGAAATCCATGTTTTTCGATGCAACAACAGCAGCCCAGACCCCAACATCGACAAATCCGAATCCGTGAATCATGTTATTTTACTGGTTGACCTTCAATCCTTCACCTAGAGTTTGCACAATTGCACGAATCACTGACATGTATGAAATTGTGTTGTTTTACTTAGATGTTTAAAACTTAGGTATTATTGTTTGAATGTTTAGATATTGAATTTTAAAAGTTTGATAAGATATGGAATTGTGTTGTTTTACTAATTTAGATGTTTAAAATTAATTAGTTAATTACTTTACATGTTTAGCTAATAGGCTCTATAGTTATTAGTTTTATAGTTTATATTAATGGAAGAGGGGGGGGGGGGGGTCTATTGGCAAAGACAAAACTTTTAAACGCCTGAGTTGGGAATGTATGATATAAAAGACATATAGAACCCAGTTTTTTTTTTTATCTCGTCAAAGGCCTATTTTTTTAACATTCTCAAAGATGGATTTGACCCACAACTAACTTATATCCAAACCCGTTAAACCAGACCGTAATTACCAAGTCTAGTTTTTTTAAATAGAGTTAAATGTCATTTTAGTCTCTGTCGTTTGAGTCATTTTGCTAGTTTAGTCCAAAGGTTTCATTTTTCGCCTGTGGGTTCAAAAATGTTTCACTGTTGTCATTTTAGTCCACTGGATTAATGATAAATACTCGAAAACAAGAGGCTGAATTATTGAAATAATAAGATAGTTGACCCGATTCGAGAGGGGCTAATCTCCACTACAAAAACAAAAACAGTAGATAATCCAAATAAACAAGTCCCAACTATAACAAGAAATGAAATACTTATATGAAAAATAAAAGAGTTACTTCCTAAACTTCAGCCCCTAAATTCAGCCTTTTGACTTTGACTCTCCTAAAATTCAGCCCATCCAGATTTGAATTAGCAAGTTTGTAACAATACTTCCGGCCCGAAAAAATTGACTTGCCCTCAAGTAAAAAAGAAGGTGAAACTGGGTTTGCAGTCAATAACAAATTCCCTGAAGGCCGTCAACAGTTGTTTATTTTTCTGCTTCCACCTATGAATTGCAACTTTTTCATGATCGTTAACCCAAACCTTGTAGTCACCGTCATAAGAAGAATGGACAACCATATGCTGATTAGTTAACCATTTCTTCTCTACGCTTTCTCTTACCTTCAATCTAACACCACCTCTGATTCCATAAACACCATCGCGAATCTTCATTTGACCACCCAAGACATGGTCGTTGATCTTCAATTGACCACCCAAGACGTGCTCAAATCGATCTTCGTCGATACTATCAAGATCTTCCCCTTTGACCGGACCTGGGAGTGGTCCGTGAGGCTCATCCTCGGGTTCTTTGGTTAACTGTGTTTGTCTTGCTAGCCAAGCTTCCCTGATCGCTGCAATATCATTCTTCAGAGATAACAAGAAATCGAGTTTTTCTGAAATGATCTCCAATTGCGTAGCGATTGAATCATAAAAAATTTCGCTGCCTCCAATCTGGTTGCTCCGGGTCTGCACCATCAGGTTTCCCGACAATGGAACCATTGATAGATACTCGAAAACAAGAGGCTGAATTATTGAAATAATAAGATAGTTTGCCTGATTCGAGAGGGGCTAATCTCCAATACAAAAACAGTAGATAATCCAAATAAACAAGACATTCCCAACCAGAACATGAAATGAAATACTTAAATGAAAAATAAAAGAGTTACTTCCTAAACTTCAACCCTAAATTCAGCCTTTGGACTTTGACTCTCCTAAAATTCAGCCCATCCAGATTTGAATTAGCAGGTTTGTAACAATTAACTTCATCCATTTTTTCTGTTAACGAGAAGGGTAATTCGGTCATTTTATGACCAAATTGCCCTTCTAGTTAACAGAATTACATATAAAATGACCGAATTACCATTCTCGTTAACAGAAAAAATGGATAAAGTTAACCCAGTAGACTAAAATGGCAACAATAAAACTTTTTTGAACAAACAGACGAAAAGTAAAACCTTTGTACTAAACTGCCAAAATGGCTCAAACCACGTAAACTAAAATGACATTTAACTCTTTTAAATATGTTATTTTAAATAATAAAATTATTATTAAAGTGAATGGCTCAAACCTTGCATAACAGATATTATAACGAACTCTGGATAGGACTCTGTTGTTCGTTCGATCACAGTGGAGGATTATGGCGTGTGCTAGTATGCGCCACTGGTGCAGCATTAGGGTTCCGACGGTGGCTTCCGCCAGTCTGCAACCGGAAACTGCCAATTCTAGGGTTCTGGTGCTCGGAGGAACCGGTAGAGTCGGTGGTTCCACCGCCATCGCTCTCTCCAAGCTTTCCCCCGACCTCCGCATCGTCATTGCTGGTCGTAATAGGTTTGATTCCTCAGTTTTCGATATTAGAATACCTATAAAATTGTTCATTGTTCGTCTAAAAGAGTATTCGGTTTAACCAAGCACGTTGTTCAGAGCAATTGTATCTGCAAGTAGGTTCAGATAAACTGGTGTTGTGTGTGTGTGTGTGTGAGAGAGAGAGAGAGATTAGTCGTGTTACTAATGTAAAGGCTTTGATTCCTTTTTCAGTTAATCGCCTGGATTCATTTGTTAATGTTTTATTGTAGTGGCGAAGCTTGACCCGAATGACGGGGGTCGAAAACGTACATACCTAAAAATTTCTATAGAACCGGGGGGTCGAAAACGTATATACCCAAAAATTTCTATACGAAAACTACATATATAACACTACTGAGCGAAAAGTTCAGGGGTCGCCCCGCCCCCCCCCCCCCCCTTCTCTATACTTCGCCCCTGTTTATTGTCAACCGATAGGCTTAGCATTCTAGGCAAAGACGCCCCAAAAAGTGAGGGCTCCAATATTTTTTTCTTTCATAATGACTCAAACAAGTAAAGTGTCTAGACCTCGCAATTGCAACTGACGTGAATGGCAATTGGGGGAGAAATTAGGGGTAATCGATTGCTTGCGATGATGCGATTTGCGATTGAGTAACCAACAAAAAGCAATTTTGCGATTTGATATTCGCAATTTACGACTTGATTTTGCGATTTGCTATTGCCGATTGATATTCTTTTAGGTTCAAGTCTCACAAGGGCCCGACTTTGTAGTTCGGCCTCCAAAATCGTTGGAACGGCCCTGTTTATTGTGGTAGTGGTGATATATGTCTATATTAATGATAGCTTAGCTGATAAATTAGGCGTATGTGTAATCTGGATGCACTTATAAAGTAGGAAGATCATGAATTGTTTTTGAGTAAAATGCCAAAATGGTCCCTGTGTTTAGGCCATTTTTGACACTTCAGTCCAAAAATGAAACTATTTGGATCTGGGTCCTTGAGGTTTCATTTTTGTTGCCATTTTCATCCAATTGGCAAACTGAGTTAGAATTTTCTGTTAACTTCTCCTCTTTTTGTCCCTTTTCTCATTTAAAAGAAGGGTATAATCGTCATTTTACGCAATAATATATTTTAATTAAATGAGGATAACGACAAAAGCGGGAGAAGTTAACACAAAATTCTAACCCAGTTTGCCAATTGGATGAAAATGGCAACAAAAATGAAACCTCAGGGCCCAGATACAAAAAAGTTTCATTTTTGGACTGAAGTGGCAAAAGTGGCCTGAACTTTGGGACCATTTTGGCATTTTACTCATTGGTTTTTTTAACTATCATGTTTTGGTCATCAGATCACCTGATTTACAGATTCCCCTAGTGTCTGTGGGCCGGGTTACTAAAATTAAGTTAATGAATATTATTAGGAAAAAAATTACACTCTATAATTGTTTTCTACGCGTTTTCATCTTTTTAAAACTACTTATCGATTTCCGTTCCTTTCTAGTAAACAGATGCAACAATCTCTTATATAATCACCACCAACTTATCCAGCTTCATCTTTTGAAAACTACTTGTTAAAAAACTACTTATCCAGCTTCACAAGCTTTATTGAAGAAAAACATCTCTCCACATTTGTAAAACCAAAGATAATTTCCTTGTTTCCACCATTGGATATACTAATCAAGATGACAAATCTTTCATCTTCTCACATCATCAATGTAGTAGTGAAAACTGAAAAGGACACATAATGCTTTTATTCTCATTGATTTAAATCATTTGGATGCATCTAGGTCATTCTTAGTTTCTTACTAACTTTGATGTATCTGATTCATGAAAATTATCACACGTATTCAAAATCGGTAGACATAAACAGTTCAGATGTTGCCACATTAAAACGATCGACAACTCTTGATTTGCATATCAACAACCGTGTTGACATAGTTAAAACACATAATAATGACGACGGGTGATATTAACCATTTGTCTCCGGTTTTTTGGGTTAGCTTAATTGTTGTCCATGTTAGCCATTTCAATATCATGATTTCCACAAAAAAGAAAAGATTTGTTTCAAAAGGGAAGCAAACCCATCAACGCTAAACTTTCTCAGTTGTCGTTTGGTTAATTTGACCATCAAAACTGTATTCAAGGTATCTTGGTATTTTTCTTTTGGACTTACGGATATTCCATGTCAGGGCTAAAAGGACTGTCCAGTGTCCACTTACACCTCCTGAAAGGAATATTTTTCTGCTAATATTAACTTAAAAAAAAGACAAGAACAATCTTAATCATAAATTAAAGGAAACATAAAATGTTAACGTAGATTTTACGACAGATGTAGCATATATGTTTCTTAGTGTTTACTTCTTTCACCTACCTCAATGTTATGTTACCATGGAATCTGTTCATAGCCAGTGCAGTTTGTTTCAGATGGTAGGCAGTAGGCACTGTCTAGCATGGAAGTAAATATCAGACTTATAAATGTCGGTTCAGTTTTAGAAAATATCTTTAAGATTAGTTGCTGAACGATTGGAAGACATTTCTCTGTTAGATGTCTTTTGCTTAACATCCTTTACTTCTATAACCATAATGCTGAAATAGTGAAATATCATAACATATTTCAGGGAAAAAGGTGCTAGTATGGTGGCTACACTCGGGAATAATGCTGAATTTGCAGAAGTTGATATAAACGATGCTAAATCACTGGAATCCGCTTTGACTGGTGTGTTAATTCTTTAAAAATATATGAAAAAGTCCTTTATCTATATACTTTTTTCTTTTTTTATTTAGCACAAATAGCCAAGTCTAATATCATTTACACATTCTACTTCTGCAGATGTCGATCTTGTGGTACACGCTGCAGGGCCATTTCAACAAACAGAAAATTGCACAGTTCTTGAAGCTGCCATACGGGCCAAGGTGAGAACAAGGTAAATCTAATTCCATGATTTCTTGAACTTATAGCAATCTGTCGTTTTTAAAATACTTTCAGCACATCATTTCCATACAATGTAATTTAACTTGACTTATCTTCATCCATTGTTAGACCGCATATCTGGATGTGTGTGATGATACAAGTTACGCATTGCGTGCAAAATCATTTATGAACGAAGCATTGGCCGCAAAAGTTCCCGCAATAACTACCGGTGGAATCTATCCAGGCGTGAGCAATTGTACAAACCTTCTTTCAAAAGACTACATGTGATTGAATAACTAATTAATAATAAGTTTTCATAAAACTTAATTAATTCACATTATCGTTTATCTTCGTATCCTGACAGTGATGGCCGCAGAGCTGGTACGTGTTGCAAAAAGCGAAAATAAGGGCGAGCCTGAACGACTGAGGTATTAACCTGCTCAATAATTTTTATGAGTAAAATGCCATATTCGTCCCTGAGGTTTGGCCAGTTTTGCGACTTTCGTCTAAAGGTTTGTTTTTCCGCATCTGGATCCAAAAGGTTTGAAATCTTGCCATTTTCATCTGGCTCGTTAACTCCATCCATTTTTCTCCGTTAAGTCGGGAGTATTTTTGTCTTTTTGTTAACTTAAAGGGCAATTTGGTCTTTTTCACTTGATGTACAAACATTTAAAATACCCCTGACCGAATCCATTAGTCTGAATTGCCCTTTAAGTTAACAAAAAAGACGGAAATACCCCTGACTTAATGGATAAAATTGGATAGAGTTAACGAGCCTGATGAAAATGGAAAGATTTCAAACCTTTTGGATCCAGATGCAGAAAACAAACCTTTGGACAAAAGTCCCAAAAGTGGCACCTCAGGGACGAAAATGGCATTTTACTCAAATTTTATACCATGTGTTCCTCGGTAATGAAAATATTATGTTTTTAATTTACACACATGATCTGATTATATGCTTATCTCAGATTCTACTACTACACAGCAGGAACCGGTGGTGCAGGCCCGACAATATTAGCCACTAGTTTTCTACTTCTTGGAGAGGAGGTTACTGCATATAACAAAGGTCTGTAACTGTTTATGCTTCTGGTATAACGTTATTTATGTTTCATGATCATGATGCTAACAAGTAAGCAACTATTTAACAGGAGAGAAAATCAAATTAAGACCGTATAGCGGAATGCTCAACATTGACTTTGGGAAAGGAATTGGGAAAAAAGACGTGTATCTATTGTAAGTTCTATGTTTCAACCTTCATATCTTTCGGATAAACCACGATTCATATAATCATATGGATGTGAAATCTTTCTATTTTGAGTAAAATGCCATTTTCGTCCCTGATGTTTGGCCAGTTTTGCGACTTTCGTCCAAAGGGTTTGTTTTTCCGCATCTGGATTCAAAAAGTTTGAAATCTTGCCATTTTCATCCAGCTCGTCAACTCCATCCATTTTTCTCCCTTAAGTCAGGGTTATTTTTGTCTTTTTTGTTAACTTAAAGGGCAATTCGGTCTTTTTCACTTTAGGAACAAGCATTTAGCATAATTTACAAGTATTCAAAATAGCCTTACTACATAAAAAGATGAAAATACCCCCGACTTAACGGAGAAAAAATGGATGGAGTTAACGAGCCGAATGAAAATGGCAAGACTTCAAACCTTTTGGATCCGGATTCGGAAAAACAAACCTTTCGACGGAAGTCTCAAAACTGGCCAAACCTCAGGGATGAAAATGACATTTTACACTTATATTTTATACGCAACGTTAGGAACTTTTACTGGTAGCTTATGCATGAAACCTTCTATGCTTCCAGGAACTTGCCAGAAGTGACAAGTGCACATGAGGTCCTTGGAGTTCCAACCGTTAGTGCTCGATTTGGAACTGCGCCGTTTTTCTGGAATTGGGCCATGGATGCAATGACTCGTTTCCTTCCTTCTGTAAGATATACATGTGAAGATCGCGATACATTTTTCTACATTAACATTAGAGGTGGAAAAATGAGCTGGTTAGAATGTTGGATAATGGGCCAAATCGGTTTTGGGTCAATACATGCAACCTCTTGTATGGGTCCAAATTGGTTGGGTTGGGTTGATCTGAAACACTTTTGTACAAAATTTGTTTTGATTTGAAACTCTTTTTGTACATGCAACCTCTTGTATGGGTCCCAATGGGTTGGGTTGGATTTAGTCCCTAACTTTGACATGCTAAAACCTTTAAATTTGTTGGCTGCGGACTAAACGCGGTACAAAGTGCAAACCACAGGGACCATCCGTGTGTACTTTTGGAAAGCTAGGGACCAAATCCAAAATATTGGTAAACCACAGGGACCATCTGTGTACTTTACTCTTAAGTTTATCATTTGAAAGGATCCCGAATCAACCCATTCACAATTAGGTCCGTAAATGGGCCAAAATAGGCACCTCCAATTAGTTTCAGTTTATTGCTTTATTTGCAAATTATGTTTCAGTTTGTTAAATATCACTTGTATTTTGTTCTCTATCTCATATAGTTAATGCTGATGACCCGTGATTACTAGTCTTATAGAATTCAACAAGGGTCCCACATTCATCATACATGTTTGGTTCCAATGTTTTAGGAAGTCCTAAGAGACAGAAGCAAAGTACAAGAGATGGTTCGGTTGTTTGATCCAGTAGTTCGCGTCATTGATGGCTATGCTGGAGAGCGTGTCTCATTAAGAGTAACTAGTTCAAAAATCTTTCTTTTTATACAAAAATAATAATAATAACAATCTCCACTTATAAGACTTTGATAGCCATGGTTTAGTTTCGGTAACTTTATATATATTTTTTTCTCTTTGGGTCAGGTTGATTTGGAGTGTTCAGGAGGACGACAAACAATCGGTGTTTTCAGTCATAGAAGACTATCTATGTAAGTCATATTTCCCTCGACTTCTTGTTGAAAAACCTAAATGGGTCGATTCGGGTTAGATTTTATCTTATATATGGGTAAATACAAAAAAGTAGTGGGTTAAAAGTTGCTAAAGCAATTATTCAAAATGCGTAAAACCTTCTAGATTGTTTTATCAAAAGAAACTTGCATTATTTGTTCAAAAACTATAGGTTTTGTAACTAGATTCAACACAATAATAACTGTGTTGAATCTTGTTACAAAACCTATAGTTTTAGAACAAATAATGAAAGTTACACACATGGTCCTTGTGGTTTACCAAAATTTTGGATTTGGTCCCTAGCTTTCCAAAAGTACACAGATGATCCCTGTGGTTTGCACTTTGTAACGCAATTAGTCCCCAACGTTGCCGAAAGTCACATGGATGGTCCCTGTGGTTTGCGCTTTGTAACGCATTTAGTCCCTAACCTTGACCTGCTGAAACCTTTAGATTTGTTGGTTGGGGACTAAATGTGTTACGAAGTGCAAACCACAGGGACCATCCGTGTAACTTGCATTATTTGTTCTAAAACTATAGGTTTTGTAACTAGATTCAACACACTAATTATGTACCAAGTGAAAATATATTGCTTTCGGGTCAACCCTGCATTAGGATTTCCCATTTTGACCCAAACCCATTAGCCAACCCATTTGCCGCCTCTAATTCTGAGCATCAATGACATGTGTGCATGAATGGTTTCCAGATCAGTTGGTTATTCGGTAGCTGCATTTGCTCTTGCTGTTCTTGAGGGTAACACACAACCAGGCGTATGGTTTCCAGAACAGGTACGCACCAAAACCACATAAACTAAATGTAACGGAAGGTGATTTATACACCACAAAAAATAATTCATACACTACATATTACATATATACCATCTCATTACAAGAAAAGCAAAACAATGAAAGGGTAAATTTGTAATTTTGACTCTTTCTATAGCCGGAAGGGATTGCCGTTGAAGCTCGGGAACTTCTCCTTGAACGTGCTGCACAAGGAACAATTAATTTCGTAATGCACAAGTATGATTCTTACCTTTCACTTCCCTTCATGTTGCGTATAAATTAAATTCATTATGCGTATATACACATGTAGTGTGGGGTTCAATGGGGAACCACAAAAAAGTGAGGAGACGGGAACCATGTAAAAATTTCAGTTTTACATGTAAAAAAATAATTTTTACCTAATCTCTTTCGGAGCTTTTTTATATAAACACATATAGAAGCCATTAAAAAAATTGAAATATTTTTTTTCAAAAACATTAAATAAGTAAATCCTTATTTTACAAAAAAATAATATTTTTCTTTGAACGGTTTCTACATTTGTTTATATGAAAAAGCTCCAAAGAAATGATGTAAAAATATTTTTTTTTCTATGTAAAAATGATTTGTTTTCCTATGCAAAAATGATTTTTTAAGTGTAAAGTACACGTATGGCCCCTGTAGTTTACCAAAATTTTGGATTTGGTCCCTAGCTTTCCAAAAGTACACGGATGGTCCCTATCGTTTGCACTTGGTAATACATTTAGTCCCTAACTTGGAGATTTGTTAGTTGGGGACTAAATGTGTTACAAAGTGCAAACCACAGGGACCATCTGTGTACTTTTTGAAAGCTAAAGACCAAATCCAAAATTTTGGTAAACCACATGGACCATCCTTGTACTTTACTCTTTTTTAATGATTTTTACTATCTTGTCCGGTTTTCCACTTTTTGTGGTTCCCCAATGAACTCAACCCTACACATGTATATTATACTATATGCAATACACACGCACACACATATGTATATGAGTTAAGAAGTTGCTTATGCATGCGCACAGGGCTCCATGGATGGTGGAAACAAATCCAAAGTTGGTTGGACTTGGAATATATGTGTAACATATCAATCAATATACTACACACTGTAATGAAGACTGAAGTACTAGTTGCACAGAAAATCGGAAAGCATACTACTATGATATATTGCTATTTGTTCACTACCAATATTCGTTGGCAAAATTACTGCTTTGAAATGTAAAATAAAACCTCTCTTATGTTCCCTTGTCGCGATTTAGAACGCGTGCATATATATCATATACGTTAAAGGATCAACGATACTTTTGTTGATCATTATACACACAAACTTCTTCTCACTAAATCAAACACTCATCTGCCAGAAAAATCTCAACCTTAAAGACATGTAAGAGTTTGGTACTTTCGATTGAACTCAACTTCTTTTTTTTTTTGGGTAAAGGGTTACCCCGGTGATTCTATATATCAACAAAACAATACAAAACAAGTAGTATGGAGCATCCATACTAGTTCAAACATGGGACAACCCCCATGAAAGTACATCAAACCAAAAACCAATAGAAACATGACCAGGATCTAGCCACCAATCATATTGAACAACACAATCAAGTAAATGAAACCAACTATAATACGATTGGTGACCAAAGCCAGTTAACCATGTTTAGTTTAATTTAGACAGCGGAAGCATTAACGTAAAGTTCAAAACATAAGTTTAAAGTCCAACACATAGGTTTAATAAGTTCATAATGTTTTAAATATTAGACACTGGACCTAACCGTCCGTACACCACAACGACTCCTTCCTCGTGCAAGCTCCAAGTGTTTAGCGACCTGTAAGGCATGTAACAACTAGTCAACAACAAAGTTGAGTGAGTTCACGTTTGGTTGTTTGGTTTTAAGTTGTTTCTGAAAAACGTGGTTTGACTTTCGTTGGCTTATTTGCCGTGGGGGTTACCCCGAAGTTGAAAGTATGTTTAACCATTTCCTTTTTCTTTACCCAAACCGTATCCATAATTAGTGGGGGCTTTCCCCGTTCACACCCTGTCTTTTGCGGAAGCGTATGATGTGTGACTAGCTTGTTATCATTGCATTCAATCGTAATAAACAACTACATGATCAAAACGATGTTCATCCATTCATGAAAATTTGAGTATTACAAACACTTAGTTATTTAAGTTTTCAAAACACGACCTTTGACAAGGTTACAATTCAACAAAAGTGGATGACATCTAAACTTGTAGTCTACTTCTAGTTATGACACTTGCGCCCAAGATCCATCCTGTCACCTGAAATACATGTAATTTTGGAAAACATCAACATAAAGTTGAGTGAGTTCATGCTCCCCCTTTTCTTTAACTGTTTTCAGTTTTTATAACTCTCGGGGGTGAAATACATGTTACAAATATTATAATTTTTACAAAGGGTAAAAATACGAGAAGCACTCGTGGTGAGTGCAATATGATGAGCTTTAAGAAAAGCCTAGAAAATACTAGATCATGTGAGCATAGACTAATTACAGAAATGCCATTAATACTTAATTAGGGACGAGGGTTAGATCTAACGGGTACGGCCGAGCCCCACTCAGGGTCCTTATGTGACCACTTGAGTGCTTCGGTGTCCCAGTCGAGGTTAATCGACACAGTCGAGGTTAATCGACACAGTCGAGGTTAATCGACACAGTCGAGGGTAATCGACACAGTCAAGGAAAATTGACGCAGTCGAGGTTAATCGACACGGTCGAGGGAAAATCGACACAGTGAAAGGAGAAAATACTAAAGCTCCCTATGTCCTCACATGCCTTAATGTCCTTGCACAAACTGTCACACCCTGTCTTTTGCGGAAGCGTATGATGTGTGACTAGCTTGTTATCATTGCATTCAATCGTAATAAACAACTACATGATCAAAACGATGTTCATCCATTCATGAAAATTTGAGTATTACAAACACTCATTTAGTACGTGGTGTACACAAGAAAACGTGATTTATAAAATGAATACTTGATTTGTAAAGGTTACAAACTATGTTTGGTCATGACTCATCAACCAGACATGGGTTTCTGTCTTCTTAGGAATCAAGAATACAAAGGTACGAGCCTATAGAACAGATCCTGTTCTCTTTTTTGTCATTTCAGTTTTCCATTTTTGTATTGTAACTCACATTCACGCTGTAAAATATTACAGTTTTTCTACATTATTTAACCAACCCTTGCAAACAAGCGGGTTAAGCCGGCTGGATTGACTTAAGTAACGGGTCAGAGGGGTTTGGGTCAAAAGTATTGTTTAAAAAAGTATCAATTTGGCTCCTGTTAAAACGTGTTCTAACCAAAATGCGCTCAAGTTGAAGCAGGTTTAGAAAGAAAAAAAAAGTATCAAAACGGGTTCTCCACCCATTATATTGTTTTCATGGCGGCTAGTGGTGGCGGTGGCGCTTGTGGTGAGATGGGGTCGGTGGTGGCACCCGATATGGCAGAAGTTGATGTTTCTCAACTTCAAATTCATAAACAAAATTATTCCTTTTAGTGCCTGTTATTCATTCACAACTCATGCTAGTTTAAGGTGTCACTTATATATTAAGGAACTCGAGTAGGCATTTATTAAAACTATATTATAAGCTTAAAATCAAAGCAGAAAAAGAAAATGAAGAGAAATTAAATAATTAAGGTATTAAACATATAAGATAAGGATATCAACCAACTTCATTTGATTTTAAGGTCATCTAGCTATTGAAACTACCTTGTCTATATCAAATATGATTTAAATAAAAAGATGTATATGATTGTGAAAGTAACATTCTAAATTTAACATAGAATTATTTGAGTAAAGTAAAATTTCAGTCATTGGGGTTTACACCCAATCACATGTTCAGTTCTCATTTGAAAAGAACGAACACTTTGGTCCATGTGGTTGTCGATTGCTCGCAATCAAGTCGCACCCACTGGCAGCCGTTAGTTGACCGTCAAATAACTTAACGGTAGGGAGGGCAGAATGGTCATTTCCCTTAAATCTGAAACTTGACCAACCTTTTAATCCCTTAACTTACATGATAAGCCACAATCCAATCTTTCCTCCCCAAAACCCTTTCTCGCTCAACATCTCCACCGGCGACACCTCCTAACGACAACACACAACTCCGATCATCATCAAGATGAGACAATACGCTACTGTTCTAATCACATTCCACGTTATTGGTACAACATTGTCTTAATTTTGTATTTGAAATTTCATTTCGTGATTAGATTCGTGTATTGTTGTATAGTAGCTGAAATGTGGTTTGTTTTTCTTGGATTTCTAGTGGGAATCAGGGTCCAGGTCACAAGGCGGAACATTAGGATCTAAAACCGGGATTCTGATGAGGACCGGTAGGGGGTTTCGGGTTGATTTCTTTTTTGCCCATCGCCTATGAAGGCTTGAGGCTCATTTCCTGTACATATATGATGCACAATTAATAGCTTAACTATGACTGTTGTTTTTGGTTTGTTTGGTCTGGTCATTTTTGGGTTTTAGTCGTCGATGATCAGTGTTAGTTACAACAGTTTAACTGGGTTACTTGGGTTGGTCAAGTTTTGGGTTTTAGTCGTTGATGATCAGGGGTAACCCATGTGGTTTATATGTATGAATGTTGTATGACTTATGATATTTATGAATGATGATGAATGACAGATTTGAGAATGATGTTTGATCAAGGGTAGTCCCATAGATAACATGTTTGTGCATTTAAGTCAATACATGTATTTGAGCTTGAATTGTAAGTTTTGGTTTGGAAATCTGTTTGTTTAGATAATCTGTTTGTGTTGGATGAACTAGTATTTGACAATTTCTGGTTTTAGTCATTTGAATGAACATGTTTAGTTTCAGATAACCTGGTTGTTTATTTAAATGAATACATGTATTTGAATGAAGTAGTATTTGACATTAGATACATGTATTGGTTTTACTCATTTAAATAGATGTTGAGTTTTGATGTTGAAACATGTTTGACTAAACAAAGGTCTTTCGATGTTCAAACATGAGGCAACAAAACAGAGGTCAAACAAAGGCCAAACAGAGGTCAAAACCATGTTAAGTATGTTGAGTAAACAAAGGTCAAAACAGTTTTGGTGTTCTAGAAGTCAAACCCATTTGAAGTTCTATAAGTAAAAACCATGTGAAGTTCAAAAAGCCATATATGTTTCAAATCTGGTTACTTGTGTTGTGAAGGTGAAACCCAATTCATGTTCTAAAACTCAGATTAATTTAAACTACTAAAGGTCAAACAGGTTGAAGGGCAAAAAGTCAAACCCAGCCCAACTCCAAATAGTTAAATCCAGTTCAAGATATAAATTGCATTCCAGTTCTGGTTACATGTGTTGATCTCTTGTTGTTGTTGTTAACAATTTAAACTTGTAAAGGTCAAACAGTTTGAAGCGCAAAAGGTCAAACCCAACCCAACTCTAAAAAGTCAAAACTAGTTCAAGTTCTAAACTGATTTCCAATTCTGGTTATACGTGTTGATCTCTTGTTGCTGTTCTTGTGTTACTACCTTGATATTGCTGATTAATTAATGGCTAAAGGTGGTTTATTACTAGATTAGGAAAAACTTTTGAACATGGAAGGAAATTATGAAATATACTAGCATAAGGGACTGAAATTGTAAGTAAAGTTATGGTGGTATTTTAGTCTTTTCACTAAATTACAAACGACCAGTTAGTGAGAGGGACTTGATTGCGAGCAATCGACAACCAAATGGACTGGAGTGTTCGTTCTTTTCAAATGAGGACTGAACATGTGATAGTGTGTAAACCCCAGGGACTGTAATTGTACTTTACTCTTTAACATATTTTATTATTTAGTGTTTTTATATCTAAAATTAACATAAACGAAGAGTTGGGTAAATATGTAAATGTCACTTGACTATAAGATGAATGGAGTTAGTGTGGTAGATCAAAATCGCAATAAAATAGAGACCTTGGTATGAAAATTGCAAGACATTTGGATTTTGTAAAATATAGTAATAACCACTAAACCATAGAGACCAAAACCGTAATTCACTCGAAAAAAAAAAGTATCGAAATGAGATCACCCTTGCCCCCATGTTGTTTTCATGGAGGCTAGTGGCGGCGACAACAAGAGCAGAGGTGGCGCCATCAGTGGTGTGGATGATGTTGGTGGTGGCACGCGATAGATGCCGGCTAATTGGGACCCATTCTAACTCATTTTGACATCTTGTATAATTTAAGTAACCCAAACGAAATTATTTGACAAATAAATATTAGCCAAACCAATCTATTTCTTAAGAGTAAATTGTCATTTTAGTCCCTGAGGTTTGGTCTAAATTTCCATTTTAGTCCAAATATTTTTTTTTCTCCTCTGGGTCCCTGACTTTTCCATTTTCTTGCCATTTTGATCACATTGCCTAACTCAGTCTAAAAATATGGTTATGACCAGGGGTATTTTTGGCATAACTATTGTGTAGTGATAACCAGGGGTAGTTTACAACATAATTTATAAATCTCATAATAATTTAATGCCAAAAATACCCCTGATTATAACCTGGTTTTTAGACTAAGTTAGGCAATGTGATCAAAATGGCAAGAAAAATGAAAAGTCAGAGACCCAGAGGAGAAAAAAATTATTTGGACTAAAATGGCAATTTAGACAAAAACTCAAGGACTAAAACGACAATTTACTCATTTCTTAAAGATTGGTATAATTAGCTGGTCTATATAAACCTGATATGGCAGATGTTGATGCTTCTCCTAGAGTAATGACCTCTTTGACTATGACCAGTCAAAATGCTTTGTGTTTGAACTTTCCATTGACCTCACATAGCAACTAGCAAGTAGCCCACAAAGGTCTTATTAAAGTGTTAGGCAAAAGTCTCCTCATATTAGACTAACCGGTATGGTGAGCCTCATCCTCAAGGGGATGGCCGCCACGTCACCGCCACGTAAGCAGGGGTGTAACACCTCGTAAAAATCATGCCCAATAAAAATTAAGACACGTGTCACGTAAGGCAAACACGTCATAAACTCGAATCAAGTTAAAGATGTATGGCAGGATTTAAAAGTGTCGACATGTTAATTAATACCTCTGAGCGACCTCGTTATAAATCCCAAGACCCTAATTTATAAACATCTGATGTATTCAAGTCTGATTACTTTGATAATGTATAATTCAAATTGCACAAGAATTGGATCCTATGAGTGGTTACGACAAATATTACATACAAGACCCTTTCAAAAGAATCCAAGACAACATAAGTGCATGGCAAGGCTCTCATGGCTTTTCAGAACTGACCAAGTGGCCCCATTCTGATGTTAAAGACCTTGGATTCGTATTAGCAAAGTTGCATGGGCAAAGCCTAAAAGTTTACAAATTTTTGTTTTCTGATGAAGGCTTACGGACCGCAAAGGATCCACCTTACGGTCCGTAAGGTGGCAGAGCTGGGCGATAAATTCTGTAGGACGGATACGGACCGCAAAGCCAAAGGCTTACGGTCCGTAAGACCTGTAACTAGGTGAATTTTTGGACATTTTCCTGTTATAACAAGTTACACCGCCTTATATGAGTGGTTTTCGAAAATCAGGGGTCTTGCAACTGGTTTTTGGCATCATAGGGACACCTGGGAAGATCCCATGGCAATGGTAGAGTTATTTGGCATCATCCTAAGGATTTGAGTGCACTATATAAGAAGAACAAAGTTGCAACATTTTGTCATTCATTTGCAACTCACTTCAAACTCATTTCTGGAGCTTCCTTGGCCAGCAACCAAGTTTTCTTAGGCTTCCTAATCGAGCATAGGACCCTTGTAAGTGTCCTTAACATTCCTTAATTTAGTTTTGCTTAGTTAATTAGCTTAAAGTCAAACCGCCGTAATTAGAGTTTGACTTCGAGATTAATCAATAATTGTCCAGTCAAATCTCGAATTGAAAGTACCTATGAGTTGGTAATTATGTGGGCAATAAACCGTTAAAAGGTCACCCTCTGATTCCCACTCTAACTAGGTCAATTGTCGGGTCAAAGTGAATCTTAAAAAGTCAACAGAAAGCTTATTTTCAAATTAATGCATAATTAGCAATGTAGGAGCCATGCAACATGTTTTGTCATTAATATAACTTGGTAATTAATGTAAGAACTTGTCTAAACATGTTCAACCCGTCAATTTTCAGTTTAGGCTTGGTTCGGAACCGAAAGTCGCATAATTTGACTTTTGCTTTGACTTTCAGTTCTGACCCAATGTAGCATGTTTTAGAAATTCCTTAGAGCTTTATTTGGACCAGGTTACATGTTAGTATAACCCTCTGTGATTATACAACTTGGTTCATTAGTTATCCGATTCATATGCATGTTTCCGTTAAATGCTTAAATGTTGACTATTATGCCCATATGACCTTAAAACGTAATTTTTGAGAAAGTAAAAGAGTAGAAACCTTCATTACTGATTTATAGACTTGTCCCTAAAAATTTTACATCAGTTTGAGGTCTAGATTAGGAGTTATGCTCATTAGCGTAATTAGAAAGCTTTTTATTAAATAAACGGCGTAATTAGCATATGGCCTATCTAAACCTAATTTTTAATACCAAACTTTTTACCTACTGATATAAAATAATATTTTGGGATTTTTGAAGATTTTTATTTAATTTTAGGCTGAGCATAACATAGAGTTCTAAGCTTGATTCGGTAATTGCCGGTTTTGCCCTTTTGGCCTACAAAATGAGTTTTACAAATCTTTTTGACACCAAACCTTTTTCTACTGATCTAATATGATAAATAAATTATTTTTATCCTTCTGGAATAATAAAAATATCAGCTTTTCATATAAAACCCAGAAATCGCTTAAAATCGCCTTTTTACGCGTTTTAAACGCATAGTATGTACTAAAACCATTTTGAATATATAAGATTTGATACCTATTGATATTTTAAGTAAATTATTATACTTTAGCAGTAAGCAAAAGTTTTAAACTCAGATTTCCAGATTTGACCTTTAAACCTTAGGTGAAATTACCAAAATGCCCTTTCGGTGCATAGTTTGGTTATAAAGGGTAAATCTCACATATATGTAATACCCTACTGATATAACTTATTAAATTAAGTATATTTACTGATTATATTAGACCTATAACTCAGATTAATAATTAAACTCTTTTATAACCTTTTAAATGACCAAAATACCCCTACGGGGCATAATTTGAGTTTAAATCCATTTTGGGCATAATAGAAGATATCTTACTGATGTCACAACATATTTAAGGCATATTAACTTAGGAAACCTGTTCATGAATCATTTTGGTTACCCGTTACGCATTATTCGCGTTCGGTACGGTTTATGTAACTAGTTTGCATAAATTAGCCGAAACGGGTCAAACCTTATCATCTTTGTCTCAAAATCCAGAATGTGTTTAGTTTACCCATATTACACAAGTATCCAAACTTTTCGGGTCTAAATCACATTCTATTCCGGTCTTCGCTTAATCGTGCGTTTGAACTGTATCTTCTTTTAAAACTAACCGGTCTAAGTTTAGGCTTAATTAAAGACACGTTAGGAATCTAATAGGTTATTAAAAACCTTTGTTCCAGAATAGGAGACCCGGTAAAAGCTACGTGCACTTGCTGTTTGTGATTAATACTTGCAAAGGTAAATACTTTTAACTTATTTTCCCTTATACGGGCTTGGGGTACGGTATATAAAATACCGCTTGGTCGGGCATTAAATTTTTAATCGTATGAATGTTACTTTATTGAGATGACCCGTTTAAATTGTTGTGTTTGCTTAAAGCCTTTGGGGGGTTAATGACCATGTCCCGGATATCCTTGGCATCATTCATGAAATGGCCACGACCTTAGCACGGGGTGTAGGCGTACACCCGCCAGTGCATATATAAATAATAAGGTATAACCGCCGGTTACGAGAATAACTCGCCGCGGGACTATACCATGTGGTGTGTCTATTAATCTTTAACCCGGTATTCAACCCGGGCTACTGAACGTATAACGAACATGTAATTCTTTTACAAGTTTATATATAAAGAATTATCCCAAGTTATAAAATATTTTTGTGCCTTGTGCATTCAAATCAATTTTCTAAACCCTTTTCAAAATGAGTCAGTTAATTGTATTTACCAGTGTAAACTGACGTATTTTCCCAAAAAGGTTAAGTGCAGGTACTAAGTGTAATAGGCTGGCCTCTCCTTAGCATCATTAAGAGTCTCACAAGCTTGGATGCATTTAAGTCTGATGAACTATGTTTTCCTTTTTATTTAATCCGCCTGTGAATCTGTTTCAACCATTTTGTGATACTTAATATTACAATTTATTCGGTTGAAATAAATCTATCTTTTGCTTCCGCTGTGCATTTAAAATTGTGTTGTTTGACTATGATGATATCAACTATGTCACGATACTCCCCACCGGGCCCACCGGTAATACGTGGAAATATCGGGGTGTGACAGGTTGGTATCAGAGCCAACACTGAGTGAATTAAACACTAGCCTTTTGTGTTTAATCTCAGTTACACAGTTGCACATTCCTCAATTTTCGAGTCTAGACAAAGAACTTAGGACAAATCCCGATTTGTTTTATTTGGTCTTTTATATATATCTCCTTGTTATTATCCTTGTTTATGTTGACAGGTTCAATCATGCCACCAAGGTCCATAAGGGGAAGAGGAAAGGCACCAATCACAGGCCACGACCATGAGGCCGGGCCCTCACACAGATGAACCTCACCAGCCTCAATGAGTATGAGTCCTCAGGAGCATTGGAGGACGTATATAGAGCCAGCGAGGCGATCCGTCTCGCTAAGTTCGTCACCATCCTATCACCATTCCTACGGGCCTCATTCTGAAAATGAGCCCCATAACCCGCAAGCATCTTTCATCCCCCTCCAGAGATCCAGCCCTCACTATTCATTCGATGACCCGACACCTGTCTTCCAAAGCCGATTCAACCCGGCAAACTACATTGAAGAACCAGTGGGTTTTAACCCACTAGGACCTGAAGACCACTTCTCGGGCGACCATGCGATGGACATGGACGAAGACACGGATCCCGCCGAGCCTCCAACCGGGACCCCTAACCACCCCATCGAAATTTCTGATGGGTCACCTTTTGTTGGATCACCTTATAATGGTCCCGAAAGCTATGAGGAGAGGTTCAGACAGATCGACTTGGTGTTCACCCCCAGTTACCACAACTCTCCGCAGCAGCAGCAGCCACAGCAGGATCCCTCCGAGGATTCCCGTTTTGTAGCGGTCACTCCGCCACCACCGCCAGCTCAACAACAGCCTCCGGAGCCACCGAGGCGAAGAAGATCAAACACACGAATGTCCGTGCGAGGAAGAGTGCGTATCAGCACCCCTCAACCTTCAAGTGGCAGCCGCTACCCGCCACTCCATGAAGACCCGCAGATGGGTGGGCCTTCAAACCCCGTCTCGGAAGTAAACTCTGCGCCTGTCGCGCCACCACCGTTGGGCTTTGGCGACCCAATTCCTACATACGCCGGTTCAGCGGCGTACAACCCATTTGAGCAGCCGGCCCACACCAACTACAACTACGTCGATGCCGACCCTTACCTAGTACCAGCGGCAAACTACAATGCCCTTCATCCGGAAGGATCCTTTGGGATCCCATATCAAGCTGGATACCCACACTATGGGTACCCACCTTATGGGTATCAACAACCGCCACCTCCTCAACCTCCGCTATATCAGCAACCCCCGCAGCCGCCAGTGATATCGCCGCCGCGGCATCAAGAGATTCTTCAAAGGTTGAATCAAGTGCAGCAGGAGGTTCGGGAAGGTCGTAGACAGAACCAAGGAATCTTCAAGGGTATGGCGAACTTAATCAAGGGAAAAAGCAAGAAGGATCATTAAATCCTTTATTTGTTTGTTTGTTCTTAGTGTTGTAATCATGTCCCTACGTGGACATTTGTTTCTGTATTATGCCCCTGCGTGGGCATGTCTTTTTGTATTCTGCCCCTGCGTGGGCATGTCTTCTGTTAACCCCTGCGTGGGTATGTTATTTCTGTTTAAGCCCCTACGCGGGCATGTTATTTCAGTAGAAGTCCCGTTTAGGGCAAATCTGTACTTGTTTAAATTTTTGCAGTGAAATGATTTAATTTAAATTTTCATTTTTGCTAAATTATATACATAAATATAATATGTGAAATAAATGAAAAAATAACATTCCTTTATATAAGATCTATCATTATAATAAAATGACAAAATCTAAAAAAGGACAAGACCTAGCCATGTGTCATCTTAAGACAGGGCCAAAATGGTAGTTCCATAATTAGATTCAGATCCTTATTAACACCTCAATTTAGGATTGTTCTGCGTTAAATATTAAAAAGAATCTTAAAGGTAAAACCTAGTCTATATGTAGTTGCAGACATGACCAAGATGGTAAAACCTATCCAAAAGGTTCCAATCCTTGTTAACATCTGAAAACATGTTAACACTCTTGACAAAAGTGATTCGATAAAATCGCCTAAGTCATCCTTATATTGGATTCTCCCAAATACTTTTAATTAATTAAAACATCCATTAGGGAAATAACGCCTACGGGCTATACTCATTGTCATATAAGACAAAAGACAGTCGTGGTCTTCGACCCCCTGTTAAGAAGAGGTAATGAATTAGAAATTAAAACCTCAATACCTTGATCCTATAAGATCATGAATAAAATTTTAAAACCGTCCACGTGACTAGGCCTTTTTGCCATTAATATATTTTAAATTCTAACTAAGGATTTTTATAATATCCTGAATATATATATGTTTAACAAATTAATCGAAATGGTTCTTAAATACCATGATTAATAAATCTTCTAGAATAATAAAACTGTTATAAACCTCTGAATGAATTAAATCATTTATCTTATGTAGCAATCAAGCTACATGCATGGGTCAGACGAGGTCAACAGTCACCCCAGAGAGAATCATGACACCTCAAGGGTCAACGTAGCAGGAGCAGAATTACAAGCATTAATAGATAATGCTGTTACGCGAGCTTTGGACAGGCAGTTCAATGAATCCAGTGGTACGCATGTCAGGACCCAATCTGTGCCACACTCTAAACCACCCGCAAGGACTCATACTGCTCACAAGAGTGATTCTCATCACTCATCGAACCAGAGGAGTGTTCCATCTAAGAGAGTTGTGCTAAACCAAGAACCACGTGCTAAAGGTTGCACCTATAAGTACTTTGTTTCCTGCAAACTCAGGGATTTTACTGGGGAGAAAGGAGCAGTTGACTGCATGTCATGGTTAGATGAGATGGACACTGTGGTAGATATCAGTGGTTGTGCTAATAAGGATGTGGTAAAGTTTCTATCTCAGTCGTTCAAAGGTGAGGCACTAGCCTGGTGGAGGTCTTTGATCCAAGCCACAGGGAAAATCCCATTGTACAAACTGTCTTGGGAGCAGTTTGTGACATTGATTAAGGAGAATTACTGCCCTCAGCATGAGGTTGAAAAGATTGAAGCTGATTTCTTGTCATTGGTTATGAAAAACCTAGATTGTCAAGCCTACCTTACGAGCTTCAACACTATGTCAAGACTGGTTCCGTATCTGGTAACTCCGGAACCCAAGAGGATAGCTCGTTTCATTGGGGGTTTGGCCCCAGAAATCAAGGCCAGTGTGAAGGCCTCTAGACCAACTACTTTTCGGTCTGCAGCTGATATATCATTGTCCCTTACTTTGGACGCAGTCAGGCAGAGATCGCTGAGAAACACCGATGCTGAGAAGAGAAAGCGTGAGGATGACAACTCACGACGGTCAGACAAGAAGCATAAGGGAAACAATGACCACAAAAAGAGTTCTGGAACTAAAAAGGATGGTCATCAGTCGGGCGATAAGCCCAAGTGTAAAATCTGTAAGAAGCACCACTTCGGGAGGTGCAGATTCGAGTCGAAATCCCAATCGCAGCCAAGGCCTTGTGGGATTTGTAAATCTTCTGAGCACAAGACCTTAGACTGTAAGAAAATCAAGGATGCTACGTGCTATAACTGCAATGAAAAAGGGCATATCAAGTCCAACTGCCCAAAGTTTGCTAAGAAAGCTGAGGAAGGGAAAAAGACCAATGCTAGGGTCTTCAAGATGAACGCACAGGAGGCGATCCAGAATGATAATGTGATAACAAGTACTTTCCTTATTAATGATGTTTATGCTAGGGTGTTATTTGATTCGGGAGCAGATAAGTCATTTGTTGATGATAAGTTTTGTAAGTTGTTAAACCTACCTGTTAGAACCCTAAGCATAAAATATGAGGTTGAATTAGCCGATGGCACCATAGAAACCGCATCAACCGTGTTAGATGGATGTTTCATATCCATTAGGAACCATTCTTTTCCATTGTCCTTACTTCCTTTGAAATTAGCCGGTTTCGACATAGTAATAGGCATGGATTGGTTATCCCACAACCAAGCTCAGATTGTGTGTGACAAGAAGCAAGTAGTGATCAAGACTCCGTATGGTGAGCCACTTACCATACGGGGAGATACTCAGTATGGGTTACCTAAACAAGTATCTATGCTTAAGGCATCAAGGTGTATGAAGAAGGGATGTGTCATTTAGATGGCACAAGTGACTATTGATGAGCCGAAGCCTAAGATTGAAGACATCCCAGTCATTTCTGAATATCCCGAAGTATTCCCTGAAGAACTACCTGGTTTACCACCAGATAGGCAAGTAGAATTCAGAATTGACATTATTCCAGGAACAGCACCTGTTGCAAGAGCACCTTACAGGTTGGCACCAACAGAGATGAAAGAGTTGAGGACTCAACTATATGATTTGTTGGCGAAGGGTTTCATTCGTCCTAGTTCATCTCCTTGGGGAGCACCAATACTGTTTGTGAAGAAGAAGGATGGATCGATGCGCCTATGCATCGATTATCGCGAGCTTAACAAGGTTACTATCAAGAATAGATATCCATTGCCCAGGATCGACGACCTGTTCGATCAACTGCAAGGGGCGAGTTATTTCTCCAAGATCGATTTGAGGTCAGGCTACCATCAGTTGAAGGTTAGAGATGAAGATGTGCACAAAACTGCATTTAGGACTCGTTATGGTCACTACGAGTTCCTAGTGATGCCTTTTGGGCTCACTAATGCACCAGCAGCATTCATGGACCTCATGAATCGCGTTTGCAAACCCTACTTGGACAAGTTTATCATTGTCTTCATTGATGACATTCTTATTTATTCGAAAAATCAGACCGATCATGAGAAGCATCTTCGTTGTATCCTTTCACTGCTTCAGCAAGAGGAACTCTATGCCAAGTTTTCAAAGTGTGAATTTTGGCTTTGTGAAGTCCAGCTTCTTGGACACATGGTTAGTGAGCGTGGTATCCAGGTGGATCCCGCTAAAGTTGAAGCTGTTATGAATTGGCAAGAGCCAAAGACGCCCACAGAAATTCGTAGCTTTTTGGGTTTGGCAGGCTACTATAGGCGATTTATTGAAAATTTCTCAAGAATTGCAGCACCCCTAACTTCATTAACCCGCAAGAATATCAAGTTTGACTGGGGGCCTAAGCAGCAAGAATCCTTTGACATTCTCAAGCAGAAGTTGAGCAATGCACCTGTGTTGACATTGCCTGAAGGAATCGAAGAGTTTGTGGTTTATTGTGATGCATCGCACACAGGTATGGGATGTGTGCTTATGCAGAAAGGCAAAGTTATTGCCTATGCTTCTCGATAGTTAAAGGTGCACGAGAAGAATTACACCACCCATGACTTAGAATTGGGTGCCGTTGTATTTGCACTAAAACTGTGGAGGCATTACTTGTATGGTACCAAGTGCGTGATCTATTCTGATCACAAGAGCCTTCAACACTTGTTTAATCAGAAGGAGTTAAACATGAGGCAGCGACGTTGGATGGAAACTTTGAATGATTATGATTGTGAGATAAAATACCATCCAGGCAAGGCAAATGTGGTTGCCGATGCCTTAAGTAGAAAGGAAAGGATAAAGCCCATAAGAATCAATGCCAAGAACATTGAATTAAAGAATAGTTTGATTGAAAGATTGTTAGCTGCGCAGAAGGAAGCTGTACTAGAAGCTAACTGTCCCGATGAAAAGCTAGGAGTAACTGAAGAGCAGTTATCCTACGGCAAGGACGGAATTCAAAGGTTAAATGGGCGAATATGGGTTCCAGTTTATGGAGGACTTCGGGATGTTATCCTCCAGGAAGCCCACAGTTCTAAGTACTCCGTTCATCCTGGAGCTGATAAGATGTACCAGGATCTGAAGGCAAATTTTTGGTGGATAGGCTTGAAGTAGTCTATAGCTACCTACGTAGCCAAATGTTTGACCTGCGCGCAAGTTAAAGATGAACACCAAAAGCCGTCAGGTTTGCTACAACAGCCTGAACTTCCCACCTGGAAGTGGGAAATGGTGACAATGGATTTTATCACCAAGTTACCAAAGACAAAGAAAGGGAATGATACTATTTGGGTGATAGTGGATAGACTGACTAAGTCAGCTCACTTCCTACCTATTAAGGAAACACATAGCTCAGATAAATTAGCTCAGATGTACGTGGATGAGATTGTATCTCTCCACGGAGTGCCAGTGTCTATCATTTCTGATAGAGATACAAGGTATACGTCGCACTTCTGGAAGAGCTTTCAGCAATCCCTAGGCACTCGATTGAATTTCAGCACAGCATATCATCCTCAAACAGATGGTCAGAGTGAGTGTACGATTCAAACGCTAGAAGATATGTTAAGAGCTTGTGTCATTGATCTAGGTGGAAGTTGGGATGATCATCTTCCACTGGTTGAATTTTCGTACAATAATAGCTATCACTCAAGTATCCAAGCTGCACCATTTGAAGCTTTCTATGGAAGAAAGTGCAGAACGCCCGTTTGCTGGGCAGAAGTTGGAGATGTCCAACTAACAGGACCTGATATAGTCCTGGAGACGACAGACAAAATTGTTCAGATACGAGATCGTCTCAAAGCTGCCAGGGATAGGCAGAAAAGCTACACAGATTTAAGACGTAAACCTCTAAAGTTCGAGGTTGGTGATAAAGTGTTACTGAAGGTATCACCCTGGAAGGGAGTGATGCGTTTTGGTAAGAAAGGCAAATTAAGCCCAAGATTTATAGGACCATTCGAGATCATCGAATGTGTCGGAACAGTGGCTTATAAGTTAAATTTTCCTGAAGAGCTCAGTGGAATCCATAATGTATTCCACATCTGTAATCTGAAGAAATGTCTAGCTGATGAATCACTAGTCATGTCACATAAAGATGTGCATATTGATGAGAGCTTGAAATTTGTTGAAAAACCTTTGTCGATCGAGGATCGACAGGTTAAGAAGCTTCGAAGGAAGCATGTACCAATTGTAAAGGTTAAATGGGATGCCCGTAGAGGTCCCGAGTACACATGGGAGGTAGAGTCCACAATGAAAGAAAAGTACCCTTATTTATTTCAGTAAATCTTGAGGTCGAGATTTCTTTTAAGGGGGTGAGGATGTAACACCTCATAAAAATCATGCCCAATAAAAATTAAGACACGTTTCACGTAAGGCAAACACGTCATAAACTCGAATCAAGTTAAAGATGTATGGCAGGATTTAAAAGTGTCGACATGTTAATTAATACCTCTGAGCGACCTCGTTATAAATCCCAAGACCCTAATTTATAAACATCTGATGTATTCAAGTCCGATTACTTTGATAATGTATAATTCAAATTGCACAAGAATTGGATCCTATGAGTGGTTACGACAAATATTACATACAAGACCCTTTCAAAAGAATCCAAGACAACATAAGTGCATGGCAAGGCTCTCATGGCTTTTCAGAACTGACCAAGTGGCCCCATTCTGATGTTAAAGACCTTGGATTCGTATTAGCAAAGTTGCATGGGCAAAGCCTAAAAGTTTACAAATTTTTGGTTTCTGATGAAGGCTTACGGACCGCAAAGGATCCACCTTACGGTCCGTAAGGTGGCAGAGCTGGTCGATAAATTCTGTAGGACGGATACGGACCGCAAAGCCAAAGGCTTACGGTCCGTAAGACCTGTAACTGGGCAAATTTTTGGACAGTTGCCTGTTATAACAAGTTACACCGCCTTATATGAGTGGTTTTCGAAAATCAGGGGTCTTGCAACTGGCTTTGACTTTCAGTTCTGACCAAATGTAGCATGTTTTAGAAATGCCTTAGAGCTTTATTTGGACCAGGTTACATGTTAGTATAACCCTCTGTGATTATACAACTTGGTTCATTAGTTATCCGATTCATATGCATGTTTCCGTTAAATGCTTAAATGTTGACTATTATGCCCATATGACCTTAAAACGTATTTTTTGAGAAAGTAAAAGAGTAGAAACCTTCATTACTGATTTATAGACTTGTCCCTAAAAATTTGACATCAGTTTGAGGTCAAGATTAGGAGTTATGCTCATTAGCGTAATTAGAAAGCTTTTTATTAAATAAACGGCGTAATTAGCATATGGCCTATCTAAACCCAATTTTTAATACCAAACTTTTTACCTACTAATATAAAATCATATTTTGGGATTTTTGAAGATTTTTGTTTAATTTTAGGCTGAGCATAACATAGAGTTCTAAGCTTGATTCGGTAATTGCCGGTTTTGCCCTTTTGGCCTACAAAATGAGTTTTACAAATCTTTTTGACACCAAACCTTTTTCTACTGATCTAATATGATAAATAAATTATTTTTAGCCTTCTGGTATAATAAAAATATCAGCTTTTCATATAAAACCCGGAAATCGCTTAAAATCGCCTTTTTACGCGTTTTAAACGCATAGTATGTAGTAAAACCATTTTGAATATATAAGATTTGATACCTACTGATATTTTAAGTAAATTATTATACTTTAGCAATAAGCAAAAGTTTTAAACTCAGATTTCCAGATTTGACCTTTAAACCTTAGGTGAAATTACCAAAATGCCCTTTCGGTGCATAGTTTGGTTATAAAGGGTAAATCTCACATATATGTAATACCCTAGTGATATAACTTATTAAATTAAGTATATTTACTGATTATATCAGACCTGTAACTCAGATTAATAATTATACTCTTTTATAACCTTTTAAATGACCAAAATACCCCTACGGGGCATAATTTGAGTTTAAATCCATTTTGGGCATAATAGAAGATATCTTACTGATGTCACAACATATTTAAGGCATATTAACTTAGGAAACCTGTTCATGAATCATTTTGGTTACCCGTTACGCATTATTCGCGTTCGGTACGATTTATGTAACTAGTTTGCATAAATTAGCCGAAACGGGTCAAACCTTATCATCTTTGTCTCAAAATCCAGAATGTGTTTAGTTTACCCATATTACACAAGTATCCAAACTTGTCGGGTCTAAATCACATTCTATTCCGGTCTTCGCTTAATCGTGCGTTTGAACCGTATCTTCTTTTAAAACTAACCGGTCTAAGTTTAGGCTTAATTAAAGACCCGTTAGGAATCTAATAGGTTATTAAAAACCTTTGTTCCAGAATAGGAGACCCGGTAAAAGCTACGTGCACTTGCTGTTTGTGATTAATACTTGCAAAGGTAAATACTTTTAACTTATTTTCCCTTATACGGGCTTGGGGTACGGTATATAAAATACCGCTTTGTCGGGCATTAAATTTTTAATCGTATGCAGGTTACTTTATTGAGATGACCCGTTTAAAATTGTTGTGTTTGCTTAAAGCCTTTGGGGGGTTAATGACCATGTCCCGGATATCCTTGGCATCATTCATGAAATGGCCACGACCTTAGCACGGGGTGTAGGCGTACACCCGCCAGTGCATATATAAATAATAAGGTATAACCACCAGTTACGAGAATAACTAGTCGCGGGACTATACCATGTGGTGTGTCTATCAATCTTTAACCCGGTATTCAACCCGGGCTACTGAACGTATAACGAACATGTAATTCTTTTACAAGTTTATATATAAATATTTATCCCAAGTTATAAAATATTTTTGTACCTTGTGCATTCAAATCAATTTTCTAAACCCTTTTCAAAATGAGTCAGTTAATTATATTTACCAGTGTAAACTGACGTATTTTCCCAAAAAGGTTAAGTGCAGGTACGAAGCGCAATAGGTTGGCCTCTCCTTAGCATCATTAAGAGTCTCACAAGCTTGGATGCATTTAAGTCTGATGAACTATGTTTTCCTTTTTATTTAATCCGCCTGTGGATCTGTTTCAACCATTTTGTGATACTTAATATTACAATTTATTCGGTTGAAATAAATCTATCTTTTGCTTTCGATGTGCATTTAAAATTGTGTTGTTTGACTATGATGATATCAACTACGTCACGATACTCCCCACCGGGCCCACCGGTAATACGTGGAAATATCGGGGTGTGACAAGGGCCCTAAAGGGGATGGACCTAGGGGGTGGGGGATGAACCTCTTTATATATATATATATATATACATATATATATATAGGTGTGTGTGTGGGAGTGAGGGGCGTCTAAACCGGCTGCTGGAGGATGGAGAAGCCGGGCCTGGCCCGGCGCCGGAGTAGGGGGTGGGGGAGACGGGGCGGCGAGCACAAGACGGGCATGGGGACGGCCCCCATACCCACTAGTCTTAATGTTTAGCCTTTTTATTATAACATAAAATTACTTTTTTTTGTTTAAACTTATATAACTTGATGAATTTGTTGATCAGTTCTGTTTAGACATAATGGAAAACATGAAAACATACCTTTGATTGCATCATACAGGCCAGCAGAGAATCCAGATGGAGACGTAGCAACAGTGTTTGACATGATTGTCAGCTTGATCTGGTTCCTCCTTAGGGTGCAATCTAATGATGGTGATGATGAAAACCGATAAAGGGTAATCGGTTGAGGAGAGGAGGTCGATTGATGTTATGAGAGTAATTAGGTTATGTGTCTAACCTTAGAACCTCTACATAAGTCTCCTTATATATGCACCCAAAAGGAAACCCTAATTAGTTAATAAGGGTAATAAGGTCCATCAACAATTACCAACTAATTATTTAATAGGTTGTTATATATTTTGATCTATATAATGTAAATGATTATAATGGCTACTAGATTAAATATAAAATAATATATATTTAATCTTACATTCTCCCACTTAGCTGAGTAATCATTTACTATGAGTATTAGATAAGCCTGATCAGGAGTTAACATTTTAGCCTTAAACAAGAACTATAGCAGAGAAATACAGCCGTTGAATCATTATGCGACTCAGGATCCCCATTAGTCATACTATAGCCTTAATTTAAAACCTAATCGTTATGATCAAAATACGCATATGCCCTTTGTTTGATTTGTAACTTTATTTGTCTATATGCCATTATGCCGGCTTGACATATTCTTAGAGACATACAAAATCAAACTGATGAGGAAATTTAACTAATAGTTAATCATTCATAGTACGATATGCAATTGCGCACGGCCATTAATTAATACCCGTCTATGAGCTCTCTTAATAAGACTTATGGGTAATAGCCCTTTAGTTATAGGATCCTTAAGCATATCATGAATGTATTCGATACAAAGACTTAGTTTCCTCAATTCGTTCATAAACAAATATTAATTGTGTATCGAAACTTAATGCAACACCTCTTGAACTGTTACAGTTCAAGGAGTCATGGTAGCTGACTTTATCACACTAAGTCTTCAAAACATTAATTATATGGAGTTAATAAACTTATGAGTCCACTGATAAATTTCCAACAACATTTAGTAACTATATTATGTCGTTATAAATTAGGTTGTTATTATCAGTTTATTATGACTCCTCCATGAGATACGTTTTGTCTGCTGACATAAGGATATACCCGAAATTACATTTTGTCATCTTTGAATATCACAATTTAGATTAATAAATCAGTTTTAATTCTCACTTCTTCTTCAAATTGTAGCCTCTCGTTTCTTTCAAAGATATTGTAATACTCTATTAAATGCTTCACGTTAATCTAGGCATATCTAGTGTGTTGCAATGTGAGTAATATCTAAACGAGTATAGACTTGAACTTACATAAGGCTTCTAATTAATGAAGCATAAGAAATAATCTCATTTATCCTATTATCCTCTAAAGGAGAGCAGTATTTTGTTACATATGTAAGGACCCATTTAATGTTAAACTTATGGAACGGAACTAATGTCCCATTGGGTCTATCTCGGTATGTTATGATATCTATTACATAAGAGATATCTCTAAGATCTATTATATCAAAGTTTGTGTTAACAATGCTTTGACTTATGTAACATATACCTGTCAAAAGAATATCATCTATATAGACAAGTTTAATTTAGTTGCTCCCACTCATTTTGAGGTAGGTACATTAATCCACTTGATTGTTGATGAAAATAATTACGTTAAGATTTCATCACATTATGATGTTTGCATTAACCCATACATGGATTTTATTGGCTTATAGACAAAATGTTCTTTAACCTTTAGTTTGGAACTTTCAGGTTGTTTTATGAACATGTAAATGTGTCAGCCAATTGTTAGGGAAAATTGTTTTTTAATGTTCATCTAATGTAGCTTTAAACTATTATAAGCTACTAGAACAGTGACGATCCTCAAAGAAATCTTTGATAATTTATCTCTTCCTAAGTATAACCTTTTTGACAATCAATCATGCTTCTTAGTGTCTTAACGTTTATATCAGGATTTGGTTTAGTTATGAACACTCTTAGGTAATTCAATCAAATCCCAAACGTTATACGAACATATAAAATCGGTTTTACTAGAAAACAGTTTTATTCCATTCAGATGATTGATTGACGCTAACGGCTTGATTTTAAGAGATAGGATCATTAAACATTTCCAAAATCCATTTCAACTTCATTAGGGAGGTTATGTAATCATCAAAGTTAGTAGGCTTTTAAACCTAGATGATCCCCTGAGTTGATTATTGGGTTTTAAAAGTTTCAGTTTTATGGATTAGCTCTTGGTTAGGTTGCTATCATTTTCAGGATTCTAAGTTTGTAAGAGTTGGTGCAGTATGGTGTACAAGAGGTGTAATCGGAGTTAAACTCGGAGTGAAATTTAATGACACTCTTCCCCCCACCTCTTGTATTCCTTGCAAGTCATGATAAGGACTTTGACTGCTCCCACTGACCTTAGAAATTTTTAGGAACTCAACATGCTTAGGGTCAATATGTAACGACCAACAAATTCTAATAGAGAAACAAGTTAATGACGTTAGCGTTGTAGTTTCTCTTGTTGAGGAGTATGTTAGTTTAGGTAAGAAATCTAAGTGTGCCCACAATTAAGCAACAATGAAACTTTTGTAAGTGTAGCTTTATATTTTAAGGAGACAAGTTATGATAGAACAATGTCAAGATGGAGCAGTGTCTTGTACAAGAGGTGTAAATTGAAGCAATATAAAGTTTTCACTCCCCACCTCTTGCAACTATTACAAGTTATTATTAAGACACTTAATGCTCCCACTGATCTTTAATATCTCTAGAAAAGCTACAAGAGAAGTTTCAATGAGGTACGTGACGTGGGAACCTATCATATATATGTTAGACTTTATTTGATTTTCTTAATGTCCAGATGTCATAAGAAACTTAGGGACATATTTAATAGAAATCTTATTAAGTATATTTATGAATAGATTTCTTCTAAGATCGTGGGCCATATACGACAAAATTTAGATACAATTTGATGGTCTTTTAAATGATAAATGAATTATGTCTGAATATTCCGTTTGGAATAAGTTCCACGAATGTCAATGAATGACTTATGATGGACCCATACTTATTCCTTAAGCCAAGTAATGTTTAGGGCTGTAACGTCATGATTTAAATCACTTAGAATGAGATTAGATAAAAAATCATCCTCATTAACCATGTCATGATTTCTCATGAATTTCGGTTATAATGGATGAAATTTATAGGTCTCATTTGCATGATAACAAAAGTTGTGATAGTGTAAGGTATCATCTAGTTCCGTCTTAATAATGTTTCTATCCAGATATTGAGAACAAATAAGATGAGAGTTTAAGGTAAGTGTGACTTTATGCTGACTATGCGAACCTCACAACCTTCATAACATAGCCTAAGTAATGATACTGTATTCTGATTAATCTTCAGAATTTGTAAGGTATCGAAAAGCTTTGTTAGAAGATTGTTTATTATGGTTCTTATAGCCTTAACTTTTAATTTTGTCACTAACTCTCATGTTAGTTATTTTTTTAGTTCTGGTAAGGAAACGTATGGGACTAGAGTCAACTAATCATGTGTTAATTGGAATATTAAAATTAGCAGACTTAAATATCATTAGTAAGTGACTACCTAATTAACTTATCCAACCGTTCTTCTGAATAATGGATAGTCTCGTTGCTTATGCCTAGTCTAATGGCATAATTATGCAGTGAGATTTTCCCTTGAAGAACCTTAGAGGTGGAATTAGCACTTGTAATTTGTCTATGGACCTTATAACAATCCTCTTTTAAAGTTTAAGTGGTTGTAAGGTGAGTAACAACTTATTTTCCAGCTTCAAACATTTATTTCTTTGTACATATGTTGCTTATCAACACACTCATTATACTTTGGTATTTTTGAGTGTTATAGTTGATTTATAAGGCATCAAATTGTACAAGTGAAAATCTTAGTATATAATTGAAGAAACACGGAACTAATTAAGGGATTAATCAGTTGGGTTTATGTTCCTTTCATAGTGGTTAATCTTCTTTATGGCTTCCTGAGCTCCTTAATGACCGTGGTTATCTGCAAAACAGAACACCGTTACTCGTTAAGAGGGGAATGTGGGGGTTTCCCTCTTAACCGGGCTCCGGCGTGAGAATAAGCGACTGTTTGTGGGAGTAATTAAGTATTAAGAGTGAAGAGTAGAGGGAATGGAATGTTTAACCTGTGAAGTGAGGTCTCTATTTATAGCCGGAGTAGTGTAAGAGGGTGTGGGCTGATGGGCCTTGGGCCGGAAGGCGACAACATGGGGGATATGCTCTTTGTCCCACTGGTATCGACCGTTAGTGGCCTCTAGGAGCTTTATGGAGCTGGCGCAATGTGATTGGAGCCACGTGTCACTGTTGTCGGCCTGACCGCCCTTCTGCCATCAGCAGGTAAGTGGAGATCGTGGGGCAGTTGTCTCTGCCCTGTGATTGGTGCCACATAGGCGTCCTTAAGTACTTTTTGTCTCCTGCATGTCAGACGATCGTGGAGCACGATTGCGCAGGATTAGAAGGACCCTGATTGGCTCTTTTATTCTGCCACTTGTACCTTGTGTACTATCTGAAAAGGCCTTCGCCGTAGTCACGCATGAGTCCTGCTGAGCACGTTACTACCTCGCGCGAGGCATGGTCTTTCAGATATTCTTTTCAAAATGCTAAGTGTTGCTAATTGGAGCTTCTCAGTGTTCAGGACTCGCGCAACGCATAGTAGTGCTTGGTGTAACTCGCGTGAGGTTAAGAGATAGGAAGCTTTTTTAATAAGGAGTATGGTCCCGCGCGCAACCCTTACGGAGGTTTGCGCGGCTTTTTGGGACCATACCCCTTCAAGTCCCCCCAGTCCAGTGCTGCACCATGCGCAAGGCAAGTGGTTGGAGCTCTGGACTTAAGAAAATGAAGTAGAAGGATGCTTCTGGCTTTGGTAGACGGCGCGCGTGTAACTTGTTGTTTACTACGGCGCGGCTACCAGGCTTGTTACTGGCTTTGTTGTTAGCTTTTACCTAAAGTTTCTAATGACTTTGGGCGGGAAAAACCTCGAAATTTGAATTTCTGACAGGTTGGTGAAAAAGTCGCGGTTGGTGACGTTTGAGTTGACCTCTGACGGTTGTCATCAACTTGTCCCTGACGAATCGTATTTCCGTCAGAGAGTGAGGCCCACGCGCGCGTGGTAACCGTCACTCCGGGAAACCCGCCTTACGTGGCGTTTTCTGATTGGCCTTGCTTGCGGCGACCTCGGCACGGTTACCCATCGCATTAAATGCGATGGGTATATATATCCGAAGAGACGAGAGGTTTTATCACTTTTCTCTTCTACTATTCCTTTATTTCCTCTCGAACTTCTTTGAATCTTCAAAGTTTGAAGAACACGGTTGCAGATTATCAAGCTTGTTTTCAGTATATTCGAGACCTTTGTTTATCGATGGCTGAAGAACAACATGAAGATAATCCCGGAGAAGAAGGTCCTGTACCTGTTCTCCGGTGGGATTTAGGGCTTTTTGAACAGCTTTCACGTAGTTTCCGGTTCCCACTGGAGTGGGATGCCCGGTACCCCGGCCAGAACCAGACGGCCGCTGATGCACCACCGGGGTACATCACTTTGTTCGAAGACTTCTTTCATCAGGGCAACTTCCGGTTGCCGGCGACGAACTTCATGGCTCATATTCTTCAATATTATGGGTTCCATATATCTCAACTGAGCCCACCCGGAATGGTTCGGGTTCGACATTTCGAGTTCCTGTGTTGGGCTCATGGCATAGAGCCAACTGTTGATAGATTCCGGGTTTTCTACCAACTTCAGAGGAATATGGGTTTTTATTCCTTCGCCAGTCGAGGCACGGCGAAGAAGATACTTTTAAACCCTCCCAAGAGTTTCCATGACTGGAAACCTAAGTTTTTCTATATCCGAGAGGAGGTAATTCCGATACCCATGACGTTTCGCGCCTGGACTGAAACGATCGTGAAGGAAGACTAGGCGATCCCCAAGACTGAGGCTTGGTATCGGGAGCTCACTCCCACCCCAAACCGGGTGTTTGGGGAAAATGTCTTGGTGGCGGCGAGGATGAGCGATCAATGGCTGCCTGATAGCAAGGATGTTCCTGTCTTAATGATTGATAACAGAGGTTAGTAATTTCCTTGTTTTCACTGGTCTTTCGCAGCTTGCGTTTTATTCATATGATTTGTCGTGCAGAGGCGCGTTTGTATCAAGCTGCCTTCGCCACTTTTGGCGGTACTATGGGCGTGCGCCCGCTTCAGGACGGAGAAGAATACTGGTATGACCAGATAAAGGTTAACTTTATGTACCCTGTTGCTGATGCGTTCGCCACGCCGCCTACCGCAACTGAAGGTGCGCATATACCTAACCCTCGTCCCTTGCGCTCTATCACTTCTGCTGGGAAAGAGGTTGTCTATCTTTCCAGCGAAGAGTCTGTGGGGTCCTCGACCGGGGAGTTAAGTTCCTGGTCTACCATCTTTGCAGGTGTGCTGCGCGACCTGGGTATCGACCCCGAAGAGAAGAAGAAGAAACCCCCTAAGAAGAAGAAAACGGTCGAGCCTGAGGTGACAAGCAAGAAGGGCGGGAGTAGCCGCGCAGCTGCTGGTGCTGGTGAAAAAGGTACTCTTCGGCTTCGTCAAAGTGACTTGAAAGATTATGTGATAATTAGTGATTCATTTGAAGGCTTGTCACGCGCAGGCGCGAAGAAGACTGGAGCTGGTGGTTCAGGGAGCTCGGGTTCTCGTAACCCGGATGCTGGCGCTACCCCTTCCTCTATTGCGCATGGGGAAGAGGAAGAGGAAGAAGAAGAAGCCACTGAGAAGTTGATTAGCCGGAAAAGGGTTAGAAGCGAGACTACTGCTGGTGTGTCAGTGGCGTCGAAGGCTGGAGGAGCTCTCGTGCTTGGTAAACAGAGCAATTTGCGCTCCCTTTACCGGTTCTCTCCTGGTAAGTTTGTTTTTTAGTTCTTCCTTTTTTGTTGCTTTGTTTTCTTGATCCCTTGGTTTTTGTAGAGGGCAAGAAGAAGACCCCCGAGAAGGGTGTTGTGTTTACGGAGCCAGAGCCAAAGAGGCCAAAGATTACCGTTAAATCTTCCAAGGCTGTTAGTACTGAGACTGCCAAGGACAAACATGTTGCTGAGGGTGATAAGGCGGAGGCTGCCGCAGAACAGAGGAAGGTTGATGAAGAGCGTAGGAGGAAGGCTGATGAGGCGCAGAGGAAGAAAGCCTCTGATATGGAGAAGGAGAAGCAAAAAGCTGTTGAAAAACCTATTGATGATCCATTGAGGTATACCGGTGCCACTGCTATCACTATTCAAGAGAAAGCGCAGGGTCCGGAGGTTTTGAGCGTCGCGGGGTCTGCAAAGCCTCATCAAGAGAGACGAAAAGAACCTGAGGTTGAAAAACCTACCCCCCCTACGCATACTGATATCCCCCATCGCTCTAAGGTGACTTCCACTGGGGGATCAGGTCCGTATGTTTCTAGTGGCGCGAGTTCTGGTGGCGCTGGGGGTTATAATCCACAAGCTATCGGGGCGAAGGATACCGTCGGTGATATCTACTACAAAAGTTATACCGAAGAGGAACGCGGTAATGCCCCCCATCGGGCTCCCTGGAGTTTGAGGCAAAAGGACACTTTTCTAGAGTTCGGCCCCTGCCGTGATTGGTTCTTCAACTCTTTCACTCCTGGAGAGGTTAACCGGCAGAGGGCGAAGACTCATGAAGCGCTATACCGTACTTATATGCTCGGGGAGGCGAATGCTCGCGCTGCTAACCAGGAGATTGTACGGGAGTGGCGAACTATGGTTAGGGAGCGGTCGGACTGGGAGAGGTACCGCGAGCGGATGCTGAAGCGTATTAGTGAATTTGAGAAGTCGAAATCTGCCCTTGATGAAGAGAGGGCCAAGCTTGAGGCTGATAAGAAGGCAGAAGACTGGGGGCGCGAGGGCCTGAAAAACAAGCTTCATGCTGCTGAACAGCAGCTGGCTAAGGAGAAAGCCGAATTCAAGCGCATATGCGAGAAGGACAATGAGCGCGCGGCCGCGGCTCGTAACAAGATTGTCAACCTTGAAGCCAAGATTGTGGAGTTGACGGCGGAGGTCGAGGGTGTGCAAGCTGCTAAGGCTGCTAAGGAACAGCTTGAGGTTTGTACAACTTATACCTTTTCCTTCCGTGCTTTGTTTGCAAAATATCCTAAGTCCTGTCCTTTTTAGGTTGAGCTTGCTGATGTGAAGTTGCAGCTGTCGGGCAAGGACAAGGATCTTCGAGCCAAGGATGTCGAGATCGCTGAGCTGAAACGTCGCCTGCGAGAGCAGGTTGACAAAAGTGAATCCTTGGAGATCGATCTGGAGGCTGAAAAGTCTAAGGCTGCCTCAGCTGAAGAGGCAAAGCTGAGGGCTGAGGGCTGAGGAAGCGCGTGATGTTGGTACTGTGGCTCTTAATGTAGCACAGACTAATTATGCTGAAGCTCAGGGTATCGTGGATACTCTCGCCTCTGATGCCGAGTGGCTGCGCGGCCGGGGAATAGTTCTGGTATATCTTAACTTTGGTTTTATTTACCAAGTTAGTTCCTTACTTGCTTATTATGATGCAGATGGCTAACTCGATTCTGAATGCTGGCGAGCTGGACCAGACTGTCGCTGCTCTCATTGATGCTTCTCGCGCCGTTGGACATCGCGGAGGTTATATGGAGTGTGCGCATCATGCCGCAGAAATGTTTGGACAAGAGTTTGATGCCAGTCATTGCTCGGTAACTGATGGAGCTGATGCCGAGTTGGCTCGAGCTGAAAATTCTTATAATCATTTAGCCTTACCTGTGATGGATTTGGTCTCGAAGGCTCTAGAACACGATGACTGGTGTCAGCGTCTGAAGAATATCCTTGACCCACCGGAGACTGTTGAGCTCTCGGATGAGGAGGAAGCTGCGGGTGATGATGGCGATGGTAAAGGTGATGGTGATGGTGATGGCGATAAGCATGACGATGATCCTAATGATAGCTTTGAATAGGCTAGTACTTTTTGGGCTTTGTGCCTTGTAATTTTTGTTTATGCTTTGAATGTAAGCTTTTGCGCGGTCGCGCTAGTTTTAAATAGAGGGAACACTATCCGTTGTCTATATAACTGTTGCGCGGTTGCGATTGTTTTAAATATAATGTTTGTTCATCCTTTCCCGTTACAATTATTGCACTGTTGTTAGAAACTTTGGTTAAGTTAGCGCGAATAAATGCAAGGGTGGCTCTTGTGCGAGCGTAACTGGAGTGTTTTCGTGCTAATCAGAAGTTTAACATGCATTTGTAACGAAAGGAGTCAGCGTAAAAGAAAACATGTCGTATGCTTTCATTAACTTAGAAACAGGCGCTTAGGCCAATCATACATTGCTTGTAACGTAAAAGGCGTGTAGCCAACATAGGAAAGTAAAAAAGGCGCATGGCCAACGTTAGTGGATAAAGGCGCAGGGCCTGGAGTAGTCACATATAGCATTTACGCAGTTGTTGCGCATTCCAAGTGCGCGGGATGATGTGTCCATCCATGGTGCGCAGTTTGTAAGCCCCTTTCCCTAGCACTTCGTGAACCAAGTATGGGCCTTCCCATTTGGGTGCTAGTTTTCCTGGGCGTTCAGCGTTTGAGGCTTCGTTGTCTCGAAAGACGTATTCCCCTGGAGTGAAGGTACAGATGCGGACTCGCGCATTGTAGTACCTTTCCAGTTGGGTTTTGTACTTGGCTTCTTTAATTCGCGCTATTTCGCGCCTTTCTTCTAGAAAATCCAAGTCAAGACGACGCTCTGCCTCGTTGTCGATTGCGTTGACTGCTGTCAAACGCGGAGAGGGCAGGCCAACTTCTGCCGGGATAACCGCTTCTGAGCCATAGACTAGGCTAAAAGGGGTTTCGCCGGTACTTGTTTTCGGCATGGTTCGGTGAGCCCACAAGATACTCGGGAGCTCATCCACCCAGCCTCTTCACTTCGTGCCCAGTCGGGCCTTTATCCCATCGACGATACACTTGTTCACACTTTCAACATGTCCGTTGGCCTGAGGATGCGCAACGGAAGAGAAAGTGTGTTCTATCTTCATCTCTTTCAACCACTTCTGGAGGTCCTCGGACGCAAAGTTGGTGCCGTTGTCTGTTACAATCTTGAGTGGTAGGCCAAATCTGCAGATGATGTGTTCCCAAATGAACTTGCGCACCATCATGGCTGTAGTTGAAGCAAGGGCTTTGGCCTCTACCCATTTCGTGAAGTAATCGACCGCCACTATTATAAACTTGATGGCGCCAGGAGCCTCTGGGAATGGTCCAACCATATCAATTCCCCACTGCTGAAAGGGCCAGGCAGTGGATACGGGGATCAGATCGTTCTTGGGGCGCAGGGTTTTCGGGGAGTGCCGCTGACAGGAGTCGCACTTGCGCAGCTCTTTCAGGGCATCCACATGCATCCCTGGCCAGTAATACCCAGCGTTCATAATTTTTGCGACAACCATGCGTGGCCCTGCATGAATGCCGCAAATTCCTTCATGAATCTCCCTTATCAGATAACTCGCATCCTGGGGGTCTACGCATCGCAGTAGCGGCCCCAAGAAGGACTTGCGGTATAAGATACCACCATTCATTTCGTATTGCAGAGCCTTGTTTTGAACCTTCCTTGCCTCTGCTTTGCTCTCAGGGAGTATTCCTTCTTGCAAGTATTGGATGATAGGAGTCATCCAGGATGGCTGCCCTATCTCGATCACGTTGACTTGTCGTAGCAAGACTGAAGGATTCTTGAGCACTTCAATCCTTACATCTTTGGCGAGATGTTGAAAGGAGGTTGAAGCAAGCTTGCTCAAAGCATCAGCTGGTTTGTTTTCAGAGCGATTGATGTGGATTACTTTGTGAGACTTGAATTGTTAAAGCAACTCTTTCGCCTGCTCTAGATATAGGGCCATAACCTCACCCCGTGCATCGTATATACCGTTGACTTGGCTGGCTATCAAGAGTGAATCAACATGCGCATGTAGGTTTTTAGCTCCCATTTTGATGGCGAGGCGCAAGCCTGCCAGAAATGCCTCGTATTCCGCCTCGTTGTTGGTGTTTTTAAAATCCAACTTGATGGCGTAAGTGAATTCATGGTTTTCAGGGCTCACTAGGCGCAATCCAGCTCCCGCGCCGTCCTCATTTGAGGCCCCATCAGTATAAAGCATCCAAGTCTCATTTGTCGTGTCTTTTTCGGGAGTCTCCACCAGCTCACAATCTTTGATTTTCTCGACTGGGACTTCTGTGATGAAGTCCGCTAGAACTTGACCCTTGATGGCTGGGCGCGGCCGGTACAGAATGTTGTGGCCCCCCAGCTCGATGGCCCATTTTGCTAACCGCCCGTATGTTTCTGGTTTTTGAAGTATCGTGCCGATATGGAAATTGGTAAGTACGGTGATCACATGCCCTGTAAAGTACCTGCGCAGCCTTCGGGAGGCGTGTAGCAGCGAAAGCACCAATTTTTCCATCGTGGAATATCTTGTTTCCGGGTCAGTGAGTACCCTGCTGACGTAATAAATTGGAGTTTGGACTACATTCCTCTCCACCAGTAATACCGACCCTACTGCCTTATCTAAAGAAGATAAGTACAGTATAAGTGGCTCTTTTTCGAACGGTGCAGTCAGGGTAGGGAGCTCGATCAAACATGCTTTCATTTGCTGAAAAGCCTTTTCTACTTCAGGGGTCCACCTGAACTCTTGCTTTTTCACACAGTTGCGCAGAGTGCTGATAAAGGGATATGACTTTGCGGCGTGATTTGACAGAAAACGGTTAAGCGCGGCTAGGCGGCCGGCCAACCGTTGCATTTCTTTGATTGTTCGCGGCGACGGCATTCGCTCTATTGCTTGGACTTTTTCCGGATTCACTTTAAAGCCGCCGTTTGTGACTATGAAGCCTAAGAACTTCCCTTCTTCCATGCCAAACGAACACTTGGCTGGATTTAGTTTCATATTGACGCTGCGCAATGAGTTGAATGTTTTTTCAATGTCCTTCAACATTTGGTCCTCTTCAGGACTTTTGACCACCAGATCATCAATGTAGACCTCAATATGCTTCCCGATGTCTCCCGCAAAGGTCTTATCCATCAGGCGCTGGTACGTGGCGCCAGCGTTTTTGAGGCCGAATGGCATCTTCGTATAGCAAAAAATCCCCAGATCAGTGCGAAAAGCTGTTTTGTCTTCATCCTCGAGCTTCATTTGGACTTGATGGTACCCCTTGTAGCAATCCAAGAAGCATTTCCATCTGTATGGCGCGAGAGAGTCTATCTTTTTGTCGATCTCTGGCAAAGAGTAGCAATCTTTAGGGCATGCCTTGTTGAGATCGGTATAGTCAACACACATTCGCCATCCTCCACTAGACTTCTCTACCATCACGGGGTTCGCAACCCAACTTTGATAACGTACTTCTCGCAGGATGCCGGCTTTAAGTAACTCGCATACTTGCTCATTCATTGCTTTCGTTTTGTCCGCCCCTAAGATGCGCCTTCTTTGGACCTTTGGTTCAACAGAGGGGTAGGTGTTTAAACAGTGTTCGGTAATGTCGCGCGGGACTCCGGTCATGTCAGCCGGGGTCCAGGCGAAGATGTCCATGTTCTTGAACAGGAGCTGCTTGAGACGAGTTCTGGTATCTGGTGAGATTGCGTGCCCTATCGTCACCGTTTGCTCCGGGTACTTGCGATTTAAAACCCATTTTTCGGGCTCGGTTGTTGAAACCTTCGCCGCCTTTGTTGGGCGCATCTCTTCTGTTGACATCACTTCTTTCTTTGCATAAACAATTGCCACCCCGGTCTTGGTTGGGAAACCAATCGCTGAGTGGGGGGTGGAAGTTATCATATTCAGCTCACCTTGTGTCTCTCTCCCGATCAGCACATCATGCCTTGATTTAACAGGCATCACCATGAAGTTAACGTTCGTTGTTCTTGAATGCTTCCCGTCAGAGAGTGTGACGGGGAAGTTGATCTGGCCTAGCGGGAAGACCATTTCATTGCAGAATCCAGACAGTGGATAATCAACTGGCTCAAGTCTCGCTTTGTCTTCATCGTCGAACTGGTTAAAACACTGCTCATAGATGATGTCTGCTGTACTCCCTGGGTCGATGAAGACGTATTCGGTTTCGTAGTGGCCGATGATACCGGTGATGACGATGGGTCGTGTGGCTCGAGGACCCCCGCGCACCACCGGGAAAATGACCTGCTGCTCTTGCCATGAAGGCTCGTAAGGTCTCTTGCCTTTTTCTCTTGCGCTATACCTTGGTCCGTTGACCATGTGGGTCTCTAAGCGTCGGACTTTCTTGTGATTTCCCTCATCGTGGCGATGTAGCTGTCGGGTTTCTTTGCGCACGTTTTTCACTAAGTGGCTCAGCTTTCCACTCTTCAGCGTTCTTTCGATCTCTTGGCGTAAGCTGTAACAATCGTCAGTTAAGTGGCCTGTATCCTTGTGGAAATCACAATACAGGTTGGGGTCCTGCCCCTTTTTGTTCGTCATTGGCCTTGGCGTCTTGAAATCATGATTCTCCGTCATCAGCACCTCTTTCGGTGTTTTTATGAGCGGAGTCCAATGTTTTTCTCGATTATCATCTCGGACTGCCTTTCGGTAGCCGATGCGATCAATAGTATCTCGCGCGTCTTCTTTGTATCGGGATCGTTCTTCATACCGGGGTCGTTCGCTATAACCGCTGGAGTGGTTGGCCTTCCACCCAGGGTTTTTGCCTTTGTTACGTCTGTTGTCGTCACGCGAGTGGGCCCCTTTAGAAAATCGATCTTCAGAACGATAGCTGTTGTTTCTGGCGAGTGATTCTTCAGTTTGCGCGACTATCTTCGCGGCTTCCATGAGTTTATCCCATTCCTTGGGCATTCCATCCTTCCCAGTGATGGTTCTAATTAGGCTATCACAGCGGATGGCTTTCTTGAAATGGCAGCGCATGAGTTGCTCGCTTACACCACCGATTTCCAAACACTCTTTGTTAAAGCGAGTTATGAAATCTTACAAACCCTCGTTATCTCTGCGCCAGATATCTTCAACCTCGGCTGTGTCGCGCTGGTATCGTCTTTGTTGACTGAAGTGACTCAAAAACTGAGTCCTGAAATCCACCCATGATTTTATCTTTCCCGGAGGAAGGCTGTCGAACCAGGCGCGAGCAGCCCCGGTAAGTGTTTGGATAAACAGATGACACCACATGGGCATATTCCATCCTCCCATGCAGCCCACGCTTGTGAAAACTCTGACGTGATCATCGAGATCAGTCAATCCGTTAAACTTTCCGACAGTCGGAGGTAACTTCACTCTTTTGAGCGGCGCGAGCGCGATCTTTGGAATGAACTTTGAATGCTCTATAGCTTCCTCTGGTCGATATGCGAGGCGAAAGTCACGCTCTGCCTCTTCGGTGTACCCAACGTGCTGCCTTGGTTTGTAGTACTCATGATTTCTTTGTAAACGATTGAAGACCGAAGATTCTTCATCATTCTCCCAAGTTGGATCATTTGGGTCAGTGTCTTCCCATTCATCGTTCATGTTGCGCGGCGTGAGCCGGCTATGAACTGGGCCTCTCTGGAGATTTGACGGATCGTCATAGTAGCTTTCTGTTTCTCCCCGTGTATCGCGCGTGTCCTGCACGCTTAATCTTCGGGTTGGGGGAGGTCTGTTAGCTCTTCCTTGGATATTTTGCGGTGGTGGCATCTGGCGCGGCCCGTGACTGGGGCCGGTTGGTGTAACCAAGGACGGTTCTGCTGTTAAGACTGCTTGTTGCGCGCTCAATGATTGATACGCCGCGTTAATGGTGGCGAGTTGCTTGGCGTACCATGAGGCTGGGGTTTCGCCCTCTGGTAGCCCTAGTAGCGCCGAGATATTCTGAGGTGGAGCTGGGTTCGAAGGTCCAGCACCATTGTTTCCTGGGTATTTTGAGTGATGCGGGTGAAGCTTCCGCGCGGACCCCCAGTGTTGGCTATCTCGATTTCGCCGATTTCTTCGACATGTTGGGGTTGGATGTTTTGATTATCCACCCCCAACGCTGCATCAGGGTTTGCTCCAAGACCAACAAATTCAGGAATGATTCCTTGACCAGCCATGATCGAAGGAAGAGAACAACGAAGACTCAGAAAAAAGAAGATGAAAGTGGTTTGTATAGAAAAACCGGTGGGCGCCAATGAAGAAACACGGAACTAATTAAGGGATTAATCAGTTGGGTTTATGTTCCTTTCATAGTGGTTAATCTTCTTTATGGCTTCCTGAGCTCCTTAATGACCGTGGTTATCTGCAAAACAGAACACCGTTACTCGTTAAGAGGGGAATGTGGGGGTTTCCCTCTTTACCGGGCTCCGGCGTGAGAATAAGCGACTGTTTGTGGGAGTAATTAAGTATTAAGAGTGAAGAGTAGAGGGAATGGAATGTTTAACCTATGAAGTGAGGTCTCTATTTATAGCCGGAGTAGTGTAAGAGGGTGTGGGCTGATGGGCCTTGGGCCGGAAGGTGACAACATGGGGGATATGCTCTTTGTCCCACTGGTATCGACCGTTAGTGGCCTCTAGGAGCTTTATGGAGCTGGCGCAATGTGATTGGAGCCACGTGTCACTGTTGTCGGCCTGACCGCCCTTCTGCCATCAGCAGGTAAGTGGAGATCGTGGGGCAGTTGTCTCTGCCCTGTGATTGGTGCCACATAGGCGTCCTTAAGTACTTTTTGTCTCCTGCATGTCAGACGATCGTGGAGCACGATTGCGCAGGATTAGAAGGACCCTGATTGGCTCTTTTATTCTGCCACTTGTACCTTGTGTACTATCTGAAAAGGCCTTCGCCGTAGTCACGCATGAGTCCTGCTGAGCACGTTACTACCTCGCGCGAGGCATGGTCTTTCAGATATTCTTTTCAAAATGCTAAGTGTTGCTAATTGGAGCTTCTCAGTGTTCAGGACTCGCGCAACGCATAGTAGTGCGTGGTGTAACTCGCGTGAGGTTAAGAGATAGGAAGCTTTTTGAATAAGGAGTATGGTCCCGCGCGCAACCCTTACGGAGGTTTGCGCGGCTTTTTGGGACCATACCCCTTCAATAATGTACTGAAAAATGTACGTATTTCCATGTGTAAGCCCTTAACTTTATGGGTCATGGTATTGTACATTATAATGTATTCACATATACCACTTAACTTTATAGTTTAGAATTTTAAATGAAGGCATGCATCTTAGAAATTCTTGTAATTATTCCACAGATAATAGATTAGTCTTAGGAAAGATTTAATCTGGAATAACTTTTAGTGATAGCATTAATGTTAGAGAGTTCTTGATTATCATAAGAGACATCACGTTCGATTTATCCTAATCATCATGCTCTACTTTTCTTCTGTAGTGCTTTTATCAGAAGAGAGCAATAGGATTATCGTGTCTTAAGAGATAATCAAGGATTTAATTTTAAGAGCTAATTCTTATAGAAACTTTAAATAAAGCAACACATTTTAGGTTTAAGAATTAGAGTGGATGAGATATTGATTTATAGAAGAAAGTTATAGTGAGTAAAGTTATGGGTACTTAAAAATTAAGGAAGACAAAATGATCATAAGATTAATGAAGGATCATTAATGTGAGGATCATTATATGAAGAAGTTGTGATATGTCTATTACTAACATCAAAATAATAGACTTAGTTAAAATTCTACTTAAACGAAGACAAATCAGCTTTGGCCAGAAGTGTAATCATTTATGCATGTGTGCAAAGTAATCGTGACAAATCAGCTTTGGCCAGAAATGAGACAACCACTTTAGTTATGCACTTGTTAAGAATGCTATACATGAATGAATTAAATCAGCTTTGGCCAGAAATTAAGACATTCACATTTGTAATGCATACTCAACATGGCTTTTATAATACTTGAGCAATAAATAGATGTATCAAATCAGCTTTGGCCAGAAGTGATACATCAGAAGCTCACCCAAGTAAAGCCATTTTGGTTTTGTGAAACTTTATTTGATTCTGATTAATTATCTAATTACAAAACCAATTATTTAATAGCAAACCACCTGTTAGCACGGATCGAACTCTGCGATGAGTTCGCTGGGGGGTGCAGGGAGACAGTGTGCCCCGCACAGGATTCGGGGCGGAGCCCCGAGCTAAATTTTAGTTCACATTAAACAACCTAGAGTAATGAGGTTGAGATTTCGAGTTAGTCTTAGGTCTCGAGTGAGATCTCAACTCAGTTATGAGGCCTCGAGTGAGATCTCGAGTCCAGTCTCGACTCATCTTGTAACATTATGAGGTCTCGACTCATTAAGGTCTCGAGTCGTAACCTCAGTGTCTCGAGTCGTAATCATGGTCTCGACTACTGTGTTTTATGAGATCTCGAATCCATAATGAGGTCTCGAGTCGCAACTATGGTCTCGAGTTGTGAAGATTGAAGCCCTTAGTCGAAACCTCAGTGGTCTCGAGTCGAAACCTTATGGTCTCGAGTAGAAATCGTTGTCTCGAGTTGTAAGGATTTGAGAACACTTATGATTTCGAGTCGAGATCTTGGTCTCGGCTCGTTAAAAATTATCTCGAAACTCCTGTTACAGCTGTTATTGTGAAAATAACTTAAAATTCGAATTCTTAGGGATTTTGAGATGTAATTTCCTATTTTAGTGCTGATCTAATTTTATCAAATATTTCAAAAAAAAATTATCTGTTAATCTAACAACAGTTTTCAGAAATTTCTAAGCGTTCAAATCAGATCAAAACATGGAAAAACACTCAATAATCCAAATCATATTCCAAAACATAAAGGAATTTCGAATTTTCCTAAGAACACATGATGAACCCTAAACATAAGAACAAAATTCTAGAACCCGAAACCTGAATTTTTAAGGCTTTTCTAAACAGATTTCGGACATATTTTTACCCGTTTTTTATTTCGAGACATTTAAAATAGTTCTTTTCCTCGAAACAGAGGTTTCGAGTGGTTCTATATGACTCGAAAACGACTGTTACATTATTAAGTTTTTTAAAAATTCCGTTTTCCAGATTTCTATCCCAGAATTGATGGATATGAAAACAGAACTGACTAATCAACATCTGCTCTGATACCACATGTTGATCAATTCTGTTTAGACATAATGGAAAACATGAAAACATACATTTGATTGCATCAGTACAGGTCAGCAGAGAATCCAGATGGAGACGCAGCAACAATGTTTGACATGATTGTCAGCTTGATCTGGTTCCTCCTTAGGGTGCAATCTAATGATGGTGATGATGAAAACCGATAAAGGGTAATCGGTTGAGGAGAGGAGGTCGATTGATGTTATGAGAGTAATTAGGTTATGTGTCTAACCTTAGAACCTCTACATAAGTCTCCTTATATATGCACCCAAGAGGAAACCCTAATTAGTTAATAAGGGTAATAAGGTCCATCAACAATTACCAACTAATTATTTAATAGGTAGTTATATATTTTGATCTATATAATGTATAAATGATTTTAATGGCTACTAGATTAAATATAAAATAATATATATTTAATCTTACAGACTTTTTACCATCTACTAATCAAACCTATCACCTTTGGGCTTTGGCTAAACTTTCTTTCTGTTTTTCTTATACTTTCCCATGATTATTAATAGTATTCGTAAATGGTGTGAGTATTATATTTGAGAGAATTATTATTTATTATTATTTTAATAAATGAGAATTTTCTTTTATATATTGGGTTAAAAATTGACTGAACCAAGTGGCCAAGATGGGCGTTAAATAAATTATGAGAGTGAAGTTGAGGGGACCAAAAGTGAGCTTTAACTAAAGATATATATTTTCAGAAAAACTAAAGATATATACAATAAATAAGTGTGTTGGCAAAGGTCGAACATTTCTTTATTTAACAAAAATCAAGGAGAGTTTTTTGGGTAAAAAATCAAGGAGAGTTCTAGACTCTAGAGATAAAAGTGTTTTAAAAGAGTGTGGTTTTGGCAAATTTAGCAAGGATTGATGATATTTAACTGAAAGCCAACATGTTTGTTGGAAGTTGTAAGAGGTGGCTAATACTCTTTATTGTAATAAAAACTCTTTTTTAACGGTAAACTCGCACGTCTTTAGAAACGGTTTAGGATCAAATACAAAGATTTCTAAAATTAAGAAGTCGTACATAGGGTATTAAACGGACTTCGATTGACCTCATTTTGGCTGCATTGGAACCGTCTCATCAAACTCTACGATGTGAGATTTTAGGTTTTCACTTTTGGATTTATAAATTGTAGATTTTAAAATTTTTGTCTATTATCATTGTGTCTTTTATTTATCATTGTCCCTTTTCTATATTTGCATCATTGTGTCTTTTTTCTTTGATATTGTGTCATCTTGTGCGATTCATTATGTCTTTGTACACTTCTTATTTTTAGAAGTCTTTGTAGAATAACTTAACCTCTTTAGAAACGAAGTTTAGAACCTTTAGAAACATGTTGTATATACATTAGAAATATGTTGTATTTTCATGTTGTACTTGTTAGAATAGTTGATGGCTAGGTATAACAAGATTACTTGGAATGAGTTCCTTTATTGCGTTGAGTTATAAGCATAGACTTCTTGATTGTTTACCTCTTAAAAATTTATATATTATTGTAGTTGCGGGTTGCCTAAAGGTTAAAGGGTTAAGGGTAACACACTCGTGATCTCTTGCAGGGGCGGACCCACATAGAGTGAGTTGGGGTCTTTGAATCCCAATCTATTTAAAAATTTAGTAGATCTGGTATATTAAATTGGTCATGGACCCATAAGAAGATTTAGTTGGACCGCAATTCTTAGGTTTTAGTTATGGGCCATGTAACGGGTTTGTTAATGGGTAATTTAAATATTTGGAATAAATTTTGAAAATAATTTATAGTATAACCCAATAAAAGTTATATATGTATTAAATGTAAAAATAATAAATAAAAATGTATAGTTTTTATTCGAATTTTGAATCGCATTGAATTTGAAATTACAAATTCGTAGTCGATTTACATGACTCGAATTGAATCGAATCCGAATTCTTAAAATCGAAACGAATTTTTAATAATCGAATCGAATTTCGAATTCGAAATGAATTCTCAACACCCCTAATTCGCCTACTTCTTTGTCAAAAGCATGCTTAGGTCAACATTGGTCAAATTTAACAATTTCATGAGTTTCTTAATTATTCAGTTTTTCAAAATAATAATTAATTTAGCCTTTCTTATCAAACATGTTATTCTTGTGACCCAATTCAACCAATTAACGTTACATGGATGAAATAATCTTCTAGACTATGAAGTCAAGTTCTAAACACCATTTTCATTATTTCTAACTTAACATCATATTTGGACTAAAGCCTTATTTATGTCAACAATAATATGCACTCACAAAGTGTTCAATGCTTCCATAGACTTCGATTCACATCTAGATGATGATTTGGAAAATATTGGTGAGATATCAAAAGGAACCCGCTGGAAAACGTCCCTGGATCCGTCACGGGTACCCCGGCCCCTCTGATTTTTTGCTTCGTAGTATTATTTTACCGAAAATTCCTGATCTTTTTAGTGTAAAGTATTGGATTTTTAAGAGCTCGCCCCATGTATATATATATATATATATATATATATATATATAAGAAAAAGCGCCGAATTTTTTTTAGAAAAAGTTGATTTTTAACATGTTAAGTTGAATTTTTAAAAGTGTTCTCCGATGAACTCTCCCCTGTGTGTGTGTGTATATATATATATATAGGGTTGGGCTATATGGAAAACCCCATCTTTTTTAAAAAACCTTGGAAACCCAACCTCATCCATTGACTGTGTTTGATCAATGGCTCTACTTTTTTTTTGGGTAATTATTAGATTTAAAATAATTCTTATATTTTGTCTAGTACAACTACAAGGGCAAATTGGGTAGTGAAAAAGGGGCTTTTTGACTATTGAAAATAACCCACTCCACTTCCCTATGCATTACCATCAAATCACCAACTCTTTCTCTTTCCTCCCCCACCCCACAAACGTGAAGAAGAACAAGAAGAAGATGATCTCATTTAAGAATTCAAATATCTACCTTCAAGATTCCAAGAAACACTAATCCCAGATCTAAAAGTGATCTCAACAAACACTAATCCCAGATCTTTTAGAGAGAGAATGATGGCAGGACACAAGTTTTTAGAGAGATGATTTTTTTGTTTTAGAGAGAGAAACAACAATCTTCATCATGTTCATCTATAACACCAAGAACACACATACAAGTGTGTGAGAGAGAAGAAGTTTAAAGTATGTTGTTTTAGAGAGAGAACGATGACAAGATGAATGTTTTTAGAGAGAGAAAGTTGATGTTTTAGATAGAGAAACAACAATCTTTATCACAAAGACACACGCACGAGTGTGTGTGTGAAAAGAAGGTTTGAAGATCTTCTTCGTGTTCATCGGACGGTTATAGATCCGGTAAGTGTTCTTGAAATATCATTTCACACTTGATTTTTTGTTGAAATGGTTGTTAATATGTTTTGTGTGCTAAAAGTTTTTAGTAATGCTTAATGTTCATGTATTTTAAATAAATCAAAAACTTTAGGATGAGATCTTGAAGGGGTTTTTTTGTTGGTTTGGTTTCTTGTTAGGGGCTTTTGATCTTAACAGTAGCTGTTTTTTTTTTGTTGCTTTGGGTTGCTTGTTTGGGTTTTTGATCTGAACAGTAAGTGTTTTTTTGTTGGGTTGCTTGATTCACAGACTCAGGCCCATAACATGTGTTAAGCCCCCATGTTAGAATGTTATATAACGTGTGTTGATTTACAGAAACAAACCCATAAAGATATTCAATTGACAAGCTGGATGGATGTAGGCGAAGTTAATGCGTGTTCTAGTAATGGTTAATGTTCATGTATTTTAAATAAATCCAAAACTTTAGGATGAGATTTTGAACGGGTTTTTTTGTTGGTTTGGTTGCTTGTTTGGGGCTTTTGATCTTAACAATAATTGTTTTTTGTTGGGTTGCTTGATTTACAGAGACAGACCCATAACATGTGTTAAGCACCTGTTAGAATGATATATAACGTGTGTTGATTTACAGAAACAGATCCATAAAAGATATTCAATTGACAAGCTGGATGGATGTAGGCGACGTTAATGCGGGGACATTGAATAAGTCACATCCTTTGGGAAAGAAGTCTTCGTTCATTTATAACATGTGTTGGTGGTTCATGCTGTAACGGAACACCATGATGTAACCTGACATGTGTTCATGTATAACATGTGTTAAGCCCCTGTTAGAATGATATATAACGTGTGTTAACATTTTGTTAATTAAAAAAAACAAGTAATATCTATTTTATTTTTGTTGATGTTTAAAATATCCGATAATGTGGATACTGAGCGTAAAACTTGTACAAGTAATAAATGTACAAGTTAGTATGTAACGTGTAATATGAAACGAGCCATTTATGGTAACACATGTACCGGTAATTTTGGAATATATAATATGAAACGGGTCATTTGTTTTGCACATTTTGGAATGTATAACATGTGTTAAGCCACTGTTATAATCTTTTTGTAACCTGACATGTATTCATGTATAAGCTAGTGGTTTACAAAACACCATGATGTGTATATACTGATCTAACATGTGTTACAATTTGTCTGTTCGGAACATGTAATTGCTTAACATGTGACAAGGGTGAAAACAGTCGACGGGGGCGATGAGTTTAATGGTGAGCTTAGTTAATATCGTAATCATGTTGTAACCCCACTTGTATACATATGATAACATGTAAGCATCCATTATAACCCGACTTGTATTCATGTATATGAAAGTGGTTTGCAAAACACCATTATGTGCATCTACTGATCGTAACACGTGTACAAGTTAATAATTTAATATGGAACATACAAGTTAATATTGTAACACCGTATACCTGGGATAACATGTGTTAAGCCTCTGTTATAATCTTGGTTTAACCCAACATGGTGTCATGTATAAGCTAGTGGTTTCCAAAACACCATGATTTGTATATACATATTGTAACATGTGTTACGCGCCTGACATGTATAACGTGTGTTAAGCCTCTATTATAACGTGTGTTAAGACTTCCAGAATGGATACATAAACTCCAATAGTAACTTAATAACAACATAGTATACCTGATATAACGTGTGTTAAGCCTCTTTTATAACGTGTGTTAAGACTTCCAGAATGTGTTAAGTCCATACCGTTTTAACATCATGTACTAGACAAAACAATAAGAGTCTCACATTACATATTACTAGTAAACGAAAATACATAGCACTAAGAAAATGGTGGAGCTTCCTTTGACAGTCTACTTTAGCTTTTCAGCGGCTACCCTTGCTTTATTGTTTGGGTCGGTCTTGAAACGGTTTGTAAACATGTGGGTGTGCATATGCCAGGGAAGTTATAAAAATGTGTTTTCATGTCATACGTAACACGTGTTACGTTGTACATGGGTTTCATGTCACATGTAACACATGCTTGTCCGAGAAGTTCAAACTATAACATGTGTTAGTTGTGTTGTGCTGTAACATAAACATGGTCATGATCCTTGAGCATCTGATCCACGTTTGACGAAACCAACGGTCCCGAGAATTGGATCTTATTTCCGTTGTATCCATCACTGTCCTAATAACAAAAAGATAAGATAACCGTTAAGTCGTTAACCAGACATAAATATTAACACATTCATAGCCAGAAAATCTTTTTTCTCAAATAACATCACAAAAACAGTTACTATTCAGATCAAAAGCCCCAAACAAAGCAACCAAACCAACAAAAAAACAGTTACTATTCAGATCAAAAGCCCAAACAAGCAACCAAACCAAGCATAAATTTTTAACTTAAAAATAAAAACCTGCAAATTACATAAACATTTACCCCTTTTAAGAACCATTTTAACAAAAAAAAATCATGTTTCATCTCTAAAACAGACATTACACAAAAACCTATTAACAACCAGGTTTTATGAATAATTTTTGATATTTTAAGTGTAAAAAATGGAGCCAGACGTTGAATATCATCTTATAAATAATAGAACCGTAAATTATAATCATCTTTCAAAAGTTCATACCTACATATACAAATCATATTTTATATAAACTAAAAAAGTGTAAAAAACTCACAAATATCAAGATCTGAAACAACATATACAAATCATGGGTACAAATCATATTTTATATAAACTAAAAAAGTGTAAAAAACTCACAAATATCCAGATCTGTAACAACATTATGAAACATGTGGACAAACGAGATCTAAACGGGAATGGAACAAGATCTGGAAGGGGTTTTCACGTGGATCTGACTTCATATGTTAACATCTTCATCACAAAACCACGTTCTTCATCAGGGATTGATCGATCTGACATCTTGTGTTGATTCTCGTGGAATAAGTAGTGGGAGTGAAGCTCCATGGTTCTTTAATGGTGGACCTCGTACAAGAAGATATTAAGAAGATTAAGAAGATGCAGGACATTAATGGAGATCTTATTTAAAAAGGTAAAGGAAAGAGAAATGGAGTTAGAAAGGTATTGGGAAGATAAGTGTGTAATAAATGTTGTCAAGTCATAGAAGACAAAAGGTGAAGAGATCTTTTGACTTGGGAAGGATAATGTTAATTTACCATTGTGCCCTCAAAAGCAAAAAAGAGATGAAGATGGCTGGGACACGTGGCCAATTGTAGGCCTTGTGATGGGTTTGCAAAGTTTTCTAAAAATCTAAGGTTTCCTATGGAGCATTACCCTTTATATATATATATATATATATATAAGGAAAACGGAAATAAAAACTGAAAATAAATTGAGATTTAAAACTTACTTTGATGGAGATATGCACAGTGGATGATGATGGATGAGAGTATGCACAGCGGAGTAGAAGGTTGCAGAAGGGTTTTTTTTTTTTATGTGTGTGTTGGAATATAATATGAAGAACTGGAGAAAATTTGGGATGTTAAGGGAGTGGAGCTAAAGAGATGTGGAGAGAGTTTAGTGTGCCATTGAAGTGGTAATTCTAATACTCGTAATGGTTCTGAATGTCATACAACGATTTACAATGCCACTATATATAGGCAAACATAACAAAGCATCTATTCTAAACACAAAAGTCAAAAGCCTATTCTAAAAAGTAAAGTAGACGAATAATTACAAAGCTAAATTCCAAAAATAATGTTGAAAATTATTGCCCTCTGTCGACCACTTTCTGTATATAATTGAGTTTGTAAAACGTCATTGCTTACGACATGATTTTTGTCTTCTATCTTCTGTCGTCATTTCTTACGTCATCTTCTAGAAGTCTCTGTGTGTGCTGTCTATCGACTGTGGACTTGAACAGTCTTCGTGTTCACAATCTTCATCTTCCAGGTTTATGATGTGCTATAACTGTAGAGTGTCTCCTTCCCCTGCAAAGGGTAAAAGCATCCTCCAATTTGTTTTTGTGTATACTTGTATATAGTGTCCTTCACCTCCAATTGATAGTTTCTCCATGGAAAATAACAGGAAGTTCTGGAGTTTCCTGATGTTTTTTAATAAACTGTGGAATCTTTTCATTTGAATGACTTAACCAAGGTAGAGTTGCAAACTCTATGTTAGTTTTTGTCATTGCTGTTTGTAGATGATAGCATGCATTTTTGTGTTCAATAAAAATTCTCTTTCTCGCTGGTCTGTATGTATATGAATCTGTATAAGGAAATGAGGAAATTATTTTGCAACCAATGATCGAGGTTGTCGATCTTATTGCAATATTTCCTGCAACTAGAATCATTTTTTCTCCAAGCTGGTTGAGGAGATCTTCTGTTTTCTTGTTTAACTTGATTTCCAAATAATCAATCATACCATGATGATAAAATTGAATTATTTGTTCATCTGTCAATTTTGTAGGATGGTGTATTTGAAGCAATAGAAGACCAATTCTGTCTCCTGTTTCATTCGTTCTTTCCACCACTTTGAATCCTTGTTGTTCACTGTCAAATTTGAATGCCATGTCTACTAGCTGTTGTTGCAAATTGTACAGAATTAGAGGAAACTCTGCACAAACCTTCTGTGAAACAAGATTCTCAAATTCTGGGAATCTTTCTGTAACTGGCTTTAAGCATTGCCTCCAAGGTGTATCAAGAATCCTTGTCCTGAAACACTCAAAAGTCCTGTATACATCTGTTTTATCTTTGTTTTCTTTTTTCTCGATCTTTTGTAATAACTGTGCATTTTTTGATTCGAGCAAACACATTTTTTGTTTTAACAGGCTATTTTCAATTTTTAATTGTATATCTTGTGCATTTCTTGTTTTTTCCTCAAGTTGTGTTCTTAATGTAGAAATAATTTCTTGTTGAGCTTTTATGTAATGCTCGGGATTTGTTTTAGCCAAATCAGCAAAACTCTTAACCTCTTCAGGTTCTATGTAAAAACTTTGTATACCAAAGCTGTTTCTTGCTGCTTGAAGAGTTTCAGCAAAACTTGTGTAGCCTTTCCAAAGTGATCCTCCTACACAAGTTATGTGTTGTGCAACTGTTTCCCATTTGTTAAAAATACCAACCTTTGTACCCCTAAATATTACATAATGTGTGTAATTTGGTTTTATTTTAAACTGTCTTTCAGGTGTTTTCGAGCTTTGTTCCTGAAAATAAATGCTTAAAGCATTTAAAACCTGTACTTTAAATGTTGAAGCTTGTGGCATGGTTTGAATATGCCATAAGTTGTGTAATAAACATTGTTGTTTATCTGTAAGTTTCATTCCCATGATAGGACGAAACTTTTTGTCAACATCATTGCATATCTGTAAGGCATATGTTCCAAATTCAATCACCGGCTTGGGTGAAAAATTTGTGTACAATGGTCGTTTGCCAGCTGCCTTTGATTGTTGTTGTTTATAAAACTGTCATGTCATTATCTGTGGTAATGAGGTGTGAGGAGAACTGTATATCTTTTCTGTTGAATGTAGATATGACTGTTGGATTTGTTCTTCATCCGAGGAAGAATTCCCCTGCTTTGGGTGTATAAGCTTTAATTTCTCCTTATCTTTTTTCCTGTCCATCTGAAACAAACCATTTGTTTATATTTCGAGATAACATATCAGCTATCCCATTATTTTTTCCTTTAATATGTTCAAAATTTATAAAATACCCATTTCCTTGTATAGTATTTTGTAGATTAATCCATCTGGTTCTATTTACTTTTTTACTCTGATCATTTTTTACAAACTAAACTATTGCTTCACAGTCAGTTCTTACTGTAAATTCTTTATTAAGAAAAATCTTAAATTTCTCTAATGCATAAATTAATGCCTGTATTTCAAAATCAATTGTAGTCCAGTTTGTTTTGTTTTGAAAATTACCACTTGCATAAGCGTAAATTTTCTCTTCTTCCTTGGGACTGTATTTGTTTGGTTTACATAGAAGGACTGCTCCCCATCCTTCTTTGCATCCATCTGTTTTAATAATTATATAATCTGTAACTAATGGTAATTCTAATGGTTTAATATTTTTAACTGCTTTTTTGATTTCTTTAACTAGTTTAATATCTTCTTGGTTAAAATACCTTTGACCGTTTTTAGTGGTTTTACCATATAAAGGTCCAACTAGTTTAGACAAGTTTGGAATGAATTTTCTAGCATAGTTTACTAGACCCAAGAAGGCTTGTATTTGTTTTAAGTTTTCAAATTTTTCTGGAAAACTTAGAATTTTTGTAGAAATATATGATTGCAATTCTATTTTTCCATTTCCAATTTCTAATCCTAAAAAAGAAAATTTTCTTTTAAAAAGTTCCATTTTTCTTTTTGAAACTACTATACCGTTTTTCTTTATTTCTCCACTGTTGTAAGTGTTTCTCATGTTCCTGCACTGTATTACTTGCAACTAAAATGTCATCAATCTATACTAAGCAAAAATCAAATTTTAAAAAGATACTGTCCATAAATCTTTGAAAAATTGAAGGTGCATTCTTTAGACGAAAACTAAGAACATTCCATTCATACTGCCCTTCAGAACATGTAAAAGTTGTCCATGGTTTAAAGCTTTCTTCTAACTTTAACTGGTTATATCCTGATTTTAAATCAAATTTTGAAAATACTTTTTTATTTTGTATAAGATTTAGCAAACTATCTTTGTTAGGGATATTATACCCATCATGTATTGTATTATCATTTAATCTTTTATAATTATAAACTATTCTAGTTTTTCCTCTTTTTATTTCACTGTGATTTCTTACTAAAAAAGCTGTAGATCTATGAGGACTTTCTGATTTTCTAACTAATCCTTGATTTACCATTTCAGGGATTTGATTTTTGAACTCTTCTTTATCTAATGGGCTATATTCTATATTAGCTGTTCTTATTATTATGTCAGGATTTTTTAACTTAAATTTACAAATATAACTTACATTTGATTTTGTTATATCTTCTCCAATATATCTTATTTTTTCTAAATGTAATATTATAGGATGGTTAACACTTTTTGTAATATCCTGTCCTTTTTCTATTTCATGACTTAGAAAATCTATTAAAAGTTTTAATGATTCATTTTCTATAAACTTTTTTCTGTTTTGTGTTTTTAAGAAATCTAAATTCCCTTTATCCCCTCTTTTTTGAACAATTTGTGTTGTATTCATATATCTAAGGGTTGGTATTGTATATAATTGTTTACTTAATGTTATAAAATTCCTTGTAATTGTGACTGCACCATTTAATCCTAATATGAAATTTAGTCCTATTACAAAATCTTTTGATTTTATATTTGGTGGATTAATATTTATTTGTGGTATTTCATATTTTATACTGTAATTGTTTGCAAAGTCTAAGAATTGTATTCCTACTGGTTCTAAACAATGTGTAATAGGTATTAATCTGTCTTCTACTGTTCTTGTACTTAATTCATATGATATTTTTTTATGATATTCTATAGGTGCTAAACTATGTGAAATTAAACTTTTTGTAGCTCCTGTATCTACTAATGCTGTTAAATCTAAATATTTATTATTATCTAACCATAAACGGCACTGTATATTTATCATGTTTGTTGATCCTTGTGTTTGTATGTAAGTTTGATCATCTGGTTTCTGTAGAGCCATTTTACTTATTTCTTCTGTTTTACTTAATCTTTCAAGTTCTTCTATTTTGTTTTCTAAATTTTTTATTTTTAAACTATGTAACTCTATTGTTAATTCTAATTTGTCTATTCTTTCATTCTCATTATTTTTAGCACTTGTTTTAACTTTAGATGTTGTAGCTATATCTTTATCATAAATTTCCTTAAGACATTTAAAACAAATTTCTGTAAAACATTTATTACAATGTGACCTTTTTTCTATACTAGGGTAATATCCACAATTATAACATCTTATGTGATTATTTCCTTTATTTTGTTTCCAATCATGTTCACAATGTTCTTCTGTATTCATATATGTATATGTTATTTTTGCTGTTGGATTTTCTTCTTCACTGTAAATACTATATACGGATTCATTATCAGATTCATCATCTGTTCCTAGAGCTTCTATTTCATAATCTTGTAATTGCTCTATTAAATTAGCTCTTTCCATATTTTTTCTCTTATTTGGACATTTATTAGCTAAGTGTGTTGTTTCTCTACAAGTATACCATCTACATTTTCGTGTTTGTGGTTTTTTAACATATTTATTTGTATTGTAATTTTTTCTATAATTTCTATTATATGTTGTACTTTTTCGTATCTTTTTCTTTTTATCATAAACTCCATATGCTTGTGGTGTATAAATTGCTGTTTTACAAAATGCATAAGCATTTCTTTTTAATTGTTCTTGTAATGCTACTTCTTTGCATTTTTCTTCTAATATACCAAATGTATAAGTTATTCTTGGTCCTATTCCTAAATTCTGTTGTGTACCATAATTTGTTTTCCATGCTTCATGTATAGATTTTCCTAAATCTCCTGGTAGTTTTATAAAATATTTATCACATAGATTATCATCCATAGCTTTTCCTGTTTGTGATAATAATCTTGTAAAATCTAATGTGAATTCATTTATATATTTCATATCTGCTATACTCAATTATTCTAAATTTCTAAAAGCTGTATCATGTATTAAAGAGTTAGTTTTTGCTGGATCAACTCCTAATATGAGTGTTCTAATTTGTGATGTAAAATTATAAGGATTATCTCCTAATGCTTTAAGATTATTTATTTCTTCTGGATTTTGTGTTTTGTTACTTTGCCATATTCCTAATGCTATTGGTCCTAATGTAGTTTCTAAATATGAAAACATATCCATGCTATCTTTTTTATTTGTTTCCCATAATCTTACTACATTTTGTTCCCATGTTAAAACTTCATCTATCCATAACTGTGGTTTTTGTTGTTCTAATAATAACAAATTTCCACTATATATTTGTCCTATAGGCAATCTTCTTCCTTTTCCTATAGAATTAGACTCTTGTTGATAATTAATTGTTGGTTGTGTCCATGGTTCTCTACCATGACTTTCGTGTGTACCACTATATTCTCCTCCCCATTCTATTTTTGGTCTTTTTAAGGGATTAAACGGATAAAACATTTGTGTATCCATGAAATTTTGTTCTTGTTTATAAAAATATGATAACATAACTTTTTCATTCATAATATCTTCTACTAATGGTAGATTATAATATTCTTTTAATTTTTTATAACTTTCTTCATAATCTAATCCTAATTATGTTATACATTCCATAATCATATCGTCTACTTCTTCTTGTGTGTTTATTTCTGTAAATTTTCTATTTATAATTTGTTCTATTGTTTTATTTGTTTCTTCTACTTTAAAACAATCTATTGATTCTTCTTCATAATCTAATAGTGTGTAATCCATAGTTTCTTCTTGTTCAAATTTTAAGAAATTTATATCTATTTCATCTTCCTCATTGTCTGTATTATATATAAAAGGTTCTTCTTCTTCTTCTTCTAAATTCATAAAATGATATTCTTCATCATTATTTTTCTCTGTTTGTTTTTCTTTAAAATCAGTATACCTTAATTTTTGTTTTCCATCAGTTTCTTCATATATATACCTTTTTTTAGGTATCAATACTGTATTTTCTTCTTTTTCTTGTAAATCTTCTACATCCCATTCTAATCTTGTTAACTGTTCTGGATCTATTTTTATTGGTTCTATCATTTGTATAGATTTTGATGCAATTGTTTTTACTATTCCTTCTATGTTTACTTTGTATTTCATTCCTGAACTGTTACTAGCTTTTCCTAGTACTCCTATACTTACAACTAAGTTATTTCCTTCATATTCTTCGTATCCTTTTGTTTGTAGAGCTATTTTAATATTTTGTAAATCTTTAATATCTTTCAAAATATCTGGTGTACAATAAAATATTGCTATGTTTTGACTTAAATCTACCTCCATACCTGAGATTATAGCTTTTTTCATGTCTGATTTCCAACTTTTATCTAATATTAAAGCTAATAGTTTTGTCCCTAAGTTTTTTCTTCCTAAGGCTTTAATTCCTATTATTAATCCTGTATGTACAAAATGTTTATTTTGTTTTTTTATTTTTTCAATAGTATCTGGTGACAAAAGATCTAAAGTTACTGTATTATCTACTACCCTTAAACTTTCTCCTCTACTACTTCTTATAAGAGTTGTGTTTATGTTTAATCTTCCTGTTTGATATAATATTCTTGGATTTAATATATCTAATTGATGTTGATTATATAATTCCAAGTTTCTGTCTAAATCTATTTCTTCTTCTAGTTGTATTATTTGTCTATTACTGTTGGATCCTGATCCTCTTCTAATTATTCTATTTAAAAAACTGTCTGATGTTATACTATCATTTATATTACTTGTAGAATTTCTAGCTTCCTGTATAGTTCTACTTCTTTCTAAAAAATTATTGTTATTATTCATTTTCTTGGCTGCCAATGTGTATATGGGGTAGGCTTTTTCTCTATTTTTAGTTTTTGTAAAGCTTCTGTGATTTTTTCAACTTCTAGAGGTATACTATTTATATTTTTTCCTATTAATATATTGGACTGATTTTTTATATAATCTAGGTTTTGTGATAATTTTTTAATTTTTGCTATTAAATTTTCTATTGTTTGTTTATTATTTATAGCTTCTTGTTGTAAACTAATACTCAGATTTATAAATAAATCTACTAAAGTATTTAACTGTGAGTTATTTGTATGTAAAGTATGTTCACAAAGGTCTTTAATATTAAAAACTACAGTAAAATTATCTGTTGTAAAAGGTTTTCGGTGAGCTTTTTCAGAAAATTCAAAATTTAAGAATTCTAAACGCTTGATTGTTTGAGAAGTTCCAATGATTAATAAATTCCAACTCTCTTTAGCTTTTATCCCTTATTCCAAATTTCTCTTAAATATTTTCTTATATTCCAACTATTAGAGAACAATAATATACAAACTAATCTATTAAACGATTTGATCTATATATTCTTTCTTTTAACTTAGCTCGTTCATAGATATAATACCTTAAACGGTATTCATCTATATAATCTAACCAATCTGCTGAGTCTAAAGAAAGAATTAATTTATCATATCTTTTTAATCTTTTTAAAAGATGTTTAATATAAAAACTAGTCATAATATATAACCCTTTCGTTTATGATGTTATCAAAGCAACAATCTTTCCCACAATCTTCACCTAAGAGAGTTTTCCAAGAATACTGGCATAACACTCCATAAAAGAAACTTGTCTTAGTCTATTAGATTTTAAGAAAGCCTTTGCTCTAATACCAATATATGATACCAATATATCAGAGAGGGTGGAAAACGGAAATAAAAACTGAAAATAAAATGAGATTTAAAACTTACTTTGATGGAGATATGCACAGTGGATGATGATGGATGAGAGTATGCACAGCGGAGTAGAAGGTTGCAGAAGGGTTTTTTTTTATGTGTGTGTTGGAATATAATATGAAGAACTAGAGAAAATTTGGGATGTTAAGGGAGTGGAGCTAAAGATATGTGGAGAGAGTTTAGTGTGCCATTGAAGTAGTAATTCTAATACTCGTAATGGTTCTGAATGTCATACAACGATTTACAATGCCTCTATATATAGGCAAACATAACAAAGCATCTATTCTAAACACAAAAGTCAAAAGCCTATTCTAAAAAGTAAAGTAGACGAATAATTACAAAGCTAAATTCCAAAAATAATGTTGAAAATTATTGCCCTCTGTCGACCACTTTCTGTATATAATTGAGCTTCTAAAACGTCATTGCTTACGACATGATTTTTGTCTTCTATCTTTTGTCGTCATTTCTTACGTCATCTTCTAGAAGTCTCTGTGTGTGCTGTCTATCGACTGTGGACTGGAACAGTCTTCGTGTTCACAATCTTCATCTTCCAGGTTTATGATGTGCTGTAACTGTAGAGTGTCTCCTTCCCCTGCAAAGGGTAGAAGCATCCTCCCATTTGTTTTTGTGTAGACTTGTATATAGTGTCCTTCACCTACCAATTGATAGTTCCTCCATGGAAAATAATCAGGAAGTTCTGGAGTTTCCTGATGTTTTTTAATAAACTGTGTAAAACTGTCTGGGATCTTTTCATTTGAATGACTTAACCAAGGTAGAGTTGCAAACTCTATATTAGTTTTTGTCATTGTTGTTTGTAGATGATAACATGCATTTTTGTGTTCAATAAAAATTCTCTTTCTCGCTGGTCTGTATGTATATGAATCTGTATAAGGAAATGAGGAAATTATTTTGCAACCAATGATCGAGGTTGTCGATCTTATTGCAATATTTCCAACAACTAGAATCATTTTTTCTCCAAGCTAGTTGAGGAGATCTTATGTTTTCTTGTTTAACTTGATTTCCAAATAATCAATCATACCATGATGATAAAATTGAATTATTTGTTCATCTGTCAATTTTGTAGGATGGTGTATTTGAAGCAATATAAGACCAATTTCGTCTCCTGTTTCATTCGTTCTTTCCACCACTTTGAATCCTTGTTGTTCACTGTCAAATTTGAATGCATGTCTACTAGCTGTTGTTGCAAATTGTACAGAATTAGAGGAATCTCTGCACAAACCTTCTGTGAAACAAGATTCTCAAATTCTGGGAATCTTTCTGTAACTGGCTTTAAGCATTGCCTCCAAGGTGTATCAAGAATCCTTGTCCTGAAACACTCAAAAGTCCTGTATACATCTGTTTTATCTTTGTTTTCTTTTTTCTCGATCTTTTGTAATAACTGTGCATTTTTTGATTCGAGCAAACACATTTTTTTGTTTTAACAGGCTATTTTCAATTTTTAATTGTATATCTTGTGCATTTCTTGTTTTTTTCCTCAAGCTGTGTTCTTAATGTAGAAATAATTTCTTGTTGAGCTTTTATGTAATGCTCGGGATTTGTTTTAGCCAAATCAGCAAAACTCTTAACCTCTTCAGGTTCTATGTAAAAACTTTTATACCAAAGCTGTTTCTTGCTGCTTGAAGAGCTTCAGCAAAACTTGTGTAGCCTTTCCAAAGTGATCCTCCTACACAAGTTATGTGTTGTGCAACTGTTTCCCATTTGTTAAAAATACCAACCTTTGTACCCCTAAATATTACATAATGTGTGTAATTTGGTTTTATTTTAAACTGTCTTTCAGGTGTTTTCGAGCTTTGTTCCTGAAAATAAATGCTTAAAGCATTTAAAACCTGTACTTTAAATGTTGAAGCTTGTGGCATGGTTTGAATATGCCATAAGTTGTCTAATAAACATTGTTGTTTATCTGTAAGTTTCATTCCCATGATAGGACGAAACTTTTTGTCAACTTCATTGCATATCTGTAAGGCATATGTTCCAAATTCAATCACCGGATTGGGTGAAAAATTTGTGTACAATGGTCGTTTGCCAGCTGCCTTTGATTGTTGTTGTTTATAAAACTGTCCTGTCATTATCTGTGGTAATGAGGTGTGAGGAGAACTGTATATCTTTTCTGTTGAATGTAGATATGACTGTTGGATTTGTTCTTCATCCGAGGAAGAATTCCCCTGCTTTGGGTGTATAAGCTTTAATTTCTCCTTATCTTTTTTCATGTCCATCTGAAACAAACCATTTGTTTATATTTCGAGATAACATATCAGCTATCCCATTATTTTTTTCCTTTAATATATTCAAAATTTATAAAATACCCATTTCCTTGTATAGTATTTTGTAGATTAATCCATCTGGTTCTATTTACTTTTTTACTCTGATCATTTTTTACAAACTTAACTATTGCTTCACAATCAGTTCTTACTGTAAATTCTTTATTAAGAAAAATCTTAAATTTCTCTAATGCATAAATTAATGCCTGTATTTCAAAATCAATTGTAGTCCAGTTTGTTTTGTTTTGAAAATTACCACTTGCATAAGCGCAAATTTTCTCTTCTTCCTTGGGACTGTATTTGTTTGGTTTACATAGAAGGACTGCTCCCCATCCTTCTTTGCATCCATCTGTTTTAATATTTATATAATCTGTAACTAATGGGAATTCTAATGGTTTAATATTTCTAACTACTTTTTTGATTTCTTTAACTAGTTTAATATCTTCTTGGTTAAAATACCTTTGAGCGTTTTTAGTGGTTTTACCATATAAAGGTCCAACCAGTTTAGACAAGTTTGAAATGAATTTTCTAGCATAGTTTACTAGACCCAAGAAGGCTTGTATTTGTTTTAAGTTTTCAAATTTTTCTGGAAAACTTAGAATTTTTGTAGAAATATGTGATTGCAATTGTATTTTCCATTTCCAATTTCTAATCCTAAAAAAGAAAATTTTCTTTTAAAAAGTTCCATTTTTCTTTTTGAAACTACTATACCGTTTTTCTTTATTTCTCCAAAGACCTGTTGTAAGTGTTTCTCATGTTCCTGCACTGTATTACTTGCAACTAAAATGTCATCAATGTATACTAAGCAAAAATCAAATTTTAAAAAGATACTGTCCATAAATCTTTGAAAAATTGAAGGTGCATTCTTTAGACCAAAACTAAGAACATTCCATTCATACTGCCCTTCAGAACATGTAAAAGCTGTCCATGGTTTAAAGCTTTCTTCTAACTTTAACTGGTTATATCCTGATTTTAAATCAAATTTTAAAAATACTTTTTTATTTTGTATAAGATTTAGCAAACTATCTTTGTTAGGGATATTATACCCATCATCTATTGTATTATCATTTAATCTTTTATAATTATAAACTATTCTAGTTTTTCCTCTTTTTATTTCACTGTGATTTCTTACTAAAAAAGCTGTAGATCTATGAGGACTTTCTGATTTTCTAATTAATCCTTGATTTACCATTTCCGGGATTTTTTTTTGAACTCTTCTTTATCTAATGGGCTATATTCTATATTAGCTGTTCTTATTATTATGTCAGGATTTTTTAATTTAAATTTACAAATATAACTTACATTTGATTTTGTTATATCTTCTCCAATATATCCTATTTTTTCTAAATGTAATATTATAGGATGGTTAACACTTTTTGTAATATCCTGTCCTTTTTCTATTTCATGACTTAGAAAATCTATTAAAAGTTTTAATGATTCATTTTCTATAAACTTTTTTCTGTTTTGTGTTTTTAAGAAATCTAAATTCCCTTTATCCCCTCTTTTTTGAACAATTTGTGTTGTATTCATATATCTAAGGGTTGTTATTGTATATAATTGTTTACTTAATGTTATAAAATTCCTTGTAATTGTGACTGCACCATTTAATCCTAATATGAAATTTAGTCCTATTACAAAATCTTTTGATTTTATATTTGGTGGATTAATATTTATTTGTGGCATTTCATATTTTATACTGTAATTGTTTGCAAAGTCTAAGAATTGTATTCTTACTGGTTCTAAACAATGTGTAATAGGTATTAATCTGTCTTCTACTGTTCTTGTACTTAATTCATATGATAATTTTTTATGATATTTTATAGGTGCTAAACTATGTGAAATTAAACTTTTTGTAGCTCCTGTATCTACTAATGCTGTTAAATCTAAGTATTTATTATTATCTAACCATAAACGGCACTGTATATTTATCATGTTTGTTGATCCTTGTGTTTGTATGTAAGTTTGATCATCTGGTTTCTGTAGAGCCATTTTACTTATTTCTTCTGTTTTACTTAATCTTTCAAGTTCTTCTATTTTGTTTTCTAATTTTTTTATTTTTAAACTATGTAACTCTATTGTTAATTCTAATTTGTCTATTCTTTCATTCTCATTATTTTTAGCACTTGTTTTAACTTTAGATGTTGTAGCTATATCTTTATCATAAATTTCCTTAAGACATTTAAAACAAATTTATGTAAAACATTTATTACACTGTGACCTTTTTTCTATACTAGGGTAATATCCACAATTATAACATCTTATGTGATTATTTCCTTTATTTTGTTTCCAATCATGTTCACAATGTTCTTCTGTATTCATATATGTATATGTTATTTTTGTTGTTGGATTTTCTTCTTCACTGTAAATACAATATACTGATTCATTATCAGATTCATCATCTGTTCCTAGAGCTTCTATTTCATAATCTTGTAATTGCTCTATTAAATTAGCTCTTTCCATATTTTTTTCTCTTATTTGGACATTTATTAGCTAAGTGTGTTGTTTCTCCACAAGTATAACATCTACATTTTCGTGTTTGTGGTTTTTTAACATATTTATTTGTATTGTAATTTTTTCTATAATTTCTATTATATGTTGTACTTTTTCGTATCTTTTTCTTTTTATCATAAACTCCATATGCTTGTGGTGTATAAATTGCTGTTTTACATAATGCATAAGCATTTCTTTTTAATTGTTCTTGTAATGCTACTTCTTTGCATTTTTCTTCTAATATACCAAATGTATAAGTTATTCTTGGTCCTATTCCTAAATTCTGTTGTGTACCATAATTTGTTTTCCATGCTTCATGTATAGATTTTCCTAAATCTCCTGGTAGTTTTATAAAATATTTATCACATAGATTATCATCCATAGCTTTTCCTGTTTGTGATAATAATCTTGTAAAATCTAATGTGAATTCATTTATATATTTCATATCTGCTATACTCAATTGTTCTAAATTTCTAATAGCTGTATCCTGTATTAAAGAGTTATTTTTTGCTGGATCAACTCCTAATATGAGTGTTCTAATTTGTGATGTAAAATTATAAGGATTATCTCCTAATCCTTTAAGATTATTTATTTCTTCTGGATTTTGTGTTTTCTTACTTTGCCATATTCCTAATGCTATTGGTCCTAATGTAGTTTCTAAATATGAAAACATATCCATGCTATAAAAAGTTTATAGAAAATGAATCATTAAAACTTTTAATAGATTTTCTAAGTCATGAAATAGAAAAAGGACAGGATATTACAAAAAGTGTTAACCATCCTATAATATTACATTTAGAAAAAATAGGATATATTGGAGAAGATATAACAAAATCAAATGTAAGTTATATTTGTAAATTTAAATTAAAAAATCCTGACATAATAATAAGAACAGCTAATACAGAATATAGCCCATTAGATAAAGAAGAGTTCAAAAAACAAATCCCTGAAATGATAAATCAAGGATTAATTAGAAAATCAGAAAGTCCTCATAGATCTACAGTTTTTTTAGTAAGAAATCACAGTGAAATAAAAAGAGAAAAGCTAGAATAGTTTATAATTATAAAAGATTAAATGATAATACAATAGATGATGGGTATAATATCCCTAACAAAGATAGTTTGCTAAATCTTATACAAAATAAAAAGTATTTTCAAAATTTGATTTAAAATCAGGATATAACCAGTTAAAGTTAGAAGAAAGCTTTAAACCATGGACAGCTTTTACATGTTCTGAAGGGCAGTATGAATGGAATGTTCTTAGTTTTGGTCTAAAGAATGCACCTTCAATTTTTCAAAGATTTATGGACAGTATATCTTTTTAAAATTTGATTTTTGCTTAGTATACATTGATGTCATTTTAGTTGCAAGTAATACAGTGCAGGAACATGAGAAACACTTACAATAGGTCTTTGGAGAAATAAAGAAAAACGGTATAGTAGTTTCAAAAAGAAAAATGGAACTTTTTAAAAGAAAATTTTCTTTTTTAGGATTAGAAATTGGAAATGGAAAAATAGAATTGCAATCACATATTTCTACAAAAATTCTAAGTTTTCCAGAAAAATTTGAAAACTTAAAACAAATACAAGCCTTCTTGGGTCTAGTAAACTATGCTAGAAAATTCATTCCAAACTTGTCTAAACTGGTTGGACCTTTATATGGTAAAACCACTAAAAACGGTCAAAGGTATTTTAACCAAGAAGATATTAAACTAGTTAAAGAAATCAAAAAAGCAGTTAAAATATTAAACCATTAGAATTACCATTAGTTACAGATTATATAATTATTGAAACAGATGGATGCAAAGAAGGATGGGAGCAGTCCTTCTATCTAAACCAAACAAATACAGTCCCAAGGAAGAAGAGAAAATTTACGCTTATGCAAGTGGTAATTTTCAAAACAAAACAAACTGGACTACAATTGATTTTGAAATATAGGCATTAATTTATGTATTAGAGAAATTTAAGATTTTTCTTAATAAAGAATTTACAGTAAGAACTGACTGTGAATCAATAGTTAAGTTTGTAAAAAATGATTAGAGTAAAAAAGTAAATAGAACCAGCTGGATTAATCTACAAAATACTATACAAGGAAATGGGTATTTTATAAATTTTGAACATATTAAAGGGAAAAATAATGGGATAGCTGATATGTTATCTCGAAATATAAACAAATGGTTTGTTTCAGATGGACAGGAAAAAAGATAAGGAGAAATTAAAGCTTATACACCCAAAGCAGGGGAATTCTTCCTCAGATGAAGAACAAATCCAACAGTCATATCTACATTCAACAGAAAAGATATACAGTTCTCCTCACACCTCATTACCACAGATAATGACAGGACAGTTTTATAAACAACAGCAATCAAAGGCAGCTGGCAAACGACCATTGTATACAAATTTTTCACCCAAGCCGGTGATTGAATTTGGAACATATGCCTTACAGATATGCAATGAAGTTGACAAAAAGTTTCGTCCTATCATGGGAATGAAACTTACAGATAAACAACAATGTTTATTAGACAACTTATGGCATATTCAAACCATGCCACAAGCTTCAACATTTAAAGTACAGGTTTTAAATGCTTTAAGCATTTATTTTCAGGAACAAAGCTCGAAAACACCTGAAAGACAGTTTAAAATAAAACCAAATTACACACATTATGTAATATTTAGGGGTACAAAGGTTGGTATTTTTAACAAATGGGAAACAGTTGCACAACACATAACTTGTGTAGGAGGATCACTATGGAAAGGCTACACAAGTTTTGCTGAAGCTCTTCAAGCAGCAAGAAACAGCTTTGGTATACAAAGTTTTTACATAGAACCTGAAGAGGTTAAGAGTTTTGCTGATTTGGCTAAAACAAATCCCGAGCATTACATAAAAGCTCAACAAGAAATTATTTCTACATTAAGAACACAGCTTGAGGAAAAAACAAGAAATGCACAAGATATACAATTAAAAATTGAAAATACCTTATTAAAACAAAAAAATGTGTTTGCTCGAATCAAAAAATGCACAGTTATTACAAAAGATCGAGAAAAAAGAAAACAAAGATAAAACAGATGTATACAGGGCTTTTGAGTGTTTCAGGACAAGGATTCTTGATACACCTTGGAGGCAATGCTTAAAGCCAGTTACAGAAAGATTCCCAGAATTTGAGAATCTTGTTTCACGGAAGGTTTGTGCAGAGTTTCCTCTAATTCTGTACAATTTGCAACAACAGCTAGTAGACATGGCATTCAAATTTGACAGTGAACAACAAGGATTCAAAGTGGTGGAAAGAACGAATGAAACAGGAGACGGAATTGGTCTTCTATTGCTTCAAATACACCATCCTACAAAATTGACAGATGAACAAATAATTCAATTTTATCATCATGGTATGATTGATTATTTAGAAATCAAGTTAAACAAGAAAACAGAAGATCTCCTCAACCAGCTTGGAGAAAAAATGATTCTGGTTGCAGGAAATATTGCAATAAGATCGACAACCTCGATCATTGGTTGCAAAATAATTTCCTCATTTCCTTATACAGATTCATATACATACAGACCAGCGAGAAAGAGAATTTTTATTGAACACAAAAATGCATGCTATCATCTACAAACAGCAATGACAAAAACTAACATAGAGTTTGCAACTCTACCTTGGTTAAGTCATTCAAATGAAAAGATTCCAGACAGTTTTACACAGTTTATTAAAAAACATCAGGAAACTCCAGAACTTCCTGATTATTTTCCATGGAGGAACTATCAATTGGTAGGTGAAGGACACTATATACAAGTCTACACAAAAACAAATTGCAGGATGCTTCTACCCTTTGCAGGGGAAGGAGACACTCTACAGTTACAGCACATCACAAACCTGGAAGATGAAGATTGTGAACACGAAGACTGTTCAAGTCCACAGTCGATAGACAGCACACACAGAGACTTCTAGAAGATGACGTAAGAAATGACGACAGAAGATAGAAGACAAAAATCATGTCGTAAGCAATGACGTTTTACAAGCTCAATTATATACAGAAAGTGGTCGACAGAGGGCAATAATTTTCAACATTATTTTTGGAATTTAGCTTTGTAATTATTCGTCTACTTTACTTTTTAGAATAGGCTTTTGACTTTTGTGTTTAGAATAGATGCTTTGTTATGTTTGCCTATATATAGTGGCATTGTAAATCGTTGTATGACATTCAGAACCATTACGAGTATTAGAATTACTACTTCAATGGCACACTAAACTCTCTCCACATCTCTTTAGCTCCACTCCCTTAACATCCCAAATTTTCTCCAGTTCTTCATATTATATTCCAACACACACATAAAAAAAAAAAACCCTTCTGCAACCTTCTACTCCGCTGTGCATACTCTCATCCATCATCATCCACTGTGCATATCTCCATCAAAGTAAGTTTTAAATCTCATTTTATTTTCAGTTTTTATTTCCGTTTTCCACCCTCTCTGATATATATATATATCCAAATGGCACGTTTATGTACTAACGATCACATAGTTGTCTTCGCCAAGTTTACATCCCCCGCCCCCTACCCCAACTTATAAACTTTAATATTGCATATGCGAACGAATTTCGTAGTCTTTATTCGTATTCAGTTTTAGTACACTATCTGAAAAATTTATCAGATTTTTGGGATGTTACATTATTGTTATGAGCTAGTTTTTTTTTTAATGGCTCAGCGGTACACACCCCTCAAGAATTGAACCCCCTACACGAGTTCGAATCCCAGGCCCCCCCTAAGGTCCAGCCGCACTGGAATTGCCCAATATTGGTACCAGAGTGGACTCGAACCCGCGACCACCCGGGCGGGAACCCACGCAAGCGTGTTAAACCCTCCCACCTCCACCACTGGGCTGAGCTAGTTGACAACAGGCTACCAATCTTATATTTGAACGGTTATAAATCAAAGATTTTTCATATGGATTATAATGAAATTATTATTCACACAATCATCAATTAGAAGTAGTTTAGGCTGGGCCTTTAAGTAATACACATTTTACATTTACCATAGTACTTGCTTAAATCGTAACTTCCAATTATGAGAACTGAATGTTTACTTGTTTGATAATTATTACCCTTTATCTTATTCAGTTTTATACCGTCAGAAAATAAATCCTGAGTCCGTCACTGGAGACCACTCAAAATGATTTTCTATTGTGATCATAGCACTATTACAAAGATCAATCGATGTTCAATCCTTTTTTTTTTTTGAACGGCTAAGTAAATCACGTGTAAACCCACCCTACTCGGGGCTATGTGCAAGGTCGACTCCTCGACCGCCGTGAGACCGTACACTCCCCTGATGCGCGGGAACCGGATGAAATCCGTAAACCCTTGCCCAGTGTCAGGTTCAAACCCGGGATTAAGGCCCAAATTCGTCCCTTCACCCCGATGTCCGTCGAAAATGACCCAAACAGGAATCGAACATGCGTCTCCACTAGAGAGGGTAGGCCTCTTTTGTCTTTAACCATTGGACCAAATTCTCAGGACTATCGATGTTCAATCCTATGAGTGTACCATAAGAATTGTGGACGCCGAAAAGTGCATCATAATCATAAAACACTTACTAAAATGTGCAATCTATATTTCAAATTCACTTGGTGAAACAGACTTACCCTATTCAATTATTTACTTGACGACGATGTCTTATCGATCATGGACATCGATCTTCATATAGACGATCTTTCGTAGTTCTAACGCACGAAGATTTCGGCATGTGAACGACGATCAAGGAGGATTATGACATAGATTTAGCGTACTACCTAGACAAGGAAACTACATGGAGTTGATAAGAAAGTGGTGTACTGCCCTTGATGGAAAGCTGATGATAGTACTCAATGCTCACATGCATCCAAGATGTACAGTTGGTAATTTGGAATCACTATAAATCCATGATGCATGTAAACATGTACATACTCATTGTACACAAGGTGATGCAATTATTATTATTGTAATTATTGTTATTGTAAACTTGCCAATGTATTAATAAAAGGAGATAATTATGGTCGGGTTTGGTCAGTTTTGATATAAATTCTGAGCCTAATTGCTCACCAGAGTTTTCAAAAACGACAAACCAAACTTGCAGGGTTGGGTGAGTCGACCAGACTTGTCAGTTTGCTAGTTTAACGGTTTGGTTTTGACGTTATGACACTTTGAACCGTTTTTATATATTTTGAAACATTAGGTTGTAGTGAAAAAATAATAAATGTGAAAAAGATAGTTCATGATTATAATAGATATAGATAGATAACTATATATATCGAAAACAATAATATTAAAAGTTAAACAATTGGTTGGGTTTACACGACATGTTCCAAGTTAGAAACAGAACCTAGTTAGACCGGCTAACAACAAAAAACAAATTGTGAACCAACCCTTTAGATCAGCCAAACCGACCGGTTGTTTCGTTTGAACAGTTTAATCAGTTTCAACGATCTATGAACACGAAAAAAAAAATGGTGACATAGATTTGTAACATTTAAAAATGTTTGGAAGACAAAACATGAAGGAAAAAGAAGTCAAAAAACACTAATAATAGACCATTGATGTAACAGCATTAGATTTTGTTTGATGTAATGTAACCATATTCCAACATTTTTATATTAATATTTCCCAACTTTATGTGTGTGGGTATGTTTTGATGGATTAATTAATTAATTAATCAAATTAATCAAATTAAAAACAACATAATCATGAAAGGGACACAAACAGCAAAATCCACCACCATCCCCACCAAAATATCATTCCAATATCATGCATTCAAGTGTTGTACCATGTGCATCTTTGCATGTACCACACATTGTCTCTATATTCTTTTTAAATTATTTATTTTCTTTTTTATCTCATAAGCCATGCAATAGAGTGTTGTACCATAAGACTCAAAATCTTGATCAGAAGATTCTATTACCTGTCATGCAAAAAAGTGTTGTACCATGTGCATCTTTGGTTGTACATCAACACTATGGCCACTTAAGAGTGATGAATGAAAACCCTTTTGACTAAATCTAATTGGGTCTTAAAATCTTGATCACTTGAGGTATATTCTAACTGTAAAGCAATTTTCAGCAACTAATCCTTTTTGACTAAAGCTAAATGTACAACTTCTACTGCATGATGTACAAGTGGAATAACATTATTGCTCTCTTAAAAGGACATGTACCATCAAACCATTATTGAGAAAAATGCCAAAACAAAGTCACTAATGCTTATCAAAACAAAAAGCCAAAAACACACACAGTAAAATATGTGAATGAAGGTGCCAATAAAATTTTGAAATGGGCTGACAGCCCCCCATGTGATGTTATGTGGACAGTGGGCCTCTTCTTTTAATGTACACCCTTAAAGAAACCAGAAAATCAGACAGACTCCCTAAAGTATCCTTGAAATCAAACTCATTTCATCCACCTAACTTTATATATTTTCTGAAATTTAAAAGCCCTTTTAATATGGCCTTTTCAAGTCAGTAAAATAAACTCATTGTACAACTTCCATTACACAATGTACAACTATTCCACTTATCCAATCTATTAACACACTAATAAGCCAATGAGCTATAGGTCAACTAGCATTGTAGGGGAAGTGAAGATTTGAGTTTGAGGCTCAAGTTTGAATCCGATCCCAAGCGGAGTTTACCGCATTGGGCCTTCGGACGACGGGTTTTTCCCGAAACCAATGATCGTAGACTTAGGCTCCCAGTGTTGTCTGCGATCACGGGCATATGGGATCGCCTTTTGCCATTGGGTTACCCCAGGTAAGCAGGCTTTTATCTCATTGGCCGTTAAAAAAAATACACGCTAATAACCTTGGTAATACAAAGAGCAAGCCGTCCCGAGATGTTTAGGTCGTTTAGGTCTTAAAACCAATACGTCTAAGCTTCACATATGCGAGACACCATTCTAGGGACAACAAGAAGCAATGTCTCTTATATTTTACTTACATATGAGCTTTGTATCCAAGTAAAACATCTGTAATATTTCCATCCCTTCGGGTTTTTTTACATATCAACCTCCTACATACCCTAATATCAAACAATTGTGAATCGAATATACATGAAGCGCGTCCCCAAGGCGCTGAGGCGAATTCCAGATCGCCTCAGGCCACATACGCGCTTTTTTAAACCAAGTACGTTAACCAATCATGACCCCCTTTGGGGGGACAAATCCAGTGTACACATGCTTGAATAAAAAACACATAAAAGGCTGGCAAGTGAAACTTGACAAGTAAAAAAAAAGTTAACCACTACTACCCTTTTTCTTTTGATTTGCTATATGCATGGTTCAATAAGTGTTTGGTAGGGTGGGGTGGGGGTGGGAGTCCAGTACAAAAGTTAAACAAACAAAGATACCCTACTCATAAAACTAGTTCTCATCTATCCTTGTTTTTTATGTATTGCATATTTATGTATAGTTGTAAGTAGTATGGGGATTGAGATATTGAAGATGACCATAATCTTGAAGTCTTCCTAATAGATCTTTTCTTTTTTTTTCTTTTGTTGTTGATGGTGTTTTTCCCCTTGGTATATCCTACTCCTGCATCAAAACAAGAAAAAATATAAAAAATCTAAAAGTGATTCAACAACCAACAAATCCCATTTTGGTAGCAACATGATCTAAGTATTGACCTAGTCAACTTTAAGATTGTGACTTGCGTGTGTTTAACTCATCCGGTGGAACCACTGGATACACTGGCCCAGACCCCCACCGATTTTTCGCTCATAGTGTTAATTTTACCGAAAACTTCATATTTTTTGTAGCGTAATATATTGGATTTTTAAGAGTCCGGCCCCGCCGATTTGGACTTTGAGTATCTGGCCTCGAGTTTTCGTTCAACTCCACCACTGACTGGATAGTCGATTTGTACCCATTTATTTAAGCTTTAAAGGAAAAGATAGTTAAACTCTTACCAAGCAAAGTTAAAACCGATCCATGATCGCCATTGCACAGCTGAAAATCACCTACATTTCAATGGCTTCTTGTCCACAAGCAAAAAATGGTAAATATAAAAAAAATATATAACAAAGTTAAAAAACTTTTTGCCACTAAAAGAAACAAAATAAAATAAAGATATTGTTTTGAGTTTTTGATGTATACCTTGGCATTTGGAAGTAACATGAATCGGAATTGCACCAGTATAATCAGTTTCCGACACATCAGCTGAAAAATTATTCTCGTTGTCTGTGGTGGTCGGTTTTGTTGGGGAAGCAAACAAATTATCAGGAAGTGCGGGCTCTAAGCTGATTTTTGCACGATGAATGCACAATTATAAGTCTTAACACGCGATAAAAATAAAAACTTGCATAACAATAAGAACTCAAAATCAAACCTTTCATTCTTGGGGGTTTCCACATTGGGATCAGATTCAAGTTCTTCTTTTGCGACGTCGCATGTTTTAGATCGATTGTTACCTCCGGAAACATGTTCTTCGTTGCTGTAACCATCAGACGGAAACACAAGATTTTGGTGTATATGAGTTGGTAACGAAACGGATAAACTCCTTTGAAACTGATGGTTTTTCATGTCGGTAAGTTGCAGATTCATCAATCTTCTATCTTGAAACTCGATTGCTTGTTGTAGTTCTTGCTCCTCTATTTTTCTTCGTATCATCATCTCATGATTAAACATTCGAGCACCTATAATGATTAAAAAAAATTTGAAGATCAAACACACAAAATTTGAAATAAGTAAAGATCAAAATGTTTATGTTTACACTCACCAAATGGTATATGATCGAACGGTTCAGCGGATTCGAGTGCGGTTGGACTCAAACAACTGGAAAAATCGCCTCTTTCAATTTGTTGCTGATGTTTCCTACACAAAATATGCAATTTATTAACAAATTTAAGACGAATAATCAAATATGTTTTTAAAAGAAATCGAAAATATTCATTCATACTTGTCGGGTATTTTTCCCTTTTCTTTATATGGCTTAACGAGCACCCGTGAATCACAAACAAAGTGCGGGTTTCCCTTTGCCAAAATCGCTTTAACAGTTTCTGGAAGCATAAACGTAACAAACCCGAACATCCGTTTTTGCTGATACGGGATCCTCACATCTTGAACCGGTCCAAACATGCTTAATAAACATTCAAAAAATCTCTTATAAACGGAAAAAACAATCAAATCAAAATAACACAGTTGCGAATCAAATCATTAAATACCTGAAGTAATTCGAAACGTCTTCCTCTTTAAAAGTACTATCCGCCGGAAAAGTTAAATAAATTTGTCGCGAACTCGAATTCGAGTTCCCGAAACCCATTGATCCAAAATCATTTCGGTCAGGTCGACACCGACCGAATTTGTGAAACTCATCACCCATCATCAATGCAGCTGCTGCTGCTGACCTACATACACATAAACTTTCATAAATTCAAATTGCTGTGAAAATACAAACATAAAGAACATAAATGCAATCATCTTTCACATGTACAACATAACACAACAAAAACTTTATCAAGAAACAGTGAAACACCAAAGCAAAGATCAAAGATCAAAGATTCCCTTTTTTTTAATCTTTTCCATACACTAAAAAAACCAGGTATAACATACAGCTAATAATTTAAAAAAAAAATCATGATGTTCCAAGTTCCAACATATTCAAAACCAGAAAGTTTCATAACATAGATTATCAAGAAACACAAGCAAAGATCAAAGATTCCCTTTTTTTTCCATAATAAACTTAAAAAACCAATTATAACATATAGTTAAAAAAAAAAAAAAAAAAACCATGATGTTCCAACAAATTCAAAACCAGAAGTTAAAGAATAATAAATAAAATTTCATGAACATAACTTATCAAGAAACACAATCAAAGATCAAAGATTACTTTATAAATCTTTTTTCATACACTTACAAAAAAAACAATTATAATTCATACACTTAAAAGAAACAACCATAACATATTACTAAAAAAATCAAAAAAAAAATCACAATGTTCCAACATATTCAAAACAAGAAGTTAAAGAACAATGTATAAAGTTTCCTAACATAACTGATCAAGAAACAAAAACAAAGATCAAAGATTCCCTTTTTTAATCTGTTTCCATACACTTCAAAAACAATCAAAACACATAACTAGAAAAAATTAAAGTGTTCCAAGTTCCAACATGTTCAAAACCATATTCAAAGCCAGAAGTTAAAACCACTAAATAAAGTTCCATAAAATAATTAATCAACAAACACAAAACAAGGATCAAAGATTCCCCTTTTTAAAACCTTTTATATACATTATAAAAACTAATTATACCACATGATTAAAAAACAGTGATGATGTTTCAACATTCCAAAATATGCAAAACCAGAAGCTAAAGAACAAATGAATAAAGTCACAACCTTTATCACACAACAATAAAAAGATAAAGCATATATTATTTTATTTACCTAGGATTCTCATTCACAAAGTTCATGCACCTATTCAACTGAAAAGGATGATGACCCATAACTCCAAATCTTTGTTGCTGCTGCTGCTGCTGTTGTTGATGTTGTTGTATAACCTTAAACCTTATCAAATCTTCAAAAACATCCATTTTTCCACTAGGAGAACCACCACCACCACAACCACTAAACCCTAATTCATCAACAAACCCACCATTGTTATTATTATTACCATTACCATGAACAAACTTACATAAACTCCCATTTTTACAAAACCCTTTTGCATAATACATGCAAGGCCTCCACCCACCGCCGCTGACGTCACCATACCCTCCGCTGACGTCATCACCCCCATTCCCACAGAACCCACCACCGGGAATGTAAACGTCGTTAACTGAGCAGCTTCTTCTGTGTAAATGATGATGGTGGTGGTGGGTGACGTCACCGTACTCGCCGCTGACGTCATCGCCCCAGTTTGAAAAACCGCCGTTTAAATCGGCGGTTTGGGGGTCGTCAAACAGCGGAGGATGATCTGGGACAACTTGGGGGATGTTAACGGAAGTTACAGAGGCGTAATCTTCGTTACAGTCGTTGAAGTTTGAGAAAAATGAGGAGCCAGATGAGCCGCCACCGTTCACCACGGCGGCGTAACTCGCCGGCCGGGGGCTACGGTGGTCGGAGACCGACCAGGGGGAGCTAGGGGAAGAAGGGTTTGTGTGGTGAAACCCATTGTTATTCGGAACGATGATTTGAGGGTTTGCAGATGAGATGTTCGACGAAATGTCTAAGAAAGATTTAGCTTTTTTTATAACGGAAACGAGATGGTTTTCAGGGCCAAAAGCGAGCCTAATCATCTCATTATCACCTTGATCTTGAATAAGAATGTAACCCATGATTTTGGAAGCGTGTTCCGGGTCTAATTTCTGGATTCTTGACATCACCATTTTAGTAGCTTCAACTGTATCCATGGTGGAAAAAGATAGAAACTTTTTTTGGGTGTATGTTTCTCTCTCTAGAAAAAGAAAAGTGGGTTAGAGAGAGAGGAGAAAAGGGTGGGATTTTTTGAACTGAGAGTAAAAAGTTTAGTTACAGAGAGAGAGATATAGAGAGATAGAGTGAGAGATATAGAGAGAGAAAAAATGTTGAACGGTTCGTCTTGTTTTTTGGGATAAAAGAGAGAGAGAGAAGATGGGAAGATGTACAAGTGGTGATGCATGGTGTACAAGTGGTGTGATAGAATTGATGCTTTGCTGGAACCCATGTAGACAATGGGTATGGGTCAAAGGAGGATTTGGTGTTGGGTTTGTAAGTATAGGGTTTGGTGATTTGGGGAAGATGAAGGAAATGGGATAGGTTGTGTTGTGTCTTGTGTGTGTTATGTGTGACTATGTGTGTGATGTGGGGTGGGATGATATCATGTGTTTTATAATCTTTTGTATGTAATGATTTAAAATAACATGTTTCATATGTTTTGTTAATAATTTAAAATTTAATCAAGTATTAGGTTATGTATCCGTATATTATACAGGTTGAACAAAAAAAATATCACACGTAAGTAAAAGATGATAATTACCATAAAAAAATGTTTATCTGTTATTAGAAAAATGTCATTTTCTTTAAAATTTGAAGAAAAATAATATAAATAAGTTAAACTTACAATTTAGACAACTTGAATTATGAATAATTTGAAACGGAAAACTACGCATGATAATATGCTAATACGCTTAAAACTTAGACTGGTGGGTGTGAGCGAGGGTTTTTGGCGTTTTGGCCATTTAACGCCAGGTGTTCCACCCGGGTTGGCGTTTTGGTCAGCGTTGCCCGCTTGGCGTGGAGATTCTGCCTGGCGGAGGGCGGGGCGACATGGCGGGCTGTGGTTGGTTGGTTCAATGTAGGTTTTTTTTTTTAATTTTCTTTGTAGTTTTTTTAATAATTCCACATGGCTGCTCACGCTCAACTAAGCGACGCCCCACCACACCCCTACTTTTTTAGTATTAGCTCTTAAATCCCACCCTCGTCACGTCACGTGTCGAGCAATGCCCCCAACTCAAGCCCCTCTACACCCCCACAGCCTTAACATTAGTTACAACACATATTTTCATTAATAGGTTTCATGCTGATATCATTTTTTATATTATGTGCGAGGAATGGTAAAATTTATTTTTTTAAGTTATCACATGATTTTATACTAAGGTTTAAGGATTTTATTCCATTGGTTTTTTCTTTAGGTTGCTATACCAAGTGACGGTATCGTATCATAACGAATCAAACTAATACCGATTGAAGTTGAATTCCTACCGCATTGTGCGAGGGAATCCACTATTTATAACTTTAAATTATATATTTGTTACTGTTAAACTCAATGAGCTATGTAAATATCTTCTACAATAATGAAAAATAACTTATATATATGATTGATTGTAAATTAAATTACAGCGATAAGTTATATGGAATCTAGTAACTATATAAAATTAATTCAAATTCAAATATGTATATTCCTTAATTCTCTAATCTTTAATAGCTATATTAAGCAATAATATATTTTGTGTGTTTGTGTATATATGTATACATATATTAGAATTAAATTAGACTCGTGCGAATTAGATCAATATCATTAGAATTAGATTGGGCTCATGCAAATTAGATCAATATCCTTATGTTATATATTAATTAATTAATAATATTGGAATTATTTGTTCAAGGTTTAGGATCCTGTAAAAAGATGAAATTTGTGAGAAAGAAATAACATGATGAGAACGCATGTCATTATTTAATTTATTAAGATAAGGGCAAATAAGTAATTTAATAAAAAAACCTAATTAAAGATAAAATTAAAAAACTCACATGCAATGCACATGCAAGTTCCATCGTCTTTTTTAAACGTCAATAACTTTTTATACGTATTTTTTTTAAAAAAAATTAAACCATAATAATGAGTGTTTTTTTTATCTTTAATATAAGTACCATATTGCTATACTTATATAGAGAAAAAAAGTACGTTTCGATCGGATGTATTATTCCCTGGTGTTTTCTCTATGCTTTTTAATTGTATAGTGATTCAAGGCGTTGTGTTTTACAGTAAAACACCATAACATATATAAGACACCATAACATTGCAAATATCATTTACATTTAATTTTTCAGTCTTGTTTTCTATGATGTTTTATTTTAGGAATTCAAAACAGATTATTGTGTCTTGTAAAATAAAACACCATAGAAAACAAGATTGAATGTAAATTATATTTGCAATGTTATGGTGTCTTATATACGTTCATGGTGTTTTACCGTAAAACACAACGCCTTGAATCACTATACAATTAAAACAACATAGACAAAACACCATAGACTAAAACATATGATTGAAGCGTAATTTTTTCTCTATATAAATATAGCAATATGGTACACGTATTAAAGATTAAAAAAACACTCGTTATTATAGTATAATTTTTTTTTGAAAAAAAAAAGTTACGTATAAAAAGTTATTGACGTTTAAAAAAGACGGGGGAACTTGCATGTGCATTATATGTGGGTTTTTGAATTTAAAAATGTTAAATTTACCTTTATACCCTTAATATAGAAAATTAATTATTTTAATGGTTAACACTATTTACAATTTTTTCATTATAATCTCAACTATTAAATTATAGATCAAAGGGTGTAGATTCCTTCCTACACTTCTTACAAAACACACTCTTTTTATAATAACCTTACCCATTAGATCAATATTATTTATTATATTATATTATATTATATTAATAACAATAATAATAATAATAATAATTAATAACAAAAGAACTACACTATTAAAAGAGAAAATATACATGACATTTAGTGGAATTTTTTTAAGTATAGATTTTGAAATTAGAATAAACTGTCAAAATGGTCCCTGAGGTTTGGTCACTTTTGTTACTTTAGTCCAAAATTCAAATCTTTCGAATTTGGGTACCTGTAGTTTCAATTTTGTTGTCATTTTCATCCAAAATCAAAATTTGGTTAGATTTTTCAAGTAACATTTAACTTTTTTTTTGTTTTTTTCCTCCTTTTTAATAAGGGCAAAATGGTCTTTTAATGTTTTATTATAACAAATTAAAAAATCTGACAATTTTGCCATTCATCAAAGGGAGGAAAAAGATAAAAAAAACAAGATGCTAAATGAAAAATTTGACCAGATTTTGTTTTTAAATGAAAATGACAACAAAATGGAAACCATAGAGACCCAGATCCAAAAAGTTTGAGTTTTGAACTAAAGTGACAAAAGTGACCAAACTTCAGAGACCATTTTAACAGTTTACTCTTGAAATTATTAAAAGTAGCAAATATGTTTTTCTACATTCATGTTTAAATTCTTAGCTATAATTTAATTAAAAATACTTTTATCTCTAAAATTCGTTTGTTTTTTTAAACTCTAAAATTCGTTTGTTTTTTAAAACATTATACGTTGGGTAAATTACACTTTTCGTTCTTTATGTTTGTATTGGATTGCAATGAATGACCTTTAACTTCAATAATTACAGTTGTAGTCCTTTATTAGTAAAACTCATTACATCTTACGTCCTTTAGTACTAACTTGGTCAAAATTTTCAGTTAAGTATGTCATGTGCCGTGCACATGAGGGTAGGTTCGTAATTTTACTCTAAAATTAAATTAATTAAAATTATAAAAAATCAAATGCATGGATGATTAGATTCAAAAGCCCCAATGGGCCCACACAACAATAACGCTTTCCATACTTTTGCCCTTCTTCTTCCTCCAACCATGAATCCTGCTACCAACAAACATTCCGCCGGAAATATTCGGTATAGTTGTCGTACTCGCGTTCGTCTTCTTCACGCAGCGATTCTAATTCAGGTAGCGATAATTGTAGGTTTATTCTGGTTAATCTATGTGTTTTATATCTGTAGTGAGGTGTTTATATTGTTCTGGATGGAATCGGAACTGGCATCTCGTTCTACCATCATCGTCTTCCTCTAAATCTTGTCACAGCAGCCACGATCTACTTAATTTAAAACCCACCGACGGTTACCATGGTTGCGATTTTACAGATCTGTGTACAAATTTGTAGAAAAAGAGTGGATACAGGAAGGATTGAGGGGTTATACGATTAAGGTTTCTAATGATTAGGATTTTGTGGTTTCTGGCGGTGGTGGTTGTAAAGATGCTGGTGGTTCTCGTTGTTACCAGAGGTTGGGGAGGTGACGGGTGTGACAACTGGCACAAAACCGGTAATTTCCGTACAATTTAATTAATACTTGATAACTGCAATTATGTGCTTAAATGTCAACATTGTCTGATTACATGCTATACTTGTGAATTCATGCACGTTTTATAATACAAATATTGCTTTATGCATTAACGATAGCGTTGCGTCAGAAATACTAGTAAACTCACCGGTAAGACACACTGTGTCAACAATTCTGCAGAAAGCAGTCAGACAATAGAATTGGGGCCTAGGAGTAGGTCCAAAGTCTAAAATGCATTAAACCCCAAGAATGTATACAAGGGTTAACATATAGACTTTTCGGAAGCTAGAATATGCACCAAAAAGCACCCGAGACACACTTTAAATGCTGAATTTCATAAATTTCAGCAAAATTCAGCACTGTATTGAGTTAGTAACATGTAAAAATATGAATAATTAGTCCTGAATGCTTTCCTAAGTGTCGGGAATTAAAAGCGTCACAAAAGGATACTTGAAGGACACTAAACGGTGCAATTTAGCACTTTAACGAACCGGTATCTAGCCGAACAACCGGACATTACCTGAAACATCAAAATATTACTAGAAGCATTGTTTTAATGTTTCTGAGCTAGTTATGATCCCCGAACACTATAACACCCCTTATAACATAATAACACATTAAATCCCTAAACTTTATACTTGAAAACTAACTTATTTATGAACTAGGGATTAAAATTTACACATTACCCCCCTATATTGTGGACGGTCACAATGAGGGTGACCCCACCAAAATCTTGCTAAAATCCTTGATGATCTTGCCAAGATATTCTATGATCTTTCTTGGATTCATTTAGATATTATAGGATCTCAAAAGATATCATGGAAGATCTTGCATGTACTATAAGAAGACATAAGCACTTCATCTTCTTCACACCACCACTTTCTTCTCTCCCTCTCCTTGGCTCACGGCCGAAACCACCCACAACATCACCACCACCTTCATCCATTTATCATCCATTCCAAGCTCTTCACAAGGTGCTAGAAGGTGTTTAAGAAGGTTTAGAGCTTGTGGATCTTGAAGGACCTTCTTCATTTGCTTTTATCCAACCCATTTATCATCTTCAACATCAAGTGTTCTTCCCTAGCCTTGTGCTAGTAGTAAGACCCTTATAATCCCTTGTTATTTCATATTGAGTTGGTTAAAAGATGATATACATTGTTAATCACAAGAACACAAAAGAACATGATCATGATACTTTAACATAAGCTTAAATACATAAGAATACATGTAAATGGTGATGATTTGCTTCTTGATGAATGATGATTTGTGTTAGTGATGCTAGACATCATAAGAAACCTACTAGATTGTGATTAAACACATGATCTAGTAAGTTAAAGTGGTGATCTTGTGAAAGACCAAGATCATCATGCTTTATGTCTTCATGAACTTGAATGATGAAAGTGATTTTCATATGTAAAGATGATTTAAACAAAATACAAATCTTGTAAATAGATGATTACAAAAATAATTTTCTAAAGAAACCAAGTTTATTTATGAGATTTACAAAGTCATGGTTTCTAAGTAAACTAATCATATTTTTAGTGTTTAAACAAGACTAGGAACATGATTGTAACAAGAAAAATACCAAAGAAGTATTTTTAGAAAAATCATCCTACAAGTTGTAAATGACTAAATCTTTTAATGAAGTGATTTACAAACAAATAACCATGTTTTTAAGGGTAACTAAACCTACTAAATAACATGGTAAGTTACTACAAGTTTTTGCAAAAACTTCAAGTTCATGATGTAGTGTAAATTACTTGATTTTGACACTTGGTAAGTGTTGAATGAGTTGATGATTGTTGTGATGATTTTAAAAGAAAATAAACACATGTTTTGAAAACATGGGAAACCTCCATTTTTAGGGGAAACCATGTCAAAATTTCTATAAAATTTTGACACTTAGAAAAATATAAGTTTTGGTGAAACTTATTCCCTAAAAACTTACCTAAAAATATTTACCAAGGTTTCCCTAATTTTTATGTAAACTTCAAGTTAAGAAATGATGATTTCTTCAAGATAAAAATTGATATTAAGTATGTATATTTTTGAGAAAAATATATATATTTATCGATCACCAACTTTTGTGCTAAATGTATGTAGTATGTATTATATGTAATAGTGTATTAGGACTTGAAAATACACTAAGTACTCCTAAGGAGTAAAAATACAAAATACACATACAACATGCTTAGACAAATACAAGAAAATATATTTATGAAAATATATTACTTGATAGATTATGTAACTTGGACAAGTTACGAACTGAAAATGTCTTCTTAGACAAAAATACATAACTCGGGTGAAAAATACAAGATGCTTATATTTATTTTTGAGAAAATAATATAAGTAAGATACATAGTTAAAAATATAAATTATTTTTAACGACCAAGAATACATACATAAAAGATGGTGACTTGTATTTGTGCGATACAAGTCTAGTGACTAACGTTAATAAAACACGTATAGGTCACGACGCTATATAAGCAAACCCGGTGAAGTTTACGGCGCAAGAAACGCAAAGTTGTGAGTTCATGCTCCCCCTTTTCTTTTAACTGTTTTCAGTTTTATAACTTCGGGGGTGAAGTACATGTTACTAAATGTTTACAGAAAAGTGAGTTCATGTCCCCACTTTTAATCTTTTACATGCTTTTTAAAACTTGGGGAAAATACATGTGTTATGGTATGCTGGATACAAAAACTAAGGAATGATACTTTAAATCGTGTCATGAATAGGGTACCAGAAGCACCATTAATCGTGTACATACTAAGACCGCAGAACAAAAGGTTAGATCTAATGGGTTTTCGGGCAGCGACACTCTTGGTGATAACTAGTACCAAGCAGTGCTTTTGTGTCTCCGTCGTGAATCGACAACTAGAAAAATGCCTATGGTTTGGATGCTTCCTATGTCGTGTCACATGTTAATGGCTTTGCAACCCATTAACAATCTCGATACATACAGAAATACTTGATTTATACAAATTACATACCATGTTTTCGTACAAAGTATACAAACGTTCAATACAAAAACTGCATGAATTCACACCAACATTATGTTGACGATTTTCCAAAAACTCACATGTATTTCAGGTAACTAAAGTGGATGTGCGCGTGGTCATACTCTTGCTCTGGATGTTGTTTATGTTTATCTTAGAATAATGTTGTAAACTTTTCAGACAATGTCTTATGTTGTCTTGTGATGTAAACACTCAACCTATGTTTTCAATTACGTAATGTTATTGGCATTTGGAGTTATTTTTACGAGCATGTAGTATGTTTACCATTCGTATGCAATGAGAATCTTTCATGATCACACCTCGTGCTTCCGCCTTAGAAAGGGGTGTGACAACGGGGGCTGGTAGTGGAGAAAAGCTAAAGATGGGGAAGTGATAGAGAAAGAGAAGAGAGTTGAGAGAGAGGGTGTATTCATTTATATATATTTTTTAATTAATTTAATTTTAGAGTAAAATTACCAACTTACCCTCATGTGCTAGGCACATGTCATACTTAACTGAAAATTTTGACAAGGTTAGTGCTAAAGAGCGCAAAGTGTAATGAGTTTTACAAATAAAGGACTGTTACTGTAATTATTGAAGTTAAAGGTCATCCATTGCAATCCAATACAAACATAAATGACGAAAAGTGTAATTTAACCTTATACGTTTGATTCCTTGTATTTACATTTATTCAGTCAAATAATACATGGATCTTTTATTGTTTTTCTCTTTTACTCACATCAAATAATACATAGATCTTTTATTGTTTTTCTCTTTTACTCACAAAAATATAAGTAGTATATTTTTTGATGAGTGGAAGTTAAAAGGAAAAATAATAAATAATTAATATATAAATTACTAAAGACGTGCATGAGGAATCAAATGTGTGGATTTTAAAAGGTATACACATTTTAAGAATAAATTTTTTTCTAGCTTAATTTACAAGGATAAAATGATGATTCAAATGTGAATACTATCATGGGTTGGCTAAACATGCTCTTTATTGATTTTTCATCATATGCCCTCTCTCAAGTCATCAATTGGTGATCTTTTTGTCTTTTAGTTCGAAAAAGATGGAATATTAGGTGTTGTTTGTTTTTCAGAGGTAAAACGTCTGCAGTCTGCGGACCACATCTGCAGACATCTGTAGCTGAAAATGTGGACCAAACCTCTGCAGTCTGCATGAAGAAGACTGTTTGTTTTTTAACTTCTGCAAGCTAGACATTGAGAAGAACTATTACAAAACCTGACATCAGAATCAGCACATAACCTCTTTCCCAGTACCGAAGCTTCAATAGGAACCGATAATTCTTCCCAATCTTAAACCACTTGATTTAAACACAATCATATCAATTCATACCAAATAGCTAACATAATCTATTCAACTTGCTCGGTGCTGCAACAAACCTAATAAAAACTGTAAACCTAATTAAAAAAAAAAGAGAGACTCAAATCATTCAAATCACAAACACTCTCAACAACTAATCCTCCGAAATGCATAAGCTAAAATTGATCAATCTATCATGATGTTAATATAAAACTAGAAACCTAATTTAAACAGAGACTCAATTCATTCAAAGCATGAACATGAAATCCAAAAATCAATCCGTCTGAAATGTATAAACTAACATTAATCAAACTTTCATCATATAGAAGATTAGAAGTAAATCAAAAACTCAAATCATTCAAAGTACGAACATGAAATTCAACAATTAATCCTCCAAAATGGGAATAAAATATAACAAAACCTAACATCAGAAACACCTCAAAACCCCCATCTCAAAGCCGAAGCTTCGAGAAGAACCACCGGTTCTTCTCGGTCTTAAACCTCTCCTCTAACCTCGCTTTCGTCTTTTTACACGCGGTCACCTTCTTATCACGTGACTGCAACACATCAACCTTAACAACATCCTTCAGATCCACATCGAGCGTGTATCTCGTTGGCATGATGTGGTTGTAGTTCACGAGCTTGGTGTCGGTTGTGTGGTGTCAACGGAGGTGGAGGTTGACGACATAAAAAAAGCCAGAAATTGAATATAAATACGAATATATAGTGGAGGTCGACGACGGAGAAGGTGGAGGGGTCGACGAAGATGTGGGGGTGGCGGAGGAGGTGGAGGTGGAGGTGTCGGCGTCGGTTGGAGAAAAAGGATGCTAGGGTTTTTAAGATTGTGGTTTGAAAGAGCATAAAGGATAAGAGGAGAAGAGCCTTGAAGATGTGAGGCCAGGTCTGCGCGAGGAAGAGGTATAGAAGAGCTTTTTTATTAAAATCACTTCCAAAAAACAAACACGCTGCAAACTCAAACCTTTGCGCGTGGTCTGCGTGGGGCATACATAAGAGGTTATGAAGTGCTTTTTACAAAAAAAAAACACCCCCTTAATGATTTGGCAACTAAAGATATAACCATATCGGTAGAACTAGTTTTTTGATTGTATCCCCTATATGATGCGTTTAGCAGAACGCCTTATTCTTTTAGAGTTATTCGCTTTTAGTTCGAAAAAGATGGAATATTAATGATTGGGCAACTAAAGATATAACCATATGGGTAGAACTAGTTTTTTGATTGCATCCCCTATATGACGTGTTTAGCAGAACGCCTTATTCTTTTAGAGTTACAGCTGTTAAAACCCACCAAACAACTTAAATCGAAGTAAATCGACTAATTTGATCGTTTTTTTTAAACAACAAATTTAGATCACTGACGTGCCACTATAATATCATCGTGCCCCAGCAGTACCACCCGATCATATCCATCTCCACTAGGCAATGCCTTTACACCAATTCAGGAGGAAACCTAATAAATATGGGAAAAACCCCCCCTTGTGGGAATCGAACCCATGACCTATTGGTCCCAAAGCCTTATCTTACTCAAATATGCCACTAGGCTATAAAGCCATGGGCATTTAACTTATAACCAGCCATTTAAATTTTGATTATTTATATATATCGTTTAATCTCTTGAGTATTTATCTTACTCAAATATGCCACTAGTATTTCTTATTTTAAATATTTAATATAAAGTGATAATTTTAAAAAACGGTAAAAACCACCAAACCAATAAAGTTGGTTTTTAAGCTAACCCGCCCAACTCATTCGGTTTCGTTTGTCCTTCCTCAAACCATAGTTCGCAGTTCAGCCCAAAATTTTCGTCAAACTCGACCAAAGCAACTGTGAAAAGCCCTAGTCGTGATTATAGATAATACACTAACAATAAATGTTTGTTGATTTTTCATAACAATGTTAGAAATATAAATAAATAACAAAAAAAGATTAGCGGGAAGCTGACCTGCAAAGTTGATGATTACGTCATATACACACCTATGGGAAAACCAAACACCTCTTGTAATCTATTCATAGTCAATAAAACACCAAAAGAACACAAGGCTCGGTTCACAAACATCTAATATTTTCACATGTTGTCCCGAGAACATTTGCATCAAAGTTGCAAAAGACAATTGACTCTAGGAATGATGTTCATTCAAATGCAGTCGAAGTGAAGACTTCCATTTAAATGTTTGTTGATGTGGTTGATTTTACATTTTTAACGACAAACTAACATGCTCATAGTCTACTATACTATTAACTACTAATACTTGTACCTTGGAGGATTTGAATCCTCCATCTCTAGGAAAAAGGAAGACATCAACCACCACACCATGTCTTGTAGGAACCATTCGTTTTACGTAATTGCATGAAATGTGTTATGATGTGTGCAAAATGCAACATATAAATTACATCAATTATGGCATAAAACTAACCCTTTTTAGTACCAATGTTGGAAAAAGTGTGCTTTTGTCTTCCTTTTGTATTTTCAGGATTAAATGAGCTCAAATTAACAAAAGAAGCAAAAAGACAGCAAAATCTAACATAAATACAAGAAAAGGAACAAACGTGACATGCCCGACCCCACGACAGCATCTTCCCAAGCAAAACAAGAAGACAGAAGACTGAACACGCCCCGTGCTCAGCCAGCACGGGGGCGTGCCCAAGTGTCAGCAGAAAAGACAAAGTGGTAGAAGCTTCTATTGCCCACCACGGGGCCGTGTTCAGCGGACACGGGGCCGTGGTCAACTATAAGATTCGCACAATCTAGGCAAATCTTCATAGTACAAAGATTCTTCTGCACACGGGGTCGTGCTCAGCGGACACGGGGGCGTGGTCAACTAATAAGACAAGCTGCATTAAATGAAGAAAGAGAAGGATGTGGACACGGGGCCGTGCCCGAGCTTCTGTTCAGCCTATAAATAGGAGTGTTTGGCTCAAGCTCAAACCATCCCTTGGCACACCACCTCTCTCACACTTCACCCACCACCCACCACCACCATAACACCATCATCCACCACCATCATCCATTGTCCATTGTCCATCATAGAGTGTGTGAGTCGTCTCGGGATCCAAGATTGATCGTAAGAGTTCTTGACAATCAAGGCCATGTTTGCCTAAGTCTCTTACATCACTTGGTGAAGACAAGTGTCTAGTGTAATACTTTTTATTTCTAATCTTTTCGCACTTTTTACTTGGTTTTGTATTAATGAATTTAATAACTAGTTTCTTATGTTGAAGGTGATTCTTCCTTATCGTTTGTCCGTGGTGTCTTGACATTATTTTACTGTCTATATAAAATAAAAGATTTTCACCATTCATATCTCCACGGTCTATATGGAGGTATGTTGGCTACCTGGTCGGGGGTTAAGGGAACGGTTTGGTAAGAGTCTTGCCATTGTTCAGCGTTTAGAGGTCCTGCAATGGACCTGGGTCAAATTTAGTAGGACCTCCTTCAATACTTAACGGTATTGGATGGCGGGGGTCCAAACTCTTTGACCCCCTCATAAGTTAACTACTATTAATACTATAACCCGGCTATTTAGGACTGTATCCCTGCTGACTCAGACTACTTAGTCGAGGGTAACGTCACCTCCAAAAGAGGGGCCTACCATAATTTGCATTAATAACTTAATTAATTATCTTTCAATAATCCGACCCTTTAGGATTGTATCCTTGCTGACTCAAACTACTGGGTTGAGGGTAACGTCACCTCCAAAAGAGGGGCCTACTACAATAACTAAGATAATCTCTTAAATAAGTGCAAAAGTGCGGAAATAATCAAAGGTTACACTATACACGAGTCGGAGCCAAGTGATTCATCTTGTCTATCTGTTTTTCTTTTATTTTTATTTTCAGTATTTTAATTAGTTTTTATTTTTTTTAGCTTAAACATTTTTCTAAACCTTTTGATTTGATTAGACGTTGAGGATAAACCGGTACTAAAAGCTCTTGTGTCCTTTGACGACCTCGGTATCTTACCAACACTATACTACGCTCACGATGGGTGCACTTGCCCATATGTGTGTTTAGTGTTAGTAAATATCGTGTTTTATAAATTTAAAACTTGGCTAAAGAAAGTGTAAAAGGGCTTAAAATATACTTAAATTCATATACACACTTCACACGCATCAAGTTTTTGGCGCCGTTGCCGGGGACACAAGGATTTTAAGAAAGTTAGAAATCAGCGGCCTAATCGTTTTTTCTTATTTTTCATTTTTTTAGGATTTTTCTTAGTTTTCCAGCTTCTTCAGAGCTCAGCACGGGCCGTGCCTGGTCGGACACGGGCCGTGTCCAGCCTTGTTACTGGCAGTTTTTATTTTCCGAGTTACAGAGAGCTGAACACGGGGCCGTGTCGGTGCAACACGGGGCCGTGCCCAACTCCCAGTAACAGGGATCCGGAAAACAATCACTGTATCTCCGACCACGGGCCGTGTTCACTGAACACGGGGCCGTGGTAAACCTTCTGACCAACGTTCTTTTCTGTTTTTGTTACAGGACTTGGAATCCAGGCGCCACATTTGAACTTCCTACCTAGTGCATGAGCTCCAGTTCTAGTAGAGACATAAAAGAACCTCTAGAAGAACCCGAACGCTTTCTCAGAAAAAGACTTAAAGCTAAAAACCAAGAGAAAGTTTCGGGGGACCCACTTCCAATGGCGGACCAACGTACCCTTATGGATTACCTACGACCCACTGTAGGTAATCTCGGCGCCGCTATCAATGCACCGAATGTCGAGGCCAATAACTTCGAACTTCGGCCGCATTTGATACAAATGTTTCAAAACTCCGCAACCTTCCTTGGGCTTGCGGACGAGGATCCCCATCTACATATTACTAATTTCTTAGAGATATGTGATACCTTTCGGATCAATGGAGCATCAAACGACGCCATTCGCCTTCGGATGTTTCCATTTTCACTAAAAGACCGAGCTAAGGCTTGGCTTAACACCCTCCCAGTTGGCTCGGTAAACACCTGGGATGAACTAGCCCAAAAGTTTCTATATAAGTATTTCCCTCCTGCTAAAATGGCTAAATTAATGACTGAAATTAATACATATTCACAAGAGGATGGGGAATCCTTATATGAAACTTGGGAAAGGTTCAAGGAGCTACTAAGAAAGTGTCCTCATCATGGTCTTGCGGTATGGCAACAAGTATCCACTTTCTATAATGGGTTGTTGCCACACACAAGACAAACACTCGATTCTAGCTCCGGGGGACTTTTAGGTAATCGTCGCCCAAATGAAATATATAATCAAATTGAGGAAATTGCTCAAACCAATTTTCAATGGCACACTCCCCGAGGCAATAAATCTATTGCCCCGGGCGCCCATAAGGTTGATGAAAGCACTTCTTTACAAGCCCAAATCGAAGTCCCTTCTTCAAAAATACAAAAATTAGAAATGACAAAAACGGTCTCGTTTATGGCTTGTGAAGGGTGTGGTGGGCCACATGAAAATTTGAGTTGTATGAAAGAATTAGATGAACAAACGGAAACGGTAAACTACATTGATAACAAACCTAGGCCGTCGGGTCCACCAACGGGTACCTACAACCAAGGATGGCGTAACCACCCTAACCTTGGTTGGAGAGATCCCGGCAATAGTAGTAACCAACAAAGCCAACGAACTAACTTTCAACAACCACAAATTTTTTCTCAACAACAAGGCGGAAGAGAAAGGCTTGAAGATACTGTATCTCGCCTCTTCTCCGAAACCGAAAAGAAAAACTCGGATCGGTTTCAACAATTGGAATCGAATTTTAGAAATCAACAAGCTAGCATTCTAAACATTGAAAAACAATTAAATCAATTAGCTAAAAATTTCTCCGAGAGACCACAAGGCGCGTTACCAAGCAATACCGAAACCAACCCAAAGGCCCAAGTACATCTCATCACATTAAGAAACCGAACCGTAGGTCCCGAAGAGGCTCCATCACCTACAGCGGAGAAGAACCAATCCAACCAAACGACGACTCCACCCGGTCCTCAACCAGAAACGGTTTCTCCACCAACTCAAGAGCCCACTAAGGCTCCTCCGGTTCCGTACCCCGGTCGGCTAATTCGTCAAAAGACCGATGAGCAATTCGCAAAGTTCGAAAATTTACTAAAACAATTGCATGTTAATATTCCTTTTATAGAAGTCCTAACTCAAATGCCTAAATATTCAAAATTTATGAGGGACTTCCTCACTAACAAAAGGAAAATTGAATCATTGCAGTTAGTTAACTTAGGCGAGGAATGCTCCGCGTTAGTACTCAACAAACTCCCACAAAAGAAGATTGATCCTGGAAGCTTCACGATTCCTTGCTCGATTGGGGAATCCCCCATTCGCAATGCGCTAGCCGATCTTGGGGCTAGCATCAACCTCATGCCTGCATCAATGTTCAAACGACTCGGCCTAGGAACAACGAGCCCTACAAAGATGAGCATACAACTCGTCGATAGATCCGTCAAAATTCCACAAGGTGTCGCTGAAAATCTATTGGTCAAGGTTGGGAACTTCGTTTTCCCGACCGACTTTGTCATCCTAGACATGGAAGAAGACGCCGATGTCCCTCTCATTCTCGGGAGGCCATTTCTAGCCACCGCCCAAGCAGTGGTGGATATGAATGACGGAACACTAACATTGAAGTTTGGGGACGAGGAAGTAAAGTTTGGAGTGGGAAAGAGAGTAGAAGACGAAGATCCGATCGGCTACATTAAGGTCATAGACTCAAGCTTGGATGACGCTCTCCGACGGTGTAACATGGGATGCGAAACGTCCCACTTGAGTGACATATGACCAGGCTTTGGGTCTAGCCAAGGACCCTTATAAACGTGGTGCACCACGGAGGCATTCCGCGGAACTATCCTTAGTTTAATATAGATTAGTTTTTATAATTTCTAGTTAATTTTCAGGAATAAAACACACTTGAGATGGCAAAGGAAACAAGGGAAGCTTGAACCAGCACCCCATGCAGGAAAACAGGACCATCCGACAAAATTCTTCGTTTACAGTAGGTTCGGCACGGGCCGTGTCCGCCCAACACGGCCCCGTGCTGCACAGTGTCCAGAAAAGATCCAGTTCAGGTAACTGGACACGGGCCGTGTTCACCCAACACGCCCCCGTGTCCAGACTTCTGTTTCTCTTGATTTAATATTGTTACTGGCACTTGAACACGGGGCCGTGTTCAGTGCCCAGTAACACAAAATTTTTGCTTTTTTACACCTTTTTTACACATTCAATCAACCTAAAAACTTATTTTTGGGACACATTGAGGACAATGTGTAATTTAAGTGTGGGGGGGATGCTAAAACCTTGAATCTTGCAAGTCCTAAATACAAGCCTTACACAAAACTCTATTGGAACCGCTAATCACCCCAATTTTTTTCAAAAATTTTTCATTTTTTTTACTTGTCTAGGTTTAACTTGGGAATTTCAAGTTCTAAAAAGGTTATATTTTTACGAATTTACAACCGATAGCGTCGTGATAAAAAGAACCAACATAAGAAAATTATGAAAAGGCATGACAAACTTAGTTAAAATTTGATTATATATACTTGATCACATAAAAAAACCCATTCCCACAAAAGTGAGTTTTGAGCCTTTATTGAGCATACAATTACATATCATTAAACTAAATGCCCATTTTTCGTTTCTTGTGTGAATAGACGCTTGGTTCTTACGACTCTAGAACTTGCCACAACGATACATTCCCGGTCCTTACCAACTTAAACCCGAGTAAGTAAATGATGGAAGCATTAGGACTAACCCTTTTTATTTCTACACCATTATTTTTCTTTTTTCTTACCACCTACCCAAAATCCCCCTAGTTAGCCCCTTTGAGCCTAAACCTTTTCATTTCATAACCCAAACCAAACACCCTTTTACCCACCAAAACCTTTTTCATTTTTAACCCTTTGTTTTAGTAACTAGCTCGACTTTTCGTATGACCTTTAAAAAAAAAGAAAAAAATATTGTTGATGATGAAGCAAAAACAAATAAACAAACAAGTTTATAAAAAATGACTTTGTTTGAATAATAGCTTCATCAAAATAAAAGTTGCAAAAATAAAGTCTTACGAAAACCGACGCTTGTTACGCTTTTCGCCCTTTTTCTACTAACCACTAACCCAACCACCTACCTTTAACCCAAGCCTAACCCTTCACCCAAAAAGTCCTCTTGATATTTACAAAGGTACATAGTTAACAAGGAGGAGGATTGATTGCTTGGCAAGCATATGGTAGGAGTAAGTTCCATGCCGCTCTCGAGTGATCCACAAAAATACATTTTCGGCCGAGTGTTGAGTGATCCCCGTGAGGTATGTGAACTTGTATATAAATAGAATTTTAAAGAGGCATGTTATGCCCTAATAAGTAATTTATCTTATGAAAAGTTTTAAATAAATCATGACGAATAGGATTGTAAATAAATAAAAATAAAACTTAATAAAGAATCTTGGAAATCCCGACACTCTATGACAAGCCTAAAAACTTTCTCTTATACCCATTCCATTTGGGAGTGTAAAGCCACATTATAAAGAGTTTTGCTTGAGGACAAGCAAAGATTCAAGTGTGGGGGTATTTGATGTGTGCAAAATGCAACATATAAATTACATCAATTGTGGCATAAAACTAACCCTTTTTAGTACCAATGTTGGAAAAAGTGTGCTTTTGTCTTCCTTTTGTATTTTCAGGATTAAATGAGCTCAAATTAACAAAAGAAGCAAAAAGACAGCAAAATCTAACATAAATACAAGAAAAGGAACAAACGTGACATGCCCGACCCCACGACAGCATCTTCCCAAGCAAAACAAGAAGACAGAAGACTGAACACGCCCCGTGCTCAGCCAGCACGGGGGCGTGCCCAAGTGTCAGCAGAAAAGACAAAGTGGTAGAAGCTTCTATTGCCCACCACGGGGCCGTGTTCAGCGGACACGGGGCCGTGGTCAACTATAAGATTCGCACAATCTAGGCAAATCTTCATAGTACAAAGATTCTTCTGCACACGGGGTCGTGCTCAGCGGACACGGGGGCGTGGTCAACTAATAAGACAAGCTGCATTAAATGAAGAAAGAGAAGGATGTGGACACGGGGCCGTGCCCACTGGACACGGGGCCGTGCCCGAGCTTCTGTTCAGCCTATAAATAGGAGTGTTTGGCTCAAGCTCAAACCATCCCTTGGCACACCACCTCTCTCACACTTCACCCACCACCCACCACCACCATAACACCATCATCCACCACCATCATCCATTGTCCATCATAGAGTGTGTGAGTCGTCTCGGGATCCAAGATTGATCGTAAGAGTTCTTGACAATCAAGGCCATGTTTGCCTAAGTCTCTTACATCACTTGGTTAAACATTTTTCTAAACTTTTTGATTTGATTAGACGTTGAGGATAAACCGGTACTAAAAGTTCTTGTGTCCTTGGACGACCTCGGTATCTTACCGACACTATACTACGCTCACGATGGGTGCACTTGCCCATATGTGTGTTTAGTGTTAGTAAATATCATGTTTTATAAATTTAAAACTTGGCTAAAGAAAGTGTAAAAGGGCTTAAAATATACTTAAATTCATATACACACTTCACACGCATCAAGTTACTATGTCTAAAATAACATGTATCTTGCAAAAAAAATTTCTGTTATTATTCAAAATAATTGATGTGCTAAAAGTAGTTTAATTAAAATGATCTAATTTAACCTAATTTAGACACAAAGTAATACTCTAGGCTCTCTAAACTCGACCAAACTACTAACCAGCAAGCGAACCGATCGACTCTAGTAAAGCTAAGTAAGTCCGGAAATCGAACCCATATGACTCAACTTAACTACGTTAACTAACTTATCTAAGCTGACACTGACACGACTCTAACTGTTTTTATATTTGATTGGGGGGGGGGGGGTTTCTAAATATCCTAAATTTGCGATTTAAATTAAATTAATTAACTAAATTAATTAGACACGAACTAACTTGGGGTTTACTCAGATGATGGAAAAGACTACCTAGACTGGAATCCTGGATTGTACTAGTAGCGATTTATTAGGATGTTAATTATTATGGAACCGAGATCGTTTAATGCTAAACCTATCGAGACACCGAACAAGACCCCCGACCCTTCTTAGGAAGACACTTATGGAGCTCTAAAGGTTGTTATGGACACCGGTTAGTCTAAACTCCCTCACGGGTTATCTAAGTTGTTTACGAAAGTATCCTAATTCTATCTACTCCCTCACGGGTTATAAACCTAGGATAAACTTGGGTTCTCAATTTAACTTGTTAGACAACAGTCAATAGGTAAACTAGTTTAGACTCCTCACGAAGATTCTACCTAGCAATTTACTGACTTAGACCTAACAATAATCTCGCACCTCACAGCTATAAAGATTAATAGAACACTCAGATTTATCTAATTATTAATTACCGCTTCTAAGGTATATTGGCCAACTAACCCAAAAGATCACAAAGCAATATCATATTCTAACATGAACCTATTACGTGAAAGACATTCACCAAAACTCACACGAAGCAATAAACGACAATTAAACACGTCTAAGCATGCATAAACATCAAGTCAATAACCAAGTTGACTACTTTCATAAACAATCCATAAAAAAATTAAATATCCATAAAAATCAAAACTTTAACAAACCATTCGTCCAATCTAGGTAGTTTAAAGTGTTTAACCTAACATGTTCCTAATTAAATAAAAAACAAGAGTGATTTCAAAGAAACGAAACATGATGAATAAGCGGAAGTAAAGAACAAGTGAACCGAATGATTAACAAGCGACACGGATGTTCCCACGAGTTTCCAACCTTCAATCACAGATTCGAAAACTCTGAAAAAAGCTCCAAATTCGTCTGTTAATTCGCCCAAGATCTTCCAAGTTTGTATTAGGGTTGGACTTGTCTCAACATTATGTTTATATACCTTTCCATACAAGAATCCAGCACCAACACAACTCTGTTTACGACATCAACCCCTTCGCGTCACGCGAAAGGGATTTCCTTCTCACGTCACGTAGCGCAGCGCTTAAAAACATATTTTAATTATTTAAATCCTTCGCATCACGTGACAGGACTTCCATGTTGTGGTGGTGTGACGCCACGAGGTGTTTTTCCAGCAAATCGTTTCCTCGATTTCCGTTCAGCTGCGTTTCACCTAGCTTTCGTTGCTTATTCCTTTTCAGCATATTTCCTGCGTTTTCCATCTTTTCAGCAACCGAGACCTATAATATACAAAACTATCAAAAGCAACTAATTCTAAACTAAAAACCGACAAAAAACGAAACGAAATTTATATATGATAAAAATTTAACCGAATGAATAGTGATTTTGAATATTGATTTATTATTTTTAAATTAAATTAAAATTAGAATTAGAATTGTATACTAATAATAGATAAACTGAATGAACAGTACATTTATTTTATTGTTTTTTTATTTTTATTTGTTATTTAGTGGTTTTTTACATGTGTTATGTCGGGATGACATTCAAACCTGAACCCGCTGGGTAAACCCGAAACCCGCCACATTTGGGATGGGTTTGGGGTCGGTTAATCGGGTTTGGTAATAGTTTTTATTTTTTTCGCAGGTTTGGGATTTAGTGATATACCCGTTTACCCAACCCAATTACCCGATAAAGTGTACCCGTTTACCCGATTGTATACCCGATATAATTCCTTTTATATTATTAAATATGTATATATATGATACATCCATTTTTTACACATATAGGTATTCTATTCCGTATACATTGTAGTTATTTGATATATATTTTTATAATGACAATACAAAATGTAACCGGTTAGTAGTTACCCGATAAATACCCAAGGGACGGGTTTGGTAATAGTTTTTATTTTTTTCGCAGGTTTGGGATTTAGTGATATACCCGTTTACCCGACCCAATTACCCGATAAAGTGTACCCGTTTACCCGATTGTATACCCGATATAATTCCTTTTATATTATTAAATATGTATATATATGATACATCCATTTTTTACACATATATGTATTCTATTCCGTATACATTGTAGTTATTTGATATATATTTTTATAATGACAATACAAAATGTAACCGGTTAGTAGTTACCCGATAAATACCCAATGGGTTTTGATATGAGTATACCCAACGAGTAATCTTTTTAAATTAACGGGTTTACCCGAAACCCGCGAGGATACCCGATGGGTATTTACCTGCTAGAAACCCGACGGGTTTTGGGACGGGTTTGGGACAAGCTTATCTAACCGGGTTTGGGTTTGGGATTATCTAAACCCGTCCCAAACCTGACCCATTGCCATACCTATATGTGGTTCTTTTATATATCTTATGTAACTTGCGTTTGTTTTTTATCGATGTAATTCACGTACCAGTATTTTTTGATCATATCAAGATTTTTTTTCTCTATGGGTTGCTGTAACGAGTGTAGGTGACGTAACAAAGCAAACCGATACCGATCAAATTCCCGCCGCCGTGTTGGTATATTTTTTGTCATATCATGATTTTTTTTCTCTATTGGTTGCTATAACGAGTGTCAGTACCGTAATTAAACGAGTTGATACCCACCCACCGCGCAACGCGCGGATTTAATAACGCTAGTAAATATAAACTATACATGATAAATGTATGTATTTTGCAATACATCAATAACATGCAATACATCAATAACATGTTTCATCTACTTTTATCAATGATAATACACTTATTTTCAAATATTAAAAACACCAAATATGTTTTATTCATTCAACTTCTAAGGTTTAACCGGTAAATCCAACCAAGCCATTTACACATAAACAAGTCGGGGGCTTGATCGAGTTAAGATCCTAACAGTTTGATTCATAATTCAGTTTTAACGGTGTACAATGTTTTTCTTTTGGTTTAAAACTTGGATCCAGTCATTTAATTTTTATTTTTATTTTTTTTGTATATTTTTTATCATGTTTCGAGCATGTAGTGTTCATCATCTTTAATTATTTAATAAACCTGGTCGATTTGAGAAAGAAAATAGTTTGAATCGCCAAACCAATATAATTGGCTACTTCGGCCTTGAGCTAATTCACATAACTCGATTGGTTTAATTTGTTTTTCTTCGAAACCTTAGTTAGTGGTTCATCCTATGCTTTTTTTTTTAAACCTGATTGACGTAGTCTATAAATACTCTTAGTCATGATTACAATAACGATAATGATAATGATAACGATAATGATAATAATAATAATAGAGGTTTGTTGATATCGATGATTTTAAATAAAAATATACACATTAATAAGAAGGTATTATGATCAAATAAATGAAAAAAAATAAATTACTTTAATCAATAACTATGAAAATACGATCGATAACAAAATACATAAAAAAAGTATTGATAATAACATATTAGTTTTTAAATAATTTACCTTCTATCGTTATCAATGAAACTGATGGATTAAATTATAGTCCGTAAAATACGTTTAGTGTTGGGGTTAAGTGTCTTAAAACTTGCAACCACAACTTTCGAAATGGGTGAAAACTTTGCACCCAGCTTTTTGGGCAGAGGAAAAGAAATTTTTACACCAAAAAAGAATAAAGAAATGACTTATTAATACACCTAAGACTTAGTTGACATATTTTATAGAAACATTGATTGCATGCAACTATGAATAAAACATGAATTTTAAGGGTAAACTCAAAATATACAAGGGGTAACCCAATGAGTATTTAGGTATGGTATTAGATATATATTGATATATATTCATTTATTCGAATCATGTTTGATATTTTTGTCATCAAGTAAGAAATTAATCCACTAATCAACTAACTTTTAGTTTTTGAATTAATGATTTTCTAGGGCAATAAAGTTTAAAATATTAAGAAATGTATTTGAAAATCTCAACACGTATAAGATGCCTAATGGATGGTTTATTACATAGACATCTGACGGATACGTGACACGATTATGTAATCAGATATTAAGATTATCAATACCTCATTTCATTGCCATCCCTAAAAATTAGTATCTTTGGTATTCTTAGAGGATGTGTAATCCAACATTACATAATTTTTGTAATGTCACACAATTTAAATATTACTTAAATTCATATTGAAAACCATAATGGAACTGTATAATTAAGTTGTTATTGACATTAAGTTGTTAATGACGCAAGTGAATCCACGGGTCGATTCATCAGTCAACAATTGGGCTTGAAGTATAAGAGGCTGTTTGATTTGAGGATTGGTTTAGAGACGTTATTTAGGCTTTCGAAAGAAGATTGAGTTGAAGAAGCAGGTCGGCTATGCGACGGATGGAGATTGAAGAGCCCAAGACTCAATGTCAAGATTAGTATTTATTTGTATGTTTATCTTTTATGTACTTTTGTTTTTGTTTTTGTTAGCATGTACTTTTAGAGGGTGCGTACTGTACATTGTGTACAAGACACTATTTGCGTACAAAGTGTACGTGACCATCCTATCCATTGATTCCCTAAGATCAATAACTCAAAATAAACAATGACAATTACGTAATTTAAAGGCGTATACGATTGAAAAAAACAAATAAAAAGGGTATTATGTTTTTTTTTCCCGTGAACTATTCCCCTTTGATTATCAAAAGCCTATAACCTTTCCATACGATAGTATTTTTTTTTTAAATTGCACCGTATTAATGAGCATTTCATTCTCTTTAATTTGAGTATGTTATTCCTTATAGTTTTCTTAATTTTTAATAATTTTCATTTTACAAACTATAAAGTTACGTAACTGTGTAACGTTACGTTGTTATGTTCCAATTCGTAATTACGTACTAGAACATAATCAAAGAATACATAAATCACGTACCATATGTGCAAGCAGAAACAAATTCTCATTGAAACACTACATCTATAATCACGTACCAAATGATCAGTGAATACCTAAATCACGTACCAAATACTCAAAGTATACCTAAATCTAGAATTACGTATCATGTATCATGTGTGCAAAAGCAGTAACAAATACTCAATGTGATAATCACGTACCATGTGTGCAAAGTAGTAACACATGCTCAATATAACACTACATTTATAATCACGTAACAAAATATATTACAGATCTAATCACGTAATAGCATAAAAACAATTAACTACTCATTATCTTGAAATATATGATTACGTAATAAGCATAATTTTAGTAAAAAAACATTATACAATCAAAAACTATAATAATGTAATTACGTACGGATACATAATCACATGAGAGTACACTTTATACATATGGTACATGATTATAGATGTAGGGTCACAATGAGCATTTGTTACTACATGCACATATGGTACGTAATTACGTACTGGAACATAATCATGTAACGTTACACAAATCACGTAACTTTATAGCGTGTAAAATATTTTTTTTTAAATTAAGAAAACTATAGCAATCGCCAATTTAAATTAAAGAAATGAAATGCTCGTTAATACGGTGTAATTTTTTTAAACATTATCGTATGGAAAAGTTACAGTCGTTTGAAAATGTGAAGTAGGTTCAAGGGAGAAATGACCACAATACTCTTCCCTAATTAAATTGAAAATGACACTTGTCAGGTTTGAAATGTTGCGTACACTTAGTATAGAAAAAACCCTCATGTACTTGATTTGATGCCTATTAGTATTTAGTTTCTTAGTATATCAAATTATTTGGATCATTGTCGTTGTTTCTTAGTTTTTTGTTGATTATGATAAACATTGCAAAGCTTTAAGTTTTCTAATCGAACATTTTGATTCAAACCTTTGAATTTGATCTTCGTGTTCTCGAGCCATTACAAATGTTTCTGCCATTTGCATCAAGCGGTATAAAGCTTTGGTTATTTCAAATGAATTGTGAGAAGAATAACTTATTTAACCATCATTTTTCGGTATAATTGATATACTATCAATTATAAAGTGGTAACAATCTATAATCGGAATAATTGCTACAATTAGAAAGTGTTGGTGAATAATAATAACAATTAGAAAGTGTTGGTGAATAATAATTAGAAACATGAGGAGTATTGAGCATTGTATTTTTGGCATGTGAAAAATATGGATGATCTATGATGCATTACGTGTTTTTTATACGATGGTAGATACGTCCATTAAATTACAAGGGGTTCTATGTGCCATGTTCTAAATAGTTCGATTCGTCATGCATATACAATTTGTAAGCATCATTGTATCATTAGTGTTTGACGTAACGTTTATTGCATAGCGCATCATACATTAATGAAAAAACATGGGTTTTTAAATATATTAATAATATGCTCAATGTAAAGAGAATAAATTTCTCAATAACTTAATTAAAAAAATAACAAAGTATATAAAAATGATGCGAGTTTATAAAAAAATAGTAAACTAGATTTAAAAAAGAAGCGTCACCATATGTAGATATGTATGATGCACTAGGTTATAGATCCGTGTATTACAAGAGGTTGTACAATATAAATGATATAATTGTATAATCACTAAAAACTCCATATAGTTGATGTATCTTTATTATCTTATGACAGTTCACACAACCAACTTGAATTTATCACAAAAATCGGCCTAATTAGTAACATTGAAATACAATAACAACACATATATTACAAATTGAATACTAAAAAACACAAATACATATATATTCTTCGTATGATTAAAAGTACATATTACATTACATATAATAATATGTATATAGAAAATATTTTTTTTACTATTGTGTATTTAAATTTAACTTTTATTTAAAGTAAATACAAATAATTTTATTAGAATGTTATAAATTAGAGTTGTTATTCTTATTAATATTTGTTATACGGATCTTTAATTAATAATTAATTATTAGAAAATGAAAATCTAACTTAACAGTTCATATATAAGGAATAATTTATTTTCATTTTTAATAGCTAATTTATTATGTCACACATGGGTAAAAAAAAGAAATTAATAATATTAAAATAAAATTAACTTACCATTTCCTGCTTTATAAAACAATTATTTATTTAGTGTTATGGGGATTCGAGCGGGAAAAATGGTGAGACGAAATATGATGATGGCACGCGTCCAATTTGTATTCATTTAATTTTTTTGGAATGTGACTTTCTATGTACTGGACCTATTGGTCACCGGGTTCATGTCGAAGATAATCCCCCGCCGCGCAAGCTGACTTCCGCCCGGAAACCATACTGCCCCACACGAGAGACTCGCTGGGGTAACAGCTGGGTAAAACCGGGTTGCCCTCAAGACCGCACCATGCCTCGGTAGGATACGATCCATCATTGGGACGTCCCCCCCTAAGACCACAGTGGGAGTCGAACCGGTGACCTCCCAAAGGAGGAGCCGGCCAACAAACCCAAGTGGGGATACCACTGGGCCACGGGTATTAAATAGTAGATTATATACAAGCAAATATAACTAAAAGTATTTAACTAAAAAATGTATATTTTTCTCAAATAAAAAACTAGTTTTTTCGTCCCGCCGCGTTGCGGCTAAATTTTTATTATTATTTAGTCTATGTTTACTTGTGTTTTGAAATCACTATGAGCGCGTTACGCACCGAACCGTTGACAAGAATAAAAATAAAATGTAGAAAAAAAACACCAAAAGATAACCGAAAGAAAATCAACCAAAAAATTTGTATGGTAATGATGTTGTTCGTATGAAACTTGTAGTCAGAGATGAGAAAATGGTATTGGGTACCAGTACCGAATTTCCCGAACCCAACCGTTGACAAGAATAAAAATAAAATGTAGAAAAAAACACCAAAAGATAACCGAAAGAAAATCAACCAAAAAATTTGTATGGTAATGATGTTGTTCGTAGGAAACTTGTAGTCAGAGATGAGCAAATGGTATTGGGTACCAGTACCGAATTTCCCGAACTCAAATATCTTAAGTATCAATTCAGTACTGACTTTTGGCGTTCCTGATACCGGTTCGCTACCGGTTTTTACCGTTATATACATGTACCATAACCGGTATTTTCGGTACCAGTGCCAATTCAGTATCGGTTGGCACCGAGCTTATCCCTACCCTTGAAACTAAAAAAAATCATTAAAAGTTGAAGAAAATCAACAAAAAAGTTGTACGATACCGTTGTTGTTCGTACGGTGCCCGTGATCAGGGATGAGCAAATGTTACCGGGTAGCAGTACCAAATTTCCCAAACTAAAAGATTTTCAATATCAATTCGGTACCGACTTTCGACGTTTTCTGTATCAGGCCGGTGACGGTTTTTACCTTAATGTACCGATACCAAACCGGAGCATACCGGTATTTTCGATACCAGTACCGGTTGACACCTAGTTTATCCGGACCCATGATGCAAATTTAAAAATTATTATAATATAAAATGCACTAATGATACCGAACCGGGGCGTACCAGTTCGGTTGACACCTAGTTCATTAATGCATTTTATAAAAATTACTATTTATAAGGTTGTATTATTAATATATAGGATAATGAGAATTTTGAACATATTTTGAGTTAGACTGCGGGGTATGGGGCGGGAGTTTGGGCGTGGGTAGGGGGAAAACGCCCAAGCCACCACCCCGGGTGGGCATGGGTTTCGGCGTGGCCCTTGGGGCATGGGTTTCAAGCCGGGCGTGGGGCGGTCTGTCCAAGCTGACATGGCGGGTTGTGAATGGCCAAACCAAACTAGCCGTTGGGCTATTTTAAAAAAAAAAAAAATTTCCTTTATAAATACTTTACAATATTTATCATTTTTCTCACACAAAATCAAACACATAAAACACAATCTCGCCATGAGTTCTTCAAGTTATACTGAATCGTCATCATCATCTAACGATGGGGCGGAAATATTTCTACAAACGATCGCGACGGTGGTGAAAGCTATCGTTGAAAACGAAGAGGAGGAGGAAGAGAGTCAACAACCTAAACGCAGAAGAAGGTACATCGCTCGTGAACGGGTCACCGCTAACGATTTGTTGGTAAGCGATTACTTCTCAGCTGAACCTAAGTATGATGAAAAAATGTTTAGGCGTCGTTTTCGTATGAGTAGAAACTTATTTTTAAGGATATCTAGAGATCTTGAGGAGAAGTATGTTTATTTTCAACAAAAACCCGATGTAACCGGGCAATTAGGATTTACTACGTGGCAAAAGGTCACGGCCGCACTTAGGCAGTTAGCGTACGACAATAGTTCAGACATTATGGATGACTATTTAAAAATGTCTGCACGTGTAGCTAGAGAAAGTCTTCACAACTTTTGTTCGTGTATTCTAGAACTCTATAGGAAAAGATATTTGAGAAAGCCCTCGTTCAGTGACATGCAACAATTATTGGAACATCACGCAGATTATCATGGGCTACCCGGGATGCTAGGTAGTTTAGATTGTATGAAATGGGCTTGGGAACTTTGTCCTACCCAATGGCAAGGCGCTTACACGAGTGGATTTCACGGGAGTCCAGCCATCATGCTTGAAGCGGTTGCGTCCCAAGATCTTTGGATATGGCATGCGTTCTTCGGTATGCCAGGTTCACATAATGATATTACCATCATAAACCACTCGCCCCTTTTAAATGATCGAGTAAATGGTATAGGACCCAAAGGAACTTTCTTTGTAAACGGGGTTGAGTACGTGTATGGGTACTACCTAGTTGATGGGATTTACCCAGAGTGGGGGGTTTTTGTAAAATCATTCACAAAACACGGTACGACAGATCCAAAGAGATTAAAGTTTAACAGGGTACAGATGGCTGCACGTAAAGACGTCGAGCGAGCATTCGGTGTTTTGAAGAAAAGGTGGCGAATATTACAAATGCCTTGTCGACTATTGGACAAGGATCAGATTGGAAACGTGATGTACACATGTATCATTCTTCACAACATGATTTTGGAGGATGAAGGTAGAGCGGTCGTTACCCACTATGATGACGATGATTCCCAACCAGGTAACGTAACAGACCAAGATAAAGCGGGTAATGAATTTTGGATCAAGTCAAGGGATATACATCACAACCTTCGATCTGATTTGGTGGAACATGTTTCAACGATTCCTGGGTTCGAAACCGACGAAGACGACGAAGAATGATTGTTTTTTATTTTAATAATTATTATGTTTGTTTATGTATTTAAAAAAAATATGTTTTTTTATGTAGTTAATTAATTTAAATATATATTAAAAAAAATGGTGATGTGGCTAGGCCACGCCGGCCCAGCCACGCCCAACCCAAGCCCCACCATACCCCATTAAAACTTGGGTTTGGGTTATGAGAATTCAACATCCAGGTGTCAGCAATTGCCCCAACCCACGCCCAACCCAAGCCCCACCATACCCCGCAGTCTTACTTTCAACATTATTGTTTGCCTATATAATTATTACCCGTTTCAACATTATTGTTTGCCTATATTTATTAACGTATTTTTTCATTGGCATTTAAAAAAACATATTTTTATAGTTTCTATTAACACATTTCAACTTAATTTTAATTTTAAAAATATTAATACCACAACTTTTTATTTTAAAAAGTAGGGTTAGGATATAATAGCAAGTTTATTTCACTAGGAATGATAGGAAGCAATCATGATCGTCCAATTGCACAATTAACGGTCTAGATTAAAATCAAATTAAAAATTGTCATTTAAACACGTTCTCCGGGCATTCAAGGGTATTATCGTCAAATTCCAAATATAACCGCTGTTCAATATACACAGAAACGCTTCGAAAAAAAGTTCATTACGTTTTACACTTCCATTGAACGAACACACACATACAAAAATTTGAGAAAATCAAACTCCATTGAAGTTCATGGCGTCATCGAGAGATAATTTGAAGGTTTACCTTCGAGTTACTGAAAAGAAATCTGTATCTCAAAACCCTAAATCATTAAAGAAGCCAAAAACATCATCAGTTGAAGAAAACATCGATCAACAAGGAAATATTAGCCGAAAATCAACAATGAAACAACAAACTAGTAGAAAACGTAAAGAGATTTCTGACAATGGTAATTTTATATATTTTTGCTTTTTAACTCTATTGAAGTTACGTTTTATGAATCACAATAGACCTAATATACCTTATCACATCCCAAAAATTGTTAATGAGTGATATCTTATCCCTATCTTATCATTGAAAGTGCTTAATTAGGTTTGTTATTAGAGACTGCGTTGCGTTTTATGTTAAAACTATGACCTAGGGTGCTAATGCTTTTTATGGGATTTATATATTGTGAACTAATGTGTTTTTTCTTAAAAAAATTAGCAGAAACAAAGAGATTATTATTATGATAGTTGTAATCGAATTTTAAAACATTGCGTTTTATCTTATCTTTGTATTTGCTGAGATACATGTGTTGTTAACTATTGCGTTTTATCATAATACTGTATCAAATGCTTTTGTTTTCTTGACTAATGCGTTTTATTTTAAAATATTATAAAAAACAAAATGAGATTATGTAATGTTAATTTGCTGAGTTAATTTAATATGATGTAACGTATTGCGTTTTATCTTAAAACTGTGAACTACTGCTTTTTATCTTTATAGTGTTAGCTAATGCGTTTTATCTTAAATTTGTTAATTGAAATTGTTTCATTATTCTGTTTAAAGATAAAAAACAAGAGGAAAAACAAAAAAGGAGAAGAAAGAAAGTGGTGATTGAATCTTCAGAAGATACAGATTCTGTTTCAAAAGATGAAAATACTAGGGGAGCTATAGTTCTGAACAACAACAAGTAAATTCAGGTAACATAAAACACATTAAACAAATTTCATGAAAAAAATATATGTTTCTAAAACACTTGAATTTATCAGATGATGATTTTGTTGATCCACCACCAAGAGTGAAACAGACAAAATATCAAAAGAAGGAAAAGTCAGAATCAAAACCAAAGAGATCATTGAAGAAAGATAAAACAGAAGAACAGCCAGAAGAACAACCATATTATGATTACGACGGAAAAAAAAAATCAACATAAGATGTGCAGTCAATAATCTCACATATTATATTGAAAATTTGTCAAAAGAGCAAAAGAAAGTTGTTAGAGAAATAGGGTTTGGCAGCATACTATCATTCAAGCTGCATTCAGTTCCACGCAAATTCGGATATTCGCTGGTAAAAAACTTTGATGCTAAAAATGATGAGATAAATACTGGAGATGAAAATATTAAGATCACAGCTGAATTGATCCAAAAGGTATTACAAATACCAAATGGAAAAATGAAGATTGAGGAAAAATTAAGACCAAAAGAATCTGATCTTATAATTAAATTCGGGCGCTGTAACAACCCTCAGTAAAACCGACACTCTCAAATATTTCCGACACCCTATTATATTTTAAAATATCCCATTATGTCCCAAAATACACCACATACGCGAAAACGAGCCTCAAATATATTAAATAGTATAAAAAATAAATTAAAAACAAGAAATTTTAAGTTAAGGCGGGCCGCGTAAGGCACCCCCTTAGTTGACGCGGGCCGCGACGAGGTGAAATGGTGGCACAGCCCGGTGATGACACGTGTCATCATCGTGGCGAAGCTAGGTAGTGACCCAGATCAGCTATACGTTGACCGGATGTTGACGCGGGCCGCGTAAGGTCTTGCCTACTCTTACGCGGGCCGCGAGAGGACCAGATTCAGCAACTATATAAGAAGGCCTCGGGATTTCATTTCCGTCGCTCACATCTTTTCTTTCTTAAACGAATTCTGAGTAGTAGAAGTTATAATCGGGTATTATACCCCCCTAATTAGCGAGGTTCTGCTCCGTTGTAAGTATTATAACCCCAGTTTCGTAATAGATACGCTGCCCGATTGATTTAGGGTTCCGTAACAACTTTCGTGGTTCTGCCCGACGTAGTTGTTGGAATGCCGTCTCGGGGAGGGTATCATTAATATTTTCAAAGGGTTATGATACTAACCAATGTACATTTGTATAAATTATAGATTATATCCAGGAAACCCTTACGCGAAGTCTAAGATAGCAATGTGAGTTTATCCAATTTTTGTTAACCTTTTTGTAATAATTTACAAAACCTTAATTGTTTTACAATGTGATTAAGCGGTGATTGAGTCTTTGTAGTTCTTCAATTACTGCCGGTATGTTGGGGTTTTGTATACAAAATTTACTACCGTGAGTAGTAAGTCGGGGATGACAGTACGTTACCATTGGACAACGAGTTAGCCAATGTGTAATATGACCCACAAGTCAGGATTGACAGTACTGAATGAGTAATTGTGTAGAAATAAACTATGTGATCGCTCTCAATACTGTTTTAATTGATAAAATGTTTCTTGATTAAACTGGGATTCACTCACCAGTATTTCCCACTGACAAATGTTTTTAAAACACGTTTCAGGTAACACAATGTGACAGCCAATTAGTAAAAAGGCAGCTGGAGAGCACTGAAGGCTTGGGAAAAATGTGGCTATAAAAGTTACCTAAAAGACGATGTTTTAAATTCAATAAAATAGGGTTTATCCCTATAAACGTATTGTAATAAGAAACTTGGGTTTTGCCCATGTGTTTATTAATATTAAATATGGTGGTTTTACTCTGATAAACATTTCCTAACTACGGTCCTTATGTAATTTCCGCTGCCAAATTAACAAGCTGATACCACCGAAACTCTGAGTTCGCGTCCGCCCGTTCCCGGGGATCAGGGATCGGGGGTTGCGACAGAAGGTGGTATGAGAGCCTAGCCACTGGTCTAAGCCAAAGAAGTGTTATGTTGACACTTAAATTTTAAATTTTGTGTTAGGAAATAAATTACGGAAATACGTGCATAACTGTATTTATTTGTTATGTGTTATTTGACAATTTGTTAGTTTACAATATGAGTGATCAAGGACCCTCTGACATGTGTCGTCAGTTGTCTGATTCACCTATGAGTGAAGGTACCTCATCACAGCCTACCCTTTCTGGGTATTCTGCTGATCAGGAAGAAGGAATGTTTGCTTTTAAAGATCGGTCGGAAGAGCCATTCCCTCATAAGAAACGAGGATGGTTCAGTAAGGAAGCTTTTGCACGTAGGAAAAGAATGCGAAAGTTGCAACAACAAAGAGTTTTAGCAGCTGCTAAGCGAAAGACAGATGCCCATACACAGGATATGCTTAATAGAAGCCTAGCCAATTTCCATATCCTAGCTACAACTGCTGCTGACCCAAGTCTGGAACAACTAGTAGCCCCACAACCACTAATCCCAGACCAATCCATGGAGATAGAAAACCCTGAAAACCAGGTGGAGATGCATGATTTCAACCCAGAGGAAATACCTAGGATACCTGCACCAAACCCCCTAGACCCAAATTACGACCCCTGGTGGGACGATAATAGGGACTTTGTGCAACGTTACCCGGAAGACACACCCATACAGAACATAGGAGCCTATCCAGGTATGGACCCTTTAGATCCCTATTACCATGATAACTACATCAGGGAGATTTTAGAAGATCCTTACCGATTTCAGGCACTTTCACCCCCATATCAGGAACCCGCACCCCATATTCCGAACCCAGTCCTAGAACCTGCACCCCCAATGAGTGCAGAAAACGTGCAAGAACTTAGGACTTTTGGAGAGGAAATTTTAGAAAGCAGTGAGAGAATGAGACAGGTGGGAGAGCGTCTCGTATGGAAATACGATGAGCGCAATATGGATTTTTAGATAAATCCATATCCGTGATGTGATAAAGGAGATGATAATAATATAATATAATAAAAAAATATATGTGTACGGATGCCTATTACTATTAGTGTGATTCTATTCCTGTTGGTATTGTAATTTTCATTTCAGTACTAGTATGTAATAGATGCATAATAGTATATGAAAATAGAGTAAATGTCGCAATGATCGACGTTTTTGGCTAGATTGCATGTCATGTGATTAACTATATTAAATATTATCTTGTGATATTAATATGGGGTAAATGTTTAAAATTCAGATGTCCGACGAAGGAAATCAAGGAAATCTGAATAATGATAACCAGAGTAACATTAACGTGGTTAATGAGAATCCAAGCATCAATAACAATGGAAACCAAATGGATAATTGTGCTGTTCAACATATAGTGGCACAAGGAATCATAGATGCAATGCCATTTATTATTCAAACTATTCAAGAAGCGAATAATAAAAGTAAGCATAGCAGTAAGCGACCCATCGAACCCGAAAACAATGTAAACAATGGACCTTTACTTCAATTGCCTATTCCCAAAAGGAGAAGAACCGTGTCTTACGGTTGTTCTTATAAAGAATTCTGGTCTTGTAAACCAATGGAATTCTCGGGCAACGAAGGAACCATTGCAACCCTACGCTGGATAGAGAAAACTGAGGCAGTCTTAAGAATAAGCAAGCGTGCTGAAGAAGATAAGATATTGTTTGCTTCTAATCTGTTTAAGAATTCAGCCGTGGAATGGTGGAACACTATCCTCCAATCAAGAGGAAGTGATAGAACCTACAATATGGAATGGGAAGAATTTAATAACAAGGTAGAAAGGAAATTATGCCCACCCAATGAGAAGGAACAGATAGCAAACAAATTCCTAAATCTTAGGATGACTGTTGTAGATAGTAAGGGATACACTAAATTATTCTTCGAATATGCTAGAATAGTGCCAACTCTTGCTTCACCAGAACCAGTGTTAATCTCCCGTTATATTTGGGGATTAATTGGGGAGATAAGACACGTAGTCAAGGCAGCTAGACCTCAAACTATAGAAGAAGCTGTAGAACTAGCAAATACCTTGACAGATGAGCTAGTCCGTACCCGAGAAGAGGATCAAAGGAGGAACCTAACCCAGAAACTCACACAAGAATTTCGTTCTGGAAATTCTAACCGTGGGAGAAATATAGGTTCTACCTCTGCATCTTACTGTAAGAATTGCAAAAGAAAGCATTCAGGAAAATGCTCCATATACTGTAACTTTTGCAAAATATCGGGACACAAGGAGGAAAACTGCAGGAAGAAAGCTAATAACAGGATATGTTACAACTGCGGAGAACAAGGTCATATCAAGCTTAATTTCCCGAAATTAGCTCCAGCTACAAACAACAAGAATACTCAAAATGCTAGAGCATTTGTTCTGACTGCAGATGAAGCTAAGATGATTCCAGATGTCATAGCTGGTACGTTTTTAGTTAATGATGTTTTTGCTAAAGTATTATTTGACTCTTGTGCAAACCAAAGTTTTATTAATACATCATTTTGCAAATTTCTAAATCAGTCATTAACTAAACTACCACAAGAATGTCTAGTAGAGACAGCTAATGGAGAAACTGTTAGGATTTCTGAAATCTTGCAAGGAGCAAGAATATAAATTTTAAATCAGAAATTTATTGCAAATCTGTATCCCATGAATCTGGCAGGATTTGATGTTGTTTTAGGAATGGATTGGTTAATAGCCAATAAAGCCAATATTTTATGTGATCAAAAGTCAATTCAAGTAAATTCACCAATAGGTAAAACGATCACAATTAAAGGAGCTAAACCATCTAGATCTACAAAATTTATCTCTGTGATGAAAACTGCAAGATACATAAGAAAGGGATCATTAGTGTATTTGATTTCCATAATCACTAACACTAAAGGAAAGGATTTAAAGGATATTCTAGGAGTATCTCAGTTTTCAGATGTATTTCCAGAAGAATTGCCAGGGCAACCTCCAGATAGAGAAGTTGAATTCAGGATCCATTTGATACCAGGAACGGTACCGATTGCCAAAGCACCTTACCGTTTGGCACCCGCAGAAATGCAGGAACTAAAGAAACAATTAGACGAATTGTTAGAAAAAGGATTTATACAGCCAAGTTCATCGCCGTGGGGAGCACCAATCTTATTTGTTAAAAAGAAGGACGGATCAATGCGTATGTGCATTGACTACCGTGAATTAAACAAGGTCACGATTAAGAACCGGTACCCATTACCAAGAATCGATGATCTGTTTGATCAACTGCAAGGAGCTCGATTTTTCTCAAAAATCGATTTAAGGTCAGGATATCATCAATTAAAGGTACAGGAAGAGGACATTCCTAAAACCGCATTTGGAACAAGGTATGGACATTATGAATTTATTGTCATGCCATTTGGTTTAACCAATGCCCCAGCTGCATTTATGGACATGATGAACCGAATATGTAAGCCATATTTGGATAAATTCATAATTGTTTTCATAGATGATATTCTAATTTACTCTAAAAGTAAAGAGGATCATGCAAAACATTTGCACGCACTTTTAAGTTTGTTAAGAAAGGAAAAGCTTTATGCTAAATTTTCTAAGTGCGAATTTTGGTTAGAACAGGTACAGTTTCTTGGACATCTAATCAATCATGAAGGAATTCATGTGGATCCCACAAAGATCGAGGCAATTACTAAATGGAAAACCCCTGAGTCACTAACCGAGGTTAGAAGTTTCTTAGGATTAGCTGGTTATTATAGAAGATTTATTCGAGATTTTTCTAGAATAGCCATTCCTTTAACTAAGCTAACCTGTAAATCTGTTAAGTTTGAATGGGGATTAAAACAAGAAGAAACATTTAGAATTCTTAAGCAAAGATTAACCCATACACCCATATTAGCGTTACCAGAAGGAACTGAAGATTTTGTAGTTTATTGTGACGCTTCCAAATTAGGTTATGGATGTGTATTGATGCAACGCCAAAAGGTTATAGCTTACGCATCTAGAAAACTTAAGAATCATGAAGAGAATTATTCAACCCATGATTTAGAGTTAGGAGCTATAATTTTTGCTCTTAAAATTTGGAGACATTACCTTTATGGTAGTAAGTTTACCATATTCACTGATCATAAGAGTTTAAGGTATATTTTCATGCAAAAAGAGTTGAATATGAGACAAAGACGCTGGATGGAGATACTTAGTGATTATGATTGTGATATCCAGTATCATGAAGGAAAAGCAAATGTAGTAGCAGATGCTTTAAGCCGAAAGTATCATGAAAAGTCAAAAAGGGTCCGTTCTCTTAAATTAAATCTGCAAGTAGATTTAAATGATCAAATAAGAGAAACACAAGAGTCAGTAATCAAGGATGGTACTGAAAAATTAAAAGGTATGCTAAAAGAATTAGAACAAGGAACATATGGAATTTGGAGATTCCATGAGAAGAGAATGTAGATACCTAAATTAGGAAACCTACGTTATCATATTTTAGAAGAAGCCCATAAGTCTAAATATACTATGCATCCAGGAAATGATAAAATGTACCAGAATTTAAGGAAAAATTTCTGGTGGATAGGAATGAAAAAGGACATAGCAGCCTATGTTTCTAAATGTTTAACCTGTTCACAAGTTAAAGCTGAACACCAGAAACCCTCAGGATTTCTACAACAGTTAGAAATGCCAGTATGGAAATGGGAATTGATAACAATGGATTTTGTTACTAAATTACCCAAAACAAAGAAAGGAAATGATACAATCTGGGTGATTGTAGATAGACTAACCAAGTCAGCTCATTTCTTACCAATGAAGGAAACTTTCAGTATGGAACAGTTAGCCAAATTATATGTAAATGAAATTGTTTCTTTACATGGAATTCCTTTATCAATTGTTTCTGATAGAGATAGTCGATTTACCTCTCATTTTTGGTCAAGTTTCCAAAAGGCAATGGGAACCAAGTTAAAACTAAGCACAGCTTATCATCCTCAAACGGATGGACAAAGCGAAAGAACAATTCAGACAATGGAGGACATGCTTAGAGCCTATGTAATTGATTTCGGAGGTAATTGGGACGATCACTTACTGTTAATATAATTTTCTTATAATAATAGTTACCACACAAGTATCAATACTGCACCATTCGAAGCACTTTATGGACGAAAATGTCGGACCCCAGTCTGTTGGGCAGAAATTGGGGAAAAACAATTATCTGGACCTGAGATAGTGCAAGAAATAACTGATAAGATTATTCAAGTCAAGGAACGACTGAAAGCAGCACGTGATCGACAGAAGAGCTATGCTGATAACCGACGCAAACCATTAGAATTTCAAGTAGGAGATAAAGTATTATTAAAGGTCTCTCATTGGAAAGGAGTAGTAAGATTCATAAAAAGGGGAAAGCTAAGTCCCAGGTATGTTGGACATTTTGAGATTATTAAAAGAATAGGACCTGTAGCCTATCAGCTACAACTGCCAAAGGAATGACAGGGATACATGATGTATTTCATGTATCAAATCTCAAAAAAGTGTTTAGCTGATGAGTCACTGATAGTACCTCTTAAGAATATAGACGTAAATGAACAACTCAAGTTTATAGAAAAACCTCTACAGATTGAAGACAGGAAAGTCAAGAACCTCAAGCATAAGAGACTAGTTTTGGTCAAAGTGAAGTGGGACTCCAAAAGAGGACCTGAGTACACATGGGAACTCGAATCTGAAATGCAAAGAAAATATCCGCACTTATTCCAGTAGATCTCGAGGACGAGTTCTAAAACAAGGTGGGGAGGATGTAACAACCCTCAGTAAAATTGACACTCTCAAATATTTCCGACACCCTATTATATTTTAAAATATCCCATTATGTCCCAAAATACACCCCATACGCGAAAACGGGCCTCAAATATATTAAATAGTATAAAAATAAATTAAAAACAAGAAATTTTAAGTTAAGGCGGGCCGCGTAAGGCACCCCCTTAGTTGACGCGGGCTGCGACGAGGTGAAATGGTGGCATAGCCCGGTGATGACACGTGTCATCATCGTGGCGAAGCTAGGTAGTGACCCGGATCAGCTATACGTTGACTGGATGTTGACGCGGGCCGCGTAAGGTCTTGCCTACTCTTACGCGGGCCGTGAGAGGACCAGATTCAGCAACTATATAAGAAGGCCTCGGGATTTCATTTCCGTCGCTCACATCTTTTCTTTCTTAAACGAATTCTGAGTAGTAGAAGTTATAATCGGGTATTATATCCCCCTAATTAGCGAGGTTCTGCTCCGTTGTAAGTATTATAACCCCAGTTTTGTAATAGATACACTGCCCGATTGATTTAGGATTCCGTAACAACTGTCGTGGTTCTGCCCGACGTAGTTGTTGGAATGCCGTCTCGGGGAGGGTATCATTAATATTTTCAAAGGGTTATGATACTAACCAATGTACATTTGTATAAATTATAGATTATATCCAGGAAACCCTTACGCGAAGTCTAAGATAGCAATGTGAGTTTATCCAATTTTTGTTAACCTTTTTGTAATAATTTACAAAACCTTAATTGTTTTACAATGTGATTAAGCGGTGATTGAGTCTTTGTAGTTCTTCAATTACTGCCGGTATATTGGGGTTTTGTATACAAAATTTACTACCGTGAGTAGTAAGTCGGGGATGACAGTACGTTACCATTGGACAACGAGTTAGCCAATGTGTAATATGACCCACAAGTCAGGATTGACAGTACTGAATGAGTAATTGTGTAGAAATAAACAATGTGATCGCTCTCAATACTGTTTTAATTGATAAAATGTTTCTTGATTAAACTGGGATTCACTCACCAGTATATCCCACTGACAAATGTTTTTAAAACGCGTTTCAGGTAACACAATGTGACAACCAATTAGTAAAAAGCCAGCTGGAGAGCACTGAAGGCTTGGCAAAAATGTGGCTATAAAAGTTACCTAAAAGACGATATTTTAAATTCAATAAAATAGGGTTTATCCCTATAAACGTGTTGTAATAAGAAACTTGGGTTTTGCCCATGTGTTTATTAATATTAAATATGGTGGTTTTACTCTGATAAACATTTCCTAACTACGGTCCTGATGTAATTTCCGCTGCCAAATTAACAAGCTGATACCACCGAAACTCTGAGTTCGCGTCCGCCCGTCCTCGGGGATCAGGGATCGGGGGTTGCGACAGGCGCGGTCCATTCAGCAAAGATATTTTGAAGAGAATGTATGCTGCCAACTTGATTAAATATTTAAAATCAAGAAATGAGCTTGGAAGACTGTTCAAACTAAACTTCTTGGTTATATTTTTTACGGTCATGGCAGAGACAATGCAAAGTAGTAATGTTAACCAAAGATTCTTGCCATCGATGAAAAGTGACAAAAAAACCCAGGATTTTAATTGGTGTGAATATATAAAGTTAAAAAACGCAATGACTTGTTTATATTATTTGTTTGTTTGTTTAAAACGCAACATTTATAAAGGTACAAAACGCAATGACATGTTATATGCTTTGTTTAAAATATGATTGATTAAATCGCAATGCTTGTTTAAAACGCAATATATATAAAGTTACAAAAAATTAGTTGTGTAAGTTGTTTACAATGATTTATATTATAAAACGCAACAAAATTAGTATTGAGTATTGTTTTAAAATTCAATGATTCATACAGATTCTATATGCTTACAAAAAACAAGGATTTGAAGATGCTGAACACAATGAAGAGTTCTCTCTAGATAAAATTGACTCTACAACATTACAAGAATTTGAAGATGAATTGGAAATTGCTGCGCTAAATAAGGGGAGAGATCTTGTAAAGGATAAAAAGAAAAAAGAGAAAAATGTCAGAAAGAATAAACAAAAAAAGAAAGATGAGGAGGATGAATTTTATGTTTATCCATCTGAATCCGACAATGAAAATGAAGAAATTTGTCAAGATGAATCTGAAGAAAAAAATGAAGACGATGCTGAAGAACAACGAGACATCCAAATCAACTCAGAAGAGATAAAAGATGGAAACACCTTACTTAAAGCTACAATAGACAGGATTGAACAAGAGGATGCTCAAAACAGCCAACTTAAAACCAATGAAACTGAAAAAACACAAACAGAAAGTGGAGGATCATGGGGGCAATTCTTCATAAAACCATCAAAAGGAAATAAAGATAAATTGTGGGTAGACAGTCAATGCCGATTGCGTAATTTCATGCCATCACAAAATCAAAGTGAAAGTCTTTCTGACATTCATTCAACAAAAAGTGGCGATGAAAATATGAAGAACATTGAAGGTAAAAAATCCAATGAAGAATATGTTGTGACTGCCTTGGATTATCATTTTAAAGGATTTGAAGAAGTTTTCGAAAGCATCCAATCACGCATAGATGAGATCATTGAAGAATATCCAAAGAGTGAAATTGTTCATAACAAAGTAAACGAATGGGCTTCATTGATTGAAAAATTCAGCGATCAAGCTAAAAAGCACAAGAAAGTTAGTATTGATTCAACTCTGATCGAAACACCATCAAGATTTCAAAATTTAAGCCAAAATGAAGACACAGAAAGTCAAATCATTTCATCTCCATTGACTGTAAAACGCAATGATGATGCTACAAAACGCAATGAAGATAACACAATTGTAGTCCAATCCTCAAATCCAGAAAAAATCATTGAGAAAGAACCTACATCAAGTCTGCAAACACACATTGAAAACCCTTTATTGGTACAATCATCTTTTAGCGAAGAAACTCCATCATTAATGTTGGAGATAATCAAAAAGACAGATGAAGCAGAAAAACAAATCAAATAAAAAAAATCAAAATGATGAGGTACCATCCATTGATTTGAAAATTTCTCAGTTGTATTCAAATGTGGATGAAAATGAAGTGGAAGATGATACTACTCGCCACGCTACACAATCCGAAAATCAAACGAAATCTGAAAATAAAACAAGCGAAAAAGAAGTTGAAACTTGTATTTAAATTACTGGGATACAAACAATATTAGACAGAATTGAAGAACATAATACTGAAAAAGAAATCAGTGATCTGATTCAAAACACATCATTCCTGAACACATCGACGATCAGCTTCAAGGAGCAAGCTACTTCTCCAAGATTGATTTGAGGTCAGGCTACCATTAGCTGAAGGTTAGAGACGAAGATGTGCATAAGACTGCATTCAGAACTCGTTATGGTCATTACGAGTTCTTGGTGATGCCCTTCGGGCTCACTAATGCACCAGCAGCATTCATGGACCTCATGAATCGCGTTTGCAAACCCTACTTCGACAAGTTTGTTATTGTCTTCATTGATGACATTCTTATTTATTCAAAGAATCAGGCTGATCATGAGAAACATCTTCGTGTATTCTTAAATTTCTTCGGCAAGAGAAGCTCTATGCCAAGTTTTCAAAATGTGAGTTTTGGCTTCGTGAAGTCCAATTTCTTGGACATATGGTTAGCGAGCGTGGCATCCAGGTGGATCCCGCTAAGATTGAAGCCATCATGAATTGGCAAGAGCCGAAGAAGCCCACAGAGATTCGCAGCTTCTTGGGTCTGGCAAGAAATTATAGGCGTTTTATTGAAAACTTTTCAAGGATTGCTGCACCTTTAACTTCATTAACCTGCAAGAATATCAAATTTGATTGGGGTCCTAAGCAACAAGAATCCTTTGAGATTCTTAAGCAAAAGTTGAGCAATGCTCCGGTTTTAACATTGCCTAAAGGAATTAAAGAGTTTGTGGTATACTACGATGCATCACATACTGGAATGGGTTGTGTACTTATGCAAAGATGCAAGGTTATTGCATAGGCTTCCCGACAATTAAAGGTGCACGAGAAGAATTACACCACCCATGATTTGGAGTTGGGTGCCGTTGTGTTTTCACTAAAACTGTGGAGGCATTACTTGTATGGTACCAAATGTGTGATCTATTCTGATCACAAGAGCCTTCAGCACCTGTTTAACCAGAAGGATCTGAACATGAGACAGCGTCGATGGATGGAGACACTGAACGATTATGATTGTGAAATCCGATATAATCCAGGCAAGGCGAATGTAGTTGCTGATGCCTTGAGCAGGAAGGAAAGGGTTAAGCCCATTAGAATCAATGCCAAGACCATTGAATTAAAGAACAGCCTGAATGAAAGATTGTTAGCCGCTCAGAAAGAAGCTATATTAGAAGCTAACTATCCAAATGAGAAGCTGGGCGTAACTGCTGAACAGTTATCGTATGGCAAGGATGGAATCTTAAGATTAAATGGACGAATATGGGTTCCAATTTATGGAGGACTTCGGGATGTGATTCTTCAAGAAGCCCATAGCTCCAAATATTCTATCCATCCTGGTAGTGATAACATGTACCAGGATTTAAAGGCAAATTATTGGTAGATAGGTTTGAAGAAATCTATAGCCACTTATGTGGGCAAATGTCTGACGTGTGCTCAAGTTAAAGCAGAACACCAGAAGCCGTCAGGTTTGCTGCAACAGCCTGAACTTCCCACCTGGAAATGGGAGATGGTACCTATGGACTTTATCACTAAGTTACCAAAAACAAAGCGAGGGAATGATACTATTTGGGTTATAGTGGATAGACTGACTAAGTCATCCCACTTCCTACCTATTAAGGAAACACACAACTCAGATAAGTTAGCTCAGCTGTACGTGGATGAGATTGTATCTCTTCACGGAGTACCAGTGTCTATTATCTCTGATAGAGATTGTTATGGGTCATTTTCTGAGTATACATATCCTGACTAATATCCCGCTTTTAATTGTTTATCTGTGATCAGGATACTGGACGGGGGTATTGCTAACATCCTGGGTGATATCCTGAGGTATATTGAATTAATCACGTGCAGGTTAAAGACTGGGACTTGCCAACGGTCAAATGGACTCCATCTCCTCAAGACTCAGGCGTATTTGTTAAAGGAAAGACGTTGAACCCGAAAGACCAGGTCTACAACGTTCGACTAAGGAATATTCGTTGGATCCCGGTTATGTAGGATAGTTAGTTATATTTGTTTTACTATAAATAGATGGGGGCGGATCAGATTAAGGCACAACTCAACTTTCACACACTCTCAAACACTTTTACTCTCTAGCTCATTGCAAACACCATACACAAACACTTGTATTCGATTTACATTGTAACACCTAGTTGATCCGCACCACATCCTGCACTGTATCCTGATATTTGAAGCAATAGAAGAACAAGGCAGCTGCGATTGTCAGCTCCCGAGGTTTTATGCCGGCGATCTAGATTGATCAAGGGCTTTCCTCGTACATCTCGTGTCACCCTTTACATTTTTGCTCATTGTTTGATCACAGATACAGCTCTATATCCTGAGCCGTATCCTGAAACTGTTTTTGCAAATAACTTGAATAACATATTTTCGACACACTTTTCTAGCACACTACCTCACTTAACTAATTTGATCACTTAATTGCTTCGGTAATTTTTGACCAAAACAATTTGGCGCCCACCGTGGGGCAAGTGGTGCTACTTTTACTAAAAATCTTTGTGAAATCGTTGATCGGTTTTCTATTTTCAAAACTTTTTGCCACATTGTTTACAATGGCCTCAAGATCAAACATGAGCTCCTCCACTATGTCTGCTGCAACCTCTGCTACTACCGGTTCGGTGCTTCCACCACCTCCTCCAAGGATGCCATTTTCTTCACAACCTCAAGATGTTATCCCTACTCGGAGTGTTCAGGGATCTGCTCCCGTTTTAGCCTCTAATGATGAAATTCTAACTTTATTTGGAAGTGTGCAGGAACAAATGAGGCAGCAACAGGAAACTAACCAAATGCTGTTAAGAGAAATACAACTCTTAAAAGCTAGCTCGAGTAGACCTGCTGAAGAAACTGTCACTCCCATACAGCCCAGGGCTTTGAATTTCAGTTCCGCAGTTTACACTGAGGATAACATGGGGAATATCGTCCCAAGCCATTCTCAGAATCATACCCCTGAGATACCCTCCTCGGTCAGGATGTCGACTGTGAGGAGTTCAGGATATGCTTCAGGATATGGCCAAAATCCTCAGACCGGTAATGTATCAAATAATAATATTCTTGCTACTAACAACAATGGCTCTTTGCAGGATGCAGGTATGACGTCAACATTTACCAGGGAGCTCCAGAAATTGAAGGACATGATATCCAGTGTACCTGGAGTGGTCCAGCCAATTCCGGAAGTATCCCAAGACAGCCACAGGATATCCCGCTTTGCATATCCTATCTGTGATGCTGAAATCCCAAAAAGATTCCAGACTCCCAACATGAAACTGTATGACGGGACTACGGATCCTGAGGAGCATATTGCCCAGTATAGGGAACGGATGGAAATCAATCCTATCCCTCCAGATCTCAAGGAAGCATGCTTATGCAAGGGATTCGGTTCTACCTTGACAGGATCAGCCTTAAAATGGCTGTTGAACGTCCATCCTCACTCAATTACTTCGTTTGCTCATTTGGTTAATTTATTTAACAGTCAATTTTCTTGTAGTCGAAGTTTCGAGAAACTAACCAGTGACCTTTACAGGATAACTCAAGGACCTCAGGAATCCTTGAGGGATTATGTGAACAAGTTCAGTCGAGAATCCTTGGACATCCCACATCTTGATGTTGCAACAGCTGTGCAAGCTTTTAAGATGGGGTTACAAAAGGATTCTCAGTTTTATCCGGATCTTGTAATGAATCCCTGCAGGAATCTCGACGAAGCTCGTAACAGGGCTTTGAGATATATCCGTTTGGAAGATGACAAGAAGATGCAGGAGAGGATGAATTCTACCTCAACCTATGAATCAACTAACAGGAAATCAGAATCCTCATATAAGCCATATCGCTCCAAGCCATATGGCAGAAATGATAACAAGAAAGTGAACGTTATTGAAGACGAGGATCCTGAAGAATATCCTGACTTATCTGAATACTGCTTTTCTGTTAATATACCTGAGTTAATGTATGCTATGCAGGGTTTAGGGGACAAAGCTAGGTGGCCTCGAAAGAACCAGCAGAAAAGCTGATTGGAAGGATAAATCTAAATGGTGTGCCTTCCATGAAGACTTCGGACATATGACCGAGGATTGCATTGCTTTAAGGAAAGAGATAAGTTACCTGTTAAGCAAGGGGTATCTGAAGGACTTGCTGGGAAGAAAGAAGAATAAAGGGCAGGATCCCGAGAAGGATCCTGAACGAGCAGCATCACCCCCAGCAGATGCCAAGATAATTAACTTTATTTCAGGAGGATCCGACATTTGTGGGACTTCGTATTTGGCGGCTAAGAGACATGCAAAGGAAGCTAAGAGTGAAAGGGGAGACAAACCAGTCAGGATGACTACCCTCACAGCTGATAAAGTAATCACTTTCGATAGTGATGACAGGGATACTGTTCAGGATCCTCACCATGATGCTTTGGTAATAACATTATATGTGGCTATCCATTTTGTACGCAGGATACTGGTAGACAACGGTAGTTCTGTCAATATAATTCAGCTGGAAACATTGAAGAGGATGAATGTATCTCCGATGGACATTACTTCGAAGTCCACTGTGCTCGTTGGTTTCAGTGGAGAAGCTAGAAATACTGTAGGAGAGATAAAGTTACCAGTATACGTTGAAGGGGTCAACTCGATACAACGCTTCTGTGTGATGGACTCCTTATCCTGCTATAACATTATACTGGGAAGACCATGGATTCATGATATGAAGGCTGTGCCATCAACATATCACCAATGCATCAAGATCCCTACCCCTTGGGGAGTTGTCAAGGTTGAAAGTGATCAGCAGGAGGCAAAATGCTACTCATCCTCAATGAAATCCTCAACCAAGCCTAATCAAGCATAGCAATTAAAGATGCGGGCCCGGGATACCTTGGAAGCTTCGGAGCAAGATGTGAAGAAAATTATCCTGGATCGGGATAATCCTAATATCTCGGTGCTCGTAGGAACCAATATCCCTCAGGATATTGAAGAGCAGTTAACTAACTTTTTGAAATGCAGGATGTCGACGTTTGCATGGAAGCATGAGGATATGACAGGTATATCCAAAGACGTTATCACTCACAAACTTGGAATTGACAGATCATTCAAGCCTGTTCAGCAAAAAAGAAGGAAATTCGCTCCTGAGCAGAATACGATTATCCAAGAGGAAGTTGAAAGACTATTGAAGTCCAGGATGATCAGAGAAGTCAAGTTCCCAAGGTGGTTGGCAAATGTGGTCGTAGTGCAGAAGAAAAATGGGAAATGGAGAGTCTGTGTAGATTACACGGACTTGAATAAGGCTTGTCCTAAAGATCCGTTCCCCCTTCCTCATATCGATGCAATGGTGGATGCTACTGCTGGGCATGAAATGTTAACGTTCATGGACGCATCCTCAGGATTTCAGCAGATTCAAATGGAGCCTTCGGATCAGGAGGATACTGCTTTCATGACACCAACAGGTATATATTGCTATACTGCTATGCCTTTCGGTTTGAAAAATGCAGGTGCAACATACCAGAGATTAGTGAACATGATGTTCAAAGATAAGCTGGGGGACACCATGGAGGTATATATTGATGATATGGTGGTGAAATCTAAAAAGGCTGAGGATCACCTCCAGGATATCAAGGGAGCATTTGATATCCTGGATCAGTATAACATGAAGCTGAATCCTGCTAAGTGCCATTTCGGAGTGGGGGCAGGAAAGTTTCTTGGATATATGGTGACGAAAAGGGGGATAGAGGCAAGCCCGGAGCAGATTAAAGCTATCCTGGATATAAAATCACCCTCGAATATGAAGGATGTTCAACGGTTAACAGGACGAGTAGCAGCATTGAACAGATTTATTTCGAGATCCTCGGAAAAATGCAAGGAATTCTATGATATCCTCAAGAAGAATAAGAAGTTCGAATGGGGAGCAAAGCATGAAGCAGCCTTGCAGGATTTGAAGCGATATCTCTCAACTGCACCTCTACTGATGAAGCCAGAGAATGGTGAACCACTATCCCTATACCTCGCTGTATCAGGGAATGCTGTAAGTGCTGTTCTTATTAAGGATCATGAAGGTCAGCAGTATCCTGTTTATTATGTTAGTAAAAGTTTGTTGGATGCTGAAACTAGATATTCTCATTTAGAAAAATTGATACTGGCATTAGTTATGGCATCAACAAAGCTTAGACATTACTTTGAGACACATAGAATTCATGTTAAAACAAATTATCCTATCAAAAATGTGCTTAGGAAACCAGAGATGTCAGGCAGGATGGCCAAGTGGTCAGTGAAGTTAAGTGCTTATGATTTAGTATATGAACCTAGAAATGCCATAAAGTCTCAGGCTTTAGCTGACTTTGTGGCTGATTTCAGTAGTGACATTCAGGATGAGGTAGACCTAGAAGTTCAACAGTTAGGAGAATCCTCAGGATCCTGGACATTATATACTGATGGTGCATCTAATGTAAGAGGAGTAGGATTGGGTATACTACTGAAATCGCCACAGGGGGACATATTACCCCAGGCTATTAGGTGTGAATTTCCTGCTACTAATAATGAGGCAGAATATGAGGCTTTAATTGCAGGGTTAGAGTTGGCTAAGAATATGAATATCAAGAGTTTGCAAGTATATGTTGATTCCTTGTTAATTACTAACCATTTTAATGGATCCTATGCAGTTAAGGGTGAGAAATTAATCGAATACCTCGATATTCTCAAAAAATTAGCAGGATATTTCGATACTTTTACACTTGAACAGGTACCAAGAGAGGATAATGCTGAAGCAGATGCCTTAGCAAATTTGGGATCATCGATCAGGATACCAGAAGGGACCCAAATACCAATATTACATGTCTTATATCCTGCAACGTATCCTCAGGATAAAGAAGTAGCGGGTATTCAGGATCCTGGAGCAGAGTATCCTGAAAAGAATCCTAAATCCTGGACGGCTCCAATCGTGAGATATCTCAAGGAAGGACACATCCCCGGAGATGAAAATCCTAAGGCATTTAGGATGAAGGTATCACGATTCACTATTATAAATAATGTTTTATACAAGAAATCTCTTGCAGGACCGTATTTGAGATGCTTGGAGGATCCTGAAGCCAAAGAAGTACTTCAGGATATACATGAAGGGGATTGTGGTAACCATACTGGGGGCAGGTCATTATTCTCAAAAGTATTAAGGACAGGATATTATTGGCCGACAATGAGGAGAGATGCCACAGAATATGTTCGAAGATGTGATGCATGTCAAAGACATAGTAACATACTGCATCAGCCTGCTGAACCATTATATCCTATTGTTTCCCCTTGGCCATTTATGAAGTGGGGTATGGATATAGTGGGAAAGCTTCCAAAGGCTCCAGGAGGGAAGGTTTTTATGTTGGCAATGACAGATTATTTCTCCAAATGGGTTGAAGCTGAGGCATTTGTCCAAGTCAGGGATCAAGAAGTGGTATCCTTCATAAAGAGAAATATCCTGACCAGATTCGGAGTACCAGCCGAGATAATTTGTGACAATGGTTCTCAATTTATAAGTAAGAGAACCACTGACTTTTGCAAGAGTTGGGGGATCAAAATGATCACGTCTACTCCGGTACATCCTCAAGCGAATGGACAAGCAGAATCCTCAAACAAGATAATTGTCAATAACTTAAAAAAGAGACTTGGAGCCAAAAAAGGAAGATGGGCAGAAGAATTACCCTTTGTTTTGTGGGCTGATAGAACGACGGTAAAAAATGCAACTGGTCAAACCCCCTTTTCCTTGGTATTTGGAGCAGAAGCAGTAATTCCGACAGAAATGGTGATACCCACAGCAAGATCCAATCTCTGGAATCCTGAGCAGAATCCTGAAGTCCTATGCCAGGAGCTGGATACTATTGATGAGACAAGAGATGCAGCACGACTAAGAATGGCGGCATATCAACAAAGGATATCCAGAACATACAACAAGAATATAAGGATTAGAAGGTTCAAAGTTGGAGATTGGGTGTTAAGAAAAGCTTTTCAGAATACTACCAATCCTGCTGATGGAAAGCTGGCTCCGAAATGGGAAGGGCCATATGAGATTGAATCAGAATCAGGAAAAGGTGCATACCGACTCAAGGATATGGAGGGTGATATGTTACCGAGATCCTGGAATGCTATACATTTGAAGCTCTATTTCAAGTGAGTTAGGAATTTAATTTCTAACTCAGGATGGTATGAATATTATCTCTTTTAATATGTTTAATATTATTTATTGCTTTGAACCCAATACTAACTTAAGCATCGGAGGGGTGTTAGCCAAGCTAACACCCACCTTAGTTTAAGGATGTTTTGCAGTATATGCTCCAGGATATAGCTCCAGGATGTTCACTCAGGATACTTCGGAAGATTAGAGGATTGGCCCCCTCTCTCACGTTTAAGGGATCCTGATCCCTTCACAGGTTTAAAGGTATTCACCTTTCTTCCGAATTGGGTTTAAACACCCCGCCTGGAGCGCAAGTTATTCGGGAATAGTTCAAGGTGGCGGGACCAGTCCATGTAAAAGTGGCTGACAATTTCGTTACTATTGGCTATATCCTGAATCCTAAAGGTATATGAGGATTGATCACCCTCTCTCACGAAAGGGTATTTTCATACTCTCTAAGGTTTAAAGGTTTTCACCTTTCTAAGTCTTGGAGTTTATATACTCCCGCCTGTAGCGCACGAAAATTTGGGATTTCCCCCAGAATTCAAGGAATTTATTTCCAGTACATTCTTGGGTTTTACCCCTGTAACATGAAAAATTGTCTATACAACGGGGATTAATATCCAGAAGATTTCTAAGTGTTTGAAGACATTGTACACAGGGGACAATCCTACTAAGGCAATGGAGTAAAGCTTAAAGGATGAAAATTGGAACTAATGCCTTAAGTGTCTCAGTCAGGGGACATCTTCATTGGAAAAGTTGCAAAGGGAATGAGGTTTAATAATAGGGTTGTACCCTATCCCTGGTATGATCTTTCCTTTGTAAAACATCGTTTAAGTTTTTGATAACAGTAAGTTTGGTAAAAGGTTAAATATCCTGATATATTCTCAAAATATATTTTCGGAATACTTCTCAGAATATTTGATTAAAATATTTGAAACTAATACTAGTTTGAAACGTTGATCATTTAGGTATTATCAAAACAGGTTTTGGAAAAGTGGACTGTTTTTCACTCTTTAAAAAGCTTTCTACAAAGTTGAACGAATGTTTAGAAGTACTATCTAATAAAAGTTTTTATCGCTGAGCATATTGATCAGGATATTTTCATAAGATAACAATGCAAAATTTTTACAAAGCTAAGAGTTACATTAACTAATACAAGGCAACAACAAATAAGTCACGAGATAGTTATATTATTAACAGGTCAAAAGTTGTGCTTTTGGTTTCACCTTAAACCAAGGCCCATCCGCCAAAAGCACGATTAGTTTTTACCATACCTACGTAGCGGTTGAAGGTTTTATCTCAAAACGAAACCGGTCCATCTTCAACCGCTACGAAATTCAAAACAGATTATACTAACTGATGACCAAGGGCTTCATCCTAAAACCTAGGACCCATCCACCTTTGGTCATCGTATTATTCTAATACAGGAAATATAAATTGTTCAAAGACAGGAAATGTAAATTGTTTTTCACAACCACAACCATGAAATTTAAAAAAGTGGGCTCCGGCCTCAGCACGTATATCCGTCATCGCCCACTCCACTGCCTAAGGGGCAGCACCTTCTTGAACAGCAACCTCTTTCCCGGCATCTGTACCAGCATCATCCTCGGGATTCTTCTCAGCATCTGCAGCAGCATCCTCTCCACCAGCATTCTTTCCAGCATTTGCCCCAGCATTCTCGGAAACATCCTTTGAAGCGCTAGCATCCATCATCTTGGCGGACTCTTCCACAGCAGATTTGGCAGGAGGCTCCACAGGATTTCCCCCAAGATCTTTTAACTTCGCCTCCCAGGCCTTGATGTTCCAAGAAGGGCATTGTAAACCCAAAGCCATCGCCTCGTAAACCATTTTCAGCCTGGCCTGGAGAAGGGAGATCACGACGGAATTCTTGAGGCTCTCTCGGTATGAAGCCATGGCCTGCTCGTGTTGAACCTGGGCCGCGTCAAACTTAGCTTGAGCCTCCTGGGTGATCTTCTGGATGACGGACTGGTGATCTTGAGTCATAGCCTTATACTTAGCTTCGTAGTGTTCCGATTTAGCGGTGGCAATTGCTGCTTGATCTGCAATGGTGGCCTTGGCCTTTTTTAGCTGGCTTTCAAGCATGACGTTGGAGCCACATGCGTCTTCATAAAGGAAAACCAGGCGTTCAAGGCCCTGCAAGGTAAAGAAACAGGCATTATTCTAAATGAACATTTCTATTAAGCATATGGTGCAGGATATAGGTCAGGATACTAACCTGGTTAAGGAAGTCGGTCATAAATGTGCTGGATTCTGTGAACCCGTGGTTCTCGAATGGGAACACGTGGGGTGGAGCAGAGGGCTCAACTTCCTTTCTTTTCCGGGAGCTGGAGGCTCGGGTCCTGGATGCTGGGGGAGCTTTGGGAGCAGTGGCGGTCTTTGAACTGGTAAGTTTTGGTGTAACGGATGACTTCGGGTTAGATTCTTGCTTGACAGGTTCAAGGCTGGAATAACTGTCCAGCTCATCGAGTTGGAAGCCTTCGAGGTTGATAACTGGCACTGCACAAGGGAAGGTGTTTTAAGCTTATTATATCTCTAAAAATAATAATCGGATTAATAAATAAAAATAATTCCTGAAAATATGCTTACCAGACATGTTGGAACTTGATCTTTGACTTGAGCTTGTGAGTAGCAGGTTAAAGGTTCTTTCACCCTCCGGAAGCTTGTAGATTTCTTTTATTCTTCCTTCTGATTCAGCACTAGGGGGAGCTAGTTCCTTGAAGTTTGCTGCAAGAAAAGAAATAAACATATCAGGGTGTTGGTTCAGGATGGAGGTTCGGGATATGATTGGGGATATTCCTAAAACCCTAAGTCCTACCAGAAATCAACCATCTTTTAGGGAGGTCACAACCCTTATCAATGGAGTCTCTTTTCACAAAGAAGAATTTTCTTGTCCATTTATCCTCATTCTTGGTGGCCTTAAGAATGAGAGGATCGCTGGAAATAGAAAAAAGGAGAAACCGGCTGGAACCATGTGACCTTAGACGGTAGGCCATCGGAAGGTCTTCGATGCATAGATCAGGCATATGACGAGCCTTAATCTGCTCCAGGGTGACTAACACGCGCCAAACCATAGGCATGATTTGGGCGAAACTAAGACCGGTAAGCTCAAAGAAGCGAGATATGAAGGGAGAAAATGGATATTGAAGCCCTAATGAAAAAGGATATGCAAAAAAGCAAACCCATTCGTCGGAACAAAAATCCGATCGGACCTCTCGGTCGAATGGACGGAAGATTGTCCCGGCGGGAAAGGCACCGGAAGCTCGTAGGGCCGCGATGTCGGAATTATCGAAAGAACACACCTCTTTTGAAGGATTCTGAAGCAAATTTTGTTTGTAGAAGGGGGAAACAGAGTCCGCCATCTGCGATCTGGTGCGGGTCGCCATGAATGATCACAATTGGAGAACAGGAGATGTAAACAAGGAGAAAAGAAAAGAGAGAGAGAGAGAAATACCTGATATTCGGTTGAAGATGAGGATAATCATAATGGGACGACCCTCGGTTAATATAGGCTGAATGTAGGGGGTAAAGAGTAAATAATGCCTTGGAAGTTGCACATTGTCACTTCAAGGGTCTCATCATATTGATTGCCTTAATTGATGAGATGAAACTTTTAAAATATATCCGTTGGATTGGTATACCAACAGATATATTTGGGGACAATTGTTATGGGTCATTTTCTGAGTATACATATCCTGACTAATATCCCGCTTTTAATTGTTTATCTGTGATCAGGATACTGGACGGGGGTATTGCTAACATCCTGGGTGATATCCTGAGGTATATTGAATTAATCACGTGCAGGTTAAAGACTGGGACTTGCCAACGGTCAAATGGACTCCATCTCCTCAAGACTCGGGCGTATTTGTTAAAGGAGAGACGTTGAACCCGAAAGACCAGGTCTACAACGTTCGACTAAGGAATATTCGTTGGATCCCGGTTATGTAGGATAGTTAGTTATATTTATTTTACTATAAATAGATGGGGGCGGATCAGATTAAGGCACAACGCAACTTTCACACACTCTCAAACACTTTTACTCTCTAGCTCATTGCAAACACCATACACAAACACTTGTATTCGATTTACATTGTAACACCTAGTTGATCCGCACCACATCCTGCACTGTATCCTGATATTTGAAGCAATAGAAGAACAAGGCAGCTGCGATTGTCAGCTCCCGATGTTTTATGCCGGCGATCTAGATTGATCAAGGGCTTTCCTCGTACATCTCGTGTCACCCTTTACATTTTTGCTCATTGTTTGATCACAGATACAGCTCTATATCCTGAGCCGTATCCTGAAACTGTTTTTGCAAATAACTTGAATAACATATTTTCGACACACTTTTCTAGCACACTACCTCACTTAACTAATTTGATCACTTAATTGCTTCGGTAATTTTTGACCAAAACAGAGATACAAGATACACATCGCACTTTTGGAAAAGATTTCAGCAATCGTTAGGTACTCGATTGAATTTCAGCACTGCATATCATCCCCAGACGGATGGTCAGAGCGAGCGTACGATCCAAATGCTCGAAGATATGCTAAGAGCTTCTGTTATTGATTTAGGAGGAAGTTGGGATGATCATCTTCCGTTGATCGAATTTTCATATAATAATAGTTATCATTCTAGCATTCAAGCTGCACCTTTTGAAGCTTTTTATGGAAGGAAGTGCAGGACTCCCGTTTGTTGGGCGGAAGTTGGAGATGTCTAACTAACAGGACCTGATATAGTCCTGGAGACGACAGACAAGATTGTGCAGATACGTGATCGCCTCAAAGCTGCCAGGGATAGGCAGAAAAGCTACGCAGATAAAAGGCGTAAACCTCTAAAATTCGAGGTAGATGACAAAGTATTACTTAAAGTATCACCCTGAAAAGGGGTAATGCATTTTGGCAAGAAAGGCAAGTTAAGCCCAAGATACATAGGACCATTCGAGATCATCGAATGTGTCAGAACAGTGGCTTACAAGTTAAACCTGCCTGAGGAGCTCAGTGGAATTCATAATGTGTTCCACATCTGCAATCTGAAGAAGTGTCTAGCCGATGAATCGCTAGCCATGTCACATAAGGATGTGCATATAGATGAGAGCTTAAAATTTGTTGAAAAACCTTTGTCGATTGAGGATCGACAGGTCAAGAAACTTCGAAAGAAGCACGTACCGATTGTGAAGGTTAAGTGGGATGCCCGTAGAGGTCCCGAATATACGTGGGAGGTTGAATCCACAATGAAACTGAAGTACCCTCATTTATTTCAGTAAATCTCGAGGTCGAGATTTCTTTTAAGGGGGTGAGGATGTAACACCTCGTAAAATCACGACCAATATTATGAAGACACGTGTCATGGACTTTAAATGTGTAAGGAATTATTTCTGGAGGACTAAAATTGTTAAACAATGTATATATGTTAATAAATGGATCCAAAGTGTCAACATGCCATTCTTGTGCCTCCGATTGACCTCACACGACGTTCGTATTCTTTAACGAATAAATTGTCGAACAAAGGAAGTCGTTTGTGCTTAAAATAAGGATCTTATGAAACATAGGGGTTAAAAGTGTCAACATGTTGAAAGTAACCTCTGAGTGACCTTTTAATGATCCCAAAAACATTGTGATAATTTATTTTGATCCCAAGAACAACGGATATTAAATTCGTGGAGTTTCGACGCAAATAAATAATCAAAGTGTTAATTACATGTAATAAGGGTTAAATGCATTAATATTGCGTTTCAAGGTCGTTCAGGTGACCTCGTGATTAACCGAAAGCTTATTGATAAATGTTTGGGGACTCAAGACCCTTAAAAGTCAAGTTTGGGGGTTAAAAGTGCAATAAACACAAGTTAAAACAAGTTTAGAAGTACCAGGGACCAAAAGTGCAATGTTTGAAACTTGTTGACCGGATCAGACCCTCACGCGGGCCGCGTAGCCCATAAGGGAAACCTTACGCGGGCCGCGTAAAACGTCCAGGCACAGAAAAATTGGACAGATGCCTGTACAGCCTGTTGCACCGCCTTTGCATGGTGGTTTTCGAATTCAGGGACTGAACCAATGGTTTTACATGCATAGGGGACACCTGGGATGATCAGGAATCACTTGTTGACCTTGTTGGAATGATCTTGTGAGTTTAAAATTCCTATATAAGCTCCTTGTTTGCTAGTTCTTGGTGCACATTCTCAAAAATTATTCAAAACTCTTTCTCTGGAGCTCTCTGGACTTCAAGCAAGTTTTCACAAGCTCCTAATTCGTGCTAAGAGACTTTGTAAGCATTCTTAGCCCTCCTAGTTCATGTTTTATTAGTCTAATGACCAAAAGTCAAAGTCGTCGTAATTAAGCTTTGACTCAGTGATTAATCACTAATGGTCCAGTCATTTTTCGAATTGAAAGTGGCTATGAGTTGGTAATTATGTGGGTAATAAACCCTTAAAAGAGCACCCTCTGATTTCCACTCTAACTTGGCCAATTGTCGGGTCAAACTTAATATTAAAAAGTCAACATAAAGCTATTTTGCAAATAAACTCATAACTAACAATGTAGAAGTTATGAAACCTGTTTTAACACTTAAATAACTTGGTAATTAATGTAAGAACATGTCTAAGCATGTTCAACCCGACAATTTTGAGTTTAGGCTCGGTTCGGAATCGAAAGTCGCAAAAGTAGACTTTTACTTTGACTTTCAGTTCTGACCCGATTTAGCTTAGTTTAGATATGCCTTAGAGTTCCATTAGGACCATGTTATAGGTTAGTATAACCCTCTGAGGTTATACAACTTGGTTCCTAGTTAATCCGATTCATTTGCATGTTTCCGTTAATTGCTTAAATGTTGACCATTATGCCCTTTTGATATTAAAACAATATTTTTGAAAATGTGAGAGGACTAAAACCTTTATTACTGATTTATAAACATTTCCTAAAAATTTGTCATCAGTTTGAGGTCTAAATTAGGAGTTATGCTCAATATCGTAATTTGCAAGCTTTCTATTAATTAAACGACATTATTAGCATAAAGCCTATTTAAACCCAAATTTCAACACCAAACTTTTTACACACTGATGTAATATAATATTTTGGGATTTTTAAATATTTTTTATTATTTTTAAACTGATCATAATGTAGGGTTCTTGCTTTGATTCGGATTTTCAAATTTGACCTTTAAAGCTTATGTGAAATGACCAAAATGCCCCTACGGTGCATACTTTGGTTATAAATGATAAATTTCACATATATGCAATACCTTACTGATATGACTTGCAAAAATAAATATTTTTACAGATCATTTAAGACCAGAACCCCAGGTTAATATTTAACCTCTTTTATAATCCTTAAAATGACCAAAATACCCCTACGTGGCTTAAATTGATTTTAAATTCATTTTGGGCATAATGGAAGGTATCCTACTGATATCACAACATATTTAAGGCATATTAACTTAGGAAACCTGCTCATGACTCATTTGGTTACCCGTTTTGCATTTATCACGTTCGGTACGGTTTATGTAACTAGTTTGCATAAATTAACCGAAACGGGTCAAACCTTATCATTTTGATTTCAAAATCCAGAATGTGTTTAGTTTACCCATATTATACAAGTCTTTATACTTGTCGGGTCTAAACCACATTCTAATCCGGTCTTCGCTTAATCTTGCGTTTTGAACCGTAAACCTTTCTTTAAAACTAACCGGTCTATGTTTAAACTTAAGTAAGACCCGTTAGGAATCTAATAGGTTATTAAAAACCTTCGTTCCAAATTTAGGAGCCCAATAAAAGATATTTGCACTTGCTGATTGTATACGGCTGGGATAAATGTGTATAAATTGCTCAGGTAAATACTTTTAACTTATTTTCCCTTATACGGGCTTGGGATACGGTATATAAAATACCGCTTGATCGGGTATTGAATCTTTAATCGTATGAAGGTTAATTCCTTGAGATAACCCGTTTAATCTGTTTTGTTTGTTAAAGCCTTTGGGGGGTTAATGACCATGTCCTGGATATCCTCGGCTCATTCATTGAAATGGCCACGACTTAAGCACGGGGTGTAGGTATACACCTGCTGGTGCGTATGTAAAATGATATACCTGCCTGTTCGAGAATAACTCACCGCAGGTTATATTATGTGGTGTGTCTATTAATCTTTAACCCGGTATTCAACCCGGGCTACTGAACGTATAATAAACATATAATTCTTTTACAAAATTATTTTTAAAATAATCATCCCAAGTTATAAAAGATTATTTGTGCCTTGTGCATTTAAATCAATTTTCTTAAACATTTTCAAAATGAGTCGGTTGATTGTATTTACCAGTGAAAACTGACGTATTTTCCAAAAATGTTAAGTGTAGGTACTGTTTTGGTCAAAAAATCTGTTGAGGATATTGCAACCAAACTCTATGTTACGGGGTATGATGCTAACAATGTAGAACAATAACAAGGATCACTTCAATGTAAATTGCTGAACTGACACAAGGATTTATACGGGGAAAAAGCCCTTGATCAAGAGTTGATCTCCGGCACAAAAAACCCCGGGTGATGGAAACTACCGATCACCAAGCTCAAATAAATCAATAAATGTTTACAACTTCGGATAGTAACGAGCTAGGTATAAGGATCACTAGAATGTAACGTGTAAATGTGAGTGAAAACGAATGAATGTTCGTCGAGAGCTTCGAGTGTGCGAGTATGTGAGTGTGTGTAGCTCAGAAATGACTAAGTGTTTTTCTACTAGCTCGTTACCCCTTTAAAATAGAAATTTAACTACCAAACTAACTATCCGACTTTTGTGCCAAGCCCCCACGTTCTCCACAACGTCCATTTTTGGCCAAGCACGTGCAGAATAGTTTGGGAATATTCTCCAAGAATGTCGCCAAGACTTGGTCAAGCTTGTTATACCTGCGAGGTAGTACAAAACATAAACAAACAATCGTCAGTACGAGGATCCTTAAAGTGATCCATGATCCTGATCCTGAAGCTCTTCTGAGGATCACCACCTGTCACAGAAGTAAGGATCACTAATTAGGATAACGAATAAGGATCACTAATTGTTAGAAAATCCTCCCCTAACAATTGCCCCCAAAATATAAGGAGTAATTTGTAAAATTAGCGAGTTATGTTTTCTTGATCTTATCCGCAACTAACTAACGGATATATAGCCGTTACTATAGAACTAGCCGTTGCGATCATGACGTCACAGAAGTGACAATCCTGCAGAATCATAATTATAAATAGAGATATAGATAGGATCAGTATGCATTCAAATTCGAAAGAAACTCCCTTTATATTCTCAGTCGAAGATCAATCAGGTATCTCTTTCTTCTCTTTCTACCTTTCTTACTCTGTTTTTCTTTCTTTATCACCATTGCTCTAAGAATGATGCTCCGAAGCTCACCGGGCAAGGATCACAAGAAGGATAGCCCTTTGAAGAGTCAAAAAATCATCAAGGACTCAGCGAATGAAAGGTGTTGTTTTAACGATGCACAAGTAGATAAAATCCGTCAGTTTTTTCCGGCGAGTGCCTTCTTCAAACCCTTTGATCCCACTGTTCTTAGCGACTATGTTTCTGAAACATGGGTTGCCTTTCCAGCTACTCCATTCACTATTGGGTACACCTATCCTTTCCCAGAATTCACACAATCCTTCTTTTCCCTGACCGGCATATCTTACATCCAAGCCATGCCGATGATTTGGAGGGTTTTATATACCCTAGAGAGGATCATCGAGCAAGAACGCGTTGATTTAGGAATGTCGGAATTGGCGGAACTGTATGATCTTACTACCTTTGGTTCCCACCGTTATTTGTTCAAGCGAAAACCCGGTGCAGATCATCCTCTTCTCAAAGTCACCAAGAACGACAAAGATTGGAAACGCCGCTTCTTCTTTGTCAGGAGGGATTCCATTCTAAATGGAAAAGATCTCCCTAAGACATGGTCCACCCATGGTAGGCTGGAGGATCATGAGAAGGATCACCAGGTAGTCTTGTTCATGTGATAGGATCACTAACCCCTTTTGTCTTGTGTCATGCAGCTGTCTCTGTTTCGCATCTTATCACAACATCCGCAACCAGGGAAAGGCTTGCTGCTTTCTGGAACCTTGATCCTGAAACTAGAACTTTTAAGACAATAACCCAAGACTCTCAGGAGGTATCCTCAGGCTCTGTCACAATGTCAAGTAAGTATCCTTGTTTAAATAAATAGTAAAATGTAAATTAAGAAAAGATACTTATCTTGTTTTGGTTGTGTAGGTGCTGGAAAATCTGCCAAAGCTGCTTCAAGGTTCAGTGTCACCGATCTCACCACTGTCAAATCCTCCAAAAGAAAGGTTCCTGCCAGCCTGACAGCCTCAATCCCCAAGGCACCCCTCAAAGGAAAGGGAATCAAGAGGAGAAAGGCCTCCGAGGCTGAGGATTTGCAGGGTCTGCCTCTAATCCGCCATCAGTTCCTCGAGTACTTCAATGAGGTAAGGATCATTGTCTCTGCTCATAGATCCTGTCGACATATCCTGCTGATATATCCTGCTGATTTATCCTGCTGATTTGAGGATCACTTAATCCTGACCTTATCCTTTATCCTCTTTGCAGAAATTCTCTGAGATCGAGGATTACGTCGGCCACGTTGAGGATCAGGATAAAAAGATTGCCGACCTCCAGCAGGTTGCCGTGCTCAAGGATCTTGCACTTGCTGATCTTCGGAAGGAACTCCAGGATACCAAACAGGAGATGGCTAAGGTGCTGGTTAATTTTGACTATGAAAGGCAGGAGATCACAGATGATGCTAAAGTCTCTGCCGCCATAGCAATGTACAAAACCAAGCTGCAAATGGCCTTGGAAGCTCAGGATCCTGCCTTCGACAAAAGCGGCTGGGAAATTGAAGAATGGAAAGCAAGGCTGGCTGAATTAGGTTATGAAGAGGAGGCTGAAGAGATCCTGACAATTGAGGCTGGAAGCAAGGATGAAGCTGGTGAAGCAAGTGGAGCCGGAGGCGGTGATGCAGCAAAAGTTTAGGCTGCTTGATTGGGCAATGATGGACATTTCTAGACGTAGCCGGAGCCCAATTTTTTAAGTCTGGTGGTAGTTTTTGTGGTTGTGATGTTTAAAACAATTTAATGGTTTGTACTTGAACAGTAGGTTTTAGGATTAAGGATCTTGTATGATCCTTAGGACAATAGGCAGGATTGCAATTGGTGGAGGGATCATCTGTTTGGGGGATGAAGCCATTGTGATCCTGCCGCCTTTATATTCCTGCACTACCTTTGAACTTATTATCATGGACACCCTTTACCTACCCCAGCGGACGGGCCACGTTTTGCTGGTAGATGCTCGGGTAGGTAATTTTGACAACCTTTTAAGGGTTAGTCTTTTGTTAATAAATAAAAACTTAACCTTTTGTCGCTTATCTTGTGTTGTTATCCTTGTTAATATCTTACTTTCCAACTGTTGTAATGTTCATTCCGTTTATACTTATCAAGCCTTGAAAAATTAGAAAAGATATCCAGAAAATTTAGGATATGATCAAGGATCACATATCCCATAAACGATAAGTCCTAAAAAGTTATATGGTTTAAGAATCACAAGTTCAGTTGTCAAGTATAAGGGTTATTCAAATAAATAATGAATAGGATTAAAAATAGTTAAGGATCATACCTGAGGGTCCAAGTTAGGATCCTAACCATAATAAGGATAACTGTAAAATAAACCTTAGAAAGAAGTAAGGATCAAGGATCCCTGGTTGCTTATCTTCAAGGACCTGAAATAGATCATAACTTGGGACTAAGCCAACATAAGAAAAGAGTTAGCAACTGGGGACAAGCCCAAGGATAACTGGGGACAAGCCCAAGGATAACTGGGGACAAGCCCAAGGATAACTGGGGACAAGCCCAAGGATCATATGTAAACTGGAGTATGGCCCTGACTGGCGACTATCCAAACTTAGTGATATGAATATGCCAAAACCTTAGCTAACGTGAAAACGTTAGAACCTTATGAACGGATGTATGGTACGTCTACCATTATACGTAGGATCCTAAGCATAGCCAGTACAATGGAATTATCAGCCCCTAAAACGAGTACTGGTCCCAATGCCTTGAACTATACCAGGATCATCGTGCGCTACAGGCGAAACTGGGGTTAAACCCAAATAACTGGGGTTAAACCCAAGGAATGGATTGCTTCGGCAGATAACCAATGTTATGCTAAGGATACCTGAACTTTCAAAACTTAAACTCACGTGAGAGATGGATAAAGGATACATGATCCTTATCCTTATATGAGAAAATAAAGAAACGGAATAGTTCAAGTTTAGGATATTACCTAAGTAAGGATCACCGATACTTTGAGGATCCTTTAAGGATATCCCTATCGTGAGGATCATCTATGCCATGAGGATCCTGCTCACATGAAATATTTCTTCAAGTGGACAGCATTCCAAGCTCTTGGTAGCAAATCACCTTCCATGGTTAGCAATCTATATGCCCCCTTTCCTGCTTCAGCTTCAATTAAATAAGGGCCTTCCCATTTTGGAGCCAATTTCCCATCAGCAGGATTGGTGGTATTTTGGAATGCTTTCCTTAATACCATATCTCCAACTTGAAACCTCCTGATCCTGACATTTTTGTTGTAAGCACCAGCCATTCTTTGCTGATAACTGGCCATCCTTATCCTAGCCATATCCTTGATTTCTTCAATAGTATCCAGGTCTTGAGCCAAGTTCTCATCATTCTTCTCAGGATCACGGGTACTTGTTCTTGCAGTTGGAACCACCATTTCTGTTGGGATCACTGATTCTGCCCCAAACACCAAAGAGAATGGTGTTTGACCAGTAGCATTCTTGGGGGTTGTCCTATCAGCCCAAAGCACATAGGGTAGTTCTTCTGCCCATTTCCCTTTCTTGGATCCAATCTTTTTCTTCAAATTGTTGATGATGATCTTGTTGGATGATTCTGCCTGACCATTAGCTTGTGGGTGGACTGGTGTTGATGTTATCATCTTAATCCCCCAGCTGTCACAAAAGTTAGTGGTTCTGCCCCCAATAAATTGGGAAGCATTATCACATATAATCTCAGAAGGAATTCCAAACCTAGTTATAATATTTCTTTTATTGAAGGATATAACTTCCTTTTCTCTGACTTGGGCAAAAGCTTCAGCCTCTATCCACTTGGAGAAGTAATCAGTCATAACAAGCATGAATACTTTTCCACCAGGTGCCTTAGGGAGCTTACCAACTATATCCATCCCCCATCTCATAAATGGCCAAGAGGAGGATATAGGATGCAATAATTCAGCTGGTTGATGAAGGATATTGCTGTGTCTCTGACAAGGATCACATCTTTTAGCATATTCCACAGCATCTCTCTTCATGGTTGGCCAGTAGTATCCTGTCCTCAGGATCCTTGAGAATAACGCCCTGCCCCCAGTGTGGTTTCCACAATCTCCTTCATGGAAGTCTTTTAAAACTTCTTGGATTTCAGGATCCTCAATGCATCTCAAGTATGGTCCTGCAAGAGATCGTTTATACAATATATTATTTAAAATTGTGAATTGAGATACCTTAGATTTGAAAGCCCTAGGGTTTTCTCCTGTAGGAATCTCTCCATGTTGTAAGTATCTCATAATTGGTGAGATCCATGATCCTGATCCTGAATGGAATTGAGTATCCTCACTAGGGATCATTACAGAATCACTTCCTATTTCCATAGCCACATGATCCTCAATAGCCGGGTTCAGGATATGGATAATAGGGATCTTGATATCCTCCGGGATCTTCAAGGATGATCCTAAATTAGCCAATGCATCAACTTCTGTATTTTCTTCCCTTGGTACCTGCGTCAAACTAAAGGAAACAAAAGAGAGTGCCAAACTTTTGACTATCTCTAAATATTTGGTTAGCTTTTCACCCTTAACAGCATAGGATCCATTAAAGTGGTTTGTAATTAACAATGAATCTACATGTACCTCAAGATACCTGATCCCCATATACTTTGCAATTTGCAAACCGGCAATTAAGGCTTCATATTCAGCCTCATTGTTAGTGGTTTGGAACTCACAAGCTATAGAGTGGGGTATTATGTCCCCCTGTGGCGATTTTAGTAGTATTCCAAGCCCTGTGCCTTTGACATTCGAGGATCCATCAGTATAGAGTATCCAAGGATCCTTGGTCTCCTCTAGCTGCTGGACTTCTAACTCAGCTTCTTCTTGTAAATCACTACTGAAATCAGCCACAAAGTCAGCTAATGCTTGGGATTTGATGGCTGTCCTAGGCTCATATCTTATATCATATGCACTTAGCTTCACTGCCCACTTAGCCATCCTTCCTGACATCTCTGGTTTCCTGAGGACATTCTTAATTGGAAAATTAGTTTTAACTATGATAACATGAGTTTCAAAATAATGTCTTAACTTAGTAGATGCCATAATTAATGCAAGAATAAGCTTTTCAAGGTGTGAATACCTGGATTCAGCATCAAGTAAACTTTTACTTACATAATAGACAGGATGTTGTGTACCTTCATGATCCTTAACCAGGACCGCACTTACTGCTTTTGAGGATACTGCAAGATACAAGGATAGCACATCGCCTTTTTCTGGCTTCATCAAGGCTGGGGCTGAGGATAGGTAATCTTTGAGGGCTCTTAAAGCATTTTCATGCTTCTCGGTCCACTCAAATTTCTTGTTCTTCCTTAGGATATCATAGAATTCTTTGCACTTCTCTGAGGATTTGGATATAAATCTGTTCAAAGCTGCTATCCTGCCTGTTAGCCTTTGAACATCCTTAGCATTGGCCGGGGATTTGATGTTCACTATTGCTTTAATTTGTTCCGGGCTAGCTTCAATGCCTCTCTTTGTCACCATATATCCTAAGAATTTACCTGCTTTAACACCAAAGTGACATTTTGAAGGATTAAGTTTCATGTTATATTTGTCAAGGATATCGAATGCTTCCTCCAAGTCCCTTAGGTGATCCTCAGCTTTTAAGGATTTTACCACCATATCATCTATGTAAACCTCCATAGTTTGTCCAATCTGATCCTTGAACATCATATTCACCAGCCTTTGGTATGTTGCACCTGCATTTCTTAATCCGAACGGCATAGCAATATAGCAGTATATACCAGTTGGAGTCATGAAGGCTGTATCCTCTTGGTCGGATGGTTCCATTTGGATTTGTTGGAATCCAGATGAAGCATCCATAAAAGTTAACAGTTCATGACCCGCAGTTGCATCCACCATGGAGTCAATGTGGGGTAATGGGAAAGGATCCTTGGGACATGCCTTATTTAAATCGGTAAAATCGACACATACCCTCCACTTTCCGTTTTTCTTTTGAACAACAACCACATTGGCCAACCATCTTGGATACTTGACCTCTCTAATCATACCTGCCCGGAGCAATTTCTCTACCTCTTCCTGGATCATGGCATTCCTTTCCGGTGCAAACTTTCTTCTCCTTTGATGGATTGGTTTGAAGGATCTATCAATCCCAAGTTTGTGAGTAATTACATCTTTGGATATACCAGTCATGTCTTCGTGTTTCCATGCAAAGGTAGTCTTTCTCCTTTTGAGGAAGGATACGAGGTCTTCTTTCATTTCGCCAAGGATCCCTGATCCGATATAGATTTTGGATTCAGGATCATCAGGATCCATGAGGATTTCTACCACATCCTGCTCTCTTGCCTCCAAGACATCCCTTGGAGGATACTTTGATTGCTATTGCTCCCTTGACTTCGAGGCTGGTTTCATCGATGAAGTGTAGCAATTCTTAGCCTCCTGCTGATCACTATCAATCTTCACTACTCCCCAAGGACTAGGGAGCTTCACACATTGATGGTAGGTAGATGGGACTGCTTTCATATCGTGTATCCAAGGCCTGCCAAGGATAACATTACAACAAGATAAACAGTCAATAACACAAAATTTTTGATAAGAGTGTAGGCCTTCAATGTATATTGGGAGTTTAATGTCCCCCAGGGTATTCTTGGTTTCGCCACTAAATCCCACGAGCACGGAGGATCTTGGTATGATATCTGATTCAGGAATACCCATCTTCTTTAGAACATCAAGCTGGATAATGTTCACTAAACTCCCTCCGTCTATAAGGATCCTGCGAACAAAATGGTTAGAAATGAAAAGAGTAATAACTAAACCTTCATGATGAGGATCCTGGATATCAACACGATCATCCTTATCAAAGGTTATGACTTTTCCTTCGGAGACACTTGATGTTCGAACTGGTCTTTCTCCATTATCCATTTTAGTTTCCTTTGCATGCCTTTTAGCTGCTGAGAAGGATGTGCCACAGATGTCTGATCCTCCAGAAATAAAGTTTATCACTTGTGCATCTGCTGGAGGGGCTGGAGCCTTCTCAGGGATCCTTTCAGGATCCTGAGTCCTTGACTTTTTTCTTCCCAACAATTCCTTTAAATGCCCTTTGCTCAACAAGTATCCAATTTCCTTTCTTAGTGCAATGCATTCTTCTGTGAGATGCCCAAAATCTTCATGATATGCACACCACTTAGATTTATCCTTAGTTGCAGCTGGCCTATCATTTTTTCTCGGCCATCTAGCTTTATCACTGTTAGGGGAGGATTTTCTAACAATTAGTGATCCTTATTCGTTATCCTAACTGGTGATCCTTACTTCTGTGACAGGTGGTGATCCTCAGAAGAGCTTCAGGATCAGGATCATGGATCACTTTAAGGATCCTCGTACTGACGATTGTTTATTTATGTATTGTACTATCTCGCAGGTATAACGAGCTTGACCAAGTCTTGGCGACATTCCTGGAGAATATTCCTAAACTATTCTGCACGTGCTTGACCAAAAATAGACGTTGTGGAGAACGTGGAGGCTTGGCACGAAAGTCGGATAATTAGTTTAGGTGGTTATTTCTATTTTAAAAAGGGAGTAACGAGCTAGTAGAAGACACTTAGTCATTTTTTGCAGTTACACACACTCGTACAAACACTCATACAAGCTCTCGTTCAAACACTAAGCAATTACATACACTTTTTACACATTCCACCGTAGTGATCCTTGTACCTAGCTCGTTACTATCCGAAGTTGTAAACATTAATTCATTTATTTGAGCTTGGTGATCGGTAGTTTCCATCACCCGGGGTTTTTTGTGCCGGAGATCAACTCTTGATCAAGGGCTTTTTCCCCGTATAAATCCTTGTGTTGTTTGTGCAATTTACATTGAAGTGATCTTCATCGCTGTTACACATTTTGAGCATCATTCCCCGTAACAAAGAGTTTGGTTGCACTATCCTCAACAGATTTTTTGACCAAAACAGTTTGGCGCCCACCGTGGGGCAATTGGTGCTTCGTCCTTAGAAAAATACGCATTTCTGTGCTCATTCCGGTTCACTACAACCAAGCAAATGGCTTCCTCAGCGAAGAGTGCTTCAAACTTGATGCCCTCATTCACTTCTTCACAAGGCGTCCCTTCTTTGCCTCCACCACCTTCTGGATCCCAGAAGAATACTGAGAATGCCGCGAAGAAACCAACTCCCATTTTCTCAAAACCACCTACTTCTTCTGTTTCAACTAATCCTACTACTAATGATCTCTATGCCTTGATTTTGCAGATGAGGAATCATGCACAAGAGCAGGATAAGACCAACGAAAGGATCCTCCGGGAGATTGACGAAATTAAGAAACAGAAGAAAACGGCGGAGGATCGTTCCCCATTGATGCCCAGATCTTTGAATTTTGATACTCCGGTGATTACTTCTCAGCCATCAGTGGTCCCAGACATCCAATATGTGGGTGGACCAAAAGGAGTGCACTACGGAACAACAACAATGACCCAGGCATCAGGTTCATATTTCCAGCCAGCGGGATCCTATCCTCAGCATATGGGATCCCTCACGAGTTCAGGAGGATATTCAGGAATGCAGCAGTTTCAAGGATCCTCCTTCGTTCCAGGATCATCCCAGGTTCAAGGATCTTCCTTCGTTCCAGGATCATCCCAGGTTCAAGGATCCTCCTTCGTTCCAGGATCATCCCATGTTCAAGGATCCTCCTTCGTTCCAGGATCATCCCAGGTTCAAGGATCCTCCTTCGTTCCAGGATCATCCCAGGTTCAAGGATCCTCCTTCGTTCCAGGATCATCCCAGGTTCTAGGATCCTCCTTCGTTCCAGGATCATCCCAGGTTCAAGGATCCTCCTTCATTCCAGGATCATCCCAGTTTCAGGGATCCTTCCAGATGCCAGGATCCTTGAGGAGTTTGCAAACAGGAAGTTCAGATGTTCATCAGGGAGATTTTATTCCAATGCAGACCAATGCCTCTACTGGTCCCTCGATCCTTCCAGAGCCTCAACAATATGGATTAACATCCATTCTTCCTAACTTGAATCCAATGGGAGGTAACACTCTTAATAATTCTCATACTACTAATCATGGTCTCATGCAGGATCCAGGTATCAATCATGCCATGGCCAGAGAACTTCAAAAGCTAAAGGATATGATATCAAGTGTTCCGGGAGTGGTCAAACCTATCCCAGAGATTGCAGATGGAAGCCACAAGATATCTCATTTTGCACCACCAATCTGTGATGCTGAGATACCTAAGAGGTTCCATGTGCCTACAATGAAGCTGTATGATGGTTCGACAGATCCTGAAGAACACATAGCACAATACAGGGAGAGGATGGAGATCAATCCAATCCCAGAAAGGTTAAAGGAAGCATGCCTGTGCAAAGGATTCGGATCCACTCTTACTGGATCAGCTCTCAAATGGCTGCTAAGTCTTCCTCCCTATTCTATTACCTCATTTGCTAATCTAGTTAATCTATTTAATAATCAGTTTTCTTGTAGTAGGAAATTTGAACGATTAACTAGTGATTTATATAGGATAACCTAGGGTCATAATGAATCATTAAGGGATTACATTACCAAATTTAGTAAAGAATCCTTAGACATTCCCAACTTAGATATAGCCACGGCTGTTGAGGCCTTTAAAATGGGATTGCTTAGGGATTCGTTATTTTATGATGATCTTGTTATGACACCATGCAGGAACTTAGATGAGGTAAGAACCCGAGCACTTAGGTTCATTCGGCTAGAGGATGACAAGAGGATCCAGGAGAGGTTAGCAGGATCCTCAAAGCAGGATAAGCAAGGATCCTCATTCAGGAACAACAAATTCAGATCCTACAGCAGATCTGATAATCAGAATGTGCATGCTATTGATCAGGAAGAGGATGATGAGGATTATCCTCCAATCTCTGAATATTGTTTTTCTGTTGACAGCAATGAACTAATCCTTGCGATGCAGGGTTTAGGTGATAAAGCTAGATGGCCCAGAAAAAATGATAGGCCAGCTGCAACTAAGGATAAATCAAAGTGGTGTGCATACCATGAAGATTTTGGGCATCTCACAGAAGAATGCATTGCTCTAAGAAAGGAGATTGGATACTTGCTGAGCAAAGGGCATCTAAAGGAATTGTTGGGAAGAAAGAAATCAAAGACTCAGGATCCTGAAAGGATCCCTGAGAAGGCTCCAGCCCCTCCAGCGGATGCACAAGTAATAAACTTCATTTCTGGAGGATCCGACATTTGCGGCACATCCTTCTCAGCAGCTAAAAGGCATGCAAAGGAAACTAAAATGGATAATGGAGAAAGACCTGTTCGAACATCAAGTGTCTCGGAAGGGAAAGTCATAACCTTTGATGAAGAGGATCGTGTTGATATCCAGGATCCTCATCACGATGGTTTAGTTATTACTCTTTTCATATCTAACCATTTTGTCCGCAGGATCCTTATAGACGGAGGAAGTTCAGTGAACATTATCCAGCTTGATGTCCTAAAGAAGATGGGTATCCCTGAATCAGATATCATACCAAGATCCTCTGTGCTTGTAGGATTTAGTGGCGAAACTAAGAATACCCTGGGGGACATTAAACTCCCAATATATATCGAAGGCTTACATTCTTACCAAAAGTTTTGTGTTATTGACTGTTTATCTTGTTGTAATGTGATCCTTGGCAGGCCTTGGATACACGATATGAAGGCAGTCCCGTCTACTTACCATCAATGTGTGAAGCTCCCTAGTCCTTGGGGAATAGTGAAGATTGATAGTGATCAGCAGGAGGCTAAGAATTGCTACACTTCATCGATGAAACCAGCCTCGAAGTCCAGGGAGCAATAGCAATCAAAGTATCCTCCAAGGGATGTCTTGGAGGCAAGTGAACAGGATGTGGTAGAAATCCTTATGGATCCGGATGATCCTGAATCCAAAATCTATATCGGATCAGGGATCCTTGGCGAAATGAAAGAAGACCTCGTATCCTTCCTCAAAAGGAGAAAGACTACCTTTGCATGGAAACATGAAGACATGACTGGTATATCCAAAGATGTTATTACCCATAAACTCGGCATTGACAGATCCTTCAAACCAATCCATCAAAGGAGAAGAAAGTTTGCACCAGAAAGGAATGCCATTATCCAGGAAGAGGTAGAGAAATTGCTCCGGGCAGGTATGATCAGAGAGGTCAAGTATCCAAGATGGTTGGCCAATGTGGTTGTTGTTCAAAAGAAAAATGGAAAGTGGAGGGTATGTGTCGATTTCACCGATTTAAATAAGGCATGTCCCAAGGATCCTTTCCCTTTACCCCACATTGACTCCATGGTGGATGCAACTGCGGGTCATGAACTGTTAACTTTTATGGATGCTTCATCTGGATTTCAACAAATCCAAATGGAACCATCCGACCAAGAGGATACAGCCTTCATGACTCCAACTGGTATATATTGCTATATTGCTATGCCATTCGGATTGAGAAATGCAGGTGCAACGTACCAAAGGCTGGTGAATATGATGTTCAAGGATCAGATCGGACAAACTATGGAGGTTTACATAGATGATATGGTGGTAAAATCCATAAGAGCTGAGGATCACCTAAAGGATTTGGAGGAAGCATTTGATATCCTTGACAAATATAATATGAAGCTTAATCCTTCAAAATGTCATTTTGGTGTTAAAGCAGGTAAATTCTTAGGATACATGGTGACTAAGAGAGGCATTGAAGCTAGCCCGGAACAAATCAAAGCAATAGTGAACATCAAATCTCCAGCCAATGCTAAGGATGTTCAAAGGCTAACAGGCAGGATAGCAGCTTTGAACAGATTTATATCCAAATCCTCGGAGAAGTGCAAAGAATTCTATGATATCCTAAGGAAGAACAAGAAATTTGAGTGGACCGAGAAGCATGAAAATGCTTTGAGAGCCCTCAAAGATTACTTATCCTCAGCCCCATCCTTGATGAAACCAGAAAAAGGCGATGTGTTATCCTTGTATCTTGCAGTATCCTCAAAAGCAGTAAGTGCGGTCCTTGTTAAGGATCATGAAGGTACACAACATCCTGTCTATTATGTAAGTAAAAGTTTACTTGACGCCGAATCCAGGTATTCACACCTTGAAAAACTTATTCTTGCATTAATAATGGCATCTACTAAGCTAAGACATTATTTTGAGACTCATGCTATTATTGTTAAAACTAATTTTCCAATTAAGAATGTCCTCAGGAAACCAGAGATGTCAGGAAGGATGGCTAAGTGGGCAGTGAAGCTGAGTGCATATGATATAAGATATGAGCCTAGGACAGCCATCAAATCCCAAGCATTAGCTGACTTTGTGGCTGATTTCAGTAGTGATTTACAAGAAGAAGCTGAGTTAGAAGTCCAGCAGCTAGAGGAGACCAAGGATCCTTGGATACTCCATACTGATGGATCCTCAAATGTCAAAGGCACAGGGCTTGGAATACTACTAAAATCGCCACAGGGGGACATAATACCCCACTCTATAGCTTGTGAGTTCCAAACCACTAATAATGAGGCTGAATATGAAGCCTTAATTGCTGGTTTACAAATTGCAAAGCATATGGGGATCAGGTATCTTGAGGTACATGTAGATTCATTGTTAATTACAAACCACTTTAATGGATCCTACACTGTTAAAGGTGAAAAACTAACCAAATATTTGGAGATAGTCAAAAGTTTGGCACTCTCTTTTGTTTCCTTTAGTTTGTCACAGGTACCTAGGGAAGAAAATACAGAAGCTGATGCATTGGCTAACTTAGGATCATCCTTGAAGATCCCGGAGGATATCAAGATTCCTATTATCCATATCCTGACCCCGGCTATCGAGGATCACGAGGCTATGGAGATAGGAAATGATTCTGCAATTATCCCTTGTGAGGGTACTCAATCCCATTCAGGATCAGGATCATGGATCTCACTAATTATGAGATACTTACAACATGGAGAGATTCCTACAGGAGAAAACCCTAGGGCTTTCAAATCTAAGGTATCTCAATTCACAATTATGAATAATATGTTGTATAAACGATCTCTTGCAGGACCATACTTGAGATGCATTGAGGATCCTGAAGTTCAAGAAGTTTTAAAAGACTTCCATGAAGGAGATTGTGGAAACCACACTGGGGGCAGGGCATTATTCTCAAGGATCCTGAGGACAGGATACTACTGGCCAACCATGAAGAAAGATGCTGTGAAGTATGCCAGAAGATGTGATCCTTGCCAGAGACACAGCAATATCCTTCATCAACCAGCTGAATTATTGCATCCTATATCCTCCTCTTGGCCATTTATGAGATGGGGTATGGATGTAGTTGGCAAGCTCCCTAAGGCACCTGGTGGAAAAGTATTCATGCTAGCTATGACTGATTACTTCTCCAAGTGGATAGAGGCTGAAGCTTTTGCCCAAGTTAGAGAAAAGGAAGTTATATCCTTCATTAAAAGAAATATTATAACTAGATTTGGAATTCCTTCCGAGATTATATGTGATAATGGTTCCCAATTTATTGGGGGCAGAACCACTAACTTTTGTGACAGCTGGGGGATTAAGATGATAACATCAACACCAGTCCACCCACAAGCTAATGGCCAAGCAGAGTCATCTAACAAGATCATCATCAACAATTTGAAGAAGAAGCTTGGATCCAAGAAAGGGAAATGGGCAGAAGAACTACCCTATGTGCTCTGGGCTGACAGGACAACCCCTAAGAATGCTACTGGTCAAACACCATTCTCTTTGGTGTTTGGGGCAGAATCGGTGATCCCAACAGAAATGGTGGTTCCAACTGCTAGAACAACTACTCGTGATCCTGAGGAAAATAATGAAAACTTGGCTCAAGACCTGGATACTATTGAAGAAATTAGGGATATGGCTAGGATAAGGATGGCCAGTTATCAGCAAAGAATGGCTGATGCTTACAACAAAAATGTCAGGATCAAGAGGTTTCAAGTTGGAGATATGGTATTAAGGAAAGCATTCCAAAATACTACCAATCCTGCTGATGGGAAGTTGGCTCCAAAGTGGGAAGGCCCTTATTTGATTGAAGCTGAAGCAGGAAAGGGGGCATATAGATTGCTAACCATGGAAGGTGATTTGCTACCAAGAGCTTGGAATGCTGTCCACTTGAAGAAATATTTCATGTGACCAGGATCCTCATGGCAGAGGTGATCCTAGCGAAAGGGATATCCTTAAAGGATCCTCAAAGTATCGGTGATCCTTACTTAGGTAATATCCTAAACTTGAGCTATTTCATTTCATTATTTTCTCTTATAAGGATAAGGATCATGTATCCTTTATCCATCTCTCACGTGAGTTCAAGTTTTGAAAGTTCAGGTATCCATAGCATAATGTTGGTTATCCGCAGAAGCAATCCATCCTTTGGGTTTAACCCCAGTTATTCGGCCTTGTCCCCAGATTCCGCCTGTAGCGCACGATGATCCTGGTGTAGTTCAAGGCTTTGGGACCAGTACTCGTTCTAGGGGCTGATAATTCCATTGTTCTGGCTATGCTTAGGATCCTACGTATAATGGTAGACGTACCATACATCCGTTCATAAGGTTTCTAACGTTTTCACGTTAGCTAAGGTTTCTAACGTTTTCACGTTAGCTAAGGTTTTGGCATCTTCATGTCACTAAGTTTGGATAGTCGCCAGCTAGGGCCATACTCCAGTTTACACACGACCTTTGGGCTTGTCCCCAGTTATCCTTGGGCTTGTCCCCAGTTATCCTTGGGCTTGTCCCCAGTTATCCTTGGGCTTGTCCCCAGTTATCCTTGGGCTTGTCCCCAGTTATCCTTGGGCTTGTCCCCAGTTGCTAACTCTTTTCTTATATTGGCTTAGTCCCAAGTTATGCTCTATTTCAGGTCCTTGAAGATAGGCAGCTAGGGATCCTTGATCCTTATTTCACTCTAAGGTTTATCTTATAGTTATCCTTATTATGGTTAGGATTCTAACTTGGATCCTCAGGTATGATCCTTAACTCTTTTGATTTTATTCATTATTCTTTTAAATAACCCTTATACTTGACAACTGAACTTGTGTTTCTTAAACCATATCACTTTTTAGAACCTATCGGTTATGGGATATGTGATCCTTGATCATATCCTAAACTTTTTGGATATCTTTTCTAATTTTTCAAGGCTTGATAAGTATAAACAGATTGAACATTATAACAGTTGGAAAGTAAGATATTAAAAAGTATAACAACACATGATAAGCGACAAAAGGTTAAGTTTTTATTTATTAACATAAGGCTAACCCTTTAAAGGTTGTCAAAATTACCTACCCGAGCATCTACCAGCAAAACGTGGCCCGTCCGCTGGGGTAGGTAAAGGGTGTCCATGATAATGAGTTCAAAGGTAGTGCAGGAATATAGAGGCGGCAGGATCACAATGGCTTCATCCCCCAAACAGAGGATCCCTCCACCAATTGCAATCCTGCCTATTGTCCAAAGGATCATACATGACCTTTAATCCTAAAAACCTATTGTTTAGTACAACCCATCATTGTTCAACAAAAAACACCATCACCAAAACAAACTATCAAACTTAAAAAATTGGGCTCCGGCTACGTCTAGAAATGTCCATCATTGCCCAATCAAGCAGCCTAAACCTTCGCTGCATCACCACCTCCGGCTCCACTTGCTTCACCAGCTTCATCCTTGCTACCAGCCTCGATTGTCAAGATCTCTCCAGCCTCCTCTTCATCACCCAATTCAGCCAGCCTTGCCTTCCATTCTTCAATTTCCCAGCTACTTTTGTCAAAGGCAGGATCCTGAGCTTCCAAGGCCATTTGAAGCTTGGTTTTGTACATTGCTGTTTTGGTCAAAAAATCTGATGAGGATATTGCAACCAAACTCTTTGTTTAGGGGAATGATGCTTTAAATATGTAACAGCGATGAAGATCACTTCAATGTAAATTGCACAAACAACACAAGGATTTATACGGGGAAAAAGCCCTTGATCAAGAGTTGATCTCCGGCACAAAAAACCCCGGGTGATGGAAACTACCGATCACCAAGCTGAAATAAATGGTTAAATGTTTACAACTTCGGATAGTAACGAGCTAGGTACAAGGATCACTACGGTGAAATGTGTAAAAAGTGTATGAAATTGCTAAGTGTTTGAACGAGAGCTTGTATGAGAGCTTGTACGAGTGTGTGTAACTGCAAAAATGACTAAGTGTTTTCTACTAGCTCGTTACTCCCTTTTAAAATAGAAATAACCACCTAAACTAACTATCCGACTTTCGTGCCAAGCCTCCACGTTCTCCACAACGTCTATTTTTGGTCAAGCACGTGCAGAATAGTTTAGGAATATTCTCCAGGAATGTCGCCAAGACTTGGTCAAGCTCGTTATACCTGTGAGATAGTACAATACATAAGTAAACAATCGTTAGTACGAGGATCCTTAAAGTGATCCATGATCCTGATCCTGAAGCTCTTCTGAGGATCACCACCTGTCACAGAAGTAAGGATCACCAGTTAGGATAACAAATAAGGATCACTAATTGTTAGAAAATCCTCCCCTAACAATTGCCCCCAAAATATAAGGAGTGAAATTGTAAAATTAGCGAGTTATGTTTTCTTGATCTTATCCGTAACAAACTAACGGATATATAGCCGTTAAAATAGAACTAGCCGTTGCGATGATGATGTCACGGAAGTGACAATCCTGCAGAATCATAATTATAAATAGAGATATAGATAGGATCATTATGCATTCAAATTCGAAAGAGACTCCCTTTAAATTCTCAGTCGACGAACAACCAGGTAATTCTTTCTCCTCTTCCTTCCTTCTTACTCTGTTTCTCTATCTATTTCTCCGTCACTTCGAAAATGTTGCTCCGAAGTTCACCGGGCAAGGATCACCCAAAGAACAGTCCTCCGAAAAGCCAGGGGATCATTGAAGATTCCATTAAAGAACGCTGCTGCTTCAATGATGCTCAGATAGATAGGATCCGCTACTGTTTGGGGGATGAAGCCATTGTGATCCTGCCGCCTTTATATTCCTGCACTACTTTTGAACTCATTATCATGGACACCCTTTACCTACCCCAGCAGACGGGCCACGTTTTGCTGGTAGAAGCTCGGGTAGGTAATTTTGACAACCTTTAAAGGGTTAGCCTTATGTTAATAAATAAAAACTTAACCTTTTGTCGCTTATCTTGTGTTGTTATCCTTTTTAGTATGTTACTTTCCAACTGTTGTAATGTTCATTCTGTTTATATTTATCAAGCCTTGAAAAATTAGAAAAGATATCCAGAAAGTTTAGGATATGATCAAGGATCACATATCCCATAACCGATAAGTTCTAAAAAGTGATATAGTTTAAGAAACACAAGTTCAGTTGTCAAGTATAGGGGTTATTTAGAAGAATAATGAATAAAATCAAAAGAGTTAAGGATCATACCTGAGGATCCAAGTTAGAATCCTAACCATAATAAGGATAACTATAAGATAAACCTTAGAGTGAAATAAGGATCAAGGATCCCTAGCTGCCTATCTTCAAGGACCTGAAATAGAGCATAACTTGGGACTAAGCCGATAAAAGAAAAGAGTTAGCAACTGGGGACAAGCCCAAGGATAACTGGGGACAAGCCCAAGGATAACTGGGGACAAGCCCAAGGATCGTGTGTAAACTGGAGTATGGCCCTAACTGGCGACTATCCAAACTTAGTGACATGAAGATGCCAAAACCTTAGCTAACGTGAAAACGTTAGAAACCTTAGCTAACGTGAAAACGTTAGAAACCTTATGAACGGATGTATGGTACGTCTACCATTATACGTAGGATCTTAAGCATAGCCAGAACAATGGAATTATCAGCCCATAGAACGAGTATTGGTCCCAAAGCCTTGAACTACACCAGGATCATCGTGCGCTACAGGCGGAATCCGGGGACAAGCCCAAATAACTGGGGTTAAACCCAAAAGACGGATTGCTTCTGTGGATAACCAACGTTGTGCTAAAGATACCTGAACTTTCAAAACTTGAACTCACGTGAGAGATGGATAAAGGATACATGATCCTTATCCTTATATGAGAAAATAAAGAAATGAAATAGTTCAAGATTAGGATATTACCTGAGTAAGGATCACCGATACTTTGAGGATCCTTTAAGGATATCCCTATCGTGAGGATCACCTATGCCATAAGGATCCTGCTTACATGAAATATTTCTTCAAGTGGACAGCATTCCAAGCTCTTGGTAGCAAATCACCTTCCATGGTTAGCAATCTATATGCCCCCTTTCCTGCTTCAGCTTCAATCAAATAAGGGCCTTCCCATTTTGGAGCCAATTTTCCATCAGCAGGATTGGTGGTATTCTGAAATGCTTTCCTTAACACCATATCTCCAACTTGAAACCTCCTGATCCTGACATTTTTGTTGTAAGCACCAGCCATTCTTTGTTGATAACTGGCCATTCTTATCCTAGCCATATCCCTGATTTCTTCAATAGTATCCAGGTCTTGAGCCAAGTTTTCATCATTTTCCTCAGGATCACGAGTACTTGTTCTAGCAGTTGGAACCACCATTTCTGTTGGGATCACCGATTCTGCCCCAAACACCAAAGAGAATGGTGTTTGACCAGTAGCATTCTTAGGGGTTGTCCTGTCAGCCCAGAGCACATAGGGTAGTTCTTCTGCCCATTTCCCTTTCTTGGATCCAAGCTTCTTCTTCAAATTGTTGATGATGATCTTGTTGGATGATTCTGCCTGACCATTAGCTTGTGGGTGGACTGGTGTTGATGTTATCATCTTAATCCCCCAGCTGTCACAAAAGTTAGTGGTTCTGCCCCCAATAAATTGGGAACCATTATCACATATAATCTCAGAAGGAATTCCAAATCTAGTTATAATATTTCTTTTAATGAAGGATATAACTTCCTTCTCTCTGACTTGGGCAAAAGCTTCAGCCTCTATCCATTTGGAGAAGTAATCAGTCATAACTAGCATGAACACTTTCCCACCAGGTGCCTTAGGGAGCTTTCCAACTATATCCATACCCCATCTCATAAATGGCCAAGAGGAGGATATAGGATGCAATAATTCAGCTGGTTGATGAAGGATGTTGCTGTGTCTCTGGCAAGGATCACATCTTCTGGCATACTCCACAGCATCTTTCTTCATGGTTGGCCAGTAGTATCCTGTCCTCAGGATCCTTGAGAATAAAGCCCTGCCCCCAGTGTGGTTTCCACAATCTCCTTCATGGAAGTCTTTTAAAACTTCTTGAACTTCAGGATCCTCAATGCATCTCAAGTATGGTCCTGCAAGAGATCGTCTATACAACATATTATTTATAATTGTGAATTGAGATACCTTAGATTTGAAAGCCCTAGGGTTTTCTCTTGTAGGAATCTCTCCATGTTGTAAGTATCTCATAATTGGTGAGATCCATGATCCTGATCCTGAATAGGATTGAGTATCCTCACTAGGGATAACTGCAGAATTATTTCCTATCTCCATAGTCTGGTGATCCTCGATAGCCGGGGTCAGGATATGGATAATAGGAATCTTAATATCCTCTGGGATCTTCAAAGATGATCCTAAGTTAGCCAATGCATCAGCTTCTGTATTTTCTTCCCTTGGTACCTGTGACAAACTAAAGGAAACAAAAGAGAGTGCCAAACTTTTGACTATCTCCAAATATTTGGTTAGCTTTTCACCTTTAACAGCATAGGATCCATTAAAGTGGTTTGTAATTAACAAAGAATCTACATGTACCTCAAGATACCTGATTCCCATATGCTTAGCGATTTGCAAACCAGCAATTAAGGCTTCATATTCAGCCTCATTGTTAGTGGTTTGGAACTCACAAGCTATAGAATGGGGTATTATGTCCCCCTGTGGCGATTTTAGTAGTATTCCAAGCCCTGTGCCTTTGACATTTGAGGATCCATCAGTATGAAGTATCCAAGGATCCTTGGTTTCTTCTAGCTGCTGGACTTCTAGCTCAGCTTCTTCTTGTAAATCACTACTGAAATCAGCCACAAAGTTAGCTAATGCTTGGGATTTGATGGCTGTCCTAGGCTCATATCTTATATCATATGCACTCAGCTTCACTGCCCACTTAGCCATCCTTCCTGACATCTCTGGTTTCCTGAGGACATTCTTAATTGGAAAATTAGTTTTAACAATGATAACATGGGTTTCAAAATAATGTCTTAACTTAGTAGATGCCATAATTAATGCAAGAATAAGCTTTTCAAGGTGTGAGTACCTGGATTCGGCATCAAGTAAACTTTTACTTACATAATAGACAGGATGTTGTGTACCTTGATGATCCTTAACAAGGACCGCACTTACTGCTTTTGAGGATACTGCAAGATACAAGGATAACACATCACCTTTTTCTGGTTTCATCAAGGATGGGGCTGAGGATAAGTAATCTTTGAGGGCTCTCAAAGCATTTTCATGCTTCTCCGTCCACTCAAATTTCTTGTTCTTCCTTAGGATATCCTAGAATTCTTTACACCTCTCGGAGGACTTGGATATAAATCTGTTCAAAGCTGCTATCCTGCCTGTTAGCCTTTGAACATCCTTAGCATTGGCCGGAGATTTGATGTTCACTATTGCTTTGATTTGTTCCGGGCTAGCTTCAATGCCTCTCTTAGTCACCATGTATCCTAAGAATTTACCTGCTTTAACACCAAAATGACATTTTGAAGGATTAAGCTTCATATTATATTTGTCAAGGATATCAAATGCTTCCTCCAAATCCTTTAGGTGATCCTCAGCTCTTATGGATTTTACCACCATATCATCTATGTAAACCTCCATAGTTTGTCCGATCTGATCCTTGAACATCATATTCACCAGCCTTTGGTACGTTGCACCTGCATTTCTCAATCCGAACGGCATAGCAATATAGCAATATATACCAGTTGGAGTCATGAAGGCTGTATCCTCTTGGTCGGATGGTTCCATTTGGATTTGTTGAAATCCAGATGAAGCATCCATAAAAGTTAACAGTTCATGACCCGCAGTTGCATCCACCATGGAGTCAATGTGGGGTAAAGGGAAAGGATCCTTGGGACATGCCTTATTTAAATCGGTAAAGTCGACACATACCCTCCACTTTCCGTTTTTCTTTTGAACAACAACCACATTGGCCAACCATCTTGGATACTTGACCTCTCTAATCATACCTGCCCGGAGCAATTTCTCTACCTCTTCCTGGATAATGGCATTCCTTTCTGGTGCAAACTTCCTTCTCCTTTGATGGATTGGTTTGAAGGATCTGTCGATGCCGAGCTTGTGAGTGATAACATCTTTGGATATACCAGTCATATCTTCGTGTTTCCATGCAAAGGTAATCTTTCTCCTTTTGAGGAAGGATATGAGGTCTTCTTTCATTTCGCCAAGGATCCCTGATCCGATAAAGATTTTGGATTCAGGATCATCAGGATCCATGAGGATTTCTACCACATCCTGCTCTTTTGCCTCCAAGACATCCCTTGGAGGATACTTTGATTGCTATTGCTCCCTGTATTTCGAGGCTGGTTTCATCGATGAAGTGTAGCAATTCTTAGCCTCCTGCTGATCACTATCAATCTTTACTATTCCCCAAGGACTAGGGAGCTTCACACATTGATGGTAAGTAGACGGGACTGCTTTCATATCGTGTATCCAGGGCCTGCCAAGGAAAACATTACAACAAGATAAACAGTCAATTACACAAAATTTTTGATAAGAGTGTAAGCCTTCAATATATATTGGGAGTTTAATGTCCCCCAGGGTGTTCTTAGTTTCGCCACCAAATCCCACGAGCACGGAGGATCTTGGTATGATCTCTGATTCAGGGATACCCATCTTCTTTAGAACATCAAGCTGGATAATGTTCACTGAACTTCCTCCGTCTATTAGGATCCTGTGGACAAAATGGTTAGATATGAAAAGAGTAATAACTAAACCATCGTGATGAGGATCCTGGATATCAACACGATCCTCTTCGTCAAAGGTTATGACTTTTCCTTCGGAGACACTTGATGTTCGAACTGGTCTTTCTCCATTATCCATTTTAGTTTCCTTTGCATGCCTTTTAGCTGCTGAGAAGGATGTGCCACAAATGTCGGATCCTCCAGAAATAAAGTTTATCACTTGTGCATCTGCTGGAGGAGCTGGAGCCTTCTCAGGGATCCTTTTAGGATCCTGAATCCTTGACTTTTTTCTTCCCAACAACTCTTTTAGATGCCCTTTGCTCAACAAGTATCCAATTTCCTTTCTTAATGCAATGCATTCTTCTGTGAGATGCCCAAAATCTTCATGGTATGCACACCATTTTGATTTATCCTTAGTTGCAGCTGGCCTATCATTCTTTCTGGGCCATCTAGCTTTATCACCTAAACCCTGCATCGCAAGGATTAGTTCATTGTTATCAACACTAAAGCAATATTCAGAAATTGGAGGATAATCTTCATCATCCTCTTCCTGATCAATAGCATGCACATTCTGATTATCAGATCTGCTGTAGGATCTGAATTTGTTATTCCTGAATGAGGATCCTTGCTTATCCTGCTTTGAGGATCCTGTTATCCTCTCCTGGATCCTCTTGTCATCCTCTAGCCGAATGTACCTAAGGGCCCGGGTTCTTACCTCATCTAGGTTCCTGCATGGTGTCATAACAAGATCATCATAAAATAACGAATCCCTAAGCAATCCCATTTTGAAGGCCTCAACAGCCGTGGCTATATCTAAGTTAGGAATGTCTAAGGATTCTTTACTGAATTTGGTAATGTAATCCCTTAATGATTCATTATGACCCTGGGTTATCCTATATAAATCACTAGTTAATCGTTCAAATTTTCTACTACAAGAAAACTGATTATTAAACAAGTTAACTAGGTTAGCAAATGAGGTAATAGAATAGGGAGGAAGACTTAGCAGCCATTTGAGAGCTGATCCAGTAAGAGTGGATCCGAATCCTTTGCACAGGCATGCTTCCTTTAACCTTTCTGGGATTGGATTGATCTCCATCCTCTCCCTGTATTGTGCTATGTGTTCTTCAGGATCTGTTGAGCCATCATACAGCTTCATTGTAGGCACATGGAACCTCTTGGGTATCTCAGCATCACAGATTGGTGGTGCAAAACGAGATATCTTGTGGCTCCCATCTGCAATCTCTGGGATAGGTTTGACCACTCCCGGAACACTTGATATCATATCCTTTAGCTTTTGCAATTCTCTGGCCATGGCATGATTGATACCTGGATCCTGCATAAGACCATGGTTAGTAGTATGAGAATTATTAAAAGTGTTACCTCCCATTGGATTCAAGTTAGGAAGAATGGATGTTAATCCATATTGTTGAGACTCTGGAATGATCGAGGGACCAGTAGAGGCATTGGTCTGCATTGGAATAAAATCTCCTTGATGGACATCTGAACTTCCTGTTTGCAAACTCCTCAAGGATCCTGGCATCTGGAAGGATCCCTGAAACTGGGATGATCCTGGAACAAAGGAGGATCCTTGAACCTGGGATGATCCTGGAGAGAAGGAGGATCCTTGAACCTGGGATGATCCTGGAACGAAGGAGGATCCTTGAACCTGGGATGATCCTGGAACGAAGGAGGATCCTTGAACCTGGGATGATCCTGGAACGAAGGAGGATCCTTGAACCTGGGATGATCCTGGGACGAAGGAGGATCCTTGAACCTGGGATGATCCTGGGACGAAGGAGGATCCTTGAACCTGGGATGATCCTGGGACGAAGGAGGATCCTTGAACCTGCTGCACTCCTGAATATGTGAGGGATCCCATATGCTGAGGATAGGATCCCGCTGGCTGGAAAAGTGAACCTGATGCCTGGGTCATTGTTGTTGTTCCGTAGTGCACTCCTTTTGGTCCACCCACATATTGAATGTCTGGAACCACTGATGGCTGAGAAGTAATCACCGGAGTATCAAAATTCAAAGATCTGGGCATCAGTGGGGAACGATCCTCTGCCGTTTTCTTCTGTTTCTTAATTTCGTCAATCTCCTGGAGGATCCTTTCGTTGGTCTTATCCTGTTCTTGTGCATGATTCCTCATCTGCAAAATTAAGGCATAGAGATCATTAGTAGTAGGATTAGTTGAAACAGAAGAAGTAGGTGGTTTTGAGAAAATGGGAGTTGGTTTCTTCGGAGGATTCTCAGTGTTCTTCTGGGATCCAGAAGGTGGTGGAGGCAAAGGAGGAACGCGTTGTGAAGAAGTGAATGAGGGCATCAAGTTTGAAGCATTCTTCGATGAGGAAGCCATCTGCTTGGTTGTAGTGAACCGAATTAAGCACAGAAACGCGTATTTTCTTAAGGACGAAGCACCAATTGCCCCACGGTGGGCGCCAAACTGTTTTGGTCAAAAAATCTGATGAGGATATTGCAACCAAACTCTTTGTTTAGGGGAATGATGCTTTAAATATGTAACAGCGATGAAGATCACTTCAATGTAAATTGCACAAACAACACAAGGATTTATACGGGGAAAAAGCCCTTGATCAAGAGTTGATCTCCGGCACAAAAAACCCCGGGTGATGGAAACTACCGATCACCAAGCTGAAATAAATGGTTAAATGTTTACAACTTCGGATAGTAACGAGCTAGGTACAAGGATCACTACGGTGAAATGTTTAAAAAGTGTATGAAATTGCTAAGTGTTTGAACGAGAGCTTGTATGAGAGCTTGTACGAGTGTGTGTAACTGCAAAAATGACTAAGTGTTTTCTACTAGCTCGTTACTCCCTTTTAAAATAGAAATAACCACCTAAACTAACTATCCGACTTTCGTGCCAAGCCTCCACGTTCTCCACAACGTCTATTTTTGGTCAAGCACGTGCAGAATAGTTTAGGAATATTCTCCAGGAATGTCGCCAAGACTTGGTCAAGCTCGTTATACCTGCGAGATAGTACAATACATAAGTAAACAATCGTTAGTACGAGGATCCTTAAAGTGATCCATGATCCTGATCCTGAAGCTCTTCTGAGGATCACCACCTGTCACAGAAGTAAGGATCACCAGTTAGGATAACAAACAAGGATCACTAATTGTTAGAAAATCCTCCCCTAACAATTGCTATGGCGGCAGAAACTTTAGCATCATCTGTGATCTCCTGCCTTTCATAGTCAAAATTAACCAGTACCTTAGCCATCTTCTGTTTGGTATCCTGGAGTTCCTTCTGAAGATCAGCAAGTGCAAGATCCTTGAGCACAGCAACCTGCTGGAGGTCGGCAATCTTCTTATCTTGATCCTCAACATGGCCGACGTAATCCTCGATCTCAGCGAATTTCTGTAAAGAGGATAAAGGATAAGGTTAGAATTAAGTGATCCTCAGGTCAGTAGGATATATCAGCAGGATATGTCAACAGAATATATGAGCAAAGACAGTGATCCTCACATCATTAAAGTACTCAAGGAATTGGTGGCGAATTAGAGGCAGACCCTGCAAATCCTCAGCCTCGGAGGCCTTTCTCCTCTTGATTCCCTTTCCTTTGAGGGGTGCCTTGGGGATTGAAGCTGTGGGGCTGGTAGGAACCTTCCTTTTGGAGGATTTGACAGTGGTGAGATCGGTGACACTGAACCTTGAAGCAGCTTTGGCAGATTTTCCAGCACCTACACAAACAAAACAAGATAAGTATCTTTTCTTAATATACATTTAACTATTTATTTTTAATTTTAAACAAGGATACTTACTTGACATTGTGACAGAGCCTGAGGATACCTCCTGTGAGTCTTGGGTTATTGTCTTAAAAGTTCTAGTTTCAGGGTCGAGTCCCCAGAAAGCAGCAAGTCTTTCCCTGGTTGCGGGTGTTGTGATGAGATGTGAAACAGAGATGGCTGCATGACACAAGACAAAGAAGGGGTTAGTGATCCTATTACAAAAACATGACCATCTGGTGATCCTTCCCAGGATCCTCCGGCCTACCATGGGTGGACCATGTTCTTGGTAAATGCTCTCCATCTGAAATGGTATCCCTTCTTACAAAGAAGAAGCGACGTTTCCAATCTTTGTCGTTTTTGGTGACTTTGAGAAGAGGATGATCTGCACTGGGTTTTCGTTTGAGCAAATAACGGTGGGATCCAAAGGTAGTAAGATCATACAGTTCCGCCAGTTCTGACATTCCTAAATCAACGCCTTCCTGCTCGATGATCCTCTCTAGGGTGTATAAAACCCTCCAAATCATCGGCATGGCTTGAATGTAAGATATGCCGGTAAGGGAAAAGAAGGATTGTGTGAATTCCGGGAAAGGATATGTGTACCCTATAGCAAATGGAGTAACTGGAAAGGCAACCCATGTTTCTGAAACATAGTCGCTCAGGGCAGTTGGATCGAAAGGTTTGAAAAAGACATTCGCCGGAAAACGGTGACGGATGTTATCTATTTGTGCATCGTTAAAGCAACACCTCTCGTTCACTGAGTCCTTGATGATCTTATGACTCTTCAAAGGACTATCCTTTTTGTGATCCTTGGTCGGAGAACTTCTGAGCAACATTTTCGAAGTGATGAAGATAAAGAAAGAAAAATAGAGTAAGAAAGGAAGAAAGAGGAGAAAGAGATACCTGATTGATCTTCAACTGAGATTATAAAGGGAGTTTCTTTCGGATTTGAATGCATATTGATCCTATCTATATCTCTATTTACATTTTCGAAGTGATGAAGATAAAGAAAGAAAAACAGAGTAAGAAAGGAAGAAAGAGGAGAAAGAGATACCTGATTGATCTTCAACTGAGATTATAAAGGGAGTTTCTTTCGGATTTGAATGCATATTGATCCTATCTATATCTCTATTTATAATTATGACTCTGCAGGATTGTCACTTCCGTGACATCATCATCGCAACGGCTAGTTCTATTTTAACGGCTATATATCCGTTAGTTTGTTACGGATAAGATCAAGAAAACATAACTCGCTAATTTTACAATTTCACTCCTTATATTTTGGGGGCAATTGTTAGGGGAGGATTTTCTAACAATTAGTGATCCTTATTCGTTATCCTAACTGGTGATCCTTACTTCTGTGACAGGTGGTGATCCTCAGAAGAGCTTCAGGATCAGGATCATGGATCACTTTAAGGATCCTCGTACTGACGATTGTTTATTTATGTATTGTACTATCTCGCAGGTATAACGAGCTTGACCAAGTCTTGGCGACATTCCTGGAGAATATTCCTAAACTATTCTGCACGTGCTTGACCAAAAATAGACGTTGTGGAGAACGTGGAGGCTTGGCACGAAAGTCGGATAATTAGTTTAGGTGGTTATTTCTATTTTAAAAAGGGAGTAACGAGCTAGTAGAAGACACTTAGTCATTTTTTGCAGTTACACACACTCGTACAAACACTCATACAAGCTCTCGTTCAAACACTAAGCAATTACATACACTTTTTACACATTCCACCGTAGTGATCCTTGTACCTAGCTCGTTACTATCCGAAGTTGTAAACATTAATTCATTTATTTGAGCTTGGTGATCGGTAGTTTCCATCACCCGGGGTTTTTTGTGCCGGAGATCAACTCTTGATCAAGGGCTTTTTCCCCGTATAAATCCTTGTGTTGTTTGTGCAATTTACATTGAAGTGATCTTCATCGCTGTTACACATTTTGAGCATCATTCCCCGTAACAAAGAGTTTGGTTGCACTATCCTCAACAGATTTTTTGACCAAAACAATCACCTAGGTTCTGCATAGCAAGGATTAATTCATTGTTATCAACACAAAAACAATATTCAGAAATTGGAGGATAATCTTCATCATCCTCTTCTTGATCAACAGAATGCACGTTCTGGTTATCAGATCTGTTATAGGATTTGAACTTGTTGTTCCTGAATGTGGATCCTTGCTTATCCTGCTTTGAGGATCCTGCTAACCTCTCCTGGATCCTCTTATCGTCTTCTAGCCGGATGAACCTAAGTGCTCGTGTTCTTACCTCATCTAAGTTCCTGCATGGTGTCATAACAAGATCATCATAGAACAATGAATCCCTAAGCAATCCCATTTTGAAGGCCTCAACAGCCGTGGCTATATCTAAGTTGGGAATGTCTAAGGATTCTTTACTGAATTTGGTAATGTAATCCCTTAATGATTCATTATGACCCTGGGTTATCCTATATAGATCACTAGTTAATCATTCAAATTTTCTACTACAAGAAAATTGATTATTAAACAAGTTAACTAGGTTAGCAAATGAGGTAATAGAATAGGGAGGAAGACTTAGCAGCCATTTGAGAGCTGATCCTGTAAGAGTGGATCCGAATCCCTTGCACAAGCATGCTTCCTTTAACCTTTCTGGAATTGGATTGATCTCCATCCTCTCCCTGTATTGTGCTATGTGTTCCTCAGGATCTGTCGAACCATCATACAGCTTCATTGTTGGCACATGGAATCTCTTGGGTATCTCAGCATCACAGATTGGTGGTGCAAAACGAGATATCTTGTGGCTCCCATCTGCAATCTCTGGGATAGGTTTGACCACTCCTGGAACACTTGATATCATATCCTTTAACTTTTGCAATTCTCTGGCCATGGCATGATTGATACCTGGATCCTGCATAAGACCATGGTTAGTAGTATAAGAATTATTAAAAGTGTTACCTCCCATCGGATTCAGATTAGGAAGATTGGATGTTAATCCATATTGTTGAGGCTCTGGAATGATCGAGGGACCAGTAGAAGCATTGGTCTGCATTGGAATAAAATCTCCCTGATGGACATCTGAACTTCCTGTTTGCAAACTCCTCAAGGATCCTGGCATCTGGAAGGATCCCTGAAACTGAGACGATCCTGGAACGAAGGAGGATCCTTGAACCTGGGATGATCCTGGAACAAAGGAGGATCCTTGAACCTGGGATGATCCTGGAACAAAGGAGGATCCTTGAACCTGGGATGATCCTGGAACAAAGGAGGATCCTTGAACCTGGGATGATCCTGGAACAAAGGAGGATCCTTGAACCTGCTGCAATCCTGAATATCCTCCTGAATTCGTGAGGGATCCCATATGCTGAGGATAGGATCCCGCTGGCTGGAAATATGAACCTGATGCCTGGGTCATTGTTGTTGTTCCATAGTGCACTCCTTTTGGTCCACCCACATATTGAATGTCTGGAACCACTGATGGCTGAGAAGTAATCACTGGAGTATCAAAATTCAAGGATTTTGGCACCAGTGGGGAATGATCCTCTGCCGTTGTCTTTTGTTTCCTGAGATCTCCGATTTCTTTGAGAATCCTCTCATTGGTCTTATCATGTTGCCGTATCTGATCCTTCATCTGCAAAATCAAAGTAAACATGTCACTAGTAGTGGGAGTGTAAGAAGCAGAAGAAGTTGGAGGTTTTGAGAAAATGGGAGTTGGTTTCTTCGCAGCATTCTCAGCATTCTTCTGGGATCCAGAAGGTGGTGGAGGCAAAGGAGGGACGCCTTGTGAAGAAGTGGATGATGGCATCAAATTTGAAGCATTCTTCGCTGAGGAAGCCATTTGCTTGGTTGTAGTGAACCGAAATGAGCACAGAAATGCGTATTTTTCTAAGGACAAAGCACCAATTGCCCCACGGTGGGCGCCAAACTGTTTTGGTCAAAAAATCTGTTGAGGATATTGCAACCAAACTCTATGTTACGGGGTATGATGCTAACAATGTAGAACAATAACAAGGATCACTTCAATGTAAATTGCTGAACTGACACAAGGATTTATACGGGGAAAAAGCCCTTGATCAAGAGTTGATCTCCGGCACAAAAAACCCCGGGTGATGGAAACTACCGATCACCAAGCTCAAATAAATCAATAAATGTTTACAACTTCGGATAGTAACGAGCTAGGTACAAGGATCACTAGAATGTAACGTGTAAATGTGAGTGAAAACGAATGAATGTTCGTCGAGAGCTTCGAGTGTGCGAGTATGTGAGTGTGTGTAGCTCAGAAATGACTAAGTGTTTTTCTACTAGCACGTTACCCCTTTAAAATAGAAATTTAACTACCAAACTAACTATCCGACTTTTGTGCCAAGCCCCCACGTTCTCCACAACGTCCATTTTTGGCCAAGCACGTGCATAATAGTTTGGGAATATTCTCCAAGAATGTCGCCAAGACTTGGTCAAGCTTGTTATACCTGCGAGGTAGTACAAAACATAAACAAACAATCGTCAGTACGAGGATCCTTAAAGTGATCCATGATCCTGATCCTGAAGCTCTTCTGAGGATCACCACCTGTCACAGAAGTAAGGATCACTAATTAGGATAACGAATAAGGATCACTAATTGTTAGAAAATCCTCCCCTAACAATTGCCCCCAAAATATAAGGAGTAATTTGTAAAATTAGCGAGTTATGTTTTCTTGATCTTATCCGCAACTAACTAACGGATATATAGCCGTTACTATAGAACTAGCCGTTGCGATCATGACGTCACAGAAGTGACAATCCTGCAGAATCATAATTATAAATAGAGATATAGATAGGATCAGTATGCATTCAAATTCGAAAGAAACTCCCTTTATATTCTCAGTCGAAGATCAATCAGGTATCTCTTTCTTCTCTTTCTACCTTTCTTACTCTGTTTTTCTTTCTTTATCACCATTGCTCTAAGAATGATGCTCCGAAGCTCACCGGGCAAGGATCACAAGAAGGATAGCCCTTTGAAGAGTCAAAAAATCATCAAGGACTCAGCGAATGAAAGGTGTTGTTTTAACGATGCACAAGTAGATAAAATCCGTCAGTTTTTTCCGGCGAGTGCCTTCTTCAAACCCTTTGATCCCACTGTTCTTAGCGACTATGTTTCTGAAACATGGGTTGCCTTTCCAGCTACTCCATTCACTATTGGGTACACCTATCCTTTCCCAGAATTCACACAATCCTTCTTTTCCCTGACCGGCATATCTTACATCCAAGCCATGCCGATGATTTGGAGGGTTTTATATACCCTAGAGAGGATCATCGAGCAAGAACGCGTTGATTTAGGAATGTCGGAATTGGCGGAACTGTATGATCTTACTACCTTTGGTTCCCACCGTTATTTGTTCAAGCGAAAACCCGGTGCAGATCATCCTCTTCTCAAAGTCACCAAGAACGACAAAGATTGGAAACGCCGCTTCTTCTTTGTCAGGAGGGATTCCATTCTAAATGGAAAAGATCTCCCTAAGACATGGTCCACCCATGGTAGGCTGGAGGATCATGAGAAGGATCACCAGGTAGTCTTGTTCATGTGATAGGATCACTAACCCCTTTTGTCTTGTGTCATGCAGCTGTCTCTGTTTCGCATCTTATCACAACATCCGCAACCAGGGAAAGGCTTGCTGCTTTCTGGAACCTTGATCCTGAAACTAGAACTTTTAAGACAATAACCCAAGACTCTCAGGAGGTATCCTCAGGCTCTGTCACAATGTCAAGTAAGTATCCTTGTTTAAATAAATAGTAAAATGTAAATTAAGAAAAGATACTTATCTTGTTTTGGTTGTGTAGGTGCTGGAAAATCTGCCAAAGCTGCTTCAAGGTTCAGTGTCACCGATCTCACCACTGTCAAATCCTCCAAAAGAAAGGTTCCTGCCAGCCTGACAGCCTCAATCCCCAAGGCACCCCTCAAAGGAAAGGGAATCAAGAGGAGAAAGGCCTCCGAGGCTGAGGATTTGCAGGGTCTGCCTCTAATCCGCCATCAGTTCCTCGAGTACTTCAATGAGGTAAGGATCATTGTCTCTGCTCATAGATCCTGTCGACATATCCTGCTGATATATCCTGCTGATTTATCCTGCTGATTTGAGGATCACTTAATCCTGACCTTATCCTTTATCCTCTTTGCAGAAATTCTCTGAGATCGAGGATTACGTCGGCCACGTTGAGGATCAGGATAAAAAGATTGCCGACCTCCAGCAGGTTGCCGTGCTCAAGGATCTTGCACTTGCTGATCTTCGGAAGGAACTCCAGGATACCAAACAGGAGATGGCTAAGGTGCTGGTTAATTTTGACTATGAAAGGCAGGAGATCACAGATGATGCTAAAGTCTCTGCCGCCATAGCAATGTACAAAACCAAGCTGCAAATGGCCTTAGAAGCTCAGGATCCTGCCTTCGACAAAAGCGGCTGGGAAATTGAAGAATGGAAAGCAAGGCTGGCTGAATTAGGTTATGAAGAGGAGGCTGAAGAGATCCTGACAATTGAGGCTGGAAGCAAGGATGAAGCTGGTGAAGCAAGTGGAGCCGGAGGCGGTGATGCAGCAAAAGTTTAGGCTGCTTGATTGGGCAATGATGGACATTTCTAGACGTAGCCGGAGCCCAATTTTTTAAGTCTGGTGGTAGTTTTTGTGGTTGTGATGTTTAAAACAATTTAATGGTTTGTACTTGAACAGTAGGTTTTAGGATTAAGGATCTTGTATGATCCTTAGGACAATAGGCAGGATTGCAATTGGTGGAGGGATCCTCTGTTTGGGGGATGAAGCCATTGTGATCCTGCCGCCTTTATATTCCTGCACTACCTTTGAACTTATTATCATGGACACCCTTTACCTACCCCAGCGGACGGGCCACGTTTTGCTGGTAGATGCTCGGGTAGGTAATTTTGACAACCTTTTAAGGGTTAGTCTTTTGTTAATAAATAAAAACTTAACCTTTTGTCGCTTATCTTGTGTTGTTATCCTTGTTAATATCTTACTTTCCAACTGTTGTAATGTTCATTCCGTTTATACTTATCAAGCCTTGAAAAATTAGAAAAGATATCCAGAAAATTTAGGATATGATCAAGGATCACATATCCCATAAACGATAAGTCCTAAAAAGTTATATGGTTTAAGAATCACAAGTTCAGTTGTCAAGTATAAGGGTTATTCAAATAAATAATGAATAGGATTAAAAATAGTTAAGGATCATACCTGAGGGTCCAAGTTAGGATCCTAACCATAATAAGGATAACTGTAAAATAAACCTTAGAAAGAAGTAAGGATCAAGGATCCCTGGTTGCTTATCTTCAAGGACCTGAAATAGATCATAACTTGGGACTAAGCCAACATAAGAAAAGAGTTAGCAACTGGGGACAAGCACAACGTCCATTTTTGGCCAAGCACGTGCAGAATAGTTTGGGAATATTCTCCAAGAATGTCGCCAAGACTTGGTCAAGCTTGTTATACCTGCGAGGTAGTACAAAACATAAACAAACAATCGTCAGTACGAGGATCCTTAAAGTGATCCATGATCCTGATCCTGAAGCTCTTCTGAGGATCACCACCTGTCACAGAAGTAAGGATCACTAATTAGGATAACGAATAAGGATCACTAATTGTTAGAAAATCCTCCCCTAACAGGTACTAAGCAAAATGGGTTGGCTACTCCTAGCATCAATAAAGAGTCTTGCAAGCTTAGATATTTAAAAATCTGTTGAACAATATTTCTTTTATCTTTGATCCGCCTGTGGATCCCTATACAACCGTTTTTGTAATAATTGATATTACTTTCAATCGGTTTGTAACATATTTTACTTTAGACTTCCGCTGTGCATTAAACTGTGATAATTTGACGATGATGATATCAACTACGTCATGATACTCCCCACCGGTAATACGTGGAAATAACGGGGTGTGACAGGTTGGTATCAGAGCCAACATTGAGTGAATTAAACACTAGCCTTTTGTGTTTAATCTCAATGACATAGTTACACATTCCTTGACTTCCGACTCTAGGCAAAGAACTTAGGACTAATCCTAATTCATTTTATTTTGTCCTTTATTGTTTTTCCTTTGTGTTTCTTTTATTTGTTTTGACAGGATCAACAAAAAATGCCGCCAAGATTCCGAAGAGGAGGACGAGGCAAGGGGTCATTCACCGCCCCCAATGATCATGAGGCCAGGCCTTCACACTGGCGAACTCCGTCAGTTACCATGAGCACCAGTCCTCAAGAAGACTGGAGGACCTACTTAGAGCCTGCGAGGCGTTCTGTCTCGCTTAGCTCCTCACCTTCCTACCATCAATCCTTTGGGCCACAATCGGAGAACGAGCCCAATGATTCACACCACTCCTACCTACCACTGCAGCGGTCGGGGTCGCACCGCGCATTTCCAGACCCGACCCCGTATCTCCAGAGCCAGTTTAACCCGGCACATCGGATTGAAGAACCAATGGGCCATAAACCATTGGGCCCTGAAGACCATTTCCCTGAAGCTCAGGGTATGGATAAGGATGATGATCCCGATCCTGCCGAGCCACCATCTGGGACGCCCACACACCCCATCGAGATTTCAGATGGGCCATCTTTTCATGGATCACCTTATCGGGGTCCAGAAAGCTATGAGGCAAGATTTGCCTCATACCCTTGGGAGTTTACTCCCTCTTTCAACCCGTCTCAGCAACAGCAGCAGCAGGATACCTCTGAGGATTCATGTTTTGTAGCGGTCACGCCACCGCCACCACCACCGCTTGAGCAGCAACTGCCTCCGGAGCCACCGAGGTGAAGAAGAACAGGTGCACGGATGTCCGTGCGAGGAGGGGATTTCCATTTCAGCACCCCTCAACACTCCAGTGGCAGTCACTACCCGCAACTATATGAAGACCCGCAGATGGGTGGGCCTTCAAACCCCGTTTCTGAGGTGGACTCTACGCCAGTCGCACCACCACCACCGCATATGGGTTTTGATAACCCAATACCTTCTTACGTCGGTGCAGCGGCGTATAACCCTTTTGAGCAACCAGCCTACCCGGGGTATAACTACTACAATGCCCCTGATGTTGACCCGTATCTTGTGGCAGCTAACTACAATGCTCTTCACCCTGAAGGGCCCTATGCAGCTTCGTACCAATCTGGGTACCAATACCCGCCACCTTCTCAATCCCCGCAACAACAGCCACCGCAGCCGCCACTGATCCCGCCACCGCAACAGCAGGAGATTCTTTAAAGGTTGAGCCAGGTGGAACGCGAGGTTCAAGAGGAGCGTAGGAGCCACTGGGGATTTCTTAAGGGTTTGGCGAATCTGATCAAGGGGAAGAAGAAGAGGGATTTTTGAAAATTCCTTATTTATTTGTATCGTAATTTTGTTTATTTCAATCAAGTCCCTGCGTGGACATTTTTATTTATGTACTTAGTCCCTGCGAGGACTTGTATTTTCATTTTTAGCCCCTGCGTGGGCAAGTTATTTCTGTTAAAGTCCCGTTTAGGGCAAATATGCACTCCTTCTTAATTAAGTGGAATGTTTTAGTTCAAATTTCATTTTGTCATTATATGTATAAATATAAAATATGAAATAAATAAAAAATATCATTCCTTTTAAATGATCTACCTTTAAATATTAAATAAGAATCTTAAAAGGTATAACCTAGCCTGCATGTTATTATAGACCTGGTCATGATGGTAAAACCTGTTTAAAAAAGATTTAAATCCTTGTTAACATCTGAAAACATATTAACACTCCTAGCAGATGTGATTCGTTAAAATCACACATGTCATCCTTATATTGGATTCTTCCAATTCCTTTCCTTATTATCTAAACATCCATTTGTGATGTAGGGCCTACGAGCCATATTCATTGTCATATAAGACAAAGGACTGTTGTAGTCTATGACTCCCTGTCAAGAAAGGTAATGAACTACGATTCAGGCCTTAATGCCTCGATCCTATAAGATCATGGCTTATAAATTAAATTGTCCTCGTGACTTGGCCTTTTGTGCCATTATAATATATTAATAAATTATGACTGAGGATAATTATAAAGAAAAATCCTGAATAAAAATATTTAATAAATTAACCAATATGGTTTATTAATACCATGGTTAATAAAATTATCAAGATGACAATTCTGTTATAGACTTCTGAATGAATCATTATCATTACTTTGTGTAGCAATCAAGCTACATGGCAGAATCGGAAGAAATCAACAGTCACCCTATAGAGAATCATGATACTACCAGAATCAACGTAACTGGTGCGGAACTTCAAGCATTGATTGACAATGCTGTTTCTAAAGCCATGGACAGGCAATTTAGAGAGTCTAGTGGTACACACTCTAAGACCCACTCTGTGGCTCATAGTAAGCCACCTTCTAAATCTCATGAGTCGAAGAAGGATGATGCCCAACACTTATCAAATCAGCATAGTATCCCGTCTAAGAAGATTGTATTCGATCAAGAGCCACGTACAAGGACCTGTTCATATAAGTATTTCGTCTCCTGCAAGCCCAGGGATTTCACTGGGGAAAAAGGAGCCATTGATTGCATGACGTGGCTAGATGAGATGGATACGGTGGTTGATATTAGTGGATGTGCCGAGAAAGATACTGTGAAGTATGTTTCATAGTCGTTCAAGGGAGAAGCCCTAGCTTGGTGGAGGTCCTTAATCCAAGCTACTGGAAAAATTCCGTTATATAACTTAACATGGGCTCAGTTTGTTGCTTTAATCAAAGAGAATTTATGTCCTTAACATGAAGTTGAGAAGATCGAGACTGACTTTCTGACATTGGTCATGAAGAACTTAGACTGTCAGGCATATCTCACGAATTTTAACACCATGTCTCGATTGGTTCCTTACTTGGTGACACCGGAACCAAAACGTATAGCCCGTTTCATTGGGGGTTTAGCCCCGGAGATTAAAGCTAGTGTGAAAGCATCAAGACCTACTACCTTTAGGTCAGTAGCTGATTTGTCATTATCTCTTACCCTTGATGTGGTCAGGCAGAGATCGCTTAGGAATTCTGATGCGGGGAAGAGGAAACGTGAGGATGATAACTCACACCATTCAGATAAGAAGCATAAGGGAAACTCTGATCACAAGAAGAGTTCAGAGTTCAAGAAGGATGACCAACAGTCGGGTGAGAAGCCCAAATGCAAGACCTGTAAGAAGCGTCACCTGGGAAAATGCAGGTATGAATCAAAATCCCAATCGCAGCCTAGGGCTTGTGGGATTTGCAAGTCAAGTGAGCATAAGACATTAGACTGCAAGAAGATAAAGGATGCTACTTGCTACAACTGTAACGAGAAAGGGCACATCAAGTCCAACTGCCCAAAATATGCGAAGAAGCCCGATGAAGCTAAAAAGACCAATGCTCGGGTCTTTTAGATGAATGCTCGAGAGGCCGTTCAGGATGACAATGTGATAAAAGGTACCTTTCTTATCAATGATGTTTATGCAAGGGTATTGTTTGATTCAGGTGCAGATAAGTCTTTTGTAGACAACAAATTCTGTAAGTTATTAAATCTGCCTGTTAAAACCCTAAGCATAGAGTATGAGGTAGAATTGGCCAATGGAACCATAGAAACTGCTTCAACCGTATTAGATGGATGTTTTATATCCATTAGGAACCACTCTTTTCCATTGTCTTTGCTTCCTTTGAAACTAGCAGGTTTCGACATAGTGATAGGCATGGATTGGTTATCTCATAACCAAGCCCAAATTGTTTGTGACAAGAAACAAGTGGTTATCAAGACTCCGTATAGTGAGCCACTCACCATATAAGGAGATACTCAGTATGGGTTGCCTAAGCAAGTGTCTATGCTTAAGGCATCAAGATGTTTAAAGAAGGGTTGCGTCATTTACATGGCACAAGTAACTATTGATGAACCAAAGCCCAAGATTGAAGACATCCCTATCATTTCTGAATACCCTGATGTATTCCCTGAAGAACTACCTGGTTTACCCCCAGATAGGCAAGTGGAGTTCAGAATCGACATCATTCCTGGAGCTGCACCTGTTGCAAGAGCACCTTACAGGTTAGCACCAACTGAAATGAAAGAGTTAAGGACTCAGTTGGATGATTTGTTGGCAAAGGTTTTTATAAGACCTAGCTCGTCTCCTTGGGGAGCACCGATTCTGTTTGTGAAAAAGAAAGATGGATCGATGCGTCTATGCATCAATTATCGTGAGCTAAACAAGGTCACAATCAAGAACAGATATCCATTGCCCAGGATCGACGATCTGTTCGATCAACTTCAAGGAGCAAGCTACTTCTCCAAGATTGGTTTGAGGTCAGGCTACCATCAGCTGAAGGTTAGAGATGAAGATGTGCATAAGACTGCATTCAGAACTCGTTATGGTCATTACGAGTTCTTGGTGATGCCGTTCGGGCTCACTAATGCACCAGCAGCATTCATGGACCCCATGAATCGCGTTTGCAAACCCTACTTGGACAAGTTTGTCATTGTCTTTATTGATGACATTCTTATTTATTCAAAGAATCAGGCTGATAATGAGAAACATCTTCGTTGTATTCTTAAACTTCTTCAGCAAGAGAAGCTCTATGCCAAGTTTTCAAAATGTGAGTTTTGGCTTCGTGAAGTCCAATTTCTTGGACATATGGTTAGCGAGCGTGGTATCCAGATGGATCCCGCTAAGATTGAAGCCATCATGAATTGGCAAGAGCCGAAGAAGCCCACAGAGATTCGCAGCTTCTTGGGTCTGGCAGGATATTAGAGGCATTTTATTGAAAACTTTTCAAGGATTGCTGCACCTTTAACTTCATTAACCCGCAAGAATATCAAATTTGATTGGGGTCCTAAGCAACAAGAATCCTTTGAGATACTTAAGCAAAAGTTGAGCAATGCTCCGGTTTTAACATTGCCTGAAGGAATTGAAGAGTTTGTGGTATACTGCGACGCTTCACATACTGGAATGGGTTGTGTACTTATGCAAAGAGGCAAGGTTATTGCATATGCTTCCCGACAATTAAAGGTGCACGAGAAGAATTACACCACCCATGATTTGGAGTTGGGTGCCGTTGTGTTTTCACTAAAACTGTGGAGGCATTACTTGTATGGTACCAAATGTGTGATCTATTCTGATCACAAGAGCCTTCAGCACCTGTTTAACCATAAGGATCTGAACATGAGACAGCGTCGATGGATGGAGACACTGAACGATTATGATTGTGAAATACGATATCATCCAGGCAAGGCGAATGTAGTCGCTGATGCCTTGAGCAGGAAGGAAAGGGTTAAGCCCATTAGAATCAATTCCAAGAGCATTGAATTAAAGAACAGCCTGAATGAAAGATTGTTAGCCGCTCAGAAAGAAGCTATATTAGAAGCTAACTATCCAAATGAGAAGCTGGGCGTAACTGCTGAACAATTATCATATGGCAAGGATGGAATCTTAAGATTGAATGGACGAATATGGGTTCCAATTTATGGAGGACTTCGGGATGTGATTCTTCAAGAAGCCCATAGCTCCAAATATTCTATCCATCCTGGTAATGATAAGATGTACCAGGATTTAAAGGCAAATTATTGGTGGATAAGTTTGAAGAAATCTATAGCCACTTATGTGGCCAAATGTCTGACGTGTGCTTAAGTTAAAGCAGAACACCAGAAGCCGTTAGGTTTGCTGCAACAGCCTGAACTTCCCACCTGGAAATGGGAGATGGTAACTATGGACTTTATCACTAAGTTACCAAAAACAAAGCGAGGGAATGATACTATTTAGGTTATAGTGGATAGACTGACTAAGTCAGCCCACTTCCTACCTATTAAGGAAACACACAGCTCAGATAAGTTAGCTCAGCTGTACGTGGACGAGATTGTATCTCTTCACGGAGTACCAGTGTCTATTATCTCTGATAGAGATACAAGATACACATCGCACTTTTGGAAAAGTTTTCAGCAATCTTTAGGTACTCGATTGAATTTCAGCACTGCATATCATCCCCAGACGGATGGTCAGAGCGAGCGTACGATCCAAACGCTCGAAGATATGCTTAGAGCTTATGTTATTGATTTAGGAGGAAGTTGGGATGATCATCTTCCGTTGATCGAATTTTCGTATAATAATAGTTATCATTCAAGCATTCAAGCTGCACCTTTTGAAGCTTTGTATGGAAGAAAGTGCAGGATGCCCGTTTGTTGGGCTGAAGTTGGAGATGTCCAACTAACAGGACCTGATATAGTCCTGGAGACGACAGACAAGATTGTGCAGATACGTGATCGCCTCAAAGCTGACAGGGATAGGCAGAAAAGCTACGCAGATAAAAGGCGTAAACCTCTAAAATTCGAGGTAGATGACAAAGTATTACTTAAGGTATCACCCTGGAAAGGGGTAATGCGTTTTGGCAAGAAAGGAAAGTTAAGCCCAAGATACATAGGACTATTCGAGATCATCGAATGTGTCGGAACAGTGGCTTATAAGTTAAACCTGCCTGAGGAGCTCAGTAGAATTCATAATGTATTCCACATCTGCAATCTGAAGTAGTGTCTAGCCGATGAATCGCTAGCCATGTCACATAAGGATGTGCATATAGATGAGAGCTTAAAATTTGTTGAAAAACCTTTGTCGATCGAGGATCGACAGGTCAAGAAACTTCGAAAGAAGCACGTACCGATTGTGAAGGTTAAGTGGGATGCCCGTAGAGGTCCCGAATATACGTGGGAGGTTGAATCCACAATGAAACAGAAGTACCCTCATTTATTTTCAGTAAATCTCAAGGTCGAGATTTCTTTTAAGGGGGTGAGGATGTAACACCTCGTAAAATAACGACCAATATTATGAAGACACGTGTCATGGACTTTAAACGTGTAAGGAATTATTTCTGGAGGACTAAAATTGTTAAACAATGTGTATATATTAATAAGTGGATCCAAAGTGTCAACATGCCATTCTTGTGCCTCTGATTGACCTCACACGACGTTCGTATTCTTTAACGAATAAATTGTCGAACAAAGGAAGTCATTTGTGCTTAAAATAAGGATCTTATGAAACATAGGGGTTAAAAGTGTCAACATGTTGAAAGTAACCTCTGAGTGACCTTTTAATGATCCCAAAAACATTGTGATAATTTATTTTGATCCCAAGAACAACGGATATTAAATTCGAGGAGTTTCGACGCAAATAAATAATCAAAGTGTTAATTACATGTAATAAGGGTTAAATGCATTAATATTGCGTTTCAAGGCCGTTCGGGTGACCTCGTGATTAACCGAAAGCTTATTGATAAATGTTTGAGGACTCAAGTCCCTTAAAAGCCAAGTTTGGGGGTTAAAAGTGCAATAAACACAAGTTAAAACAAGTTTAGAAGGACCAGGGACCAAAAGTGCAATTTTTGAAACTTGTTGACCGGATCAGACCCTCACGCGGGCCGCGTAGCCCATAAGGGAAACCTTACGCGGGCCGCGTGAAACACCTAGATACAGAAAAAATGGACAAATGCTTGTACAGCCTGTTGCACCACCTTTGCATGGTGGTTTTCGAATTCAGGGACTGAACCAATGGTTTTACATGCATAGGGGACACCTGGGATGATCAGGAATCACTTGTTGACCTTGTTGGAATGATCTTGTGAGTTTAAAATTCCTATATAAGCTCCTTGTTTGCTAGTTCTTGGTGCACATTCTCAAAAATTATTCAAAACTCTTTCTCTGGAGCTCTCTGGACTTCAAGCAAGTTTTCACAAGCTCCTAATTCATGCTAAGAGCCTTTGTAAGCATTCTTAGCCCTCTTAGTTCATGTTTTATTAGTCTAATGACCAAAAGTCAAAGTCGTCGTAATTAAGCTTTGACTTAGTGATTAATCACTAATAGTCTAGTCATTTTTCGAATTGAAAGTGGCTATGAGTTGGTAATTATGTGGGTAATAAACCCTTAAAAGGGCACCCTTTGATTTCCACTCTAACTTGGTCAATTGTCGGGTCAAACTTAATATTAAAAAGTCAACAGAAAGTTATTTTGCAAATAAACTCATAACTAACAATGTAGAAGTTATGAAACCTGTTTTAACACTTAAATAACTTGGTAATTAATGTAAGAATATGTCTAAGCATGTTCAACCCGACAATTTTGAGTTTAGGCTCGGTTCGGAACCGAAAGTCGCAAAAGTAGACTTTTGCTTTGACTTTCAGTTCTGACCCGATTTAGCTTAGTTTAGATATGCCTTAGAGTTCCATTAGGACCAGGTTATAGGTTAGTATAACCCTCTGAGGTTATACAACTTGGTTCCTAGTTAATCCGATTCATTTGCATGTTTCCGTTAATTGCTTAAATGTTGTCCATTATGCCCTTTTGATATTAAAACAAGATTTTTGAAAATGTGAGAGGACAAAAACTTTTATTACTGATTTATAAACATTTCCTAAAAATTTGACATCAGTTTGAGGTCTAAATTAGGAGTTATGCTCAATATCGTAATTTGCAAGCTTTCTATTAATTAAACGACATTATTAGCATAAAGCCTATTTAAACCCAAATTTCAACACCAAACTTTTTACCCACTGATGTAATATAATATTTTGGTATTTTTGAAGTTTTTTTATTATTTTTAAACTGATCATAATGTAGGGTTCTTGCTTTGATTCGGTAATGGACGGTTATACCCTTTTCTTGAATAAAATGAGTTTTACATAACATTTTGATACCAAACCTTTTGCTACTGATTTTATATGATAAATAAAATATTTTGAACTTTATAAACTGATCAAAAATTCAGATTTCCTTATATAACCTGGAAATCGCTTAAAACCGACTTTTTACGCGTTTTAAACGCATTGTATGGGTTAAAACTATTTTTGGCATATAAGACTTAATACCTACTGATGTTTTAAGTAAATTTTTATACATTAACAGTAAGAAAAAGTTTTGAACTCAGATTTTCAAATTTGACCTTTAAAGCTTATGTGAAATGACCAAAATGCCCCTACGGTGCATACTTTGGTTATAAACGATAAATTTCACATATATGCAATACCTTACTGATATGACTTGCAAAAATAAATATTTTTACAGATCATTTAAGACCAGAACCCCAGGTTAATATTTAACCTCTTTTATAATCCTTAAAATGACCAAAATACCCCTACGTGGCTTAAATTGATTTTAAATTCATTTTGGGCATAATGGAAGGTATCCTACTGATATCACAACATATTTAAGGCATATTAACTTAGGAAACCTGCTCATGACTCATTTGGTTACCCGTTTTTCATTTATCGCGTTCGGTACGGTTTATGTAACTAGTTTGCATAAATTAACCGAAACGGGTCAAACCTTATCATTTTGACTTCAAAATCCAGAATGTGTTTAGTTTACCCATATTATGTAAGTCTTTATACTTGTCGGGTCTAAACCACATTCTAATCCGGTCTTCGCTTAATCTTGCGTTTTGAACCGTAAACCTTTCTTTAAAACTAACCGGTCTAAGTTTAAACTTAAGTAAGACCCGTTAGGAATCTAATAGGTTATTAAAAACCTTCGTTCCAAATTTAGGAGCCCAATAAAAGATATTTGCACTTGCTGATTGTATACGGCTGGGATAAATGTGTATAAATTGCTCAGGTAAATACTTTTAACTTATTTTCCCTTATACGGGCTTGGGATACGGTATATAAAATACCGCTTGATCGGGTATTGAATCTTTAATCGTATGAAGGTTAATTCATTGAGATAACCCGTTTAATCTGTTTTGTTTGTTAAAGCCTTTGGGGGGTTAATGACCATGTCCTGGATATCCTCGGCTCATTCATTGAAATGGCCACGACTTAAGCACGGGGTGTAGGCATACACCTGCCGGTGCGTATGTAAAATGATATAGCTGCCTGTTCGAGAATAACTCGCCGCAGGTTATATTATGTGGTGTGTCTATTAATCTTTAACCCGGTATTCAACCCGAGCTACTGAACGTATAATAAACATATAATTCTTTTACAAGATTATTTTTAAAATAATCATCCCAAGTTATAAAAGATTATTTGTGACTTGTGCATTTAAATCAATTTTCTTAAACATTTTCAAAATGAGTCGGTTGATTGTATTTACCAGTGAAAACTGACGTATTTTCCAAAAATGTTAAGTGCAGGTACTAAGCGAAATGGGCTGGCTACTCCTAGCATCAATAAAGAGTCTTGCAAGCTTAGATGTTTAAAAAACTGTTGAACAATATTTCTTTTTATCTTTGATCCGCCTGTGGATCCCTATACAACCGTTTTTGTAATAATTGATATTACTTTCAATCGGTTTGTAATATATTTTACTTTAGACTTCCACTGTGCATTAAACTGTGATAATTTGACGATGATGATATCAACTACGTCACGATACTCCCCACCGGGCCCACCGGTAATACGTGGAAATAACAGCGTGTGACAGATATCAATCCCTCTACCAATCCATTATATAAGAACAAAAACCTTAAATTATATTCACATTCGTCATACACCCAATACCCAACCATAAACACACACAAAAACCCTAAATGGCTAATCAACAACTCTCAGTTTGGTGGGTTTAAAGAGAACATATCGTTCTTCAATTTCTTGATGGCAAAAAAATAAGATACCATTCCGTTGCGTCTGTTCTTCAAAACTGCAATGAGAATGTGTTGAGAAGGATGAATGAAATAGGAATACCACCTGCTTGTTACACAAATCAGACAGCCGCACTATTCAGAATTCTGCAAAAAAGGCATGGAAATCCAAATCAAACTGCAATTGAAGAAACCCAAGTTACATCTTGGGAGTTCATTGAGGAAACTTTTAAAATTTCAGTAACTTGGGACAATGGTGATATGGAGATATACGACCCAAAGGACATATCTTCCAGTGAGGATATAACCTTTTAAGCAGTTATCTGAAATACCAATCATCAACAACTCTGCAAGCAAATTTGCAGAGAAGCTTCAAAAGGCAGTAGTCTCACAGGTTGAACTTTGGACGGAATCTGAAAGTGATGAGGAAATCCCTAATGGAAGCTTAGGGTACTCATCTGAAGAAGAAACAAACTTTGATCCATGATGCTGATCTTGCTTGTAATTTTTATTTAATTTTGTGGTTTGTAAACATCATCTTTGTTTTAAACTTTCATCATCTATAAAACGCAATATTTAAGATATCCACTTGCTATTCATTTTTAATTTGATCTGTGTTATCATAAAACGCAATAATAAAAAAATCCATTTGCATTATAATGTTGTATGTATAAAACGCAATAACAATACATTGTTGTTATCATAAAACACAATTAACCAAAAATAGCTGATATTTATGTAGGATATCACAAAACGCAATAACAAAAAGAGCTGAAACCTATACATCATTAAACGCAATAACAATTTTTTTTTTCTTTTTTATTCCTATCAGAATTTTTATACATACTTACATTGTATTGCTAGAACCTATAGCATTAGAAGAAACCTTCTCTTTACATGTGCGACTGTTATGTCCTTTTCCACCACATACACGACACGGTTTCTGGATCTTTGATGATTTTTGAATTGCAATCTCACGATTAGACTTAATCCTTTTTTGTACACCGCATCCTTTTGTCCTTATTTTTATTGGGACACGAATCATAGAATCAGACTTTTCTAAGTTCCCTCCAATATCAGCAAACCTATCTTTGCGACTAGGAGGCGGCGCAGCAACCATAACCTCATCCGCTTTATCAATATAACCTTTAATATGATCTCTGTAACGACACAACTCATCTAAATCCCAACCAACCTATTAACCACATATTCATTTGCTACAACGATTTCTCTAAAAACTTTATCAATTTCACTATTCCTACCAATTTCATCAAACCGAATATTGCAATGAATTGAGCCATTCGAAACAACATCTCTCATCCATCTTCTAAGAACATATCTTCTAGGAAACTCAGTTATATCATCATACCGTTGAACATAAAATATATGCCGGCACAATATACCAAATTGTTCAAACCGTTTACAAGTACAACTTATACTTAAACCATCTTCTTGTTTGCTGTATTGAACCTGTAAATAAAATTAAAAAACTATATAAAATTAGTGAAATGTAATATAAAACGCAATGAATAATAAATATAATAAAGAAATTAAGTATATGATCACATAATGTTAAAACGCAATAAACTTAATGATAAAACACAATAGATGTTTAAAACAATATTAATTTAAAAAATTACCTTGAATAAAGATGTGCATGGCTGTTTGAAATCCTTTATTTCATAATATTGAACATCACCCACAGTATCATGAGACTTTGACATACACTTTGTAATGGCAACATCAATTTCAATCTGAATATCTTTAAAAATTGTTTTGGTATATATTTCTGATGCTTGTTTCTCCAATACAAAGTCACTCCAGGTCTTAGACTGAATATACCTTGTATCATGATCATTCCTCCTATGCTCATGCCTTTGAAAATCCATTGCAGTCTCAAAATGAGTGAAAAATTCAACAAGTGTACATCTTGGATTACAAAACTGACCAAAGAAGTAATTCTCCTTTTCATATCTAGACGTAGTACGCATAAGACTAGCCAAATTATCTCCATGGTAATAAGAGGGTATCCAATCAAATCGAAGATCGTACATATCTTTTAACCATTCATGATTTTCCAATCCAAAAGTAGACATTATTGAATGACACTCAGTTTCAAAATCTTATGGAATAATAGTATAATTCCAAACAACACGAGTCATTCTTGTATTAAGCTCAATGTTGGATGACAAAACAGGACCAACCTGTATAAAAGCAAAAAAAAATATTAAACATAAAACGCAATAATTTAAACTAGATAAAAAGTTGCAGTTTATAATATCATAACATGTTTTCATTTATTCTTCTAATAAAACGCAATATCATGAAAATGATAAAACTAATACATTATTGGTAAAACGCAATTGTATTGTTATATTAAAACGCAATTATATTGATAAAAATGTTTGGGGATCTTATTGTATAATACATAAAACGCAACAAATAAACCTATATAAAAATTGCAGTTTAATAGATCATAAAACGAAGTTTAATACCTTTGTCTTCAATTTCTCCCATATATGCCACATACATAACCTATGTCTACTTCTTCAAAGAACGTCCTTAATAGCTCTCTTCATTGCAGCATCTTGATCAGTAACAACAACTTTAGGCTCATTTCCAAAAGCCTTAACATAGCTGTCTTGGGTACGGTTCGCCTCGTAATGGGCGATAGCAGCGGAGATCCTTTCTTCCAGTAGAGCTTCCAGCTCTTCGGTAATTCTTGGCAGTGGGGGAGGAGGAGGTTGGTCACGAGCGTTCACAGCTCTTCTGGGTGCCATGTTCTGAAGAACACAACCTAATAGGGTTAGACATTTGTTTGATATCGTCATACGAGACAGTAGTAGTATATATATATATATATACACAAGCATATACCACATAGTAACATCAAACAATCCGCCAAATGTATAAATCAATTCATACCGCAGCAAGCATGTATAGTTAGGTAAACACCTTATTTTACATTGGCGGTTCTTGTCTTTATACCCTAAATCATTACTCTTAAAAGAGTGTTTAATAGGCTGGGGGAGGGGTGTTCACATTTGACCCTTTTCTTGCACTGAGGGAATCTACACGGGACAAGACTTGCTGTGGTTTCTGTGCACTGAATTCCATAATTATGTATGCATCCATAATTACGTAACTCCTTGCACAGTCCGCACAGTTCGTTTCATCCGCGTATTCCTTCCTTCAGATAGACCATTGCTTTCAGGTAAAGTCACGTATACTTGTGACATTCTACTTCTAGTATATGCTAATTATCACACATAATTGCAAGTAATTTCTCAGTTAAAGACAAGTGCTACTTCTGTGCACTCTAAGTCTCGTAGTGTCTTTTCTTGACTCATGTAAACAGTTTCAGGCAGTGGATGTCGCGGGACGTTTTATGCAATGAAAACTCTTTGAAAAATTGTTTTCGTGAAAGGATCCTAGAGATTGTAGACTAGACTCGAGAAGGAATCCTGGTTCACTACAATCGCAGCTCTGATACCAATCTGTCACACCCCTTTCTGCGGCGGAAGCACGAGGTGTGATCATGAAAGGTTCTCATTGCATACGAAAGGTAAACATACTACATGCCCATAAAATAACATCAAATACCATAATTTGAAAACATAAGTTAGCGTTTACATCGCAAGCTAGTCATAAAACATTGTCTTAAAAAGATTACAACTTTAATTAAAGATAAACATAAGCGACATCCACAAGCATGAGTAAGGCCGCGCGCACATCCACTTCTAGTTACCTGAAATACATGTGAGTTTTGGAAAAAAACGTCAACATAATGTTGGTGTGAATTCATGCAGTTTTTGTATTTCACATTTGTATACTTTGTATGAAAACATAGTTTGTGTCATGTATAATTCAAGTTTTCATCTATAAATCAAGTATTCATGTGTACACCACGTACTCATGTATAATTCAAGTTTACTTGTGTACCCCACGTACTCAAGTATAAATCAAGTTTTAGTATGGTATGAATCTTATGTAAATAAAGTATTCCTGTAAGTATCAGGATTGTTAATGGGTTGCAAGGCCATTAACATGTGACACGACATAGGAAGTCACCAAACCTTAGGCATTTTTCTAGTTGGCATATTCTGAGACACAAAAGCACTACTCGGTACTCGTCCTCACCGAGAGTGTGGCTGCCCGGCACCCGTTAGATCTAACCTTTTGTTCTGCGGTCTAGGTATATTGTTGATTAATGGTGCTTATGGTACCCTATTCGTGACACGATTTCTCGTATCATTTCTCAAAACGCATCATACTCGGTACTCGTTCTCACCAAGTGTGACACCTGTGTCACTTCAACCATCAAACAAATGCCAAACCAATGAAATATTGTATTTCATACTTGGGATTTGTAACAATATGTGTATCGTTTACACATATCAACTCTTGTTCGATTTCAAGCTTTAAATCGCTTTCTGGAGGGTTATACGCGCACTGATGCGTAAATATAACCAGTTTAATGCAACGAACACTCCGGAATAGTGAAATAGGCTTAACATACCTTAAGTAACCTTTACATAACTTAGAAATAAGTTTTTAAGGCTTTGGTATGGCAAAATCTAGTTTATTCGCTTACAGGGACTAAACTTGACAAACTGCTAAAGTATGCCAATTTGAACTATAACGAACATTCCGGAGCATGACCATAAGTTAAACACACCTTAAATATCCTTTACATAGCTTAGAAATAGGCTTTGAGGGGTTCGGTGTGCTAAAATAAACTTTTGGGTCATTCAGGGACCAAAAGTGTCAAAAAGTGCACAAGTTTGCACTTTCGCGCATGACGTACGTTCTGAATACATCTGGACATCCAAAAATTTATGTAAGCACTAAAATATTTTATTTTAGTGTTTGGCATAAGATAAATTCATTCGTTGCGTCATTTGGATCGTTTTACGCGCTTGTGCGCATTCCGTCGTAATTAAGCGAACATCGCGTTCGTACGACCGAACGAACTGACATCCGACATATTTTTGAGCATGTTTCATGTCCACAATGTTTGGGCATCATTTTAGGGCCTTAAAGTTGGCTTTACGGGCCTTAGAAGTGTCGGGAATAGCCTTAAACACATGCAGGGGCTGAAACTGTCATTTTTGAAAGTTATATGCTGATCAGAAGGGCCATGCGGCCCGCATTAGATTTGTCTGATCCTGAAGCGGGCCGCCTCAGCCTCCCAGAACAGATCAGAACGAACAGTCAGCATATTCCAGCTGTTTTAACCACAACCACACACTCACAACTGCACATTCAGCTCATTTAGACCCATTTTTAGTCACCATGAGTTTCCGACAAGTGTACGCATGGGATTCGAGCACGGTTTCCATGAAACGATCCTAACGGTTCGGGTATTCCTATAAATACCCATCCACCCCAACCTCATTTCTCACAAGAATCTGGATTTGAGAGCTCTAAGTTGAAACCATTGTTTCATACCTGAGTTCTTGGATCGAGATTAGCATTCGGGGACCCTTCGTAAGTATTCTTTCGTTCTTTTATTGCTTTTCGAGTCTTTTCGAGTCTGAAAGTCAAACTTTGTTTGACTTTCTGCATTGACCAGTTTATGGTCAATGCGAAGTTCGTTTGAACTTCATAACGTGAGCGTGATCACGATGGTTATAGTCCCTAGTGACTATACCTACTGATCACCACGTTATCTAGGCTCAGTGACGAGCCGTAGTTTCGGTCAGAATACGTATTCTTGCGTATTTTGTAACCAAACTACTTATGGGTATCAAAACCGTTTGTTTTGATACCAAACCTGTTTTCTAAACTTAGTTAAGCATGTTTTAGCATGCTTAGCTCGTCACTTTTAGTTTAGTGCTTGTCTAGGGTCGTAAGGGTAAGCGATCTAATAAATCGCTTATACCTTCGAACCCGACCCATTTGGTCGATCATTAGGATCCGACCAAATACATTAGGTGACCATAGTATATGGGGAATAACCTTCCGAGGTTATACCTTATGGTCACGACGTTTAAGTAGTTGTATGATAGGTAGTTTATATGCCTTAGGTAAATTACCAGAATACCCTTTTCATGTATAATTGGTAATTAAGCATATGTAACCTAAACTTTTGTCACATAACTGATTATGTAACATGTTTAGGCATATAACACTTGTCATAGGACTAGTTAGGCGGTCCGAACGCGTTTCACGCGAACGACGCGTTAAAGTAGCATAAGTTACCTAAACGGGTCGTAATGGGTCGAAAGCACTTAGATTAAGGTTTCATTTAGTATGTAGGCTTTGTTAAACCATATGACACGAGTCTCTATACTCGTTTGGTTTACAAACCCTCATTCTATCTAAATCATCCGATTTAGGTCCGGTTATTAACATAGTTACCTATATTAGGTACCGTTTGATATCCGCGATCTCTAGCATTGTTTGGTTGTTACTCAAGGACTACTAAGCAATCTCAAGTGAGTACATAGACCCCTCTTTTACTGTTTTCCAAACGTTTTGGGGTGGAACACATGTGCCTACTTGTTACTTTCATGCTTTCCATGTTTTCACATCATATACCTGCTATGTTCGTTAGTACATTATAGTACATGATTTCATAACATTTCATGCTATGTATGCCCATTGGGTGCGTACTTAGTACATTGTTTTACAATTACATTTCTGCTATGTATGTCCATTACGTGCATACTTAGTACATTGTTTTACATTACACTTATGCTATGTATGTCCATTGTGTGCATGCTTAGTACACTGTTTTACATTACACTTATACTATGTATGTCCATTGTGTGCATGCTTAGTACATTGTTTTACATTGCATTTCTGCTGCATATGCTCATCCAGCATGTGAACACATTATACTACATTTTGAACCGTTGTAACCTTTTGACTACGTGAACCGTCGTAACCGTTTGATTATAGGAACCATTTGTATCTGTGAACCGTTTGTATCTGTGAACCGTTTGCATCTGTGAACCGTTTGCATCTGTGAACCGTTTGTATCTGTGAACCGTTTGTATCTGTGAACCGTGTGAACCGTATTTGACCATACATAAACATTTCTACAATTGTTAAACATTACTTTGGTGGTTTGGTTTGATTAAGTGATTAAGTAACGATGCGTGTGTAATATGATACAAGCATGGTGGATACGCCGCTGGTACTTCCTATATATAAGTGTTTATATGGTATTACATATCGTAGCGTTATTTAAATCATTTCAGTTTAAGACATATAACATTTTATACAAATAACATACTTTTCACAATACATTGTTTTACAAGCAACTTATCTTATACAAACTCATTTTACAATGGTTATTCATTTAACCATACATTATTCTCTTATTTATACATATCATCTGATCTTATCGTTTTTCAAATGATTTATAAAACAAAGCAAATTACAAGGTTCATGACTAAACATTTTCTCAAACATAAGTCATGAAACCTATTTTCACAAAACCTATGTATCTCACAGGCATTTTTATGCTGACGTACCTATTTTCACATGTGTTTTTCAGGAGCTGTTGCATAAGATGATCAAGATACACATAGGCAGACTTGGGCTTTAGTGACAATAAAAGATGCAAGACTAGTTAATTATGTTGTATTTCTTTGTTTGTTAAGACATTGTAACACTTTTAATCAATAAAACGAAACTTCAATTGCCATGGATTTGAAACAATTAATTATGTTACAACACTCCCCGACATTTCCGCCACGTTTTGTATGTTCTACGTGGTCGGGGTGTGACACCAAGCGTGCTTCTTATATAATTGTATCATACCAATTATAAACATTGTAACATTTGTACATGTATTTCACCCTCGAAGTTATAAAACTGAAAACAGTTAAAGCAAAAAGGGGGAGCATGAACTCACAACTTTGCGTTCCTTGTGTCGTAAACTTCACCGATGAGTGTTTACCTGGGAATTCTCATCAGACGCGAGACCAGTTGTGCTTACCTGGGAATTCTTGGGATGAGTGTTCACTTATAGGCGAGCATGTCTTCGCGATACATTATTTTTGACCCATTTACTTTGATTAGTCACTGTGTGTCGTTTGTTTACCTTGTGGTAACAAACAAATGACCACTACCCTTGCTTTCATCAGATTTGTTTCATCTCATTCTTTTCGTCTAATTCTCTCACTCGTTTCCTTTCATGTTTCCTCTCTTAGAATGCCTCCTCGACGCGAGAACCAGATAGCGACTGCCGAACTGGCAGAAATTATTGCACAGCAAATGGCTGCTCAATTTCCAAACCTCTTTGCTCAATGGAATCAAGCCAACAACAACAACAATGGTCCATGCAATTTCAAGAGTTTTAACTCGGTGAAACCACTCAAGTTTAGTGGTTCTGAGGGAGCGACTAGGCTTCTTCAATGGTTCGAGAGCATTGAGAATACTTTCCGCCATGTGCAGTGTCCTGACAATCGCAAGGTCGAGTTTGCTTCGAGTGTGTTCCAGAAGAGAGCCCTTACGTGGTGGAACGGTGTTATGAGAGATCGTGGTGCAGAAGTTGCTCTAGCACAGACATGGGCTGAACTTAGTGTCACACCCCCAAAATCCACCTGCGGAATACCACCGCTTGGAGGCGTGACTGACCAGGATCCAGCCACCAATCATATTGAACAAGCATATAAGTAGTTATAAAATCCAACCAATACAATTGGTGTTCAAACAAATCATAGTTTAAGTTGTAAGCGGAAGCATAAGTCTTAAAGCCAAAACGTAAGTTTAAATGTTTTAAGTTAAACATGGCACACATCTGTCCATGCCCCACAACGACCCTCCTCCATGCAAGCTCCAGCTGAGTACCTATTGACCTGCAAAGCATGTAGTAACGAGTCAACAACAAGTTGAGTGAGTTCACGGTTGGGTGTTCGTTTTAAGTTGTTTCGAAAACAGTTTCCTTTATCTGGCATCCTGCCGTGGGGGTTACCCCATAGTTGAAAACGTGACTTGTTTATTCCCGGTTACTCTGGCTATCCAGCCGTGGGGGCTACCCCGTGTTAGTTATCTGGCTTTTCGGCCGTGGGGGCTACCCCATGTATACACTAGACTCGTTACCATATCGACTGCTGACTGTAGTCATGTTTATGTGCCCTGAACTGTCAATGTCTATCATCATTGACGTGCCAGTAGTCCATTAGTTCACGCCCGTCCTCTGCGGCACGGTGTGAGGTTTGTCAAACCTAAATAGCGCTATCTAACTAATGACCCGCTCGCCATTGGCCTCGGCGATTAAGTCGATACAAAGATGAGGGACTTCGTGATAGAGTTTTGGTCTAGTACGAGTTATATGTCCATGAGGACGAGGAATTACATTCCTGAACCGATGCTGTCCTACCCAAGGAGGACGAGGAACCCATGTTCCTTAACCCCATTCCCAACCCAGGGAATCCCATGCTTTGTAGAGGGTGTGAACTCACCTTGGTTTGCTCGGCAGATACACAGAAAAGTCAATCAAGCAATGTCGTGGTCAACCACGTCCTAACATAGTTGTGTCATACAAGTCAGGTTCGTATCCAAGTTCTACACGTATTGTACCCAAGTAACAATCATGGTTCACATGTATAAGCATGGCAGTTTGCAATAATGCATACGAGTTGAACGAACAGTAGCATGCCCACAAATAAACAAAGTCCGAGGTCCGGCCCAAACACTAAGCCCGTAATAATGCAAGTCCAAGTCAGCATGCACATGCGTATGGTCTCGAGTCGAGACTGTGCGGTCTCTAGTCGAGACTGTGCGGTCTCGAGTTGTAGTCTACAAATTCTCGAGTCGCAATCTGAGGAGGTCTCGGGTCATGCATGTTCTGGTCTCGAGTCGCAACCGGACTCGTAATCATGGTTTCGAGTCATGATGTTTGTGTTGATCAAGTGTGGTCTCGAGTCGAGACTAGGGGTTCTCGACTCGCAACCTTGTGTCGGAACCGTGATCTCGTGTGGTCATGTGGTGATCTCGAGTCGAGACTGAAGGTCTCGGCTGGAACACCTGCTGATTTCCGACATGTACTATCCAATGGGGTTTTAATTTCATGCAACCATTTTGTACTATCCACTAAACATGTTTTCTTGTCTAATTTCTAACCAAAATGGATCAAACAATCAGATTTCAAATATTCAAGCCACATTCATATCATATTCATCATGTTCTTCAAATATTCAAGTAGTTCATCATAATCATCAAATGTTCATAGCACAAACAACTCTTATTCAAACACACTTTGCATTTTACGGCCAAGAGTTATAATACCTAAACTAGATATCAAGTTCATCTTGCAACAAAACATCTATTCTATAATCCTCATGAATCGGATGATCATCATCATTCTTTTATCATACAAAAAAAATCTATACCTTTATTAAAGAGGTCATGTTCATAACAAATGTTGTAACTAAACATGTATCATCACCAAGAATTCATTAAATCCACCAACACCTTTGTCATATTCAAACGATAGTCATGGTGCATATTATCACATAATCGATACCCTAATCATGTATGAAACTTAACAAGCAACATATTATCACATGACTTCATCCTACCTAACTATCAACCGAAACATATCATCTTCAACCGAAATACAACACATAGAAAGAATCACTAACCGGTTAGAGAAGTAGTGGTGAAAGATGAAGCTTTGTTTGGTGTGAACAAGCAAATCCGAGAACCCTTTTGTGGTCGGTTGGTTTGATCCGAGAATGAGAAGAGGGTTTGTGTTTTCTAGGGTTTTTGTGAGAGAGTGTGAGAGTGTGTGTGTAGGAGAGTATGTATTGTTTGCCCAAAAATGACAAGTGTGGCTAACCACAATGGTTATATACTAGTGGGCTAAAGAGGTGCAAGGCCCAATCCGGCCCAGCCGTTACTGTTCACTCGAGACCGCATGGTCTCGAGTCGTGTCCTTGTGTCTCAGTTCACATAATCCCACTCATACATACAAGCATAACACATAATCACATAATTTCACTTAGGTCATTCATTGAACTAACAAGTTAACTAATCACATAACGTTTCAATTCGGTTACACTAAGATACACGAAAGGTTCTAAATTTCGAGTTGTCACATCATCCCCAAGTTGAAAGAAATTTCGTCCCGAAATTTGGTAGGCACTCACTGAGGAAGCTAGTTAAGTTGTATGGTTTTCCCGGTTTTCCTGGGGTGTCACATCCACCCCCCGTTGATCTGGAATTTCGTCCCGAAATTCCGTAGCTTCGGCCTCAGTAGTGGTTGTACTGTTTGCGAACAGTTGGGGATACTTGTGTTTCATCTGATCTTCGCGCTCCCAGGTGAACTCTGGGCCGCGACGTGAGTTCCAACGAACTCGAACGAGAGGTATTCTATTGCTCTTGAGGACCTTAACATCCCGGTCCGTGATTTCGACTGGTTCCTCGACGAATCGTAACTGCTCGTCGATAGTGAGTTCCTTTAGAGGAACTACGTGGGTCTCATCTGACAGACATTTCTTCAGATTCGACACGTGGAAAACGTTGTGAACTGCACCGAGTTCCACTGGTAAGTTCAGTCCGTAGGCCACCCTGCCTATTTTCTCGATGATTTCGAAAGGTCCAACGTATCGTGGGTTGAGTTTGCCTCGTTTACCAAAATGAACCACACCCCTCCAGGGTGAAACTTTGAGTAGTACCCGCTCCCCAACCTGGAGCTCAAGCGGTTTCCTGCCCTTATCGGCGTAGACTTTCTGACGGTCACGAGCTGCCGCCATGCGTTTTCGTATCTGAGCGATTTGTTCGGTTGTGTCTACCACATGTTCTGGGCCAGTGATTTGACTATCCCCCACCTCTGCCCAACAAAGAGATGACCGGCATTTACGTCCGTACAATGCCTCAAACGGAGCAGCTTTAATGCTGGTGTGGTAGCTGTTATTATACGAGAATTCCACAAGTGGCAGATGCTTTTCCCAGCGGTTGCCTGTCACACCCCGATTTTCCACGTGTTACCGGTGGGCCCGGTAGGGGAGTATCGTGACGTAGTTGGCAACATAATAGTCAAACAACACAATATTTAAATGCACAGCGGAAGCAAAGTATAGATTTAATTCAACCAAACGATATTGTAATATTAAGTATCACAAATAGTGGAATATAAATCCACAGGTAGATCCAAATAAAAGGAAACAAATGTTCAACAGTTTATGACATCCAAGCTGGCGAGACTTAATGTGGATGCTAGGAGACAAGCCAGCCTATTTCGCGTAGTACCTGCACTTAACCTTTTTAAGAAAATACGTCAGTTTACACTGGTAAATACAATCAACCGACTCATTTTGAAAAGAGTTTAAGAAAATGCATTTAAGGCACAAGGCACAAATAATATTTTATAACTTGGGATAATTATTTAAATATAATACTTGTAGGGATTTACATGTTCCTTATGCGTTCAGTAGCCCGGATCGAGCCGGGTTAAAGATCAATAAACACACCACTTTATTTATGAGACACTGACAGGTGTACGCCTACACCTGAGTGCTAAGGTCGTGGCCATTTCGTAAAATGATGCCAGGGATATCCGGGACACGGTCATTAACCCCCCAAAGGCTTTAAGCAAACAAAACAATATTAAACGAGACGTCTCAATACTTTAATTATCATTTATTCAATCAAAGATTCAACGCCCCGACCAAGCGGTATTTTATATACCGTACCCCAAGCCCGTATAGGGAAAATAAGTTAAAAGTATTTACCTGAGTAAGTATAGTTCAAAATCAGCGAGTGCAAGTATCTTTTACTGGTTCTCCTAATCTGGAACGAAGGTTTATAATAACCTATTAGAATCCTAACGGGTCTTTAGTTAAGCTTACGCTTAGACCGGTTAGTTTTAAAGATACGGTTCGTACGCACGATTAAGCGAAGACCGGATAGAATGTGATTTAGACCCGACAAGTTTGAAGACTTGCTTAATATGGGTATATGATACACATTCTGGATTTTGAGATAAAACCGATAAGGTTTGACCCGTTTCGGCTAATTTATGTAAACTAGTTACATAAACCGAACCGAACGCGCATGAAGCGTAACGGGTATCCGTAAGAGTCCTAAACAGGTTTCCTAAGTTAACACGCCTTAAATAAGTTGTGATATCAGTAAGATATCACCCATGATGCCCAAAACGAGTTTAATCTCTATATAAGCCCCGCAGGGGCATTTTGGTCATTTTAAAGATTATAAAAGGGTTTAATTAGACGCCTGTGATCCGGGTCTGAGTTGATCAGTAAAATAGCTTATTTTAATAGGTTATAACCTTTGGTAATAAGTCTTATATACTAAAATAGTTTTAAACCCAAACTATGCGTTAAATACGCGTATAAAGTCGTTTTAAGCGATGTACGGGTTAAAATATGATTCTGAGTTTTCTGATCAAATAATCAGGCTCAAAATACTCCATTTATTATTTAAAATCAGTAGCAATTGGATTGGCATTAAAAGGATTTGTAAAACTCATTTTATGGCCGAAAAGGGTATTTTTGGTATTAACCGAATCGAGGCGATAAACCTAGCTTATGATCAGTTTAAAAATAATTAAAAATCTTCAAAAATCCCAAAATATTATATCACATCAGTGGGTAAAAGGTTTGGTGTCCAAAATTTGGTTTAGATAGGCTTTACGCTAATGACGCCGTTTAATTACTTAAAAGCACTCAAATTACGTCATTAAGCATAACTCCTTATCTAGACCTCCACTGATGTGAAATTTTAGGTACAAGTCTAAAAATCAGTAACTAAGATTATGGATCTTTCACATTTCCAAAAATCTCGTTTTATGGTTGTAAGGGCATTACGGTCAATATTTAGGCGTTTAACGGAAACATCGGACGATTAGGGATTCGAGTGGTATAAACGCAGAGGCTTATACACACATGCAACTAGATCCTAATGGAACTTTAAGGCATGTCTAAACCTATATAAATCGGGTCAGAACTGAGGTCAAAGCAAAAGTCAAACTTTTGCGTCTCTCGGTTCCGAATCGGTTCAAAACATAAAGTTGTCGAATCAAACAAGCTTAGACAAGTTATTATACTTATTTTCATGTTATATGACTGATAAAACAGATTACACGCCTTTTATATTGCTAATTATGCGTTAATTCCAAAATACTAATTCTGTTGACTTTTTCGGACAACCTTTGACTCGATAAACGACCTAGTTAGGATTCGAATCAGTGAGTGCCCTTTTAGGGGTTTATTATCCATATAAATACCAACTTATAACAACTTTCGATTCGACAAATCTCTGGACCGATTGTGATTTATCACAAAGTCAAACCGTAGTTACGACGGTTTGATTTCTAGGCTTTTAACTAAGTATAAATGAATTAGGAAGGGTTAAACATACTTACACACAACTAATGGACGAATTAGAATGCTTGTGGCCTGCTTGAATGCTCTGGAAATGTTCAGAAGTGATGAATGATCAATGTTGCATAATGTGGGTCTTATAAACAACTTCAAACATTCTTAGATGATCAACACATAAGTCTAGGGGTGTTGCATTATCATCCACAAGTCCCCTACAAGCTAAAAACCACTTTAGGCAGCCCAAGGGATCGAAAAGATGGCATTTGAGTCGGTTACAAGCATCAACAGGCAGCTGCCTGTTTTTTCTGCATCTGCAGGTCGCAGGCGGCCCGCGTGGCATTCTGTTATGTGGGAGGCGGGCCGCGTGGCCCTTCTGGTCAGGTCACACATGTTTTCGTTATTGCATTTTGGTCCTTGGTCCCCCGAAAGGTCGTTTTCACCATCCTACTTGCATATGAAGCTTTGTTATTTAACATATGGGGCTTTAAGACTTATACCCACTTTGTTAAGTCCTCGGGTAACTTTGTGATCACCCGAAAAGCCCTAAATTTCCATGTTGACGATTCTAACCCTCACACACGAATTTTATCACAACTTGCTCATACGATAACGAAACTTCATGGAATTTTTGTGGTACATTCTAGTGAGCATAATTAATCGTTACAAAGCTTCGGGTTTGTCAAAAGGTCACTCAGAGGTATAACTTAAACATGTTGGCACATTTAACCCCTGTAGTTCGTAATCTCTCACTTTCTTTCACAATTCGCTTCGTATGATCCATGATCTATTCGTTTAAGGTTATAAACATCATGTAGGGTTATTGCAAAGTATATTTATTCATTGTTGACACTTTGAACCCTTATATTTACCCAGTTTCACTGGTTGTCAACTTTAGTCCTTCAAGAACATTCTTTCACACGTTCAAACCTATGACACGTGTTAACACATTATAGGACGTAAATTTTCGGGGTGTTACATTGCCAAAGTCGATTACACATGCACGAAGCATGTCTTCTAAGGTTTGAATAGTGCGCTCGGACTGCCCGTCCGTCTGAGGGTGATACGCTGTGCTCATGTCTAATCGTGAGCCAAAGGATTTGTGCATTGCTTGCCACAGTTCTGAAGTAAAACGTGCATCTCGATCCGAGATAATAGAGGTGGGCACCCCGTGCTTCGAAACAACTTCCTTGAGGTATATTTCTGCAAGAGTGGAGAATTTATCCGTCTCCTTGATAGCCAGGAAGTGTGCAGATTTGGTAAGTCGATCCACGATCACCCAAATAGTATCGTTTCCGCGCTGGGATCTAGGTAGGCCAGTAACAAAATCCATGGAAATCTGCTCCCATTTCCATTGTGGTATCTCTGGTTGTTGGAGTAGGCCTGAGGGTTTCTGGTATTCAGACTTGACTCTCGCACAAGTCAAACACTTGCTGACATAAGTTGCTATGTGGGCCTTCATGCTAGGCCACCAATACGTAGTTTTGATATCGTGGTACATCTTATCTGAACCAGGATGTACCGAGTAGCGAGACTTGTGTGCTTCATCCATCACAAGCTCTCGTAGGTTGCCATAGAGTGGGACCCAAATGCGTCCCGTTACGTAGTAAGCACCGTCTTCCTTCTGTTCCAAGCGTTGCCTTGATCCGCGTAGGGCTTCAGCCCTGACGTTTTCTGGTTTCAATGCTTCTATCTGAGCATCTCGTATCTGGGAAGGGAGACTAGAATGTATAGTGAGCTGCAATGCTCGCACGCGCCTAGGCGTAGTGTCCTTCCGACTAAGGGCATCAGCCACAACATTGGCTTTGCCCGGATGATACTTGATTGCACATTCGTAATCGTTTAACAACTCGACCCACCGTCGCTGACGCATGTTCAGTTCCTTCTGCTTGAAGATGTGCTCGAGACTCCGGTGATCGGTATAAATGGTGCACTTGGTACCGTATAGGTAATGTCGCCATATCTTAAGTGCAAAAACAACAGCTCCCAGCTCTAAATCGTGTGTAGTGTAGTTCTTTTCATGAACTTTGAGTTGGCGTGAGGCATAGGCTATAACCTTGTCTCGTTGCATCAATACACAACCAAGACCTTGAATTGACGCGTCACAGTAAACCACAAAATCGTCTGTGCCCTCTGGCAGTGAAAGGATAGGTGCGCTGCAAAGTCTATCCTTTAAATGTTGAAATGCCAACTCCTGTGCATTTCCCCAGCGATAAACAACGCCTTTCTGTGTCAGCGAGGTGAGAGGCTGTGCGATCTTAGAAAAATCCTTAATGAACCTCCTGTAGTAACCTGCCAATCTCAAGAATTGGCGAATTTCCTTTGGTGTACGAGGTGCAGGCCAGTTCTTAATCGAGTCTACCTTGGATGGATCAACGTGAATCCCATCCTTGTTTACCACGTGGCCTAGGAAATGGACTTCTCGAAGCCAGAAGTCGCATTTCGAGAACTTTGCAAAAAGCTGTTCTGTTCGAAGGAGTTCCAGGATAAGTCGTAGATGTTGCTCGTGTTCCTCCTGACTTATGTATCTCGGGCTTAGCTTACCTTTCTTACCAAATCGCATCACTCCCTTCCAGGGTGACACTTTAAGTAGGACTTTTTCACCTACTTCGAAGTGAAAATCCTTTCGACTTGGATCTGCATAACTCTTCTGCCTATCCCGGGCAGCTTTGAGACGGTCACGAATCTGGGCAATCTTGTCCGTCGTCTCAAACACTATCTCCGGTCCAGATAATTGAACATCTCCAACTTCTGCCCAACAAACGGGCGATCTACACTTTCTACCATATAATGCCTCAAAAGGCGCAGCCTTGATGCTGGTATGGTAGCTATTGTTGTAGGAGAATTCAACTAATGGTAGGTGCTTATCCCAGCTACCTCCCAAGTCAATTGCACATGCACGAAGCATGTCTTCCAACGTTTGAATAGTACTCTCACTCTGACCGTCAGTCTGTGGATGGTAAGCCGTACTAAAGTTCAAACGTGTGCCCAAAGATTGTTGGAAACTTTTCCAAAAATGCGATGTGTATCTAGTATCTCGGTCAGAGATAATAGCTACAGGTATGCCATGTAGAGCTACAATCTTATCAACGTACAGTTGGGCTAACATATCGGAGCTGTAGGTCTCCTTAATAGGTAGGAAATGTGCTGACTTAGTCAGTCGGTCAACTATCACCCAGATGGTGTCATTTCCTTTCCTTGTCTTGGGTAACTTGGTGATAAAATCCATAGTTACCATTTCCCACTTCCAAGTAGGAAGTTCAGGTTGTTGTAGCAAACCTGACGGTTTTTGATGTTCTGCCTTGACTTGCGCACACGTCAAGCATTTAGCTACATAGGTAGCTACAGACTTCTTCAAGCCTATCCACCAATAATTTGCCCTAAGATCCTGGTACATTTTATCAGCTCCAGGATGAACAGAGTATTTAGAGCTGTGGGCTTCCTGGAGGATAACATCACGGAGTCCCCCATAAATCGGAACCCATATCCGTCCATTTAATCTAAGAATTCCATCCTTACTAAGAGATAACTGTTCTTCAGTTACTCCCAGCTTTTCATTAGGATAGTTAGCTTCCAACACAGCTTCCTTCTGTGCAGCTAACAACCTTTCAATCAAATTGTTCTTTATTTCCATGCGCTTGGCATTGATTCGGATGGGTTTCACCTTCTCTTTCCGACTTAAGGCATCGGCGACTACATTCGCCTTGCCGGGATGGTATCTTATTTCACAATCGTAATCATTCAGAGTTTCCATCCAACGGCGTTGCCTCATGTTCAAGTCCTTCTGGTTGAACAGATGTTGAAGGCTTTTGTGATCAGAATAGATCACGCATTTAATTCCATATAAGTAGTGCCTCCACAGTTTTAGTGCGAATACAACGGCACCCAACTCCAAATCGTGGGTGGTGTAATTCTTTTCGTGCACCTTTAACTGACGTGAAGCATAGGCAATGACTTTGCCTTTCTGCATAAGCACACATCCCAACCCGGTGTGTGATGCATCACAATAAACTACAAACTCCTATATTCCATCAGGCAATGTTAGTACCGGAGCATTGCTCAACTTTTGTTTCAGAATATCAAAGGATTCCTGCTGCTTAGGACCCCAGTCAAACTTAATCTTCTCACGTGTCAGCGAAGTCAGGGGTGCAGCAATCCTTGAGAAGTTTTCAATGAATCGCCTATAGTATCCTGCCAAACCTAAGAAGCTACGTATTTCTGTAGGCGTCTTTGGCTCATGCCAATTCATGACAGCTTCAACTTTAGCGGGATCTACTTGGATACCACGCTCACTAACAACATGTCCAAGAAACTGGACTTCTCGAAGCCAGAATTCACACTTTGAGAACTTGGCATAGAGCTTCTCTTTATGAAGTAGTTCCAGTATGCAGTGAAGATGCTTCTCATGGTCAGCTTGGTTCTTTGAGTAGATGAGAATGTCGTCGATGAAGACGATGACGAATTTGTCTAAGTGCGGCTTGCAAACGCGATTCATGAGATCCATGAACGCGGCCGGTGCATTAGTGAGCCCAAAAGGCATCACTAGGAACTCGTAATGACCATAACGAGTCCTAAATGCTGTTTTGTGCACATCTTCATCTCTAACCTTCAATTGATGAGAGCCTGACCTCAAGTCAATCTTTGAGAAGAAACTTGCCCCTTGAAGTTGATCGAACAGATCGTCGATTCTGGGCAAAGGATACCATTCTTGATAGTAACCTTATTAAGCTCACGGTAGTTGATGCACAGTCGCATCGATCCATCCTTCTTCTTTACAAATAAAACTGGTGCTCCCCAAGGAGACGAACTAGGTTTGATGAAACCTTTGGCTAGCAAATCATCTAGCTGCGTCCTCAATTCCTTCATCTCTGTTGGTGCCAACCTATAAGGCGCCCTTGCAACTGGTGCTGATCCAGGAATAATGTCAATTCTGAATTCCACTTGCCTATCTGGTGGCAAACCAGGTAGTTCTTCAGGAAATACTTCGGGGTATTCAGAAATGACTGGGATATCTCCAATCTTGGGTTTCGGCTCATCAATAATCACCTGTGCCATGTAGATGACACAGCCCTTCTTCAAACACTTTGAGTCTTTGAGTATAGACATTTTCTCGGGCAGCCCATACTGGGTATCTCCCTGGATAGTAAGTGATTCACCAGACGAAGTCTTGATCCTCACTTGCTTCTTATTGCAAATAATCTGAGCCTGGTTATGAGATAACCAGTCCATACCTAAAACTATGTCGAATCCGGCTAGTTTTAAAGGAAGTAGGGACAAAGGAAAAGAGTGATTCTTAATGGATATGAAACATCCATCTAATAAGGTTGAAGCGGTTTCTAAAGTGCCATCTGCTAGTTCCACCTCATACTTCACACTTAAAGTTCTAACAGGTAGTTTCAACAATTCACAAAACTTATTATCTGCAAACGACTTATCAGCGCCTGAATCAAATAACACTCTCGCATAAACATCATTTACGAGAAAGGTACCTGTTATCACGTTGTCGTCCTTGACGGCTTCCTTAGCATCCATTCTGAAGACCCTAGCATTGGTCTTCTTAGCCTCTTCCGACTTCTTGGCATATTTTGGGCAATTGCTCCTGATGTGCCCCTTTTCATTGCAACCATAGCAGGTCGCATCCTTTATCTTCTTGCAATCCAAGGTTTTGTGTTCCCTGGATTTGCATAACCCACATGCAAAAGGTTTCGATTGTGATTGTGAGTTGGATTCAAACCTGCACTTCCCAAAGTGCTGTCTCTTGCAGGTTTTACATCTGGGTTTTTCACCCGACTGTTGACCATCCTTCTTAAAACCTGACCCCTTCTTTTGGTCATTGTTTCCCTTCTGCTTCTTGTCTGATCGTCGTGAGTTGTCATCCTCACGCTTCCTCTTTTCGGTATCATTTTTCCTTTATGACCTCAGCCTGACAGCATCTGAGGTCAGAGACAACGATATGTCCGTTACTGACCGAAAAGTGGTTGGTCTGGAGGCCTTTACACTTGCTTTGATCTCCGGCTCCAAACCCCCGATAAAACGAGCTATACGTTTAGGCTCCGGAGTTACCAAGTAGGGAACCAACCTTGACAAAGTATTGAAAGTGGTAAGGTAGGCCTGACAGTCCAGGTTTTTCATGACCAGCGCCAGGAAATCAGATTCAATTCTCTCAACCTCATGTTGAGGGCAGAAATTTTCCTTGATTAGTGCCATGAACTGTTCCCAGGTCATGTTGTATAACGGGACTTTCCCTGTGGCTTGGACCAAAGATCTCCACCAGGCTAAGGCTTCTCCTTTGAAAGACTGCGAGACAAACTTCACAATGTCCCTATTATGGCAACCACTAATATCCACCACAGTATCCATTTCATCCATCCACGTCATGCAATCAACAGCTCCTTTTTCCCCATTGAAGTCCCTGGGTTTGCACGAGACAAAGTACTTATATGTGCAACCCCTATTACGAGGTTCTTGGTTCTGTACGACTCTTTGGGATGGATTACTCCTTTGATTCGAGGAGTTGTGAGAATTACTGTTGTGGGCAGTGTGGGTCCTGGAGGGTGTTCTAGTGTGTGATGCAGAATGGGTCCTCGTATGGGTACCACTTGATCCATGGTGCTGTCTACCCATAGCTCTATTAATTGCATTATCAATCATTGCTTGTAAATCTGCACCTGCTACATTTACACGGGCATTATCATTCACTATCCCTGGGTGACTGTTGACCTCGTTTGAGTCTGCCATGTATCTTTAACTGTAACACATCGGCAATAATTTATTGGTGAGTTTATTATAGAATTGTCTTTTATGGCAATTTTATTAACCGTGGTAAACATAGACCATATATGGTTAATTTATTACTCCCATTTATTTAGGATTTCTAATATAATTTATCCTAATTATAAAACAATAACAGTTTTTTATTAGCACATAAGGCCTAGTCACAGGGACAATATAGATTATAAGCTATGATTTCAGAGAATCAAAGCATGAAGGTTTGAAAAAAAAATCATTACCTTTATCAGACAGGGTTACAGACTAATACTGTCTTTTGTCTCATATGAAAATGAGAAGGGCCCGTAGGCATTCCATTACCAATGGATGGTAAAAAGAACTTATCATATTTATTAATGATTTAACCCATGATTCAGAGATCATTAAGTTGAGTTTAGAATCTTTGAAAAGATCCATATATAATAATAATACGTGTGTTTTTAACGAATCATGTCTGCCAGGAGTGTTAACATGTTTTCAGATGTTAACAGGGATTTGAATCTTTTTAACGAGTTTTACCATCTGGGCCATGTCTTAAAATGACATGCAGGCTAGGTTATACTTTTAAGATCCTTAATAAAAATAACATAGGCAGATAGACTTTTAAAAGGAATGATTTTTAATTTATTTATTTCATATATAATTTAATTATGCATAACATAGCAAAGATGAAATTTATAAACTTACATTCCATTAAAACTAAAAATAGTACATTTTGCCCTAAACGGGACTTTTCACAGAAACTCTTGCCCACGCAGGAGCTATACTGGCAATACAAGTCCTCACAGGGACGGTCTACAAAAGTAAATGTCCACGCAGGGACTACTAGAGACAAGTCCACGTAGGGACTAAGTACAAAGATAGATGTCCACGCAGGGACTTGATTCAAACAAGGAAATACAATAATACATATTGGGATTTAACGATCCCGCTTCTTCTTTCCCTTCAGCAAATCTGCTAAACCACTCATGAATCCTTGGTTCTTCTTACGCTCTCTCTGGAGGTCTCGCTCAACCCTATCCAACCTATGACGGAGCTCCACCTGCTCAGGAGGAGGAACCCGTGATGGCTGATGCTGAAATGGTGGCTGAGTAGGTACTTGATACCCATGAGCTGGATGTCCCATTCCCCAAGGGGTTCCATATGGTCCCTCAGGGTTTTGGGCATAGTAGTTTGCTGCTACGTTGTACGGATCCTCTGCATAATTATAGGTAGAGTATGCTGGCGGTCCGTATGGATTGTAAGCTGTCGGAGCAGTATATGCAGGGATTGGGTGGCCAAAACCCGGTGATGGCGGTATAATAGGTGCCGAATTCACCTCCGAAACTGGAACAGAAGGTCCACCCATCTGTGGGACTTCATGAGTAGGCGGGTAATGGCTGCCGCTAGAGTGTTGAGGGGTGGTGATATGAAACCCCCCTGGTCGTACTGATATCCGCGCGCCAGTCCTCCTACGTCTTGGTGGTTCTGGAGGCTCTACATGAACTGGCGGCGGTGGAGGCGGTGGCGTGACTGCCTCGAAGTGGGGATCCCCAGAGGGATCTTGCTGTTGCTGTGGCGTCTGCTGGTGAGATGATGAATGAGACGGTGTATGGTGAGACGGTGTATGGTGAGATGGTGTATGGTGAGACGGTGAGTGTTCTGATGGTGTGTAGTACCACTCACATCGTTCGAACCTCGCCATGTGACTATCCGGACCTTGGTAGGGTGGTCCGTGGTAAGATGAACCATCAGAGATTGAAAAAGGATGGTTCCGGGATCCGGTTGAAGCTTCGACAGGATCTGTGTCCTCGTCCATATCTTGATCACCAGAAAAGTGATCCTCCGGCCCTAGTGGGTTAAAGCCCACGTTTTCGGGTAGGTACTCTGCTGGGTTAAACTGACCCTGAAATACAGGAGTAGGGTCGCCGAAGAAATGTTGCGGGTTGTGGGGTTCGTTCTCTGACTGAGGCCCATAAGAGTCGTGATATGGAGGCGTTGAAATATGTGATGTAGATCGTCTGGCAAGCTCCTCATAAACCCTCCAAGGTTCTTGATGATTGTGACTCCTTGTGGAAGAAGAAGTTCGTCGGTGCGAAGGACCTGCCTCATGGTCGTTAGGCGCGCTAACTTGCCCTCTTCCTCGTCCTCTGAATCTTGGCGGCATTGCTTAACCTGTTAATATAAACAAGGTAGCACCAAGGAAAAATAATAAAGGACAAAATTTAAAATTTTAAAATAAATCATTTTCGGATTATTCCTAAGTTCTTTGTCTAGACTCGAAGATTTAGGAATGTGCAATTGTGTCATTGAGATTAAACACAAAAGGCTAGTGTTTAATTCACTCAATGTTGGCTCTGATACCAACCTGTCACACCCCGATTTTCCACGTGTTACCGGTGGGCCCGGTAGGGGAGTATCGTGACGTAGTTGGCAACATAATAGTCAAACAACACAATATTTAAATGCACAGCGGAAGCAAAGTATAGATTTAATTCAACCAAACGATATTGTAATATTAAGTATCACAAATAGTGGAATATAAATCCACAGGTAGATCCAAATAAAAGGAAACAAATGTTCAACAGTTTATGACATCCAAGCTGGCGAGACTTAATGTGGATGCTAGGAGACAAGCCAGCCTATTTCGCGTAGTACCTGCACTTAACCTTTTTAAGAAAATACGTCAGTTTACACTGGTAAATACAATCAACCGACTCATTTTGAAAAGAGTTTAAGAAAATGCATTTAAGGCACAAGGCACAAATAATATTTTATAACTTGGGATAATTATTTAAATATAATACTTGTAGGGATTTACATGTTCCTTATGCGTTCAGTAGCCCGGATCGAGCCGGGTTAAAGATCAATAAACACACCACTTTATTTATGAGACACTGACAGGTGTACGCCTACACCTGAGTGCTAAGGTCGTGGCCATTTCGTAAAATGATGCCAGGGATATCCGGGACACGGTCATTAACCCCCCAAAGGCTTTAAGCAAACAAAACAATATTAAACGAGACGTCTCAATACTTTAATTATCATTTATTCAATCAAAGATTCAACGCCCCGACCAAGCGGTATTTTATATACCGTACCCCAAGCCCGTATAGGGAAAATAAGTTAAAAGTATTTACCTGAGTAAGTATAGTTCAAAATCAGCGAGTGCAAGTATCTTTTACTGGTTCTCCTAATCTGGAACGAAGGTTTATAATAACCTATTAGAATCCTAACGGGTCTTTAGTTAAGCTTACGCTTAGACCGGTTAGTTTTAAAGATACGGTTCGTACGCACGATTAAGCGAAGACCGGATAGAATGTGATTTAGACCCGACAAGTTTGAAGACTTGCTTAATATGGGTATATGATACACATTCTGGATTTTGAGATAAAACCGATAAGGTTTGACCCGTTTCGGCTAATTTATGTAAACTAGTTACATAAACCGAACCGAACGCGCATGAAGCGTAACGGGTATCCGTAAGAGTCCTAAACAGGTTTCCTAAGTTAACACGCCTTAAATAAGTTGTGATATCAGTAAGATATCACCCATGATGCCCAAAACGAGTTTAATCTCTATATAAGCCCCGCAGGGGCATTTTGGTCATTTTAAAGATTATAAAAGGGTTTAATTAGACGCCTGTGATCCGGGTCTGAGTTGATCAGTAAAATAGCTTATTTTAACAGGTTATAACCTTTGGTAATAAGTCTTATATACTAAAATAGTTTTAAACCCAAACTATGCGTTAAATACGCGTATAAAGTCGTTTTAAGCGATGTACGGGTTAAAATACGATTCTGAGTTTTCTGATCAAATAATCAGGCTCAAAATACTCCATTTATTATTTAAAATCAGTAGCAATTGGATTGGCGTTAAAAGGATTTGTAAAACTCATTTTATGGCCGAAAAGGGTATTTTTGGTATTAACCGAATCGAGGCGATAAACCTAGCTTATGATCAGTTTAAAAATAATTAAAAATCTTCAAAAATCCCAAAATATTATATCACATCAGTGGGTAAAAGGTTTGGTGTCCAAAATTTGGTTTAGATAGGCTTTACGCTAATGACGCTGTTTAATTACTTAAAAGCACTCAAATTACGTCATTAAGCATAACTCCTTATCTAGACCTCCACTGATGTGAAATTTTAGGTACAAGTCTAAAAATCAGTAACTAAGATTATGGCACTTTCACATTTCCAAAAATCTCGTTTTATGGTTGTAAGGGCATTACGGTCAATATTTAGGCGTTTAACGGAAACATCGGACGATTAGGGATTCGAGTGGTATAAACGCAGAGGCTTATACACACATGCAACTAGATCCTAATGGAACTTTAAGGCATGTCTAAACCTATATAAATCGGGTCAGAACTGAGGTCAAAGCAAAAGTCAAACTTTTGCGTCTCTCGGTTCCGAATCGGTTCAAAACATAAAGTTGTCGAATCAAACAAGCTTAGACAAGTTATTATACTTATTTTCATGTTATATGACTGATAAAACAGATTACACGCCTTTTATATTGCTAATTACGCGTTAATTCCAAAATACTAATTCTGTTGACTTTTTCGGACAACCTTTGACTCGATAAACGACCTAGTTAGGATTCGAATCAGTGAGTGCCCTTTTAGGGGTTTATTATCCATATAAATACCAACTTATAACAACTTTCGATTCGACAAATCTCTGGACCGATTGTGATTTATCACAAAGTCAAACCGTAGTTACGACGGTTTGATTTCTAGGCTTTTAACTAAGTATAAATGAATTAGGAAGGGTTAAACATACTTACACACAACTAATGGACGAATTAGAATGCTTGTGGCCTGCTTGAATGCTCTGGAAATGTTCAGAAGTGATGAATGATCAATGTTGCATAATGTGGGTCTTATAAACAACTTCAAACATTCTTAGATGATCAACACATAAGTCTAGGGGTGTTGCATTATCATCCACAAGTCCCCTACAAGCTAAAAACCACTTTAGGCAGCCCAAGGGATCGAAAAGATGGCATTTGAGTCGGTTACAAGCATCAACAGGCAGCTGCCTGTTTTTTCTGCATCTGCAGGTCGCAGGCGGCCCGCGTGGCATTCTGTTATGTGGGAGGCGGGCCGCGTGGCCCTTCTGGTCAGGTCACACATGTTTTCGTTATTGCATTTTGGTCCTTGGTCCCCCGAAAGGTCGTTTTCACCATCCTACTTGCATATGAAGCTTTGTTATTTAACATATGGGGCTTTAAGACTTATACCCACTTTGTTAAGTCCTCGGGTAACTTTGTGATCACCCGAAAAGCCCTAAATTTCCATGTTGACGATTCTAACCCTCACACACGAATTTTATCACAACTTGCTCATACGATAACGAAACTTCATGGAATTTTTGTGGTACATTCTAGTGAGCATAATTAATCGTTACAAAGCTTCGGGTTTGTCAAAAGGTCACTCAGAGGTATAACTTAAACATGTTGGCACATTTAACCCCTGTAGTTCGTAATCTCTCACTTTCTTTCACAATTCGCTTCGTATGATCCATGATCTATTCGTTTAAGGTTATAAACATCATGTAGGGTTATTGCAAAGTATATTTATTCATTGTTGACACTTTGAACCCTTATATTTACCCAGTTTCACTGGTTGTCAACTTTAGTCCTTCAAGAACATTCTTTCACACGTTCAAACCTATGACACGTGTTAACACATTATAGGACGTAAATTTTCGGGGTGTTACATTGCCAAAGTCGATTACACATGCACGAAGCATGTCTTCTAAGGTTTGAATAGTGCGCTCGGACTGCCCGTCCGTCTGAGGGTGATACGCTGTGCTCATGTCTAATCGTGAGCCAAAGGATTTGTGCATTGCTTGCCACAGTTCTGAAGTAAAACGTGCATCTCGATCCGAGATAATAGAGGTGGGCACCCCGTGCCTCGAAACAACTTCCTTGAGGTATATTTCTGCAAGAGTGGAGAATTTATCCGTCTCCTTGATAGCCAGGAAGTGTGCAGATTTGGTAAGTCGATCCACGATCACCCAAATAGTATCGTTTCCGCGCTGGGATCTAGGTAGGCCAGTAACAAAATCCATGGAAATCTGCTCCCATTTCCATTGTGGTATCTCTGGTTGTTGGAGTAGGCCTGAGGGTTTCTGGTATTCAGACTTGACTCTCGCACAAGTCAAACACTTGCTGACATAAGTTGCTATGTGGGCCTTCATGCTAGGCCACCAATACGTAGTTTTGATATCGTGGTACATCTTATCTGAACCAGGATGTACCGAGTAGCGAGACTTGTGTGCTTCATCCATCACAAGCTCTCGTAGGTTGCCATAGAGTGGGACCCAAATGCGTCCCGTTACGTAGTAAGCACCGTCTTCCTTCTGTTCCAAGCGTTGCCTTGATCCGCGTAGGGCTTCAGCCCTGACGTTTTCTGGTTTCAATGCTTCTATCTGAGCATCTCGTATCTGGGAAGGGAGACTAGAATGTATAGTGAGCTGCAATGCTCGCACGCGCCTAGGCGTAGTGTCCTTCCGACTAAGGGCATCAGCCACAACATTGGCTTTGCCCGGATGATACTTGATTGCACATTCGTAATCGTTTAACAACTCGACCCACCGTCGCTGACGCATGTTCAGTTCCTTCTGCTTGAAGATGTGCTCGAGACTCCGGTGATCGGTATAAATGGTGCACTTGGTACCGTATAGGTAATGTCGCCATATCTTAAGTGCAAAAACAACAGCTCCCAGCTCTAAATCGTGTGTAGTGTAGTTCTTTTCATGAACTTTGAGTTGGCGTGAGGCATAGGCTATAACCTTGTCTCGTTGCATCAATACACAACCAAGACCTTGAATTGACGCGTCACAGTAAACCACAAAATCGTCTGTGCCCTCTGGCAGTGAAAGGATAGGTGCGCTGCAAAGTCTATCCTTTAAATGTTGAAATGCCAACTCCTGTGCATTTCCCCAGCGATAAACAACGCCTTTCTGTGTCAGCGAGGTGAGAGGCTGTGCGATCTTAGAAAAATCCTTAATGAACCTCCTGTAGTAACCTGCCAATCTCAAGAATTGGCGAATTTCCTTTGGTGTACGAGGTGCAGGCCAGTTCTTAATCGAGTCTACCTTGGATGGATCAACGTGAATCCCATCCTTGTTTACCACGTGGCCTAGGAAATGGACTTCTCGAAGCCAGAAGTCGCATTTCGAGAACTTTGCAAAAAGCTGTTCTGTTCGAAGGAGTTCCAGGATAAGTCGTAGATGTTGCTCGTGTTCCTCCTGACTTATGTATCTCGGGCTTAGCTTACCTTTCTTACCAAATCGCATCACTCCCTTCCAGGGTGACACTTTAAGTAGGACTTTTTCACCTACTTCGAAGTGAAAATCCTTTCGACTTGGATCTGCATAACTCTTCTGCCTATCCCGGGCAGCTTTGAGACGGTCACGAATCTGGGCAATCTTGTCCGTCGTCTCAAACACTATCTCCGGTCCAGATAATTGAACATCTCCAACTTCTGCCCAACAAACGGGCGATCTACACTTTCTACCATATAATGCCTCAAAAGGCGCAGCCTTGATGCTGGTATGGTAGCTATTGTTGTAGGAGAATTCAACTAATGGTAGGTGCTTATCCCAGCTACCTCCCAAGTCAATTGCACATGCACGAAGCATGTCTTCCAACGTTTGAATAGTACTCTCACTCTGACCGTCAGTCTGTGGATGGTAAGCCGTACTAAAGTTCAAACGTGTGCCCAAAGATTGTTGGAAACTTTTCCAAAAATGCGATGTGTATCTAGTATCTCGGTCAGAGATAATAGCTACAGGTATGCCATGTAGAGCTACAATCTTATCAACGTACAGTTGGGCTAACATATCGGAGCTGTAGGTCTCCTTAATAGGTAGGAAATGTGCTGACTTAGTCAGTCGGTCAACTATCACCCAGATGGTGTCATTTCCTTTCCTTGTCTTGGGTAACTTGGTGATAAAATCCATAGTTACCATTTCCCACTTCCAAGTAGGAAGTTCAGGTTGTTGTAGCAAACCTGACGGTTTTTGATGTTCTGCCTTGACTTGCGCACACGTCAAGCATTTAGCTACATAGGTAGCTACAGACTTCTTCAAGCCTATCCACCAATAATTTGCCCTAAGATCCTGGTACATTTTATCAGCTCCAGGATGAACAGAGTATTTAGAGCTGTGGGCTTCCTGGAGGATAACATCACGGAGTCCCCCATAAATCGGAACCCATATCCGTCCATTTAATCTAAGAATTCCATCCTTACTAAGAGATAACTGTTCTTCAGTTACTCCCAGCTTTTCATTAGGATAGTTAGCTTCCAACACAGCTTCCTTCTGTGCAGCTAACAACCTTTCAATCAAATTGTTCTTTATTTCCATGCGCTTGGCATTGATTCGGATGGGTTTCACCTTCTCTTTCCGACTTAAGGCATCGGCGACTACATTCGCCTTGCCGGGATGGTATCTTATTTCACAATCGTAATCATTCAGAGTTTCCATCCAACGGCGTTGCCTCATGTTCAAGTCCTTCTGGTTGAACAGATGTTGAAGGCTTTTGTGATCAGAATAGATCACGCATTTAATTCCATATAAGTAGTGCCTCCACAGTTTTAGTGCGAATACAACGGCACCCAACTCCAAATCGTGGGTGGTGTAATTCTTTTCGTGCACCTTTAACTGACGTGAAGCATAGGCAATGACTTTGCCTTTCTGCATAAGCACACATCCCAACCCGGTGTGTGATGCATCACAATAAACTACAAACTCCTCTATTCCATCAGGCAATGTTAGTACCGGAGCATTGCTCAACTTTTGTTTCAGAATATCAAAGGATTCCTGCTGCTTAGGACCCCAGTCAAACTTAATCTTCTTACGTGTCAGCGAAGTCAGGGGTGCAGCAATCCTTGAGAAGTTTTCAATGAATCGCCTATAGTATCCTGCCAAACCTAAGAAGCTACGTATTTCTGTAGGCGTCTTTGGCTCATGCCAATTCATGACAGCTTCAACTTTAGCGGGATCTACTTGGATACCACGCTCACTAACAACATGTCCAAGAAACTGGACTTCTCGAAGCCAGAATTCACACTTTGAGAACTTGGCATAGAGCTTCTCTTTATGAAGTAGTTCCAGTATGCAGTGAAGATGCTTCTCATGGTCAGCTTGGTTCTTTGAGTAGATGAGAATGTCGTCGATGAAGACGATGATGAATTTGTCTAAGTGCGGCTTGCAAACGCGATTCATGAGATCCATGAACGCGGCCGGTGCATTAGTGAGCCCAAAAGGCATCACTAGGAACTCGTAATGACCATAACGAGTCCTAAATGCTGTTTTGTGCACATCTTCATCTCTAACCTTCAATTGATGATAGCCTGACCTCAAGTCAATCTTTGAGAAGAAACTTGCCCCTTGAAGTTGATCGAACAGATCGTCGATTCTGGGCAAAGGATACCTATTCTTGATAGTAACCTTATTAAGCTCACGGTAGTCGATGCACAGTCGCATCGATCCATCCTTCTTCTTTACAAATAAAACTGGTGCTCCCCAAGGAGACGAACTAGGTTTGATGAAACCTTTGGCTAGCAAATCATCTAGCTGCGTCCTCAATTCCTTCATCTCTGTTGGTGCCAACCTATAAGGCGCCCTTGCAACTGGTGCTGATCCAGGAATAATGTCAATTCTGAATTCCACTTGCCTATCTGGTGGCAAACCAGGTAGTTCTTCAGGAAATACTTCGGGGTATTCAGAAATGACTGGGATATCTCCAATCTTGGGTTTCGGCTCATCAATAATCACCTGTGCCATGTAGATGACACAGCCCTTCTTCAAACACTTTGAGTCTTTGAGTATAGACATTTTCTCGGGCAGCCCATACTGGGTATCTCCCTGATCTCAAATCAATCTTCGAATAGTAGCTCGACCCTTGCAGCTGGTCGAACAAGTCGTCAATGCGTGGTAGAGGATAACGATTTTTCACCGTCACCTTGTTGAGTTCCCGGTAGTCGATGCACATTCTGAAGGTGCCGTCCTTCTTCTTTACAAATAGTACTGGAGCTCCCCAGGGTGATGAGCTTGGACGAATAAAGCCCTTATCCAAGAGTTCTTGCAGTTGCGTAGAGAGTTCTTCCAACTCTGATGGAGCTAAACGATAAGGTGCACGAGCTATAGGCGCAGCTCCAGGAGCTAGTTCAATCTGAAACTCGACTTGGCGATGAGGCGGAAGACCATGTAATTCCTCAGGAAATACCTCAGGATAGTCGCGTACAATTGGAAAATCCTATATCTTCTTTTCTTTCTCCGAGGTGTCAGTAACGAGAGCCAAAATGGAAGTGTGGCCCTTTCGCAAGCACTTCTGGGCCTTAAGGAGAGAGATGACGTTCTCAACGGCACTCCTCTTGTCGCCACGAATCATGAGGGGTTCAGTACCGGAACTAGGAATACGGACAATCTTCTCGTTGCAAAGAATCTCTGCTCGATGTTGGGATAACCAATCCATCCCAATGACAACGTCGAAACTTCCCAAGACGATAGGAATAAGGTCGATAGAGAAGGTCTGGTTAGCGAGAACAAGTTTACACCCCTGGACTACGTGTGTGGCTTCTAAACTCTTACCGTTTGCTAGCTCTATAGTGTGCTTGTTGTTCAAAGGTGTTGGGATACGCTTAAGCATTCGACTAACTTCTAGTGACATGTAGCAAGTATCGGCACCCGAATCAAATAAAACTGTAACATAAAAGTCGTCGAGAAGGAACTTACCCGCCACAACATTGGGGTCGTTCCTTGCTTCACCTTGGCCAATCACGAACGCCCGCCCCCTGGCACCGTTGTTGTTGTTGTTCCCATTGTTTCCATTCCCCTGATTGTTGTTGTTGTTGTTCTGGTTCCTGTTCAGTTGGGGACAATCTCTCTTGAAGTGGCCCTCAGCTCCACATTGAAAGCACCCTTTGTTATCACCTTGCTGCTGCTGCTGGCGTTGATTCTGTTGAGCTTGCTGACGATTCTGATTGGCGGGGTATAAGCTCCTGCAATCCTTTGCAGCGTGACCTGGCTTGTTGCACCGATGACAGTTGCCCCTGGTGCATGGCCCACTGTGGTGCAGGCTGCAGCGATTGCATTTGGGGTGGTTCCCTTTGTACCCGCCATGACTTTGACCACCAGATGATTGCTGACTAGGGCTCTTGTAGTCTTCAGTCTTTCTCTGCTGAGACTGAGACTGAACAGAAGTTGAACCCTTGCTTGAAGTTCCATCCCATTTCCGTTTGTTGTCGCTAAGAGCACCTGAAGTAGCGGCCGCACCTATGCGCTTTGGTAACTTGTTCTGCTCCACTGCCTGGTCCGTGAGGCGGTGAGCCAATTGCACAACTTGCTGGATGGTGGTGAGGTTTGCTGAAGTCACATGACTTTGGATTTCTGGCACTAAGCCCTGAAGAAACAGTTCGATGTGTTTGATGGGAGGATTCACCATAGTAGGACACAGAATTGCCAGTTCGTTCGACCTTTTCACATAAGCTTCAATCTCCGACCCCGTCATCTTGAGGTTGAAGAATTCTACCTCCAGTTTGTGAATCTCATCCCGACTGCAGTATTCTTCCTTAATCATCTCTTTAAAGTTTTCCCATGGGGTGGCGTTGGCAGCAACCAACCCCAGCATTTGGACCTGAACGTTCCACCATGTGAGAGCTAAACCCTCGAGAGTACCGGTAGCATACTTCACCCTGCGTGCCTCAGGGCATTCACACATTTCGAACACAGATTCTAGTTTCTCAAACCAGTGGAGGAGACCTACGGCTCCTTCAGTGCCACTAAAGGTAGTGGGTCGGCAGTCCATGAAAGTTTTAAAGTGCACACAGGTGGCTGAACATGTTGACCTATCGAGGGTGGAAGGAAAGACAGAGTTTAACACAAAGGTTGGTTCACAAGAGTAGGATCTAAAGATCCTAGAATGAGTTTGGACTGCAGGATATACCTCCTGCGTGTGCAGCTGCAAGTGCCGCAGCAACTCGTTCGTTAATCAGTGCCGTCAACTGGGCTTGTGTCAGGTTAACGCGTCCAGACATGATCTTCATATCAAGAAGAGCGTGGGTGAGAGGGGTTCGCGAAAATGTGATGACAGAAGTGAGTAAGTACACACGTATTCAAGCAACAGTAGTTATACTAACCAGGCATACCATGAGCAATGTACTATGTAGCTAACAAGTAGGCAATATATACACAGATCATATCACCTAGAATGTCGAGCCTTGCATGTGGAGTGAAGTGTCGTTGTGGATCGTAGAGCACTGTACAGGTTATAGTCTGATTTTAATAAAACTTTTCCCTTATTAAAACCAAGTTCACTATAACCAATGGCTCTGATACCAATCTGTCACACCCCCAAAATCCACCTGCGGAATACCACCGCTTGGAGGCGTGACTGACCAGGATCCAGCCACCAATCATATTGAACAAGCATATAAGTAGTTATAAAATCCAACCAATACAATTGGTGTTCAAACAAATCATAGTTTAAGTTGTAAGCGGAAGCATAAGTCTTAAAGCCAAAACGTAAGTTTAAATGTTTCAAGTTAAACATGGCACACATCTGTCCATGCCCCACAATGACCCTCCTCCATGCAAGCTCCAGCTGAGTACCTATTGACCTGCAAAGCATGTAGTAACGAGTCAACAACAAGTTGAGTGAGTTCACGGTTGGGTGTTCGTTTTAAGTTGTTTCGAAAACAGTTTCCTTTATCTGGCATCCTGCCGTGGGGGTTACCCCATAGTTGAAAACGTGACTTGTTTATTCCCGGTTACTCTGGCTATCCAGCCGTGGGGGCTACCCCGTGTTAGTTATCTGGCTTTTCGGCCGTGGGGGCTACCCCATGTATACACTAGACTCGTTACCATATCGACTGCTGACTGTAGTCATGTTTATGTGCCCTGAACTGTCAATGTCTATCATCATTGACGTGCCAGTAGTCCATTAGTTCACGCCCGTCCTCTGCGGCACGGTGTGAGGTTTGTCAAACCTAAATAGCGCTATCTAACTAATGACCCGCTCGCCATTGGCCTCGGCGATTAAGTCGATACAAAGATGAGGGACTTCGTGATAGAGTTTTGGTCTAGTACGAGTTATCTGTCCATGAGGACGAGGAATTACATTCCTGAACCGATGCTGTCCTACCCAAGGAGGACGAGGAACCCATGTTCCTTAACCCCATTCCCAACCCAGGGAATCCCATGCTTTGTAGAGGGTGTGAACTCACCTTGGTTTGCTCGGCAGATACACAGAAAAGTCAATCAAGCAATGTCGTGGTCAACCACGTCCTAACATAGTTGTGTCATACAAGTCAGGTTCGTATCCAAGTTCTACACGTATTGTACCCAAGTAACAATCATGGTTCACATGTATAAGCATGGCAGTTTGCAATAATGCATACGAGTTGAACGAACAGTAGCATGCCCACAAATAAACAAAGTCCGAGGTCCGGCCCAAACACTAAGCCCGTAATAATGCAAGTCCAAGTCAGCGTGCACATGCGTATGGTCTCGAGTCGAGACTGTGCGGTCTCTAGTCGAGACTGTGCGGTCTCGAGTTGTAGTCTACAAATTCTCGAGTCGCAATCTGAGGAGGTCTCGGGTCATGCATGTTCTAGTCTCGAGTCGCAACCGGACTCGTAATCGTGGTTTCGAGTCATGATGTTTGTGTTGATCAAGTGTGGTCTCGAGTCGAGACTAGGGGTTCTCGACTCGCAACCTTGTGTCGGAACCGTGATCTCGTGTGGTCATGTGGTGATCTCGAGTCGAGACTGAAGGTCTCGGCTGGAACACCTACTGATTTCCGACATGTACTATCCAATGGGGTTTTAATTTCATGCAACCATTTTGTACTATAAACATGTTTTCTTGTCTAATTTCTAACCAAAATGGATCAAACAATCAGATTTCAAATATTCAAGCCACATTCATATCATATTCATCATGTTCTTCAAATATTCAAGTAGTTCATCATAATCATCAAATGTTCATAGCACAAACAACTCTTATTCAAACACACTTTGCATTTTACGGCCAAGAGTTATAATACCTAAACTAGATATCAAGTTCATCTTGCAACAAAACATCTATTCTATAATCCTCATGAATCGGATGATCATCATCATTCTTTTATCATACAAAAAAAATCTATACCTTTATTAAAGAGGTCATGTTCATAACAAATGTTGTAACTAAACATGTATCATCACCAAGAATTCATTAAATCCACCAACACCTTTGTCATATTCAAACGATAGTCATGGTGCATATTATCACATAATCGATACCCTAATCATGTATGAAACTTAACAAGCAACATATTATCACATGACTTCATCCTACCTAACTATCAACCGAAACATATCATCTTCAACCGAAATACAACACATAAAAAGAATCACTAACCGGTTAGAGAAGTAGTGGTGAAAGATGAAGCTTTGTTTGGTGTGAACAAGCAAATCCGAGAACCCTTTTGTGGTCGGTTGGTTTGATCCGAGAATGAGAAGAGGGTTTGTGTTTTCTAGGGTTTTTGTGAGAGAGTGTGAGAGTGTGTGTGTAGGAGAGTATGTATTGTTTGCCCAAAAATGACAAGTGTGGCTAACCACAATGGTTATATACTAGTGGGCTAAAGAGGTGCAAGGCCCAATCCGGCCCAGCCGTTACTGTTCACTCGAGACCGCATGGTCTCGAGTCGTGTCCTTGTGTCTCAGTTCACATAATCCCACTCATACATACAAGCATAACACATAATCACATAATTTCACTTAGGTCATTCATTGAACTAACAAGTTAACTAATCACATAACGTTTCAAGTCGGTTACACTAAGATACACGAAAGGTTCTAAATTTCGAGTTGTCACACTTAGGGCCCTTATGATGAAGGAATTCTGTCCTCGTCATGAGATCAGGGCCTTGGAAAGGGAATTCGACAATCTTGAGCAAGACAGCGGTGAGCATCGAGCCTACACGGACCGTTATGAGGAGTTGAGTCTGTTATGCCCAAACATGGTCACGGCTTTGGATAAGGCAATAGAAAAGTACATTGATGGCCTCCCTGACTCAATACAAGACATTGTGACTGGCAGCAACCCTACTACAGTTAGACAGGCCATTGAGCTATCTGCAACCTTGACTGAATCAAAGATCAGGAAAGGTAAACGTTTCCAAAAAGGTGACAAGAAGCCGGTCGAGGAATCGAAACCAATCGAGGAATCAAAGACCATGGATGAACAGACTGGATCCCCTAAAAAGTCAAAGAAACGAAAGGCTTCTCAGAACTTCGCCATGGTTACTCACAATGATCAAGCCGCCCCCAACCAACCAGCTCAACCCCCTGCTAGGAAGCCATACAATGGAACTGCACCCTTGTGCAACCAATGTAGCCTCCATCATCATGCCAATGTAAAGTGCCGCAAATGCCAAACTTGTGGGCTTATAGGCCATACAGCAAGAGTTTGCCCAGCTGCAGCTGCACCAAACCAAGCTGGCAACAATACCGCTCAAGGTCGTTTTCTACCAGGTTCTTGTTTCAACTGTGGCGAGATGGGTCATTTCCGAAGAAATTGCCCAAAGCTTGCTAATGCAAATCCAGCACAGGGATGAGCATCAGACCTACAACATCGTTTAGAAATAATCACGTCTTATGTATTATTTTCTTTTGTTGTCTTGGTCCATGAAACAGTTGTTATCATTGTTTATAAATAAATCTTTTATATACATTGCAATGTATTTATGTGGTTGCATGTATAAACAACATATCTCTTACAATACCGACAATCAAGGAACCGTATTCCTTGAATAACAAACTACCCCCAAAATTTTCCATTCTATGATCTCTTGCGTTTCCACGAAATTCCTAAGTACCCGTTTATTCAAGGGAAACGAAGTACAAGGCGCAAGTTACAACACTGGACGAATACCCAAAGTACCACTATAAATCCTTAATAGGGTACCTAAGGGTATTTCCGTGAATCCTAAAATTGTTGTGTTCCTTAAATTCGAATATTACGTTTCTTTGAAAACAAAATCGAATTTTTGGGAGATCTTCCTATCTCTTCAGATAGATCCCAGAGGACATTAAAGTCCATCGACTGGTTTCCATATCCGTTCTCAATCGATAACAAATTAATAACAAATTAATAACCAAGTTAAACAACTATGTGATTATGTGCTTATGAACATTACAAGACAAACTGTGCGGACTGTACAAGGAATTACGTAATTATGGATGCATACATAATTATGGAATTTAGTGCACAGAAACCACAGCGAGCTTTGTCATGTGCCTAGAAGTTAACTCTATTCATTTCCATTTCTGAGGAAGCACCCGTTGAAAATGACTCCGTGTGTTCATTTTCGTTTCTGAAGATTGTCCGTTGAGGAAATGAATATCCGTTTGATTATCCTTTTCATTTCCATTTCTGAGGAAGCACCCGTTGAAAATGACTCTGTTTGTTCATTTTTGTTTCTGAAGATTGTCCGTTGAGGAAATGAATATCCGTTTGTTTCTCTTTTTCATTTCCATTTCTGATGAAGCAACCGTTGAAAATGACTCCGTTTGTTCATTTTCGTTTCTGAAGATTGTCCGTTGAGGAAATGAATATCCGTTTGTTTCTCCTTTTCATTTCCATTTCTGATGAAGCAACCGTTGAAAATGACTCCGTTTGTTCATTTTCGTTTCTGAAGATTTGTCCGTTGAGGAAATGAATATCCGTTTGTTTCTCCTTTTCATTTCCATTTTTGATGACGCACCCGTTGAAAATGACTCCGTAAGTTCATTTTACGTTTCTGAAGATTGCCCGTTGAGGAAATGAATCCCCGTTGTTTATTCCTTCATTTCCGCTTCTGAAGAATACTCGTTGAGAAAAATGACTCCGTCTGTTCATTTTCATTCTGAAGAATGTCCGTTAAGGAAATGACAGGATTATGCCTTACATATCTCTGGTGGTTATTTGACACAAAGTCACAAATAGACTCCTACGAATAAATTTCGGGACGAAATTTCCTAAAGTAGGGGAGACTGTGACACCTGTGTCACTTCAACCATCAAACAAATGCCAAACCAATGAAATATTGTATTTCATACTTGGGATTTGTAACAATATGTGTATCGTTTACACATATCAACTCTTGTTCGATTTCAAGCTTTAAATCGCTTTCTGGAGGGTTATACGCGCACTGATGCGTAAATATAACCAGTTTAATGCAACGAACACTCCGGAATAGTGAAATAGGCTTAACATACCTTAAGTAACCTTTACATAACTTAGAAATAAGTTTTGAAGGCTTTGGTATGGCAAAATCTAGTTTATTCGCTTACAGGGACTAAACTTGACAAACTGCTAAAGTATGCCAATTTGAACTATAACGAACATTCCGGAGCATGACCATAAGTTAAACACACCTTAAATATCCTTTACATAGCTTAGAAATAGGCTTTGAGGGGTTCGGTGTGCTAAAATAAACTTTTGGGTCATTCAGGGACTAAAAGTGTCAAAAAGTGCACAAGTTTGCACTTTCGCGCATGACGTACGTTCTGAATACATCTGGACATCCAAAAATTTATGTAAGCACTAAAATATTTTATTTTAGTGTTTGGCATAAGAGAAATTCATTCGTTGCGTCATTTGGATCGTTTTACGCGCTTGTGCGCATTCCGTCGTAATTAAGCGAACATCGCGTTCGTACGACCGAACGAACTGACATCCGACATATTTTTGAGCATGTTTCATGTACACAATGTTTGGGCATCATTTTAGGGCCTTAAAGTTGGCTTTACGGGCCTTAGAAGTGTCGGGAATAGCCTTAAACACGTGCAGGGGCTGAAACTGTCATTTTTGAAAGTTATATGCTGATCAGAAGGGCCATGCGGCCCGCATTAGATTTGTCTGATCCTGAAGCGGGCCGCCTCAGCCTCCCGAACAGATCAGAATGAATAGTCAGCATATTCCAGCTGTTTTAACCACAACCACACACTCACAACTGCACATTCAGCTCATTTAGACCCATTTTTAGTCACCATGAGTTTCCGACAAGTGTACGCATGGGATTCGAGCACGGTTTCCATGAAACGATCCTAACGGTTCGGGTATTCCTATAAATACCCATCCACCCCAACCTCATTTCTCACAAGAATCTGGATTTGAGAGCTCTAAGTTGAAACCATTGTTTCATACCTGAGTTCTTGGATCGAGATTAGCATTCGGGGACCATTCGTAAGTATTCTTTCGTTCTTTTATTGCTTTTCAAGTCTTTTCGAGTCTGAAAGTCAAACTTTGTTTGACTTTCTGCATTGACCAGTTTATGGTCAATGCGAAGTTCGTTTGAACTTCATAACGTGAGCGTGATCACGATGGTTATAGTCCCTAGTGACTATACCTACTGATCACCACGTTATCTAGGCTCAGTGACGAGCCGTAGTTTCGGTCAGAATACGTATTCTTGCGTATTTTGTAACCAAACTACTTATGGGTATCAAAACTGTTTGTTTTGATACCAAACCTGTTTTCTAAACTTAGTTAAGCATGTTTTAGCATGCTTAGCTCGTCACTTTTAGTTTAGTGCTTGTCTAGGGTCGTAAGGGTAAGCGATCTAATAAATCGCTTATACCTTCGAACCCGACCCATTTGGTCGATCATTAGGATCCGACCAAATACATTAGGTGACCATAGTATATGGGGAATAACCTTCCGAGGTTATACCTTATGGTCACGACGTTTAAGTAGTTGTATGATAGGTAGTTTATATGCCTTAGGTAAATTACCAGAATACCCTTTTCATGTATAATTGGTAATTAAGCATATGTAACCTAAACTTTTATCACATAACTGATTATGTAACATGTTTAGGCATATAACACTTGTCATAGGACTAGTTAGGCGGTCCGAACGCGTTTCACGCGAACGACGCGTTAAAGTAGCATAAGTTACCTAAACGGGTCGTAATGGGTCGAAAGCACTTAGATTAAGGTTTCATTTAGTATGTAGGCTTTGTTAAACCATATGACACGAGTCTCGATACTCGTTTGGTTTACAAACCCTCATTCTATCTAAATCATCCGATTTAGGTCCGGTTATTAACATAGTTACCTATATTAGGTACCGTTTGATATCCGCGATCTCTAGCATTGTTTGGTTGTTACTCAAGGACTACTAAGCAATCTCAAGTGAGTACATAGACCCCTCTTTTACTGTTTTCCAAACGTTTTGGGGTGGAGCACATGTGCCTACTTGTTACTTTCATGCTTTCCATGTTTTCACATCATATACCTGCTATGTTCGTTAGTACATTATAGTACATGATTTCATAACATTTCATGCTATGTATACCCATTGGGTGCGTACTTAGTACATTGTTTTACAATTACATTTCTGCTATGTATGTCCATTACGTGCATACTTAGTACATTGTTTTACATTACACTTATGCTATGTATGTCCATTGTGTGCATGCTTAGTACACTGTTTTACATTACACTTATACTATGTATGTCCATTGTGTGCATGCTTAGTACATTGTTTTACATTGCATTTCTGCTGCATATGCTCATCCAGCATGTGAACACATTATACTACATTTTGAACCGTTGTAACCTTTTGACTACGTGAACCGTCGTAACCGTTTGATTATAGGAACCGTTTGTATCTGTGAACCGTTTGTATCTGTGAACCGTTTGTATCTGTGAACCGTTTGCATCTGTGAACCGTTTGCATCTGTGAACCGTTTGTATCTGTGAACCGTTTGTATCTGTGAACCGTGTGAACCGTATTTGACCATACATAAACATTTCTACAATTGTTAAACATTACTTTGGTGGTTTGGTTTGATTAAGTGATTAAGTAACGATGCGTGTGTAATATGATACAAGCATGGTGGATACGCCGCTGGTACTTCCTATATATAAGTGTTTGTATGGTATTACATATCGTAGCGTTATTTAAATCATTTCAGTTTGAGACATATAACATTTTATACAAATAACATACTTTTCACAATACATTGTTTTACAAGCAACTTATCTTATACAAACTCATTTTACAATGGTTATTCATTTAACCATACATTATTCTCTTATTTATACATATCATCTGATCTTATCGTTTTTCAAATGATTTATAAAACAAAGCAAATTACAAGGTTCATGACTAAACATTTTCTCAAACATAAGTCATGAAACCTATTTTCACAAAACCTATGTATCTCACAGGCATTTTTATGCTGACGTACCTATTTTCACATGTGTTTTTCAGGAGCTGTTGCATAAGATGATCAAGATACACATAGGCAGACTTGGGCTTTAGTGACAATAAAAGATGCAAGACTAGTTAATTATGTTGTATTTCTTTGTTTGTTAAGACATTGTAACACTTTTAATCAATAAAACGAAACTTCAATTGCCATGGATTTGAAACAATTAATTATGTTACAACACTCCCCGACATTTCCGCCACGTTTTGTATGTTCTACGTGGTCGGGGTGTGACACCAAGCGTGCTTCTTATATTCTTGTATCATACCAATTATAAACATTGTAACATTTGTACATGTATTTCACCCCCGAAGTTATAAAACTGAAAACAGTTAAAGCAAAAAGGGGGAGCATGAACTCACAACTTTGCGTTCCTTGCGTCGTAAACTTCACCGGATTTGCTTAATTAACGTCGTGACCTATACGTGTTTTCTTATCGTCAGTCACTAGACTTGTTTCGTACAAGCACAAGTCACTATCTTTTGTATTTGTATTGTTGTGTTAAAAATAATTTATTTTTTTAACTAAGTGTCCTACTTATATTATTTTCTCAAAAATAAATATAAGCTTTTTGTATTTTGCACCCGAATTATGTATCTTGTATGTCGTATGTGTATTTTTGTGTTTTTACTTCTCATGAGTATTTAGTGTATTTTTAAGTCCTAATACACTATCAAGTATAATACATACTACATACACTTAGCACAAAGTTTGGTGACCAATAAATACATATATTTTCCTCAAAAATATACATACTTAATATAAATTTTAAATCCTGAAGAAATCATCATTTCTTATCACCAAAAATTAGGGAAACCTTGGTAATATTCTTAGATACATTTTTAGGGAATAAGTTTCTTAAAAACTTATATTTTTCTAAGTGTCAAAATTTTTAAATTTATAAAAATTTTGAAAGAGTTTCCCCTAAAAATGGAGGTTTCCCATGTTTTCAAAACATGTGTTTATTTTCTTTTAAAATTATCATCCATCAATTTCAACAACAATCATCAACAACATATATTTCTAATCATCAATCTTGACATAAAATAAACATGAACCATAAACTTGTGAACTTGAATGTTTGTAAAAATATGTAGTAAATTACTAACATATTTAGTAGGTCTTGTTACCTTTAAAAATGTGATTAGTTTCTTAAAAGCTTTATTTTTAAAGGGTTTGAAGTTTTACAACTTCTAGTCATGATTTACAAGAATATTTCTTTATTAAATTTTCTTCCTACACTTGTTTACTTATCAAAAATGTATTTGTTTCATGTAATATCCAAGTTTTTAACAAAGCTAGTATTTTTCACTTGGTTCTTCCGAAGACCCACTCATAGATCTTTAGATCTACAAGTTTACATCTTTATTTTACAAGAAATCTTTTGTTTATTCAAGTTCAAAGTTCATGAGTGGATGGTTTCATCATCCTTCATATCTCTATCATTTACATCTTTCTAGTTCATGTTCTTAAACATGAACTAGTATGTCTAGATGATGATCCATCTTGCTTCTACTAACAAACATCATCCAAAAATCATAACAACCCAAGATTCACATGATTTACCCATATCTCTTCTCTTTATCCACCATTTATCACTTTATGTTTAAGACTTGTTCATGTTCTTTAGAGTTCCTTAACATTTTATCATTCAATCAACTATTAACCACCAAAAACAAGAACAAGATGAAGATTTGAAGCACTTACTACTAGCACAAGGCTAGGGGAGAAACAAAGCGTAAAAGTGGTGGATAAAAGAAAATGAGAGCGGTCCTTGAACTTCCGAGAGCACCAAGCTTGTTCGTTGAACCTCTTGCACCTTTGTATGTATGAAAAATGGCTAGAAAGGAAGTTGATGATGGTGATATGGTGGAGGAGGGTGGCGGCCGTGAGTGATGGAGGAGGAAGGAGAGAAAGCTTTGTGTTGTTTGAAGTTGGAAGTGAGAGATTGATTAACCCTTGAGTTTATTTATAATCCATGTTCCTTATTATCCAACATACATTATGTTTCTAAGTATCCAACAACAACAATTTAATAATCAAAAGAAATGTGGGGGTGTCCACCCCACATGTGACCGTCAATGGGGGGGGGGGGGTAAGGGGGTTGGGTTGTAATGGATTTAGTTACTATCCACTTAGGATTAAAGTGTTTAGTTAGTTTGTTAGGATGTGTTACGTAATATAAGGTGTGTTAGGGTGTTCGGGGACCCTAACTAGCTTAGAAAAATAAAAACAATGCTTCTAGCATTATTTTGGTGTTCCGGGAAATGTCCGGTTGTTCGGTTAGATACCGGTTCGTTAAAGTGCTAAATTGCACATTTTAGTGTCTTTTATGTATCTTTTTGTAATCCTTTTAATTCCCGACACTTAGGGAAATATTCTGGATAATAAAACGTAATTTCTGCATGATATTCATGTGTTAAAAGCTGATTTATTGCTGATTTGTGTAAAATTCCGCACTTAAAGTGCGTTTCGGGTGCTTTTTAGTGCGTATTTTAGCTTCCGTAATGTCTATATATAAACCCTTGTATGTACTCTTGGGTTTTAGTGTGTTCTTGTCATTGGACCTACACCTAGGCCTCAGTTCTAATGTCTGACTGCTTTCTGCAGTTCTGTTGACACAATGTGTCTTACTGGTGAGTTTACTAGTATTTCTGACGCAACGCTCTCGTTTATGCAAAAAGCAATATTTTGTAGTATACAACGTGCATGAATTCACTTGTTTAGTATGTGTTCAGACATTGCTGACAATTAAGCACATAATTGCAGTCATTAAATAATAATTAAAGTGTACGGAAATTACCAGTTTGTGCCAGTTGTCACACATAAAACCCAAAGGATTACATGAGAGTATGGTTTATAAATATACACATCAAGATCATAACCATCAACACACCCAACACCACAACTCTCCTTCTCCCTCTCCCTCCTCTCGGCCGTGTACCCCCATCACCACCATCACCACTTTCATTTCAAGTTCATCCATTCCAAGCTCCTCACAAGGTGTAAGAAGCAAGATTAGAAGGTTTGGTGGCCTTGGATCTTGAAGGACCTCTCCCGATTGCTTTTATCCTTCACTTTTGTCATCACCAACATCTAGTGTTCTTCCCTAGCCTTTGTGCTAGTTGTAAGACTCTCATAACCCTTTGTTACTTATAATTTTGTTGGTTAAAAGATCATATATATTGTTAATCTTGTTAAACATTAAAGAACATAATCTTGAATCTTGAACATAAGCTTGTTATATGATGAAATCTTGATGAAATAATGTTGTTTAGTATATGTATGATGTTTGATTGTTATTTACTTGAGATTATCATGTTGATCATCATAAGGAGCTTGCTAGATTGTGATTAAACACATGATCTAGCAAGAAGGAGGATGATTATGTAAGAAAACAAGATGATCATCCTCATGTGTAAGCATGAACTTGAAGAATAAAATGATTTCTTGAAGAATAATAAACAAAGTAATCTAGTAATCTTATGGATCTAAGATTTATGGATGGTTTTTCAAAAGAACCAAGTTCAAAAGATGATTTTTAGAAAATATTGGTTCTTACTTAAACCAACACTATTTTTAGTAGTAAAACAAGTGTGTAAATACTTATGAAACAAGAAGATCTCACAAAGAAACATTTTTGTAAAATATGTTCACAAGTTGTAAAATATGTTTACAACACCTAAATTCTTTAAGAATGAGATTTTTAAAGAAATAAACACACTTTAAAGGACAACTAGACCTACTAAAAACATTACCAAGTTACTACAAGTTTTTGTGAAAACTCAAGTTCATGATCTTTATGTAGATGGCTATGTTCTAGCACTTGGTAAGTATAACATTGTTTAGGGTTGATTGTTGATTATTGTGTGTTGATTTTGAAAAGAAAATGATATGCTTTGATAGCATGGACACCTCCATTTTTAGGGGAAACTATGGCAAAATTTTCTAAAAATATAAACACTTAGAAAAATATTTTCTAACACGTATTTACAAGTGTATTTAACTATGGTTTTCAATATAAACTTTGCCATAGAATTTGTTACAAAAATACAAGTATTGGAGGTTGGTTTTTATAAATAAAAAATGAATAAATATGTATTTAGAATATATATTTACATTAAAGACACTTGTGTGAATATTTGTATACTTGGTGAAATAGTTATATTATTTTAGGGTAAAATAATATAACTTAACAAAATACCATGAAATTTACAATCCAAAATAATACCAAGAATATCAAGGAATAAATATATAAGTTACACAAATAATATTGTGGAACCGAACGATGGAACATAACTTACAAAATATTCCGGAAAATACCGTTATAAATATATTTTTTGGTAAATATTATTTTGGATACAAGGAATGAAAGTATGATTTTTGTAAATATTACAAAAGTAATATTATATTTTCAACAAAGAGAAAATATATCATTTTTGGGAGTAAAAATATATTTTCTTGAAATATTTAGAAGATATATGATTTTTGGGAAAAAATATATATTTTCTGGACAATACATTATCTTTGGGACAAAATAAGTTATTATATATTTTCTAAGGTGAGACTTGAAAATATATTAATTTGGAACTACAAATACAATAATACGAAAATACATGTATAAGATACCCCCATCCCTGGGAAGGAAATACGAAGTTAAATACTTGAGAAGTATTAATACAGAAATACTGCTTAAACAATTATTCCAAAACTAAATATAATTTAAGTTGAAATATTAATTGTTTTGACAAATAATTATACAACTTGGAATAACATTAGAAACGTAACTCCAAGACATTAATACTAAGCAAAGGCACGACCCGTCCGCCTAATAGACACTAGTACATTGTAGGTAGTCGTGTTTGCTGACGAGATCGGAGTTACTAGTTCTGAAGACGCAATACTGTGAGTTCATGTCCCCCCTTTTCTTTAAACTGTTTTGTTTATTTACTTCGGGGGTGAAATACATGTTACAAAAGGATTACATACAGATACTATTGGTATGGTTAGCCTAGGAAAGAACCATAGATCATGTGATTGGGTAGGCGGATACTTGGGGCCATTAATCCTCGTATAAGGACCGAGGGGCATGAGTGATTGATTTATTTGGGTGTAGCGAGCCCACACCCATGAGGACCAGGGTGGCCCATAGGGTGACTATGTCTTTCAGCCGGAAGCCCGGTACAACTTTGCTAGGTTTGAGTCTTCCTACACCGTCACACATATCAGTGGCCTTGCAAACCATTGGTGATCTTTTCCTTGTTTGCTATCATACCGGGACATTCATACTTACACTGTTTACAAAGGTTTTATACATACTCACGAACACATGAACTCGCTCAACTTTTGTTGTTGTTTTTAAACTACATGTATTTCAGGGAACTAAGGGGATCTGGCAGGTGTATGCATGTGTTTCAAGCTGCGTTATTAATAAAAGATGTCATCCGAGGTCGTTGGGTTTAGGAGATGTATCTTACTCCTGGACGAGATGCATGTTTCTAAACTCGGGTTTGTTTATGGTCTTTTGTTGAGTCTTGGTGAACTCCTTAAAACATGTTATGGTTTGTAATTTGAATTCGGTGTCAACATTTCAGACAAGTATGTTGTGGTATTTTCTAAACTTAATATATGGTTGAACATCTTATGGTTTTATCATTTAGCATTGTTATGATTGAATGCTATGGTATTAAGAAGTCACACCAATAACCACGCTTCCACAAAAGTCAGGGTGTGACAGCTTGGTATCAGAGCTTCGATCATAGCGAACTAGGATTCTTTCTCGAGTCTAGACTACGATCATTAGGGCTCTCATGAAAATGTTTTTACAACATGTTTTCATTGCATACACAAAGCGTCCAGATCCAGGAAACAAATATTTTTACAAATAAAAGACACAAAATACATTTCAAAGAATTCGTTTATAATTCAGTCTGAGAGACTGGGGAGTTAGTCTGAGAGACTAGCTGGGTAGTCAGTCTGAGAGACTGGGGAGTTAGTCTGAGAGACTAGCTGGGTAGTGCAGTCTGAGAGACTAGGGAGCTAGTTTGAGAGACTAGCTGGGTAGTGCAGTCTGAGAGACTAGGGAGCTAGTCTGAGAGACTAGCTGGGTAATTCAGTCTGAGAGACTGGGGAGTTGGTCTGAGTGACTAACTGGGTAGTTCAGTCTGAGAGACTGGGTAGTCTGAGAGACTAGTTGGGGCAGTCTGAGAAACTGGGAGGTTTAGTCTGAGAGACTAAGTAGTTCAGTCTGAGAGGCTGGGTGGGATAGTCTTGGGAAGGCTAGGATGCATACATGGTTACATTGTTACTGCTTACATGCTTATTTGATGATTGTTGATATATGTGCATACTTGTGATTGATTTGTTACAGACATCATGTCCTCCTCTGAGAGTGGAGTATCTGATACAGTAGACCCTATGGCCATAGTTTCTGATGATGAGATCATCCCAGAGGATGAGGTTTTTACATCTGACACTATGAGTAGCGACGATGATGATTTCCAGCCGTTTGCTTTACCAGATTTTGGAGATGATATACCGCTAGCTGATGGTCTTCTTGGTGAGGATCTACCTCTTGTTCAGATCCCTGCTCCTTTTCCTCTTGCTGCATTTCCTCTTGAGGATCTGCCTCTTGATGCCATGTCTGATGACGACGTCGATCTTTTTATTGAGGGTCCCCCTGAGGGCGCCCATGATGATGGAGCTCCAGTCGATGATGACGTTGTCGTTCTACTTGTCGAGGCTCCAGTCGACGATGTCATTTCTATTCCACATAATGAGATTCCTGATGTCGAGGCTTCTTCTGACTATTCTGGTCCTGATTCATTCGAGTCTGTGTCATCTACTACATTGCACGCACTGGGATTACAGCGATATCCCACCGATACTGATTCTGACACAGCTATGTCCGTTGCACCTGATATTCCACAGGGTGTTGATCATGATTTTGAGTTTGATGATGAGTTGGATCCTATCTTTCCACACGACTTCGACCCTGAGCATGAGATTGAGTTTGTCCTCGATGATCAGCCTTTTGAGGCACCTGTCGTTCCTGACGATCATCCCTTTGATATACCCGCTGATCTTGAGTTAGCTCCAGCTAACCCTGAGCCTTTGATTGCACCCGAGCCCATACCTGCTCATGATCCTCTACCTGAGCATGGCCCTGCACCCGCTGATGTACCAGTTGTTGCACCACTATTACCTGACCCTTTACCTGCAGCCGTTGATCATGCTCCTTTTACTGACCATATAGATCCTCGTTATGCATTCACCCACAATGGGTAGATAGAGGACGACGATGACTTGCCTCCTTTTGTTAGACCTGTTACTCCCCCACCTGCACCTACACATGTACCAGTTGATATTGCCCCGTTTCACCCACATGTGTCTGACATTCACCGCACTGATCTACCGGTCACGTTCCTACAGGATATCCCTCCTCCCCGTCCAGGGGAAGGTCCATCGAGTCAGCAGCCCGGTCATATTCCTCCTGTGTTAGCAGCTTTTCCCTTTGTGCCACAGTTTTCACACACTGCTCCTTTTGCTACTACACCATCAGGCGAGCCACTTATCTGGTTTCCGCCCAACACGATGCCTGTTTCTGATCCATACCATCCCTTCCACATTGGGTATACGAGGGATGATCTGCTTTTGTCCTTACAACTCCAGCAGGAGATGTTGTGTCGCAGAGTCATGGATCTTGAGAGGATTCCGCGTCCTCCGCCATGTACTTGTCAGTCACCATTCGCGACTTCGCCCGCTCCTCTTTTACCATACCCAGATTTTGATGTCCGTTTTCTTACTATGGAGCAGCAGGTTAGCTACCTGTTGCGTATCGTTCATGCCCTCGAGGAGGAGCTAGCGTGTCTGCGCAGTTTGCAATTTGTTCCTCCACCTTCTCCTCCTCCACCATCAGCATAGCAGTTTTTGGTTTTATGCAAGTAGCATACTTTTGGTGAGAGTGCAGCTATTGAGCCCAGATTGCAAAGCTTTTTGAAGACCACATTTCTTTTGGACTTTTGATTGTTGTAGTTTGATGGATAGTTTGGACAAGGGTGATGTGACCCTGTAGTCCTTTTTGGTTGTGATATGATACATTTGGTGAACTTGTAAAACTGTAATTGTGGTCATTGATATATGAAAGCTCAATCGCAACATTCTCATTACATACATTGTTGAATTACTTGTTTGTGTTATGACATGGGATGTTATGTGTTTACTTGCGTTGATAAATGTTATTACATATGTATACTACATACTTATATGCATAAGACCTGACCTATACAAACTTCTTATAGAAGATGCCTCCACGAAGAGAAACTCGATTGCCCATTACTGAGGCCGAGTTACAAGAACGAATTTCACGAGTGATAGCAGAGCACGAGGCCTCACGCGCTGAAACTAGCGGGGGTACCTCGAGAAACAACCCACCTCATGGTAATGTTTAAGTCGCTTGAGACACATTACGTTACATTTGGATAGTCCATGTGTGTTTGCTAATGCTTTCTGTGAATGACGTTACTTGTACAGGCTGTACCTATAAGCAGTTTTTAGACTGTAAACCGCTGAATTTTGACGGCACCGGGGGTGCTGTGGCCTTTGTTAGATGGACGGAGAAGACCGATTCAGTGATAAGAATGAGTAAATGTGCACCGGAACATCAAGTCACCTACATCTCCGGATTGTTCTTAGACGGAGCGCTTTCATGGTGGAATCTCCAAGTCCAGACTCTGGGAGAGGCAGCAACATACGCTTTGACTTGGAATGAAATGAAGGAACTCATGCGTAAAAAGTATTGCTCCAGGGCCGAAATTCAAAAATTGGAAACAGAGTTTTGGAACCTCAAGATGGATGGCCCCAAAATTGCGGAGTATGTGCAGAGATTTCACGATCTATCTCACGTGGTACCATACATGGTTAGTCTGGAATTCAAGCGCGTTGAGCGTTTCATTTGGGGGTTGGCACCTCAGATTATGAGTATGGTGACGACGTCAAAACCTGCTACGATCACCGAGGCTATCGACCTGAGTGTAGCACTAACTGAAGAAGCAATCAGGTTAAACAAGTTTTCGATCTCTGACCAGAAGAAGAAAGAGACTCACGTTGAGTCATCGGGTGAGAACAAAAGGAAGTTCTCAAACTTCAAAAAGGGTACCAGCAGTGCTAGCAAAAAGAAGGAAGTGAACCCACCAGCTGAAGACAAAACTGGTGTTCAAAACAAGGGAAAAGGGTATATAAGCACCTTGCCCAAATGTGATGTGTGTCAGTTGCATCACAATGGACGATGCCGAGCTGGAAAATGCGAGTCTTGTGGAAGAGCTGGTCACTCGAAAGAAACATGCTGGGTCGGTACTGGCCGTGGTGGTCAAAGGGGTTTTGGTAACAACAACCGTGGAGGTAATGGGTATGGAAACCACCCACAAGGAGGAAATAATGGCGGAAATGGAAACCGTGGTAATTTTGGAAATCAAGCTGGGAGTGGAAATCGCAACCAAAACAACAATCAAGGTAATGGAAATGGTAATGGTCGAGGACCGGGTTGTTTTAATTGCGGAGATGTGGGGCATTTCAAGCGAGAGTGCCCAAAGCTCAATCAAGCAGAAGGAAGGGTTTTCAATATCGGAGCGAGGGAAGCTCGCCAGGATCCGAACGTAGTCACTGCTACGTTCCCTATCAACCAACGCTTTGCATCTGTACTGTTTGATACTGGTGCCGATTATAGTTTTGTATCGCTATAATTTAAGAATATACTTGGGTTGGTAGCTAGTAAGCTAGACATTCCGTATTCAATAGAACTAGCTAATGGAAAGCTAGTAGAAGCAAATGAAGTTATCAGGGGTTGCGTGATAGAACTGGGAGAGCACGAGTGTACACTTGATCTGCTGCCAGTCGAGTTGGGAAGCTTCGACGTGGTAGTGGGGATGGATTGGTTGTCAAGCAACCGAGCAGAGATTGTATGCCACGAGAAGGTCATTCGCATTCCGATGGCGAATGGAGAAACAATTGTGGTACATGGAGAGAAGCACGATACACCCCTAAGGATAATCAGTTGTTTGAAGGCTCGAAAGTGTTTGCAGAAAGGATGTGTTGCCTTCTTGGCACACATTGTGGATAAAGAAGCCGCTGAACCGAAGATAGAAGACATCCCAGTCGTGAAGGAATATCCTGAAGTCTTTCCCGAAGACTTGCCAGGATTGCCGCCGCAGCGACAAGTCGAGTTCCACATTGACTTAGTTCCAGGCGCTGCGCTTGTGGCTAAGGCACCTAATCATCTTGCGCCCTCAGAAATGCAAGAGCTGTCAACGCAACTTCAGGAGCTATTGGATAAGGGATTTATCAGACCAAGCTTCTCACCTTGGGGAGCTCCAGTGTCGTTTGTCAAGAAGAAGGACGGTAGTTTCCGTATGTGTATCGACTACCGCGATCTGAACAAGTTGACTATCAAGAACAGATATCATTTGCCAAGAATTGATGACCTGTTTGATCAACTACAAGGTTCGAGTTTTTACTCCAAGATCGATATTCGATCAGGTTACCACCAGTTGAGAATACAAGAGGAAAGTATTCCAAAGACTGCCTTCAGAACTCGGTATGGACATTACGAGTTCCTAGTTATGCCGTTTGGTTTGACAAACGCGCCAGTAGTGTTTATGGATTTGATGAATAGAGTCTGCAAGCCATACCTCGATAAGTTTGTGATTGTGTTTATTGACGACATTTTGATTTATTAAAAGACGAAGGAAGAGCACGAGCAACACCTAAGAGCTATTTTAGAGCTGCTTAAGAAAGAGAAGTTGTATGCTAAATTCTCTAAGTGTGAGTTCTGGTTACGTGAGGTTCAGTTCCTTGGTCACATGGTAAACGGAAATGGAATCCATGTGGATCCCACAAAGATCGAGGCAATCAAGAATTGGGAGACTCCGAAGACGCCAACCGAGATCCGTCAGTTTCTAGGTTTGGCAGGATATTATCGCAGATTTATTGATGATTTCTCGAAAATCGCTCAACCTTTGACCTCCCTTACACAGAAAGACAAGAAGTATGAATGGGGAGACAAGCAAGAAGAAGCATTTCAGTTGTTGAAAAACAAGCTTTGCGATGCACCGATTTTAGCCCTACCCGAAGGCACTGACGACTTCGTGGTATATTGCGACGCCTAGCGTCAAGGTTTAGTCTGCGTGCTGATGCAGCGACAGAAGGTTATAGCCTATGCTTCACGCCAATTGAAGGTTCATGAGAAAAATTACACCACGCATGATTTGGAATTAGGCGCAGTGGTGTTTGCATTAAAGATCTGGCGACATTACTTGTATGGCACGCGATGCACAATCTTTACTGATCACAAGAGCTTACAGCATATATTTAACCAGAAAGAGCTTAACATGAGACAGAGACGATGGGTAGAGTTGTTAAATGATTATGATTGTGAAATCAAGTATCACCCAGGGAAGGCGAATGTGGTCGCTGATGCCTTGAGTCGGAAGGAAAGAATCAAGCCCATAAGGGTTAGGGCTTTGGAAATGATTATTCAAACAAATCTCTCATTGCGCATTCGTGCCGCGCAGAGAGAAGCTCTTAAGGAAAAGAATCTTGAGAATGAATATCTCCGTGGGATGGAGAAGCAGTTAGTACCTAATGATGAAGGAACGTTGTGCTTCATGAAACGAATTTGGGTTCCTCACTTTGGTGGTTTGAGAGACGTTATTTTTTATGAAGCTCACAAGTCACGGTACTCGATCCATCCAGGATCGGATAAAATGTACCAAGACTTAAAGGATTTTTATTGGTGGCCGAGATTAAAGGGTGATGTTGCAACGTATGTTGGCAAATGTTTGACCAGCGCCAAAGTAAAGGCCGAATATCAGAAGCCTCCAGGTCTTCTGCAACAACCTGAAATACCCATGTGGAAATGGGAGCAAATTTCAATGGACTTTATAACAAAGTTACCAAGGACACCCAGAGGTCACGATACGATTTGGGTAATCGTGGACCGTCTGACCAAATCTGCACACTTTTTACCGATCAGAGAGAAAGATAACACTAGTAAGCTTGCTGAGCTATACCTGAGGGAGATTGTTGCACGACATGGAGTGCCTCTCTCAATTATCTCTGATGACGGAAGGTTTGTGTCAAGAATTTGGCAATCCTTCCAAGAAGCCTTTGGTTCTCAGTTGAATCTGAGTACTGCATTCCATCCGCAGACGGATGGCCAGAGCGAACGAACGATTCAAACGTTGGAAGATATGTTACGAGCTTGCGTGATGGATTTGGGTGGTAGTTGGGACACTCACTTACCCTTGGTAGAATTCTCATACAACAACAGCTACCATGCGAGTATCCAAGCTGCACCATTTGAAGCTCTCTATGGACGCAAGTGTCGATCACCGTTATGCTGGGAAGACGCGGGTGATAGACAGCTTGTTGGTCCTGAATTGGTTCAAGAAACGACAGACAAGATTACACAGATCCGAGAACGCATCATAGCGGCTCGTGATCGACAAAAGAGTTATGCGGACCGAAGAAGGAAACCTCTGGAGTTTGAGGTAGGAGATATGGTTTTGTTAAAGGTCTCACCCTGGAAGGGTGTAGCACGCTTTGGGAAGCGTGGGAAGTTGAACCCGCGATACATTGGACCATTCAAAATCCTGCAGAGGATTGGTCCTGTAGCTTATAAGTTGGATTTACCCGCAGAACTGAATGGCGTTCATGATACATTTCATGTATCTAATCTGAAAAAGAGTCCAACTCACGAAACAGTTGTCGTTCCTGCCGATGAAATTCACATTGACGACACACTCCACTTTACTGAAGAACCTGTTGAGGTTACGGATTGGAATGTTAACAAAACACGCAGGAGTAGTGTTAAACTCGTCAAGGTTCGTTGGAATGCGCGACACGGCCCAGAGTTCACTTGGGAGCGTGAGGATCGCATGAAAGCAAAATAGCCACATTTGTTCCCCAAGACCCCTGCAGCTAGTAGCAGAACTTAAATTTCGGGACGAAATTTTCTTAACAGGGGGAGAATGTGACAACCGTAAAAAATACAGGTATCCGTACAATTAATTAATCTTGATTAGTGTTTAATGACTGTGTTGAATTACAAATAATGACTTAAACTGCTTTCTGATTACTGCATCATACTTACATATGAATCACATATTACATAATGTCACATCATTATCACATACAAACCATATTGACATACATGATGCACAAAGCACAGTTAGCACAGTTAACGGATAAAACAGGAATATGCTGACGGGGTTCAGTACATAGGCAGACAATGTTTTGAGACCCAGTATGAGCCAGAAACCAAGTACTACACTAGTATAGTGTGTAGGGAAGTAAGGAACACAAAACTGCTTCACTAGGTTATAGTTTAAGTGTCGGAAAGTGCCTAAAACCCACTAAAAGTGCAGAATTCTGCATATTTTAGCAAAATTCAGCTTTTTAACAAGCTAGTAATGTGCAAAAATATGGCAAAATGGTCATGTATGCTTTCCTAAGTGTCGGGAATTAAAAGTGTCACAAAAGGGTACTTAAAGAACACTAAACGAAATAGTTTGACGCTTTAACGAACCGGTATCTAACCGAACAACCGGACTCTACCCGAAACACCAAAATATTGCTAGAAGCATTGTGTTATTATTTTTTGAGTTAGATATGATCCCCGAACACCCTAACACCCACTAAAATATCTAGTAACTAATTAAACTAACTAAATACTTGGATTTGGATTACAAGATAACTATATGATTAAAGTTTACACTTAGACCCCCTCCCCATATGCTAGAAATCGGCCACATGCTTAAATTAAAGGATTTGGTTGATTTGTTTAATAGATCTTGTATTGTACTATGGGTGGCATAAAACCCAAAGGATTACATGAGAGTATGGTTTATATATATTACACATCAAGATCATAACCATCAACACACCCAACACCACGACTCTCCTTCTCCCTCTCCCTCCTCTCGGCCGTGTACCCCCATCACTACCATCACCACTTTCATTTCAAGTTCATCCATTCCAAGCTCCTCACAAGGTGTAAGAAGCAAGATTAGAAGGTTTGGTGGCCTTGGATCTTGAAGGACCTCTCCCGATTGCTTTTATCCTTCACTTTTGTCATCACCAACATCTAGTGTTCTTCCCTAGCCTTTGTGCTAGTTGTAAGACTCTCATAACCCTTTGTTACTTATAATTTTGTTGGTTAAAAGATCATATATATTGTTAATCTTGTTAAACATTAAAGAACATAATCTTGAATCTTGAACATAAGCTTGTTATATAATGAAATCTTGATGAAATAATGTTGTTTAGTATATGTATGATGTTTGATTGTTATTTACTTGAGATTATGATGTTGATCATCATAAGGAGCTTGCTAGATTGTGATTAAACACATGATCTAGCAAGAAGGAGGATGATTATGTAAGAAAACAAGATGATCATCCTTATGTGTAAGCATGAACTTGAAGAATAAAATGATTTCTTGAAGAATAATAAACAAAGTAAGCTAGTAATCTTATGGATCTAAGATTTATGGATGGTTTTTCAAAAGAACCAAGTTCAAAAGATGATTTTTAGAAAATATTGGTTCTTACTTAAACCAACACTATTTTTAGTAGTAAAACAAGTGTGTAAATACTTATGAAACAAGATCTCACAAAGAAACATTTTTGTAAAATATGTTTACAAGTTGTAAACACCTAAATTCTTTAAGAATGAGATTTTTAAAGAAATAAACACACTTTAAAGGATAACTAGACCTACTAAAAACATTACCAAGTTACTACAAGTTTTTGTGAAAACTCAAGTTCATGATCTTTATGTAGATGACTATGTTCTAGCACTTGGTAAGTATAACATTGTTTAGGGTTGATTGTTGATTATTGTGTGTTGATTTTGAAAAGAAAATGATATGCTTTGATAGCATGGACACCTCCATTTTTAGGGGAAACTATGGCAAAATTTTCTAAAAATATAAACACTTAGAAAAATATTTTCTAACACGTATTTACAAGTGTATTTAACTATGGTTTTCAATATAAACTTTGCCATAGAATTTGTTACAAAAATACAAGTATTGGAGGTTGGTTTTTATAAATAAAAAATGAATAAATATGTATTTAGAATATATATTTACATTAAAGACACTTGTGTGAATATTTGTATACTTGGTGAAATAGTTATATTATTTTAGGGTAAAATAATATAACTTAACAAAATACCATGAAATTTACAATCCAAAATAATACCAAGAATATCAAGGAATAAATATATAAGTTACACACATAATATTGTGGAACCGAACGATGGAACGTAACTTACAAAATATTCCGGAAAATACCGTTATAAATATATTTTTGGTAAATATTATTTTGGATACAAGGAATGAAAGTATGATTTTTGTAAATATTACAAAAGTAATATTATATTTTCGACAAAGAGAAAATATATCATTTTTGGGAGTAAAAATATATTTTCTTGAAATATTTAGAAGATATATGATTTTTGGGAAAAATATATATTTTCTGGACAATACATTATCTTTGGGACAAAATAAGTTATTATATATTTTCTAAGGTGAGACTTGAAAATATATTAATTTGGAACTACAAATACAATAACACGAAAATACATGTATAAGATACCCCCATCCCTGGGAAGGAAATACGAAGTTAAATACTTGAGAAGTATTAATACAGAAATACTGCTTAAACAATTATTCCAAAACTAAATATAATTTAAGTTGAAATATTAATTGTTTTGACAAATAATTATACAACTTGGAATAACATTAGAAACGTAACTCCAAGACATTAATACTAAGCAAAGGCACGACCCGTCCGCCTAATAGACACTAGTACATTGTAGGTAGTCGTGTTTGCTGACGAGATCGGAGTTACTAGTTCTGAAGACGCAATACTGTGAGTTCATGTCCCCCTTTTCTTTAAACTGTTTTGTTTATTTACTTCAGGGGTGAAATACATGTTACAAAAGGATTACATACAGATACTATTGGTATGGTTAGCCTAGGAAAGAACCATAGATCATGTGATTGGGTAGGCGGATACTTGGGACCATTAATCCTCGTATAAGAACCGAGGGGCATGAGTGATAGATCTATTTGGGTGTAGCGAGCCCACACCCATGAGGACCAGGGTGGCCCATAGGGTGACTATCTCTTTCAGCCGGAAGCCCGATGCAACTTTGCTAGGTTTGAGTCTTCCTACACCGTCACACATATCAGTGGCCTTGCAAACCATTGGTGATCTTTTCCTTGTTTGCTATCATACCGGGACATTCATACTTACACTGTTTACAAAGGTTTTATACATACTCACGAACACATGAACTCGCTCAACTTTTGTTGATGTTTTTAAACTACATGTATTTCAGGGAACTAAGGGGATCTGGCAGGTGTATGCATGTGTTTCAAGCTGCGTTATAAATAAAAGATGTCATCCGAGGTCGTTGGGTTTAGGAGATGTATCTTACTCCTGGACGAGATGCATGTTTCTAAACTCGGGTTTGTTTATGGTCTTTTGTTGAGTCTTGGTGAACTCCTTAAAACATGTTATGGTTTGTAATTTGAATTCGGTGTCAACATTTCAGACAAGTATGTTGTGGTATTTTCTAAACTTAATATATGGATGAACATCTTATGGTTTTATCATTTAGCATTGTTATGATTGAATGCTATGGTATTAAGAGGTCACACCAATAACCACGCTTCCGCAAAAGTCAGGGTGTGACAATACTCTCCTATGTAAAGATTCAAATCCCTTCTATAGTTCTTACAATCAACTTTACTAGCACCAACTTCACCAAAACCACCATACATTGTTTTCATAATATTGAATGCTTTAACAGGTCCAATATTGATTGCAGACAATCCAGATATAAAACTTTCTTTAACATAATCAATACTTCTGGCAGCAGGCAAGAAATGAATATCTTCATCTTCAACAAAGATATGATTATATTCTTCTTCAAAGTAGTAGATTTTAAACATATTATTGTTCTATAATATTAATTTCACATGAGCATTGCATCCAACTTTTTTTGAACCTCTATTACGTCTAACAATCTTTTTACTATTCTCATCAACTAAACCAGAATCTATTTCTTTGCTAACATGAAATCCTTCTTTTGAGCAGACAATATATCTTATTTTCACTAAACCACCACCATTTTTTCAAGAGGTATTTTTCTTGCAGAAAAACCTGCAGCAAGTGCATATCTCTGATAAAACGCAAAAGCCTCATCAAATGATTTAAAAAACATTCCAACAGAAGGTCTAATGGATCCACTGACTTTAGGTTTGTAAAACTTTCTTCCACTGTTTAAGCATACACGTTCCTCCAATTTGGAAATGTGATCTGAAACAATTAACAAATAATTATAAAACGCAATACCTCTTATGTAATCATGTTTTTAGTGTTAAATCTCAAAATATGTTATTCAAAATTGAAAAAATACAAACCTTTAAAGTTTGTATATAATCTAATGTGGTTAAAAGCATAAAACGCAATAAGTTCAGTAAAACGTAAAAATGATAAACAAACAAAACAATGTATAAAACCAAAAAAAACTGTTAAATTGTACATCAATGACAGTTATGTGCTTTATATTAGAACAATTACGAATTTAAAGTTTGTATGCATATAATGTGAATAAAATCATAAAACGCAACAAGTTCATTAAAACGCAATAACTGATGAACAAACAAAACGGACAAATTATGTTAAATTATACAACAATAACAATTAAACATATGAAAAATCAAATATTAATAACAGAAAGACGAATTATAAAACGTAAAAGATTGAATTTCAGCAAAATAACAAAAAGTTACTGAAAATTGAAGCTAAACTTACCAACAGAGTCTGCAGAAGACATTGATCTTATCGAATTGACGAACGAAACAAGATTATTGCTTGAAAAAAGGGTGAATTTGCGATCGATTTCGATTTAGGGTTATAGAATCTCAATTCTGTTATGAAATTGTTGGACTAAGAGAAGAGGTAACAAAATCTAGTATAGTATTAGAAAGAAGATATGATAATGTAAAATGACGAAAAAGCCCACGCGTACAAAATTTTAAAAATAACAGATGAACGGCTAAGATTGCTTCCTACACTTCCTAGCGAATATAAAGTTCCTATTTGATCCCCACCCTTAAAAAGTATAAGTTTCTAACACGTTCAATTTTCATTTAATTTGGTGTTTCTATACGAACTTATGTTCCTTAACTTTATTAAAAGTCCATCTATAACTTATTCAGACTTCATATAATTTGAGTTTTCTTTAATAACTTGCATTCGGTAATTTCCCTAAAAAGCAGAATGCGCGGGCGTGTTTAATTTTTTTCCTCGACATTTCAGAATAAATTTTGTTAAAAATGAAGTTCTATTCAAAGTAAACTATTTTTTGGTATCGAAGTTATAACGAGTGTTTGTCTGGTACCGGTAAAGTAACGGACCAAATCGATACCAACATCTATACTGATATCGGGTATTATAGGAACCAGTACCGGTGTTAATTTTTCTGAATATCGATGTAAAACGCGTATAGATATCTTTTTCGGCATATCACAATTTTGTTTATTTTTTACTGTCATTTCTTGGGTCGATGTCGTCGTTCAAAAAAAAATTTCTTGGGTCGATGTACACGAATTGACCGACGTTTGAATTCTTGCCGCATTGAATTTTGTTTTCCTCTTTTTCTTTTTATTTTATCTTCCCATATATTTTTTCACTAGAAATTTGCCATTTTAAATTTCTTTTATTTATTTTTCTTGAGTAAGCGGTAAATCTTCATAGTATTGTAACTTTTCGTGCTTTTCGGATGTATCTTCATTAAGTGAGTGTGTTTTTTCTACGTTTATATTTTCAAAAACAATCTGTCACAAACACGCCACTGTAAAAAAAAGTGTTATTCCAGCGCTAGTGTTATTCCACCGCGTAGCGCGGCTATAACTGGTAGTTTTGATTAAGAGGGAAATGCTAGATTGAGCTATTTCAATCAAAATGATTGAAGCTAGAACTGAAAAAACAATATTTACACTATAAAAGTTTATATGCAAGAGGTTAATCTTTATTCAAACTGTATATGAACCATTAGCCCCTTCTTTGTCTCACTAACTAAGGCCGCTAGGGATCACCGAGCATAGAAAGGCCACGCTGTGAGGGGGCACATTGCCATAGAATGGTGTCGGGGCGCGAGGCAACCCTGTAGGTGGAGCCGTAGGCGTGGGGGGGAAATGCGAACGCTTGATTTTTGGTGACGTCATGTGGCAGCATTTTTTTTTTCTCAACCAAGCCCCCGTAACACGTTGTCTAACTTAAATTTAAACAACAAATTTCAACTGAAATTAATAAATCAATGTGAACTTGTCAAGTTAATTTTATAATCAGATACGAGTGGGAATTATCGAAATGACACAAAAATATTTAGTTTTTTGGTTGTCATATCTAACCCATTTAATAAATGGGTCGTGTTCTGGCTGACCTAATATTATAAACGGATTATGTGTGGGTTGACCTACCAACCTTCTTAAAAATAATTAATTAAACAGTTTAAATAAGTTGACTTGTTAACCCATTAAGCCTATTGCTGGTTGAATTGTTCAACCCGAACACGATCCATATTTTATTCGCATTAAAAGTATCAATACTAACCATCACACACGTAAAATTGTGTAACAAAAACACGACTTATTAACCAGTTTATTTAAACATGTCAACGGGTTGGTGGGTAGTAATCAAGATGTAAACGTGTTAACTGGCATGTTGGTTGTAAAATATTAGGCTCAATGGGTTAACAGGTCAACTTGTTTACCTGAGACCCGTCAACCCGACAAAATTGACACCTTTGTCTTCAGGTCTAACTACAAACCAAAAAGTTCAACGTAATTTAATAAATATAAGCCAGTTGATCAAAACCGTATCGAAAATAACCGTAAAACCAAACTTACTACCGGTTTAAAGGGTTTCACGATTTTAAACCTAACATAAACATCCTTAGGCTAGAGGGTATGGTGCCCATCCTCCCTTGAAGGATGATCCGCCACGTAGGCGCCACATCATAGTCCTCCAAAGAATGACCCATCCTACAAAACTAGTGGAAATGGGATGATGGTCCTAGATGATCCTACCCCACCACTTTTATGTTTTTTATTTTTTTAATCTTCTACTTTTTTTTAACATTTAACAAATAAATTAACAAAATATTTTCATTGATATAAAAAAACATTACATAAATTAAAAAAAAAACATAACTTAAAAAAAAGATAGACTAAAAAAAACATAAACTAAAAAAAACATACACTTAAAAAAAACATAAACTTAAAAAAATCCTAATATATTAAAAAAAAGCTACTAGTCTTCGTCCTCCATGTGGTCGTCTGGTTCGTTTTGAGCGTTGTTTCAAATGTACTTCAGTAAGTCCGCTTGTAGGTTATGATGTGTGTACTCGTTACGTAGAGCGAACATGTTCAAATCTTGTTGTTCCCCACCAACTGGAACAGAATTTCCGGTAGACGCGTTTTCGTCGTACTCGCATATCGCTCTACCTTCGTCTTCAATGACCATGTTATGAAGGATGATACAAGCGTACATAATGTGTCGTAACCTCTTTGGTGTAACAGAACGTGCTGTATGTTCAATGATATGCCATTTTTTTGTAGAACACTAAAAGCCTGTTCAATATCTTTTCTCGCACCCTCTTGATACTTCGCAAATTTTTTTCTTTTTTCGTCTGTCGGGTGCGGAATAGTTTTAACGATTGGCCAGTGCATGCAATCAATGCTCCCGAGCATTCCTGGGAAACCATGTCTCTGTTCGTGTGCTTGATATAATTTTTGAACGTCGTTTGCGTTCGGTCTCCGCAGGTATCTCTTGCTATATAATTTGTCAACCCATTCGCAAAACTTGTGCAAACATAGACGTGCGGTAACATCCTTAAATACTCGTCTAATGCATCGGGTGCGTAACCGTATGCCAGTTGGCAAATGGCCGACGTACATTTTTGTAAATTACTGAAACCCCTTTGCCCCCTAGCGTCGTATCGCAGTGTAAAAAACGGATCAGACTAGGCCATGTCGCCTGCGATACGTAAAAAAAGTCGACGACTCATGCGGAACCGACGTCGAAACATCTCGTCTGTGTACACGGGTTTGTCGGCAAAATAATCGGCTACTAGTTTATCGTGGGCGGCTATATATTTAAAACGAAACATAAATGAAATTAATTATAAAATAAATTTTCAAATCTATATAAAACATATGGAAAAAATAGTAAAGTACCTTCTTGGTCTCGGTTAATTTTGCTCGTCCTAATTAGCCGTTGGGACAACGCTTCATCACCCGCCATGAAGATCTGAGCCGCGTTCATAATCATGTTTTCCATAAATGCATTCTCTTCTGAAGATGATGAATACCACGTAGACGAAGTAGATGAAGAAATGGAAGAAGGTGAAGCCATGGTAATTTTTGATAGAGAGATGGGGTGGTAGTGGGTAAAAAATGGTATAAAAATTGTTGAGTTTTTTTTTTTATAAAAAGGGAAGAGAGTTTATAAAATGTGAGAGAGATATGAGATTGTAGTGGGTGAAAAGTTGTGAAAAATGGTGTAAAAGAGGGGAGTATTTATAAAAGTGGGAGCGAATTGGGTATAATTTTGAAAAATGACCGTTATTTAATAAATGAAAATTGTTAATTTGATTTTTTTTATTAAACGGTCATCAAGTTGCGAATGGTCCCCACAATTTTTGTCATTTACTGCCCGTCTTCAACGTCAAGGTCTCGCCGGTGAGGAGGGGGGGGGGGGGGGATGGTGTGAAGGCGGCGCCGGTCCTCGACGGGTATGGGGACGTACCCCATACCGCACAGCCTTAGGCATAAATATGTTTTGACGAGGTCTCGCTATCAAAGATCTATGAGGGATAGTTTTTTATTTATGTGCATAAAAAGCATAATAAGACAAAACCACATGTCCGGTTTCTTTGTATATAAAAGGGCTAACTGGCTTACCATGTGAAGTGCTATAGTTTTTTTCCTAATAAAATAAGTTTTACAACATCTTTTAAACTAAAGGGTCTAGTTTTTAGGAAAAAACCAAAGTTTCTGACAAATTAATCTATTCATTTGTTTACTATTTAGGGGTTTGTTTTTAAATTATATTTTCAGCTACAAGAAGTATTTTGCTACACAGTGGCAATTACAAACGGAAGATTTTTCTTACAAATGCTACTTCTATTTCTATATACTATTTCTATATACGTCAGGTGCATTTAGGAATCACAATGGCCGGGTTTAGGATGGGTTTTTTGTAATCCCAAGCCTGTAACCGATTGTAATTCTTTGTCTCATATCCAGCCCATTACTCATCTGATATTTTTCGGGTCATTACCCATCAGGTATCGGGTATACCCGTTAATTTGTTAAAAATATACGTTGAGACTCCTATGTGCAATTATTACTCTAATGTTTATATAATCTGTTATAATTCTACCAATAACATACATTTATATCATATCCAAATGCACATTTGAAACATATATTTACATAATTAACTAATTAAGGTATTACTAATGTCAGTTTATGTAGTGTGCCTTTAATCAAACACCAGACATGAAAAATAGTAGCATTAATAAGTTCAAATCTTTTCATGGAAATATAATTGTAGAAATGACTTGTTAGTGATGAGGGAGTAGTACTAGAGAAGTAGAGATAATAAGTGTATGCGCTAAGTTAATATAAATGGAAAACTAAAATAAAATACTTTTCGGGTATTATTCTGGTAAACGGGCCGGGTATCGGGCGGGTATCACTCAATCCCATACTCGTACCCATACCCGATTTTTTTATTTTTTAATCCCATACCCGTTGGGCGGGTATATGTTACGAGTTTCGGTTATACCCATCAGACTCGGACTTTTTTGCCATCCCTAGGTGCATTACAATCATTCTCCTAAATAACATATAAAATAAAAATATAAAAATTAAGTATCGGATACAAGATAACACTAAAAAACATTTAAAATCACTTGAGTTTGCCCTTGCACACCACTATACAATTTTTTTGAACGACAAATTTCTTTTATTTTTTATCATTTGTGGGACTTGAACACAAGACCTCCCCTCTTAAGGTGTTTAAAGACTTTGTCTTTGCTAATAGACCAACACCTTATTGGTGCATGCCGCTACACATAAACCGTCCAACTTTTGGCTTTTAATCAAAGCTCCGAGTTTCTCTTCCTATAGTTTTCAGCTGCACTTGGTTTTACCAAACAAATTTCAATCAAGAACATACGCCCTGCTTGTGACGCGCACATATAATGCATATATGCGTGGGCCCCCGGGAGGGCAAAAGTGAAATTGCACTAATTTTAACGTTATTTTACTAATTTCGTGAAAATAACGTTAAAAGCGGCTGGCGGTTAATCATGCATCATGTGGTGTCATTGATAGTCGAAAGACAAAATGGTAAATGCACTAATCGGCGATTGTTGAGTGTTATGTGCCTTATGTCCAAGGCTTGATACAAACTACTTTTGAGCCGGGGGTCTCACTAGAAGCAGTCTCTCTATTCCTACAAGGTATAGGTAAGGCTGTCTACATCTTACTCTTCTCAGACCCTATCTTAACTTTGCTATCAGTAGGATTTACTGAGTATTATGATGATGACTTCAATCAAGAACATGATAAATATTAAATAGTAGTATACGATGCTTTTAGTCTCTCTCTTTTTTTTTCTTTTTTGTCCAGGACTTGATGCAAAACTACTATCAAGTCGGGGGATTTCATTGAAAGCAGTCCCTTTATTCTTACGTGATATAGGTAATGCTGTCTACATCTTACCCTCATCAGACTCTAGTTTAACTTTGCTATTGGTAAAATTTAGTAAGTATTATGATGATGATTTCAATCAAGAACATAAATATTAAATAGTCGTATACAATGCTTTTAGTCTCTCTCTCTTTTCTTTATTTTTTTTCTACAACTTAATATGAATAATAGTAATTTATAACACTACCAGACGTTTGAATTCTTAAACTATATATTTTGAATACTTATGATATGTTAATAATTATTATTGCTAAAAAGTTTAATAATTCATTTGAATTAAAATTGTTCCCGTGACAATGAACCAAACGCACGTTAAGTAAATCTTTTTAGACAATGTGCATTTTTTAATAAAAAACATTAGCAACATATTCAATTATTGTTAATAGTATTTTTTTATATACATAATATGATAATAGTAAGAATGCTATAGTATAATGGTGAACAAGTTATTAAACATCTTAGTTAAAAATAAAGTGTTAGATGGCAATAATGTACACTTGATAAATAGTTAAAAGTAATTTAATATCATAATATATATTTGAAATGTATTATAAAGAAAAAAAGAAAAACTATTTGTTTGCTAAATTTGTTTGTCTGGTTTACCTGTAGCATCTCCTGGACATGTTGAGGGGGCATGGGGATGAAGAATTGGACAAATAAGGATGAGTGAGGAAAGCAGGTTCAGATCTGCTCCAAAGCAAAAAATATGCATGTGGCACACACTCTATTCACTTCAATGTGTTTGATACAAAATATGCAAATAGAATAATATTAATGGGGTTAGTTATTGTAATTTTTCTATCTTTTTATATTACATACGTATATAGAGAGAGGGGGGGGGGGGGGGTATTGTACAAATTGTCTTGACGTACTCTGCGTACAGGATGCAGTATCAACATGCATTTTTTTTAAACATGTGATTTTGTTTTTTTTTTCAGCAACATGCGATTTTTTTTAACATGCGATCTTTGGTTTTTTTTTTCAACATGCGAGATTTCCTTTCTGGGGTTATAACGTGCGAACTTACCATAGTGTACGCTTCGTACGTTAAGACATTTTATACGATACACTTTATATATATATATTGCTTACTAGAGGAATGTTCAAACGAAAACCACTTTTATTGTGAAAACTCGAAAACTAACTAAAAAAAGCCTAAAAATCACATCAATTTTTTTTACAATTTTTTTATTAAAAATCGCCATTTTTTATATATATAAAAAACATTTTTTCAAAAAAAAAACTTTTTAGTACAAATGTGTATTATTACACATGTGCACTAATTTTTTTTTTTTTTTAAATTGCGAAAATTGGTATGCAAAAAAAATTGGTATTTTTTTTTTGCTTTTTTAATTAGTTTTCATAATAACTAGTGGTTTTTATTTGAACATTCCCCTTGCTTACTATTCACCCAACTATAAGTATCTTATCATATCTATCAACTGACATTAAAAATGTTAGTACGCGGAATAACCATTATATCCTTCTTACTTAGAAACAAAATGTAAAACATTCAATAATCTCCTAGTTTTTTCGTCCTTCATCTTCTTCATCACCGTCGCCACAAACCTCGTGTGAGGCAGATGTAACACCCCTAAAACGGACTTGGTAATTAAACCAAATTAACTAGGGATGAGCGGGTAAAATAACATTAGTGGTAAAAGTTAACCCGTAAACAAAATAACTAAGAATGTTCTAACCTAGTTAAAACATTAGTAATTACTAGATATGTTGGGTGGATTTTGAACATTATAAAGCTACTAATAAAGTGCAAGAGCTACAAATGAACAAGTATCAAACTTGATTAATTAAAAAGCTAAAAACATAAAAAGAACACACACAAGAACGATCCAAAGAAAAAAAGAAGAAGCGGAAGCCTTCTTCAACCTAGCAAACACAAAATCAATGGATTGAAGGTGAAATCTAAGTGAAATCCCTTGCTTATTTGACGATTTTAGCCTTCCAACATCATCTAAACCTAAGGTATGTGTTGAATTTGTGTACAAAGAGTTTATATATTAAGTGTGTTTTGATGACATGATGAAATCGATGATGTATGAATGTTCATAATCATCATACTTGCTTGTATGTGTAAAATACTTGAGTAATTTAAGGATTTGAACTAAATGTTCATACATGTCATGAAGTGCGTTTTGAAGATATGATGAAATTGATGTTATAATAGTGATATAAACATCATGTTTACTAGTTTGTGTGAAGAACTCATATAGTTTAGATGTTGAGATGAATGCACAAATATATGATGAAATGGGTTTTCTTACATAGAGATGAAAACCCCTAGTTCTAATATGATAGATTGATGAATTAGTATTGATAATTGGAAGTCATGTTGACTTGATGCTATTAAGTGTATGAACTTGTTGAGGTTGAAAGAAATATGGTGATTTTGGTTAATGAACTTAACTCATATAATAGCCTAAAATGATGCCCACCAAGTGATTGACAAAATGCCTAAATGAATATGTTAAAATTGTTGGTGCATTTGCATATGTAAAATGAGAGTTTGACTTCTAACATATAATAGATTTGGATGAAAAATATAATATAAAAGTCCATAAGGTATGATAGTCAAGATGTAGGATGACTAATCTAACCGTCTTGTGGATGTTATATGATAGTTTGACTCTTGACAAGTTAGGTGGGAGCTTGGAAAGGAATGAGTCAAGCGGGTTAAAGACGCGAGAAAGCATGATCGGACGCAAAGTAATAAAACTTACACCACCTAAATTAGAAGCTTTGTTTTTAAATGAAAAGTAGACGGTTATAATAAATGATTTGTTAAAGCTGATACCCTATGGTGTAAACCATAACGGGTCAAACAAGCTTAATGGCAATTAATCACATTTAGGTGATTAACATAAGGAATTTTACAAATACGACCCGATGGTGTAAACCATAACGGGTCAAACGAGCAAAATGGCAAGTAATCACATTTAGGCGATTAACATAATGAATTTTAAAAATAAACACTTGCAGACGCGAACCGAATGGGTCCAACAAGTAAAAATAAGTTTTTGGTAATAAACCAATAAACCTTCAAAATATGATTTTCTGACGCGAACCGAATGGGTCGAACAAGTCAAAATGAGTTTTGGTGATAAACGCGAACCAAAACGGGTCAAACAAGTAAAAATAAGTTTTGATGATAAATATTTGGTGACGCGAACCGAAACGGGTCAAACAAGTAAAAATGAGTTTTGATGATAAATACCTGCTGACGCGAACAGAAATGGGTTAAAAAGTAAAAATAAAAAACATGTGTTTTGATGATAAATACTTCCTGCCGCGAACTGAAACGGGTCAAACAAGTAAAAATGAGCTTTGATGATAAATACTTGCTGACGCGAAAACAGGTCAAACGAGTAAAAGATATGTTTTTGATAAAAATACTTGCTGACGCGAACTGAAATGGGTCGAGCGAGTAAAAATATGTTTTTGATATAAACCAATTGCTCACGCGAACTGAAATGAGTCGAGCGAGTAAAAAGGAGACCCTTTGACGTAAGTCATAACGGGTCAAATAAGCGAAATCACAAGTATATCACTTGTGTAACTGGCTAAAGAATAAACCAATAATGGTTAAAAGACCAAACGGGTCATACGGGTCAAATGGTGATGATATCACCATTTGAGCGTAGTACTTAATGCTTGTTATTGTTAAGTGTCATACTTACAGGTTGGCTTATATTACGGGCAAGTATTTCCGTGACTAGTGAAAAGAATTTACAAGGTATTGAAAACGGGTCATGGCTTTGAACCGTGCCAGGTATGTAAAATGGGTTAAGCTCTCAGTGAGGGCTTATAATCCTACTATAGTCGGTTGAGTCAAGGGTGGACATTAGCCCACTCTAAGTGAGGTAGGTCTACTATCTTTGGTACAACGCCTATTAGAGCCACGGATATGTCCACAATGCGAATATTTGACTAAAACCCCACTGAATGATAAATCGGGCAAATTACCCCTAAGGGTGGATAAAAAAATAATAATGAATCCCATATCTGGGTTAATCTTTTGGTAACATCAAAATGAGAGGCGTGGACTTTTTGGTTAATGTATCTTAACGGGTCGTTTTTGTAAAACGTCAAACTGGAGGGTAAAGTCGGAGTATAAAAGTTTTCCTATAATAACCCATCACAAATGAAATTGTAGTGATAGATAAATGAAAGTCATACTGTGAAAATAGGGGTACAAAAAGAATACGGACGATTTAAGCTTAAGTGCTTAAACCTCATAACGGGTCGAATAAACATATGCGCGAACCGGGTAACGGGTGCGCGAAACATAAAAATTGTAAATCCGGGTTATGGATTATGGTTTAAATATGCTAAGATATGAATCCCAAGCGATTAAAACGAGTTTGAATGGATTTGGATGTAAATTAGGTGAAAAGAAGGCATGTTCAGCTGACACGGCCGGGTGGAAACCTGACCCGGCCGGGGGAGGGTTCTGAGAAGAAACACGTTCAGCTCGCCCGGCCGGGTGGAAACTTGACCCGGACGGGTGATGGGGCTGGAATGTCTTCGTTCAAATGTTTTGATTACTGAGCGTTTGACCGTTTAACTTAAAAACTAATCACTTTTAGTGTTTATGATAGGCTTTCGCAAAGGCGGGAACCGGACGGACAACGAAGCGCGTGAGGAACCGAACACTATTAAACTGCTAACTCTTTGGAGAGGATTATGAAAAGGTTGAAGCATGATAATGCACAACAAAGTTTTCGAGTTTAAAACTTTAATGTTTTTTAAACTACAATTAAGTGTAATAGTCTGTTATGTTGGGTCGTTTGGGTTATCAGTTAACCCAAACGTATAAGTTCAATGTTTAAAAAAATTGGGACCAATCATCCGTATTTATTAAAATATTGTAGGAACCGGGTTAGAGTGTTACAGGAGATCGATATCTTCTTGGTTTCGCATCTTTATCGTAATGTTTGCATTTTATTACTGCAATTTTTACCATATCTTTGTCGCAAAGAAAGGTAGATAGATATCTTGTTGGTTTTGCACTTTTATCTTAGTGTTTTGACGCAATTTATTACTGCAATTTTTAACATACTTTCATCGCAAAGAAACAATGTCTAAGAAGAAAAAATTGACTCAACTCACATCTTGTTCATAACACATATGTAACTCCTAGAAGGAGAGTATACACCACTTGTCAATAATTTGGGAGAAATTGAAAAAAGGTAGGTTATTGGAAGTTAATAGGAGTAAAAATGTCTTAATGTTATAAATTATCAAAAGAAGTATACATTTGATATTTAAATTTTGATATACATATAATATAATGTTAAAAAGTTCACATAGATATATAAATTCTCTATTAATTCCCTATATAAGATTGTCAAATTCATACCCTTTACTTAATCTATTTTTACTGTATAATATATAAACGTAAATGGATTTATATGTTAATAGGTTAGATAAAAAGGTTAAATGCCAATGAGGTAGTGGTGGAGTGGTTGGAGAAAGACTTGGTGTTCCTTGTGACCCAAGTTTGACTCCAACTCTCCCTATATTTTCTTCGGCATCCAGACGAAGGGCGAATACGGGTGGCGCCGGTTCGTCTTGGATGAGAGGCGGGGATTTACCGATTATTCCACTGTCGTGCCTTCGGGCGGGTGGAGGTCAGGTTTCCGCGCATCTGGAAGAGCTAGAAGGCTGGCGGCGGTCGAGTAGTCGACCTTAGTCATAGCGCCCGAGATTACGGTGGTTGGCACATCGTTCTTGCCGTTAAAAAAAAGATAAAAAGGTTAAATAGTTAAAGGGACATTGGTAATTTTGTCTTGTCCATGATCATTAAATTTTTATTTTTGTTAGTTGTTTTTATTTTTATTATAGGGTCCTAATAAATCCACATGGAATCATCTTATTCTAACATGGTTGATACGGGCCGTATAAGGTTATACGGCCCGTATAGAATAAAGTGAACCGACAAAGGCTGTGCCAGCAGCCTTTGTCAGTTCACTTTATTCTATACGGGTCGTATAACCTTATACGGCCCGTATCAACCATGTTAGAATAAGATTATGGTGTGGTCGTATATATATTATACGACGATGTTATACGGGTCGTATATACCTATACGGCCCGTATACAATGAATTTCGTTTATTTTATTGTTTAATTACTATTTGATGCGACGTATTATTCCTCGATTCACGTGTGAGTAGACGTAAGATTCTCTGATTCGATGTTATATTCCTCGATTCTCGTGCGTGTTATGTGATTCGACGTTAGATTCCTCGATATTCGTGCGAGTTATTTGATTCGACGTTAGATTCCTCGATTCGCGTGTTAATCATTTGAAACGATGTAATATTCCGTAAAATTCTCTATATAAACGACACTAATTTCATTCATTTTCATTCAACTTCTATTTTTCTTTGTATTCAAATTATTTACGCTATAATGTCGGGTTGGCGTGACTTTTTCGGTGTGTTTGATAACGAGGCGAATCAGGGGAGTTATGATAACAATCAAGATAACATTCCGCGCGTGTTTGATCTGAATGCTCCGTTCGATCCCAGTCTTGCGTCTGATGCAGGTCAGGATACTTGGGGTTTCGATGGCTTTCAGCCTAATTATGCTGGTTATTATCCATCGCAACACCCGATTAATTTTGAAGCCCCTCCTGTTAGTGTTGGACCGCCGACTGATAGTTCTCATTCTCCTCCCATAAGTGGTGGACCGCCCGAGGGTCCAAATGCTGACCAGGAACCTAGTGAGTTTCAAAACAAGCAGGTATAACATTTAATTATACGTTTATTTGTTGTACGTTAACTATTTTAGTGTTTTTACGTTTGATGTTGTTTTTATTAAAATCTTAGATTAGGGGTGCTAAACGGGTCGTGTTCGCGGGTTGGTGGGTTTAACCCGACCTGAACCTGCAAATTTCACACAAACCCGAACCCGAAAATCGTATCATACATAAGAACCCGAACACGACCCGAAGTTTCATGGGTTGGCCCGAACACGACCCGTTCGACCCGAATTTTTTTATTTTTTTCTGAAATTAATATATTAAAATTAAAATTTACTTAAAAAACACAAATATATATATATATATATATTTATATATATAATAATATCATATTTAAATTATAAAATCTATGTTAATTTCTCTTTTTAATTTATAATCATGGCATAAAAATACACACCCCATTTAATTTATGACGTAAAATATATTGTAAAAAAAATATAATATAGTATAAATGTGTAACGGGTCAACCCGCCAACCCGACCATGTTGACCTGAACCCGACCCGTTAACCCAAACGGGTTCGCGGGTTCAACCTGAAACTGACCCGAACCCGTTTATACTAAAACTAAACCGATGGGTTAATCATTTAAGTTAATCATTAATTGACACATATAAGTGTTTTCGTTAGAAATTCGCTAGCATGGATGAATTGGTAGAGTGGTGTAGAGACGTCGGACGCGAAAATGGTTACGCCATCGTCACCAAACGCACCATCTACGATAAACCCCCAAGCGGTCAGCCGTTAAAAATTTGGCTTACGTGCGATTGTGCCGGCGAGTACAAATCAACAGCCACGGTCAGACGCAGCGGGACCAGGAAAACCGGTTGCAAGTTTCAACTGATCGGGACATACATAAAGAGGTTAGGTTATTGGGATTTAAGGGTTGAGGAAGCTAAACAAAACCACGAACAATTTCTATATCCAGAGGGTCATCCGTCCCTAATGAGGCTGACTCCATCGGAAGAGAGCACGGTGGAGCAAATGACGCATCAGAACATAAAACCACGAGACATTCTTGCTGCCATTAAAGAACAGAACCCCCATAATGTCACAACAAGAAACACCATATACAACTGATGTGCGTGTAGTGCGATATATTTTTTATGTATATTTTAAGCCTTTTTTAACACTTTAGTCAAGTTTTAAATTTATAAAACACGATATTCTACTAACACTAAACACACATATGGGCAAGTGCACCCATCGTGAGCGTAGTATAGCGTTGGTAAGATACCGTGGTCATCCAAGGACACAAGAGCTTTTACTACCGGTTTATCCTCAACGTCTAATCAAATCAAAAATTTAGAAAAAGGTTTTAAATATGAAAATAAAAACTAAAAATGCTGAAAATAAAAATAAAATAAAAAACAGATAGACAAGATGAATCACTTGGATCCGACTTGCCTTTAGTGTAACCTTTGATGATTTCCGCACTTTTGCACTTTTTAAGAGATTATCTTAGTTATAGTAGTAGGCCCCTCTTTTGAATGTGACGTTACCCTCGGCTAAGTGGTTTGAGCCAGCAGGGAGACAATCCCAAGTAGCCGGGTTAATGTATTAATAGTAGTTTACATATGAGGGGATCAAGCCATTCGCACCCCCGCCATCCAATACCAGTGGGTATTGAAGGAGGTCCTAGTAAGCTTGACCCAGGTCCTTGCAGGATCTATACACTGAATAAGGCAAGAACCTTACCAAACCATTCCCTTAACCCCCGACCAGGTAGCCAACATATCTCTATATAGACCGTAGAGATATGAATGGTGAAAATCTTTTATTTTATATAGACAGTAAAATAATGCCAAGACACCACGGACAGCTGATAAGGAAGTTTCACCTTCAACATAAGAAACTAGTTATTAAAGTCATTAATACAAAACCAAATAAAAAGTGCGAAAAGATTAAAAATCAAAAGTATTACACTAAATGCTTGTCTTCACCAAGTGATGTAAGAGACTTAGGCAAACATGGCCTTTGATTGTCAAGAACTCTTACTATCAATCTTGGATCCCGAGACTACTACACACACTCTAGATGGATGATGGATGATGGATGATGGTGGTGGAGTGTGGGTGTTGTGATGGTGGTGGAGTGTGGGTGAAGTGGGAGAGAGGTGGTTTGCCAAGGGATGATTTGCAAGTGAGCCAAGAACCCCTATTTATAGCCCGTGCAGGAGCTTGGACACGGCCCCGTGTTTATTGGACACGGCCCCGTGTCCATCTTCTTTCTCTTTCTTCATTAATTGCAACTGTCTTCATTATGCTCCACACGCCCCCGTGTTCACTAGGCACGGCCCCGTGTGCAGAAGAGAGTCTGTACTATCAAGATTTGCAAGATTTTGCGAATCTTACCGTTGACCACGGCCCGTATTGAGCTGGGCACGCCCCCATGCTGGGAATAGAAGCTTCTATTAGTTTGTCTTTTCTGCCAGTGTCTGACCACGCCCCCGTGTCCGCTGGGCACGGGGCGTGTTCAGCCTTCTTTTGTCCTGTTTTTGCTTGGGAAGATGCTGTCAAGGGGTCAGGCATGCCACGTTTATTTCTTTTCTTGTATTTATGTTAGTTTTTGCTGCATATTTGTTCCTTTTGTTCGTTTATGCTCATTCAGTCTTGAAAATATAAAAGGAAGACAAAAACGCACTTTTTCCAACATTAGTACTAAAAAGGGTTAGTTTTATGCCTCATTTGATGTAATTTATATGTTGCATTTTGCACACATCAAATACCCCCACACTTAAATCTTTGCTTGTCCTCAAGCAAAACTCTTTATAATGTGGCTTACACACCCAAATGGAATGGGTAGAAGAGAAGTTTTGGGCTTGTCTTGAGTGTCGGGAATACAAGATCTTTATTGGGTTTTATTTTTATTCTATTTACAATCATATTCGTTATGATTTATTTAGAACATTTAATAAGAGAAATTACTTATTTGGGCATAACATGCCTCTTTTAAAATTCTATTTATATACAAGTTCACATACCTCACGGGATATCACTCAACACTCGGCCGAAGATGTATTTTTGTGAAAACACTCGAGACCGGCATGGAACTTACTCATAGCATAAGCTTGCCAAGCAATCAATCCTCCTCCTTTTTAACTATAAACCTTTGTAAATATCAAGAGTACTTGGGGAAGTGTTATGCTTGGGTTAAAGGTAGGTGGTTTTGGGTTAGTGGTTAGTAAAAAGGGCGAAAAGCGTAAAAAACGTCGGTCGTCGTAAAACTTTTTGTTTTTGTGACTTTTATTCAAATAAAGCATTTTCAAACAAAGTTTCTTTTGAGGAACTTGTTTGTTTATTGCCATACTTCAAATTTTTTTTTGTGTGTGATAAGGGATGTCACATGAAAACCGAGCTTTTTACTAAAATAAAGAGTTTAAAAATAAAAAGGGTTTTGTGGGTTTAGAAATGAAAAAGTTTAGACTCAAAGGGGTTAACTAGGGGGATTTTTGGGTAGGTTAAAAGAAAAAGAAAAATAATGGTGTTGAAAGAAAAAAGGTTAGTCCTAATGCCTCCATCATTTACTTACTTGGGTTTAAGTTGGTAAGGACCGGGAATGTATCGTCATGGCAAGTTCTAGAGTCGTAAGAAACCAAGCGGCTATTCACACAAGAAACGAAAAATGAGCATTTAGTTTAAAGATGTATATTTGTATGCTCAATAAAGGCTCAAAACTCATTTTTTGTGGGAATGGGTTTATAATGTGATCAAGTATATATAATCAAATTTTAACTAGGTTTGTCATGCCTTTTCATAATTTTCTTATGTTGGTTCTTTTTATCACGACGCTATCGGTTGTAAATTTGTAAAAATATAACATTTTTAGAACTTGTTATTCCCAAATTAAACCAAGACAAGTAAAAAAAATGAAAAGTTTTCGAAAAAAATTGGGGTGATTAGCGGTTCCAATAGAGTTTTGTGTAAGGCTTGTTATTAGGACTTCCAAAATTCAAGGTTTTAGCATCCTCCCACACTTAAATTACACATTGTCCTCAATGTATCCCAAAAATAAGTTTTTAGGATGATTTAATGTGTAAAAAGGTGTTAAAAACAAGGTTTTGGTGTTACTGGGTAGCTGGACACGGCCCCGTGCTAGATGAGCACGGCCACGTGGTCAGATTGCCAGTAACGAGAACTTACAGAAGGTGGGCACAGGGGCGTGTCTGGTGGACACAACCCCGTGTTGGGCAGGTTTTAAACAAACAGCAGCAACAGGGTGGTGGACACGGGGGCGTGTTGGCTGGGCACGACCCCGTGTGGACAATCTGCAGTCTGTAAAAGCAGGTTTTGGCTTCCGGTTCTGGTTTCCAGGCTTATGTAGCACTAGTATTTAGTGCTTCCAAGCCTCGTAGGTATCTGCTTTACTTAAAAATGCCACACCAAACAAAATAACCAACATCCTAATTTACCATAAGTTCAAACATCCACAACACAAACTAAAAAAATTCAAGAAAGGAAAAAAGTTAAGGAAAGTAAATTGTTCAACAAGTGACACGCAGGCCATGAAATTGTTCGTTAGAGATAAGGGTGTAACGTTCCGTTTTTTCGTAACTTTCCTTAATTAGAAAGCTCGTCTTGTATTTTTTTTTTTGAAACTTGTAATTCTTGTTATCGTATTTCGTTGTATCGTTGTAAATCCGAGACTTTGATCGTAATAAAATTCGTTATTGCATACAAGTTATACTTTACATATTCGTGCATGCTTATACGTGTTGCTATACTTGGGTTATACGTTACCAATCTCGAATGCATAGGCGCAACCAATACTCGACATACTGGTACTCATAACTTATACGTGCTTATATGTGGTTAAATTCTGATAATAAAATAATAATATTAATAGCTCTAGTAATATAATAATAATAATAATAATAATAATAATAATAATAATAATAATAATAAAATATAATATAATAAGAATAAACTAAACATCAACATCAACTTTCGTTGATATTCTTCTTTCAAATACTACTTTAAAAAAAATAATGATAATAATATACTTGGGAAAATATCAAATAGGAAGTTTATTTTGGCTAGGAAGTGTAGGAAGCAATAGGATTAGGACATGTGACAACATTTAAAATAAAGAAAAAGGGTATTTTAGTCAATCCAACTCTTTCTTCTTCCTTTTCAAAACCCAGTAACTTCAAAACCCACCATTTTCAAAACCCACCATCTTCAACCGTTTCTTCACTTTCTATCTCAATAATCACTACATTATAGTGCGATTTTCATCACCAATCAATGATTTAAACACCCGATCAACGTGTTCTTCAGCTTTTTTGAAGAAAACCCAGTTTAATTTCATACAAAATCTCGTTTTTTCCAGTGATTTTGAAGATAATCACTCGATCCGTTCGATTCGAGCGCTGATAAGTGTTTCAATCATTCAAAATTCGTCAATTGTTGAAGAAATCACTTCGATCCGTTCGATTCGAGCGCTGATAAGTGTTTCAATCATTCAAAATTCGTCAATTGTTGAAGAAATCACTTCGATCCATGTAAGAAATTCTTTAATTTCATTTTTACGATCTGGGTTTTTGATTTAGTCATTGCGTTTTACGATCTTGGCGGGGGTCCGGGGGCAGCGCCCCTGGTAGCGGGGTCCCAGGGGCGGCAGCCCCTGGCGAGGTCCAAGGGGCAGAGCCCCTGGCTGGGGTTGAGCTGTAATAATTTTTTTTCCCAATTAAATTGCTGTAATAAAAATGCATCAGAAAAATTAATTTTCTGTAAATTGCCTCTGGAAACTGCATTCGTAAACTGCATTGGTTCAGACAGTTCACAGCACAGACAATTCACAGCACAGACAAAACTATTGTCATGGTTCAATGCGTTTTAGAGAGAACACTTTCTTTGGTGTTTTTAGGCAATTGCGTTTTAGAACTAAAACATTTTTATGTGTTTTCTGGCCATTGCGTTTTAGAAAAACACATTCTTGAAGTGTTTTTGGTGCATTGCGTTTTAGGTAAAACACCTTTTTAGGTGTTTTCAGTCCATTGCGTTTTACAGAGAACACTTTCTTTTGTTTTTTAGGCAATTGCGTTTTAGAATGAGTCATTTTTAAGTGTTTTCTGGCCATTACGTTTTACAAATAAGACAATTTTTTTTGTGTTTTTTGTGCATTGCGTTTTAGGTAAAACACATTTTTATGTGTTTTTAGTCCATTGCGTTTTAGAAAGTACATTTTCTTTTGAGTTTTTAGGCTATTGCGTTTTAGAAATAAGACATTTCTTTGTGTTTTCTGGCCATTGCGTTTTACAAATAAGTCATTTCTTTGTGTTTTTGGTGCATTGCGTTTTAGAAAAATGTCATTTTTTAGGTTTTTTTTTTCATTGCGTTTTACGTAACTGGGGGTTTTTCTATTGCGTTTTACGCAACTGGGTTTTTAATTTTTTTTTTTTTGAAAATATAGCAATAGTATACTCGTTTTAAAGATAAAAAACGCTCGTTTTTTTGGTGCAATTTTTATAAAAAAATAATGTCGTATGAAAGAGTTATTAACGTTTAAAAAATGGGGGGAATTGGAGGAGAGAGAAACTATTGGCTTGGATTGACTAGAATGCCCATAAACAAACTCACGCGCCTCTTTTCTTACCTTCAATTTCCCTGATTTAATCTTAGCCCTTGATTAACTAAATGGATGGTCAAGATCACTTCCTAACCTTCCTAGGCAAATAAACTTCCTATTGTATCTTCACCCTAATATACTTTATCTAACCTAACTTGTCATCTCACAAAATAAATAAAAACGTTATATGGCAGATTGCGGCCAGAACATTCTTGGTTGAATTAGATGTTTTTTTTATTATTATTTCCAACCTCCACTAATTATAATGTAGGGTGGAGATACAATAGGAAGTTTATTTGGCTAGGAAGGCTAGGAAGTGATCTTGACCATCCATTAAGTTAATCAAGGGCTAAGATTAAATTCTGGAAATTAAAAGGAATAAAAGAGGCGCGTGAGTTTGTTCAAGGGCATTCTAGTCAATCCAAGCCAATAGTTTCTCTCTCCTCCAATTCCCCCCCCCCCCCATTTTTTAAACGTTGATAACTCTTTCATACGACATTATTTTTTTATAAAAATTGCACCAAAAAAACGAGCGTTTTTTTATCTTTAAAACGAGTATACTATTGCTATATTTAATAAAAAAAAATTTAAAACCCAGTTGCGTAAAACGCAATAGAAAAACCCCCTAGTTACGTAAAACGCAATGAAAAAAAAAACTTAAAAAATGACATTTTTCTAAAACGCAATGCACCAAAAACACAAAGAAATGTCTTATTTGTAAAACGCAATAGCCAGAAAACACAAAGAAATGTGTTATTTCTAAAACGCAATAGCCTAAAAACACAAAAAAAAGTGTAGTTACCTAAAACGCAATGCATAAAAAAGTATCCCACCTTCTTTCAAACATGTATTGCGTTTTCTGGAGAGAGGCTGCCATTTTCTGCATCTCTATTGTAACCTCAAACATTCAACTCCTAGCTGCGATAACAGTTCGTGAAGCTATTATTGTTCGATCAAGAAGACAACTGGTTGGTTTCCTTTATGCTACTGTTGGTAAAAGCCAACTCTAAAAAAGAATTATCTTTATTAGTATGTTCATATTTGATACTACAGTGAGAATGTATGACATAATTTTGTATTGCGTTTTATCTTTTTTAGATGACTGTATTATTTTTATTATTATTATTATATGTACTGTGTTATTGGATGGATGAATGGTATTATTATTTTATTATTATATGTATTGCGTTTTTGGATTGGTGATAATGTATAACAAGGAAAGAGCTGACCAATGGGAAAAGTTAATAGAATTTGTGAATTGCTGCAGAATACCTTCTTGAATTAAGTCTATTACTGCAATTGATTGTTTTATGTTAAAGCTTATAATACAATATATATGTAGCCTGCTCTATTACATAAAACGCAATAAATCTTCCAAGAGCATGAGAAACTGTCAACAGGTTCCAACTGTTTAAAAAAACCCCCAGTTACGTAAAACGCAATGAAAAAAAAACCTAAAAAATGACATTTTTCTAAAACGCAATGCACAAAAAACACAAAGAAATGTCTTATTTGTAAAACGCAATAGCCAGAAAACACAAAGAAATGTGTTATTTCTAAAACGCAATAGCCTAAAAACTCAAAAAAAAATGTAGTACCTAAAACGCAATGACTAAAAACACTTAAAAATGTGTTTTTTTCTAAAATGCAATAGCCAAAAAACACATAAAACTCACTTATTTCTAAAACGCAATTGACACATAAAACTGTCTGTGAACTGTCTGTGAATTGTCTGTGAACTGTCTGAATTGTCTACGAATTACTGTCTTCGAAATGAGCCAATTTCTGAAAAATTAAATTTTCTGATGCGTTTTTAGTACAGCAATTTAATCGAAAAAAAAAAATTTCCGAGCTCAACCCCAGCCAGGGGCTCTGCCCCTTGGACCCCGCCAGGGGCTGCCGCCCCTGGGACCCCGCTACCAGGGGCTGCCGCCCCCGGACCCCCGCCAAGATTGTAAAACGCAATGACCATATCAAAAACCCAGATCGTAAAAATGAAATTAAAGAATTTCTTACATGGATTGAAGTGATTTCTTCAACAATTGACGAATTTTGAATGATTGAAACACTTATCAGTGCTCGAATCGAACGGATCGAGTGATTATCTTCAAAATCACCAGGAAAAACACACGAGATTTTGTATGAAATTAAACTGGGTTTTCTCAAAAAAGCTGAAGAACACGTTGATCGGGTGTTTGAATCATTGATTGGTGACGAAAATCGCACTATAATGTAGTGATTATTGAGATAGAAAGTGAAGAAATGGATGAAGATGGTGGGTTTTGAAAAATGGTGGGTTTTGATGGTACTGGGTTTTGAAAAGGAAGAAGAAAGGGTTGGATTGACTAAAATACCCTTCCTCTTTATTTTAAATGTTGCCACATGTCCTAATCATATTGCTTCCTAGACTTCCTAGCCAAAATAAACTTCCTATTTGATCTTTTCCCTTATAATGTAATAAAATAAAATGCATGTTATACATCACTAGTATTTACCATATAATTGTCACAACAACAAAAACGAGAAGCATTTATGGCTGTAAAACAGCCATTTCGGCCGCACCTTGTGTGATGTGTAAAAAATTGTTTTTTTTTATTGAGTTAATTACTGTTTTCATCCCAGTGGTTTGTCAAAAATCACTATTTCAGTCCATTAGTTTAAACATTGCGATTTCAGTCCCTGTGGTTTCACTTTCGTAACCATTTTAGTCCACCTCGTAACCATTTCAGTCCCTGTACTAACAGAATAAATGTATTGAAATGGTTACGAAAGTGAAACCACAAGGACTGAAATGGTTACGAAAATGAAACCACAGGGACTGAAATCACAATTTTTAAACTAATACACTGAAATAGTGATTTTTGACAAACCATAGGGACAAAAACAGTAATTAACTCTTTTTTATTTTTATTTATTATTTAAACCACCAACAACTCTATTAATTGCCAACCAACTTAAACCCTAATCATTCCCTATAAATACCACTCTAATCCCAGCCACTTTTCCACTTTTGCAACACTTTAATCACTCTAAAACTCTAAAAAAATGCAGCTGAAATCACAGGTTCGAGCAGATTGTTCAGCCTTCACTAAAGTGAGCATAACTCACTCAATACTTATCCGATTTAGTCCATTCTTTTTCCTATGGGCTTGGATCGACCTTAGCTTCGATTCCATGGGTTTTTCACAGTAAATAAGTCCCTGGAACTCCGGCAAAAAGGCTCCAAAGTTCACTGTTCATTTCTGATTTCATCTAATCTTTACTAAACTTGTTCAACCTGAGTATAACTCATCTCAAACCTATGTCCTTATGCTTATAACCACTTCTATGGTTAGTTAGGCTTAAAAACAAGGTTGAGACATTCAAAATCAGAGGATTAATCCTCACAAACTTTCTGTTTTGTCAAGGGTTTAACCCACAAGTAATGTTTAAGTCCAAGACTTAATGTAGGTGTGATTATGGACTAACTTGGGTTGTTCAACATAAAATCCCCACATTACTTGATGATTTCTTATAGAGTAGTTGTTTGTAATATTGTATTATTCATAGTTCATGACCCTCCTTGTATGTCTTTACATCAAGTGTAGTGGTGAATCATAAGAGGTACCTAAATGGAAGACTATTCTTCCTACCTCCTACATGATTTCCATGATACTAGAGGACTTAATAATACATATATGTACTAATGGACTTAATAATACATATAATACTTATACATATATGTACTATTCGAACCCTTGATGGTGGACTTGTGTTCATTCGTCAAAATATTAGAATAACATCCTCTAAGACATAAGACTTGTTACGATTCTAATGAGTATATTACTCATGAAAACATTAACCCTTGAGGTTTCCTAGTGTCAAAAACAATTACTTGTGCTAAAGGATGATTAGTTACGAATACATATGTTCTTGTGTTTTAACTTCCTAAATCTTTAATCTACCGTTGATCTCCGTTACTCATACACTTTGTTTCTTCGTGTAGAAGGACTTGGTGTTCCTACCCCCAATAACAACTAACTCGCGGATTCACAAGTGAAGACTTGCAAAACCGTGAGTATACTCGCAACCCCCTTTTTATGATTACCACTTTTGGGGTGTAACATGTTTAACTATTAAATTACACTTAAACTTATTCTTTATGCAATGCACGAAAACAATCCTTATACATGAATACTATGTTGTTATACTTGATGCTTACGTGGACCATACTTATGTGATATGTTTTAGTCATTAGCTTTCACGTGCCTCCATTTGACATGTATAGCGCTCTAGGAGTAACGCACCGCCCGTAGACTAGTGGTCATGTTGAATTATATCATTTTTGCGTAAACAGAGGATTGGCTAGAAATATTGCATGCCATGTTAGGTTGATCTTGTATAAACTAAGTTGCCATGTGGATTCGTTTTTAAACTTTTATACTTATACTTATTCTTAAACTTGTATACTCTCCTTTGCTTTTGCATTGAATTGTATTTTAAACATGTTACAGGTTGATGATTGATGATGCTAAGAAATGGATTAGCAAAGATGCCTAGATACTCACTTAGACGTTTATGTTTAAAGTGTTGTATCAATTTTGTTATGTTATGTTGAACAATGTTGTTATTTGAATTTCTTGTAATGTTTTAACAATTTATTTATGAAATGAAATCGGTTGAATAAAATATTGTCACAAATAGTGTTATGAAGACTCTTACAATCTCGAACTAGTCCCACTCCGATGTTTCCGGCTTTCCGCCATTGGTTGGGGTGTGACAAAGGGGTTAACCTGTTACGACCTTCAACCATGTAATGCCACCACCAACACCTCATCATCCCCTCCTTTGCCCGCTATGTACTCCCGGATATTTCCGATGTCATCTTGAATTTCGTAGATGTTTCTCTCCATAACTCCGACTCGGGCGTACGTGTTACTTGCCACATTGTAGGTGTTTCGGGTGCACATGAGGTTTTCCTGCAACAAATCATGTAAACTTTGAAAATTAGGAAAACCACCTCCTTGAGAGGAGGATTGGCCCGGATCACCATGGGGCTGATACTGGTACTGTGGAGGAGGATGGAGTGGTGGAGCGTGAATGAAGCGAGCTGCTTAAGGGTTCCACACATGCCCTTAAACCGTCTGAAATCTGACTGTCCCGTCATTTGCTTCGTTGATTAGATTCATGGAGCGACATATGACGAGGTCCACTTTTCCCGACCATGGGCCCCTATGGAAGGACCTTGGCATCCCCTGTACGAAATGCTTGAAGAGGCGGTAGATCCACCCTCCATAGAAAATTGGGGTTGGGGGAGTAGCAAGTTGGTTCAAGTGCATGTTGCGAAGTAGCAAGTGTGGAACATCGAGGCTTAGATGGTTGTGAATGCAGTGAGGACTATCAGATCACGCAAGGTTACAACACCACCACTGTCATAACTCTGGCAGAGGGAGTAGCTGAGGACCCTATGGATGTAGCGGTAGAGAGGGTCCCGCAGCTGTGTGCTCTTGGTCTGGCTCGGGTTATAGTGCCCCTCCCCAATCTGAGCCCATGCTGCTTGGCGTTGATCCCGTGGGAGTTCACGGAGACCACCCGTGCTCTCCTCATCTCCAGCATCCTCTTCGGTATATAACCCGATCATAGCCCCAAATTGTGTAATTGAAATTGATTACATAACCCCTGCACAACGGAATTCCACCCCTTCATTGTCAAACGGCTCCGCTTTTGCCTTGAAGGCAAACGTGCTATAAAATTCCATGTTATACTCGTGCACGGAGTGGAGCCGTGTAACGCCTGCGTCCCTAGACTTTTATCTAATTGACACTTTTAGCCCCTATACTATGTGATATTTGATACTTTTAACACTTGATAAACGTATGCTAAGATTCTTGAAACTTAATACTTAAAACTATGATTCTATGATGCTATGAAACTATGATTCTATGATGCTATGAGACTATGATTCTATGATGCTATGATTCTATGATACTAGAATTCTATGAGACTTGATACTTTGGTGCTTGACTCTTGAGGCTCGTGAAACTTGAGACTTGGTTGAACGAGGGACTGGAGTCTTGTCACTGGCGGAAACTATGGAAACTATGGAAACTTTTTTTAAATAATGTAACTACTACCCAATAAATACGCAACGCAACGCTTGATCTAACGCGCGAAAACGAATCAAAGATGAAAACGCGGAAAGGATGGATTGGCCGAGTGGCAATCCGATCGGATGACCATCCGATCGGATGACCACCCAATCGGATGGCCACTCGACAGAGTTGCCACCCGATCCGTGCACACAGCCTTCACCCCCTCTGACACTATAAATAGGCCTGTCACATCACCATTCTCACTGATGTGACAGCCTCACTCGACCCAGACGCACACACTCCTCTTTTCCTCCATTTCTTGGCGATTTCGGTACGTTTTACACTAGATTCTTGTACATCCTTGATCTACACACAATTCCCTACACGATTCTCCCTTGAAATCTCACTTTTCACCATGAAATCTATAAGATTTGAGCTCTTTAGGGTGACGTCATCATGGTGGTTTGTACAAACTATTGAATGATGTCATATAGATCAAGATCTAGCTCAGATCTAAGGAAATTCATGAGTATTTACACTAAATCTTTACTAAAACTGAATTTTACATCTAAAACTCGTGTTTATCTTCTTCTTTTCTTAAGACTTTTATCAATAAATGGTTAGATCTGGATTCAAAAGGACTGAAGACCTAAAGAATAGTCTGAAGTTGGTTTGGAGAAGGATTGTTGCCGGAAAAGATGACCGGAGTATGAATTCTGACATGAACACCGTCACGAACGGACGACTGAACGGACTGGGGTGATTCCCACCCGATCGGATCGGCTATGCACTGATGGGTTCACCATTGTCTTAACACGTACCACGTTATCATTGCTTAATCAGAAACTTAGAAACCTCACAAGTTAGGAACAGGACAAGGACAACCCGATCGAGTGGCAATCCGATCGGATAGCCATCCGATCGAACAGCCATCCGATCGAGTGACCCTTGCCCCTAAAACCTAATACTTGAATACATGAAATTTTGATCGTCGAGTGGCAACACGACCGGATAGCCATCCGATCAAACTGCCATCCGATCAAGTGTCATTACCTTAAACATCTTTGAAACTTTGAATCTTTGATCGTTGAGTGGCAACCCGATCGGATAGCCATCCGATCGAACCGCCATCCGATCGGAGTAACAACGAATCCTTTGAGACTTTGAAACTTAGAACTTTGGATTGAATGGCAATCCGATCGGATAGCCATCCGACTGAAGACTTAAAGAATAGTCTGAAGTTGGTTTGGAGAAGGATTGTTGCCGGAAAAGATGACCGGAGTATGAATTCTGACATGAACACCGTCACGAACGGATGACTGAACGGACTGGGGTGATTCCCACCCGATCGGATCGGCTGTGCACTGATGGGTTCACCATTGTCTTAACACGTACCACATCATCATTGCTTAATCAGAAACTTAGAAACCTCACAAGTTAGGAACGGGACAAGGACAACCCGATCGAGTGGAAATCTGATCGAGTGGCAATCCGATCGGATAGCCATCCGATCGAACCGCCATCCGATCGAGTGACCCTTGCCCCTAAAACCTAATACTTGAATACATGAAATTTTGATCGTCGAGTGTCAACCCGACCGGATAGCCATCCGATCGAACTGCCATCCGATCAAGTGTCATTACCTTAAACATCTTTGAAACTTTGAATCTTTGATCGTCGAGTGGCAACCCGATCGAATAGCCATCCGATCGAACCGCCATCCGATCGGAGTAACAACGAATCCTTTGAGACTTTGAAACTTAAAACTTTGGATAGAATGGCAATCCGATCGGATAGCCATCCGATCGAATAGCCATCCGTCCCATTCACACACATGCCATCTCAATCGAATGGCAAACCGATCGGATGGCCATCCGATCGGACAACCATCCGATCAAGATGACTGATCCGATACTTGGTTGAATCTCGTTATTCTGCCCGACTCTTATCTGTTGTAATCTAATCAGGCTAATTCTAAAGAGCTCCCTTTGATCCAATAACAATAGACCTGTTAAGCAATCACTGTGAGTATACTCGATCCTTTTTTGTTTTAAACTTTGGGATGTAATATGTATTCTATTAAACTACGATACTTGAAGACTTTTGCAAACTAAACTCTATCCTATGTGTATGTGAAACTTGTGATTCTTGTATTCTATTTGTGCTATGTGGACGTTTAATCCAGGGTGTGTTGATCCGCCTTAACAATAGTAGCGCTATAGGAGATGCACCTCCCCATTATTCTCGGGGGTATTGTTAGGAGGATTCTAGTTTTCCTTGAGACTTGGGAAAATAACAAAGCATCGGGATACTTGGGCTATCACTTGTTGGACTGCGAACACTAGCATGGCTGAAACTATTTTGTTAACATTAACATATGGATATGAGATGTTTTAATCTATTATTCTATTACTCAAACTTGTATACTCGCCAGTATGTTTTGTACTGACTTTATTTTAATACATGTTGTAGGCTGACAGGATGCTAGGATCCATGAAACAAGCTAGGGTGAAGCTATATACTCCACGTAGCTAAATTTAGAAACTATGAAACAATGATCATGTTTGTTTGATACTATGTTATGGGTGGTTGATGTTTGTTTAGACAATTGCATGAAATGAATCTAATTTATATTGAAACTACTTAGTGTTATGGACTCTCGTGAGCAATCTGTACACTTAGTGCTCGCACCCCGATGTTTCCGCCATCGGTTGGGGTGTGACAGATTGGTATCCGAGCCATAACTATAGGGAATTAGGATAAGTAGGAATACTTGCCCTAGTCTATAGTTCTAGGAATCTTAATTCTTATATGTTGTTTAAGACTTGTGCATTCTACCGTACCTGCTTCCTAGCAGCACATTTCCCTGCTAAACTTACATAGTTACATGCCTTTCCTAAGGCCGACACAATATACACTTGATACTTTGAAAACACTGTTAATCAGTGATGCACGAGATTTGCCCTCAAGTCAGGAGTGACATCCGAACCTTGATGGAAAATCTCCATATTATTCTAGTAGGTCTTGTCTGCGGATAAGTACCGAAGCTATTAGGGTACGATGTTGTCAAGTTAGAGGTGAAACTCAGACCTTGATAACTAGTCCCACTCCTTGGTGTTTTATTTATGTCTCGCCAAAGTCTCGAAACTCCCATTCAATTAGGTAGGTGAAATGACCAAAAGGACGAATATTGTGGCCTAACATCGATGACGTATTTGCCTAAGTAAGTCAAGACACGTCGCCTTAATTCGAAGGGAGTTCGAATCAATTTGGTTAGTCGCCGTTCCTCTACCCAAAACAATCTATGTTTTATGAGCCTATCTTTTATGTTATCTCGATTTTTACATGTGGTCTTAAACTTGATTCTTCGTCTATCTTGATTCTTCGTTTATTATGAGACACTTTACGCAAATCGCACGTATGTCCGCAATCTAAAACCTTAATTCTAATCTCAAAATCAAACTAAATTTATGAAGCTCTATTCTATCATGACAGCCTATGTGGGAATCTTGATCGACTATGATGCTATGTGAATCGATCTGATGAACGTATGTGTTAATGTGGTTGTAAAGCACTAAATGTAACATGGCATAGAAGTACGAGGGAAAAGTGACGTGTCTGAAACATGGTGGATACGCCGCTGGTACTTCCTATATATAAGTGTTTCCGACATGTTACCAACTTTCGTACTAAGTGCCATGCAAAACTTAGCGTTTTGCAGACCGGTGATGAGTTGGTTGAAATCTAATCACTGGGAAACTACTTGAGTACTCTATGAGGAATCTATGTGTAATCTATGCGTACTCTAGCATGATCTCCGTGTAATCTAAGTGTGTAATGTTTTGGAGAAACAAAAATGTGAAACGTAACCTAGCGCCAAAGAGGAGGAGGACGTGACATGTCCGAAGCATGGTGGATACGCCACTGGTACTTCCTATATATAAGTGTTTCTGGCATGTTACCGAGTCTTCATACCACGCGCTAAGTGAAGTTCGTAGTTTTGTAGGCTCGGGTTGAAGTTGTGGAATCTATTTGGTTAATCTATGTTGAATCTATTTGGTTAGTCTATGTTGAATCTATTTGGTTAATCTATGTTGTGAAAAATGGTGGAATCTAATGTCGTGGTTAACGAAGCGTGACACCGATGAAGAGGGGGACGTGGCATGATTGAAGCATGGTGGATACGCCGCTGGTACTTCATATATATAAGTGCTTCCGTCATGTTGCCTAACTTCCGTAGCACGTGCCATGCGGGATTTCGTTGTTTGTGAGCTGTTAACATGAATCTACGAATCTATTGAATCTATTGGAAACTATTGAATCTATTGGAAGCTATGAATCTATTGAAACCCGTGGAAACTATTGGAGTAATCTATGTGAATCTATGATGATGAGTGTGTTTTGTGACACGTAACATGACACCGAGTACGAGGCAGAAGCGATTGTGCCCGAAGCGTGGTGGATACGCCGCTGGTACTTCCTATATATAAGCGTTTCTGACATGTTGCCAAGCTTCGTACAACGTGCCATGTGAAGGTCGTGGATTATGTGGTTTGAGTCTATTGAACTCTATGTGAAACTTGAGTCTTTAATCTACATGAATCTTGTTGAATCTTGAGTCTTTAAATCTATCGTGTGTGAATCTATATTCTGAAACTTTGTGAACCTAGACTTAGACGATCCTCTTGTTGGATCATTAGGATGTCTTCTCAAAGGCACTCCGACACTCTCAAGAGATCCAGGGAAAAGTCTCAGAAAAAGATGATGTCCTTCATGGCCGATCAGATCACTCGGGTCGTGCCAAAGATCGTCTCTGAGATTCAAGGATCAAACACTCCGCCCTCTTCTGTTGACTCTATGACAGAGAAAGAAAAGTCTACCAAGTTCAGTTATAAGCATTTTGTCTCTTGCAACCCTAAGTCTTTCACGGGCAGTGATGGGGTGACTGCTATGCTCGAGTGGTTTGACAGCATCGAGGTTACCTTCATTAACAGTGAGTTGCCAGAGCAGCTAAAGACTAGGAGTGCAACGGGAATGTTTCAAGGCAGAGCATTAGAGTGGTGGACAAATGAGAGAAACATCCGATCGAATGAAGAAGCCTATGCTCTTCCATGGGCTGAGGTGCGAGAATTGATGATGCTTGAATTCTGCCCTCCTCATGAACAACTGAAGCTTGAAGAAGAGTTCTAGCATTTGAAGCCGATTGGTGATGATAATCTGGCTTATACCACCCGTTTCAAGCAACTCAGCTTGATTGTTCCTTACTTGGTTTCTACCCCTAAACGCATGATAACCAAGTATATCAATGGTCTACCTCCTGCTATGCGTGATTCTATTGAAGCAGCCCAACTCGGAGCTATTGAGGAAGTCTATCGTCTCGCAGCTAGTCTCAACAACAATCGTGTTCGTGATAAGCAGTTTGCTAACCCTGCCTCTTCTAAATCCGCACATCAAGTTACCCAGCAGCCAAGTGGCAGCAAGAACAAGAGGCGAAAATCACAGGGTTCAGGATGCAATGCTATTATCCCTGCTGCAAATCCTGCTGCTAAGCCTGCTCCTGCTGCTACTGTTCAGAACAATGCTGCCCCTGAAGTCAAGAAACAGTACTCTGGGTCTTACCCCAAGTGTACCACTTGTAATTTTCATCATCCTGTTGCTTCTGCATGCCGTTTGTGCACCAACTGCAATCGCTATGGTCACACGACTCCCTACTATCATCAAGCTAATCCTAAACCAGTCAACGCCATTCATGCATGATACAAATGTGGAGATACTACTCATCTTCGTAACCAGTGTCCTCAGCTGAACCAGGATCAACAGCCAGCCGCTCGTGGACGGGCGTTCAATCTTAATGCTAATCAAGCTCGTAACGACAATGATGTCGTTAATGGTACGTTTCTCGTGAATAACCTTTATGCTTTGATACTATTTGATACTGGTGCCGACAGAAGCTTTGTGTCCGTAGAATTTGAATCCTTGCTAAACTGTGCACGCTCTAAGTTACCCAAGTCATTTTTAGTAGAGATTGCCGACGGGAAGTCTATTCTAGTTGATTCTATACTCTGTGGATGTTCCTTGACTCTTAACGACCATGTGTTTACTATTGATCTAATACCCATGCAATTGGGTAGTTTTGATGTCATTATTGGTATGGATTGGTTGCGTAAGAACCATGCCAAGATCGCGTGCCACGAGAAGTTTGTCCACCTACCTCTACCGTCTGGTGATATCTTGCATGTCTATGGAGACCGACCTTCGAAAGGGCGGAGGCTGATGTCATGCACACAAGCGAGCAGGTGCTTACGTAAACAGAACTTTGCTTTCTTGGCCCACGTGGTGGAACAAAAGAGCAAGGGGAAGAACATAAGCGATGTTCCAGTGGTGTGTGATTTCCCCGATGTCTTTCCTGAAGATCTACCTGGTCTTCCACCTCCTAGAACCGTCGATTTTCGTATTGATCTCATACCTGGTGCGACTCCTGTCGCCAAGGCCCCGTATCATCTTGCACCTTCTGAGATGCAAGAGCTATCCAGTCAACTTCAAGAGTTACTCGACAAGGGATTTATTCGTCCAAGTACCTCCCCGTGGGGTGCTCCCGTGCTATTCGTCAAGAAGAAAGATGGTTCGTTTCATATGTGTATCGACTACCGTGAACTTAATAAGCTTACCATTAAGAATCGTTACCCTCTACCTCGTATCGATGATTTATTTGACCAACTACAAGGCGCGTCCTGCTTCTCGAAAATCGATCTTTGTTCTGGTTATCATCAGCTTCGAGTTCTCGAAGATGATGTACCCAAAACTCGTACTCGTTATGGACACTACGAGTTCGTGGTCATGCCTTTTGGATTGACCAACACACCCGCAGTGTTCATGGATCTCATGAATCGTGTTTGTAAGCCCTATTTGGATCGTTTTGTGATAGTCTTTATTGATGATATTCTCATTTATTCTAGAACTAAAGCTGATCATGCTCGACATTTATGCCTGATACTTGAACTCTTACGTGATGAACGTTTGTATGCTAAATTTTCTAAGTGTGAGTTTTGGATTGATGAAGTACAATTTCTTGGTCACGTCGTTAGTAGGCAAGGTATTCATGTTGACCCGTCTAAAATCGAAGCTGTGAAGAATTGGAGTACACCTAAATCTGCATCTGAGATTCGTTCCTTCTTAGGGTTGGCGGGCTATTACCGCCGATTCATCTCAGATTTCTCTAAGATCGCCGTTCCACTTACTTCGTTGACTCGGAAAGAGAGACCTTTTGCTTGGGGTCCCGAGCAAGAGGAATCTTTTCAGACTCTTAAGACTCTGTTGTGTAATGCCCCTGTTCTTACTCTCCCTGATGGGAATGATGATTTCGTGGTATATTGCGATGCCTCGAACCGTGGCTTGGGCTGTGTGCTCATGCAGCGCGACAAGGTTATTGCTTATGCCTCCCGTCAACTCAAGGTGCATGAGAAAAACTATACTACTCATGATCTGGAGCTTGGTGCAGTTGTGTTTGCGTTAAAGATATGGCGACACTACTTGTATGGTACTAAGTGTGTGGTTTTCACCGACCATAGAAGCCTTCAACATATCTTTGACCAAAAAGAGCTGAACATGCGACAGATGCGTTGGGTGGAATTGCTTAACGACTACGACTGTGAAATTCGCTATCATCCTGGCAAGGCGAATGTAGTGGCCGATGCCTTTAGTCGAAAAACTCATGTGAAGGCTATTCGTATCTCTAACGATCTCCATGCGTGTATTCGTGACGCTTAGTATTCGTCAGCAAATGAAGGAAGTCTAGAAGTGGAAATCCAAGGCGCTAAGATGGAACAACTCGAAACTAAACTGAATGGACTCCAATACTACCTCAATAGCATCTGGGTGCCGGATCGCGATAATCTCCGTGAGCTCATTATGAATGAGGCTCACAAATCCCGTTACTCTATTCATCCAGGAGCCGATAAGATGTACCATGATTTGCGTGCAACTTATTGGTGGCCTGGCATGAAGAGGGACATTGCTGTGTATGTTTCTAAATGCCTTACTTGTACGAAAGTTAAGGCTGAACATCAACGTCCTTCAGGACTCTTAGAACAACCCGAAATCCCAGTTTGGAAATGGGATAGCATCGCTATGGATTTTATTACCAAGCTACCTCGAACACCTTTTGGTCATGATAGTATCTGGGTGATAATTGATCGTTTGACTAAATCAGCCCATTTTCTTCCTATTCGTGAAGATTATAAAGTGGAGAAACTTGCTCGAATCTATACTGATGAAATCATATGCCGTCATGGCATACCTCTTGACATAATCTCAGACCGCGATGGTCGTTTTACTTCATGTCTTTGGTAAACTTTTCAATCCGCTATGGGTTCTCATTTGAATCTTAGCACGGCCTTTCATCCTCAGACGGATGGACAGACCGAGCGAACTATTCAGACCCTAGAGGATATGTTCCCTTCTTGTGTCATCGACTTTGGTGGTAACTGGGATGTACACTTACCATTGATTGAGTTCTCATACAACAACAACTATCATTCCAGTATTCAGATGGCTCCTTTCGAAGTTTTGTATGGCCGCAAGTGCCGATCTCCTCTCAGCTGGCATGAGATCGGTGACAAGCAGTTTACTGGCCCTGAAATCATTCAAGAGACAACGGACAAGATCCTTTAGATCCGTGATAACTTGATCAAGGCTAGGAGCAGACAAAAGAGCTATGCTGATAAAAGGCGCAAGCCTCTGGAATTTGATGTTGGCGACCGAGTTCTTCTCAAGGTATCTCCCTGGAAGGGAGTAGTTCAATTTGGTAAGAAGGGAAAGCTCGCACCTCGCTACGTGGGTCCTTTCAAGATACTCGAAAGGATTGGCAAGGTGGTGTATAGACTCGATCTGCCACAAGAACTAAACAACGTGCATCCAGTGTTCCATGTATCTAATCTACGTAAATGCCTAGCCGACGAGGAACTGCAGGTCCCCCTGGAAGATTTGCAAATAAACGAAGCTGTACACTTTGTGGAGAAACCGGTTGAAAACATGGATCAGGGCGTCAAGCGACTGAGGCGCAACAAAATTCCCATTGTCAAGGTTCAATTGGAAGGAAAGCGCGGCGCCGAATTCACTTGGGAACTGAAAAGTGAGATGAAGGCCAAGTATCCGCAGCTCTTCGAGCAGTCTTCTACCTAGATTTCGGGGACAAAATCTCCTAAAGGAGGGGAGACTGTAACGCCTGCGTCCCTAGACTTTTATCTAATTGACACTTTTAGCCCCTATACTATGTGATATTTGATACTTTTAACACTTGGTAAACGTATTCTAAGATTCTTGAAACTTACTACTTGAAACTATGATTCTATGATGCTATGAAACTATGATTCTATGATGCTATGAGACTATGATTCTATGATGCTATGAAGCTATGATTCTATGATACTAGAATTCTATGAGACTTGATACTTTGGTGCTTGACTCTTGAGGCTCGTGAAACTTGAGACTTGGTTGAACGAGGGACTGGAGTCTTGTCACTGGCGGAAACTATGGAAACTTTTTTAAATAATGTAACTACTACCCAATAAATACGCAACGCAACGCTTGATCTAACGCGCGAAAACGAATCAAAGACGGAAACGCGGAAAGGATGGATTGGCCGAGTGGCAATCCGATCGGATGACCACCCGATCGGATGGCCACTCGACCGAGTTGCCACCCGATCCGTGCACACCGCCTTCACCCCCTCTGACACTATAAATAGGCCTGTCACATCACCATTCTCACTGATGTGACAGCCTCACTCGACCCAGATGCACGCACTCCTCTTTTCCTCCATTTCTTGGCGATTTCGGTACGTTTTACACTAGATTCTTGTACATCCTTGATCTACACACAATTCCCTACACGATTCTCCCTTGAAATCTCACTTTTCACCATGAAATCTCTAAGATTTGAGCTCTTGAGGGTGACGTCGTCATGGTGGTTTGTACAAATTGTTGAATGATGTCATTTAGATCAAGATCTAGCTCAGATCTAAGGAAATTCATGAGTATTTACACTAAATCTTTACTAAAACTGAATTTTACAACTAAAACTCGTGTTTATCTTCTTCTTTTCTTAAGACTTTTATCAATAAATGGTTAGATCTGGATTCAAAAGGACTGAAGACTTAAAGAATAGTCTGAAGTTGGTTTAGAGAAGGATTGTTGCCAGAAAAGATGACCGGAGTATGAATTCTGACATGAACACCGTCACGAACGGACGACTGATCGGACTTGGGTGATTCCTACCCGATCGGATCGGCTGTGCACTGATGGGTTCACCATTGTCTTAACACGTACCACGTCATCATTGCTTAATCAGAAACTTAGAAACTCACAAGTTAGGAATGGGACAAGGACAACCCGATCGAGTGGCAATCCGATCGGATAGCCATCTGATCGAACCGCCATCCGATCGAGTGACCCTTGCCCCTAAAACCTAATATTTGAATACATGAAATTTTGATCGTCGAGTGGCAACCTGACCAGATAGCTATCCGATCGAATTGCCATCCGATCAAGTGTCATTACCTTAAACATCTTTGAAACTTTGAATCTTTGATCGTCGAGTGGCAACCCGATTGGATAGCCATCCGATCGAACCGCCATCCGATCGAAGTAACAACGAATCCTTTGAGACTTTGAAAGTTAGAACTTTGGATCGAATGGCAATCCGATCGGATAGCCATCCGATCGAATAGCCATCCATCCCATTCACACATATGCCATCTCAATCGAATGGCAAACCGATCGGATGGCCATCCGATCAGACAGCCATCCGATCAAGATGAATGATCCGATACTTGGTTGAATCTCGTTATTCTGCCCGACTCTTATCTGTTGTAATCTAATCAGGCTAATTCTAAAGAGCTCCCTTTGATCCAATAACAGTAGACCTGTTAAGCAATCACTGTGAGTATACTCGATCCCTTTTTGTTTTAAACTTTGGGATGTAACATGTATTCTATTAAACTACGTTACTTGAAGACTTTTGCAAACTAAACTCTATCCTATGTGTATGTGAAACCTGTGATTCTTGTATTCTATTTGTGCTATGTGGACGTTTAATCCAGGGTGTGTAGTTCGCCTTAACAATAGTAGCGCTATAGGAGATGCACCTCCCCATTATTTTCGGGGGTATTGTTAGGAGAATTCTAGTTTTCCTTGAGACTTGGGAAAACAACAAAGCAACGGGATACTTGGGCTATCACTTGTTGGACTGCGAACACTAGCATGGCTGAAACTATTTTGTTAACATTTACATATGGATATGAGATGTTTTAATCTATTATTCTGTTACTCAAACTTGTATACTCGCCAGTACGTTTTGTACTGACTTTATTTTAATACATGTTGCAGGCTGACAGGATGCTAGGATCCATGAAACAAGCTAGGGTGAAGCTAGATACTCCACGTAGCTAAATTTAGAAACTATGAAACAATGATCATGTTTGTTTGATACTATGTTATGGGTGGTTGATGTTTGTTTAGACCATTGCATGAAATGAATCTATTTTATATTGTGTTAGTGCATATGTCTGTTAACTTCGTCTTGCATCGAGTCATGTAATAGAATAGATAGACCAAGACACGTTGTACGAAAGAAATGGGAAACAGGTCTGAACCAGCAGGTTCACACGAAGTGACCAGTTCGTGGAAACTGGCCAGTCCGTGCGAACTGGACTGGGTTGTTTCATGCGACCTGGTTGTCCCTATATATAGTGAGTCTTGGATCATCAATTGTAACTTCAGATTCCGGTAGTGAATCTCTGCCGGAGTGTCGCCAGCTCTTGTAACGTTGTGAAATCAATACAATCGACAATTAATCTACTTCTAAGTGTATATTAAGCTGCAATGAAGATCAAATCACTGAATTCCGCCTCTGATTTGGTCTAGAACTCTTCTGATCGACTCATTAGATCGATTCAACGATCCTACAAGTGGTATCAGAGCTCAGGAGGAAGAGTTCTTACCATTTCAGCTTGTTTTCACGGATAGAATCTGAGTTCTACTCATTTTCTACACCTTTTCTTCAAAATTTCAACGAATTTACGGTCAAAATGATCTGAATTTCACATATAACACGTAAAACTGAGTTTTAATCAATCCTTGAAAAAACCAGACCTAAAATCAACCTAAAACTTGATAAAATTGACCAGACCGCGTGAAATGCTTATCAGATCGTTCGAGATACTGTCCAAATCATGTGAAACATAGTCAGGTCGCACGAACTGAACAATTCAGTTCCCATGGATTGAACACAGGTCGTTTGAAAGTATTCAGGTCGTACCAAGGTCAGTTCGTACCATTTCAGGTCGTACGGAGTGTTTGAAAGTAGTGCAGGTCGTTTGAACTGATCCAGATCGCTTGAAATTGTTCAGTTCGCACCAAATTCAGATTGCACCAGATCCGGGTCGCATCAGATCCAGGTCGCTTGGTTTGAAAAATTTCCAGATCGTTTGAAAATCTGTGATTGTGAACTTTTAAAAACCGAAACATGGAAAACGAATTTTATAACGCATTTGCTACCCCAATCACTATGGCTCAGAATGTAAACTTAGAGAATGAAATGGGTACCATGCAAAAACCGCCTAAGCTCATGAATATCGAGGAATATAGTGGATGGGTAGAACGTTTCGAAAATTGGGTTCAAGCGAATCACTTAGAGGCGTGGGAATGTGTTGAAGAACGATATGTTAGACCGATTGATGAAGATGGAGAGATTGTTGCGATTAAAGATTTAGATGACCAAGAGAAAAAGAAATACAAAAGTGAAAAGATGATGATCAGTATATTGCAACAAGCTATTAAGGAAGACATTTTGATTTTATTGCAACACAACGGAAGTGCACACTCAATGTGGAAAGCACTAAAAATGAAGTTTGTTGGAAGCTTAGACATGATTAAGAACAAAAAATCGGTTTTGAAGAAAGAATTTGATCTATTTCGTGGATTAAAAACTGAAAAAACCAAAATGATTATAGAAAGATATTGCAACTTGGTGGTTAACATGAAGCGATTGGATATCAAGAAAGATAGAGAAGAATGGGTTGAAAAGTTGACCGATGCGTTACCACAAGATGTTTGGGGCACGTATCTTATGATTTTGAAAAATAATGGTGAATTTGGAAGTCTATCGCTGAGCAAGTTTATTGAAAAACTCGAAGTTCAAGAGATGGAACAACAGAAGATGGAGAAAATGAAGAATTCTAATGGTGAACAGGACATTGGTTTGTACTACAAAGGAAGTACGATTGATAAGTCCAACATTGCACCAAAGATCGAAACTGCATTTAACGCAAACAGTTCTTCTGGAGGGTCATCTCAAGGATCAAACAACAATAATGGATTTTCTTCATATCCATCATTTGATCCAAATTTTTCAGCAACCAATTCTAAAACGCAAAGCTCATACAACAATAATGGCCAAGTACTACAATGCAACATTGCATTACATCTTCAGAATGGTCAGAATTTCTCGGAAGTAGTTGCCAAAGGTCATATGTCTTTATTGGTGACCGTATTAGAGTCTTATGAAAGTTTGGTAGGTGGAAGGATTGGTAATCCAATGTTGACCAAAGATGATTATGATCAGATTGATGCTGAAGAGATGGAACTAATGGATATAAAGTGGTGTATGGCTAGTGTGTTGAGAAGAGCTGAGAAGTTTAAACAGATCACTGGAAGAGATGATTTCCGTGATGCTGGAACTTCACCTTTAGGATTTGATAAATCTAAAGTTACTTGTTTTCGTTGCAGGGAAAAGGGGCACTTTAAGCGAGAATGCACAAATCGCGAAGCAAGTGGAGCTCAAAATCCATTCGGCAACAATGATTATCATCGAAAAGCGATTTATCATCAAATTGCTCAACAGCCACATCAACAACAATCGCCACAAACTTCACATGTTAGGAAGGATCTGATTGAAGAACCATCAAAGAAAGCTTATCTAGTTCATCAAGAAGATGAGAGAATTCCGGAAGGTTTTAATTGGGATCATTATGATCCTAACAGAACTTCAAATTCTAAAGCATTTGTTGCTCAATTTTTTGAAGATTCAACTGCTGAAGATGAAATAGCGTATGCTTATTACGAATCTCAGCAATTCAGTCCTAAAAAGAAAGAAGAAGAACCAGTTTCAATAGAAGAGGCTTCAGAAAAAGCACCAATCTTTGATCACTCATCAGATGAAGAGAGTGATGATGATAGTAAAGAAATTCGAAAACTTGAATATTATAAAAGAGAATTTTCACCTGATAGGTATAATTTGTATTTTGCAGGTAAAATGGAAGAGATCAAAGAAAGACAAGTTGTGAAAAAGAAGAATCATAAAGCAGCAACTGTTAAAGAAAAGGTCAAACCTGAGGAAAATTTACGAGTATCAAAGAAGCAGGTTAAAGAAATTCCAGCTATCAAGGTTGAGAAGGAAGCAGATGCTGAAAGGATACTTGAGAAGTGTGAAAATTTTGATACTGTGAAAAGGCACAACAACAAATTGATTCATAACATGAACAGACTGAAAGAATCTTATGATGTTTTAAACAAAGCTATGAATCAATATAGCAAGTCAAGCAATGAACAAGGAATAGCTATGAAAACACTCAATGTAGCATTCATGACAAAGCAGAAAATCATCAATCAGTACATTGAGAAATGTGCTAAACTTGAACAAAAATTGGAAACTCAGAGAATAGAAACCGAGAGGGTAAACAGGTTATTGAAAAGTTATTCATGTGCTTCTTTCGTGATTGGCAGGATTTACCATACAGTAGAAGGCATGGAAGCGTTTGAAGAGAAGAAATCTGAAGTAAAGGATACTGGTAAGAAACATAGTACCAATTATACAAAGTGTCCACCTCCGCTTGAAGAAGGATATTCTCCACGAAATCCTAATTCAGAAAGAGTCAAAAAGCCAACCAATTTAAAGTGGGAATCTGAACCTTCAGATGGATTGCCAGATAATATTGATGTCACATTCACATCGTCTGACACTGATCATGAGTCTGAGTTAATAAAGAAAGTGGTTGATCAGGTGTTGGATAAGGATGAGGAGTCAGAGTCAAAGTCTGAATCTGAGAGTTCAAGTTCATCAGTTGGCAGTTCGAAATCATCAGTCAAAAGGGTTTACAATAATGATTTTCTAATATCAAAAAATAATTTGAATGACGAAACATTCAAAGTAGCATATACTTTGAATGACTCCGACAAATTATATTCTGATGAAGAATTTCCAATAAGAAGTGTACAAACTGAACATATTAAAAAGGTTTTCAAATTAACAGAAATTAATATTTCTGAAATAAAAGATAAAAATCTTTCTGAAAAACCTAAACAATACACTTCAAGAGTTCAACAAAGATTAAACAAGAAAAAAGGTTACAGTTCTGGTTCGGGTTATCGAAAGAAACCAAACCATAACAGTAATTTCAAAAAGAAAGGATTAGGTTTTATTCCAAAAGAAAATGAAAAATACGTTAAAGATTTTAAATCGAAAGTTGTTTTTGTATCAGGAACATCTTCTGAAGAAGAAAAAGAGAATGTGTTCAGAAAGCAGACGAACAAAGAATTCCTTGCTAAAAAGCAAGAGGGAATGAAGAATGATGTTGCTTAGAAGAAGGAGACAAGAACCTGTTACCAATGCAATGAAGTTGGTCACATCGCCTGGAACTGTCCAAAGGCAACCAACACAAAACAGGAAGTTCCTTCTAAACTCAAAAAAAAGTTGTTGATAAAACTGAACCACCAACTGAAAAATTTAAAATTTTTAAAAATTCAACATATGAAGTTGGTGAGTGTTCTAAAAGGTTTTACAAAAGAAGAGTGAATCTTAACAACCAAATGTGGGTTGCTAAGAAACCAGATGTTAAATCTGGCGATGAGTTTGTTTCTTCAGAAGCAAAGGAGCCACTTTCTGGCGATGAATCTGATTCATCAAAATCAGAGGAGCCATTAGTTGAGCTAAAAAGTGATAATTCTGTTCCGACAATGGATGATGCAAATTTTCCACCATTGTCAAACGGAAACTTAAAGCAAAAATTGGCAAAATTGAGATTTCAAATCAATTCTTTTCTGAAAAGAAAGATTTTGATGTTGAAAAAGCCTTTAACCCTAAAGTTTTAAATATTTTTGGAAAAATGGTTGACGGGAAGGTCAAAGGGGTAAAGGAATTCTATAAAAATAATAAGAAAGAAAAGAAACCGAGTGATGATGACTCGGAATCACCCAAGGACCGTCAGACTTGGGTGAATCTCTTTAACTGAAAATCCTGACTTGTCGGAGCTTCCAAGTTGGTAATCGTGGAGCATGAATCGGCATCATTCTTGAAAAATGTTTTTGTGAAAAACCTACAAGTGATAATTTTTACAAGTGATTGAAAGAACAAAATGATGAATTAAACCCCATGATGTGTAAAATCAACAAAACTAATTTTCCGGAAAAACCATTTGATTAAAACAAACTTAAGTGTTTTGAAATCATAATGGGAAAATAGTTTGTTGTTAGGGGGAGTTCTGATTGTTTATGCCAAGTGAATGGAGAATTGAAGTAATTCACATCAGTTTGTTATTTTATTTGTACAGTTTATTGCTTTCATTTTCAAATTTTCCCGGAAAATCAAAAATTGAAACATATTTTTGATTTTAAGGGGAGTAAAAAATTTAGAAATTTTGAAAATTTGAAAAATCCAAAAACATGATAAAATCTAAAAACCAAAAACATCGAAAAATCAAAATGAGTTTTGTTGTGAAAAAGAGGAAATGATAGTACATCAGTAGACAATCACAGTACGCTAAAGAATTGGAAAGTTAATATGTGATAAACGGTCTCACTGATGATATGCCAGTAGGTTTTTACATGCTTAGTAGATTGTTTTCGAGATATAAACCTAAATTACAAATACTTACTTATCTCGTGGGGAACATCTCTCGGATATATAGGTAACCCCTGAAATCTTGTTTGAAGGGATTTCTATTTCTGACATACTAGGTCTTTGTGCGTGATGATATCTGGGGTATTATACCGGGACTTCTGATTTTGCGGGAGCAATAGCGTAGTCCTCGTATAATACTTTGCACTGCTTTATTCTTAAAGCCCACCCTCAGCATAAAAAATGATGAAACATTGAAAAATGCTAATCATGTGCTGTTGAAGAAAGGATTCTCTAAAGGGAACACACCTAAAGTCGAGCCATCATCTCTTTGATTTTTGCGGAAGCAATAGCCTGAGTTCTCATGGCCTCGCATTTACCCCTTACAGATATCATTAGTGTACATTCACCTGTAAGACTGAATATATAAGTCTGGATACGGGAGTATATTCTGAGGTGGGACACTCGAATAAGTTAAGTCCATTAAAACACTAATCTCGTATCTCGAATCAATTGAACTTTGTGTGAAAATTTAAGTGGATCAGTATACTGACAATCTAAGTGAATCGTTTAGATCTTAAAGTGTTTAAAGCTCAACGGTGCTAGTGATTTGTCAAAATTTGATATGATCCTCTTCCACAAACTCACAAAAATATTGTCTGTAAATATTTCTTTATTGCATTTTTACACACTGAAAATCTTAGAAAAATCCAAAAAGGATGTGTTTTAGCATAAAATTTTGAAAAATCAAAAAGATTTTATTTCATCTTATTTTCGACAACTGATGTTGAAAAGCTGATTTTCAAAATTCCAAGTGCTAAACATGATGAACAACAGTGGGTTAGGAGAGTGTGTTTGAAATGAAAAACGAAGTTAAAATTTGAGATAATTTGAGAATTGTTTAATCAAGGTCATTAATTTGAACTTGATATAACTATTGTTGATGATTGAACGATATCTACAAGGGGATTCTAAATTTGTTAAATTTTAAACAATTGTGAAATTTACTTTTGGGTAGAGTATATGCAGGTAAAAAGCTTTGAAAGAGCTAGGTTTCGACTCCTGAGGACTTTCCGCATAAGCGTATGCAGATTAGAGTCAGGTTCCTGATCTTGTTGCTACGGAGAGCCAGGAGACGTTGCTGAACCTGTGAAAGCTTAAGGAATCAAGAGATCTGATCAAGAGAATTTGAAGAGTTAGATTGAGATTCTGGAAGAAGAAGAAGATAGAGATTGATGAGGATGCTTACAGAGAAAGATACTTTGGAAAGAGCGAGAAGACCGATCAAGACTGAAGACTCATTACACTGAAGACTCGTCAACATCCAAGGGGGAGTTTGTTAGTGCATATGTCTGTTGACTTCGTCTTGTATCGAGTCATGTAATAGAATAGATAGACCAAGACACGTTGTACGAAAGAAACAGGAAACAGGTCTGAACCAGCAGGTTCACACGAAGTGACCAGTTCGTACGAACTGGCCAGTCCGTGCGAACTGGACTGAGTTGTTTCATGCGACCTGGTTATTCCTATATATAGTGAGTCTTGGATCTTCATTTGTAACTTCTGATTCCGGTAGCGAAGCTCTGCCGAAGTGTCGCCAGCTCTTGTAACGTTGTGAAATCAATACAACTGACATTTAATCTACTTCTAAGTGTATATCAAGCTGCAATGAAGATCAAATCACTGAATTCCGCCTCTGATTTGGTCTAGAACTCTTCTGATCGACTCATTAGATCGATTCAACGATCCTACATAATTAAACTACTTAGTGTTGTGGACTCTCGTGAGCAATTTGTACGCTTAGTGCTCGCACCCCGATGTTTCCGCCATCGGTTGGGGTGTGACAGATTGGTATCAGAGCCATAACTATAGGGAATTAGGATAAGTAGGAATACTTGCCCTAGTATATAGTTCTAGGAATCTTAATTCTTATCTATTGTTTAAGACTTGTGCTTTCTACCGTACCTGCTTCCTAGCAGCATATTTCCCTGCTAAACTTACATGCTTTTCCTAAGGCCGACACAATATGCACTTGATACTTTGAAAACACTGTTAATCAGTGATGCACGAGATTTGCCCTCAAGTCAGGAGTGACAACCGAACCTTGATGGAAAATCTCCATATTATTCTAGTAGGTCTTGTCCGCGGATAAGTACCGAAGTTATTAGGGTACAATGTTGTCAAGTTAGAGGTGAAACTCAGACCTTGATAACTAGTCCCACTCCTTGGTGTTTTATTTATGTCTCGCCAAAGTCTCGAAACTCCCATTCAATTAGGTACGTGGAATGACCAAAAGGACGAATATCGTAGGCCTAACATCGATGACGTATATGCCTACGTAAAAAAAGACACATCGCCTTAATTCGAGGGAGTTCAAATCAATTTGGTTAGTCGTCGTTCCTCTACCCGGAACAATCTATGTTTTATGAGCCTGTCTTTTATGTTATCTCGATTTTTACATGTGGTCTTAAACTTGATTCTTCGTCTATCATGATTCTTCGTTTATTATGAGACACTTTACGCAAATCGCACGTATGTCCGCAATCTAAAACCTTAATTCTAATCTCAGAATCAAATAAATTTATGAAGCTCTATTCTATCATGACAGCCTATGTGGGAATCTTGATCGACTATGATGCTATGTGAATCGATCTGATGAACCTATGTGTTAATGTGGTTGTAAAGCACTAAATGTAACATGGCATAGAAGTACGAGGGAAAAGTGACGTGTCTGAAACATGGTGGATACACCGCTGGTACTTCCTATATATAAGTGTTTCCGACATGTTACCAACTTTCGTACTAAGTGCCATGTGAAACTTAGTGTTTTGCAGACCAGTGATGAGTTGGTTGAAATCTAATCCCTGGGAAACTACTTGAGTACTCTATGAGGAATCTATGTGTAATCTATGCGTACTCTAGCATGATCTACGTGTAATCTAAGTGTGTAATGTTTTGGAGAAACAAAAATGTGAAACGTAACCTAGCACCGAAGACAAGGAGGACGTGACATGTCCGAAGCATGGTGGATACGCCGCTGGTACTTCCTATATATAAGTGTTTCTGGCATGTTACCGAGTCTTCGTACCACGCGCTAAGTGAAGTTCGTAGTTTTGTAGGCTCGGGTTGAAGTTGTGGAATCAATTTGGTTAATCTATGTTGAATCTATTTGGTTAGTCTATGTTGAATCTATTTGGTTAATCTATGTTGTGAAAAATGGTGGAATCTAATGTCGTGGTTAACGAAGCGTGACACCGATGACGAGGGGGACGTGGCATGATTGAAGCATGGTGGATACGCCGCTAGTACTTCCTATATATAAGTGCTTCCGTCATGTTGCCGAACTTTCGTAGCACGTGCCATGCGGGATTTCGTTGTTTATGAGCTGTTAACATGAATCTATTGAATCTATTGGAAACTATTAAATCTATTGGAAGCTATGAATCTATTGAATCTATTGAAACCCGTGGAAACTATTGGAGTAATCTATGTGAATCTATGATGATGAGTGTGTTTTGCGACACGTAACATGACACCGAGTACGAGGCAGAAGCGATTGTGCCCGAAGCATGGTGGATACGCCGCTGGTACTTCCTATATATAAGCGTTTCTGACATGTTACCAAGCTTCGTACAACGTTCCATGTGAAGGTCGTGGATTCTGTGGTTTGAGTCTATTGAAGTCTATGTGAAACTTGAGTCTTTAATCTACATGAATCTTGTTGAATCTTGAGTCTTTAAATCTATCGTGTGTGAGTCTATATTCTGAAACTTTGTGAACCTAGACTTATACGATCCTCTTGTTGGATCATTAGGATGTCTTCTCAAAGGCACTTCGACACTCTCAAGAGATCCAGGGAAAAGTCTCAGAAAAAGATGATGTCCTTCATGGCCGATCAGATCGCTCGAGTCGTGCCAAAGATCGTCTCTGAGATCCAAGGATCAAACACTCCGCCCTCTTCTGTTGACTCTAAGACAGAGAAATAAAAGTCTACCAAGTTCAGCTATAAGCATTTTGTCTCTTGCAACCCTAAGGTGGTGTTTGTTTTTTGGCCAGAAGCACTTCTGGCCACTTATGTCTGCGTCGCGCAGACGTTTGAGTGCTGCAGCTTGTTTGTTTTCTCGCAGACCTTTCATTAAAAAAGGTCTGCGAGACCTCTTCTTGGCACAGACATTGACCCATGTCTTCTAAGGTCTGCTCACCTCTTCTCACCTTCTCCTCTTCTCCCTCCAGACACCACCTCCTCTGCCACCACCTCCACCTCCGCCGCCCACCTCCATTCCGCCACCACCTCCCACCCCTGCTCCGCCACCACCTCCACAAATCAACAGAATCAACGAACACCATAAACCCCTGTTCATGCTCCTTCGACACCCTCAAATCAACATAATCAAGAACACCTCCACCTCCGACACCCTCTCTCTCCTCCGCCGTCAAAACCTACCACCATCGTCACCGTCAATCCCCAAATCGAAACCCCCAAATCGAATAAAACCCCCAAATCGAAACCCCCAAATCCATGATCTCTCTCTCCTCCATCGATCTCTCTCTCTCTCTGCCTTCATCTGCAAATAAAACCCCCAAATCGAAACCCCCAAATCCACCATCATCTTCATCGCAGAGAGAGAGAGAGAGGAGCGTTCTGTGGTGGTGGTGGTTGCGACGGGGGTGGGTGTTCGGTGGTGGTGGTTGCGACGGGGGTGGGTGTTCTGTGGTGGTGGTGGTTTCGACGGGGGTGGGTGTTCTGTGGTGGTGGTGGTGGTTGCGACGGTGGTAGATGAGGGCAGAGAGAGAGAGAGAAGAGTGGTGACGGTGGTGGCTGTGGTGTAGTGGTGACGGTGGTGGTGGTAGATGAGGGCAGAGAGAGAGAGATCGAGGGAGGAGAGAGAGATCAGTGTGTGTGTTGTGTGTGTTGTGTGTGTGAGAAGGGGTTTTGTAGAAGTAAAAAAAACAAACCCTCTTCTCCTTGCAGACTGCAGACATTTGGTCCACCTCTTCTTCTACAGATGCCTGCAGATGTGGTCCGCAGACTGCAGACCTTTTCCCGCAGAAAAAACAAACAGCACCTAAGTCTTTCACGGGCAGTGATGGGGTGACTGCTATGCTCGAGTGGTTTGACAGCATCGAGGTTACCTTCATTAACAGTGAGTACCCAGAGCAGCTAAAGACTAGGAGTGCCCAGGGAATGTTTCAAGGCAGAGCATTAGAGTGGTGGACGAATGAGAGAAACATCCGATCGAATGAAGAAGCCTATGCTCTTCCATGGGCTGAGGTGCGAGAATTGATGATGCTTGAATTTTGCCCTCCTCATGAACAACTGAAGCTTGAAGAAGAGTTCTGGCATTTGAAGCAGATTGGTGATGATAATTTGGCTTATACCACCCGTGGGCGGGCAAAAATAATTTTTTTAGTGCTCGTGTGAGTGCCCTGTTTCCCGAAACTTGGTTTTAGAAATCTTACCGATTTAGATGCTTTCCCGATGTTCATAAATTACAAGATATGATGTTGATGCTCAAACCTTCGTTTTATTCTTCGGCCGCTTGTAGCGAGATTTCCTCCTCTTCATCCTCAATAAATCCTTGATAAAGCTTTAGCCGTTGGCCATTGACTTTGAATGGCATTCCATTCCGAGATTTAATCTCAATTGCACCGTGTGAAAAAATGTGGGTGATTGAAAAAGATCCCGTCCACCTAGACTTTAACTTACCAGGAAATAATCGAAGTCGTGAATTAAACAATAGAACTTGATCTCCTACCCAAAATTCATTAGGTTTAATGTGTTTATCATGTAAATTTTTCATTCTTTCCTTATAAATTTCGGAGTTAGAGTATGCGTGCTTTCTTAATTCGTCTAATTCATTTAATTGACAAAATCGATTTTTACCGGCCGTTTCTAAGTTTGAGTTTACGTTTTTAATTGCCCAGTAGGCTTTGTGTGCTATTTCTACCGGCAAATGACAACTTTTTCCATAGACAAGCTTATATGGGGTTGTACCTATTGTTTTCGGACTCACCTTTTTCATTGTTTAACTCATGTGTCGGTTTTTCACTTACTTGTTCTTCCATTTTTACCTTTTCAACTATCTCTTATTTATTATGAGTTAATTCTTCCCTTGCGCGGGATTCCTCTTCCCTTGCACGGGCTTCTTTTATACAGCGCTCGATAGTTTTAAGGTGATCTATTATCTTTTCGGCTACGGGTGAAATAGTTGGTGGTTCGTCAAAGTGAGTTGAATAGTTATCATCAAAGCTTGAATTCGGAAGTTCGATCCTTGGTTCCTCATATTACTCATATGAGGTAGATGGTTCACACCATTGTTCCTCATTGTAAGTATATGATGGATAAGGGTCGTAACTTGATTCTTCATAATACTCATATGAGGTGGGTTGTTCACGCCATGGTTCCTCATAGTAAGCATATGAAGGTGGAGGCTCATATCTTGGTTCGTCAAAGTTTGAGTATGAAGGCTCATACATTGGTTCATCAAAATATGAGTATGAGGGAGAAGGTTCATACCTTGGTTCTTCATAGGGTGTGTATGAATTTGATGGCTCGTACCTGGGCTCCTCATAGTGGTTGTATGAAGGGGATGGTTGAAATAAGTCATAATATTGCACCGAATGAGGGTTGCCACAAATAGTACAATACTCTTCCCAATAATCATCCTCCTCATAGTGGTAGTTGTAATCTCCTGAGTATTGATCCATAAGAATCACTCAGCAGACCACAACAGAGTCTCGGGACCAGAAAACAAAAATAAAAACGGAAACAGAGGCTGGACACGGCCCCGTGTTCAGTGAGCACGGCCCGTGTTCAGGTTCTGTATCTGGGTGTTTTAATAAAAGTGACTGGTTTTGTGCAGCATGGGGGCGTGTTCAGTGAGCACGATCTCGTGTTTAGACTCTGTATCTGGTTGTTTTGAAAAAAAAATATGAAGCACGGCCCTGTGTTCAGTCTACTGTAAATGCAAAAATTAACTAAAATGCAGAAAAATGCACGCGGTTTTAAAAAGGTTTTGAAAAACTGATTAGGCCGTCGATTTTAAGCTTTCTTAAAATCCTTGTGTCCCCGGCAACGGCGCCAAAAACTTGATGTGCGTGTAGTGCGATATATTTTTTATGTATATTTTAAGCCCTTTTTAACACTTTAGTCAAGTTTTAAATTTATAAAACACGATATTCTACTAACACTAAACACATATATGGGCAAGTGCACCCATCGTGAGCGTAGTATAGCGTTGGTAAGATACCGAGGTCGTCCAAGGACACAAGAGCTTTTAGTACCAGTTTATCCTCAACGTCTAATCAAATCAAAAATTTAGAAAAAGGTTTTAAATATGAAAATAAAAACTAAAAATGCTGAAAATAAAAATAAAATAAAAAACAGATAGACAAGATGAATCACTTGGATCCGACTTGCCTTTAGTGTAACCTTTGATGATTTCCGCACTTTTGCACTTTTTAAGAGATTATCTTAGTTATAGTAGTAGGCCCCTCTTTTGAAGGTGACGTTACCCTCGGCTAAGTGGTTTGAGTCAGCAGGGATACAATCCCAAGTAGTCGGGTTAATGTATTAATAGTAATTTACATATGAGGGGATCAAGCCATTCGCACCCCCGCCATCCAATACCAGTGGGTATTGAAGGAGGTCCTAGGAAGCTTGACCCAGGTCCTTGCAGGATCTATACACTGAACAAGGCAAGAACCTTACCAAACCATTCCCTTAACCCCCGACCAGGTAGCCAACATATCTCTATATAGACCGTAGAGATATGAATTGTGAAAATATTTTATTTTATATAGACAGTAAAATAATGCCAAGACACCACGGACAACTGATAAGGAAGTTTCACCTTCAACATAAGAAACTAGTTATTAAAGTCATTAATACAAAACCAAATAAAAAGTGCGAAAAGATTAAAAATCAAAAGTATTACACTAAATGCTTGTCTTCACCAAGTGATGTAAGAGACTTAGGCAAACATGGCCTTTGATTGTCAAGAACTCTTACTATCAGTCTTGGATCCCGAGACTACTACACACACTCTAGATGGATGATGGATGATGGTGGTGGAGTGTGGGTGTTGTGATGGTGGTGGAGTGTGGGTGAAGTGGGAGAGGGGTGGTTTGCCAAGGGATGATATGCAAGTGAGCCAAGCACCCCTATTTATAGCCTGTGAAGGAGCTCAGACACGGCCCCGTGTTCATTGGACACGGTCCCGTGTCCATCCTCTTTCTCTTTCTTCATTAATTGCAATTGTCTTCATTAGGCTCCATACGCCCCCGTGTTCACTGGGCACGGCCCTGTGTGCAGAAGAGAGTCTGTACTATCAAGATTTTGCGAATCTTAGCGTTGACCACGGCCCGTGTTGAGCTGGGCACGCCCCCATGCTGGGAATAGAAGCTTCTATTAGTTTGTCTTTCCTGCCAGTGTCTGACCACGCCCCCGTGTCCGCTGGGCACGGAGCGTGTTCAGCCTTCTTTTGTCTTGTTTTTGCTTGGGAAGATGCTGTCGAGGGGTCGGGCATGCCACGTTTATTCCTTTTCTTGTATTTATGTTAGATTTTGCTGCATATTTGTTCCTTTTGTTCGTTTATGCTCATTCAGTCCTGAAAATATAAAAGGAAGACAAAAACGCACTTTTTCCAACATTAGTACTAAAAAAGGGTTAGTTTTATGCCTCATTTGATGTAATTTATATGTTGCATTTTGCACACATCAACAACGCTCGGGCCAAATTGGGTCGAATGGAACAAGTCGGCGAGACTCCAATGCAGATACTTTCTGACCGGTTGGAGAAGGTTGGGTTTGTTTTTTACCATAGAACATCTGAAACGGCGAACCGGTCGAGGATGTTTTCTTCATCCACCCGGAGTCGAACATGTTGTGGCGCGCCTTCCCGTATGTGTTGCTTATAGACTCCACCTACAAGACGAATCGGTACAAAATGCCGCTAGTCCAGATTATCGGTGTTACATCTACGTTGATGTCGTTTTGCATTGCTCATGCGTTCGTAAGCAACGAGAAACAGGAAAACTTCACATGGGTTCTACAGAGGTTGAAAAACTCATTAGACAGTGTTATGGAACCCCGTGTAATAGTAACGGATAGAGATCGCGCTCTAATGAACGCATGTGCATCCGTGTTTCCCAGGGCTAGACATTCATTGTGTAGGTAGCACATACAACAAAACATTGCCAAACATTGCAGGCAAAGCTTTAAAACCGAAGAAAGCTGGCAAAGGTTTCTTTACAAGTGGGGCAAGCTAATTAACTCAACGACCGATCTTGACTACAACTACTGGTACGAGCAAATACGATCAAAGTTGCCAAGCAAAAAAACCGACGGTGAGTTTTATATTATTTTTGTTTAATAATCGTATTTATTTAACTTGTCTTAACTGCACTTGACTTTGATTACAGAGATTATGGACTATTTGCATTCAAACTGGTTACAACCATATAGAGACCGGTTTGTTTCGTTCTGGAGCGACCAATATCTGAACTTCAATCAAGGTACAACGAACAGGGCAGAGGGTCAACATGCCCTTTTGAAGCAGTACCTAGGCGACTCTAATTACACGCTGGATAAAGTGGTACCACTTATTGATAAGCTCATAAGAAACCAGGTGACAGAAATCAAAAGCAGTATTAAAACAAGCTGGAGCCGAACATTGGGTCCACATAACAAACCAATATTTGATCTCCTACAAAAGAAGGTTTCACATGCCTGCCTAGACTTGATATCCGCCAAAGTAAATGAAATAGAAAACTTAAAGTTATCTAACGGTACATGCGCGTGTCGGTTGTATACAAGCCGTGGGTTTCCGTGCGCGTGTCGGTTAGAACCGTATACAACGGATGGTAATACATTATTCGACCAACCACATTTTATAATCATAGCATTTCATCACGCAAAATCTTATTCACGTTTTATGTTGTTTGTTGATATGCTTCTTAGGTCAAATGATCCCGTTGGAGATGATAGACCCTTTTTGGAAAAAGTTAAATTTGGACTCCATACTGAAACCGAGCGAGGTGGACTGTTTATGTCACACCCCGACCGTGTAAAACAACGAAACCGCGGCGGAAACGTCGGGGAGAGGGGCGACAGAATTATTGTTTCACGACCATGGATTCAAAAGTTTCGTTTTATTTAGTTATTAAACATTTACATTGTCTTGAAATTAAAACAAACAAGTTCACATCTTGACTATCATCATTATTAAGTCACTAAGGCCTTGTCCAGTCCTAAGTGAGCATGCATCCTAGTAGCAATCAACATCATACAACACCACCTGAAACATATGTAAAAATAAAGTCAGCAAAGAAATGTTGGCAAGCACATAGGTTTTGTGAGAGTATCGGATTCATGGCTCGTTTACATGTTGCAAGAACTCGTACAAAACATGAGTCGATATTAGAAAATCTTGATTTGTAAACTGTTTGTATTGTAAATTAAATAACCAACTCAAAACAATTGGTTATAGTTTATAAAACCTCAATGCCATGAATCTTAACCCAAAACATTTGTTTATGTAAACCAAATCGTAAATCGTTCATGTAATAAAACTCGTATGGTTTATATCGTTTAGTAAACATCGTTGTGTATCATCGTTTAAAAATCGTTCGTCCAAGTGAACTAAATAACGCCACGGAATGTAATATGATAAAAGCACTTATATATAAGGAGTACCAGCGGCGTATCTACCATGCTTTTATCACATTACCCACGTCCCGTTATCTAATCACATACCAAAAACCCATCGTTTAAATCGTTTAACTCGTTCAAGTAATAGACCATCGTTCATTTGTTTAAATCGTTCAAATCATTCCAAATAGTTCATAATCGTTCAATCGTTCAAAATCGTTCAATCGTTCAAAATCGTTCAATCGTTCAAATCGTTCTCGTTTTAATTGTGAAAACTAACTTTTCGTCGTCTCGCTTATACCATTCAAACCTTCGTAACTCGTCCATCGTTCAACTCGTATTAACAAACCACCAAAGGGTAAGTTAACAATTAACAGGTTCAGTCGTTACCCACATAACCCCCACACATAACCATGGGTGCAGTCCGATAACGGGATTTGTCAGATCCTATGGTACCATAACCTAATACTGGTCGGCTCGGCCAAAGCTAATGAATGTCATTCATTATGTAAATACGTCCAACAAGTTCGTTCACATTATCGAAATCGTTATTGTTTAATATAAACCATAGTATTCATTTTTGAAATCATCGTTAAAAGTATCGAAATTGTTTAGCACATACGAATCACCCCAAAATAATTGAAAACAGTAAAATAGGGGAACTATGTACTCGCATTGAATTGCAAAGTATCCTTGATTAATAGTGAACTAACAAATCTCGGGCAAACCAAGGAAATCAAGTGGTACCTAGTAATCGGATCGCTAGTTAATAAATCGACACCTAAATCGGAAGATCGGGTAGAATGAGGTCTTGTAAACCAAATGAGTATTGGAACTCATGTGATATGATTTAAGAAAGCCTACATTCTAAATCGGAACTTATCCTAAGTGCTTACGATCCGTTACGACCCATTAAGGTAACTTACGCTACTTTAATGCGTCGTTTGCGTGAATGCGCGTTCGAGACGCCTAACTAGTCCTATGATAAGTATTATATGCCCTAACATGTTTAAATATGTTGCATAATCAGTTTAAGTGACAAAATTAAGTTACATATGCTTAAAATCCAATTATGCATGAAAAGGGCATTTTGGTCATTTTCCTAAGAAATATAAACTACCTATCATACAACTAATTAAAGTAAGTGACCATAAGGTATAACATCGGAAGGTTATTCCCTATACAACTATGGTCACAAAATATACTTGGTCGGATCCTAACGATCGACCAAACGGGTCGGGTTCGAAAGTCTAAGCGGTGGTTTAGACCGCTTGACTTACGACCCTAAACAAGCACTAGACTAAAAGTGACGAGTTAAACATGTTAAAACATGTTTAACTAAGTTAGAAAACAAGTTTGATATCAAAACAAAGCGTTTTGATACCCGAAAATAGCTTCGTTGCAAAATACGCATAAACACGTATTTTGACCGAAACTTTGACTCGTCACTTCGACTAATCAATGTCGTAATCAGTAGGTATAGTCACAAGGGACTATAACCATCGTGATTACGCTCATGTTGCAAAGTTCAAACGAACTTTGTGTTGACCAATTCATGGTCAAAGCAGAAAGTCAAACACTGTTTGACTTTCAAGCTTGAAAAACATAAACAAGAACGAAAAAAGCTTACAAAGGGTCCAAGCAAGGAAGATTTGAACTCAAAATACTCAGGTATGAAGTGTTAAACTTCAACTTAGAGCAGAATTGAATCAAAATGTGAGGAATGAAGCGAAGAACCCACTTCTATTTATAGTAAGCTTGGATTCTTAGGATCTTGACAAGTGTTTTTGCAAGAATCTAGGTTCAATCCTAACCATACACTTGTGGAACATGGTTTAGTATACAATGGGGGCTCTAAAACCAGTTCATAGTATTGAGAAATTGCATAAAAGACCCTCAAGTTCAAACTGATTGCTGAAAACTGAAGTTTCTATCAAAATGAGGGGCTCGCGTGCCGCCACAGTAACACCCTATTGGGGTCGCGCGACGCCAGCACTCCCAAGTCCAGTAAGTTTCAAAAAATGGCAAAAATGGTCCCTGCAGCATGTTTAAGCCATTTTCGACGCGTTTAAGCCCCGTTAACCCAATTTCAAGGCTCTACAATGAAGTTAAAGAATAGGGGACTTGAAATATGCTTGAAATTATCTCGGATGTTGGTTCGTTTGGTCGTACGGTCAAGTTATTCGGTTAATTACGACGAAACACGAACGGACGCGAAAAACGATTCAAATTATACGACGAATGGTATTTTTGCATTCCAATCACTAAAATAAAATATTTTAATGATTAAAAAAATTATTGGATGTACGGATATGTTCAGAACGTAAGATATGCACGAAAATGCAAACTTATGCACTTTTTGACGCTTTTAGTCCCTGTTGATCAAATAAGTTTATTTTCGCATACCGAACCCCTCAAAGCCTATTTCTAAGCTATGTAAAGGATATTTAGGGTATGTTTAACTTATGATCAAGTTCCGAAATGTTCATTACTGTACAAATTGGCACACTTTCGCAGTTTGACACAAATAGTCCCTCCGATCGAATAAACTTGTTTTCGACACACCAAACCCTCCAAAACTTATTTCTAAGTTATGTAAAGGTTATTTAAGGTATGTTAAGCCTATTTCACTATTCCGGAGTGTTTGTCGCGTTAAACTGACTACGTTTACGCATCAGTTTGCGTATAACTTTCTAGAAAGCGATTTAAAGCTTGAAATCGAACTCGAATCGAATCGTATAATCGTCAAACACAAATACACAAATATTAACACCAAAACACATTGTTTCATTGATAAATGATATTGTTTTACATCGTACATCGTTTACAGAGCACAGTTGTCAAAGTCTCCCCTACTTTAGGAAATTTCATCCCGAAATTTTTAACTAGAGGAAACTTGTGAAAACAAATGTGGATATTTCGCTTTCATTTGGTCCTCACACTCCCAAGTAAACTCGGGGCCACGTTTGGACTCCCAGCGAACCTTGACTAATCGTATTCGCTTGTTCTTCAGTTGCTTGATTGCACGGTCCATTATCTCCACAAGTTTCTCGACAAAGTGCATCGTTTCATCAACTTGAATTTCGTCGAGTGGAATATAAATATCAGTGTCGGCTAAACACTTTCACAAATTGGACACGTGGAATGTTGGGTGAATATTCCCAATTTCTGGAGGTAGCTCTAATCGATAGGCAACCTTTCCGACTCTTTCAACAATCTTAAATGGTCCAAAATATCGTGGTGCGAGTTTTCCTTTCTTTCCAAATCTCACCACTCCCTTCCAAGTGGATACCTTGAGTAGGACACGGTATCCGACTTGAAATTCCAAGGGCTTGCTTCGCATATCCGCATAACTCTTTTAACGGCTTCTAGCTGTTAGAAGATTATCGCGAATTTTCTTGATTTTATCTGTTGTTTCCAGAATGAGCTCAGGTCCAGTAAGCTGAGCTTCACCGATCTCATTCCAACAGACAGGTGAACGACATTTTCGACCGTATAAAGCTTCGAACGGTGCCATATTGATACTAGCGTGATAACTATTGTTGTAAGATAACTCGATCAACGGAAGATGAGAATCCCAATTACCACCAAAGTCTATCACGCATGCTCTAAGTATATCCTCCAATGTTTGTATCGTTCTCTCGGAATGTCCATCTGTTTGGGGATGATAAGCAGTGCTTAGATTTAGTTGAGTTCCCATAGCAGATTGCATGGTCTTCCAAAAATGAGATGAAAATCGAGCATCACGATCAGAAATGATATCCAAAGGAACACCATGCCGTGACACAATCTCATCAACATAAATCTTGGCAAGTTTATCAGCAGATAGATCCTCGCGAATCGGTATAAAATGAGCTGATTTCGTTAATCGGTCAATAACAACCCAAATAGCATCGTGACCTCTAGATGTGCGCGATAACTTAGTGATGAGATCCATTGCAATGTTCTCCCACTTCCATACCGGTATCTCTGGTTGTACAAGCAAACCAGATGGTCGTTGATGTTCAGCCTTGACTTTGAGATAAGTTAGGCATTTTGACACATACAAGGCAACATCCTTTTTCATACCAGGCCACCAATATTGAGTACGAAGATCCTTGTACATTTTGTCAGCACCTGGATGAATAGAATATAGAGACTTGTGAGATTCGTCCATCACTAAAGTGCAAAGATCATCTTGTTTCGGAATCCACAAACGATTCTTAAAATAGAGTAACCCATCGTCTTTCATTTCGAGTTTAAGCTCAAGTTGACGTGGTAATTCCTTACCCATCAAGTCTTGTGTAACACAAGTTCGCTGAGCTTGAGAGACACGAGTCTGAATATCAGATAGAGTGCAAACAAAATTAAGCTTGACTCGTTCCTTTCAACTTAGCGCATCGGCTACGACATTCGCCTTACCAGGATGGTAGCGAATTTCGCAATCGTAATCGTTCAAGAGTTCAACCCAGCGTTGTTGTCTCATGTTTAGCTCCTTCTGATTGAGAATGTGTTGGAGACTTTTGTGGTCTGTGAAAACCACACATTTCGTTCCATAAAGATAGTGTCTCCAGATTTTGAGGGCAAAAACCACAGCACCCAACTCAAGATCATGAGTTGTGTAGTTCTTCTCGTGAACTTTCAGTTGTCTTGACGCATAAGCTATAACCTTGCCTCGTTGCATAAGAACACAACTAAGGCCTAGATTTGATGCGTCACAATAGACAATGAAATCATCGTTTCCATCGGGCAAAGACAAAACAGGAGCATCACAGAGTTTTCGTTTCAAAGTTTGGAAAGCTTCCTCTTGTTCAGGTCCCCACTCAAAAGGCTTATTCTTTTGAGTCAAAGTAGTGAGTGGAACCGCGATCTTCGAGAAGTTTGAAATGAATCGTCGGTAATAACCAGCAAGACCAAGAAAAGAGCGAACTTCTGTGGGTATCGTGGGTGTGTTCCAATCCTTAATAGCAGCTATTTTGGAAGGATCCATATGAATACCCTGCTCGTTAACTATATGACCCAAAAATTGGATTTCTTTGAGCCAAAATTCACACTTGGAGAATTTAGCAAAAAGTTGTTCTTCTTCAGGAGTTCCAGTGTCAGATGAAGGTGTTGTTTGTGATCGGCTCTAGACTTCGAATAAATAAGAATGTCGTCAATGAACACAATGATGAACTTGTCTAAATAAGGTTTACAAACCCTATTCATTAAGTCCACGAAGATAGCTGGGGCATTCGTCAAACCAAAAGGCATGACTGTGAACTCGTAGTGACCATATCTCGTGCGGAATGCAGTTTTGGGAATATCTTCTTCGAGTACACGAAGCTGATAATACCCAGAACGCAGATCGATCTTGGAAAAACATGAAGCACCTTGCAACTGATCAAAGAGATCATCAATTCGTGGTAAGGGATATCGATTCTTGATGGTAAGCTTATTAAGCTCATGATAATCGATATAATCAATACACATTCGAAAAGACCCATCTTTCTTTTTCACAAACAGGACTGGAGCGCCCCAAGGTGAATAACTCGGTCGGATGAATCCTTTATCAGATAACTCTTGAAGTTGTTTCGATAACTCTTGCATCTCAGACAGTGCAAGACGATAAGGTGCTTTCGCAATCGGGTTAGCATTGGGTACAAGATCAATATGAAACTCGACTTGACGAACTGGAGGCAAACCAGGCAGTTCATCAGGAAACACCTCTGGATAATCGCGAACAATCGGAATATCTTGAATACGCTTGCTCTTGCCTTTCTCCTCTGTGACATGTGCCAGAAATGCCACATATCCTTTTTGTAAGTAACTTTGAGCTTTCGTACACGACATGAGTTTCAATCCACCAGATGGTTTCTCGCCACGAACCTCTAGAAAATCACCAGACGAAAGAGGAATACGAACAATCTTATCGAAACAAACAACCTCAGCATGAAACTTAATTAACCAGTCCATTCCCATGATAATGTCGAAGCTCCCAAGTTGCATCGGTATAAGGTCAATAGGAAAAAGATGGTTATCGGGGTTTATTTGACAATCGTGAATAACAGAATCTAGTACAAGAGGTTTACTAGTAGCAACTTCGACAGATAAGGGTTTCCTCAGTTTAGTTCTAGGTATCACAAGTAAAGGCTCAAAAGATAACGATACAAAACTTCTATCGGCGCCAGAATCGAAAAGAACAGATGCAGGTTAATGGTTAACAAGGAACGTACCATTAACAACCTCGTTGTCAGCACGAGCCTCATTGGCGTTCAAGTTGTATGCTCATCCACGAGCAGGATTCGCATTTGCGTTGGCATTCGGGTTTGCGAGCCTCGGACAATTGTTGCAGAAGTGACCCATCTCTCCGCAGTTGTAACATGAACCACGTGGGAATCTAGCAGTGTTTCCCTGAACCTGTGCTGGATTCTAAGCAGCTTGATTTTGACCCAAACGACAAATGTTGGCCATATGCCCAAGTTTACCACAAGTGGTGCACTGTTTACAAGCCTGTTGCGTCGCATGATGACCATTGCACCTATTGCAGTGAGGTGCAGTATCAGCATACTGTTTCTTTGTAAGAGGTTGAGCTGGTGGGTTCTGAGCATTCTGATTGGTAACTGCAAAATTCTGGGAAGCCTTGCCCTTCCTCGACCTTCTAGATGACTCACCCTTCTTCTTACCCTTACCCTTGTCTTGAACGAAATCGGTCGACTGCTTCTTATCACCCTTGCGGGTCAGTTTACCTTTTCTGAATTGTGACTCAGTCAGAGTTGCAGCCAATTCAATTGCCTGATGCACAGTGGTAGGGTTACTACCAGTCATAATATCTTGCACAGAATCGGGCAGACCATCGATATACCTCTCAATCGCTTTCTCCAACGGGGCAACCATAGTATGACACAATAAGCTTAGCTCTTCATAACGATCCTTATATGCACGGTGTTCTCCCCCATCTTGTTTCAAATCGTCAAATTCTCGTTCCAAAGCCCTTATCTCGTGACGGGGATAGAACTCTTTCATCATGAGTGCTTGAAGCTCTTCCCAAGTTTGTGCCATTGCCACATCGGCACCCCTATCACGCATCACACCGTTCCACCATGTAAGAGCACGCTTCTCGAAAACACTTGACGCAAACTCAACCTTTCGCTCGTTCGGACATTGAACATGTCTAAACGTGTTTTCCAAACTCTCGAACCATTGCAGGAGCGCAGTTGCTCCTTGAGACCCAGAAAACTTTAGAGGTTTAGCCGAATTAAATGTTTTAAAACTGCACTGAGCATTGTTGTTATTGTTGTTGTTCTCTTGATTGATCTGGGTTATTAGGTTCGGAATCACAGCAGCCATTTGCTGAGCGACAAGGGCTGCGATTTCAACGTTAGTTTGAGGTTGTGCATCTCGTCGAGGAGGCATTTTCTAAAAAGAACAAGGAAACATGAGAAACGAGTGAGATTGACAATTGGATACACAAAAGAGGTATTGAAAACATCGACTAAACATAAGGAAGGTGATCATTCGTTTGTTACCTCGAACAAACAAACGATACACAGTGACTAATCAAAGTAAATGGGTCAAAATAATGTATCGCGAAGACATGCTTTAGCCTATAAGTGGACACTCACCCCAAGAGTTCCCAGGTAAGAGTGACTAGTCCGATTATGTGGATTTGTACGAACACTCTAGCCTTAGACAGAAAACTCAGGATACAGGCATCCACCCTTCCAGATTGCACGTGTTCACATTATAAGACCCAAACTTTGACGAGATTTTGAAAACTTTGACGGTTCAAAACCTTATAACAAATCATCCAAGAATATATGATTGATTTTCAAAACGGATTTGTTATAGTGTTCTCGTTGTGGTTATCACCTAAAGATAGGTGACGGTATTGTTTTAAAATCTAAATGCAAGAAAACTTGCGTTAGGGTCCTAGAAAAGTTATAGTCTAGGTCAAAGCATTACTAATAACCTAATTCCCTATAACCATGAGCTCTGATACCAACTCTTCTGTCACACCCCGACCGCGTAAAACAACGAAACCGCGGCGGAAACGTCGGGGAGTGGAGCGACAGAATTATTGTTTCCCAACCATGGATTCAAAAGTTTCGTTTTATTTAGTTATTCAACATTTACATTTTCTTGAACTTAAAACAAACAAGTTCACATCTTGACTACCATCATTATTAAGTCACTAAGGCCTTGTCCAGTCCTAAATGAGCATGCATCCTAGTAGCAATCAACATCATTCAACACCACCTGAAACATTTGTAAAAATAAAGTCAGCAAAGAAATGCCGGCGAGCATATAGGTTTTGTGAGAGTATCGGATTCATGGCTCGTTTACATGTTGCAAGAACTCGTACAAAACATGAGTCGATATTAGAAAATCTTGTTTTGTAAAGTATTTGTATTGTAAATTAAATAACCAACTCAAAACAATTGGTTATAGTTTATAAAACCTCGATGCCATGAATCTTAACCCAAAACATTTGTTTATGTAAACCAAATCATAAATCGTTCTCGTAATAAAACTCGTATGGTTTATATCGTTTAGTAAACATCGTTGCGTATCATCGTTTAAAATTCGTTCGTCCAAGTGAACTAAATAACGCCACGGAATGTAATATGATAAAAGCACTTATATATAAGAAGTACCAGCGGCGTATCTACCATGCTTTTATCACATTACCCCCGTCCCGTTATCTAATCACATACCAAAAACCCATCGTTTAAATCGTTTAACTCGTTCATGTAATAGACCATCGTTCATTTGTTTAAATCATTCATAATCGTTCAATCGTTCTCATTTTAATTGTGAAAACTAACTTTTGGTCGTCTCGCTTATAACATTCAAACCTTCATAACTCGTCCATCGTTCAACTCGTATTAACAAACCACCAAAGGGTAAGTTAACAATTAACAGGTTAAGTCGTTACCCACATAACCCCCACACATAACCATGGGTGCAGTCCGATAACGGGATTTGTCAGATCCTATGGTACCATAACCTAATATTGGTCGGCTCGGCCAAAGCTAATGAATGTCATTCGTTATGTAAATACGTCCAACAAGTTCGTTCACATTATTGAAATCGTTATTGTTTAATATAAACCATAGTATTCGTTTTTTGAAATCATCGTTAAAAGTATCGAAATTGTTTAGCACATAGGAATCACCCCAAAACGATTGAAAACAGTAAAATAGGGGAACTATGTACTCACATTGAATTGCAAAGTATCCTTGATTAATATTGAACTAACAAAGCTCGGGCAAACCAAGGAAATCAAGTGGTACCTAGTAATTGGATCGCTAGTTAATAAATCGACACCTAAATCGGAAGATCGGGTAGAATGAGGTCTTGTAAACCAAATGAGTATTGGAACTCATGTGATATGGTTTAACAAAGCCTACATTCTAAATCGAAACTTATCCTAAGTTCTTACGATCCGTTACGACCCATTAAGGTAACTTACGCTACTTTAATGCGTCGTTCACGCGAATGCGCGTTCGAGACGCCTAACTAGTCCTATGAGAAGTATTATATGCCCTAACATGTTTAAATATGTTGCATAATCATTTTAAGTGACAAAATTAAGTTACATATGCTTAAAATCCAATTATGCATGAAAAGGGCATTTTGGTCATTTTCCTAAGGCATATAAACTACCTATCATACTACTAATTAAACTAAGTGACCATAAGGTATAACCTCGGAAGGTTATTCCCTATACAACTATGGTCACAAAATATGCTTGGTCGGATCCTAGCGATCGACCAAACGGGTCGGGTTCGAAAGTCTAAGCGGTGGTTTAGACCGCTTGACTTACGACCCTAAACAAGCACTAGACTAAAAGTGACGAGTTAAACATGTTAAAACATGTTTAACTAAGTTAGAAAACAAGTTTGATATCAAAACAAAGCGTTTTGATACCCGAAAATAGCTTCGTTGCAAAATACGCATAAACACGTATTTTGACCGAAACTTTGACTCGTCACTTCGACTAATCAATGTCGTAATCAGTAGGTATAGTCACAAGGGACTATAACCATCGTGATTACGCTCACGTTGCAAAGTTCAAACAAACTTTGTGTTGACCAATTCATGGTTAAAGCAGAAAGTCAAACACTGTTTGACTTTCACGCTTGAAAAGCATAAACAAGCACGAAAGAAGCTTGCAAAGGGTCCAAGCAAGGAAGATTTGAACTCAAAATACTCAGGTATGAAGTGTTAAACTTCAACTTAGAGCAGAATTGAATCAAAATGTGAGGAATGAAGTGAAGAACCCACTTCTATTTATAGTAAGCTTGGATTCTTAGGATATTGACAGGTGTTTTTGCAAGAATCTAGGTTCAATCCTAACCATACACTTGTGGAACATGGTTTAGTATACAATAGGAGCTCTAAAAGCAGTTCATAGTATTGAGAAATTGCATAAAAGACCCTCAAGTTCAAACTGATTGCTGAAAACTGAAGTTTCTGTCAAAATGAGGGGCTCGCGTGCCGCCACAGCAACACCCTATTGGGGTCGCGCGACGCTAGCACTCCCCAGGTCCAGAAAGTTTTGAAAAATGGCAAAAATGGTCCCTGCAGCATGTTTAAGCCATTTTCGACGCGTTTAAGCCCCGTTAACCCAATTTCAAGGCTCTACAATGAATTTATAGCATAGGGGACTTGAAACATGCTTGAAATTATCTCAGATGTCGATTCGTTTGGTCGTACGGTCACGTTATTCGGTTAATTAAGACGAAACACGAACGGACGCGAAAAACGATCCAAATTATACGACGAATGGTATTTTTGCATTCCAATCACTAAAATAAAATATTTTTAATGATAACAAAAATTTTTGGATGTCCGGATATGTTCAGAATGTAAGATATGCGCGAAAATGAAAACTTATGTACTTTTTGACGCTTTTAGTCCCTGTTGATCAAATAAGTTTATTTTCGCATACCGAACCCCTCAAAGCCTATTTCTAAGCTATGTAAAGGATATTTAGCATATGTTTAACTTATGATCAAGTTTCGGAATGTTCGTTACTGTACAAATCGGCATACTTTCGCAGTTTGACACAAATAGTCACTGCGATCGAATAAACTTGTTTTCGACACACCAAACCCTCCAAAACTTATTTCTAAGTTATGTAAAGGTTATTTAAGGTATATTAAGCCTATTTCACTATTCCGGAGTGTTTGTCGCGTTAAACTGACTATGTTTACGCATCAGTTTGCGTATAACTTTCCAGAAAGCGATTTAAAGCTTGAAATCGAACTCGAATCAAATCGTAAAATCGTCAAACACAAATACACAAATATTAACACCAAAACACATCGTTTCATTGATAAATGATATTGTTTTAAATCGTACATCGTTTACAGAGCACAGTTGTCACAATTTCGACTTAGACGACGAACTTGCGCTTCTCACACAACATTTAATTGCCCAACCGAGAGAAGTCAAGAAAAACATGGTTCAAAAGATGAAGGATTTGGTACAACTCAATAAGACGAAGCTCAAACAGCCAGTTGTGCAAAAAAACACACGAGGTCGTCCAACTTTAAAAGCTCAGCAGCAAAGGAATGATGAATCGTTTACGGAGCCTTCAAGACACAGCTTTTTTACAACGCAGGACGCGTATAGTGATTCACCCGTTGGGTTTGGCACACAAGAGTCAATCATCGAACCTACCAGGCACAACTCGTTTGTCGAGTCACAAAGTTATTGTGCTGAAGCACCTATGTTCTACGGCGAGATTGGGAAAGGCGCTAAGAATTCGAAAACGAAAAAAAAGGTCGCAAAATCAAAGGAAGAGCAACCACACTTACCTTTGCTGCTTGTCGCACAAGTTAATATGTTCATGCACTTCAAACAGTTCATTCCACCTTGCTTCTATCCACACCTCAGTCACATACAAAATGTGCAGGGTGATGGTAGTTGTGGGTTTCGATCTATAGCAGTCGACGCTTATCGCTTCAAGAGTGGCAGTGGCCGTTAATACGGGGGAGCTTCAGGCTGAGTGCAACCGGTACCACGACTTATGGAAAAAGATAAATGAACCTGAGTATCAAAATGTTCTGGAGTCATTAGATTGGTCTGGTATAGGCGCAGCACCTGAACATAAGTGGCTACAAATGCCTTTCACAGGGCTTCTGATAGCAAACCGGTGGAATGTCGTTTGTCTCTTATTAAGTGACACTGGTTGTGCTTCATTTTTTCCCATGTTCAGAACAGCCGAAGACAGTATTCCGCATCGAACAGTCACGCTTGTACATGTACACAGGAACCATTTTATTCACGTCAGATTAGAAGGGGAATATCCAATGCCAACCCCATCAGGATACCGGCGACAACCGACACGGAATACGCCAGCAGAAAGTTGGTATCACTATTACAAGGAACGTATTGACCAATATAATAGGATCATTGATGAATACAAGACCAGGGCATACGTGGATTTAGGTTGCCTATGAATATAAAATGTTATTTCATGTTTTGACAATTTGTAACGATGAACATACAGGTTATATAAATGTTTTGGCAACTTGTTGAAATTGAACTTGAAAAAACATTTAAAATGTTATTTCATTTTTTGACAATTTGTAATGATGAACATACACGTTATATAAATGTTTTGGCAACTTGTTGAAATTGAACTTGAAAAAACGTTTAAAATGTTATTTCATTTTTTGACAATTTGTAATGATGAACATACACGTTATATAAATGTTTTGGCAACTTGTTGAAATTGAACTTGAAAAAACGTTTAAAACGAATCAACGTTAACACATATCGACTGTATCTTCGTCACTTCCGCATATAGTAATTTAAGAAAAATGAAAAATACTCAATTGTATACGGGTCGTATAAATGTATACGCCTCTTATACATGACGAAAACAAGGATCGTATATGGAGTATACGACTGAATTAAAAAAATAATAAATGATTGTATACGGGCCGTATACACTTATACGGCCCGTATACATAAAAAAAAGGTCGTATAACATTTTATACGACCTCATTTCCACCATACGGCATCAACATTCTCTAAAAATAGTGTATACGGCCCGTATACATAAAAAAAAGATCGTATAACATTTTATACGACCTCATTTCCACCATACGGCCTCAACATTCTCTAAAAATTCTCTCGGTTTTCTCTCGGATCGTTCTTGGATAGCGTTCTTCGGCGTTTGTGGTGTTTTCTTCTCGTTCTTCCTATATGGTACGTTTTCATATATTATACTTTCAAATTCCGAAACATGTTAGATTATGGTCTTGTATAGTAAAGGATCGAATAGATTACATAGGCGTAACGATTAAGATTGTATGATTGAATTTGAAAAAAAATTGAAAGTGAAAATTGTAACTGAATATTCAAGTGTATACGGTCGTATACAACTTATACGATCGTATAAGGATTGAATATTAAAAGCGTATATGGTCGTATACAACTTATACGATCGTATAACGGTTGAATATTCAAACTGTATACGATCGTATACACTATATAAGCTCGTATAATGTTTGAATGTTCAAACTATATACGACCATATACGATATATACGGTCGTATACAGGTTGAATATTCAAGCTGTATACAATCGTAAACATTGTATACGACCGTATAAACTTATATTTTATTCCCAATTTGTTATATTTTTAGCGTATCCGTGACGTATAATACGTGCGTATAGGAAACGTATATCTGAGGTGTACGTAGTGTATACGTGCGTATAATACTTGCGCGTACGATACATATACTTCATGTTTACGGATCGTGTACGAGATGTATAACACGTGAGTATACGAAACCTATACTTGATGTGTACAGAGCGTATATGAGATGTACAATACGTTCGTATACAAGAACAGTAGTCGTATAATACGTTAACACTAATCGTATAGTGATTGCTAAGTTGTAATTGTTATTTTTATAGACGATATGGCTGAGTCATCAGCAGCTGCTGCGGCCCGTAGAGGTCGAGGTCAGGGTCGGGGACGTGGACAGGAGGAGGAGATTGTGACCGATTTTACTGAGACGGAGCAGTTTATTTGCGAAATCCCTCGAGGTACGGCTGCCTATAGGGTTTTGGGCAGATTACGAGAGATGGAGCTGGATGCGCCTCGGACCATTGATATTCAGTTTTTTACCGATATTGGATCGATCGGTCGGGTCCGGGAGTTCATGCCAGCTAACTCCGCGTGGGACCGCTTATTTGATGTCGCCGCAGAGCGGGCCCACGTGGAGATTACTTTAGAGTTTTTATGTACTTTTTCATTTATGGACACCCGGGGTGGGGGCTTACAACATTTTTTGACGACACCCGCCGTAGCTTTTACTATTTACAGCAAGACTCAGAGGATGACACTTCCTGAGTTTGTCGTTGCCTTGGGTCTGTACTCACAAGAGTACTCAGTGTCCCAGGCATTTTTTGATGCGCACACCAGCACGTCCAGTGACGTGTTGTGGCCTTGGTGGGGCACTATTGGGTCCGGGGAGTTCACGACACCGACTTCGCGATCCCCGAAGGCACGGGCGAGTTGCCTTTACGACCCGTTACACCGATACCTACATTGGTGTATCGACGTGACGATCGCCGGTCGTCATGATAGCAGGGAATGGGTCACCTAAAGTGACCCATTCTACTTGCACGACTTACTTACCGGTGGGGGGGGTGAACTTGGCGTACAGGTTGGCCGCATATTTCACCGAGTACGCTTTTAAGCGTATCTCTTCCCACATCAGTTGTGGGGGCTTCGTCACCCGTCTGGCGAAGCATTTCCCTCGCCTCTTGTCCCCGCAGGTGGCAAAGGATATGACCCTAACACTCCAGCTTGACAGGGTTGGGAGGGGCACAACCCAATCGATGGGTTTGGCTCATGAGGTCGAGGGACAGGGGCTGGTTTGGGCGTATGGTGGGGATGAGGGAGAGGGAGGCGAGGGAGAGGGAAGCGAGGGGGAGGGAGGCGATGGAGAGGGAGGCGAGGGAGAGGGAGGCGACAGAGAGGGAGGCGGGGTACATGAGGGGGTCGATCATACCGTCGATCGATCATAGGTAGCTGCGGAGGATGTACAGGGTGATCGCCCGTACGTTCGACGGAGCGTGAGACAGTGTGTGATGCCTCCACCGGGGGTGGAGGAGAGACTCGTTCAGGTCGAGTCGAGACTCGCTCAGGTCGAGTCGGATGTAGCTGCAGTCAGAGGGGATGTACAGTGGATGGTCGAGGAGATTGTGGCTATGCATTCTGGCGCGCCCCTACCTCCACGAGCTGGCGCTGCACCACCACCACCGCCGTAGCTGCTTATTGTATTTTTTTTTGTTACTTTACGTTTGAAACATTGTAAAAATTTATCGTTTTGTTTGTTTTAGATGTAAAACATTCTAAATATTAATCTTATGTTTAGATGTTAAGTTGTTTGTTTAATAATTGTTGTCGTAGTTTATCATAATCATATCACATATTTATCGTTTACAAAGTGGAAACTTATTAAACATTATAAATACGTTTAACTACAAACTCGTAACATAATCCGATATATACAACACTATTTTAAAATTTACAAAACTTATTAAACGGTTTGCAGATTGCAACAAAAAATTAACTTTTCTATACATATTTATCGTTTTACAAAGTGAAAACTTATTAAACATAATAAATAAGTTTAACTACAAACTCGTAACATAATCCGATATATACAACACTATTTTAAAATTTACAAAACTTATTAAACGGTTTCCCGATTGCAACAAAAAATTAACTTTTCTATACATATTTATCGTTTTACAAAGTGGAAACTTATTAAACATAATAAATCCGTTTAACTACAAACTCGTAACATAATCCGATATATACAACACTATTTTAAAATGTACAAAACTTATTAAACGGTTTCCCGATTGCAACAAAAAATTAACTTTTCTATACGGGCTATACGGGCCGTATAACATTATACGGCCCGTATACATATTTCAAAACTAAAAACCCTTACCAAACCTTTGAAACAAAATTATGCAAATATGTATACGGCCCGTATATAACTATACGTCCCGTATACATATAAAAACAAAAAAAAAAACATTCCACCACATTAAATTCTGTATCTAAACATTCTATACGGCCCGTATAAGACTATACGGCACGTATACAAATAGGGATGTTAAAATAAGATCATAGGGGTGTGGAAATAGAACAACCCTTTGTTATATCCAAAATTGAGGAGTAAACATGATCATTAAAGTATTATTTTTATTAGTTGTTTTTATTTTTATCATGAAGTTTACGTTTCAAAAGAAGAAAAAAACAATGTATATTGGAAGATGGGTCGGGTCAACATGTTGGTACCTATGTAATTATTTTTGTTTAATCTGCTATTAGTACTAGAAACTTGCACCTTAATCCTTTAATAATAATAGTGAAATCAATCCTGGATAAGGTTACCCACGTTTGGATTTTTATTATTTTTTATTTTTTTTCTCAATATTATGGTATTTAGCATATTTAATACAGCTAATCCCAATGATGCCTGTGATTAAGACAACTAAGCAAGATTAAAGTATATCGGCCAGGAAAGATGTCACATTAGCTTACATTGCTTTTCATGAATTAACTACGCACATGACTTTATAACCTAGTGGCATCTTAGGATGGGATAAGGTTTTAGGACCAACAGGTATTGAGTTCGATTCTTACAAGGGGGTTTTCTCATATTTATTGGGTTTCCACCTGAATTTGTGTATAGGCATTATGCCTAGTGGAGATGAATTTAATCGGGTGGTTCCGCTGGTGGCACGATGATACTCCAACGATCCGTCATTGATTCAAATTTGCCGTTAAAAAAATCAATGAGGTAGTGATGAAGTGGTTGGAAAAAAACTTAGTGTTTTTTATGACCCAGGTTCGACTCTCACTTAGATTTTATGGTTGTCCTTTAAAAATATGTATATGATAATAATAAGTATGTTAATAGATCTAGTTCCGTCATTTTTGACCCTTTCGATTTCCAGTCACCAGGCCTAATAATCCAAAGAAACCAATTTCTTGGAAGTTTCCTGAACAATTTACATTGGAAATTTCCTGAACAAATTACATTTCCTACAAAATAATTACTTTTTGATCACATTGTTTTACTAGAAGCTATAAGGTTTGTGGGACCCACTCTCAAATTAAAATCTTACAGATAAAAAAGATGTTATATATACTTTATTAAGCAAAGAAAAATAATATCCCTCACATATTATGAAGATAAAAAAAAAAAAAAAAAAACTATGATCCAGCCAACTAAGACCAATTATAAGGTACAAATTATTTGTCAATATTGTAAAGCAGTTTTTTGTTTCCATAAATTCACTGTTTGGCGAAAGTAGCTGGTGGCTGGTAGCTGAAAGCTGGAAGCTGGTAGCTCTTGGCTGGAAGCTGGTAGCTGTAGCTGGTTGCTAGTAGCTGAAGCTTTTTAGATATATTTTGTGTTTGGTAGAGTAGCTGAAGCTTTTAATAAAATGTATAAAATGACCAAAATGGACATAACTAAAAATATAGAAAGTTGGTGCATTAAAAAGTTTCTTATTTTTAGAGGTTAAAATAGTCATTTTTTCCCTAAAAGCTTGTAGCTCCTTCTAAACGCTACTAGTAGTAGCGTTCAACCAAAAGCTTCAAGCTCCTAACCTAAAAGCTTAAAGCTCCTTCAACCAAACAAGACTTTTTATTGATTAGGAGCTTTTTCTTAAAAGCTTAAAGCTAGAAGCTCCTAAAAGCTCCAAAAAGCTCCATGCCAAACATACCCAAAATGTATAAGATTAAAAATGTTTAAGTGTTAAAGTTTCATAAATGATATTGTTTAAACTCTTTTTTAACATTCTTCTTTATATTATTTTTATCTTAATTGAATGAAAAGCCTAAAAAAACTATTTAAAGTCAATGTGAGACCAACATATATATACATTTTTTTTCTGATTTTGTATCTTACCTGGACATCGAATTATCATTTTACTTTAATGATAGCAGTATAATCCCATCATCCACCGCCTCTTCTCCGTCTCCATGATAGCAACCACTCGACTAAAGTCACTTATCACCAGGGCCGTTCCAACGTTTTTGTAGTCCCTAAGCGGATTACGAAGTGGAGACACTTTTGCAAAACATATAGAGATTAATAGAAAAATTAGCTGCTAAAGTTAACCTACGTTTAGTAATTAACCCTAATTTTGCCCAAAAATTCTTCTCCAAACCCGACAGACCCGACGCCATGAGTGATTACCGTTAGTGATAGCCGATAACCTAGAAAATTGAAAGAGCGGGTTGCGATAGGAGATAGAAACGATGACTGCGGCTCAATTTTAGGGATTTTTGGCGCTGATTCACGGAATTCGGATGAGGTCGAGTGGTAGATGGTTGCTACAGACTGCAGTTATGACTGTGGTTTAATTTCGAAACTGGGTCTTGAATTTGGGCCTTTTTTCCTAAACAATTTTTATCTGGGTAACTTTATTAAAAAAACATCGTTTAGTTTTGCTTTTTATTTGAGTCTGATACATATAATATATAAAACTTTACTAAAAATTGGAGGCCCTTGATTTTTTGTGGCCCTAGGCCCGTGCCTAGATTGGTAAACCTAACGGGCTGGCCCTGCTTATCACCTTTTGGAAAACCATTGTCACCACCGTCAATCTCTGACTACTACATGATCTCGCCAACCCTTCCTACCCCCTCATTGCAATAGCCCTCTCATCTCACATGCTATCACAGCCTAGCCTTTTTTTTAACGGTAAATTTCTTTTTAATCTCTGTCGTCTGTGGAACTTGAACCCAAGATCTCCCCCTCACTGTCCAGTCGTAACAGCCTACATCGTCCCCTTATATATGTAACATATATGTAAACATGTTATGTATGTGTTTACTCGCATGCGATTTGGAATGTTTTCTTTTTCATTACACGGGTGTCTTGCCTTGGGTAGGAATGTAGGATGTCATGTTCAACTCCTTGGGGCTTGACTATCTCTGCCTACTTTACTTGATCATTTACACCTTTTTTTCCTTTTCTAGCTTTCCCTAAAAGTTTTAAAACACAAAATGCAACAAGCTTTCTTTAATAATATGTAGGTTTGTATATTTTCAAAATAAAACTATAGAGTTAATTACTACTTTCGTCCCTGTGGTTTGTCAAAAATCACTATTTCAGTCCATTAGTTTAAAATTTGCGATTTCAGTCCCTGTGGTTTCACTTTCCTAACCGTTTCAAAAATAAAACTATATTTAACATTTCTTCTAACGTTTTCTTAAAAACTTTTCAACTTTTTCTATAGTTAATGATTTCGTAAACCTTGTTTCTCTATTTTGTACCATGAATTGCGGTAGACTAGACTCTCTGTCCTTAAGCAAGAATTAAGCCCACATACTCACATAGACTCTTGACTAAGACCATACGTAGTGGGGCGTGATTTTTAAAAAAAATTGAAAAAAAAACGCCCCATAACGCCCCCCACCCCATTACACTAGGCGTTATGGGGCGTTATAATTGAAAAAATTGCATCCGGGCGTTTAAATTAAAACGCTGAAGTTTGCAAATGGTCTCTGACATGCCACATGCCTTTTCCTTGTCCACCAATGAGGAAGAGATACCCACATGCCTTTTCCTTTTCAACTGACATGCCATTTTCCTTTTTTTTTTTTTTTTTTTATTAAAAATAATATGGGCGTTATTGGCATAATGCCCCACTACGCCACTTTTGCTATAATGCCCCCTTGCTGACTAGGACGCCACGTGTCGTATAATGCCCCATGGTGGGGGCTTTATAACCTTCTACCACTACACATGGTCTAACTACACATATATGACACTTGAAATTCGACGAAACTGATTCTAATTCATCATATAAACCTAGATACAAGAACTAATTACATGATTAGTACCTGTGGTTTACCCATTTTGCCATTTTCATACCTATTTATTAGAAATTACATCATCGGTACTGACTTTTACAAATTTGTTTTACCATTAGTACCCCACATGTACTAACCACTTAATTCTGCAAATGATTTTACCCACAAGTACTAATGGTGAAACAATTTGTAAAAGTTAGTAAAAGTTAGCAACCACTCGACCAAAGTAACTTATCACCTTTGGAAAACCATTGTCACTATTGTCAAATATCTGACTACTACATGATCTCGCCAACCCTTCCTACCCCCTCATTGCAATAGCCCTCTCACCTCTCATCTCACAAGATCAAAATTAACATACAAGAACATTTTACAAAATTACTCTAGAAGATCAAAATTATCCTACAAGATCATTTGTAAAGTAATTTTGATAATTACTCTACGAGTAAATAATTACGAAAATGTCACCGCGTTTTTTTTTTTTTTTTTTTTCATGTCTTTCGTACGTTTTGTACAATAAAGCACTTTGTACGTGAACTTTACTCTTCTTGATAACCTGTATGCATTCGTTATAAACATTTTAAAAAGATTAGTTTTTAACGATTTTTTATTGTATAACAATACGTAGTGTGTCTTAGTGTACTCTAGATCTGAATTCCTAGCTTGTCGTTCATTTTTTTTTTTGAACGGCCTAGCTTGTCGTTCATTGTTGTATTTTGTACAATATAGTAATTTGTAAAAAAATATATATATTGAATATAACCTTTAAAACAAAAATTTAGTGTTCTTTTAAATTACAATGAAGAAAGAAAGTATTCGCTCTCAAATATACATATAAGTATATCACTCGCGTGAAAATATCAAATACAAATGAGTCTTAACATACAAAATACCCTTAACGTAAAAAGTGGAGGAGAATTTTTTTTTTTTTTTTTTGAATTTTTTCCCTACTATTTAAGAATGATGTTTAACCGCAAAATGTAAAAAAAAATATCGTGATTTTACAGTAGTAGAGTAATTATTGTCGAGTAATTATAATTACCCTACTAGTGTAAAATCACGGATTTTTTTTGGATTCTGTGACTAAAATACGTGTTTAATAAGATGGGAAAAAAATTCAAAAAAAAAATTCCCTCATTCACTTCTTACGTTAAGGATATTTTGTATATTAAGATTCATGTGTAGAATAACTTAACCCTATAACTCACACGTCACACATAGCTGTTGTTAACCGAGACCAATCACTAACTTATCACATTTCTATTATAGTCTTTGTCTTGATGCAAATGCCTTTCTTATCATGAGTCTATTCATTGCATTTCCATTCTCTTTGTTATCTTCCATGTTATGTTCAAACCATGTGATGTATAGTCTATTAGCTGTCCATTTACTATATAAGGGTTTCACTTGTGCAATACAGAACCAACGAGGGAAAGCCCACTTTCAACGATTAGTTAAAGAAGCACAAATGTATACCGTCTTTGTTACATTGAAGATACCATCTTCATCGTATATTTTAGATGAACCCGAATTTTGGGTTGAAGTCTTTCCTTCAACCCAACTCAGTATTAAATGTTTGTGACAATGCTTGATGTCGAGCTCAGTGGCGAAGCTTGGATTTTTCGGCCGGGGGGGTGAAAACATATATACCCAAAAATTTCTATAGAATACCCAAAAATTTCTATAGAACCGGGGGGGTGAAAACCTATATACCCACAAATTTCTATACGAAAACTACATATATAACACTACTGAGCGAAAAATCCCGGGGGGCGGGCGCCCCCCCCCCCCCCCCCCCGCCCCTTGTAAGCTTCGCCCCTGGTCGAGCTAGGGGTTTCATTGGAAGCAGCCTCTCTATTTAACGTGTGTGAATCAGTTTTTAGGGTTATGTCACATCCTTGCATTCATTGTTTTTTTTTAAATCTTAAATGGCTCCAAAATATTCCAAAATCATTTCTTAATCAAACTGATTGACAAATAAAATTTCTTTTATGATCAGCTTATTATTTTAAACATTTATATGCCAGCTTATTTTAAACATTTTAAACTGTAGTATGAATTTATTCAAATAGTTTTAAGTTTTACATAAAACACATTTAAAAAGTCGTCCCGCTTTCGGTATACGCATGTAATGTATATATGTGTGGACGTTCGAGGGGCAAAAGTGAAAGTGCACTAATTTTAACGTTATTTTACTAATTTCGTGAAAATAATGTTAAAAGAGGGGATGGTTAATCCTGCATCATATGGTGGCGTTGAGAGCCGAAAGACAAGGGAGTACATGCACTAATTGGCATTTGTCTTAATTGCCGAGTGTTATGTGCCTTATGTCCAATGTTTGATGCAAAACTATCATCGAGCTGGGGGTCTCACTGGAAGCAGTCTCTCTATTCCTACGGGGTAGATGTAAGGTTGTCTACATCTTACCCTCCTCAGACCATACCTTAGTTTTGTTATCGGTGGGATTTACTGAGTATGATGATGATAGAACACATTTAAAAAAAGATAAAATAAACCCACTGAGCTGACAAGAACACAACCTCTTTAGCTAAATGGGTCCACATGTCAGTTTAACTTCATAATCCCATAACATGAATACTTGAAACGTAGTAGAAAATACTTTACAAATAAGCATTGGTAAAAAAACCGTAATGAGATGAAATTCACAATTAGATTGAATTTGTTTTTCTTAAATTTATTTCGATCCAGACTTAGAAAAGCCATTAAATAACTTCTGCTATACACATTTAGGTGTAAAATTATACATAATTTTTAATTAGCACAAAAATCTAGCTGCTTTAATAAAACGATATCACTTAGCAAGGGCATATCATTCTTGCTAGCCCATGGTCATTATAGCCCAAATGAATGTTTTATGTTTAAAAATTAGTGTCATAAGTTATTCTATTCTTTTAATAATCTAATATCTATATTAACCATCACAAGGTGTTATACTCAAAAAAGTATAATTAATGTAATATGGTCATCTTGTTAACCTACTTATACACATGTTTAAAGAACTACTGTTGTTTATAGCCTACAAATGTTCGTATTTTTCATAAAATTTACCATTGTTTAATTCATCTATGCATACACATTTGACATTTACATTTACAAAGAATGCTTTAATTATATAATCTACACACATTGCATATTTTCCAACTCAATTGGTTTCGTTAGCTCGTTTACCGAAGTTAAAAACGATAGCTTTCTATCCGAATTGATAATATGTTAAAAGAACATGTTTCGTAAGACGGTTTTCTTAGAATTCTATAGCTTCAAGAATTTGCATTTTTGGTACTAAAAATAAGAAATGAATATGTAGATGGGAGAAGTGGTTTTGATACCTTGGGTTCAAATCAAATAAATCGATAATGTAACATGATCGCTCGATCTGTTTTAAGACTACACATTGATGGCATAATGATGGCTAGCAGTTTTTCAGATCATCGTACGGGTGTCCGATGAGAGATATAAGTTTAGGTCTTCGAATGAGAGAGAAGACAATATATAGAAAGATATGAGCCTATGTTTTTTTTTCAAACTGACTAGCAAGATGAGCCTGTGTGGTTCTAAATCTTTGTTTTTTTAAATATTATCTTCAAAACTTTTAAATATTACAAATAAACTCTGTCGACCTTTAATTGAATGAATTGGTAGTTTTCGTAAATTTATGGTTATGTATTGAATCTATACATATATAAAGAATTTGGTTACCTATAGTCAATTAATACTTCAACTACTAACCACAATAATTTAATACAATATTAAAATTAGGCAACAATTAAACCCTGTCCATCCAATCATTTTTCTTGACACATGAATTATTTGAGAATAAAACAAAACAATAAAGTGGCATGAACATGACACAACAAAGCAAAAAACAAATCAATAAGCAAACAAAACATACAACAAAACCAGTCAAATCCGGCAGATATGATGCATCACCCAACATCAAATTAAATACATAGATGAAATTTAATTTACAATAATAACAATAACAAAATACTAAATGCCCTCAACTTTTTTATTTCATAAACACCATAAAAATACAGACATAAATTTTATTCAAAAAGGAAACCGGTAAACTTAAAAGGACTCATGAATCCATGATTAAACCTGCAAGAAGCTTGCATACTTGGCACCAAGGAAAAGCCTTTGGATGCAAAGTAAGGCGTTTTTGGTGACCTCGGCGTTCTCGTGGTTCATCAATTTCATCACGCGCTCTTTTGCTTTGAGGTCGGTGACTATGACCCGGCCTGCAGGATGGTACTGGATAAACTGGGACAGATCAAAGCAAGCAACGGCTAGCGCCCTTGGGTCGCTTGATGTTTCCAATATTGTGAGCAGGACCCGTAAAGTCTACACAAAATAACACATGTTATTAGTTTGGCAAAAGCACTAAAGTTTATTTATTCTTGGTTTATTTTTAGTTATCAGGGTAAATCTGGACTCTGGAAAGTGTACATTTATTGCTGGTGCAACGTTCGCCCTGTCATATAAACCAGAACTCACGATTTTGTTATTGGTTGACTTCCCAAGAGGTCAACCATCAAGGGATTACTCCTGCCCAAACACACAAATGAACCGGACATTTAGCGAACAATTCGTGAACCGTTCAGCGGGAAGTTCGTTTGTGTTCGTTTATTAAATGAACGAACATAAACAAAGATCGCGTCCGTTCATTCATGTTAGTGAACGTTCGGTAACATGTTCGTTTGTGTTCGCTAGTTCTTTAGCGTTTTTAGTTTTTATACTTTATTTAAATACTTCAAAATTCTGACAAATAAAATATTAATAAGTGTTCATGTATTATATATTCTGTTCATGAACGCTTGTTTGTCTTCGTTTTTTCCATTTGTGTTCATGCACATTAGTTTGTGTTAATGAACGTTCGTTTGCGTTTGTTGCCTAAAATTAACAAAACGAACACGAACATGTTCATTTCCTTAACGAACGAACACGAACATACAGTCTCGTTCGGTAAGTGTTCATGAGCAGTTCGTGAACACATATATTTCCTTAACAAACGAACACATGTTCATTCGGTTCGTCTGCAGCCCTACACTCCCACCCAAATACACTTAACTGTGGAATTCTACTCTTATATATCACAACTAATGCGTCTAAAACTTGTTGAGAGTATATATCACATTCCTTATGTCCTAGTATCTCTCCTAACGTAACGATGTGAGATATCGGGAATTACCTAGGTATCATAGCCGGAGATCTTGCATTTTTTATCGAAAAAGTATCCAAAGATCAATAATTAAAATAAAAAAGGAGCGTATCGGAAGTTGCTAGAAAATACCTGGAAATCATTCTCTTCAAACCTTGTAATATTCTCTCGCCAGAAATTAGGATCTTTATGCATTGGAGACCAATCAAGATGACCAAGAAGGACTTCCTGCTTGTACTTGTCAAAAGAGCTCAGTTTCTTGATATTATCTTTCAGCCCCTCGTCCAGATGATTTAACGCATCCAAGAGATCCTACAAGAATAAATGAGATGATAAATAAAAGAGTATGATGCCATTTCCGTCCCTGAGGTTTGGCCAGTTTTGCGACTTTCATCCATCATCATAATCATCATACTCGGTAAATCCCACCAATAGCAAAGCTAAGGTAGGGTCTGAGGAGGGTAAGATGTAGACAGCCTTACCTCTACCCCATAGGAATAGAGAGGCTGCTTCCAGTGAGACCCCCGGCTCGATGGTAGTTTTGTATCAAGCCTTGGGCATAAGGCACATAACACTCGGCAATTAAGACAAAGGCCAATTAGTGCATGTACTCCCTTGTCTTTTGGCTATCAACGCCACCACATGATGCATGATTAACCCTCCCCCTCTTTTATCATTATTTTCACGAAATTAGTAAAATAACGTTAAAATTAGTGCACTTTCACTTTTGCCCCCGAGCGCCCACACATATATACATTATATGTGCACTTTCATCCAAAGGTTTGAAATCTTGCCATTTTCATCCGGCTCGTTAACTCCATCCATTTTTCTCCTTTAAGTCAGGGATATTTTCGTCTTTTTTGTTAACTGTCTTAAATAGCAATTCAGTCTTTTTCACTTTACGCACAAGCATTTAGCATAATGTACAAGTATTCAAAAAGATGAAAATACCCCCTTTAAGTTAACAAAAAAGACGTAAATACCCCTGACTTAACGAAGAAAATGGATGAAGTTAACGAACCAGATGAAAATGGCAAGATCAAACCTTTTGATCCAGATGTGGAAAAACAAACCTTTGGACGAAAGTCGCAAAACTGGCCAAACCTCAATAAAATGGTCAAACATATTAGAATGTCGAGAGTAATTGACTAATCGCTCACCTCGTCACTCCAGGCCTGCGCTTTCAAACTTTGAACAACTTGAGGAAGTCCAAGATCAACCATCTGAGCTCCAAACGTTCCTTTTGGAAGCAAGTTTTTGAAAGTCAACACGATCAACCTCACAACCTAGCAATCATTGATGACCCAAACATCCCGAAAGTAATTAGAGTTGATAAATGATTAATGATATTTTAAATAAAGTGAACGTATATGGAACGGTATGGAAACACCTTCTCCTTTGTTGAACCTTTGACAACCTCCAATAACCGCGGTAGGGCTCTAGATGTAGCTAAGTACTCGATTGCGGGTTCGTAGTAGGATAAGAGCCAAACGCAGAGGCATGTTTCATACAGAAGCTGTTTCACAACAGCTCAAGTTAGTAGTACTCTATAATCAGATAAAAAAGAAACTGAATTATTATAAAGGTTTCATTGTAGGTGGCAAAACGGTTGGGTTGACCTGAAACAATCTTTGCTATGTTTTTTTTAATCATATATATATATATTTTGTGAATGGCCATGAATAGTAAATCTATTTTTTAAAGTATTTGTTTTAATTTTTTTAATAATATTTTATTCATAATAACTTGTGTACGTTAACTATTTTTTTAAATCCAACTCCACAACTATGTTTATTTTTTCTTCAATATTGCAATATAAATTTTATTGGAAATGGATATTGTGCCACTGTCATACCAAACCGTGACGATAAATGAATATCGGTACCAATACCGTGACGCTCTGAACCGATCGATATCGTTCGAACAACGATGGTGCCTATACCAGCATCTGTTTTTATCGTTTTCAGTCCATATAAAACACGTGTTGATTTCTATACCAAGTGCATATATCGTATCGGTACTGTAACAAACCGAACCAATACTCATCGAATATCGCGCGGGAAAATACACTAGGTTTATTTTATTTTATAAATTGTGTCAGATATGATTGCAAACACTATATTTTTTCAATAACACTCACAGCTATATCGTTTTTCAATAATACTCTTGTTTTTTTTCTAATAAAACGATTTAGGAGGTTTTATGGTTTAAGAAAATAATTTACCCACTTGACTTGTTCCTTTTTAACCATTACCCGTTTTGCACATTTTGCCAAAATGGTGGACCACACAGGCACACACTAGCATTGTAGTTCTATAACCAACTCTTCATAAACCCGTTACTAAATAAATTACCATCATTTAGTGGAAATTACAATTAACCCACTTTTGGGACATTTAGAAACGTAAGGTTACCTGAATTGACTGCTGAGTGGATGCTGGAGAAATTAGTGACACAAGGAGCTTTACCCCATCAGCTTGAACAAATGCAGACCTAACAACAGGTTCCTTTAACAAAGTTGCTAGGCAGTTGACGGCAGATGGAATGCTACGGTTTGGATGGGAGGGCTTTTTCAGCTGTAAAAAGCAATCCCATACCAGTTACCCAAACAGCTTTTACTCAGATTTTATAAATAAAAAAGAGCAGATTGCCATTTTCGTCCCTGAGGTTTGGCCAGTTTTGCGATTTTCGCCCAAAGGTTTGTTTTTCCGCATCTGGATCAAAAAGGTTTGAAATCTTGCCGTTTTCATCTTGCTCGTTAATTCCATCCATTTTTCTCCGTTAAGTCAGAGGTATTTCCGTCTTTTTTGCTAACTTAAAGGCTAATTTAGTCTTTTTCACTTTATATAAAAAGACTGAATACCCCTGAAAAGACCAAATTGCCCTTTAAGTTAACAAAAAAGACGAAAATACCCCTAACTTAATGAAGAAAAATGAATGGAGTTATCAAGCCGGATAAAATGACAAGATTTCAAACCTTTTGGATCCAAATGCGAAAAAACAAACCTTTGGACGAAAGTCGCAAAACTGGCCAAACCTTAGGGACGAAAATGGTATTTTACTCTAAATAAAAAAATATATTACAACACAAAAGATACGGTACATACCTGAATACAAAGCCAATCCACTAATCCTTTCAAAACATCATCACTTGAGGTGCCCTTCTTCTTTGAGCCTTCTCCGTTTGCAATCGAACCATTTTTGTTTGACCTAGCACTATATATATAAAAGTTACAAATCAATAATGTTTAGAATAAGTACAACCATCTACGAATCTTAATGTATTATGAACATTGGTTTAAGTACCTCACTACCAAAGTAAGTATCTTAGAGCTCTTCTCTTGAATGAACCAGCTACCTTTCCCTAACAATCTGAATTGCAAAAGTATTTGAAATGCTTCAACTATTTGTGAATAAAATCATATATAAATGTAAATGATAACATATTCAAGAATCACTATTATATTCATTAACATTAGAGCATATTGGTGTCATAACGCAATGCAGTTGTGCAGTGCCACAAAGACTTACATATAGGCCTTGTAAACGAACTGAGCGTTCATGAACTATTCGTGAACTTGTTCGGCAGGAAGTTTGTCTATGTCCGTTTATTTAATAAACAAACGAACACGAACACATTTTTTGTTCATTTAATTAAACTAAACAAACATGAACACACGTTTTGTTCGTTCATTTATGTTAATGAACGTCCACTTATGTTTCTTTATTTGTGTTCATTTATGTTCGTTTATTTACATTTGTTTATGTTCTTTTCATAATAAATATATAAATAGTTATATTCATATAAATATTAAACATAAAAGGAACTTTCTAACTACTTATATAAATATAACTATTGGTAATTGGGCTTTTTTAGTAATAAAAAAAAGTTTGTTATTGGAATTTATCGTAATCACTAATTTATTAAAAAAAATTACTTTATGTTCGTTTATGTTCAGTAAATTATGTTCATTTGTGTTGTTCATTGTTTGTTAAGTTATGTTCGTTTACGTTCGTGAACTATTCGTTTAGGTTTTAAATGAATGAAAATAAATGAACAAGAACATGCCCATTTTTTAGTAAACGAACATGAACAAAGAAACGTGTGCAATCATATGTTCGTGTTCGGCTAAAGTTAACTGAACGAACACGAGCATGCCTTTGTTCGTGTTCGTTCGGTTCATTTACAGGCCTACTCACATATAAAAAAACAGCCTACATCATAGATATGCTTCAAAAAAAAAAAATGATTGAAAGAGAACAACCTCATAAAAGGTTCATAAATATCTTCATCTTCAAGAGATTTATCGTGAAACAACTTTGCTCTGTTGGGGTTTGCTGCAAAATGTAACACCCCGAAAATATTAGAAATTATATAAATAACCATAATAAATATGTTGGTCACAATTAAGGATAAAATAACTAGGAAAAATTTAACCTAGTTAATTATGTGCCTTGAAACAATAAAGAAAAACTTGGTTAATAACCCTTTTATAAAACTTGAATAGTTAAGGGGATAAAGTTGGAAAAAGAGAAAGAGGTTTTAATTTAATAAAAATAAAACACCAAAACACACACCTAAGTGTGTGTTCTGGTCGAGATTTCCACAGGAGCCAAGGAGTTCTTGAGCTCAAACCCTAACTAGCACAATTTCATCAAATTGAAAGGGCAAATCAAGTTTAAATCGAAAACCAAGTTGAATCTAGTGATCACCCAAGTGAAGGGATCACAAGGTATGTCAAATTTTGTTATTTGGTTCCCTCTAGAATTCTTGATGAACACTTGAAAACGAAATTATTGCTAGAATATTGAATATATGAATGATGCTATGTTGAATCCATGTTGAGGAACGAACTATAGTTGAGAAATTTGATGAATTGATGATGTGAATCATGAAACTTACAATCATTTACATAAGTGCTAAATGGGTTTTGTAGAAAGATCATGAACACTAGAATTATGATCATCAATTTGGTGTTATTTGATTTCCATGAAGTGAATCTAGGTGTTGTTATGCATGCTAGACATATAGACTTGAAAATGATGTTTAATCTTGGCTAAATAGTTAGTCATGAACTCGATTGTTGATTTTATAAAATTATGCCCATTAGGTGTTTGTTAAAATGCCTAAATGAAAGCCTAAATGTAGAGATTTTGAGTAAAAACGCATATTTGAATGATATGATGAATAATGCGAAACATAATGTGATAAGAGTTCTAAACAAGTTATTGGTTGAACTCTATAGGCAAGGCAATAGAATCTTTGAGCACACAAGCCGGGGCGGATGCACGCTTGAAGGAAAAGCTTTGAAGGTACGTAACTTATGGTTTCGTTACATTATGCATAAACGTAGATAGTAGTTATGTTAATGGTGTCGTTGTGCAATATAGGAGTTTGGTATGTCATTGAAGTGACGAAGTTCACTCGACAACCAAACGGGTCAAAATAATGGTTAGAATAAGTTTGGTATGTCATTAAAGTGGTGGTTTACACTCGGCAACCAAACGAGTCAAAACAATGTTTTAAATCGGTAGTGTTTGAAGTGACTTGAATGTCACACAATGAACGGGTATTACGAATGCGTAAGCCGGGACACGGACACGCTAAATTTGATGTAAATGAACCCTTGGATATGGGTCAAAAGTTTAGAAAAATGATTTTGTAGAAATTGCTTAAATGTGCATGCTTGAAACGTTGACAACGAGCATGACGCTAATGCACCTGCAAATCATGTGATGGGAGCGAAACGCTAATGCTTGATAAGCCCGGGATGGGTAAAAAATGTTTAGAAACGATTCTTGATAACAATCATGTAGGGTAATTTAAAACTAAATGGGTCGAATAATTGTAAAAAGGAATTTATACGCCATTTGCTTATAAACGGGATTTCGATGCGAACAAGGAGGGTAAACGAATCCGTATTTTAATTACGGACGCATAGGAAAAATAATCATGCAAAACGGATAAGTAGAATGAAAGTTATGGCACTTTAAAGTTTAATTTTGATAAAAAAACATAGCTGGGCAAAAATTGCAAGTCCAAATACGGACCTGCTGGAAAATGATCTTCCCCGCGGCACGCGAAGGGGATCTGTGACACCAGCGCGACACGCGACGCGAGTCGCGGCCCGCGACAGATTTAGCTTAGTCTCTCGCGGCCCGCGAGAGACACAAAAGCTGGAGAATTATTTTCTTATGTTGTTTGATGTTTGGAACTCGTTTAAACTCTTTTTTAAGCTACCAAAACTAACTTCTATGTTGGTTTTGAATTTAGGTGATCGTAATGTGCTCCCGGATGAAGATCAAGCGAATATCAAGAACCGAACACATGTCTTTTGAAGCATCCGCAATGATCCTATTTTGTTTTTGTTAAATGTGAACTTGTATACACTTAACTATAATTTTGAATGTTTCTAAACATGTATGAATATTGGTATAACAAAAGTTTTTGTAAAGCCGCATTTTAGTATAAAATACGTATTTTTATTGTTATAATCGTGTTAAATTGAGACGGGTCTTACACAAAAGTGATTACATGATTAACAAGATGAGAAAGGATGAAATGGCACCCACAAGCAAACCAAAGTAAGTGTGATTAATTTGTTTGGTTACCTGTAAGCATCTCATCAATTAAAGCCAACACGTATTCGACAGTGTCCTCTTTCTGTATGTCACGCAAGATGTTGGTGAAAACACGGATATAAGATGCGCCGTCCTGTGACAAAGATATATCTTGTCAGTGCTACTGCTACCCTAAATGTCATCATATACCATGTAAGGATTATGAGGCTAATTGCAGTATTGTTGTACACAAGTCTACATAAATAGTGAAAGAGGGAGTAAAGTACATGGATGGTCCTTGTGGTTTATCAAAATTTTGGATTTGGTCCCTAGCTTTCCAAAAGTACACGGATGGTCCCTGTAGTTTACACTTTGTAACGCATTTAGTTCTCAGCTTTTTCCAAAAATACATGAATGGTCCCTCTGGTTTGCACTTTGTAACGCATTTAGTCCCTACCTTGGACCTATTAAAACCTTTAAACTTGTTGGCTGGAAACTAATTGCGTTACAAAGTGCAAATCACACGGATCATTCATGTACTTTTGGAAAGCTAGGGACCAAATCCAAAATTTTGGTAAACTACAGGGACCATCCGTGTACTTTTTAGAGTCATCGAACAAGTATAATATGATTTTTCTATTTATTATATTAGCACACACGAAAGAAAGACAAAAATAAAAGAAAATGTAGTCTTACATTCTCAAGCAATGGTGCCCTTTCGTTTTCACTCTTTTTGTCATAGCGCCTTAATAGCTGAAGAGCTGTTCCGGTGATCAACTTAGTAGTCATATAGGTCTCCCATGGGATGTCCCTCCGCAAAACCTTGACATAGAGCATAATGTTAGGCAATGAGTGATGTAGATACTTAATATATAATCAAAATGATAACAGAGAATTTTATTGTATCACGGTAAAATGTTAGTTAGTGAAAGTTGAAATGATGGTGTAAAAGTTATGCCACCCCTTACGTTTTCACTTAATTGACATTTAAATCCTAGCCCAATATGACTAGACTGTTCAAGCCTTATAGGAATGACGAACCACCACCTCTTAGTTTCTTTACCTTGTTTATTTTTTCAGTTCTTCCCGCCCGATTGCATAAACCATATGCCTAGGATAAGAATGAATGATCGGTAAATGTTGATCCATGCCCCACTTTTACATACACTATGAAATTTCGATATATATGAGTTTATACCTATACAACAAATGCATTTTTTATTACTTTTTAATTGATCTTAATTTACATATTATACCAACCACGACACCTGTTCACGTCACTACAGAACACGTTAACTTCTACAAGCTCACAACCCGAAAGAGACGAGAATCAAACCATGCAACAAGAATACAAATCTGAAATGAGTATGTAACATCCGTCCCCTCACTTTCCTCACAAGAAGCTCACGGATTTGTTCTCGGTATCCCAAGTGAAAACTTCCTACACACACTTAACTATGGAGTTACTCTCTCATCCACATCCAATACCCTCATAACGCGTTAGTGGTGTTTGAGGCAGGGCATTCGTATGGCCCAAGTTCTCTCCAGACTCCAGGATGATGTGAAATTCGCCTAAGGTGTCATAGAGTAACTATCCTACATCCCGGAAGTTTAACGGTACTTGAAGCATAAATTCTATCTTAGTTACACAAACACTTGAAGCAGTATTCCATTCAATCTAATTATTCATACAAATAACAATAAAGAAACCAAAAAAAGTTACAATTCCACATCATCATCATCATCAAACTCAGTATATCCCACCAATAGCAAAGCTAAGGTAGGGTCTGAGGAGGGTAAGACGTAGACAGCCTTACCTTGTCTTTCGGCTATCAACGCCACCACATGATGCATCAAGCTCAATAGTAGTTTTGCATCAAGCTTTGGACATAAGGCACATAACACTCAGCAATTGAGACAAACGCTGATTAGTGCATGTACCCCGTGTCTTTCGGCTATCAACGCCACCACATGATGCATGATTAACCATCCCCCTCTTTTAACGTTATTTCCACAAAATTAGTAAAATAACGTTAAAATTAGTGCACTTTCACTTTTGCCCCTGAGCGCCCACACATATATACATTATATGAGCATACCACATCAAATAGTTCAATAATCACCCCTAATTAGTCATCAATCATCATACAATACAGACTCTGCATCAAATATTACAATCAATCAATTACAACAATAACTTTACACCATACTAATCCCTACAACACCTAATCAAGCAAACTCAAAAAAAAAAAAAAAAAAAAAATGTTCACGATCTAATAAACCTACAACAGGTCCACATGAATTAGAGTTTATCTCGATGCGATTCAAAAATCCGTAAGGATCTAAAACAGGAAACGGATTGAAACAAATAATCGGTGATTGCTAGGGTTTACGATTACGAGAAATCAACGGGATTAGATGAATGTGATGTGTGTGGATACCTGATCGGAATTGAGCTCAGCTTGATCCATAGGCATTGAGGAGAATTGGTGCAAATCTGGAGTGAGTTTGTGTGTGTGTGTGTGTGTGGTGAGTTTGAGATTTGATTTTGGGGGTGATTGTTTGTTCACGTTCCAAAAAACAAATGACAGTTATTATGATTATGGGCATGTTTGGCTAAGCTTATTAGAGGTAAAAAGGACTTTTGGGAAAAGGACTTTTGGGAAAAGGACTTTTTGAAAAGGAGTTTTTAAAAAAAGTGTTTGGATTAGCTTATTGATGTAAAATGACTAAAATGGGCATTATTTTAGATATAAGGGGGTAAAGAAGGGGTATATTGGTAATTTCATTTTTGAAAAGTCACTTTTGGATCCAAAAGTCAGGAATTCTTGGCTTTTCAAAATCTCATTTTTCTTCTTTGCAAAAAGCTATTTCCAAAAGTCCTTTTCCCCTATCCAAACACAAAAACAGCTTATTGACTTCTCCATAAGTCAATAAGCTAATAAGCTATTTTGAGAAGCCAATCCAAACATGCCCTATATCTATCTTCTAGACATGCCTATTTCACTTTCAGGTGGGTGTTACAACATGTTTTTACGGATTTCATTATTATTTGTAAATTATGAATTGTTTTTTTAAGTGCATTTGTTTTCAACGTAGTATGGTTCAAAATAACGTCCCGGCGGTATATATGTGTGGGTGCTCGGGGGTAAAAATGAAAGTGCACTAATTTTAACGTTATTTTACTAATTTCTTGAAAATAACATTAAAAGAGAGAGATGGTTAATCATGCGTCATGTGGTGGCGTTGATAGTCGAAAGACAAAGGGGTACGTGCACTAATCGGCAGTTGTCTCAATTGTTGAGTGTTATATGCCTTATGTCCAAGGCTTGATGCAAAACTACTATCGAGTCGGGGGTCTCACTAGAAGCAGTCTCTCTATTTCTACGGAGTAGATGTAAAGCTGTTTACATCTTACTCTCCTCACACCATACCTTAGCTTTGCTATTGGTGTGATTTACTGAGTATGATGATGATGCAGTATGGTTCAAAATGATTACTAGATCTCTAAAACTTGAAATTTGTTGTTGAGTCCCTTATCATCAGATTATGTACCTATTTTGAGTCCTGGATTAAACGTCGTGAGAATATTTTGTTAGGAAGTAGACGGTTAACATTGGGGTGGAGGGCATAATTGTCTTTTCACCCAAACAAACCCTAAATCGTCGTATTCGTCCTTCGCTTGCCACAAAACTCACGAATTTCGTTCTTGTGATTGATCTCAACCCAAGGCGACGACAACTGAAATCCGGTTAACTCAAGCTTTTTTTTTCTCCACCGATTACCATGGCGACTACTATTTCATTGGACAATTGTAGTAAGAATGAGGGTGAGTGCAACCCCGAGCCACCTTATACTGCATTTTAGGGTGGTTTTTAAGTTCTGGAGCAACCTAAACTTCGAATTCATGTTCGAACGATGCAGGGAGTAGGTTTTTTGAGGATATTGTAATGATATTGTACATTATTGATGCTTAATTGTGTTTCTAACCATTGATCAGGGTTTGTTTTTTTGTTGAACTCTTAGGTTTTTTTGTTGCTCACTCTTAAAAGGTTTTTTGATGATCAGGTCAAGGGTTTTTTATTGATCAGGATTTAATGTAATAATCGATATTACCTTTATATATAATGAACACTGTTACTAAATGAAAGTTTTAACAGTTCAAAGTTGTGGTTTCATGTTACTTTTTTTAAAGGCCAACAATTTTTTATTAAACCTAAGCTAACACGTGTTAGACCACACCAGGTACAAAGGAAACAAAACTACAAGCTCATACACGAGACCTCCATATTACACCATTGTTCCCACGTTACGTTACACGCTTTTGCACGGTTTCTAAACCAAAGAAAGCCCAAATTTAATATTTCTTATTTTACCCCAGCCAAAGTCACCTCCTTTTGGTTAAATATCATGTTATTCCTGCTCCTCCAAATCCCCCAAAAGGTTACGAGAACAACAAAGTGCACTAGCTTCTTCCATCTACGTGACCCCCGAACCCGGTTGTGGAAATCCAACGCATCCCCTAGTGATGACACTAGGAGCCCCGGGCTTCTTATCCACTGAGCAATGAAGTCCCAAATTGCAGTGGCGAACCGACAACCTACAAAGAGATGATCCACACTTTCCTCCTCTTCACCGTAAAACTTGCATATCTAGGAATCTAACTGAAACTTTTGACAACTCAATGCAACCATAGTTGGAACTCGATCCAGATTAATTCTCCACACAAGGAAGTTCACATTTAATGGATCCCACTTATTCCACTCAAAACCCGATCCTACACTCGTGTAACCCAACTGTTGAATCAGACTCCTTAGACTTTGGACAGAGAATTTACCTAAGGCATCCAGGCAGCACCTCCACTTGTCTTCGCCCCTAGTATTTTCGACCAACATGAGTGACGTGTGTGTGGGTGTGTATAATTTAGATATATTTTAAGCACTTTTTACTCGCGAATCAAGCTTTAAATTTATAAAACACGATATAATACTATCACTCTACACACGTTAGGGCAAGTGCACCCATCACTGATAGGGATGAGCTTTTTTCCCAAATACCATAACTTATACACGTACCGTACCTGTACCGTACCCATACCCATACCCATACCCATACCCGTACCGTACCTGTACCCGTACCGATTTTAGGTATTTGGTACATGTATCGGTACCTAGTTTTATTGATTTTGGTATTCGGTACTTTCGGTATTGGTACGGTTACGGGTAAAAACGGGTACTAGTACCGAATTTAATGTAGACCTTAAAAGTTTTTTTTGTATTATGTTTTATTTCGTATTATGGTATTTATAGTACTCGTATTGATTTTACCTATATGGTACCCGTATCGTATTGGTACTCGTACTGTAACGCCCTGCTGTTTTGTACTTTCCATAATTAGTAAGCGTCGCTTGTAATTCTATTTTTGGAAGTCTTGTATTCCTGTAATCGTTCTTTCGTTGTTATCATTGTAAAATCTGAGACTTGGATCATAATGAAATTCGTATTTTTGTTATATTTATGTTGTATACACTTCATACATGTTCATACGTTCAAAAATATTAAACATGTGACACTTTATTCACAATTTGTGCAAAATTCGTCAAACTTGTAAACATGTGCCTTATATGCTAAATTACGCAAATTTGACACTTATTCTTGACCAATATACATGTTCATACTTATTTTGTGTTTGTTTTATGATTTTATTACATAACATACCCTTATACATGATTACTTATACCTATAACACCCTAAAAGAACCTAAAACATGAATTATGTGAAAGTATAGGGGTAAATAATGTCAAAAATCATGTAATTCTCGGCCAGACATGGGCTCGCGGCTCGCGAAGCCAAACCTCTACCCGGGTCGCGCCCCGCGACGGTGACAGATCCGCATAAACTTAATCAGCTTTGGTGATTGGACGAGTTTGGGTGTTAAGTTGAGTTTTAAGTTGAGTTTTTGTAACACCTCGAAAATTCACGTCCTATAATATGTTGACACGTGTCATAGGTTTGAACGTGTGAAAGAATGTTCTCGAAGGACTAAAGTTGACAAACCTGGAAAGTATGTGAATATACGGGTTCTAAATGTCAACAGTGAATAAATATATTGTACATTAACCCTACATGATGCTCATACCTTCAAACGAATAAATCATGGATCATATGAAGCTAAATATGAAAGAAAGTGAGAGATTACGAACTACAGGGGTTAAATGTGTCAACATGTTTAAGTTATACCTCTGAGTGACCTTTTGACAAACACGAAGCTTTGTAACGGTTAATTATGCTCACTAGAATGCACGATATAAATTTCATAACGTTTCGTTATCGTATGAGAAAGTTATGATCAAATTCGTATGCGAGGGGTTAAAAGCGTCAACGTTGAAGTTTAGGACTTTTCGGGTGACAATAAAGTTAACCGAGGACTAAACAAAGTGGGTATATGTCTTAAAGCCCTTGTAAGTCAATTTGGAGGGTTCAAAGTGCAAGAAATAATGTCGTAGCAAAGTTTCCAAGAGCCAAGGACCAATACCTAAAAATCAAAAATATGAGATTTGATCAGAAGGGGCCTCGCGCCACGCGACGGCCCTGGGGGGGGGGGGGGGGGCTACGCGTGCCGCGAGGGTAGTCTGCTCCGATTTTGTTGGGTTCTTGTCTGCCATAGCCATTTTAACCGACTTATAAACGATTTTCCTCATCTTGCACGACCCCTAGGCAACCCCTAGACACTTAGGGACATCTGGAAGTGATCCATGGCCATGGTTAGACTTGTGTGTCAATGATCCATGAGTTCTTGAGCACTATATAAAGGGCCAAGGTTGCAACCATTTCTTCACACCTTTCTCTTGCATTCCTGATCATTTCTGGAGCTCCAAAGCAGACTCAAGTGATCACATTTCGTGCATAGGACTTGAGTAAGTTTGCTTAACCTTTCTTAGTTAAGTTTTTGCTTAGTTTTGGCTTAAAAGTCAAACCGTCGTAATTAACGGTTGACTTAACGATTAATCACTAATGGTCCAGTGATTAGTCGAATTGAAAGTAGTTATAAGTTGGTAATTATGTGAGCAATAAACCCTTAAAAGGGCACCCTCTGATTCCCACTCTAACTAGGTCAAATGTCGGGTCAAACTTGTTATAGTAAAGTTTGTGTCCCAATCGTTTAAAGGCGAGGCCTTAGCCTGGTGGAGATCACTGATCCAAGCCACTGGGAAGATCCCATTGTACAACATGACATGGGACCAATTTGTTGCCCTCATCAGGGAAAATTACTGCCCACAGCATGAGGTTGAGAAGATTGAATCTAACTTCCTATCGTTGGTTATGCAGAACCTTGACTGCCAAGCTTACCTCACGAGCTTCAACACAATGTCCCGGTTGGTTTCGTATCTGGTGACCCCGGAACCAAAAAGAATAGCTCGTTTCATCGGGGGTTTAGCCCCGGAAATAAAGGCAAGCGTGAAGGCCTCTCGGCCAGCTACTTTCAGATCTGTAGCTGACATATCATTGTCACTCACACTCGACGCGGTCAGACAAAGATCGTTGAGGAACAAGGATGCTGAGAAAAGGAAACGTGAAGATGACAATTCACGTAAGTCAAGCAAGAAGCACCGAGGAAGCAATGACCACAGGAAAGGGTTTGAGGCAAGGAAGGATGGGCATTAGTCTGGTGATAAGCCCAAGTGCAAGATCTGCAAGAAACTGCACTTCGGGAAGTGCAGGTTAGAATCGAACTCGCAGACTCAGGCGAAAACTTTTGCTTGTGGAATATGCAAGTCCAAGGAACACAAGACCTTGGATTGCAAAAAGTTGAAGGATGCAACCTGTTACAGCTGTAACGAGAAAAGGGCATATCAAGAATAACTGCCCAAAGCTCGCGAAGAAGTCTGAAGAAGGAAAAAAGACCAATGCTAGGGTCTTCAGAATGGATGCTAAGGAAGCAGTACTAGATGACAACGTGATAACAGGTACGTTCCTTATAAATAACGTCTATGCAAGAGTACTTTTTGATTCAGGCGCTGATAAGTCTTTCGTAGATAACAAGTTTTGTGAATTGTTGAAATTGCCTGTTAAAACCTTAAGTGTGAAATATGAGGTGGAGTTAGCAGATGGCACCATAGAAACCGCCTCAACCATATTATATGGATGTTTCATATCCATTAAGAACCACTCTTTTCCTTTGTCCCTACTTCCTTTGAAGTTAGCCGGTTTTGACATCGTTCTAGGCATGGACTGGTTATCTCTTAACCAGGCCCAGATTGTATGCAATAAGAAGCAAGTGGTGATCAAGACTCCATCTGGCGAATCAATTACCATTCAGGGAGATACCAGGTATGGACTGCCTGAGCAAGTGACTATGCTCAAGGCCTCGAGGTGTTTGAAGAAGGGTTGTGTCATCTACATGGCACAGGTTACTATTGATGAGCCGAAACCTAAGATGGAAGACATCCCCATCATTTCTGAATACCCAGAAGTTTTTCCTGAAGAACTACCTGGCTTACCACCAGATAGGCAAGTGGAATTCAGAATCGACATCATCCCTGGAGCAGCACCTGTTGCTAGAGCGCCTTACAGATTAGCACCAACAGAGATGAAGGAGTTGAGAGCGCAACTAGATGAATTGCTAGCTAAAGTTTCATTAAACCTAGTTCGTCTCCTTGGGGAGCGCCAGTCTTGTTTGTCAAGAAGAAGGATGGATCGATGCGTTTGTGCATCGACTACCGAGAGCTTAATAAGGTCACTATAAAGAATAGGTATCCTTTGCCCAGGATCGACGATCTGTTCGATCAATTGCAAGGGGCAAGTTATTTCTCGAAGATTGACTTAAGGTCAGGCTACCACCAACTGAAGGTTAGAGATGAAGACGTATACAAAACTGCATTTAGGACTCGTTATGGTCATTACGAGTTCCTAGTGATGCCTTTTGGGCTCACTAATGCACCTGCCGCGTTCATGGATCTCATGAATCGCGTTTGCAAGCCTTACTTAGATAAATTCGTCATCGTCTTCGTTGACGACATTCTGATCTACTCAAAGAACCAAGCTGACGATGAGAAACACCTTCGTTGTATTCTTAAACTTCTACATCAAGAGAAACTCTACGCCAAATTTTCAAAGTGCGAATTTTGGCTTCGAGAAGTCCAATTCCTTGGACATGTGGTTAGTGAGCGTGGTATCCAAGTGGATCCCGCTAAGGTTGAAGCAGTTATGAACTGGCAAGAGCCGAAGACGCCCACAGAAATTCGTAGTTTCTTGGGATTGGCAGGATACTACAGGCGTTTTATCGAAAACTTCTCAAGGATTGCTGGACCCCTGACTTCGCTGACACGCAAGAAGATTAAGTTTGATTGGGGCCCTAAGCAGCAAGAATCTTTCGATATCTTGAAGCAGAAGTTGAGCAATGCTCCTGTACTGACATTGCCTGAAGGTACCGAAGAATTCGTAGTTTACTGCGATGCATCACACACTGGCATGGGGTGTGTGCATATGCAGAAAGGCAAGGTTATTGCCTATGCTTCAAGACAGTTAAAGGTGCATGAAAAGAATTACACCACCCATGACTTGGAGTTGGGTGCCGTTGTATTTGCACTAAAGCTCTTGAGGCATTATTTATATGGTATCAAGTGTGTGATCTATTCTGATCACAAGAGCCTCCAGCACCTGTTTAATCAGAAGGATTTAAACATGAGGCAGCGCCGATGGATGGAGACGTTGAATGATTACGATTGTGAAATCAAATACCATCCAGGCAAGGCGAATGTAGTCGCCGATGCCTTGAGTAGAAAGGAAAGGGTGAAACCCATCCGAATCAATGCCAAGAGCATTGAAATAAAGAATAATTTGAATGAAAGGTTGTTAGCTGCACAGAAGGAAGCTGTGTTGGAAGCTAACTATCCTAATGAAAAGTTACGGGTAACTGTGGAGCAGTTATCTCTTAGCAAGGATGGAATTCTGAGATTAAATGGACGAATATGGGTTCCAATTTATGGAGGACTTCGGGATGTTATCCTCTAGGAAGCCCATAGTTCTAAATACTCCGTTCATCCTGGAGCTGATAAGATGTACCAGGATCTAAGGGCAAATTATTGGTGGATAGGCTTGAAGAAGTCTGTAGCCACCTATGTAGCTAAATGCTTGACGTGTGCGCAAGTCAAAGCAGAACATCAAAAGCCGTCAGGTTTGCTACAACAGCCTGAACTTCCCACTTGGAAATGGGAAATGGTAACTATGGATTTTATCACCAAGTTACCTAAGACAACGAAAGGAAATGATACCATATGGGTGATCGTAGATAGACTGACTAAGTCAGCACATTTCCTACCCATTAAGGAGACCTACAACTCCGACATGTTAGCCCAATTGTACGTAGATAAGATTGTAGCTCTACATGGCGTGCCAGTGTCTATTATCTCTGATAGAGATACTAGATACACGTCACATTTTTGGAAAAGTTTCCAACAATCTTTGGGCACGCGTTTGAATTTTAGTACGGCTTACCATCCTCAGACAGACGGCCAGAGTGAGCGTATAATCCAAACGTTGGAAGACATGCTTCGTGCATGTGTGATCGATTTAGGAGGTAATTGGGATAACCACCTGCCGTTAATCGAATTCTCCTACAACAATAGCTACCATACCAGCATTAAGGCTGCGCCTTTTGAGGCATTATACGGTAGAAAGTGTAGAACGCCCGTTTGTTGGGCGGAAGTTGGAGATGTCCAATTATCAGGACCAGAGATAGTCTTTGAAACGACGGACAAGATTGTCTAGATTCATGACCGTCTCAAAGCTGCCCAGGATAGGCAGAAGAGTTACGCAGATCCAAAGCGTAAACCTATGAAATTTGAAGTTGGTGACAAAGTGTTGCTTAAAGTATCACCCTGGAAGGGAGTGATGCGATTTGGTAAGAAATGCAAGCTAAGCCCGAGATACATAGGACCGTTCGAACTCATCGAACGTGACGGATCAGTTGCCTATAAGTTAAACTTACCAGAAGAGCTCAGTGGTATTCACAATGTATTCCACATCTGCAATCTGAAGAAGTGTTTCGCTGACGAATCGCTAGTCATACCACATACATATGTGCATATAGATGAGAGCTTGAAATTTGTGGAAAAACCATTTTCGATTGAAGATCGACAGGTTAAGAAGCTTCAAAGGAAGCATGTGCCTATTGTAAAGGTAAAATGGGATGCCCGAAGAGGTCCCGAATACACGTGGGAGGTTGAGTCCACAATGAAAGAAAAGTACCCTTATTTATTTCAGTAAATCTAGAGGTCAAGATTTCTTTTAAGGGGGTGAGGATGTAACACCTCGAAAATTCACGTCCTATAATATGTTGACACGTGTCATAGGTTTGAACGTGTGAAAGAATGTTCTTGAAGGACTAAAGTTGACAAACCTGGAAAGTATATGAATATACGGGTTCTAAATGTCAACAGTGAATAAATTTACTGTACATTAACCCTACATGATGCTCATACCTTCAAACGAATAAATCATGGATCATACGAAGCTAAATATGAAAGAAAGTGAGAGATTACGAACTACAGGGGTTAAATGTGTCAACATGTTTAAGTTATACCTCTGAGTGACCTTTTGACAAACCCGAAGCTTTGTAACGGTTAATTATGCTCACTAGAATGCACGATATAAATTTCATAACGTTTCGTTATCGTATGAGAAAGTTATGATCAAATTCGTATGCGAGGGGTTATAAGCGTCAACGTTGAAGTTTAGGACTTTTCGGGTGACAATAAAGTTAACCGAGGACTAAACAAAGTGGGTATATGTCTTAAAGCCCTTGTAAGTCAATTTGGAGGGTTCAAAGTGCAAGAAATAATGCCGTAGAAAAGTTTCCAAGAGCCAAGGACCAATACCTAAAAATCAAAAATATGAGATTTGATCAGAAGGGGCCTCGCGCCACGCGACGGCCCTGGGGGGAGGGGGCTACGCGTGCCGCGAGGGGTAGTCTGCTCCGATTTTGTTGGGTTCTTGTCTGCCATAGCCATTTTAACCGACTTATAAACGATTTTCCTCATCTTGCACGACCCCTAGGCAACCCCTAGACACTTAGGGACATCTGGAAGTGATCCATGGCCATGGTTAGACTTGTGTGTCAATGATCCATGAGTTCTTGAGCACTATATAAAGGGCCAAGGTTGCAACCATTTCTTCACACCTTTCTCTTGCATTCCTGATCATTTCTGGAGCTCCAAAGCAGACTCAAGTGATCACATTTCGTGCATAGGACTTGAGTAAGTTTGCTTAACCTTTCTTAGTTAAGTTTTTGCTTAGTTTTAGCTTAAAAGTCAAACCGTCGTAATTAACGGTTGACTTAACGATTAATCACAAATGGTCCAGTGATTAGTTGAATTGAAAGTAGTTATAAGTTGGTAATTATGTGGGCAATAAACCCTTAAAAGGGCACCCTCTGATTCCCACTCTAACTAGGTCAAATGTCAGGTCAAACTTTTGCTTTGACTTTCAGTTCTAATAGGAACCGAAAGTCGTATAAGTTGACTTTTGCTTTGACTTTCAGTTCTGACCCATTTAAGCATGTTTTAGAAATGCCTTAGAGCTCTAATAGGACCAGGTTACATGCTAGTATAACCCTCTGTGATTATACACCATGGATCATTAGTTATCCAATTAATATGCATGATTCCGTTAATTGCCCATATGTTGACCATTATGCCCTTTTCATCATAAAACGTGATTTTTGAAAATGTAAAAGAGTAGAAACCTTAGTAGTTGATTTATAAACTTGCACCCAAAATTTGACATCAGTTTGAGGTGTAGATTGAGAGTTATGCTCATTAGCGTAATTAGAAAGCTTTTTAGCGATTAAACAACATAATTAGCGTATAGCCTATTTAAGCATACTTTTTGGTATCAAACTCTTTACCCACTGATGTAATATATTATTTTGGGGTTTTTGAAGATTTTTAATTAATTTTAGGCTGAGCATAACTTAGGGTCATAAGCTTAATCCGGTAGCTGTCGGTTTTGCCCTTTCGGGCCATAAAATGAGTTTTTCATATCTTTTTGACCCCAAACCTTTTGCTACTGATTTTAAATGATAAATAAATTATTTTAAGCCTTCTGGAATAATAAAAATATCAGCTTTCTATATAGAACCCGGAAACGGCTTCTAATCGCCTAATTAAGCGTTTTTAACGCATATTATGTACTAAAACTATTTTAAGCATACAAAGGTTGATACCTACTGATATTTGAGGTAAATTATAATATTTTAACAGTAAGCAAAAGTTGTTTAACTCAGACTTCAGTTTTGAGCTTTTCGGCTTTTGTGAAATTACCAAAATGTCCCTACGGTGCATAGTTTGGTTATAATTGATAAATTTCACATATATACTTTACCCTACTGTTATAACTTATCAAATTAAGTATTTTTTCTGATTATATCAGACCTGTAACTCAGGTTAATACTTAAACTCTTTTATAACCTTATAAATTACCAAACTACCCCTACGGGGCATAGTTTGTGTTTAAATTCATTTCGGGCATAATAAAAGATATCTTACTGATGTCACAACATATTTGAGGCATATTAACTTAGGAAACCTGTATATGGCTCTTACGTTCACCCGTTACGCTTATTACGCGTTCGGTTCGGTTTATGTAACTAGTTTGCATAAATTAGCCGAAACGGGTCAAACCTTATCGGTTTTATCTCAAAATCCAGAATGTGTATGAAATACCCATATTAAGCAAGTCTTCAAACTTGTCGGTTCTAAAGCACATTCTATTCCGGTCTTCGCTTAATCGTGCGGACGAACCGTATCTTTGAAACTAAACGGTCTAAGCTTAAGCTTAACTAAAGACCCGTTAGGATTCTAATAGGTTATTATAAACCTTCGTTCCAGAATAGGAGGACCAGTAAAAGCTACTTGCATTTGCTTATTGTGATTATTACTTTGCTCAGGTAAATACTTTTAACTTATTTTCCCTATACGGGCTTGGGGTACGGTATATAAAATACCGTTTGGTCGGGCATTAAATCTTCCATCGTATGGTGGCTAATTGATAATTTAATCGGCCCGTTTAAACATGTTTTGTTTGCTTAAAGCCTTTGGGGGGTTAATGACCATGTCCCGGATATCCTTGGCATCATTTTACGAAATGGCCACTACCTAAGCGCGGAGTGTAGGCGTACACTCGTCAGTGCATAAATAGAATATGTGGTGTGTCTATTGATCTTTAACCCGGCACGATCCGGGCTACTGAACGCATAAGGAACATGTAATTCTTTTACAAGTTTATATATTTAAATAATTATCCCAAGTTATAAAAGATATTTATGCCACGTGCATCCAAATCATTTTTCAATCATTTTTAAAATGAGTCAGTTGATTGTATTTACCAGTGTAAACTGGCGTATTTTCCCAAAAAGATTAAGTGCAGGTACTACTCGAAATTGGCTGGATTTCTCCTTAGCATCGATAGAAGTCTCGCAAGCTTAAGATGCCTAAAGTCTGTTGAACTATTGTTTCCATTTTATTTTCGATCCGTCTGTGGATAAACAATCGACTGTTGTGATACTTGATATTACAATATTATATTCGGTTGAATTATATCTTTCATTTGCTTCCGCTGTGCATATTAAATATTGTGTTGTTTGACTATTATGTTGCCAACCACGTCACGATACTCCCCCACCGGGCCCACCAGTGACACGTGGAATTCGGGGTGTGACAGGTTGGTATCAGAGCCAACATTGAGTGAATTAAACACTAGCCTTTTGTGTTTAATCTCAATGACACAATTGCACATTTCTAAACTTTCGAGTCTAGACATATAACATAGGACAAATTCTACTTGTTTGGTGACTACTCGATTGGATTGTCACCTTGTTTGGTGAGGTTGTATTTGTGTATGATGGTTTGCCTTTTGAAGTTTTCGTTGTAGCATTCTGAAAACAGAGAAGTATCTCTACCTTTCAGGTCGGTCGATCGAACGGCGGTCCGATCGGGTGACAATCCGATTGGTAGGACACTTTATGTTGAAAATTGTTTAAGTCCCAAACGTCACACAATCGGACAGTCACTCGATCGGGTGGCAATCCGATCGGGTGGTAATCTGTTTCAACGTTCAGATCCTTTGAATAGTTTGAGAAATAGTTCAAGTATGGAACCAAGTGCAGCCCGATCGGACGGCCGGTCGATCGGATGGCAATCCGATCCGACGGTCTGATCGTCCTCACCCTTGTTTCCATTTGAAGTGTTGTAGCTTTGAATGAGATGTTTTGTATCTTGTTTGAACAACAGAACCCTTATCTCGTCCCAAGTGACCCGATCGAACAGGAATCACCCTGGTCCGAACAGTTCACGGTTTGAGTCGGTTGTTCATGTTCAAACCCGAAATCAATAATCTCTTGGATAGAATCCAGATCTTGAATCAACACAACACTAAGAATAAGTAGGAGGTCAGAACAAGCTCCGATTCCATTGGTTTTAAGTGCATTAAGTGTAAAAGAGTTGAAAGAAGTTAGAAAACCCTCTTTCGATCCTTTACACCATGAATATGTTCAGATCTATGATAGATCTTTGTTTATTCATGTGGAAATCGTTCAGATCTAAGTCATTCTTGGTGGATTGGAGCCAAAACATGAAGTTCATATGAACACCATGATGACATCATCCTAGAACACATTGAATCCAGTGATTTCACGGTTAAAAGTTAAGATTCGAAAGAGAAAATGATGGAGAAGTGCGTGTAGATTATAGAAGTACAATATTTGAGGTAGAAACTTACAAGAATCGCGAGAAATCGAGAGAAAATAGCCCCAAAGCGTGCTGGCCGAGTGAGAGTTGTAACATCACTTGAACAATGATGTGACAAGGGTTATTTATAGGTGGAAAGGAGAAGAGGTGATGAAGTGCAACGGATCAGATGGTAATTCGATCGGGTGGCTGTCCGATCGGGTGGCCACTCGATCGATCAGTCACTCGATCGGTGGTCTCCGGCGTGTTGCGTTTTGATGTTTCGTTTTGTTCTTTAAACTTTGCGATAGTTTGGTTACACATTTTCATACCCACATTCATATATCTATTATAATTAGTCACAAACGGTCGTATAAATATCCACATTTCAAACTCTGCGTTGCGATAATCGAGTTGCGCGTTTCGAATACGTGTTGCGTTGCGACACATCACGGCTATCGAGGAGGGTAGAATAGGTCCTCACTCAACGTCATCGTGAGTGTTAGTACGTGCGATGTGATGTGTTATAGTGATAAAGTATGCGTAATATGCGAAAATACTGCAAAATAGCGATGTATGCGATATAGCTACATTATGATCCGAATCTCTGGTGCTAGGCGTAACGAGTATAACGAGTAGTAACAACGCACGAACGTGCGGGTTGTTACAGTCTCCCCTGCTTTAGGAAATTTCATCCCAAAATTAATCCACAAGAAGGGTTGCGAGGGTCGATGAGTGGGAGTAGCGATAAAAGCTTCAAAATAAACGAGCGATCAATTGAAATTCGACGAGCGAGAGCGGGAGATCGATTGAAGATTGATGAGAGAAAGCGTTGCGAAGTCTAAGCGATGGCGGGGAGTAAGACGATTCGTATTAACAAAAGATGGCAACATACGAAAAGCTATCCAAAAGTGTTTTGAATTCTCGAAAAGTTGATTAATTCAAAAAATCTTCCCACAGTGTGGCGTTAACTATTTCGACGTTCACACCAGCGCTATGAGAGGGGTTTTATTAGGTTACTAAAAGATTTTAGGGTGGTTAAAACTCGTCTTACGAAATTTTGTTGTCACGCGGCATTAACTTGGGTCGATTGTCACACCAGCGTTACAAGATAATCTCGTTTTGTACAAAGGTTTTGATCAATTTTTAGAAGAAGTTTTGTAAGAAAAGCTCAGTTTAAAATTTGTGTAGACAAAGCCTTTTAATAATACAAAAATTTAAATTTAAGGTCGGCCCCGCATGGCACTTTTCCACGAAAGTTTGACAATATGGTTAAAACACTTAGGGGCTGTTTGGTAGCCTCTTAATAACCATTCAGATGCTACCTCTTAATGGTTTAAAACCTCTGAATGAATAAGAGGTAACCTCAAGTCTGAATGGTTAAGAGGTAATCTCTGAATGGTAAATCATCACATGTCACATTCTTCTACCTTCTCATTGGTAAAATTCTTAATGGTTCCATTAAGAGGTAGCCTCTTAATGACCATTTAGAGGCTACCAAACAGCCCCTTATATATAGGAAGTACCAGCGGCGTATCTACCATGCTTTAACCATATGGTTTCCGTCTCGTGAGGCAGTGTCATACGTGTCGACATAGTACAGACGGATTTGCGATGACTTGATCCAAACGGGAAAGGTTTGAATCAAGTCTTGGAAGGCGAACTGAGTGATGAAGTCGTTTTCGAGCTCAGTTAGTGACACGAGCTAGTGCGACAAGCGATAAGCAATATGCGATAATTGATAGCACAAAACAAACGTAATAAGCGAAGACGACAGCGATAAGCGAAAAGCGATGAGTGATAAGCGACGAGCGATAGCGACAACCGTCGAGTGATAGGCGACGATCGATGCATTGCAAGCGATGGGAATATGCAATTTGATTAGATTAAACGACACCACAAATTTTTAACTAACATTAGACCCCACATGGCCTTTTTTCCACGAAAATATGCTGATATGGCTAAAACACTTATATATAGGAAGTACCAACGGCGTATCCACCATGTTTTAACCCTATCAGTTACGTCTCGTGAAGCGAGGTCATGTGTGCTAACATAACATAGATAACATAAATAACGGTAAGCGATAGCGATGGCGACAAGCGAAAAGCGATGCCTGATGAGCGATAGAGCAATACACAGGAGATAGAGCGACACACAAGCGATAGAGCGATACACAAGCGATAGAGCGATACACAAGCGATAGAGCGATACACACGATAAGCGATAGCGCGATACACATAATAAGCGATTGAGCGAACACACTATAAGCGATTGAGATTGCGAGATAGATTCCAGCGTTAATGCGATTGCGAGCGTGTTGACTTACGAAAAGTCTAGCGATTACACGCTTTGAGTTGCGATTGAGATTGTTACGCCTTGCGATGTAGTGTAGTGTGTCGAAAATAGCTTTAATAGTATACTTGGTCTAATAACGTTCAACTTGCATGGTACTTTCTTCACAAGACATTGGTTGGCATGGCGAAGCACTTATATATAGGAAGTACCAGCGGCGTATCCACCATGCTTCAACCACACGCCTCTGCCCCGTGAATAGGTGTCTCACTGTGTCGACATGGTCAAGACGCTTATATATAGGCGGCGTATCCACCACGCTTGACCATGCTTTTAACGTTATGGCATCATTGAAACTCATCACGATCTCCGTGCACTGATCACAGTAATCTCATGTGCACCCGTGATTAATTTGATCCTTGCACATTTATCGTACTTTATCTCAAGAACGCATAGGAGAGGGAAAACACATTATATAGTACATAGTACTAGCATTTAGTCCGTGCGCGAATGCGAGGGAGAGCGAGAGATAAATAGATGTAGGATCGTTTTGTGACCCAAACGAGTCGTTCAGAAGAGATTTTATCAGTTTCAGATGCGGAAAATAAGAAACTGACGTCGAAACAGCTTGCTTATCACTTTAAACACTGATTATATTGATATACTAGCAACTACAATCAGTCTTCACACCGGCAGCACCTCGGTATGGAATCTCTAAAACTGTTTCAAATGAAATGACAATTCTCCTATATATACTATTAGACTTTCGCTTGAAACTATATATCACCACTCAAGTGAAACCTCTAAACACTCTTTCAAGCGAAACACACTAATTGTCTTCAAGCGAAACCCACATGTAATTGGACCATTCAAGCGAAACCAAACAAAATACAAAATCTGATTTGTGTGTTGACTTCCAATGATGATGCCTTTTGTCTTATGTGTATGATGTTATCTATATGATATCACTTGTGATGTCACACATATGATGTCATGCTTGAACAAATCCGCAACGCAACCCAGACTCGATATAAGACGAAGTCGACAGATGAATGCACCAACAATAGAGTCCACATTGCGTCGAGAAATAGAACAAGTTTGACATATAAAGTGATACAAACTTTCTGTTTTGATTTAAACTTTGTTAAACTTGTTAAACTTGAGTTATCTCCTACACATTCCTATATCCTTATGCTCATAATCACTTCTATGGTTAGTTGGGCTTAAAAACAAGGTTGTGACACTTAAAATCAGAGGTTAAAACCTCATGAACTTTCTGTTTTGGTTAGGGTTTAACCCACAAGTAATGAACAAGCTTAAGACTTGATGTTTGTGTGATTATAGGACTAGCTTGGGCTATCCTACTTGAAAATCCACACATTACTTGATGATTTCTTAGAGTAGATGTAGATTACTTATTCTTTATTGTATGTTCATGACCCTCCTTGATTGTTTATAACAATAGGTGTAGTGGTGAACACCAAGAGGTACCTAAATGGAAGACTTGTTCATCCTACCTCATGCATGACTTGTATGTACTACACAAGAGGTTCCTAAATGGAGGGTTCATCCTTCTACCTCATGCTTGACCTATATGACATAATGTACACTATATAATACTTATATATTATCCAAGCAATCGAACTCTTGATGATAAACTAGTGGTCATTGTCAATATAGTAGGTTATAACATCTAAGGACCCTAATGCTTGTCACGATTCTAATGGGCTTTTGTCTCATGAAAACATTTAAACTCTTTCGAGTTTCATAGTGTCAAGAACAAGTATCAAGTGTGCTAGATGATTACTAATATGTTATTTTCGTATAATTTAAACTCCGAATCTTTAATCTTCCGTTAAACTCTCCATACTCACACACCTATGTTTCTTCATGTAGAAGGACAAGGTGCTCCAATCTAATCAACCAAACACTCGCGGGATATCAAGTAGGAAGCTTGCAAAACCGTGAGTATACTCAATCCCGTTTTCCTTTTAATCACTTTTGGGTGCAACATGTATGTTAGACAAAATACACTTCACACGAAACTATTTTAATCACACTCTATCCATGCTATAACATGAAATTATATGATGCTTGTTAGACTTGTATGCTATGTAAACTTTCTTGTGTCGATATATGCTTCATTAACTTTGCTAGCCTACCTTAACAATTATAGCGCTATAGGATTAAAGCGCCGCTCACGAAACTTGGGGTATTGTTAAGTTAAACATGTTAACCTCCCGTTATTCTTTGGGATAGGCTATATTAACACGTTGGATTCTTGGGTTTGAATATATAGTACACCGTTTCAGCATATTTAGTGAACTTGCATATTGGTTATTCATGTTGGATATGAGACTTTAAACTTTTTAATCTATATTATGCCATGTAACAAAACTTGTATACTCGCCAACTTTTTGTTGATTATTTTAATACATGTTGCAGGTTGATAGACTTGATGATGCTATGAAGAACGAGATTTAGGTGGACATAGAAACACACCTAGATTAATTTATCATTTTATGTTATGTTGAACAATGTTGTCTTTATTTGAATTATTGTATGGCATTTCTAGCAATTTCATGAAATTTGAATTTTAATTGTATTGTCACATAGTATTATGATGTTTTGAGCAATTTGTTTATCTCATCCCGATGTTTCCGCCATCGGTTGGGGTGTGACAGATTGGTATCAGAGCCATAACTATAGGGAATTAGGAAAAAGTATGAATGCTTTGCCCTAGTTTATAGTTTTATGAACTTTGATTCTTATTTGTCGGTTAAAATTTACATGCATTCTACCTTATTTGCTTCTTACTTATTCTTTTTGGTCTCTTAAACTTACAAGCCTTTCCTAAGGCTAACATAATACACTTTGAAGACTTGAAGACACTCGTAACAAAAACGAGACGAATTTACCAAAATAGGAGTGAAACCTACAATTTGGTAAACGACTCTCATTCCGCTTAAATTCTATTTTTGCACGAAATTACACCATTAAGTTATGAGTGAAATCCACATCTTAATGGTAATTTCCAATTCAAACTCTAATGGACCCTCGTCAAGGTGTCGAAATTTAATTTTGACCCGACGAGTACCAACCACATTAGGGTACGAAATCGTCAAGTTAGGGGTGAAACCTGTAACAACCCGACTTTTTAAAGTCAAAGGAAGAAAAGATTGCTAATACGATATGTCATTCCTTGCTTAATTATTACTTGTACTTTCGAACCTCGCTAACCGATACTTTAATTTATGTTGTTTTAGTTGTATTATGTGGAGTAACAATGCAATAAACGCTATTATACGCTAATCTACTTAACGTTATCGCATCGCAACTTGAATCGCAGTCTGGATATTGTTTTACGTGTGTGTGCTCTTATGTGTTACTTGTGCATGTTTATTATATGTTTTGAGGTGATTAATCGCAAACGCAATCGCAACTCTATCGCAACGCAATCTTATCGCGAACTAGAAACGCAAGTTACTTATGTTGTTGTATGTTAGTTATGTTATTTGTGTAACTATTGTTTAAAACTATAGCATCGCTTATTCGACACTCACTTAAGCGCATCGCAACGCTCAACGCATAAAACGAAAAGTCAGAAACCAACTCGCCAAAGCCCTTCGATCGAATGGTCATCCGATCAGATGGCCATCCAATCGAAAGGCCATCCGACCCACTAACTCGCACTGCCTTTCTCTCCTCTTCACCTATAAATACTTACCTGTCACATCACTATTCATGATGTGACAGCTCTCCTCCAACCCACGCACTCTCAGGCCATTTTCTCTCGATTCCTCGTGATTCTTGCAAGTTTTCATCTCAAATCTTGTACTTATTTGATCTACACACACTTTCTCATCAATTTCACCCACAAATCTCAACTTTTCACCATGAAATCGGAGGATTTGGCCTGTTCTAGGATGATGTCATCATGGGTTCTCATGAACACCAAAGTGTGACCTCATTCCACCAAGAATAACTCAGATCTAAAGGATTTCTACAAAGTTTAAACACTGATTTCTCTTAAAACTAAACATTTTCCAACTGGTTTCCACTTTTCTTCAATGTTCTTAACTTTTCACTCAAAAATTGATAGAATCCGAGCTCGTTCAGGCCTTCCACTCGTCCTCTAGTGAAGTGCCGGTCTGGCAACGGATTACTATCAAAGAGATGACCGACTTAACGGGTTGAACATGAAGTTCCGTCAAGAACCGTTACTGATCGGACAGGGTGATTCCCATCCGATCGGATGACTTGGACTTGACGGAGATTCCGTTGTTTGACACGTGGTCATACCGTCTCGGTCAAACCGCAACTTTTTAAACATAGCAAATTTTATAAGCTTGCAAATGAGCAGGTCGTTGAATGGATTGCCGTCCGATCAGATCACCATCCGATCGAACGACGATCCGAACGGATGACTTGTGAATTTCAATACTTAAAACATTTTACAAACCTTTGAAAAATATCAGTCCCAAACGAATAGTCATCCGATCAGACAACCATCCGATCGAATGACTATCCTACCAAATGGCTGGGATCTTTGAAACATCTCCCTCAAACAGATCGCCATCCGAGCGAACGACCCTCCTTCCGGATGACCGTTCGACCGGACGAACTGATGGGTAGAGATACTTCTCACTTTTATGAATGCTACAATGAAAACTTCAAAGTCACATCATACATAAACACATCCATCCCAAACGGACAACCCTCCGACCGAATGGTCATCCTTCTGGATGACCATCCGTCTGGACGGTCATCCGATCGGATCACCCTTCGTAACTTATTCCACCGACGTGCTATTTCACGCACTGTTCATCTCTTATGCTATCGTTATCTGATCAGGCTAACCTCTCAAGCGCTCCCTTCAATCCAAGCTTGTGTTTATTTATTTAAACACGAACTGTGAGTATACTCGATACCTTTTTGCTTAACGCACTTTTGGGTGTTACATACGTTACCTATATCAAATCACATCGATCACACAATGCAAACACTTTTTTGTACGCTAACCGTCTCTGCATGTTATACGTGTTACTCGATGAATGCTTGTAGGTTATGTTTACACAGTGATTGTTGCCTGATACCTTAGCAACAATAGTACTATAGTTTGGACTCAGCACCTGTCGTAGATAGGGGTTGTTAAGGGTTTTACTTCACATGTCACAGTGGTGATATGTGTTGCGCATTCTACAACTCGCAGTCATGTCTGTGCATATTTCATTGTCGATAACCTGCTAGCTTCACTTTTCAACATGTTACATGCTGGTTATGCGTAAACCGCTTTCGCTATCTGTTATACTATTAAACTTGTATGCTCACCTTTACACTATGTGTATTGACCTATTTTAACGTATGTGACAGGTGTTTAGGATGCTTGCTATGTTGCTGAATTTCTATGGAATCGAGCTAGGGAGTCTAGAAACGAACTAAATAATTTATGAGTTGTCGGAACAGTTTTTATCTGTCTTTGAGAACAATTTGTCTATAAAAACTGTGTTACTTTATATGTTACGGTATGGGACGTAATGATTAAATATTTGGTAATTATCGTTGTTATGGAATCTCTTGGACAATCTGTTTCGCTTAGTGCCTCACCCCGATGATTCCGCCATCGGTTGGGGTGTGACAAACCCGCATCTTATCGATTAAGTCCCACTCCTTGATTTTCAATCTCGCCAAAGTCCCGATTGTTTCAATCGATTAGAGACGTGTAGTAACTGGAAGGGTAAGATACCGTTAATCGCTTCTTGACGAGAGTATCTTACCTATAGGCCAAAGCACGCTGTCTCTAATTCGAAAGGACTTTCGACCCACTTTGGAATAGTCGACGTTTCTCTACCCGAAACAATCCAATGTTTTATGAGCCTCTCTTTAATGTTATCTCAATTTATATGTGATTTTTATACTTGATACTTCGTTCATTTCAAAACCGTTACACAATTCGCTTCATTAACGAATGCAAGTGTGAAGATCGCTAGAAACTTGAAAACAACGTATGCTACTAACATGAGTCTTACGACTAAGTGCATCGGCCACATCATTCGCTTTACCAGGATGGTAGAGAATCTCGCAGTCATAGTCGTTAAGTAATTCCACCCAACGTCGCTGACGCATGTTTAGTTCCTTTTGGTTAAAGATGTGTTGTAGGCTCTTATGGTCAGTGAAAACCACACACTTCGTACCATATAGGTAGTGTCGCCAAATCTTTAATGCAAAAACAACTGAGCCAAGCTCGAGGTCGTGGGTAGTATAGTTTTTCTCATGTATTTTGAGTTGACGAGAGCCATAAGCGATGACCTTGTCTCGTTGCATGAGAACACAACCAAGACCACGGTTCGAGGCATCGCAGTATACCACGAAATCATCATTCCCAACGGGAAGAGCAAGAATAGGAGCGTTACAATGCAAGTTCTTAAGAGTTTGTAAAGATTCCTCTTGCTCAGGACCCCAAGCAAAAGGTTTCCCTTTTTGAGTTAACGAAGTGAGAGGTACAACGATCTTTGAGAAGTTCGAGATGAATCGGCGGTAATAACCCGCCAATCCTAAGAAAGAACGGATTTCAGAAGGAGTTTTAGGCGCGGTCCAATTCTTCACTGCTTCGATTTTGGAAGGATCAACATGGATTCCTTTTTCACTAACAACGTGTCAAAGGAATTGGACTTATTTAATCCAGAACTCTCATTTGGAAAACTTTGCGTATAAGCGTTCGACACGTAAGAGTTCGAGTATGAGGCATAGATGACGTTCGTGATCGGTTTAAGTTTTAGAATAAATGAGAATATAATCAATGAAGACGATCACAAAACGATCCAAGTAAGGCTTACAAACACGATTCATAAGATCCATGAACACAGTGGGTGCGTTGGTCAAACCAAAAGGCATAACCACGAACTCATAGTGTCCATAGCGTGTGCGAAAAGCTCCATACCTTATTCATTATCCACCCGGTTTACGTTTCTAACACTTAAAAAACAATCTTTAACACACCTCAAAACTTATGTAGAATATTAAGTACTCAACTACATTATAAATAATCACATATTTTAATAATTTCAAGTTTCTAACAAAACTCAACACATTATTATTATATTTTAATATTATATAACATCTTACAAAATTCGGTTTCGATGTGGGCAAACCTATACATTAACATTTAACAAAAGCACAACACGAGGGCATTCGTACTCACTAACTTTCCACGAATCACCCATCACCATTTCCATTCAAGAGTTATTATGCGTTTTCCACGCTCCTTTGAGACCCCGAAAAATAGGGTTGTTCATTTTTATCCGAAACCCGACCCGAATTTAAAGCCACTCAAACCTGAACTAGAGAATACCCAAAAAACTCGAACCCGGATAACCCGAACTTTAAATGGGTCGATTATCTGGTCAATTGTTTCCTCGCCAAAAACCCGACCAACTCGACCAAAAAAACTAAAACCCGAAAAAAACCCTGAACATTTATTGTCCCTTTTTATATTTTTTTAACGACTAGTAGACCAATTGGTTGGGCTTTCACACCAACTTCAGTGGTACATGAGAGACCCGGGTTCAAAACCAGGGGACCCTCCATTTTGGCCTTGGTACATCCTGGCTCTCAATCCACCCGTGGATAGAACACCACTAAGAATGGATATTATAGGCATTTAATTCTCACCGCGGCTTGCTCTAGGAGGAAACCATGCAACCATGGCTTGTGTAAAACTATTAAGTTATAGATGTGTTTTAGTTTGGAGTATCTAAATAACATTAACTTTTAGGACTTTTGAACATTATAATATCACGCCTGCTTGCAATGTGCGCGTATAATGTATATATGCGTGGGCGCTCAAGGGGAAAAAGTGAAAGCGCACTAATCTTTAACGTTATTGTACTAATTTCATGAAAATAACATTAAAAAAGGGGGATGGTTAATCATGCGTCATGTGGTGGCGTTGATAGCTTCAAGACAAGGGAGTACATGCATTAATCGGCATTTGTCTCACTTGCTGAGTGTTATGTGCCTTATGTTCAAGGCTTGATGTAAACCAACTATCGAGCCGGGAGTCTCACTGGAAGCAGCCTCTCTATTTCTAGAGGGTAGAGGTAAGATTGTCTACATCTACCATTCTCAGACCCTACCTTAGTTTAGCTATTAATGAGATTTACTGAGTATGATGATGAACATTACAATATCATATTGTCAAATGATTTTTGAATTTTAATGATATATTTGTAGTAGCAATATGAATTTTGATGATATTTTATAAAAAAATCTATTCAACATCTAAACCAGAAAATTTTGATGATATTTTGTAAAAAAAAATCATTTAACATCTAAACCCGAAAACCGAACAACCCGACCTAACTAACTGAACCCGACCAACCCGAATATTAAATGGGTCAGTTATCAGGCCACTTTCTACCAGCAAACTCGAACAACCCGATCCGAAAAACCCAAAACCCGAAAAAGAAAACCGAAAAACACCCCTACCAAAAACTGGACACGAGGTTAGTTTAGCATCATGGTACCATATTGGTATAGTTAAGGGGTCACTTTTGTAATACCCTTACAATAATATTCCCGTCAAAAACCCTTCTTCAAACCTGCAAATTCACAAAGGTCAAGAGTCGCCGGCACCACCGTAACTGCCACTACCACCGCCGGCTACTCCGTCTACAGGCAAGTTCACTTGAATATATACATATATACATTATATATTTTACTCTTATTGTAGCATCTGTATAAGTTCTAGTGAACTGTGTATACACGCATAATCAATTTTTGTGGATTGTTTTTAAGTGTTTATGCACTTTAATCGGTGACAATCGTCTTATTATATAAAATTATTAGGTTAGGGTTTCATATTCGGTTGAATTGAACCTAGAAACATCACTGTGATTGCTAAATTACTCAGATTATATACCGTCATGTTGTTAGGTTAAGTAACATATGTTCTATTTATAGTATTCAAAATCCAAATATGTATGCAAGTTGTGATGCAATTTGAGTATTTGAGGATATGACAACAATATGATATTTATGTTTTTGGGTGCCTTAATTTCAGTTAGTGAAGTGCAGGAGAGAAAATGGAGCAGAGGCTAGCTAATTCGTTAATAATGACGGTAAACGAAAAGAAATTTATTGAGAATGCGTTAGTTTCGGACATTAGGGTTGACGGCAGACGTCCGTTTGACTATAGAAACCTAACTATCAGGTTTGGCAGGTAAGATATCCTAATTATAATCTCTTCATGACATATTGTTTGTGCGGGTAAAAATCCGGAATAAAATGTACTTGTCCTAGGAAGTGTAGGAAACCGGGTCAAACAAACTTCGATTGAGCTCATTCGAGCGGCGTTGGAACCGTCTCGTCGAAACCTAACTAGAAACCCTAAATCTAAACCCTAATTCTAATCCCTAAAGCTAAACCCTATGCTAAATACTAAAATCTAAACTATAAACCCTAAAGGCTAAAACCTAAGTTAAACCCTAAGGCCGCTAAACCCTAAACACTAAACCCTAAAGCTAAACTCTAAAAGGTAAACTCTAAACCCTAAAAGCTAAACCCTATATATATTTGAATAGGATTCGATGAGACGGTTCCAACGCCGCTGGAATGAGGTCAATCGGAGTTCGTTTGATCCGGTTTCCTATACTTCCTAGGTTAAGATTGTTTTGTATTTGATCCTACCTCGGTTGTGCGAAACCTAGAACATGAGTAGCTTGTTGAAATGACATATTCTTTATTTGTAAGTATAGTGAAGATGGTTCATCAGAGGTGCAGCTTGGCAAGACTCAAGTTCTCGCGTTCGTCACTGGACAACTAGTTCAACCTTACAGAGATAGGACGAACGAGGGGACTTTTGCAATTTACACCGAGTTCTCACCTATGGCTGATCCGTCATTTGAACAAGGTCGTCCCGGCGACTCTGCTATTGAGCTGGGTCGAATTGTAGATCGTGGTTTAAGGTATTCGTTTATTTTTGTAGCTAATTTTTTGGATTTTATTTTTTCGTTTTAAGCCTTTTAAATTTAAACATAATCTGTCCCACATTAATCTTGCAGGGAAAGCAGGGCCGTAGACACCGAATCACTTTGTGTCATTGCAGGGAAGTTGGTATGGTCCATTCGGATTGATCTTCACATTATAGATAATGGAGGGTAAGTTGGAAAAAAAGCACATACGTATCCAAGCGTACGTAAGTACGTAACCTCTTATTGTTACTTATAAAGTTTTTCGTTAAACTTCATCCACATGGAAACAGAAATCTTGTTGATGCTGCCAATATTGCTGCTTTGGCTGCCCTTTCAACGTTCCGGAGGCCTGAATGTACAATTGGGGGAGAAGATGGTCAAGAGTTGACTGTACACCCACCTGATGTGAGTTTCATCTGCATTTTTACTATAAATTGTTAGTGTTTGTTGACATTATAAGCGACGTTAACGTGTCCTTCTCATATTTAAATTCAATAAGTTAGATTTAGCGCATGTCCAGGGGTTGAATTGGGTTGTGTTTGATCTCAAATGGGTTGGTTAAAATATTTAACTAAAAGGGGAACATATCAAATTGGTTTAATTGTTTGAACGGGTTGAAAGTGGCTTAAAGTCTATTAAAATCAGGGGTGAGCAGAAAACTGAAAAAACCCGAACGGAACCGGAAAAATTGATCTAACCGAACCGCACAAAAAACTGAAAAAAATCAAACCGAAATTTACGGTTCGGTTACAGTTTTACATTCTTTGAAAACTGAAAAAAAAAAATCGAACTGAACAACCTAAAAAATTATGTTTTTAATGGTTGTTATATATTGATTTAGGAATTATTAGTTTTATTCTTGAATGTTAAGTATTTATAATAAAAAGATTAACATGTTTATCTATCTTTGAAATGATTTATCCATTGCCTACAAGAAATAACGAAATTTAACATATTAATTAAATGATTTTCAAAGTATTATAAAAGAAAATGTCTTAATAAAAACGCTGGAAAAAACATAAAAATAGATTAGAAGGTTACGTTTATGTGAACGATAATAATTAAAAGGAATATAATAACTTAAATGTAAACATCTAGGAAAGATTCTTGAATCATGGATTATACTTTTTATTTTTGAATCATACGTAATTTTGTTCCAAAAAACCGGAAAACCGAACCGAACCGTTGCTAAAACCGAAAAAACCGAAATCGAACGGTTTTCAATAACCGAAAACCGAACGTTTCGGTTTACTGTAAAACCGAATCAAACAGAACTGTGCACACCCCTAATTGTAATGCACAAAACTTCCTAAATCGTTTCTAGTTTCTACTCGAAGTTTTAGATTATTATTGGAATAGTATCGTCTTGTTACCGTAGTAGTTTTTAAATAAAAGAAGTGCAAAAAAGTGTAACCTGATCAGTTTCATCTGAGCCTGTTCTAACCTGTTATTGCTCATCTTGTTTTGTGTGCATTGAACAGGTGAGGGAGCCGCTTCCGTTGATAATGCACCATTTTCCAGTGGCAGTAACATTCGGGTTTATCGGTAAAGAAAACATTGTGGTACGTAAATCGAAGTTTACTTGCTACTTTCTCTTAATACAACTTAACTATTAAGTATAAATAAACTAGTAAATATTAATACAACTTAACTAGAAAGAAAAAAAATGGATGAAATTAAAAGCTAGAAAATGTGTATAAAAAGTGTGAACGTACATACATAATTATAACCATATGACTCATATCTGGTTGATCAACAAACATTTGGGGCCATATTAATTTAATTGGTGATCTTAGGTGATTGACCCGACACACTATGAAGAGGAAGTGATGGGTGGATCATTGACCGCTACGCTCAATACAAATGGTGATGTTTGTGCTATTCAGAAAGCTGGGGGCGATGGAGTCCTGCAGAGTGTTATTATGCAGTGTTTGCGCATTGCGTCTGTGAAAGCCGGTGATATAACAAGCAAAATAAAGAGTGCTGTGAGTTTCTTTAATTTCAATTTACTATTTTTTAAGTTTTGGTTTGTTTAACTGTAAAATAGTTTCTGTAATAGTAATACAGTGATTTATGTTTCACATGTGGGAGTAATAATCTCATCAAAACTGATCTATTTGCATATATGTATTTTCAGGTTGAATCTTATAATACACAAAGAGCATTACGGAAAATCAAACGTCATAATCCTTCATCCGCAGTGAGTCATGTGGCAAAGCATAATGAAGAATCCACACAAGTGAATACCGAGACCAAATCTATCCAACAATCTTCTGATACCAACTCATCCGCTTCAACACACGACGTAACAAACATTGAATCACCAGAACAGCAATCAAAAACACTAAAAGATGCAGTGAAGCCCAAGCACAAGAAGAGAAAGAAGTCAACCTCCAATGCTAATGCAAGTTAGATCAGCACTCACCCTCTTTATATCGGACTATATAATATATGCGATTATTTGTGCCAGTTTTCATCTATCTGATTTAGCTTATCAAGACTTGGGATATGCATTACAGTTTTAGAAGCAACTTTGCAAAATTGTAGGAGAAATGTTGTGTACAAAGACTAGCTTAAAGTGAAGTAAGTGACCTGTGGTTGTTTCAATTTTTGGAAAATGAATATTATTTTTTGGCGACTCATTTTTTCAAAGATGATCAACGAGTTATTTCAAATTTAAATCATATGATTTGGGCGTGGCATGTAACGCTGGGTGTTTTTCACTTTTTCTAGTAAACCAGTTTGAATGTCCTTTCACTCATAGCAGGAACTGGTTTCTGCAAAACATGGCAACTAGGCTAAAGACATTTAGACAAATAGAGTTAGGTTCCGGTATAAATGGGTCTTGACATGCAAATTGAGCTTAACATGAGAAGTGGGGGTGTAAACAAGTACTATGTTGGGAAAATTCAAATACTTGAGAGCTAAATCAACAATCAAACTAATTTATTTGTATCATTTTTTAGTTTTAAGAAAAGACCAGTGAAAAACAATAATCATTAAATTTATACTATTTTCTTTTTATATTTATAAATTAAAAAAAATAATGATTAATTTTTGCTCCATGTATGGATAAATCAATGCACAATTAAATATACAAAGGTGAATGTTTGTTAGCTAAAACGATATATGATAGTATATCTATAAAATATGAATGTTTTTTTTGAAAGGCCAACAAATATATTATTCCATCAAGGACCAACAAAACTGTTGGTTCATCACCACAATACTTACAAAGTCACAGAAACATTACATATTCATACTTTCCAAGTCAAGCCTACACCATTGAGCCTTTGACCTCTGCTTTATCCAAATGTATCCCAGCTGCCTTATCTTTTCTTTTACTCCAGCAATAGATCCTTCCTTGTGATTAAAGATTAATTCATTTCTGCACCTCCATGTACTCCATCCAGCCACTTGCATAACTGCATTAACCACTTTTTTCCACTTTCTTGACCCGCTAACAAAATTCCAGTAGTTAATAACGTCGTTTACCCCGAATAAAAATAAACCCGGGATCCTACACCAATGTGCTACAAAATCCCAGATCGCTTGTGCAAAAGTGCACGCCACGAATAAATGTTCCACTATGTTGTCTTCCAGCCCACACAATTTGCAAGTAATGAATTCTAGATGGACATTTCTTTTCGCTAACTCTACCATAGTAGGTAGTCGGTTCAACGACAACCTCCACATCATTACATTTACTTTAACCGGGATGCAATTGTTCCAGTAGAACACGTCCGCTATCCACCACATTATTACCTTGAAGCTGCCTTCGAAGACTACTCACAGAAAATCTACCATCCGGTTCCAAGATTCAACTCCAGCGGTTTTCTCCAGGTCCCAGATGGAACTGCATCAGATCTCAAATAAGCTCTTCCAGCTGCTCCTTTGAACTAGGATCCCGACTCCAGTGAAAGTGCAATCCCTCATCACCATCCATGACTCTGACCCGGTCTGCAACTGTCGCATTTTTTACTTGTTCCAAGGCGTATAACTGTGGATACCTACTGCAAAATGGCTCATCTCCTCCCAGCCATCTCTCCTTCCAGAGAGATATACCCTGCTCACTTCCCGGAATACATTTAAAAAAAGACTCCAGAAATACACCAGCAGCTCCCATGTCTTGTGATATCTTTATGACCTGCTTCCACACACCCCCTATACACATCTTTCTTGGAGTAAAATTCCAAGTTCTGGAACTGTTATGCAGACTCCAAATGTGATGCATGGGCATATCAGCATATCTTATATTTTTATTTAAAATTTGAATTTCCTATTTTATCTTTTTCATAGTTATAAATTAAGTTCTAGGGTTCATTGTTGGATAGTCTTTAATTGAATTTTATAAATTAGAAAAATGCCCGGATAGTCCCTGTGGTTTGCCATTTTTCACCTTTAGTCCCTAACTTTCTAAAATTACCTCTATAGTCCCCAACTTTTGCAATTTCGTTCCCGGATAATCCCTCGTGTGGATGATGGTTAGTTTTTTTTTTAGAAAGTAGCACCCACACCTAAAAAATAATAACAAATTAATTTAAAAAAACCCTTGTGGGCCCCACCCTCACCTCCTCTTCACGCTCAAATGGGCCCCACCAACCGATTCTCATGTCTTCTTCCTCTTATTTCCGGTAACCGGAATCGTTTTTCCGGTGATACTCCTATGAGAGTCACCACCACCTCCACAATAGCTGCCACTACCTACTGCCGCCGCAAGCACCTCTCCCGCCACAACCACCACCGCCGCCATCATCACCACTGCCACAACCACCACCGCCGGCATCATCACCACTACCACTACCACAACCACGCAACGTGCTCCACCTTCCGGACCACCTCACCGATCTCCGACCACCGCACCGATCTTCAGGGTCAACCGATTTCATTATTTGTTGTATATAATATAATGATATTTACTGAAATTTTGAAGCAAAAAATCCAAAGTAGACAGTGAGATACCTTGTGACAAATTTCACAAATTGTGTCCTTTTTTCAACGCACAACCGCCAACAGTTTTGCAGGTTCGCACTTCGCAGGTTCGCCGGCGTTTTGTGGTCGTGGGTTTATAGGCAGGGGAAGGGATAGGGGTGGGGGGAGGTGGGTAGCGAAGGGTTGGAGATGTTATGGTCGTGCGTTTTTCGACGATGGCGGAGTGGAGGTGTTATGGTGGTGGTGGTTTGGACTTTGATGGTGTGGAAGTCATTTTAGGGTGAAGGGAGTGGTTAAACAGGTGAAAGTGGCAAACTTTAAAATGGACCAATCAGAGAGTGCCACGTCAGAGAGGAGAAAAAGTTTAAACTTTGCTGAAAAGTGTTGGCAATGGTTTAGACAGTTGAAAGTGGCAAACTTTTTTTTTTGTTTTTAAAAATTATGTGTTAAATAAAAACAATAAAGCATCAAATTAATTAAAAAGAACAATTACATTAAAATGAAACTAAAAAAAAAATTCATAGAAATAACCTCACTAAAACAACGCAACGACTAAAAAAATTAAAAATCACACGGCCATCCATATTTTGCGGCTATCTCGCGTTTTCGTGCGAGCGTGATCTCCAACATTGCTGGGGGAACATTGTCGTGAGGCCGGTTGTACGTCTCCAAGTCCTTGTCGAATTTAGCCTGGCGCATATTTTCGGCTTGCTTCTCGGCCAACGCCAAATATCTTTCCTCTCGCACCCTTTTGATATCCATCAACTCTTTTTTCATCGCCCTATATTCTTCAAATTTAGTGGCTTTGGCTTTTTTATCCCTTCTCTTTTGTCTTCGTGGCGAGGGATCCACGTTCATGTCGGGGATAGTTTGATGGCCACTCGTGAACTCGGCATTCGGTGTATCCGGTTGGTAATTACCCGAGTCCGACGACTTTCTTTTTGAACTCGAGCCTGAGCTTTCGTCTTCACCCAACAATGGAACTTGGCTATATTTTTCTTGACTTCGGACGACCTCCCACGCCGCCATATGAGAAAACTCATGATGTTCTTTTTCCTTGTAATCCTTAAACGCTTGCTTCAAGACCCAAGCATCGTCGGATCCGCTTGGACGTAAACGGTCCTAAAATTATAAATTACAGAAAAAAAATAAGTATTTTTTTGGGTAAAAATTAAACGTATGAATATTAAATAGTTTACCGCTTGCTGATAAAACCCGTTGAATGTTTTCAACTTTCCGTGCATGGTAATCATCTTGGAGCGGACCTGATGATGGGTTCGGCTGCTTCCTCCCATCGTGTTGTTGAAGTGCTTAAGAACTTTGCCCCAAAAACTATTCTTCTTTTGTTGGTTGCATTTTCTTTTGTCTAAGGTGCAATGAACCCAAGCCTTGGCCAATGCCTCCTCTTGTATAGGAGTCCAATTTTCCCGTTTCGCTTTACCACTCTTCCCTCTCGGCTCGTTTGCGGGTTCTTCTTGATGATGGCCTTCGTCTTTGTCATCATATTGCTCTTGAGTTTCCGCCACAAATTCTTCGTCGTCTTCATCTTCCACATCTTCGTCCCTCGGCAGTTGTGAGGATGGGGTTTGAAAACCAAACGGGTCAAAAGTGTTTTGGTCGTCTAGGGAATCATAGATATTTGGAGCAACCATGGTCGGACCCTGTGGAAAATAGTTTTGCGGCGAAAAATTTGGATAGGGTTGGGTGTTGAACCCGTAAGTCGGTTGCATGCCTTGGCTATAAAAAAATGGAGGTTGGCTATGTGTGGCGAAGCCTAGTTGCGGATGATACGGCGGAGTTGAACCACTCGAGCCGCCCCGTTGAGTTGGCACACTCGTCCTCGAGCCGCCCCGTTTAGTTGCCTTGCCATCGCGTTTGCTTGAGCCTTCCATTTGCAAATATGTAATAAAAAAACTTGGGTGAAAGTTTGGAAAAGAGAAGCAGAATGTTGATTTATAATAAAAAGTATATTTTTTTTTTATTAAACGGCAATAATGCCGTTACACACACACACCCCAATGTTTGTCCTCTTCTCCTTTGTCGATCGGTGAGTACATACCGATAATGATGTTTGGCGCGTGGTAAACAAGGGAGGGCGGCGGTGTTACCGCTCGGCTTTCTCCTTTGCCGAGTGGTTTCCCGCACCACTCCCTTCACCCTTATGGTGGTGGTGATGGCGGAAATTGCAGAAGAAAGAAGAAAGATGGGAAAAGGAGATAAAGGGTGGGGTGTGGGTGGGGTGGGTAGGTAGGGCCTACATGTTAGAGCATTCTCATCCAAATCATCAAAATATGTGAGGGGTAGTTTTTATATTATAAAGGGTATAAAAAATGGTTGTGAGTGGAGGAGAGAGAAAATGTTACTGTTCATCTGTATATTTGGGGGGACACTGTTCACCCAGTATAATTTTTTTAATATATATTGAAAATGGGTGTGAGTGAAGGAGAGAGAAAAATGTAATGATAATATTATTTAATTGAAAAGGAGAGAGAAAAAGTATTTGTTTTTAGTGAAAATATATTGATATAGTAGTTGTTTTTTAGTGGAATGTATGTATAATTTGATGGATTGGATGAGAATGCTCTTAGGCACTCTCTTAATCTTTTATTTTTTTTATTGTTCAGGGCAATCTAGTCATTTCACAATCTCTTAACTGAGAAAACTAACTGATGTTAGACACAGGGACTATCCGGGAACGAAAATTGAAAAGTTAGGGACTATAGCTGTAATTTTAGAAAGTTAGGGACTAAAGGTGAAAAAAGGGCAAACCACAGGGACTATCCGGGCATTTTTCTCTTTATAAAAAGAACTTTGTTCTTGGAACCTTTGGTTCAATTTATCGTCTTTGATTATCAATAGTTTCTTGAGCCATTGTATTGCACGCGAAACTGCATCACAAGTAGTGTTCATGTTGCTTTCCTTTAATATTATATATAAGGTTAACGAGATTTAAAAAAGGGGTGTGTGGTAAAGCGTATATGCGGGAGAATAACAAGATTTATGTATTATTAAGGGAAAATTTCACAGAATAGTAACCAAGTTTTAAAAGTGTTTTAATTAGGTAACTGGTGTCGTTTTTGTCACAATTAGATAAAACTCTCATATGTTGGGACTATTCAAAAAATCGAGGATTCAAGCCCAAACTAAACAAATTATTAAGCCCATTTAACTTACGCCAATTAATGTAATCTAAACCAAACAAATAATTGTTTAGCACGTTTGGAAACTAATAGTATCAAACTATCAATCAACAAAGAAGAAAACTTAATGCCATTTGAAAAGTCGCACCAGTAGGGCTGTCCAAACTGCTCGACGATCACTCGAAAAATGCTTGAAAAATGCTCGTTCGATTCCCGCTCAGTTTGTAAATGAGCCGCTCGGATCGGTTCGATTCAAATTCAATCCAAGCATGAGCAAAGTTCCGCTCGCTCGTCGATCGCTCGGTTTCGCTCGAATTATTTTTATTAATATTTAATGCTTGTGTTTATAGGTTATATGTTGATTTGAAGTTGAATTTTGTGGATGGAGATGATCAAGCTTAAAGAAGAAGTTTATGTCTTTTGAACTAAATGACAATTTGTATTTCGCACTTTATTTTTTGCTTCTTGATATTGTTAAGAACATTTTTAGAATCATATCATGATTTTAGTTATGTATTACTTTAGTTAGTAAAGTGTTGGACATGTTTTAATTAAGTTAGGATTTGTTTTTGTTGAACGCAGCCTTATAATTCAATAGAGCGAAACCGAGGGAAAACGATCCGCTCGATTTTAGTTAGGATTTGATAAAAACCGAGCAAAACCGAGCGAAAACGATCCGATCGATTCAAATTCAATCCGAGCATGAGCATCACTTTTGTGCTCGGTTTTGCAAATTTGATCCGATCGGATCGGATCAGTTGTAATTCAATCCGAGCATGAGCAGACCCTCGATCGGATCGGATCGGTTCATGAACACCCCTTCGCACCACCAATCTTGTATAATTTATGGTTGAAAGAAATGAACACCCTTCATTTACACCGCTGTAGTTAGCTCTCGAATGTATTTCTGTAGTGAAGTACATGAAAGTTCGATTTGCATAATCAGATTGATGCTGAGAACATAAACGATAATTGTATTTGCTATACTGAAAAAGAGTTTTTTAAAAATCTTTGTATAGATCATGTAATGGTTAGATTTCAAAAAAAAAAAACACAAAAAAAAAAAAACAACTTTAGGGATATTTGTATTTCCTATAATACATTTCTAATAGTGATTGATGTACTTTTTTTATTTGATGCTTAATTTGGTTTTATTTTTATTATATAACTAGTAGTTAGACCTGCGTGCGTTGCCGCGCGGGTACATTGCAAATATTGAATGAATTAGTCCAAACGTTATGTCATATGTTAACCATATGAGAACGTGTGTTTTGCCGTATCCAGTTTAACTCAATAGTATTGCAGTTGGATCAAAATGTAAAGTAATTGAATTTATATTGTACAATCATAATGGCTTTATATGTACGACCTGACTCATACATAAGAAATATACAAAAAAACATAATCAAGGGTTGAAATTTTACCCCAAGCTCGTTGCGCCGGTTACATGTGATAAGCTTTGTATATAAATTATAATAATTAAAAGGAAAGTGTTGGCAACATATAACTATGTAACATTGAACAAAAAGAACCAAAGTATAACTATGTGACATCGAACGAAAAATAACAAAGGTAGAAATTTGGGCAAGACCCAAAAAATATGTAGCTGATGAAAAGGAACATATAATCAGTGGCGAAGCTTGACCCGAATGACGGGGGGTCGAAAACGTATATACAAAAAAAATTCTATAGAACTGGGGGGTCGAAAACGTATATACCAAAAAATTTCTATACGAAAACTACATATATAACATTACTGAGCGAAAAGTCAAGGGGGTCGGGCGCCCCTCCCTGCCCCGTCTATACTTCGCCGCTACATATAATAATGAACCGGGTGTAGCAGGAATCGAACTCGAGCAGTGCGTAGATCAGATGGAGGACGGACCACCAAGCCAAACCTCAATACGTGTGAAAATTTTAAACAACCTTCCATATATATAAGACAAATGGAATAAGACAAAAATGAGAAATTGGTCGGTGGCTAATGCCACCGACTTTCTCCTTTAAGAGTATATAGAATATGTTTGTCAAGGTACACAAAACGTTTTGGTTAAGAATCAGCAATGGCAGATACATAAGGTTTCTCTGAAGCTTTGCTTGATTTTTGCCATAGTATATTAGGGCTGTTCATGAGCCGAGCCGAACCAAGCGGACCTTTGCTCGTGCCTGGCTCATTTACAAAACGAACCAAGCGGAACGACTCATTTAAAACCAAGCCTCAAATCGAGCGAGTATTTTCCGAGCAGTAAATATTCCGAGCAAGCGTCGAGCGAAGTTCGAGTGATTTGGACATCCGTGTCGCCCGATTTAAATTTGCTGAGAGAGATAGTGACAATGTTGGGTCTCAAGTTTTTATGTCTTAAAAAACAGACACATTTCATGGCATAATATTTTTCTTATGAATAACAATGTTGTGGCCGACGAGGCGATGATTATATTGCACGAACAATGACGTCGAGAGCAGCACACGATCGACTTAGGGTAACGACGTAAAACATTGAGGCGATGAGCAGACTGTCGTTTATCGGTTTAGGGTTTAACTTTTAGATTTGATATTAATTATCTTATTGACGTGATTGGGCTAGTACGTATAGATATAGTCGTAAATTTGTATATAGTGGACCACGTGATTGGGCTAGTACGTATAGATATAGTTGTAAATTTGTATATAGTGGACCAAAATCTAATAGAGTGGTATATATATGTGTGTAAAAGGTGTGTGTGTATGTATGCATGCCACCGCCGCAATCAACCTCCACCGTCGCCACCGTCACCAACCTCCTGTGCTACCCCGACACTGCCACCGCCGCCACCCATCGTTGGCGCCACCTCCCGGATCCCTGACACCCTCCACCGCTGCCATCGCCACCCATTGCCGATTTTATTATTTTATCTTTTCCTGCCTACCAAAACAACACAAGGTAATGAGTTATTCCATTCTTACATGGTAAACAAACAAGACTATGGAATCCATTTCGTTTCTTTGTCCATTCCATTCTATCGTCAATTCCATTTTGTTTTTTGCCCACAAATAAAAGGGAATGGTTGCTGGCTCAAACTGTTATTACACTTAATTTAAACTGATTATGATATTGTAGTCAGTTTCAATTCTCAAATAGTCAAATTCAGCAGTCATTAATGGCATTATCCATGTATATAGCAATCAATTAATAGGATGTTAAACTGATATGATCCACTAAACAATCAAATTAATACAAAATCAAAGCAACTGATAATCTTTAGAGTTTTTTCCCATAGTAGTGTTGGTGGGAAAAATATTTACCAAAATAGTGTTGATACAAAAATATTTACCAAAATGGTGTTTTTAAGATTTGTTTCTTTTTCACTCCTAGCCTTATTGGATAAATCCAATTCTTTAAATAATTATTGATTTAATCATGGTATTGGATCTCTCACTAACTTATTTATTATCATGTGTCTTACAAAAAAGATAAATATTTTTTATAAAACTTATTTAAAAAAAAACTTATTCTAAAAATCTATATTTAATACTTTAAAAATCAAAAAGTCTATATTTAATACAAATAAGGCCATCTGGTATACTCTAACACCCATAGGTGTTAATCCTAGTTGGCATCCGTTAACACATGTTAAACCGCTCCTGAAAGGTGTTAAGAGGCATTAAAAGCTTCACATGTTAAGAAGTTAACTAGGAGAGAGAGGGAGAGAATCAAGGATTGCAAAATTTGCACACACACAACAACATGCTATATATATGTATTTTAATTAATTTAAGGGGCGTTAATGGGGTTAAACCATTTCCTTGGTGCCTACGTGTAGTTAAGGGGCGTGAAAGTATACCCCATAACCTAATGGTAATCCTAATAACTCCAGTTATACGTTAAAATTGTGTATTTGATTAAAAAAAAACTGAAAATCACTCAAATCTATATACATATATTGTTGAAACTCCTTTCGATTATTTTTTTATACATAACACAGTATAGTAACTTATTTTTTTAAAGCTTAGTTTATATTTTTTTTAATAATCCATTCTGTTGTATGCATATTTTTTAAGTAAAATTCTCGAATAAACGAATGAATTGGTAGGTTCAAATTTAATCCTTACCTCATTCGTTAATACATAAAGAAAACAAGTATACTTTTTTTATAAAAAAAGTTAAGAGGGCATAACTGATATTGTTTAAAACAAACACTAAATACAAATTTTTACAACAAATTCTATTTTTCCAAATAGGTTTTAGTAAAAAAAAAAAGGTTTATTTTAAGTGGGTTATTCGAATCTACTAACTCCTAGGTGTGTTGTGACACGAAATACATATCTTTAACTAATGCATTTAGTTTGAGAGAAAAAATTATCCAAGTATCGTATTATTTATATAAAAAAACATAACCTAAGGGAACTACAACAATGGTCCGTAATTTTAAGTTTTTAGATTTAGTATATTTTTGGATTTTTAATAAATATTTAATTATCAAGGTATAACTAAAGTTAGTCGAAGGTTTTTTATCAACTACATAAATTTAGAATTTTAAAACATGTGTTTTTAAGTAGATTTTATTAAAAAAAAAAACAGTTTTCTTTAAGATTCTTAAAAAAAGTTATGTGAGAGACCAAATACTAGGATAAATCAATAATTGTTTTAATGAATTGGATTAATCCAATGAGGTTAGGAATGAGAAACAATTTAAAAAAAAAAAAACACTATTTTGGTAAATATTTTTCTAACAACACTATTTTGGTAAATACTTTTTCCACCAATACTAATATGGGAAAAAACTCTAATCTTTATGGATGTTGATATATTGAATTAGCTAATTGTTATATTATAGAATACAAAAATACTAATTATACAAAAGTTGTATAACTGTATACAATTAGCTAACATAGTATACATATACGTATATGTATGTCGTCTACACTACGATCATCTCAGTCTTCTCGCAAGTCCTTATCCTAATTTCCGCCGTGTTCTTGCCATCAACATTCAATACATCACAACATTCTCCTCTATTTCCAACCTAAATGATGAAAAAAAGAACATGTATTAGTTTCATTATTCATAGATGATCATTTGTAACTAATATGGCTCAATTAGGATATTCATGGGCTTACAAAGCTTAGTTTTGTAGCCGGAGAGTAAACTTGGATCGTAGAAATATAATCCGCCGAATGATCTGAAGAACAAGGTGGCAATTGACGCGGCTTGTAACGAACGTAGGTCATCATGATTTCATCCATTATTCTATTACTTTTACTATTACTATTACTATTATTATTACTACTACTGCTACTGCTACTACCATCACTACTGAGTCTCGTTATGGAATGAAAGAAGAAAACATGGGGGGTTTCACATGAATTATTGGTGACCAATCGCGTGTTAAACATATAATGTGGTGGTTCTCCTATGAAGCCCCATGGAGTAAATGTCTCTAAAGGTCTTCTAAGAATACTTCGAGGGATTAACTGCTCATAAATGTAAGCCGAGTAGCCCCAAGCTATCGAAAATGCCCATTTTGTTTGCTTGTGGTAGCAAACGGTTTGTTGAAGAAGGCGTGTCTGGTCTACTTTAGCTGCGGTCATGAGATGTCTGACGGACTTATGGCGGTCCATGGTTGGGAAAATAGGAGAGGTGAAGTCGAGGTGGTGAAAGGAGATCAACGGTGCTTGTGGGTGAGCCGATAAAAACCCGGAAATATCATTCGTCAGATCAAGCTGTAAAATCATTACCATAACATTAAGACTTGCACTAAAATAAAATGACGTTTACCTATATAACTATTTTTTTTAACAACAAAACTTCTATATAAAAAATAGAAAACGTGCCAGCAAGTAGCTGAAAAACCTGATAATTACAAGATTACATCGTTGATATTAAAGTCATACCACCTGTCCCTATCGATATTACTACCATAGAACTATTTGTCGGTGAAGATACCAACAGATTGTAATGTGTTGGTGAAAGTTTGCCCGGAAAATGAGCGTGAGTAATATTTTCACCGACGGATCAACAACGAACTTTAGCGATGGAAATCGCCAAGGGATCACTGGTGGGTATTACTGACTTTAGCGACAAATCAACGACGGTGTTTTAGTTTTTTTTTTTTAAATTGTGACGAAAAAACTAAAAATAAATTTCCGACAATTAATTATATAATAATTTTTTTGTCTTTGTTTATATAATAAATTTTTGTTTTTGTTTTTGGGATTTTTGTTGAATCCATCAATAATCACCGACAAAAAAATATTTTATGTTTTTAAGGATTTTGTGAGATTTTTCGTTAATCATAATAATCATCCAAGGTTAATTAAATATTCAGTGAATATAAAATGAACCTGATGAAACCCCTTTTCAGTAATAAGAGGAACACCCATATCAGCAACACAAGCACTCAAAATCTGATCACCAAAAGCATAATAAGGGTAAGTCTCTATGCATCGATCAAGATTCACAACCAAAGCCTCTACCAACGGGTAACTCAACGCAAACCCCGCGCCACCATACGCCATCTCAAACGAGATCCCCAAACCCGACTTAACACTTTCGGACACACCACCAATATACACATATTTTGTGTCATCATACTTCCCTAAAAGTTGCACCAAATTATCCAAGAAAAAGATGGTGTCATCATCTCCCATGACGTACCATCTAACGTCCTTATCTCCCTCCCTGAATGTTTCCAGGATCGTTCTCACAATCCTGATAACTTCAGGCTTCACGTGTCTGGAGTACACCTCGAGCTTTGAGGTGTTCTCAGACACGCGATATGGAGGGAGATTACTATATGTCCATGGGAGAATATTTGTGGAGGGATTTTGATCGAAAAAGATGTATCCACGTGTGATGTTTGGCCGCCACCATTCTTGGAAATACGACCTACGGTTAGGCCATGTCTTGACGGAAGCCGCGACGATGAATATGAGTTGGTTAATATTTGTAGATGGTGATGGTGAAGAAGCAATTTTATTCAATGGTTTTTTGACTGGTAAAATGCATACGGAAGATTTATAAATATGATACATGATAAAAATGTATATAACGAAGGCTGAAATGGCGGAAATCTTCCATAGATTTAATCTTGTGGGTAAACTAGTATGTTTTTGTGGCTTCATTTCATCAAAAGCTTTCTTCCTTCTTCATACATTTGATAGCAATATATAAATTTTATATACATTAGTTTAAATTGTTTGGTTTTGTACTTATGTTTTTTACTTCTTTTAGGTTTGAATTGTTTTCCTAGGCATCTATAAAAGCTTCAATTTCTTAACTATACTAAAAGATATCAAAAGATTAGAGGGAAAAGTATTTTCTATTATTTTCTCATTTTCAATACAAGCATCTTTAATTGTATTTGAAAATGACATGGCATCTAGGTGGAGAGACGGAATAGAAAAATAGTGCATTTGTCTGGTTTTTCATAAGAGAATGGACGAGAAATGGGAGAGGGAGGCGACAACGTCCGGCTAGGGCATCGCTGGAGACGCTCTTATAGTTTTAAAAGATAGAATAAACTCAAACAATCGGACTCCTATGAGTGGCAATCAGAAAGTCAACATAAAAACCAAATAATCTCTACCATGACCCGACGGGCTGAATGAGAGTGGTAACGTGAAGCTTGGACATAAGAGTGGTAAATATATAAAAACAACCACCCTTTGGACAACAAATCAACTAGTTGGAACGAAGTAGGCATATTGTGAATATTGAGACTCATATGTAAGATTTAAATATATATTATTTTATATTTAATCTAGTAGCCATTATAATCATTTACATAATATAGATCAAAATATATAACAACCTATTAAATAATTAGTTGGTAATTGTTGATGGGCCTTATTATCATTATTAACTAATTAGGGTTTCCTCTTGGGTGCATATATAAGGATACTAATGTAGAGGTTCTAAGGTTAGACACATAACCTAATTACTCATAACATCATCTCGACCTCTCTCTCCCATAACCGATTACCCTTTTCGGTTCATCAATCACCATCATTAGATTGCACCCTAAGGAGGAACCAGATCAAGCTGACAATCATGTCAAACACTATTTCTGCGTCTCCATCTGGATTCTCTGTTGGCCTGTACTGATGCAATCAAAGGTATGTTTTCACATGTTTTCCATTATGTCTAAACAGAACTGATCAACATGTGGTATCAGAGCATATGTTGATAAATCAGTTCTGTTTTCGTATCCATTATTCTGGGATTGAAATCTGGAAAACAGAATTTTTTGAAAGCCTAATAAACCCTCACAGCCTGTTTCGAAATTTTCTGTTTCGAATCATAAGTTAATTTTTCAGATATTATGTTTTTTATTGGTTGATCATTAACTCGAAACCAATATAGTTAAATTTTATGTCCGAAATCTATTTATGAAACCTTAATTTTCAGGTTTCGTGTTCCAGAATTATTATTTTATTTATTAGGGTTCTTCATGTTCTTAGTGAAATTCGAATAAATTCCCTTATTTTGGAATGAATTAAGGATTAGAAGGTGTTTTTCCTGTATTTGATTAATTTTTATCCCTTAAGATTTCGAAAAATCTGTTAATGTTATTAGATATAATTTTCGAAATTATTGGATAAATATAAAATATCTTTTAAAACAGGAAATAAAATATACCAAATCCCTTAAAATTCGAATTTCAAACTTATCACACTAACAGCTGTTAATAGGAGTTTCGAGATCATTTGTTTAACGACTCGAGACCATAAGTTCTCTACTCGAGACCATAAGGGCTCTACTCGAAATCATAAGTGTTCTCAAATCTTCACAACTCGAGACAACGATTTCGACTCGAGACCACTGAGGTTTCGACCAAGGGCTTCAATCTTAATCACTCGAGACCATGGTTGCGACTCGAGATCTCATCAAGCACTCGAGATCTCATAAAACACAGTAGTCGAGACCATGATTACGACTCGAGACTGAGGTTGCGACTCGAGACCTCATAATTTTACAAGTTGAGTCGAGACTTGACTCGAGATCTCACTCGAGACCTCATAACTGAGTTGAGATCTCACTCGAAACCTCATTATTTTAGGCTGTTTAATGTGAACTAAGACTTAGCTCGAGGCTCCGCCCCGAACCCCGTGCAGGGGTACGCTGTTCCCCTTCAAACCCCAGCGAACTCACCGCGGAGTTCAATCCGCGCTAACAGGTGGTTTGCTATTAAATGATTGGTTTTGTAAATACTTAGTTAATTAATAAGGATCAAATAATGTTTTTACAAAACCAAAATGGCTTAACTTGAATGAGCTTCTGATGTATCATTTCTGGCCAAAGCTGATTTGATACATCTACTTATCATCCAAGTATTACGAAAGCTATGTTAAGTGTGCATCATAAACATGAATGTCTTAATATCTGGCCAAAGCTGATTTAATTCCTTCATAGATGGCATACTTAACAAGTGCATAACTAAAGTGATTGTCTCAATTTCTGGCCAAAGCTGGTTTGTTACAACCACTTTGCACACATGCTTAAATGATTACACTTCTGGCCAAAGCTGATTTGTCTTCGTTTAAGTAGAACTTTAAATAGTCTATTATTTTGATGTTAGTAATAGACATATCACAACCTCTTCACATAATGATCCTTATATCAATGATCATTCTTTAATTTTTATGATCATTTCGTCTGCCTTATTTTTAGTACCCATAATTTTTACTCACAATAATTTTCTTCTATTAATCTATATCTCATCCACTCTAATTTTTAAACCTAAAATGTTTTGCTTTATTTAAAGTTTCTATAAGATTAGCTCTTAAATGAAATCCTTGATTATCTCTTAAGACACGATAATCCTATTGCTCTCTTCTGATAAAGCACTACAGAAGAAAAGTAGAGCATGATGATTAGGATAAATCGAACATGATGTCTCTCATGATAATCAAGATCTCTCTAACATAAATGCTATCACTAAAAGGTCATTCCAAATTAAGTCTTTCCTAAGACAAACCTATTATTTGCGGAATAATCACTAGAACTCCTAAGATGCATGCCTTTATTTAAAATTCTAAACTATAAGGTTAAGTGGTATATGTGAATACATTATAATGTACAATACCATGACCCATAAAGTTAGGGGCTTACGCATGGAAATAAGTACATTTTTCCAGTACATTACATACTAAGATTTTCACTTGTACAATTTGATGCCTTATAAATCAACTATAACACTCAAAAGTACCAAAGTATAACGAGTGTGTTGATAAGCAACATATGTACAAAGAAATAAATGTTTGAAGCTGGAAGATAAGCTGTTACTCACCTTATAACCACTTAAAACTTTAAAAGAGGATTGTTCTAAGGTCCATAGACAAATTACAAGTAAAAAAATCCCAACTTTAAGGTTCTTCAAGGGAAAATCTCACTGCATAATTATGCCATTAGACTAGACATAAGCAACGAGACTATCCATTATTCAAAAGAAAAGTTGAATAAGTTAATTAGATAGTCACTTACAAATGATATTTAAGTCTGGTAATTTTAATATTCCATTTAACACATGATTAGTTGACTCTAGTTCTAAACGTTTCTTTACCAGAAGTCAACAAATAACTAACATGAGAGTTAGTGACAAAATTAAATGTTAAGGCTATAAGAACCATAATAAGCAGTCTTCTAACAACGTCTTTCGATACCTTATATATTCTGAAGATTAATCAGAATATAGTATCATAATTAAGCAATGTTATGAATGTTGTGAGGTTTCCATAGTCAACATAAAGTCACACTTACCTTAAACTCTCATCTTATTTGTTCTAAATGTCTGGATTGAAACATTACTAAGATAAAACTAGATGATACCTTACACTTTCACAACTTTTGTCATCATGCAAATGAGAATTTGACGAAAGGAAAATGAGACTTATAAATTTCATCCATTATAACCGAAATTCAAGAGAAATCATGACATGGTTAACAAGGATGATTTTCTTTCATCTAATCTCATTCTAAGTGATTTTAAATCATGACGTTAAAGCCCTAAAATATGACTTGGCTTAAGGAATAAGCATGGGTCCATCATAAGTCATTCATTGACATTCGTGGAACTTATTCCAAATGGAATAATCAGACATAATTCATTTATCATTTAAAAGACTATCAACTTGTATCTAAATTTTGTCGCATGTGGCTCACGGTCTTAGAAGAAATCTATTCATATATATATACTTAATAAGATTTCTATTAAATATGTCTCTAAAGTTTCTTATGATATCTGGACATTAAAGAAATCAAATAAAGTCTAACATATATATGATAGGTTCCCACGTCACGTAGCTCATTGAAACTTCTCTTGTAGCATTCTAGAGATATTAAAGATCAGTGGGAGCATTAAGTGTCTTAATAATAACTTGCAATAGTTGCAAGAGGTGGGGGAGTGAAAACTTCATATTACTTCAATTTACACCTCTTGTACAAGACACTGCTCCATCTCGACACTGTTCTATCAAAACTTGTCTCTTTAAAATCTAATACTACTTTTACAAAAAGTTTCATTGTTGCTTAATTGTGGGCACACTTAGATTTCTTACATAAACTAACATAATCCTCAACAAGAGAAATCACAACGACTAACGTCATTAATTTGTTTTCTCTATTAGAATCTGTTGGTCGTTAAATATTGACCCTAAGCATGCTGAGTTCCTAAAGATTTCTAAGGTCAGTGGGAGCAGTCAAAGTCCTTATTATGACTTGCAAGGAATACAAGAGGCGGGGGGAAGAGTGTCATTAAATTTCACTCCGAATTTAACTCCGATTACACCTCTTGTACACCATACTGCACCAACTCTTACAAACTTAGAATCCTGAAAATGATAGCAACCTAACCAAGAGCTAATCCATAAAACTGAAACTTCTAACAAACCCAATAATCAACTCAGGGGGTCATCTAGGTTTAAAAGCCTACTAGCTTTGATGATTACATAACCTCCCAAACTGAAGTTGAAATGGATTTTGGAAAAGTCACCTGATCCTATCTCTTTTAATTAAGCCATTAGCGTCAATCAATCTTCTGAATGGAATAAAACAGTTTTCTAGTAAAACTGATTTTATGTGTTCGTATAACGTTTGGGATTTGATTGAATTACCTAAGAGTGTTCATAACTAAACCAAATCCTTATATATAAGCGTTAAGACACAAAGGGGCATGATTGATTGTCAAAGGTTGTACTCAGGAAGAGATAAATTATTAAAGAATCTTTATTACATATCTAACAAAAGATTTCTTTGAGGATCATCACTATTCTAGTAGCTTATAATAGTTTAAAGCTACATTAGATGAACATTAAAAACAATTTTCCCTAACAAATGGCTGACATATTTACATGTTCATAAAACAACCTGAAAGTTCCAAACTGAAGGTTAAAGAACACTTTATTTGTAAGCCAATAAAATCCATGTACGGGTTAATGCAAACATTATAATGTGATGAAATCTTAACGTAATTATTTCCATCAACAACCAAGTGGATTAATGTACCTACCTCAAAATGAGTGGGAGCAACTAAATTAAACTTGTCTATATAGATGATATTCTTTTGACAGGTATATGTTACATAAGTCAAAGCATTGTTAACACAAACTTTGATATAATAGATCTCAGAGATATCTCTTATGTGATAGATATCATAACATGCCGAGATAGACCCAATGGGACATTAATTCCGTTCCATAAGTTTAACATTAAATGGGTCCTTACATATGTAACAAACTATAGTGCTCTTCCTTTAGAGGGTAATAGGATAAATGAGATTATTTCCTTACGCTTCATTAATTAGAAGCCTTATGTAAGTTCAAGTCTATACTCGTTTAGATATTACTCACATTGCAACACACTAGATATGTCTAGATTAATGTGAAGCATTTAATAGAGTATTACAATATCTTTAAAAGAAACGAGAGGCTATGATTTGAAGAAGAAGTGAGAACTCAAACCGGTTTATTACTCTAACTTTGTGATATTCAAAGATGATAAAATATAATTTCGGATATATCCTTATGTCAACAGACAAAACCTATCTTATGGAGGAGTCATAATAAACTGATAATAACAACCTAAGTTATAACGACATAATATAGTCATTAAATGTTGTTAGGAAATTTATCAGTGGACTCATAAGTTTATTAACTCCATATAGTTAATGTTTTGAAGACTTAGTGTGATAAAGTCAGCTACCATGACTCCTTGAACAGTAACAGTTCAAGAGGTGCTGCATTAAATTTCGATACACAATTAATTATTCGTTTATGAACGAATTGAGGAAACTAAGTTTTGTATCGAATACATTCATGATATGCTTAAGGATCCTATAACTGAAGAGCTATTACCCATAAGTCTTATTAAGAGAGCTCATAGACGGGTATTAATTAATGGCCGTGCACAATTGCATATCGTACTATGAATGACTAACTATTAGTTAATTTTCCTCATCAGTTTGATTTTGTATGTCTCTAAGAATATGTCAAGTCAACATAATGGCATATAGACAAATAAAGTTACAAATCAAACAAAGGGCTTATGCGTATTTTGATCATAACGATTAGGTTTTAAATTAAGGCTATAGTATGACTAATGGGGGTCCTGAGTCGCATAATGATTCAACGGTTGTATTTCTCTGCTATAGTACTTGTTTAAGGCTAAAATGAGTGTTAACTCATGATCAGGCTTATCTAATACTCATAGTAAATGATTACTCGGCTAAGTGGGAGAATGTAAGATTAAATATATATTATTTTATATTTAATCTAGTAGCCATTATAATCATTTACATAATATAGATCAAAATATATAACAACCTATTAAATAATTAGTTGGTAATTGTTGATGGGCCTTATTACCATTATTAACTAATTAGGGTTTCCTCTTGGGTGCATATATAAGGAGACTAATGTAGAGGTTCTAAGGTTAGACACAACCTAATTACACATAACATCATCTCGACCTCTCTCTCCCATAACCGATTACCCTTTTCGGTTCATCAATCACCATCATTAGATTGCACCATAAGGAGGAACCAGATCAAGCTGACAATCATGTCAAACACTATTGCTGCATCTCCATCTGGATTCTCTGTTGGCCTGTACTGATGCAATCAAAGGTATGTTTTCACATGTTTTCCATTATGTCTAAACAGAACTGATCAACATCATAACCATGTCTCGCATAAAATGCAAGTCAATCTCAATTTGTTTCATGCATTGATGTAAACATGTTTGACTTCTAAATAGGTAGCTCCAACATTGTTGCACAACAAACTAGTGGACTAATAAAAGGGATATGCAACTCATGAAGAACAAATGTAATTCAACAAAGCTCAACAACAATATGAGCAAGAGCACAATACTTTGCCTCGGTACTCAATTGAGAAATTGTTTGTGGTTTTGAGAACATGTTTGAACCATTCATCCGCACCCCCCAACAAATAATTCCTGAATCCGCCACTGTATACCACTATATAAAAATTGATGAAATCCTGATAATAGACATGTAAAATAAGTATACAAGACACTGACTGAAGCCAAACATAGTGAGAATACTAGATGACTTGGAGAACAAAGCTCGTGGGGCTTGCTTGAGGCCATAAGGATCATTCTATAACAGACAAACATGATGAGGATGAGTCGAGTCAACAACGCCAAGAGACGGTGCCATACTAATCCAACATCACTTCTATTATTTTCATCACGCAAATTATTAATTATGCCGTTCAAAAATCTACTGGGTCATTAAAATATAAGTCCTATAAATTATATATAAAACATACTGAGGTCACTTGACACTCGTGAACATGCACTTGGTCCTTCCTTGGCCTATCACACGTTATAATATAACCGGCTACTTTAAACGTTTGATACACGATAAAAATGAGAAATTTTTGAATGATTAAGTGCTGAACCAGTAAGAGGTCTGACTTATATTTGAATGATTAAATGCACTTGGTCGCCCTTGGGCCATCACACGTTATAGTAATTTTGTAAAGTTAGATATTGTTCGTCACACTTATATTTTTAGGGGCTGTTTGACAACTTTTAAATGATTAAGTGCTGAACCAGTAAGAGGTCTGAACCATTAAAAGCCAGTATAATGCTTAACCGTTGAAGATCCAAAAAGTGACCGTTTAGAGGCAAATGTCTGGCCAATTCAGATTAGAAGTCTTAACCATTCAGACTAAGTATAATGCTTAACCATTCAGAGGCAAATGTTTGAACCATTTTGACATCTGCTCACGAAACAAACAGTCTGAACCATTAAGTGCTGAACCAGTAAGAGGTTTGAACCATTAAGAGCCTCATTAAGAGGTAAACAAACAGCCCCTTATATATTAAACAAAAATAGAATAACTACACTTCTAAAACAATAACATATAAATATACAAGAAAGTTCTATAACGTTTTCTGTGAGCAAAGTCGTGTCATAGACATTAAGGTGTTAGACGCGATGACTTGTGGGCATCATAGTTTTTTAACATATAAATATACAAGAAAGTTCTATAACGTTTTCTGTGAGCAAAGTCGTGTCATAGTCGAATAAAAATTAAGGTGTTGGATGCGATGACTTGTGGGCATTATAGTTTCTTTATTAGGTTAAAGGAGTTGATCTCTTATACCTTTTGTTCGATTAAATGCATTTTGTCAACCAAGAAAATTATACATTTTGAGAAGAACACGTGACTCCCAAGAAAAGGTAAGACTATTTTTTCGTATTAAAAGCTAATACATCGTTAGAATTCCGCTCGGTTGAAAAAACGCCCTGTTTGGTTTGTAAACGAACAAAGTACGAGCATAGGTATGATCGATCGGTTTGGCTTGTGAACAACCCTCGGGCTGTCTCCGAAAATCTTTGAAAATATGTGGGCCTTGGTTGAATAAAAAATATGAGCCCCTAAAATATAAACCTCTTAAAAATATACATATAAAATTGTTTATAATATATGAAAATGAATTAAAAACTTGTGGGAATCACCTCCATGCTGCGGCGGACCGCTTTAAACTAAATTTATGTAGAAACGTAGATAAAAAACACATTACACGCGCATTTGCACATTGACACGTTTAAAGAAAAAGATGTTGTAAGATTACATTCAGAAAATATGTAAAAGTTATGTCCTAATTTTTAAAAATCGTGATTTAAAATCATGTAAAATCACCACAACCTATCTAAATTTATTTAGAAAATACATACAGTTGAAAGAAAAACAAAATATTTTTAGGAAGTAACTAAATGGAAAGATATTTCTTGGCAAAAGTAGGCAATAATTCCGATTTCCATTTAATGTAACTTGATAATTATTGCTATTTGCATTTAATGAATATGTATAAAAAAAAAAACAAAACTCCATAAACTAAAAGACGCACGCTGGGATTTCAATCCGCATCTTCTTGATATTAAAGCCACATTTAAACCACTAAACCAATTACTTTTTTTTAACGTCCAACATAAGAATCGCCGGGTACTCCGTACGCGACACCCATTGGCCAAAAGGTAGCCCGCGGCAGCCCAACCTGCACGTACGGAGCCCCTAACCCACCATGCCACCAATTCCGTGGAAAACCCGACCCTACACCCGCCCGAAGGCACGACAATGCAGAGCCGGTAAAACCGGGTGGATCGGGAATCGAACGCGAGACCATTCGGTCAGGAGTCTTCCTTCATTTCCATAACCACTAAACCAATTACTTAACTATACAATTTTTGATTAAGTTATTATATATCCTAAGTTTTACTACATAAGATATATAAAAAGAAAAACAAAATTGGGCCCCGAAAGGTTTGGGCGTTAAGCCATCGTCCACTCAGCCCCTCCGGCCCGGCCCTGAATAACCCTAATGTTAATGCACAAAAATTCTTAAATCGTTTCTACTAAAAGTTTTAGATTATTATTAGAATAGTATCTTCTTGTTACTGTAGTAGTTTTTAAAGAGATGGTCTCTGTGGTTAACCAAATTTTTGGATTTGGTTTCGGGTTTTTCAAAAGTATATGGAAGGTCCCTATGGTTTGCATTATCTAACGTATTTAGTCCTGAGCTAACATATCTAAAGGTTTTAACATGTCCAAGTTAGGGGCTAAATGCGTTACTAAGTAAATCACAAGGACCATTCATCAAGGCCGGTCCAGAGGGGGTGCGAGGTGGGCAACGACTCAGGGCCCAAACCCTCGGGGGCCCAAAAATTTATTTTTTAATAAAGTTACTTTGTAGAACTTAGAATATATAACTACTGAATTGGAAAATGACAAGATGAGGCGCATGGTTTGTTACCATGTCACTTTATTATCAAGTAGACATTGAGTTCTAATCTTGATAGTTTCATTTTTAGTTGATTTTTTTCTGTATGTTTGTTGGCTATGCATTAAATGTAAATGACATTAATTAACTAATTTTGTGTTACATTAAATCAAAATGGGAATCATAGTTACTTCTCAAATCTAATTTAAAAATGATTATTTATGTTAATTTCTTAAAATATTATTCAATCTACAATTAGTTTTGTGTGTTCCATCTTTTCTTTTTTTTATGAAAAAGTCTTATTTGTTTTTTTTTTCTCTTTCAATTCTATATATTTTTAAATAAATTTGGATAGGTTACGATGGTTTTACATGATCATAAATAGTGATTATTTAAATTTACGACGTAACTATCCCGTATTTTATGAATTTACCCTTACAACGTGTTTTCTTTCTACGTTTCGTTGTCCAAATGCGTGTGTGATGTGCTTTTTATCTACGTTTCCACGTAAAAAAGCAGTCCGCCGCAACATGCTGGTGATTCCACAAATTTTAATTCATTTTAATATATTTAAAACTTTTTTGTATGTTCTTTTTTTTAAAGTTTATATTATAGGGGCTCGCATTTTATATTTGCATAGGGCCCGCAAATTTTCGACAATTTTCAGAGATAGCCCTGCTATTCATGTACTTTTGGAAAAAGTTGAGGACTAAATGCGTTACAAAGTGCAGGCTACAAGGACCATTCATGTACTTTTGAAAAGTTAATGACCAAATCCAAAATTTTGAACAACAAGAAGGACCGTTCATGTACTTTACTCTTTAAAAAAAAGGTGCAAAACGTGTAGCATGAGGTGTTTCATCTCAGCCTGTTTTAACCTGTTATCGCCCTTATGTGTGCATTGAACATGTGAGGGAGTTGCTTCCGTTGAACATGATTGTGGGAATTATAATTATCATTATATAATCTCTAAAACGAATTTATAAAACTTGAACATGATTTATCAAACGTAATGATGTTGACGCTTTTTAATTTTATATGTAATTCTGTTAACTAGAATGACAATACGGCCTTATACAATGACCGAATTGCCCTTCTCGTTAACAGAAAAATGGATGAAGTTAACCCAGTGGACTAAAATGGCAATGGTGAAACCTTTTTGGACACACAGACGAAAAATGAAACCTTTAGACTAAACTATCAAAATAATCCAACACACATAAATTAAAATGGTAGAAAATAATGATTAATGTTTTGAAAACCCGTTACCCAATTCAATATTTCAAGCCCGCCAGTTTCCAAAAAAACCATATATATCATGTAGTTACAAAAGTGACACTTGTGTAGCTAGATCAAATGACAAAGGCACACATGAAACGTGTTTTAGGGGAAGGATCACGAGTTGAAGCTTGTAACCTCTTAAAGATTTTTCATAGGCCCAGGCTATTCACACACCCTAAAACGCCTCGCTTTCACCCTAAAATGTCTCGTTTTGGCCAAAACGGGGCGCTTTGGAGTATAGTCAACAGACAAGGACTGAGTCTGGCAGTCATTGTCTGTTGACCTCGTATCAAAGCGCCCCGCTTTGGCCATAGCGGGGTGTTTTGGGCTGACTGTTTATTTTTTGGGGAAAAAGTGAGGTTTTGGTGGAAAAATAGGTTGTTGGTTTGTTGTTAGGTTGTATTTGGTAGTGGTTTTTTGTTGAAAAATTGTAGATTTTTGTTTTGTTTTTATAAAACATATATAATTTAAAGTTGTTTTATTTTTGCAAAACTTATATAAATTAAAGTTGAGGTGGGGCCCTTGCTGTTGGAGATCCCGAATGCTGCTAATGAACTTAGAAGTGTGCTTGGTGAAGTATCTAACGATAGAAACTTTTTCATAATTTATTAAGCTGTTCACCTTGGATTTTTTCTAAGTTTTCACTTTCTGCAATGGTTATCTTCCTTTATCGTTCCGTATTCTCTGTTTCTCTAAATTGTCTGTAAAATTATAAAAAATTTTTGGTGAAATTGAAATTTATAAGCCTTCAGAATCAGACAAAGGTTACAGACACTCAAAAAATCACCAAAATGATATTGAAATTTGTGAGCCTTCAAATTATTTTGGGAAACATGAAAGAAGACCACCTCACGAAACGAGGTTTCATAATCATGGGAAACGAAGAAATATGATCTTGGAAGAGATCGAAGATTTGGGTACAACTTCAAGTCATGAAGATCACTCTGCAGGAGTTGATCATGACGACTGTAATAAAACGGAACATAATCCCAGATTGTCTAGAGAAGCGTTTTTAACATGTGTCATATGTTGGACGAAATATAGTTCAACTAGAGGTATATTGTAACGCCCTGCGTTTCGATACTTTAATTATCTTGGCAGGTCTCATCATGCTTCCTACGTTGTGATGCTTGTAATATCGAGACGATCAATCATAGAGAGAAATGAAACTATTTGAACCCTAATCGTGTTAAACTACGTGAAACTTTTACTCTATGTGATGCTTTTGTGACAATTTTATATGTGAACAATATGATCCTTGACTCTTGATTCTTGACGCTTATGAGGCTTATGCACAAATGATGTGAATCTTGACTCTTGTGATACTAGAAACTTGACACTTGTTATGCTTAATACTGCTTATTGAACAAGAAACTAGCTTAAACACAAACTTGAGACATGGAAACTCCTTGTGCAAACTTATGATGTAATAATGCCCTATGTAATGACTACTAAATGATTAGCAATATGTTTGCTAATTTTCGTTTGATAGATAATCCCCTCTGGTCTACCGAGTCAGGACCCTCTACTCCTGCGATGCAGGTTTTACATCCGCAATCTTATTTCAAAATACTTAATCAACTTTTATGATTATTTGAATATATTTATAGATTTCCTTGCTTATGTACATATAGACGCTATGACTCTGGCGCATCAGTTATCACAAAGGCTAAAACCGAGTTTTATTCATCCGTTTGTGAGAGGGGCTACATATATAGTAAGTCCAGAAATTCATAGTTTTTAATTGACTTCTTTTGCCAAAATGTCATAACTTATACCTTTGGTTGCAGACTATTCCAATGGATTTTTTTGCTACACATCTAGGGGTGTTCATGAGCCGATCCGATCCGATCGAGGGTCTGCTCATGCTCGGATTGAATTACAACCGATCCGATCCGAGCGGATCGAATTTTCAAAACCGAGCGCAAAAGTGATGCTCATGCTCGGATTGAATTTGAATCGATCGGCTCGGTTTCGCTCGGTTTTTATCAAATCCTAAAAAAAAATCAAGCGGATCATTTTCGCCCGATTGAATTATAAGGCTTCGTTCAACAAAAACAAATTCTAACTTAATTAAAACATGTCCAACACTTTACTAACAAAAGCAATACATAACTCAAATCATGATTCTAAAAATGTTCTTAACAATATGAATTATGATATGACTGAATATTGTTTTAGGAATAGGATTTAGGGTTAGATTTTCATATTAAATACTAGGTTATAGCCCACGTGTACACGCGGTTTAACAAATGAAAATACTAGAAATTTCTTTAAATTTAATCTAAATTCAATGAAAATATTACCATTACACCTAATGGAAAAAAATATAGACTAAATTTAAGTGAGGTATAACTCAAATAGAAGTTTTGCTAAATACTCTGACCCCATTTAATTGGCCAAATGTCCATAGAGGAACTGTAGCAAAATACTCACGATTATTTCGCCTTGCATACATCATATCAATATTTCTGTTAATATCAACTTAGGATCTATTCATAATCGCAACCCGACAATATTGTAGACGATAAGATTTGCCTTTAAAGACCTTTTTAAAATATTATCAAAGACAGTATTTCCAACAACTCATATGCCCAAGCCATTCAATTGTTGTGATTAAAACAAATCAATCCCTTGACCCGTTCACTGAAAAAGAGAAATATGCGGAAAATGTAATAAAAATAATGATTAAGTAACTATGATCAAAATACAACAGATCTTACTGACAGTTATCTTTAGAACATATTGAAACCATAAAAAATAGTATAAAAATATCCCAAGAAAAAAAAAATAGGAGACTATCCCAAATTTAAATCAATGATGAGCAAAACAATATTATACAAAAATCATCTAAGTTTTGAATGAAAACAATGTAGGAAGTTTGATGCATTAAAAATATCAATGCTTTGCATGACATTCAACCCATTTGACCTGTTTTCTAAGTAAACACTCCTCATATCGACATCTCCATAAGTAAATAACTGTTTGACCATCTCTAGAGTGTGCTAGATGGATCAACAAATTGTGCAGATGAACTGATTATTATTATATCATTATAAAACAAAATAAACATATTACATAGTGAAATCCAAACATATCAGTAACCAATTATGGTTTCACCTATCTTAGCAAATTCGAAAATTAAACAAAACTATGGAATGCCTCTAACTACAAATTGGGAAGTACGGATTCATAAGTGAAGGCCATACCTGCTTGATATGACAGCTAATCATGTGCCATTAAGTTTCCTCACAACCACCATTAACGTAATCATTGTTTTATCTGAAACTTAAAGCTTTTGATCCAAGATAATTTTTATCTGAAACTCATTACTCTTTTCTCAAAAGAATTTACTCTATGAGATGCATTGGCTCTAATTGAGGTTTCTCATCAACTGCTTAGCTTTATTAATGGCATCTTTTGCCAAATAATATGAACCTTTTGTACATAATTTTCTGCACGAGTAATGCTAAGACCATGCGTAGTGGTTGGGGTGAAAATGCCCCACCCTTGGGCGTTGTCCGTCACGTGTCGTCCTAGTCAGCAAAGGGGCGTTTTTCTAAAATGGGTGTAGTGGGGATGTGGGCATTATGTTAAAAGGGGTGTAAAGAATTAAATAAATAAAAAAAACCATGAAAAAAATTGATTGACTAAAGAAGAAGAGGGTTACATGTGATTGGGCCATCAAAATGGGGCTTTGGCGTTGTTTTTAAAACGCCCGGGACAAAAACCAATGATCGAAAACCCTAACCCTAGCTATAACAATTCAGATCTGTGCTAAATCGTTTACGACCGTCGCTCTGCTATGTCCTCCCTACAGATCAACCAAAAACCAATGATCGAAAACATCAAATAAAAAGATTGGATGACCTGAATAAATGATATAGAATAAGAATCATATAGAAATATCAGTTAATGTTGATGATTGCAATGATAGCCGTATGTGAGAGGATGAGATATTGAAACGAAGATGAAAGGAAAATAAGGAATTGAGAAATATGGAAACGGATCGGGCTAAAAAAAGGGTGGGGATTAAAAAAAACACACGGGGATTAATTTGGAGGGAAAAAAATTGAGGGATGCCTCTTTGAGAGCCACGTGTCCTCCAATGAGTTTCCTTTATTATATAGTAAGACTAGGTTTTTACCCGGGATTGCTTCCCGGGCTCGGAAAACTTAGTTATATTAATTACTATTTGTTATTAATACGACCACATTACATCAACCATCTCATTCGATTCAACAACAATGTCCTCAAATCACCGGATTAGATCATTAAATATTAATGTATTCGCTATAAGAAGACTTACAAACTTTTCATTAACTTAATCACACGATGTGTTTAGGGAGCCATTACATAATAAAATGAAAATATTAATAATATTAGAATGTAAATTTAAAACACATGCATCAATGTAATGTTGAAGAGTGCTAACCTTCATGGTAACGCCCACCTGAAACACATGCATCAATGTAATGTTAGAAGCTTGAATAACTCTCATCACATTATTATACAGTTGAAACTTATAATATCCTTTTCAACAGATATCATATCAGATCAATGAAATTACCATCAATTTTCACCAATCATAGTCATAACATCCTTTTATTATAGATTAAGTGATAGGAGTATAACCCCGAATCACCGGTTCAAAACAAACAATAAAATTTAAGATAGTTCTACGGTTCGTTTGGATACAGAAAACACCACCAAACAAACGGTAGGGCTGCGATGTCGTAACCGAAGATACAGATTCACCACTTCGGTTCAGAAATCGTGTCTAAGAACACCACCCAATGTGCCAAAATTGAGCTAGCATAGACAATTAATTTAACTCTCACACTCAAGAGATAAATCAACAAAATTCTTTCTTAAACATAAAACTCACACCCTCCTTCGTAAACTGAAGTGAGTTACATAAGGAAATCCTAAAACTAATAACTACCCACTAACTCCACTAATCTAAATATAACATAAAAAACAACATAGAAAATAAACAAAAGAAAATTGTAAACAAATAAGCTAAAAATGGAATTAGAGTAAAGTGGGACGTGACTTAAATAATTGTGCCTCCAAACTAAAATCTTGACCCGTAGTTTTTGTTGTTGACCCATATTCGGCTAACGAACCCCTATCATCCTCTCCGCCATCAAAAAAGTTTGTCCTCAAACTTGAGACATCTTGCACCAGCTTCCTCTTGTATATCTTGCTTCGGTGGTGGTTCAGGTGGTATTTTAGGTGGGTATCCAATGGTCCATAGAAGCTTGTGCATGTAGGGTATTGGTCGACTACTCGGAACTCTTTCAACACATGACGCCCACATCCGCTCCAACTTTATGTTGATTTCAAACGTGCATGACTGCTGCCAAATAACCCTTTTAATCGGCTGGTTGGATGGCACCAAAGAGACCATATCTTGTTGACCCAAATTTTCGACATCCTTCATTTCGTAATGAAAACTTGAAACAACGCCTTCCTTTTCATAATCGACTTTCATATGCAGATTCTGGGAAGCTGGTTCTTTCATTTGATTGAGCCCATTTGGGAATAACTCCTTGTTAGTCTCTAACCCATGCAATTCTATTCCGGAAAGGGTACCAAAACCGGTTTCACGTTGAAGGTCCTCCTCTTGATCGGCAATCCCGCTAATAGCTCGTTTCACAAACAAGCATTCTTCTTCATCGGCGATGGTTCCATCGTCATCGTAACGAGGTGCATCATCATGTAATGCAGAATTGATTTCATCAGAGGTCTTGAACTCTTGTAATTCAAAGTGGACGGCTGCACTTCGGAACATGGTGTGGACTTTACTGTTGTAATAATTCTTTGCTCAAGCTTTATAATGAAACAAAAGTGAGAACCACAGAAGATGATGATACGACAAATTCCAAATTTAATGCAATTTTTTTTTTTTTTTTGAAAATTGTATATATGAATGTAGAAAAAGTATGAGTCGAAACGGATCGCTTCGGCTCTGATACCAAATGATAGGAGTATAACCCCGAATCACCGGTTCAAAACAAACAATAAAATTTAAGATAGTTCTACGGTTCGTTTGGATACAGAAAACACCACCAAACAAACGGTAGGGCTGCGATGTCGTAACCGAAGATACAGATTCACCACTTCGGTTCAGAAATCGTGTCTAAGAACACCACCCAATGTGCCAAAATTGAGCTAGCATAGACAATTAATTTAACTCTCACACTCAAGAGATAAATCAACAAAATTCTTTCTTAAACATAAAACTCACACCCTCCTTCGTAAACTGAAGTGAGTTACATAAGGAAATCCTAAAACTAATAACTACCCACTAACTCCACTAATCTAAATATAACATAAAAAACAACATAGAAAATAAACAAAAGAAAATTGTAAACAAATAAGCTAAAAATGGAATTAGAGTAAAGTGGGACGTGACTTAAATAATTGTGCCTCCAAACTAAAATCTTGACCCGTAGTTTTTGTTGTTGACCCATATTCGGCTAACGAACCCCTATCATTAAGAACAACAGTTAAGCATCAAATCTAAACTTTAATATAACAAACTAACATATCCAGATCCCAATCCAATCTTAACATATCATCAACTTCCAAATTCCCTAATTCCGACTATATAGCAGCCTAAACAAAACCCTAAATCAAACAAAAACACATTCCAACCACAATCACCTATTCGACATCGTTGCAGTCTTTTTAAATGCCTTAATCAGTAAAAGATCCAATTTACATCCACTATTCTACCACTGTCCTAACAATGACGACAGAAAGTCACTCATAACACCATTAGGTTTCGAGGTCACCGCCGTTGAGCAGCACATTCATCAAACCACCAACAAATACCACGTATAGTCAGATGCTGATTACAAAGGATAGTAAAGGGTACACCAGTGGGTATGCGAAGAAAAAAACTATTCATGATTAATACATATTCATAAGCTATATGTCACAATATGTAAGGAATAAAGAAGATAAACAACCTGATGGACAACATCAGTGGCTCACCCATCACCAACGGCACCAAATTCTAATATGGAAACACTATGCGGGCGAGGAGTTAAATGCTTTTCGGAATTGCATTCGCCTTGTTCATCGTTATAGAGTTCAATAGCATTGGTTGCTGCTACTGCTGTCACAAGCAAAAGAAATAGCAACACCTGAAAAAAGGAACAAAAAGGAAAAGGTAAAGAAAGATTCATATTTAGGATTCAACTATGCAACAGTGTTTTTTCTACTTCGAGAAAGATAAATTTCCTCTCTTTTTAGTACCAATTGTTGTACCACTTTCAACAAAGCATATCCTACGTGTCTTAATAAACGGCCCGAAATTAAAATATAGAGAAAAGGAAGACGGTTACAGAAAATTTAGAAACAAAATAGTAGAAACAAAGCCTAATGTTTGAAGCAGTTTTAGCAGAGTTCTATAAATGATTCATTATTTATGATACGCTAGTAATCAACCAGGGGAAAATCTATAGATATAGATAAACAATGCCTAATGTTTGAAGCAGTTTTAGCAGAGTTCTTAAAACATAGAAGAACAAAAACCTTACTCACAAAGTTAAAACACTGTTTAACCATTGTTTGACCAAAGTCAAACCACTGTTCGACCAAAGTCAAACCACTGTTCGACCAAAGTCAAACAACTGTTTGCAAAAATATGATTCTTAATGATTCAAAAGTCTGTTTGACCAAAGTTAAAACACTGTTTGACCAAAGTTAAAACGCTGTTTGACCAAAGACTGTTTGACCAAAGTCAAACTACTGTTTGGAAAAAAAGAACCACTGTTTTCTCCACAAAACACTGTTTTAACCCAACAGTGTTTTGAAACACTGTTTAACCTAACAGTGGTTTCAAAACACTGTTTAACCAAACAGTCGTTTCAAAAGTGTTTTCAAAACACTGTTTTAACCCAACAGTGGTTATAACCCAACATGGACGGAAATGGCATTTTACTTTAAATTATGATACAGCATGACCTGCTCTGCTAAAGAGAAAATATTTCAAAACTTTACAAAAGAATAAAATACCATTGCAGTCTTGTAGCGGCTCAGCAAAATATTTAAAGAAAGCTCTCCGACGACATTCTCTTTTAGACTGCACTTAGAAAACATAAATACATAAATAGTAATATGTAAGATATCAATTATTTTTTGAGCAAGCATTAAGGCACTTAATAATCTTTGCAAATTGGCAGGTTAGTGGGATATGAGTATTGAATAGAGAACAATACCTGACAATACCGCACCATGCTTCTCCCTAGTTTTCATCTAGAATTGGTCCAAATACTATACCTGAAAACACAATGGAAAAACAATAGAATAAAAAATAATTTAACATTCGATATGTGTTGTTTACTTGTTTTCATCTAGAAGTGGACTGCAAATTGAGCACCTAGGATTAACTGCAGGGCTTCTGCTGGGGTGACCTTTGTGGTTGGACCATTTTAACATGGACTGATTAGGAGTACGACTTTAGTGGCGTTCCCGATTGCTTTCACAATGGCTTTAGAGTCTTGGAAGCTAGATTCAACTGCATTTAGGCGTTTGGAGTCCTCAACGGAGATAACCTGTATAGAATAGTGAATACCTCATAAATCTTATTACAGATACGAACATATTATGACCATCAGACAATGCCTAATCAAGATGTGATTAACGAACCGGATCATAAACATATCTACCCATATTAGTTGAATCGCAATATTTAAAGACAAAACTGTAGGCATGTGCTCTTCGTAAAATCCTTCTTCAAGCATCAAAGTATTCCTCAGGAAGATAAAACATCAATCCAATTGTCTGAAACATAAAAAGGCCAGTTTAGCAAATACACAGTCATAATATTATTAATGAAGATCAAATTACAGACGCTCCTGTGTATTAGTATGAATTAAAAAGGAAGCACAAAATCTTATAATGCATATTACCTCTTCAAAGTTCTTGTCCGTGTCACTATGATAATCTATTCTTCCAGCAGCATCACCAACATAAAAGTCCTACAAGTATGTGAGATGAACACCAATCAGCTAAAAGAATCAGCTAAGCATGTCAATTTTGGCTATGCATTATCTTCAATGGTATAAAAGGTTACAAAACATGACCCAACTCGGTTTGCTATATATTAAATTAGGTTAAACGGGGAGAATGGATGCGGATTATGGTCTTCTGGTGTGCACCAGAGAAGAGGCGTAGTTCGCTGGAGAAGCAGATATCGTTGAACATTATCGAGTTCCGAGTCAGAGTACATAAGCAAATAAATCCGCTTGAAATAGCCTGGCCCTGGCCACTTTAGAAAATCATCACCATTAAGTCTCCAACTTCTTTCTTTCATGGCCAGAAAATTCCCAACGGCTTCCACTACATCAAATTAACAGAAACATAGCAGATGATAATTTAGTAAGCATTTTAAGTCAATAACTCAAGATCATTTCTCGTGTTAAAGATGCAAGTCAACCCACTCATGTGGGATTTCAATAATTTGGTTAAAATAAATTATTGTATTCAATTACTCAAAATTATTGAGTAGGGGCAAAATAGGGAAAATATGAGAAATGACTGAATTTCCATCTCACATGTGCCAAACCAGTTATGGATTGTTAAGAAAATAAAGTACAGTTCTCAAAAAAAAAAAAAAAAAAAAAAAACAAACAAATACATCTGGCTGGAAATATGCATGGAAAATGACTACAAACTCACAATAATATTAACAAAGAGCACCAGCTTTGTGTCCCTTTTTGTTATTTCTGGTTTCATATTTGACATTCACTCCTCTTTACATCCACTTTTTACACTCTAATTCCACCAATGTCTGCATATAATTACTGAATTCATTCGTAATTCGTAAAGATCACTTACCCTTTGACTATTTGAGATATCAAATGTAGAGGGGGTGGGGGTACCCTTAGGACTTTATTGGTGAAGTCATTAATAACCTGAAAAATGAGACAGTTGGATGGCCACGTGAATGAACACATTGATCCGGTAGAGAGCTTGTATACCTGAACAATGAGACCATCAGACAACCATATAAATGAACACATATCCACTTGCGTCGACAGGCTGAATCCTTTTTCGTTGATCTTGTCTCCATGTTTTCCCACTTCTCACAATTTTAATACTTAAGCATAAACAAATATCATATGTTTTCTATATGCTCTTAAAACAAAAAATTGCAATAATTAAGAAGAAAAGCACCAAAATTCACCTCTATTAATCTCCGCTCTAAGAATTACTATCAGGATAGCTATATGAAGGCATGATTGTTATATGGATTTAAAAAGTAAATAGAACCTTCCCATGCTGAAAGGCTTACAAAGAGGATCCGTTATAACTCTGTCCCCTGCCACATAGATCTGCATTACATTAATCAAATATTTAACTCAAGTGAACATTTTCATCATACGTGGCATTAATTTATATATAATAGATAATAGATAAGCAGTATATAAAACAGATTCTAAAAGGTAATTATGCACTACATACATACTTGATTTGATGGAAGCACATTCAATCTGTGTAGAATGTTATTTACAAAATGAGATAGAGCAAATAATAACAACTTGCCTGAAAACCCTAGCAGGTGTAGAAGGCTTCAACTCCCTTGAAATAGTTAGAAACATTTCACCAGAACCATAAGATGATGTCATCTTCTTATCATAAACACCATGTATGTCTTGCACAGTTATATATATGTTAGTTTATTCGGAATCAAATAGATATGCTTCGTGTTGTGTCTTTGTTGGATAATTTAGTAGATCGAAGTTCCACTTAGAGCATTCACATCCAATCCACTAAAAATATACATACATTTCACTAAAAAACAACTCCTATATCAATATATTTCCACTAAAAACAAATACTTTTTCTCTCTCATTTTCAATATATATTACATTTTTCTCTCTCTTTCACTCACAACCATTTTCAATATATATTAAAAAATTATAGTGGGTGAACAGTGTCCCCCCAAATATACAGATGAACAGTAATATTTTCTCTCTCCTCCACTCACAACCACTTTTTATACTTTTTACATTTTAAAAACCCCACACACTACATATGATGGACTGGATGGGAATGCTCTTACCGGGTTATTTTCAAATGTAATCGGAGAATCCGGATCAACTTTGCTTAGTCTCTTGAATGCAGATTTTCTAAAAACCCTAAAAGATGAATAATGAAGTAGATCTGAAGTTATCGTCGTCTCTGGCTTGAAGGAGAAATCAACATAGATACAGTGTGAGAGAAGATTGCAGTGAAATCAAAAAGTAAAATCAGTATAAACAAATAATCATACCTGATTATCGAACCCTAAATCCTTCAAAATGAAAAACATACAGATCTATACATATATCAACGATTAACATAAGAGAGATTCAAGATAATTTTAGGTTATTAGATGAAAGGTACCTGGAATCGAGATCTGGTTTTTGAATCTGGAATCGAGATCTGGTTTTTGAATCGCCAGAGAGAAGAGAGAGAAGAGGGAAAAGAAATTTGGATTGAGAAGCAGACAAAAGAATATATAGAGAAGGGGAAAACACTGTTGGGCGGGAAAAGGGGCATTTAGGAGCTCTGTGGTGTTGACAAGTGGCCCAAATAACTTTCATTTATTATATATAATAGATTAAGTTGGGCTGAATATTTTTTGGGCTTTTAATTTTTTTTGGGCTATTATATTTTTTTTGGGTTTTTAATCTATAAAATCTATAATGTATATATATATTAATTATTAATAAAAATAATTCGAGCGAAACCGAGCGATCGACGAGCGAGCGGAGCTTTGCTCATGCTTGGATTGAATTTGAATCGAACCGATCCGAGCGGCTCATTTACAAACTGAGCGGGAATCGAACGAGCATTTTTCGAGCGATCTTCGATCGTCGAGCAGTTTGGACAGCCCTACACATCTCAAAGCTTTGAGAGTTTTCGATGCTAACTATAGTTTGTATTTCAAATATGAAAATGAAAACAAACATAAGGTCACATACAAGAAGACTTCTCACAGGCTTACTAAAGGGCTGGGAAAGTTATTGGCTGCGCTTAAACCGGAGGATGGGGATATCATGGTGTTTGAGTTTGTTGGACACCGCCACTTCAAGGTTATAATCTTGTTCTTTTACGTATGTGTATTTTTTTTATATGTGGTTTAATTAATAATCTTGGTTTTCAATTTGTAGGTCCATATTGTGAGGGAGTAGCTTTTTCTACCGGCCGGTGATGCTGATCCGCCGATTGTTCTACCGGCGGCGACGCCATACGCACACAAATCAATCATGAGGAGCAATCACCCACTGAATTCCATTCCAAAATCGAATCTTTGGTCATTTTTGTCACAAAAATTCTGTTTCTTGATCCCAACTCCACTCTTTCTTTAGTCTGTTTTGACTTTCTTCTTTCTTTGACCCTGTACGGCGGAGCTAGGGTTAAAGTTTTCGTATTCTTCAAGGAATCCACCATTACAATCGGGGCAAAGGTGGTGGAGGAGCGGCGATTAGTAGGGATGAGATCGGTACGATACCGGTACCGTACCGGTACCGATACTGTAAATACCGTTACCGAAATTGAGGAAATGTGGATACCGATTACCATACCATACTTATAGATTCGGTACCGGTATTGGTACCGGTATTTCGGTACTTTACCACATTGGTACCGCTTTGGTGTGATCCATTGTTTTACCTAAAAAATTTCATGTGCAACTCCTCTATCCATTATTAACTGAACTAGAGTAATATATAGAGGAATGTAAACAAAAGGTAAACATATTAAGTTGTCAAAAAAATAAAAAGGTAAACATCCATGGATTCGACTTTTAAGATCCAAATTCCAACATGTTTAAAAAATCATCATAATTGATTAAAAATAACCAAACAAAAGAAATTTGATATTGGTTTTTGTAAAACAATGTTCAAGAAAATATACTTCATAGTGGGATCTAAGATAATAGCAAAATACATAAAGTCATTATTAAATTCGGTATTAATACCGGTATTTACCGAAAAATACCGGAACCGATACCGTTTTTTTCGATACCGAATTTCGAAAAATCTATTACCGATATTTTACCTTTTAACTGTTCTTTTTCTTTGCTATAACAAGTATATATAACATAAAAAATATACTTCATAGTGGGATCTAAGATAATAGCAAAATACATAAAGTCATTATTAAATTCGGTATTAATACCGGTATTTATCAAAAACCTATTGGTTTAGAGTGGTTCCTACGGTTCTCGCAACTCGGCTTGTTTTCATTTGATCCGAAGCCCTTTTAATTATACATATATATAATATAAAAAAATAGAAGATGAATAGTGATTTTTTCGTCTCTTACTCTATTTGGTCATATTTAGTGTAAATTTTTATTTGTACTATATATAGTTTAAAGATTGTATTATTTTTCTTTTACTTTAACCAAATTATTTTCCAACCTTTAACTTTAATAAAGTTGGTATAAATTCAACATCGTCTACATTTTAGGTCACGTGAGTCACTTGGTGTTAGAAATTCATGTTTTTGTTTTACACTTTTTCCTAGTTTTGCTCATCGTTCGGTTAGCATTAGTCCCCCCCCCCCCCCCCCCCCCCCCAAACACTCGTAATAGAAGATGAATAGTGTGCTTATGCTAATGTGAGCCATGAGCTTTTTGCTAACTCGCACCTATTTTCTTTTTTTAGGTTTAGTTTTATTTTTAACGAACACGTTAATACCATTTATGTTATATTTTTTAACTGTTCTTTTTCTTTGCTATAACAAGTATGCCGAAGGTTTTATTTTTTATTTTTGAGTTTAATTTCTTTTAAGGCATGCCCGAATATTCTTTTGGATATATTTCCGAACTTTTCTTTTTCTTTGCTATAAGGATTGCACCAAAACCGACCGAGTTTCTATCATTTACTTTTTCATTTATCTTTGTTATTTATTGTATTGTTTTACTTTTTCTTATTTTTTTGATCTTTAAAGCCGAGTTATGACACAAATAGCATAACATATTTAGCTATTATTTTGATTATTTTTACGAATTTATTCATCAGTTGTCATGATATGCGATACGTTTTAAATTCCAACCGCATTCCCACGCAACGCGCGAATAACTACGACCCTAGTTAAATTATATAGATAAAAATAAGAATTCCAATGGGAATATTACAAGACTGTTATCATATTCCTGCTTCATCTTTCATCTTTTAACCATTCGTCTTTTAAACTTTTTAGTACAAATTATATTATTAAAAATTTTGGCATTACATAATTATAAAAATAGAAAAGAAATACATCACTTCAAATTAAAAAAAAAACATAAACGGTAAAATACATAACAAATAAATGTTATGTCTTTGCTATCGTTAGACACTTGAGCTGTGTAAGTGTCTTTCACCAAATCTCGTAGTCTTATGCGTTTCTCAGTTACACGTAATTCCTAAATAATAGACCATACCCTGTGTAACGCATTTGCTCCATGCATTTAGGCTGGGGGGGGGGGGGGTGTGACTTAACGCCACCCCGCCAGCAAGGCAAACATAGCGTCCCTGGGGCGTCAGCGTCCACACCGAGCAAATGACATGGGGGCGCCATCCTTCTTCCGCCATGCTGCTAACGAGCAAAAAAAGGGGTGCAGGTGGGGCCCACCTCTTTTTAAACAATAAAATCTTTTTTTTTAATTTTGTTTAATAGAGGGGCTTTATACCACACTCTGCAAGTTAAAGGAAGGGGCTTTAAAGCCCCCCATATGACGTGCCTCCTAGTTGGATCTGACGTGGCGTAATAAAGCCCTAGGGGCTTTATACTACACCCTCCAACCTTGAAGAGGTGCAAGTCTAGACGTGCGAGATTCTTGGCAAGTTGATAGGGCCCATGTAAGTTAAAGGTAAATTGTCCTTTTTTTCATTATACTTTAACATCTTTTACATCATATTATTTTTTATATGTGAATCGTTATAAAACACTAGTTTATATAATACATTAACTTATATATTTTATTTACTAACAATGTACTTTATATATACACACACATTAAGTTATGTACATGTGTGATACCCGGTCTAATAAACAACAATCCTACAAATCTTAAAGGAATAAGTAATTGATTTGACACATATAACATAAATATCGGGAAATTCAAATATAACTCGGTATTTAACAAAATATGTTCATAATTTACAAATCTCTTAATATTTCCTAGTACACAACATTAGAAGTTTTATTTGTAACATTATCATCCCTATCTATTATTCGTAATTTAACACCCGCTCTGCTTTTTACTCTCGATATATTGGCCATGATTGAAGACTTGTCAAATACAATCCAACTCTAAATAACGATTGCCCCTGACTTTTGTTTATCGTCATTGCGAAACATACAAATAAGGGAAATTGTCGTCGTTGAAAATTGAATAGAATTTTATTATTAGAATGAATCAAACTAATTCGTGAAATAAATGTGTGCATACCTATATTTCCTTCGGAAATTATCTTAGCTTTAATAATGCGTTTTCCTAGTGTCATAATATGTATTCTAGTACCAGTGCAAAGACCATTTTGTTTATGAATGTTACAGAGTAGCATTACCATAACACCCACCTTCAGTACCAATCTATTGTTCGACAATGCTGCTACTTTTAGCCCATTAAGAACATCTGAAGAGTAAGTTTTTTGGAAGGGGTCATTAAACTATTCAATTTGACATATACTATCTGAGCTCAAATACTCTATTTCATCTCCATGGATCATTGCTAGCAATCTTTCACTAATAAAATCTACGTTTGTAGGTGTTAAAATTGCTCTTTCTCAGAAAAACTCTTTATTTTTGTTACGTTAAAGAATCGAATGATATACGAAGTCAATTAAATTTGAGATAGAATCTGCTGATTTAGGAATTAAAAGATCTTTAGGAATGTCTATAATTACCTCACTATTCGCCCAAATCAAGTAGCCACTTTGCAAATGATTTTGTCTTCTCCAGATTAGATATGTGATTCTCAACTGTTACCCTCATGCTTTTCGTTAATGTAAGTACTTTGCATGTACTCCAAATGTAAGATGAACTAAAAGAAGCCTTGAGAATTTGTTGTCTACTATAGTTGGGAACAATCGGGAGAATTTGCCTAAGGTCACCACCTTAGGCTATGACTTTACCTCCAAATGGCATTTGAGAATTCATGGAAGTATCTAATTTGAAAATATACGATCAAGTGCATTAAATGCATGTTTGTGAACCACTGGAGTTTCGTCCCATATAATGAATTCAGTTTCCTTTAGTAGATTAGCAACATCACTGTCTGGTTTAATGTGACAAAGTGAATCTTTAGTAAGATTTAAGGGTATTTGAAATCTTGAATGTGAAGCAATTCCACTTGAGGCAACATTTAATTCTATTTAACCTATGGATCTGATCGATGGAGACAATATCTTCCATATAAAAATCATTCTTTGCCATTAAGTCAGACCATTTTTATTGCATATAAACATCCATTAGAGTAACCATGCCATCCAAGCTCCTCATCCTTAGCTTCTTACCGACTTCGACCAACTGCAGCATTAATTGATGACAGGTCAATGGGTAAACGCTATGAAGCAAATAAACATCTCGTCTACCTTCTGTTTGCTAAGTCAAAAAATAAATAAATAAATAAAATTGAACATTAAACAATAAAATTTAAAAATTAAATAAGTTATAAAAGGTTGATGTGTAATACACCATCTCTGATAGTCTATAAATAAAAAGAGACTAATAAAAAAGAGGTAATGGTAGTGGTGGCAATTTCATGTTTTTATCTAAACGGATTAAGCTAAAAAATTTAACACAAAAAGAAATGGGTAATATAGCTTTTGTTATCACACCCAACCCATTTCCTGTACTAAAAAATAACCCTTGTAGACCTATAATTATCCAACCCATTCGAGCTACTTAGGAAATAGTCATTTGATTAGCAGCTTCAATAATCCAAGTTTAAGTATGTTGTTATTGTTGAATGGTTTGCTTAAAAGTTTTTTGCAATTTGTTTACTTCCATTAAAAAATAACATGACAAAATCTCTACCTCCAACATAATTTGAGCTAATAGTTTAACCATGTAAAAAATAACCATGATATATGAAGAAATACAAAGAGGAAGTGCCACAACAGATGTAACCATTTCACTCTGTTAATTACCGTCAGTTGACCATTACACCGTAACCATCACATCCAATTCTAACATCGTTTCACTACAGATTTTACGAACATCCAACAATGTATTGAGATCTATAAGGATTACCATATAGATAGACCACACCAATGCTACAAATAAAAAAACTAACATATTACCATACAATACAAAAAGTAACTAAACGTTACATTTTACAAAAACCGTCACCGCCAAACGACGCATCTCCCCCCCCCCCCCCCCCCAAACGCCCTCTCACCACCACCATACGTTCCCCGTAACAGTCACTTCCAACCATCCTTGATTTGGCGCCGATTCTGGTATCATCATATTTAACAAAATCGGTCACCGCCATACGTTTCCGGTAACAGTATCACTTCCAACCATCCTTGATTTGTCGTCGATTCCCGTATCATCATAAATCACGTAATCTTCAACTTTATGATCAAGAAGATCGAAGAACAGAAGAACAATGATGTGCCATTCATCGAATTGGAAGACGGATATTAACTCGGTTGATATATAATTAAGGGATGAAACTATCTTTTCGTCACACCACATTTTAAGTTTTGAATATTGAATCGAACAGATCATCGACAAATATTGATTGATAATTGGATGAGAGAAGTAGGAATCAAAGACATCCTTTTATTTTGCGAAAGTTTCTAATACATATTAGTATATTACGAACACACACAGCACAACTGTGTGTCGATCCGAAATCGGAAACGGTGAATGGAGTTGGATTTTTATTACAAACAAATTGAAACCAGGAACATCATCTTTGGTCTTCAAGGTTAATGTTTCGATTCCTTTAATCATTTGATATATTTGTTATAATTGCTTTTCCGCACTGAATCGATTATCAACAATTGCTTATTTTTTTTGTTTCGCTAGATCTGGATGTTGAATTTTACCAGTCGAATTTGACCCATGTGGATGTTGATCATAAGGATGATTACGGTAGCGAAAACGGTTCGCTTAGTGAATCGTGTGAGTTATGATCACACGGCGAATCGTGTTTCAATTATGATCGTGAGTTTGAAGGAGAGGCGGTGAGTGATTATCGAGTGTTTAAACACGATCATATGAAGTTTTTTAAATGTTATATTTATATGAAGTCACAGTGCCACAATCTCCAGGGGAGTTTCTTGATTATGTGGTTCTGTTCCCGGAAAAAGTTGAAGAGACAACGTCGTCGTCTGATGGTAAGAGGAAGAAAACCGGGAAGAGTTATTTTGATGTCGGCGAGTGTGGTGATTGTGGCGATGAGTTATTTTGAAAAGAAGCAACATGAAGGTTTGTGATCCCTACTTTGATTTCCAACAAATTTTCCGGGTCGAATTGGAAGCAACAGTTTGATGAGGAAGTTTCAGATGAAACCGAACTTTTTAGCAATGTCTTGAGCGAGGAGATGGAGGCCAGGCGTATGGATCGGTAAATTGGATGATTTGTGCTTCGATTTCATGAAGTAATATATGCCACTTCAAGTATGGGTTTGTGATCTTTGATTCCATGAATCTTTTGTTAGATTTGTTGTCTTAATCTTGGTGGTATGGTGACGCCTAAAAACGTAATAGGTTAGTACAGATCCAAGTTTGCATACATACCTGCCATTTTTGCTTAGATTATATCAACATATTCTTTTGTGGGTTGCTTATTTTTGTAATGGGTTCTAATGTAATCCCTAAATTGCATTAGACGAATTTGGGTCTTTATATTGCATCAAATGTGATCCTTGAAACATTTTGCTTAAAACGCGTAGTGGTAAAAAAGAGCATAAGTGTTATTTCGCAAAACTTCTTTATTGTTGTTTTAAAGGTTGATATTGAGTTTGATTTTGTTTTAAAGGTATTTAAATTTGATGATTAAGAAGAAGCAAGTTTTCTATAATGCAAACTGTTATTAACCTTTTCGTTGTTTTGGAGCATGCACTTGTAGAATTGTTGTTATCCTATTGATTTATACGCATTAGAATTTGTAAATTTGTCATATGGTGATACTAAAGCCAATCATAATTAACATCCCGCCGCAACGCGCGGGTTGGCGTCAACTCGTTACTATACAATTTATAACGAGATTGATAAACTAACAAAAACCGAGTACCGCGTTTAAATTGTCGCTGCCGCATCAGGCGGGTTTTCTAAGATAATAAATTTACTATTACACACACAAACACACACACATACACAAATATATATATATATATATGAGTAAACTTCCGTTTTGCTCCCTGTGCTTTGGTCATTTTAACGGTTTTGCTCCAATAGTTTAAAAATAGCCATTTTCCTCCCTGATCTTTTGAGTTTGTCGCCACTTTGCTCCCTAATCTTTCGAGTTTGTCGCCAGTTTCCTCCCTGATGGAGTTAGAGGCTGGGAGCAAAACTATTGGAGCAAAACCGTTAAAATGACCAAACCACATGGAGCTAAACAGAATATGATGGTAATGTGATTTTACAAAACATAAACTGTCAAAAGAAGGTTGAATTAATTTTACAAAATTAAAACCCGTCAAATTAACTTATAAGGCAAATTAAAACCAGTCACACTAAAATTCCCTATCAATCATAAAAACGGGATACAACGTGGACGAAGGTTCCCTTAGTTCATTAATTGCCAGTTTAAAATTATAACCCTGCCAGTTCATGTTTTAACCAGAAATCTTTTATAATATTAGGACCATGTTTTCAAAGGATGAAATTGAGCCATGCTTCAATACTTTAAGGGCTCTAGCCCATCATGATTATAATAAAGAAAACAAAATTAAAATTATTACTGTGGAACACCAGGAAGATCTTCAAAGTCGGAAGATTTTATTTAATCAAGCTTCCAATATTTTACAAGTGCAGAAAATTTAGAGAGAGAAGAGAGGGGCTAAAGATCCGCGTGCCTCCTTCATATCTAACTAGCCCTATATATAACAAAATACAACGGAAACAAACAAATCTAAAAAAGAAGAACGGACAAAGGAAAAGTAAAAGCAAAAGTAAAGTGGACTCTATAATTGCCCAAAAGCAAAAGAGGCTCTATGATTGCCCAAAATGCCGTGTATCATGGCAAGCTTTTTTCAACTTTCAAAGATACCCATTATGAGTGGGGTCCTTGTGTCGGCTCAATTATCAATCTTTTTTCACCTCATCTTTGGATTCTTTCTTCGGGGTAAATTCTTTTACCACTGTCTGAAGATATGCTTCTAGATCATCATCCAGTCTTATTTCTGGAATATCTTCTATCGGTTGAGATTCTCCTGCTAAACATGAGAAACGGTTCTCATCTTCTTGGCTAGTGGATGAGATTGACATTGCTTTGGAGGAGCTTTCAGTAGTTGATTCAAAAAACTTTTTTAACTCCTTCTTCATTTCTTCTTTGTATAATTCCAGAATTTCTGCCTTTGAGGCTATGGAGACTGCTTGCTTATCTTGAATCCTTCTCGACATCTGTTCAAAAGGGCTTGGAAGCTGTCTCTGTTGTCTTTTATTAATTTGAGTTTTATAATACTCAGTTTTATTGGTGATCAAATTTATGGTGTCTTGACCTTCCAATTCTTTTGTAGAGTTATTAACTCTTATCATTTTTGACCAGAACTTTGTATAAGAAGTTCTTTTGAGACAGGGAATATTATCCCGCAGGGTATGACCTGTTGTGGGTTTCCATCTCCAAATCCATGGAATGGAAAACTCTATAAAAAAGTACATCGAGGCTATTCCCTCAAACCAAGTCTTATTATACTCGGCTTCTATAAGGTCTGGAGAAACTGCTACCCATTCTTGGTAGAGACCTTTGAATGGTTCAGGAAGAATTTGAACCGATGGACCATATAAAACAAACCATTTTTGGAACCAACTTGGAATTCCATCTTTATAAATCTTATCACTCACTTTTATGAACCATGAGTGCTTCTTGCTGGGGTTTTCATAAAATAAACATTTTTCAAAACTTTGGATATAATCCCAGTAATTGTATTTATAAGTTTGCCTATTAGAGTTTATAAATTCCTTTTCATTTAAAGTACTTAATCCCCACTTTTGAGGAGATAAAAGAGATTTTTTAAAGATTTTACTAAAATTAAATGAACTCTTAATTTTATCTGCTGGGTAAAAGTGTCTTATTTCAGCAGACTCAGAAACTTGTACAATACTTTCATAATATTGCCTTGGTTTATAAGAAGTGGCATCATATGATGCTGGCTCTAAATATTTTTGCATCAAAAACCAAGGATCATCAAAAAACTTTTTGTCTTCTTGGTTTAGAAGAATTATTTTCTTCTGTCTGTCGGATATAACCCATTCATCATCATCATCTTCCTGTGCTATATGAGCATAAGAGGGAGCTTTTAAAGCTTGTTCCTCTTCTTGAGCTTTTATAATAGCCATGATCTTTTCATATGACGGATCATTGGGACTAATTTGAATACCCATATTATTATTATTTGAGCTGCTAGAAGCAATATCAGAGGCTATGAGCCTTCTGTTTCCTTGTTGTACCAAGACTAAATCTTGGCCTCTTCCTCTTCCCCAGCCTCTTCCCTATAATTGGGAAAAAGGTTGTTTTCCTCTATTATGAGGAATCATACCTGAAAGTAAAAAAATCAGGCTGATGAGATTATTTTCTCATTGTCCTCAAGAACACTTATTTTATTCTTGATATTATTTAGAATAATATACTCCTCTGAAAGTTCTTTAAGACTATCAGGATTACTATAATCATTCATTAAGTTATAAATCCTTGTAATTGTTATTCTTTTCAAGATATTATAATCATCTTTTTCAATCTGAATATTATTAAAAACTGTTTTCAGAGGTCCTTTGGCCTTTGTCATTAAAACACCTGCAAATTAAACAGAAGATATTATCTTCAAATATTCTCTAGTCAAAAAATCTGGAAGACTATTTTCTTCTCCTTTTTTATATTGTATTTCAAAATCAAATGGAGCTAATTGAGATTGCTATCCGGCAAACATTTGTTTTGAAACATCATGTTTAAAATCTTTTTGAAACATAAATTTAGCTGCTTGGCAATCAGTTTTTATTATAAACTTTTGGTTATATAAATCATCTTGAAACTTTAGAACACATTTTCATATTGCTAAAATTTCTTTTGCAATAGTAGCATATTTCTTCTGGCTTTCAAGCCATTTTCCTGAATGGAACCTAACAAGATATTCTTGTTTTGTTTGAGGAGAAATTTGTTTTAATATTCCCCCATAATCTATTTCTGAGGCATCTGTCTCTATAATTTTCCCCCAATTTGGATTAGCAATAGTCATGCAAGGAAGACCTAAGACTTTCTTTTTTATTTTTATGACAGCTTGAGTGTGATTTTCATCCCAAGGCTTAGGACTCTTTTTTAACCTATCATATAAAATAGAAGAATCTTTAGCTAAATCATGATAATAAGGAGCTATATAATTTAAACTCCCTAAAAACCTTTGAAGTTGAGTTTTATCAGGAAATTTAGAAGCAAACTCTATACTTCTATTAATAGGAACTATTTTCCCTTTTTCAATGATATGTCCTAAAAATCCGACACTTGTTTGAAATAGCATCATCTTTGGACTAGAAATGACCAAACCATTTTTTATAATAATGGTTTTAAATATATCAAGGTGCTTAAAATGAGTTTCAATATTTTTTGAAAATACCAAAATATCATCTATGTAAACAATTATAAAATTTGAAAAAGGAATGAATATTTCATTCATATTTTTTTGGAATTCTGAAGGGGCATTCTTTAGGCCAAAAGGCATAACATTCTATTCATATTGCCCAAAAGGAACATTAAAAACAGTTTTATACCTGTCTTTTTTATCAATTTGAATTTGCCAATATCCTGATTTTAAATCAAATTTTGAAAATATTAAAGCATCATATAATCTGTCTAACTTTTTTATTAGGAATTGGATACCTTATCCATTTTAAAACTTTATTCAGAGGTTTATAATTTATAACTAATCTTGGAACACCTCTTTCAATTTCAGAATGTTTATTAACATAAAAAGCAGTACATGACCAAGGAGATTTTGAAGGACATATTAATCCTTTTTGTTGAAGGGACTCAATTTCTTTTTTACATAACTCCAAATATTCAGAGTTCATTTGGCAAGGTCTTGCCTTAGTTGAGATATTACTTTCTATAAAATTATATTCATAAGGAAGAGAAACAATATGTTGTTTTCTATTTCAGAAAGCATTCGGATGATCATTACATATTTCTATATTAAATTGATTTTTTATAGTTTCAATTTTTAATATTAGCTTAGGATTTTTTAATTTTTCCTCAATTGTATGAATACTAATTTCTTCTTTAAGAAAATTTATCTGGTTAGTCTTAGCCTGTATAAGAAATTCATTCAAATATTTTTCAAACGGCTAAGTTATAAACTCAAAATATAACTCCTTGTTATTATAAGAAGCTTTAAACCCTTTTTTATCAACTTCTTTTAAAGGAAATATTTTTGAAAGAAATGGCGTTCCTAATATAACTTCATTTGTTATATTTTTTATAAGAACAAAAGACAAAGGGATACATTCTCCTTTATTGCAAATCTTTGCATTTGAAATTTTATATCTAACTCCCATATCTTGCCTATTAGCTGCTTTAAGGATATGAGTTGTTTTTTTCAAAATATTTTGTAGGAATCAATCCTTCTCTTAAACAATTTAAATCTGCTCCAGAATCAATAAGAGCAACAAAATCCTTTTTAAAAGTATTTTGTATTAATAAGGTTATTTTAACTAACCATTTTTTAGAGATAAATTTTTCCATGTTATGAATATAATCATGTTTTCCTTTATTTTCATTAATAACTAAAGGAGGATAATCCTGATCATAATTATCAATAGGACTATTAATAGGAGATAAATGTGTATAAGAAGTTTCTCCTATAATATTAATAGGAGATAAAGGTTTATAAGATGTTTCTCCTATTATTTTTCCTTCAAGATTTATAATTATTTTTTTCAAAATTAGAATTTTTCTTTTTTAAATAAACTATTTCATCTTTTAAATTGGTAATCTCCATTTTTAAATCTTCAGAAGTAGAGGAATTATTTTTCCTAGTGTTTAAAATATTATGAACATATTTCATGGAATAGGGACCTTCAGGTTCTTCTATCCTAATATCCTTTTGAACTTCTCCATTTTGATATATCATTTGAAGAATCTTTAATTTTTCTTCAGGATTGGTAATTTTGCTTAGAATGTTTTCTAAAATATTACTATCTATAACATTGATCTCACTATTATTAAGATCATTATCCTGAAATTGTGACATGACTTTATATAAAATTTCATTATCAGAATCGATTTTATTACAACAATTTTCTTGACAATCCTCTGAACAGGAACTTTCCTCTATACTATCATCTGAGGACTCTTCAGAATCAAAAAATTTATATAATTCATTTTTAACATTTTCTTCTATGTCTAGACTATTTATTTTCTTTTTCATTATTGTTATTTGGCGACATTCATTAGCCTTATGACCTTTTTTCTTGCATATATAGCAAGTAGGAACCCATTTTTCTTTTCTCTGGGTTTTTCTCCTTTCTCTTTTTTCTCTTCTTTTCTGAAAATATTTTTCCCTATTAGCTTTTTTGTATTTTTTATAATATTTTTCATTATCCTTTTCTTTGGTACAATCCATACCAAATTGTTCACAAAATTGTCCTAAGTGAGTCTTTTCTGTTAGGGTTTGTTTTTTAATTTGTTGGTTTAATTTTAACTCATTACATAAAGCTAAACCTTCTTGAACACAGACTCCTATTAATCTGCCATAAGTATAATTATCATAAGAAATTTGAATATTATTACCTCTAACGACTTTTCTTACCCTTTCAGCAAAAAGAGACGGAAGACCATCAATAAACTTGGACTTCCAGTGAGAACTATTATTCTCTGGGAGCTCATAAACTCTACTCAAAAAGACATCTTTATACCATCTAAATGAGGTTAAAGTATGACATCTAAGACCATTTAACAGTGTCCTTATGGTTTCAGAATTATCAGACCATCTTCCAGTAAAGTGTTCTATAATAGTTATGATTAAAGTGTAAACAGCATCAAAAATTTGCTTATCACCTTCTTGTCTAGAATGTTTATAAATTTGTTCTTGTTTATCACCTATATAATTATCCCACCATCCTTTTAACTGACCTGTAAAACCTGCAGTTATCATTTTACAGACTACTTCATCAGTATTTTGATTATTTTTAGCTATGGTGGCATACATCAACATTCTATGTGTCATCATATAAACTTGCCTATCAGTATAGCCAACTAAATTCCACTCATAAATGGCTTTTCCATTATAAGAATTATTTATTTCAAATTCTTGTTCCTCATGAAGAACATCCTGAGGAGTAGGTCTAGGATAATAATATAACCTTTGTCTAGGTCTATCAGCATATTTGTTATTATAATTATCATGGCTCTTATGTTTTTTCCCTTTACCAAATTTATTTATAGAATCAGTAACATAAGCTTCATAAGTTTTATCATCCATATTTTCTTCTTCGCTCAAAGCATTAATCTGAACATTAGAGAATTTTTCTTTTATAATTTCTATTAAGTCATCCATAGACTTAAGTTCTTCTTCAGGTCTTATTTTATAATTTTCTATCTCAGGAGGAGGCTGAATAGTGGCCTTAGCTAATATAACTGACTCAGGCTCAAAAGAATTTATATTACTAGATTCTCCAACTTCCTTTTTCTGGTTTTCCAAAACCTTTTCAATTTTATTATTTATTTCTTGCATATTATCAGATAAATGTTTAAGACATAAATTTGTATAATTATTTTGTTGTATAATTTGATTAACATGAGCAATGGTTACAGTCATAGACTCATTATGTAAAGCTCTTTTAAAAGCAGCAAAATGAATAGCATAATTTTCTTTTGTCATTTCAAAATCATTTTGAGGAGGAAAAACAGATTTTTATTATTTCTCCTGTAATAAGTTTATAATTTTTCTCAATAACTGAAATATACTTTAAAGAATATTTATTTATGAACCAAACAGGAAACTCTATGATTTCTTGTATATTATCCAAATCTTCATAAAACTTTCTTCCTATTTCAAACCTTTTATTTCTATCATATGATTCTAAAAACCATTCTTTAAATGGTTTCCATATAGGATTTCTATATTTTTCACATATTTTCTGTCTGATGACAGAACCAGGACTAAAATCAAGTTTTTCTTTATTCATTATAAACTAAAACTCATGTGTGAGACTGTATCATCCTCACTAACAGGTTGGTATATTCCTGAAACTAGATTATTATTATCAACATTCAGATTTTCTACTCTACTATTTTTTATTTGAGAAGTAGAGGCTCTAGAAGATTCTGGTAATTCTACTTTATAATCAAGAGGTGAAATATATGATCTAGCAGAAATAGATTTTAAAAGAGTTTTGTCTTTCCTTTCTTCTTCAAATTCTATTTCTACATTCCCTTCAGGAGTTTCTATTAATCTCCTTAATTTATGATTTATTTGTGGTTGTATTTTAACAGCCCTATTAATAACCCAATTTTCTGGGAAAGTTATTTCTTCCCATTTAACTGGTCTCCTTATAGAAATATTAGATTTACCATAATTTGTTTCTATTAAAATAGTTTCATCACTAGACTTATCAACCCTTTTACATCTAGCATTCATAGTAGTAAGTAATCTATAATATATTCTATAACAAATACATATAACTTCAGATCCTTCAGCATAATTATAACCATACGTTTTAACATATAAGGTTAAAGCATCATCAATATTTTGATCTGTTAAAGATAAATGAACATCAGGATAAACATTAAAATATACTGGACCATGTGCCAAACTAGTTTCTATAATACCCATTAATGATTGTTTCCAGTTTAAATTACGAGCATCTCGTAACACAGCTATAAAACTTTCTGGTAAACCTTTTAATGTTAGAGGTTTAAAAGCAACTTGGACTAAACCAATATGCATAAAATTGAAATCTTTTTTATATATGTTTATGTCAGACATATTTAACATTTTTATTATCATTTCCTCATCTTTTATAGAGGCTGATTCTTCAGTAGTTTTAACCACTTGTTTATTTATTAAATTATCAAAACTTCCAATTTGGTATATAACCTTAGGATTTATATGAGGTATTGTCCATTTATTAAGTAGATCAAGATCTTGAGGTATATCATATTCCTCATTAGTACTATTTTTAATAGTACTCTTTTTCTTAAACAAATTTAACATGATTTAAATTAAAGTATTGAAACAAGACATACAATAACTTCCTTTGAATCCATGGCTCTGATACCATTTTGAGAATATGAAATAGTTTATTTAAAAAAGAAAAATTCTAATTTTGAAAAAAGAATTATAAATCTTGAAGGAAAAATAATAGGAGAAACTTCTTATACACCTTTATCTCCTATTAATAGTCCTATTGATAATTATGATCAGGATTATCCTCCTTTAGTTATTAATGAAAATAAAGGAAAAGATGATTATATTCATAACATGGAAAAATTTATCTCTAAAAAATGGTTAGTTAAAATAACCTTATTAATACAAAATACTTTTAAAAAGGATTTTGTTGCTCTTATTGATTCTGGAGCAGATTTAAATTGTTTAAGAGAAGGATTGATTCCTACAAAATATTTTAAAAAAAACAACTCATATCCTTAAAGCAGCTAATAGGCAAGATATGGGAGTTAGATATAAAATTCCAAATGCAAAGATTTGCAATAAAGGAGAATGTATCCCTTTGTCTTTTGTTCTTATAAAAAATATAACAAATGAAGTTATATTAGGAACGCCATTTCTTTCAAAAATATTTCCTTTAAAAGAAGTTGATAAAAAAGGGTTTAAAGCTTCTTATAATAACAAGGAGTTATATTTTGAGTTTATAACTCAGCCGTTTGAAAAATATTTGAATGAATTTCTTATACAGGCTAAGACTAACCAGATAAATTTTCTTAAAGAAGAAATTAGTATTCATACAATTGAGGAAAAATTAAAAAATCCTAAGCTAATATTAAAAATTGAAACTATATAAAATCAATTTAATATAGAAATATGTAATGATCATCCGAATGCTTTCTGGAATAGAAAACAACATACTGTTTCTCTTCCTTATGAAGATAATTTTATAGAAAGTAATATCCCAACTAAGGCAAGACCTTGCCAAATGAACTCTGAATATTTGGAGTTATGTAAAAAAGAAATTGAGTCCCTTCAACAAAAAGGATTAATATGTCCTTCAAAATCTCCTTGGTCATGTACTGCTTTTTATGTTAATAAACATTCTGAAAATGAAAGAGGTGTTCCAAGATTAGTTATAAATTATAAACCTTTGAATAAAGTTTTAAAATGGATAAGGTATCCAATTCCTAATAAAAAAGATTTGTTAGACAGATTATATGATGCTTTAATATTTTCAAAATTTGATTTAAAATCAGGATATTGGCAAATTCAAATTGATAAAAAAGACAGGTATAAAACTGCTTTTAATGTTCCTTTTCGGCAATATGAATGGAATGTTATGCCTTTTGGCCTAAAGAATGCCCCTTCAGAATTCCAAAAAAATATGAATGAAATATTCATTCCTTTTTCAAATTTTATAATTGTTTACATAGATGATATTTTGGTATTTTCAAAAAATATTGAAACTCATTTTAAGCACCTTGATATATTTAAAACCATTATTATAAAAAATGGTTTGGTCATTTCTAGTCCAAAGATGATGCTATTTCAAACAAGTATCGGATTTTTAGGACATATCATTGAAAAAGGGAAAATAGTTCCTATTAATAGAAGTATAGAGTTTGCTTCTAAATTTCCTGATAAAACTCAACTTCAAAGGTTTTTAGGGAGTTTAAATTATATAGCTCCTTATTATCATGATTTAGCTAAAGATTCTTCTATTTTATATGATAGGTTAAAAAAGAGTCATAAGCCTTGGGATGAAAATCACACTCAAGCTGTCATAAAAATAAAAAAGAAAGTCTTAGGTCTTCCTTGCATGACTATTGCTAATCCAAATTGGGGGAAAATTATAGAGACAGATGCCTCAGAAATAGATTATGGGGGAATATTAAAACAAATTTCTCCTCAAACAAAACAAGAATATCTTGTTAGGTTTCATTCAGGAAAATGGCTTGAAAGCCAGAAGAAATATGCCACTATTGCAAAAGAAATTTTAGCAATATGAAAATGTGTTCTAAAGTTTCAAGATGATTTATATAACCAAAAGTTTATAATAAAAACTGATTGCCAAGCAGCTAAATTTATGTTTCAAAAAGATTTTAAACATGATGTTTCAAAACAAATGTTTGCCGGATAGCAATCTCAATTAGCTCCATTTGATTTTGAAATACAATATAAAAAAGGAGAAGAAAATAGTCTTCCAAATTTTTTGACTAGAGAATATTTGAAGATAATATCTTCTGTTTAATTTGCAGGTGTTTTAATGACAAAGGCCAAAGGACCTCTGAAAACAGTTTTTATTAATATTCAGATTGAAAAAGATGATTATAATATCTTGAAAAGAATAACAATTACAAGGATTTATAACTTAATGAATGATTATAGTAATCCTGATAGTCTTAAAGAACTTTCAGAGGAGTATATTATTCTAAATAATATCAAGAATAAAATAAGTGTTCTTGAGGACAATGAGAAAATAATCTCATCAGCCTGATTTTTTTACTTTCAGGTATGATTCCTCATAATAGAGGAAAACAACCTTTTCCCAATTATAGGGAAGAGGCAGGGGAAGAGGAAGAGGCCAAGATTTAGTCTTGGTACAACAAGGAAACAGAAGGCTCATAGCCTCTGATATTGCTTCTAGCAGCTCAAATAATAATAATATGGGTATTCAAATTAGTCCCAATGATCCGTCATATGAAAAGATCATGGCTATTATAAAAGCTCAAGAAAAGGAACAAGCTTTAAAAGCTCCCTCTTATGCTCATATAGCACAGGAAGATGATGATGATGAATGGGTTATATCCGACAGACAGAAGAAAACAATTCTTCTAAACCAAGAAGACAAAAAGTTTTGATGATCCTTGGTTTTTGATGCAAAAATATTTAGAGCCAGCATCATATGATGCCACTTCTTATAAACCAAGGCAATATTATGAAAGTATTGTACAAGTTTCTGAGTCTGCTGAAATAAGACACTTTTACCCAGCAGATAAAATTAAAAGTTCATTTAATTTTAGTAAAATCTTTATAAAATCTCTTTTATCTCCTCAAAAGTGGGGATTAAGTACTTTAAATGAAAAGGAATTTATAAACTCTAATAGGCAAACTTATAAATACATTTAATGGGATTATATCCAAAGTTTTGAAAAATGTTTATTTTATGAAAACCCCAGCAAGAAGCACTCATGGTTCATAAAAGTGAGTGATAAGATTTATAAAGATGGAATTCCAAGTTGGTTCCAAAAATGGTTCGTTTTATATGGTCCATCGGTTCAAATTCTTCCTGAACCATTCAAAGGTCTCTACCAAGAATGGGTAGCAGTTTCTCCAGACCTTAAAGAAGCCGAGTATAATAAGACTTGATTTGAGGGAATAGCCTCGATGTACTCTTTTATAGAGTTTTCCATTCCATGGATTTGGAGATGGAAACCCACAACAGGTCATACCCTACGGGATAATATTCCCTGTCTCAAAAGAACTTCTTATACAAAGTTCTGGTAAAAAATGATAAGAGTTAATAACTCTACAAAAGAATTGGAAGGTCAAGACACCATAAATTTGATCACCAATAAAACTGAGTATTATAAAACTCAAATTAATAAAAGACAACAGAGACATCTTCCAAGCCCTTTTGAACAGATGTCGAGAAGGAATCAAGATAAGCAAGCAGTCTCCATAGCCTCAAAGGCTGAAATTCTGGAATTATACAATGAAGAAATGAAGAAGGAGTTAAAAAAGTTTTTTGAATCAACTACTGAAAGCTCCTCCAAAGCAATGTCAATCTCATCCACTAGCCAAGAAGATGAGAACCGTTTCTCATGTTTAGCAGGAGAATCTCAACCGATAGAGGATATTCCAGAAATAAGACTGGATGATGATCTAGAAGCATATCTTCAGACAGTGGTAAAGGAATTTACCCCGAAGAAAGAATCCAAAGATGAGGTGAAAAAAGATTGATAATTGAGCCGACTCAAGGACCCCACTCATAATGGGAATCTTTGAAAGTTGAAAAAAGCAAGCCATGATACACGGCATTTTGGGCAATCATAGAGCCTCTTTTGCTTTTGGGCAATTATAGAGTCCACTTTACTTTTGCTTTTACTTTTCCTTTGTCCGTTCTTCTTTTTTAGATTTGTTTGTTTCCATTGTATTTTGTTATATATAGGGCTAGTTAGATATGAAGGAGGCACGCGAATCATTAGCCCCTCTCTTCTCTCTCTAAATTTTCTGCACTTGTAAAATATTGGAAGCTTGATTAAATAAAATCTTCCGACTTTGAAGATCTTCCTGGTGTTCCATAGTAAAAATTTTAATTTTGTTTTCTTTATTATAATCATGATGGGCTAGAGCCCTTAAAGTATTGAAGCATGGCTCAATTTCATCCTTTGAAAACATGGTCCTAATATTATAAAAGATTTCTGGTTAAAACATGAACTGGCAGGGTTAAAATTTTAAACTAGCAATTAATGAACTAAGGGAACCTTCATCCACGTTGTATCCCGTTTTTATGATTGATAGGGAATTTTAGTGTGACTGGTTTTAATTTGCCTTATAAGTTAATTTGACGGGTTTTAATTTTGTAAAATTAATTCAACCTTCTTTTGATAGTTTATGTTTTGTAAAATCACATTACCATCATATTCTCAAAATGGTATATATATATATATATATATATAGAAACGGGTTCGAGAGAAAACGCTCAAAAGTGTGAGAACGGTGAGAACACATCCTGGCCCAACACGTGTCACGCGGCATAGAGAAGGGCCGAAGGGCTTTTTTGTCCTTTTATCTTCTGCTTTTCCAGTTCCGCTTTTTCCAATATTGTTTTATTTTTTGGGGTTTAAGATTTTTGGCGTTAACCAAATTCAATAATTAATGGCGTTTAATGGTTTTATTGTATTAAATTTTTGGCGTTTATGGCGGTTTTTTAAACCGTATGCCATTGGAACCCAGGGTGGTCAGGAAATCTATCTGAATGTCGTTTTTCAAGGCGTTTTAAAAAAGATGGCCCATTGTTCTATTATTTTGTATAAACATTTTGACATTTGTGGTATCTTGGCGTTTTACAATTGTTAGATTATATTTCAGCCACAGGAAAAAAAAATACAACCGAAGAAAATAAATTAAAAATCCTAATCGGATCTCTCTTCACAATCTTCACTCTCATCAGTCTCTCTGTTCTTTAATAGTACAAGAACTGTCACAAAAAATATGGCGTTTTATGTAAAACTTAACAAACCCATCGGTTTGATTATTTTGCCTGCTCGTCTGTTGAAGTGACCTTTTTGTGGATGTTTGGGGACATAGATCTATAACGTGTGGGTGGATTTTTTCGCTTTTTCTTCATGTTGATCTTCATCTTTATAATCATCTCACTTTTCAGTGTCATTGATCTCTTCTCCGCATCCAAGCCTTCTTCAAGAACAAAAAATACAAAATACAAAATGCCATATGACTGGCATCAGTATCTTTTTCTTGAATTTTTTTCCATCTCATGCAGCAAAATCTTACTGAGTTACTCGCCTCCGCTAACAATTCATTCAGTGAAACTTCACGAATAACAATACTGAATATCCAAGAAAGCATATTAGCCATCTTTGATTTTTTTTTTGGCGTTTTACAGTGAGTGGTATTTAGTATTACTGGCGTTTGTTTTTTTGGTTTGATCAAATGGAAGTTGCTGAGACGTATCATTTTATAGGATGTCTTTTTGGCGCCTAAGTTAGGCGGTGCATTATTATAATAAAGTACAAGTCTTTTCAGTTACTGTTTGTAATTATTGTTTTTGACAAGCTATATCTCTGAAGTCTGTAACACGTCCCATCTTTCAAGTTTGGCGTTTTAGATTCTAATATAATAATTTTTCCCTATCTTCAGTATTATTGATTTGTAGTTACTGTTTCTAGTTACATTTTCAAGTTTGTTTTTTATTTTTTTGGTTTTTTATAATACTTGTCCAAAGTAATTTTATGATGATTTGGTAATTTTTGTGGCGTTTATGGCATGTTGGCGTTTTGACAAGCATTTGGCTTTTTGGCGTTTTTATTAGATATGTCGTTGTTATTATATAACAATCAACTGAAAAAGAAAATTAAACAAAATAAATATTGATCTTCCAAATCTTCACTGTCACCGGTCTCTTTCTTCTTTTGAAGCATCTTCACTGACTGTTTCGACTTTCGTATGATTTTTTTTTTATTTTTGTTTTTTGAAGTAGTTTTTTTGTCGCTGTTTGGAAACACAAAGTCTGAAATCAGCCTCTTTTTCTATAATTTTTGTCCATCTCATACAGCAAAATGTTATTGAGTTTACACCCTTTCAGCCAAAATGTTATCTTTTTTGGCGTTTTACCGAGAAAAAGAACGCCACAAAATAAACAATCTTAAAACTGTAAATTTGATCATGCTAAAATCAATAAAGTGTTGCTGTATGGTGATGGACAACATTGTTAATCCTCAGTTAAGAAAGATAACTGACAATGTTGTCCACCCCATATAGCTACACTTTATTGACAACAATATATTTGATGTTTGGGTTTTCTGGCGTTTATCAGACGAATGGTATATATTAAATATGGCGTTTTGGGGTTTTTGTGTGTGTTTTTAACTGAAGGTCTGAGTTGTTGTATATATAGGATTTTTTGGTGGTTTTTTTAGGCGGGATTTTACTATAATTAAGTTTGGCGTTTTATATCTAATGGCGATTTTAGTTAAAATGGTGTGTGATTTTTGTTTGGCGTTTTATTTTCATGAGATGGCGTTTTGTTTGGAGTAGTCAAAAGACGCTTTTACCCTTAATGAAGCGCGTCCACGTAATAAAATTGATGTTATTTACGAAAACACCACCACGCCAATCTAGTCCATAGATTGTTTTGATCGGACGATCCATAAGCGTTCTCACCGTTCTCACACTTTCCACCGTTTTCTCTAAATCCCGACCCTATATATATATATAACTAGTTTTTGCCCCGCCCATGTTGCGGGGCAATAAGCCGAATATTTCTCTCTTATAACATGTATGTTTGTACAGAGGGCAAAATCGTAATTATATTTTGAGCTAGAGGCGAAATCATAATTTTAAACTGAGAGCAAAATCATAATTTTGAGCTAGGGGAAAAACATAATTTCATTTTGAATGGAGGGCAAAAGCGTAATTTTGAGCTGAGGGCAGAATCGTAATTTTGAGCTAGAGGAAAAAACAACATTTTATTTTGAGCTGGGGGCAAAAACGTAATTTTAAACAGAGGGCGAAACCGTAATTTTAAACTGGGAACAAAATTAAAAGTGAGTTTTTGAACCGAGGGCAAAAGCGTAATTTTAAGCTAGCGGCAAAATTATAATTTTATTTTGAGCTGGGGGCAAAAACATAACTTTAAACAAAGGACGAAAGAGTAATTTTAAACTGGGAATAAAATTAAATTAAAACTGGGCTGGTCCAATAGGGAAGTGCCAGACAAATTTTGAACTGAGGGCAAAAACGTAATTTTAAACGGAGGGCGAAACCGTAATTTTAAACTGGGAACAAAATTAAAAGTTAGTTTTTGAACCGAGTGCAAAAGCGTAATTTTAAGCTATGGGGCAAAGTTATAATTTTATTTTGAGCTGGGGGTAAAAACGTAATTTTAAACAAAATTAAATTAAAAATGGGCTGGTCCAATAAGGAAGTGTTAGGCATTCCCCCAAGCTTGTAAATGTATATGTTGTAAATGTAAATAGTAAATTTATACTTTTTTATTTTCATTTTCATCCCTTTTACTATATACATACGCTTTTAACCTATTTTTTTCACAAACATTAATTCCGCTATCAATTTTGCTGGAAACGGCGTTGTGTTCGAAATTAAAAAAAATATTGTATACCGTAGGCTATGCCAAGTGCCGATACCATACCTTTGTACGAATACCATGACGAACAAAATCAGTACTGATCGATGTAAAACACGACTTTACTTTTTGGGTTAAACAACTTTATTATTTGGGTTACATCATACAACTTTTGTGTGATGAAACCGTTATAAATATGTTTTTATCGCAAACTATAATATACAATTACATATACTGTAATGAACCAAGTTGTGTTAAGAATTATTGCATTTTGTGTGGTAAAATTACACCTATTGCCAATACTATATACGTAAGAAACAAACAAAATTGATACCGACAGCCGCCACAATGCGCGAAAATTAGGCTATGGGGTGTGGATCCCCTTCCCCCACCTCCACCTCCACCTCACCTCACCTCCTTCCCTATATCCCCATCAAGAGGGATCGATCATTCCCCTTCATCCCCTACCCCTCCAATCAACACCTTCTAATCATCACCTTCACCACACAACATGACATCAGGAAGGAGGACCATGACTTTTTACCATGGGTACTGAAATCACAATGGGGCCATCAGGGCCGAAGGCCACGTAGGCTCCCCGAGCCCTTACCCCTTCCCACACTTCATAGCCATACCACTATATATAAGTTTGTAACCCTTAAAAGGGTTTCGATTTCTAATTTTGTAACATATATATATGTACATGAGAGTTGAAAGAAAGTCAATCGTGTGGTCAGTGTTGATATGTGGAAAAAAAATATTATACAATCTGGGAATAAATTATACATTTTTACGTATCTTTTTTTCATATCACATAATTTGAGAATAAATAAATGTAAATTATATTTATTATATAAGCTGTCACTCATAATGATTTCGGTTGCCTGTCTTTCATATTGCCAAGACTTTTAATAAAGTGCATCGATAAGACATTGGAACTTAAGCTTATATAAAGCTTCTTAGGACCATATATGTTGATATATCAAGATCAACACATTGAAACAACAAAATGACGAATAATATTTGCCATAAATTTATACATCTTGTTTGTTTTATTTTGTCAATCTTTTTGCTTGGTCTAAAGATTACAACAGCCAATCTAGTTGGCTACCAAGATGAAGGAGGAGCAAGTAATTATAAGTGCATCGATAAGGAGAGGCATGCTCTTCTTGATTTCAAAGCATACATTGATCAAGACCCTGAGGGTTTTCTCTCTACATGGACAGTTGATGAAGAAGCAACCAATGATTGTTGTAGCTGGAGTGGAGTTACATGCAACAAAACCATTCTCATGTCACTGGCCTTGACTTGAAAGGTGGAGATCTTAAAGGTAAGATTAGCTCTTCATTGTTGAACTTAACCTACTTGAATGATCTTGATCTTTCCAACAATTCTCTTCATGGATCCATTCCCAAATCCATTGGTTCCTTGACCGAATTAACGTACCTTGACCTTTCCTTCAATTTTCTTTTAAATGGAACCATTAATTCCTCCTGAACTTGGAAACCTCACAAACTTGCAAGTTCTTACTGTGACAATTGGCAAAATTCCGGTAATTCCGTACAACACGAACAACTAATTACATTAATTATTTTCGCGTGTTCGACTTGATTTTATTTAATTAAGTCTTAAAAGTCCAGGAACTTCAAAAATCATAGTTAAGTATGATAACAAATACGTTGCGATCAGAAACAATATCTTAGACTGACACTAGGAACACAAATAAACGATACTTGTCAGTACTAGTCGCGGTACAATCTGACACGATAAAAACAAGACATACAGATATGTCTACACAAATGTTCGATAGAACTCTATAAAAAAAAAAAGCATGTGCCTTTATTATTTAGAAAATTCCAATTAAAAACCAAATTGTCTAAGTTCGCAGAAAAATACAGTAATCCTACGGAAGTGTACAACATTCCGCAGAACGAAACAATAATTGTCTGAAAACCCAAAAATAAATATTATTTAACATAAATAATATAATGGGTATTAAAAACGACACAAAATCCGCAATTGAATCCTAATGCGTTAAGCTACACGGCAAGTTCAGTAAACTGCCTGACAGCAAAGCCGGTACCGAAACTGTGTTAGAAATAATAAAATTTTTAGTCCAAAAAGTTGTATTAATTATTTGGATGATAAAACATGTGCAAAAATAATTTTTGTCATGTATTTATATAAATAAAGCACAGTGTCAGTATTTAACCCGGTACATGACCCGAACCAACTTTTTCACCCGATCAACAAACTAATAATTTTGGTGGACTAGTTTTACCTAGTGTCACACTACTTTAAAATATGAGGGCTTGAAACGATGTAGATATTTTTATATAAAATATCAAAGTTCCTAAAGTTTATAGATTAAACAAGATTTTTATAAAAAATAAGCAAACACCCCCCCCCCCCCCTTATGATTTACGGTTTTGGTGGGTCCCCCCTTAAGCCTACTCATCTAACATGTTGTGTTGGAAGCTCTAAGGGTGTCCGGGGCGCTTAGCGGGGAGGGGTGCGGTGAGGCAAGTCCCCGAGCGGGAACACCGCCGCCGACCCCTCGGGGAGTGTAAGCGGGGAGTGGGGAGCGGTGTGTGTTCACCGCACAAGTTTTCAAGTTTTGAACGTTGGGCAACGGTCGGATTCAATAAAAAAAATTCAATTTTAACCTATAAAAATAACCAACTAAATCTAATTTTTTACCTCACAAATTCTCAATCTTACTCTAAAATTCTTTCAAATACAACACAAAGCCAAACCGAGCAATGGAGAACCAACCCTGCGAAGCCAAGAAAAAGTCCGTCGGCACTAACACTTAGGGACGCGGCTCGCAACCGTCTCGTGGTGGTTCGAGCGGTGCAAGTGCACAACTACAACCACCTTTCGAATATACTACACAACCCCCGTTTTTTTACCAACAACCTTCACAACCCTCCTTTTACAACACCCAACCACAACCCCCTTTCGGCTATTTTTAAAATTTGTTATCAATGGATCCTCAATCCCCCGCCTTCGACCCGTATGGTTTTCGTTCCCCTCAAGTTCCATCTCCACGAGAAAATGTTGAACGTCCTCTACCTATTTACGAGGACGAGGACGAGGAAGTAGTGCCCGAAACTCAAAATTTGGGCGACTATGAAGATGACACCGGCGACGATGAATATAATGTGAATGAAGACGCCGGCAACGAAGAAGATGACGCTCGGGGTAAAAAGGCAAAAATGGAGCGCCAATCTTGGACAAAATACCAAGAAGAGGCAACGAAGAAGATGACGCTCGAGATATGAAAACATTCCTCAAGTCGCACGACGATGCTCCGCCGGAAATGTTGCCGTTCATCCTCGCCCGAAAGCGCGAGATCGCTAACAAGTACGGGTGGCCGTGCAATTTCTAAAATTTTTATGTAGTATTGCGATGTAATTTTTATTTTATTAAATGAAATGTAATTTTTTATTTTATGAAATTATGTTTTTATTTTTTATAAAAATATTTTCTTAATTAAAAAAATAAAAAAACAAGTCCCCCAAGAGAGGAGTGCCACCATCAAATTGAGGGTGTGGGGAGAGTTAAGAGGTGAGTTGACGTGGCGCGTGCTGATTGGCTGTGGGTAAGAGAGGTCACTCCCCTAAGAGAGGAGTGCCCCTTACACCCTAATGAATGATTAGTGTATTTTCCAATGATCTTAATTGATTCCCACACTCCACCATTTCTTCCATAATTCCCAAAACCATCAAAACTTACCATCTTCTTACTCTCTCTCTCTCTAAAAGACCAAACACCCACTTACATCACCATCTTTCAAAATTCAAACTCAAGAACACTTGCAAACATGGAGATTTATGGATGATTCAAGAAGATTTCAAGACTTGAAGATACATTCGTAGCATCTTAGAAGCACTAGGAGACATTGGTTAATCTTATCTTCACATCTTCATCCTTATTTTTTTCTAGCAAGCTTGTAAGAACTCTACACTAGTTTTATTTTTATTCTTGATTTTTAAAGAAAACAAGTTCATCTTGAAACAAAATCAAAACAAAACCCACATGAAAAAACACTAAGAAAAACACTAAGAAAAACTAAAAGTCATTATTTTTATCTTATGATTTTTCTATGATTTTGGGATGAACTTGGAGAAATTTAGACTAGTGAACATGAATCTTGGTTATTTTTGTGTAAAAACATGATCTAAATACATGCATGTTAGATCAATCAAGATTCATCAACAAAAGTGATGAACATGAGTTTTGATGATTTAAATGATGAACATGCATGCTAGAAAAGCATGAGAAACCATTTAAATCCAAGAAACTAAAATTTTGAAAAATTTCTTAAATAAAGTTTCCATTTCTGGAAAGAATAAAAAACTCGAAATATGTTAGTAGAAAAAGTTTTGAACACATATTTATGCTTTAAATGACTACATGAGTCATCTAAAACAAGAATTTTAAATAAAATCTTGTTCTACAAATTTTTGACAAAAATTAAGAATAAAGTTTCCTTTTTGGGAAAGTAGGAGACAATATCATGTTCATGGCACGTTTGTTGACAAAATATGATGAATATTGATACTTGATGATGTTTTGTGTTGAAATGAATTGAACACAAGTTTTGTATAAACTTGGGAAAAATCAATTTTTCAAAAGGAACTATGGCAAAATTTTTATAAATTTTGTTATGTTCAAAAATTGTTAAACAAAGAAATTTGTAACTAGAAAAACTATTTGAAATCTTTAAACATAATTAAACGAATTTTGGACAAAAGTTATAAATTCATGTTTTGTGGAGATTTCTAAACGAAAAGTGACCAAGTATATATCTTAGATAAGATATATACTTTCAAAAATTCATCAAGTATCATAAATATATTTTTGGTATGTATATTATGTATTTAGTTCATGTAGGAATAAATACAAAATTATACACATTCACAAAAACTACAAAAATATATAAATATGCACTCGGAAAACGAAACAATAAAATGGAATGTCCATCCTTGGACATAAACATACAATCGGACAAATTCGGACACTATGGACATATGGACACTTTGACAAATTTGGACAAAATAAAATTTATGGCACAAACGAAACAAACGATATAAACGAGACGGTCGACACGAACGGGACAAACGACACGAATAAACCAAGCCGACACGTAGTAAAAGGTCATAACAAAATACGAACCGTCACACACTCTAAAAAGCTTATGCATTAAAAAGATTTAATATATGGCATAAGTAACAATTTTTATAAAAACTAGATTTTTATAAAAATACTAGTATTATTATTAATTATGACTAAGCCCAAATCTTGTAAATTAAAAAGGAGTCCATAAATTAAAGTTGGGCTAAAGTCCATTTTTCTTAAATAAAATTAGGCTAGGCCCACTTTTACAAAATATTGGACAAAAATTCATTTTTAGTCAAAATTGGGCTAAAGCCCACTCTACAAAAAAAATCCTTGGACCAAAACCCAATTTTTGATAAACTATTGTGGACTAGACCCATTTTTAGAAAATAGTTTGGGCTACGCCTATTCTTACATAACCTATTTGAGCTAAGTCCACTTTTATAAAAGTATTTTGGGCTAGGCCCATTCCTACAAATCAATTTGGGCTTGACCCACTTTAAATAAAGTTATTTGGGCTAGGCCCATATACACTAAACATACAAATTGGGCTTAAAACCTAACTCATGAATTAAGCCCATTCAAACATAAACTAAATAGAATATATATATATATAGGGGACCGCTAAAATGAGAACCACCCCCAGTTGTAAGAACCGTGAGAACTACACCGTATGGGGCGAGGTGGACCAAATTTTTTTTCATAAACGTAGATGCATGTATTATAAACACATTTATAAAAAAAAATTTCAAAAAAAAAAAATGTCGGGTGTGTAGTTTTGAGCACCAAAAGTTTGCGTTTACAGGACCCGTAGATTTTATTTAAAATTTACGGTACCCGTAAACACAAACTTGTGGTGTTCAAAACTACACACACGACATTTTTTTTTAATTTTTTTTATAAATGTGTTTATAATACAAGCATCTACGTTTATAAAAAAAATTTGGTCCAACTCGCCCCGGATCAAAAAGTTCTCACGGTTCTTACAACTGGAGGTGGTTCTCATTTTAGCGGTCCCCTATATATATATATATTGTGTGTTGGAATATAATATGAAGAACTGGAGAAAATTTGGGATGTTAAGGGAGTGGAGCTAAAGAGATGTGGAGAGAGTTTTAGTGTGCCATTGAAGTAGTAATCTTATTACTCTTAATGGTTACTCGTATCTTACAACGATTTACAATGCCTCTATATATAGGCAAAAATAAAGAAACAAAGCATATATTCTAAACACAAAAGTCAAAAGCCTAGTCTAGAAAGTAAAATAAACGAATTATTACAAAACTAGATTCCAAAGTTAGGTTTTAAAATTATTGCCCTCTGTCGACCACTTTCTGTAAATAATTGGACTTGTAAAACGTCACTACTTTCGTCATGTGTTTTGTCTTGTGTCTTGTGTCGTCATTGCTTGCGTCATCTTCTAGAAGTCTCTATGTGTGCTGTCTATTGACTGTGGACTTGAACAGTCTTCGTGTTCACAATCTTCGTCTTCTAGGTTAATGATATGCTGTAGCTGTAAAGTGTCTCCTTCCCCTGCAAAGGGTAGAAGCATCCTCCAGTTTGTTTTTGTGTAGACTTGTATGTAGTGTCCTTCTCCTATCAATTGATAATTTCTCCATGGAAAATAGTCAGGAATTTCTGGAGTTTCCTGATGTTTCTTAATAAACTGTGTAAAGCTGTCTGGTATGTTTTCACTTGTTTGATTTGTATGACTCAACCAAGGTAGAGTTGCAAACTCTATGTTGGTTTTTGTCATTGCTGTTTGTAGATGATTGCGTATATTTTTGTGTTTATTGTGTTCAATGAAAATTCTCTTTCTAGCTGGTCTGTATGTGTATGTATCTGTGTAAGGAAATGAGGAAAATATTTTGCAACCAATAATCGAGGTTGTCGATCTTATTGCAATATTTCCTGCTACTAGAATCATTTTTTCTCCAAGCTGATTGAGGAGATCTTCTGTTTTTCTGTTTAACCTGATTTCCAAATAATCAATCATACCATGATGATAAAATTGAATTATTTGTTCATCTGTCAATTTTGTAGGATGGTGTATTTGAAGCAACAGAAGACCAATTCCATCTCCTGATTCGTTTGTTCTTTCCACCAGTGTGAATCCTTGTTGTTCACTGTCAAATCTGAATGTCATATCTACCAGCTGTTGTTGCAAATTGTACAGAATTAGAGGATATTCTGCACATACTTTTTGTGAAACAAGATTCTCAAATTCTGGGAATCTTTCTGTAACTGGTTTCAGACACTGCCACCAAGGTGTATCAAGAATCCTTGTCCTGAAACACTCAAAAGTCCTGTGTACATCTGTTTTTTCTTTGTTTTCTTTTTTCTCGAGCCTCTGTAATAACTGTGTATTTTTTGCTTCGAGCAAACTCATTTTTTGTTTTAACAGGCTATTTTCAATTTTTAATTGTATATCTTGTGCATTTTTTGTTTTTTCTTCGATCTGTGTTCTTAATGTAGAAATAATTTCTTGTTGAGCTTTTATATAATGCTCTGGATTTGTTTTAGCCATATCAGAAAAACTTTTAACCTCTCCAGGTTCTATGTAAAAATGTTGTAGGCCAAAGCTGTTTCTTGCTGTTTGAAGAGCTTCAGCAAAACTTGTATAACCTTTCCAAAATGATCCTCCTGTACAAGTTATGTGTTGTGCAACTGTTTCCCATTTGTTGAAAATTCCAATCTTTGTACCCCTAAATATAACATAATGTGTGTAATTTGGTTTTATTTTAAAATGTCTTTCAGGTGTTTTTGAACTTTGTTCCTGAAAGTAAATGCTTAACGCATTTAAAACCTGTACTTTAAATGTTGAAGCCTGTGGCATGGTTTGAATATGCCATAAGTTATCTAATAAACATTGTTGTTTATCTGTAAGTTTCATTCCCATGATAGGACGAAACTTTTTATCAACTTCATTGCATATCTGTAAAGCATATGTTCCAAATTCTATCACAGGCTTGGGTGAGAAATTTGTATACAAAGGTCGTTTGCCAGCTGCCTTTGATTGCTGTTGTGTATAAAACTGTCCCATCATTATTTGTGGTAATGAGGTGTGAGGAGAACTGTATATTCTTTCTGTTGACTGTAAATATGACTGTTGAATTTTTTCTTCATCCGAGGAAGAATTCCCCTGCTTTGGATGTATACGCTTTAATTTCTCCTTATCTTTTTTCCTGTCCATCTGAAACAAACCATTTGTTTATATTTCGAGACAACATATCAGCTATCCCATTATTCTTTCCTTTAATGTGTTCAAAGTTTATAAAATACCCATTTCCTTGTATAATATTTTGTAAATTAACCCATCTGGTTCTATTTACTTTTTTACTTTGATCTTTTTTTACAAATTTAACTATTGCTTCGCAATCAGTTCTTACTGTAAATTCTTTATTAAGAAAGATTTAAAATTTTTCTAATGCATAAATTAATGCCTGTATTTCAAAATCAATTGTAGTCCAGTTTGTTTTGTTTTGAAAATTACCACTTGCATAAGCGCAAATTTTCTCTTCTTCCTTGAGACTGTATTTGTTAGGTTTACATAGAAGGACTGCTCCCCATCCTTCTTTGCATCCATCTGTTTCAATAATTATATAATCTGTAACTAATGGTAATTCTAATGGTTTAATGTTTTTGACTGCTGTTTTAATTTCTTTAACTAGTTTAATATCTTCTTGATTAAAATACATTTGACCATTCATAGTGGTTTTACCATATAAAGGTCCAACCAGTTTTGATAAATTTGGAATGAATTTTCTAGCATAATTTACTAGACCCAAAAAGGCTTGTAACTGTTTTAAGTTTTCAAATTTTTCTGGAAAATTTAGAATTTTTGTAGAAATATGTGGTTGTAATTATATTTTTCCATTTCCAATTTCTAATCCTAAAAAAGAAATCTTTCTTTTAAAAAGTTTCATTTTTCTTTTTGAAATAACTATACCATTTTTCTTTATTTCTTCAAAAACCTGTTGTAAGTGTTTCTCATGTTCCTGCACTGTATTGCTTGCAACTAAAATGTCATCAATGTATACTAAGCAAAAATCAAATTTTAAAAATATACTGTCCATAAATCTTTGAAAAATTGAAGGTGCATTCTTTAGTCCAAAACTAAGGACATTCCATTCATATTGCCCTTCTGAACATGTAAAGGCTGTCCATGGTTTAAAACTTTCTTCTAATTTTAACTGGTTATATCCTGATTTTAAATCAAATTTTGAAAATACTTTTTTATTTTGTATAAGATTTAGTAAACTATCTTTATTAGGAATGTTATACCCATCATCTATTGTATTATCATTTAATCTTTTATAATTATAGACTATCCTAGCTTTTCCTCTTTTTATTTCACTGTGATTTCTTACTAAAAAGGCTGTAGATCTGTGAGGACTTTCTGATTTTCTAATTAATCCTTGATTTACCATTTCAGGGATTTGTTTTTTAAATTCTTCTTTGTCTAATGGGCTGTATTCTATATTAGCCGTTCTGATTATTATGTCAGGATTTTTTAATTTAAATTTACAAGTATATTTTACATTTGATTTTGTTATATCTTCTCCAATATATCCTATTTTTTTTTTCTAAATGTAATATCATAGGATGATTTACACTTTTTGTAATATCTTTCCCTTTCTCTATTTCATGACTTAAAAAATCTATTAGTAGTTTTAATGATTCATTTTCTATAAACTTTTTTCTGTTCTGTGTTTTTAAGAAATCTAAATTCCCTTTATCCCCTCTTTTTTGAACAATTTGTGTTATCCCCTCTTTTTTGAACAATTTGTGTTGTATTTATATATCTAAGGGTTGGTATTGTATATAATTGTTTACTTAGTGTTATAAAATTTCTTGTAATTGTTACTGCACCATTTAAACCTAATATGAAATTTAATCCTATTACAAAGTCCTTTGATTTTATATTTGGTGGATTAATATTTATCTGTGGCATATCATATTTTATACTGTAATTGTTTGCAAAATCTAAGAACTGTATTCCTACTGGTTCTAAGCAATGTGTAATAGGTATTAATCTGTCTTCTACTGTTCTTGTACTTAATTCATATGATACGTTTTTATGATACTCTAAAGGTGCCAAACTGTATGAGATTAAGCTTTTTGTAGCTCATGTATCAACTAATGCTATTAAATCTAGGTATTTATTATTATCTAACCATAAACGACATTGTATGTTTATCATATTTGTTGTTCCTTGTGTTTGTATATAAGTCTGATCATCTGTTTTTTGTAGAGCCATTTTACTTATTTCTTCTGTTTTAATTAAGCTTTCAAGTTCTTCTACTTTGTTTTCTAAATTTTTTATTTTTAAGCTATGTAATTCTATTGTTAATTCTAATTTATCTATTCTTTCATTCTCATTATTTTTGGAAATTGTTTTAACTTTAGATGTTGTAGCTATATCTTTATCATAAATCTCCTTAAGACATTTAAAACAAATTTCTTTAAAACATTTATTACATTGTGACCTTTTTTCTATACTAGGATAATATCCACAACTGTAACATCTTATATGATTATTCCCTTTATTTTGTCTCCAGTCATGTTCACAATTTTCTTCTGTATTCATATATGTATATGTTACTTTTGTTGTTAGATTTTCTTCTTCACTGTAAATACTATATATTGATTCATTATCAGATTCATCATCTGTTCCTAGAGCTTCTATTTCATAATCTTGTAATTGCTCTATTAAATTAGCCCTTTCCATATTTTTTCTCTTATTTGGACATTTATTAGCTAAATGTGTTGTTTCTCCACAAGTATAACACCTACATTTTCGTGATTGTGGTTTTTTAATATATTTATTTGTATTATAATTTTTTCTATAATTTTTATTATATGTTGTGCTTTTTTCGTATCTTTTTCTTTTTATCATAAACTCCATAAGCTTGTGGTGTATAAATTGTTGTTTTACAAAATGCATAAGCATTTCTTTTTAATTGTTCTTGTAATGCTACTTCTTTGCATTTTTCTTCTAGTATACCAAATGTATAAGTTATTCTTGGTCCTATTCCTAAATTTTGTTGTGTACCATAATTTGTTTTCCATGCTTCATCTATAGACTTTCCTAAATCACCTGGTAATTTTATAAAATATTTATCACATAGGTTATCATCCATTGCTTTTCCTGTTTGTGATAATAATCTTGTAAAATCTAATGTAAATTCATTTATGTATTTCATATCTGCTATACTTAATTGTTCTAAATTTCTGATAGCTGTATTAGAGAATTATTTTTTGCTGGATCAACTCCTAATATAAGTGTTCTAATTTGTGATGTAAAATTATAAGGATTATCTCCTAATGCTTTAAGATTATTTATTTCTTCTGGGTTTTGTGTCTTTTTACTTTGCCATATTCCTAATGCTATTGGTCCTAATGTGGTTTCTAAATATGAAAACATATCCATGTTGTCTTTTTTATTTGTTTCCCATAATCTTACTATATTTTGTTCCCATGTTAACACTTCATCTATCCATAACTGTGGTTTTTGTTGTTCTAATAATAGCATATTTCCACTGTATATTTGTCCTATAGGCAATCTTCTTCCTTTTCCTATAGAATTAGATTCTTGTTGATAATTAATTGTTTGTTGTGTCCATGGTTCTCTACCATGACTTTCGTGTGTACCACTATATTCTCCTCCCCATTCTATTTTTGGTATTTTTAAGGGATTGAACATTTGTGTATCCATAAAATTTTGTTCTTGTTTGTAAAAATCTGATAACATTACTTTTCCTTTCATAATATCTTCTACTAATGGCAAATTATAAAATTCTTGTAATTTTTTATAACTTTCTTCATAGTCCATTCCTAACTCTGTTATACATTCCATAATCATATCATCTACTTCTTCTTGTATATTTATTTCTGTAAATTTTCGATTTATAATTTGTTCTATAGTTTTATTTGTTTCTTCTACTTTAAAACAATCTATTGATTCTTCTTCATAATCTAATAGTGTGTAATCCATAGTTTCTTCTTGTTCGAATTTTAAGAAATTTATATCTATTTCATCTTCTTCATTATCTGTATCATATGTAGAAAGTGTTTCTTTTTCAATATTCATAAAATGATATTCTTCATCATCATTTCTCTCTGTTTGTTTTTCTTTAAAATCAGTATACCTTAACTTTTGTTTTCCATCAGTTTCTTCATATATATAACTTTTCTTAGGTATCAACACTGTATTTTCTTCTTTTTCTTGTAAATCTTCTAAATCCCATTCTAATCCTGTTAACTGTTCTGGATCAATTTTTATTGGTTCTATCATTTGTATAGATTTTGATGCAATTGTTTTGACTATTCCTTCTATGTTTACTTTATATTTCATTCCTGAACTGTTACTAGCTTTTCCTAGTACACCTATACTTACTACTAGGTTATTTCCTTCATATTCTTCATATCCTTTTGTTTGTAGAGCTATTTTAATATTTTGTAAATCTTTAACATCTTTTAAAATATCTGGTGTACAATAGAATATTGCTATATTTTGACTTAAATCTACCTCCATTCCTGAGATTATAGCTTTTTTCATATCTGATTTCCAACTTTTATCAAGTATTAGAGCTAATAGTTTTGTTCCTAAATTTTTTCTTCCTAGAGCTTTGATTCCTATTATTATTAATCCTGTGTGTACAAAGTGTTTATTTTGTCTTTTAATTTTTTCGATAGTATCTGGTGACAAAAGATCTAGAGTTACTGTATTATCTACTACCCTTAAACTTTCTTCTCTACTACTTCTTATAAGAGTTGTATTTATGTTTAATCTTCCTGTTTGATATAATATTCTTGGATTCAATATATCTAATTGATGTTGGTTATATAATTCTAAGTTTCTGTCAAAATCTATTTCTTCTTCTAGTTGTATTATGTGTCTATTACTGTTAGATCCTGATCCTCTTCTAATTACTCTATTTAGAAAACTGTCTGATGTTATACTGTCATTTATATTACTTGTAGAATTCTTAGCTTCCTGTATAGTTCTACTTCTTCCTAAAAAAATATTATTATTATTCATTTTCTTGGCTGCCAGTGTGTATATGGGGTAGGTTTTTTCTCTGTTTTTAGTTTTTGTAAACCTTTCGTGATTTTTTCAACTTCTAAAGGTATGTTATTTTCAATTTTATTTTTATTTTTTCCTAATTCGCTAATTAATATATTAAACTGATTTTTTATATAATCTAAGTTTTGTGATAATTTTTTAATTTCTACTGTTAAATTTTCTAATGTTTGTTTATTATTTATAGCTTCTTGTTGTAAACTAATACTCAGATTTATAAATAAATCTAGTAAAGTGTTTAACTGTGAGTTATTTGTGTGTAGAGTATGTTCACAAAGATCCTTAATATTACAAACTATAGTAAAATTATCTGTTATCAAAGGTTTTCGGTGAGCTTTTTCAGAAAGTTCTAAATTTAAAAATTCTAAACGCTTGATTGTTTGAGAAGTTCCAATGATTAATGAATTCCAACTCTCTTTAGCTTTTATCCCTTATTCCAATTTTCTCTTAAACATTTTCTTATATTCCAATTTTCTTATATATATATAGGGGACCGCTAAAATGAGAACCACCTCTAGTTGTAAGAACCGTGAGAACTACACCGTACGGGGCGAGGTGGACCAAAATTATTTTTCATAAACGTAGATGCATGTATTATAAACACATTTGTAAAAAAAAATTAAAAAAAAATGTCGGGTGTATAGTTTTGAGCACCCAAAGTTTGTGTTTACGGGACCCGTAAATTTTATTTAAAATTTATGGTACCCGTAAACAAAAACTTGTGGTGTTCAAAACTACACACACGACATTTTTTTTTTATTTTTTTTACAAATGTGTTTATAATACAAGCATCTACGTTTATGAAAAAAAATTTTGGTCCAACTCGCCCCGGATCAAAAAGTTCTCACGGTTCTTACAACTGGAGGTGGTTCTCATTTTAGCCCGGGTTGAATACCGGGTTAAAGATTAATAGACACACCACATAATATAACCCACGACGAGCTATCCAGGACATGGTCATTAGCCCGGGTTGAATACCGAGGATATCCAGGACATGGTCATTAACCCCCCAAAAGCTTAGAACAAACAAAACAGATTAAACGGGTTATCTCAATGATTTAACCTTCATATGATAAAAAATTCAATACCCGACCAAGCGTTATTTTATATACCGTACCCCAAGCCTGTATAAGGGAAATCAAGTTAAAAGTATTTACCTGAGCAAAATATTCAAATTTATCTCAGTCGTATACAATCAGCAAGTGCAAATATCTTTTACTGGGCTCCTAAATCTGGAACGAAGGTTTTAATAACCTATTAGATTCCTAACGGGTCTTATTTAAGTTTAAACTTAGACCGGTTAGTTTTAAAGAAATATATACGGTTCAAAAAGCAAGATTAAGCGAAGACCGGATTAGAATGTGATTTAGATCCGACAAGTTTGAATACTTGTATAATATGGGTAAATTAAACACAATCTGGATTTTGAGGTAAAAATGATAAGGTTTGACCCGTTTTGGTCAATTTATGCAAACTAGTTACATAAACCGTACCGAACGCGAAAAATGCATAACGGGTAAACAAATGAGTCATGAACAGGTTCCCTAAGTTAATATGCTTAAAATGTGTTATGATATCAGTAGGATACCTTCCATTATGCCCAAAATGGATTTAAAACCAATTTATGCCCCGTAGGGTATTTTGGTCATTTTAAAGATTATAAAAGAGATTAAATATCAATCTGAGGTTCTGGTCTAAATTGATCAGTAAAAATATTTATTTTAGTAGGTTCTATCAGTAAGATTTTGCATATATGTGAAATATATCATTTATAACCAAACTATGCACTGTAGGGGCATTTTGGTCATTTCACATAAGCTTTAAAGGTCGAATTTGGAAATCTGAGTTCAAAACTTTTACCTACTGTTAAAGTATAAAAATTTACTTATAATATCAGTAGGTAATAAGTCTTAGGTGTTAAAAATAGTTTTAACCCATACTATGCGTTTAAAACGCGTAAAAAGTCGGTTTTAGGCGATTTTCAGGTTATATAAGGAAAGCTGAGATTTTTATCACTCCAGAAGGCTTAAAATATTTTGTTTAACATATAAAATCAATAGGAAAAAGGTTTGGTATCAAAATGTTATGTAAAACTCATTTTATTAGCAAAAAGGGTATAACCGTCAATTACCGAATCAAAGCAAGAACTCTACGTTATGATCAGTTTAAAAATTAATAAAAATCTTCAAAAATCTCAAAATATTATATTATATAAGTGGGTCAAAAGTTTGGTGTCGAAATGTGGGTTTAAATAGGCTTTATGCTAAAAATGCCGTTTAATTAATAAAAAGCTTTCATATTACGATATTGAGCATAACTCCTAATTTAGACCTCAAACTGATGTCAAATTTTTAGGACAAGTTTATAAATCGGTAATAAAGGTTTTTGTCCTCTCACATTTTCAAAAATCACGTTTTAATGACAAAAGGGCATAATAGTCAACTTTTAAGCATATAACGGAAACATGCAAATGAATCGGGTAATTAAGGAACCATGTAGTATAACCTCAGAGGGTTTTACTAACTTATAATGTGGTCCTAAAGGAACCTTAAGGAATATCTAAAACAAGTTAAATCGGGTCAGAACTGAAAGTCAAAGCAAAAGTCTTCTTTTGCGACTTTCGGTTCCGAACCGAGCCTAAACTCGGAATTGTCGGGTTGAACATGCTTAGATATGTTCTTACATTATTTACCAAGTTATTTTAGTGTTAAAACATGTTCCATAACCTCTACATTATCAGTTATGAGTTTATTTGCAAAAATAGCTTTCTGTTGACTTTTTAATATTAAGTTTGACCCGACAATTGACCAAGTTAGAGTGATAATCAGGGGGTGCCCTTTTAAGGACTTATTACCCACATAATTACCAACTCATAGCCACTTTCAATTCGAATAATGGCTGGACCATTAGTGATTAATCACTAAGTCAAAGCTTAATTACAACGGCTTTGACTTTTGGCCATTAGACTAATAAATCTTAAACTAGAGAGGCTAAGAATGCTTACAAAGGCTCTTAGCACGAATTAGGAGCTGAGTGAAACTTGCTTGAAGTCCAGAGAGCTCCAGAGAGTGAGTTTTGAATAAATTTTGAGAGTGTGCAATTGAACTATCAAACAAGAGGGCTTATATAGCCAAAAACAATTCACAAGATCACCCCACACAAGTCTACACATGAAATCTGATCAACCCAGGTGTCCCCTATGCATGAAATACCATTGGTTCAGTCCCTGAATTCGAAAACCAGCTTTCTAAGGCAGTGCAACTGGCTGTACATGCAGCTGTCTTTATTTTCTGCATCTGGCAGTTCTACGCGGCCCGCGTAAGAACTGCCTTGATGCTTACGCGGCCCGCGTCAAGGCTATCTCCGGTCACCAAGTTTCAGTTAATTGCAATATCAGTCCCTGGTCCCTCTAAACTTGTTTTAACTATCGTTTATTGCACTTTTAACCCCCAAACTTACATTTTAAGGGTCTTGAGTCTTTAAACATTTATCAATAAGCTTTCGGTTAGTTACGAGGTCTCCTGAATGGTCTTGAAATGCAATATTAACGCATTTAACCCTTATTAATTGTAAATAACACTTTGATTATTTATATGCATCGAAACTCCATGAATTCATATCCAATATTCTTGCGGGCAAAATATAATCGTTACAATGTTTTTGGGATCGTTAAAAGGTCACTCAGAGGTTACTTTCAACATGTTGACACTTTTAACCCCTATGTTTCACAAGATCCTTATTTTGAGCACAAACGACTTTTCAAGTTCGATAAATTATTCGTTAAAGAATACGAGCGTCGTGTGAGGTCAATCAGAGGCACAAGAATAGCATGTTGACACTTTGGATCCCTTTATTCACATATTTACATTGTTTGACCAATTCAGTTCTTCATAATCAAATCCTTACACGTTTAAAGTCCATGACATGTGTCTTCATAATATTGGTAGTGATTTTAGGAGGTGTTACAGCTCGGGACCGGTTAGTTGCGCATCTCCGATCTCATGCCACACAATCGGCGATCGACATTTTCTTCCGTATAATGCCTCAAATGGTGCCATTTGTATGCTAGAGTGATAACTCTTATTGTACGAGAATTCAACTAAAGGTAAGTGCGCGTCCCAATTACCACCGAAATCTATAACACACGAGTGAAGCATGTCTTCAAGGGTACGAATCGTTCTCTCAGTCTGACCGTCGGTTTGGGGATGGAAAGCGGTACTTAGATTAAGAGTAGTACCGAGAGCAGATTAAAATGATTCCCAAAGGCGCGAGGTAAACCGACCATCACGGTCAGAGATGATGTCGCGAGGTGTCCCATGTGATAAACGATCTCATCGGTGTAGATTCGGGCTAATTTTTCTACCTTAAAGTCTTCTCGTATCGGCAGAAAATGAGCGGATTTAGTCAAACGGTCAACGATAACCCAGATGCTATCGTGACCTGAGGTCGTACGTGGGAGTTTCGTAATAAAATCCAGGGCTATGCTTTCCCATTTCCACATCGGGATATCGGGTTGCACAAGCAAGCCAGATGGTCTTTGTTGCTCGGCCTTGTCCTTCGAGCAAGTTAGGCACTTCGAAACATAGATTACGATATCCTTCTTCATTCCAGGCCACCAATACCGTTGACGAAGTTCGTGGTACATCTTGTCGGCACCAGGATGAATAGAATATCGAGACTTGTGGGCTTCATCCAACAGGATTTGTCGCAAGTTAGTGCGTTTGGGAATCCAAATTCGGTCCAAATAATGGAATATCCCATTCGATTTATTCACCAACTGTTCGCCATTATGGTAAATCCTTTCCTTCTTCAAAGTGCGTTCGGTAAACAAGCATGCTGTGCGTCACGGATAAGAGTTTCGAGATGATGTTGGGCGTGAATATTACGAACGCTATGCAAATAGCTTCATCTGCTGAGGGCGTCGGCAACGACATTTGCTTTGCCAGGATGATAACGAATCTCACAGTCGTAATCGTTGAGAAGTTCTACCCATCGGCGTTGGCGCATATTCAGTTCTTTTTTGCTGAGGATGTGTTGCAGGCTCTTATAATCTGTGAAGATCGTACACTTGGTACCATAAAGGTAGTGTCGCCAAATTTTCAACGCAAAAACAACTGTGCCTAGCTCGAGGTCATGGGTTGTATAGTTCTTCTCGTGGATCTTGAGCTGACGAGATGCGTAGGCGATAACCTTGTCCCGTTGCATGAGAACACAACTAAGACCAAGGTTCGAGGCATCGCAATAGACAATAAAGTCATCGTTTCCGTTGGGTAAAGCAAGGACAGGAGCATTGCAGAGCATATGCTTGAGAGTTTGAAAGGCAATCTCTTGCTCAGTTCCCCAAAAAAAAGGCTTGTCTTTATGCGTCAAAGAATTAAGCGGGACAGCGATTTTCGAGAAGTTAGCGATGAATCGACGGTAATAGCCCGCCAATCCGAGGAACGAACGAACATCGGATGGTGATTTTGGAGTAACCCAACTCTTAACAGCTTCGATCTTCACGGGGTCGACGTGAATACCTTGACTATTGATGATGTGACCGAGGAATTGAACCTCCTCCAGCCAAAATTCACACTTGGAGAACTTGGCATAGAGTCGGTTCCCTTGGAGTAACTCGAGAACCAAACGTAGATGTTGCGCGTGTTCGGTTTTCGACTTCGAATAAATAAGGATATCATCAATGAACACGATGACGAAGCGGTCAAGAAATGGTTTGCACACATGGTTCATCAAATCCATGAAAACCGCAGGTGCATTGGTTAAACCAAAGGGCATTACGACGAATTCATAATGGCCATAGCGAGTTAGGAATGCGGTTTTCAGTATATCCTCCTCTTGAATGCGTAACTGGTGATAACCTGAGCGCAAATCGATCTTTGAAAAACATGTAGCACCTTGCAATTGATCAAACAAATCATCGATTCAAGGCAGGGGATAGCGATTCTTGATTGTTAGCTTGTTCAATTCCCTATAGTCGATGCACATCCTGAACGACCCATCCTTCTTTTTGACAAAAAGGACTGGTGTGCCCCAAGGAGAGGTGCTAGGGCGAATGAAGCCTTTGTCAAGTAATTCCTGGAGTTGACTAGAGAGTTCGCGCATTTCGGACGGAGCGAGGCGATAAGGAGATTTAGCAACAGGGTTGGCTCCAGAAATGAGGTCAATACGAAAATCAATATCACGGCTTGGGGGTAAACCAGGTAGATCATCGGGAAATACGTTAGGGAATTCGCAAACAACGGGAACATCTTCCACTCCTGTGTTTCCTTTCTTTTTCTTCTCCGCTACTACAAAGTTAGCCAAGAAAGCTCTGTATTCCTTGCGGAGATACTTGCTCGCTTGGATACACGACATGAGTTGGAGTTTCTTCGAAGCGACTTCACCAAAAACACACAATAGATCACCATTAGCGAGCGAGAAACGAATCATCTTATCAAAACAGATAACTTCAGCATGATTTTCACGAAGAAAATCCATGCCTACTATGACGTCAAAACTACCGAGCTGCATCGGAATGAGGTCGATAGGGAAAACGGAATTGTTGAGTTCGAGGGTACAATCACGAAGCACAGAATTGACAGCGACGGTTCTTCCGGTGGCAACTTCAACATCGAACGTCGAGGGGAGATGGGCGCGCTTACGATTAAGGAGCTTTTCGAATTCAAACGATACAAAACAGTTATCGGCTCTAGTATCAAATAAACACGAAGCATATATACAATTCACAAGGAACGTACCATTAACCACATTGTTATCAGCTTGAGCTTGGCGGACATTGATGTTGAAAGTACGTCCGCGGGCTGCTGGTTGTTGTTGCTGCTGCTGTTGCTAGGGTTGCTGCTGTTGTGGCTCTTACTTCACCACTCGATTCGGGCACATGTTTGCGAAGTGGTTGGCATCACCACACGCAAATCAAGCTCTAGCATGGATTGCAGGTGCAGGAGCCGCTTGTTGGCCTTGAGGAGCGGGGAGTAGAGCTTGTTGAGCAGGAGCTTGACCTTGAGCTGGAGCTTGACGTGGACCTGTACGGCAGTTGGCGGTGAAATGGCCGTACATATTGCAATGCACACAGTATCTTCAAGCGATTCCCACTGGATGGTGATAAGTACAAGTAGGGCAAGCCGAGTGAGGACCAGTGTATGCACGCTTAGCCGACGGTGCATGGGTAACCGGTGCCGCTACTTGGCGGTGTTGGGGCTGCGGTTGAGCGGAGATGGCATTCAATGGCACTGCAGCTGTACCTACTCCATTCTTGCTACTGTTGTTGTTCTTCCTCTTGCGACAGGAGGACTTTGAAGATTGCGGTGCGGCGGCGGTTTCAGAGGTTGGAGCAGCGGTGACTTGGTGTAGATTCTTGGAGGCTTTATCCCAGTAACCAGCCTTGACTCGCTTGTCGTTGATCTCAGCAGCGAGTAAGAAAGTTTCCTCAATGGTTGACGTATTTGCAACTTGAACGAAATCAGCCACGCAATCCGAAAGAGCACGGATATACTTCTTGATGGTGATTTCAAGCGTAGAGACTTGACCTGGACAGATTATACTCAACTGCTTAAAGCGAGCAGTCAAACCAGCGTTGTCGCCATCCTTCTGTTTGATATGCCAGAACTCGTCCTCCAATTCTTGGAGCTCGTGGGGAGGGCATAACTCTTTCATCATCAAGTCCTTCAACTCGTCCCACGTCAGCCCGTAGGCTGCATCATTCCCTCGTTTATTACTCTCGGTCGTCCACCAATCTAGAGCGCGAGATTGGAAGACGCCGGTGGCGTTAACAGTACGGAGATTATCGGGACAGTTGCTCTGATGCAGGGTGACTTCGATAGAATCAAACCATTGAAACATGGTCGTAGGCCCATCTTCGTCGGTAAATTCTTAGGCGTAACCCAACTCTTAACATCTTTAATCTTCGCGGGATCGACATGAATACCTTGACTATTGACAATGTGACCGAGGACTTGAACCTCCTCCAGCCAAAATTCACACTTGGAGAACTTGGTATAGAGTCGATTCCCTTGGAGTAGCTCGAGAACTAAATGTAGATGATGCGCGTGTTCGGCTTTCGACTTTGAATAGATCAGGATATCATCGATGAACACGATGACGAAGCGGTCAAGAAACGGTTTACGCACGCGATTCATCAGGTCCATGAAAATTGCGGGTGCGCTGGTTAAACCAAAAGGCATAACAACGAACTCATAATGGCCGTATCGAGTACGAAAAGCGGTTTTGGGTATATCCTCCTCTTGAATGCATAACTGGTGATAGCCTGAACATAGATCGATCTTCGAGAAACATGTAGCACGTTGTAGCTGGTCGAACAAATCATCAATTGGAGGCAGGGGATAGCGATTCTTGATTGTTAGCTTATTCAGTTCCCTATAGTCGATGCACATCCGGAACAACCCATCCTTCTTTTTGACGAAAAGGACTGGCGCGCCCCAAGGAGAGGTGCTCAGGCGAATGAAGCCTTTATCAAGTAATTCCTGGAGCTGACTCGAGAGTTTACGCATTTCGGACGGAGCGAGTCGATAAGGAGCTTTAGCAACAGGGTTGGCTCCAGGAATGAGGTCGATACGAAAGTCGATATCACGACTTGGTGGCAGACCAGGAAGATCATCAGGAAATACCTGAGGAAATTCGCAAACAACGGGGACATCTTTCACTTCTGTCTTTCCTTTCTTTTCCTTCTCCGCTACTACAATGTTAGCCAAGAAAGCACTGTATTTCTTGCGGAGATACTTGCTAGCTTGGGTACATGACATGAGCTTGAGACCTTTCAAAGCAGTTTCACCATAAACACACAATAGATCACCATTCGCGAGCGAAAATTGAATCAAAATTCTTATCGAAGCACACAACTTCATCATGGTTTTCACGAAGAAAGTCCATGCCTACTATGATGTCAAAACTTCCCAGCTGCATCGGAATAAGGTCAATCGAAAAGATGTGATTGTTAAGCTCAAGAGTACAATCACGAAGAACAGAATTTACGACGACAGTTCTTTCGGCGGCAACTTCAACATCGAACGTCGAGGGGAGATGGGAGCGCTTACGATTAAGGAGCTTCTCGAATTCGAATGACACAAAATAGTTATCGGCTCCAGTATCAAATAAACACGAAGCATAAATACCATTCACGAGAAACGTACCATAGACCACATTGTTGTCAGCCTGGGCTTGGCGTACATTGATGTTGAAAGTCCTGGCACGGGCGGCTTGTTGCTGTTGCTGCTGCTGCTGGGGCTCTTGTTTCACAACCCTGTTCCGGCACATGTTCGCGAAATGGTTGGGATCACCACACGTGAAGTAGACTCTGGCGTTGACTGCGGGTGCCTGAGCCGCTTGTTGGCCTTAAGGGGCAGTGAGAAGAGCTTGTTGAGCAGGAGCGGGAGCTGCGGCCTTGCGGGGGCCGATTCGATAATTGGCGATGAAATGGCCATACATATTGCAATATACGCAAAATCTGCAGGCTATACCCACCGGGTGATGATAAGTACATGTCGGGCAAGCAGGGTGGGGACCAGTGTAAGCACGCTTAGCAGGCGGTGCTTGAGTAACTGGTGCTGGAGCTGATCAGTGCTGAGATTGCTGCTGGGCTGGTACCGCTTGGAGTGGAGCAGCGGTAGTGACATCACAGTTCTTGTTGCTGGAGTTGCTGTTGTTGTTCTTCCTCTTACGACGAGAGGACTTTGACGATCGTGGGGCAGCGGTGGCGGTTTCAGCAGATGCGGTGGTGGTAGCTTGATGCAAGTTCTTTGAAGCTTTATCCCAAAAACTAGCTTTGACTCGCTTGTCGTTGATTTCAGCGGCAAGCATGTAAGTTTCCTCGATTGTTGCTGGCTTTGAAGCATGCACAAAATCTGCGACACAATCCGGCAGAGCGCGGATGTACTTCTTGATTGTCATTTCAGCAGTCTTGACTTGATCAGGACAGATAATACTGAGCTGCTTGAAGCGAGTAGTTAGAGCAGCGTTGTCACCATCTTTCTACTTGATATGCCAGAATTCGTCCTCCAACTTTTGGCGCTCATGGGGAGGGCAGAACTCTTCGAGCATGACGTTCTTCAACTCATCCCATGACAGACCATAAGCTGCATCGTTTCCGCATTTGTTCCTCTCGGCCGTCCACCAGTCTAAAGCGCGGGACTGGAAGCCGCCGGTAGCATTCAGAGTGCGGAGATTGTCAGGGCATCCACTCTGACACAGGGTGACCTCGATCGAATCGAACCATTGAAACAAGGCCGTAGGGCCATCTTCGCCAGTGAATTCTTTCGGTCCGCAAGCTTTAAACTGCTTGAAGCTGAAAGCAGCTTTGGGAGTTTCAGTCCTGGACTCTTCAGATGATTTGCTCACATTCTCATAAAGTTCACTCACGATCTGAGGAACTACCTTTGCCATTTGCTTGGCGACGAGAGCAGCAAGGAGTTTGTCTTTCTCGCTCTGGCGAGCAGCGCGCGAGTGACGGGATCCAGATGACGACATTGTCTGCAACAGTCATCGCCATAGGACTCAAACACAATATAATTGAATCTCACCTCACACGCCTATACTACTAAAGCTCTGGAACACGTATAATCACGTAAACACATAGGCACATAATCACAGATTCACATAAGCACAGAAGCACATAGGCACACAAAGTACATAAAGCACATAGAGGCAGTCAGAACACAGAAACCTATCATTCAAAGCCCGCGCGCATTCGAGGATAGCGATTGCAATTAGCGAATACACAACGAGTAACATGGCGTACGGTGGCTCCACAAATAGTAGCGATTTGTTAGCGTATTGAGGTAGATGTGTAGTGCGAGTCGTGTGTGTTGATCAAAACGATAGCTAAAAGCGGATAAATCCTCAAAAACCGTAACACGTAAACAGATAAATCACATAAAACACATAAAATCGACAAATATCAGAGTCGGCAGTAGCGAGCTCAGAATCGAAACACACAAAAATCAAGGATAGATTGTCTGCGGCTGATAGACATCGACTACCCAAAGTGGTTCGACTATTCACAAGGACCTTAGGCACATACTTTGGCCTTCGGGACTGTGCTCTCGCCTTGAATCTGGGCGAATGGCACGCATCCTTCCAGTTACAGTGTGACTTCAGTCGTTGGAGTCCATCGAGACTTTGGTGAGAGTGTTGTAAAACTAAAATAGGGCGGAATAAGTCGTCAAGGTTCGGGTTTCACCCGTAACTTAAACACTTTGTTCCTATTTTGATAAAAATAGAGACGAAAACCTGCGTTAAAGTACGGATTTCACTCCTGATTCAACACAAATTCTCATGTTTATAGATAAAAATGTGGGTCGAACAAGCAATTTAGTCGAGAGTTTGCGGTTTTCACACCTAATCTTGACCTAACCACTTGTTCATTTTCGAAAAACTAGAGTGCAGTGCTATGTAGTGCAGGCAAGAAATAGCAAGAAATAGCAAGTAAGCTTGTACAAAACCCCTACAGGGTATGCACAAGTCGGTATGTTGGTACCTAACTATAGACTAGGTCGTTTCTAAGACATCGACCCGGACTTGGTCGAGGCTTGCCTAATTCCCTATAGTTATGGCTCTGATACCAATCTGTCACACCCCAACCGATGGCGGAAACATCGGGGCGTGGCACTGAGCGAAACAGATTGTCCAGAAGTTTCCATAACAACTATAATTACCAATTACTTAAAGCATCATGTCCCATACCATGACATAAAAATTAATACAATTATTACAGACAAAATCTAGTCAAATCGTTCTGTTCCGACAACTCAGATTTCTAATACAGACAATTCGTTTATTTGTTTCTAGACCTTTCCTAGCCTCGATTTCACAGCAAGCCAAGCATCTAAACATCTTAAGCACCTGCCACATACGTTAAAGTAAAAGTCAATACACATAGTGTAAAGGTGAGCATACAATTTAATAGATATAATAGAGTTCGAAATCGATTACGCATAACCAGCACGTACACAGTGTGAAATGAAGCACGTTAGTTATCGACATGAACCTATCGATACCAATGACTGCGGGTTAACTGCCCAAGACAGTTCGTAATACACACTCACCACTGTGAGCCATGTAACAAATTATCCTTAACAACCCCTGAATGAACAGGTGCTGAGTCCAAACTATAGTACTGTCGTTGGTAAGGCAGGTAGACAGCATTCCATGTGTAAACATAACAAACAAGCATTCATTAAGTCACGTATAACATGCGGTAACGGTTAGCGTTAAAGTATTGCGTAGTGTGTTTGATATGATTTAGAATAAGTAACGTATGTAACACCCAAAAGTGCGTAAAGCAAAAAGGGATTCGGGTATACTCACAGCAATGATGGATTGAAGGGAGCGCTAGAGCGAGATTAGCCTGGTCAGAACGATAGCATAAACGATAAGCGGCGCGTAAAACGGAGTAAAGTGTCAGTGGATCGGACGGTAGTCCGATCGGGTGGCCGGTCGATCGGGTGGCCGGTCGATCGGGTGACAATCCGTTCGGATGGTCATCCGATCGGGTGACCATTCGATTGGATTGTTACCTCATTTGGGATGGATGTGTTTGTGTTTGATGGCTTGTGCTTTGAAGTTTTCGTTGTAGCATTTTGAAAACAGAGAAGTATGTCTACCTTTCAGGTCGGTCCATCGAACGGCGGTCCGATCGGGCGACAATCCGATTGGTAGGACACTTCAGTGAGAACAAGTTCACAGCAGTTTGTCACACGATCGGATTGCAATCTGATCGGGTGGCAATCCGTTTGGAACTCATTACTGAACATGTTGAAAATTGTTTAAGTGTTGAAGTCCTAACATTACATGGTCGGGTGGTAGTCTGATCGGGTGGCAATCCGATCGGATGGCAATCCGTTCAATGTTCAAAACCTCAAATGTTGAAATAAAATGTTAAGTAAGGGACCCAAGGTGCAAGCCGATCGGGTGGCTGTCCGGTCGGGTGGCAATCCGATTGGACGGCAATCCGATCGGACGGCAATCCGTCCCAGATGACCCGATTGTCTTCTTCACTTGGTTGTTTTGATAGTTTTGTGTTTTCTCGAGACGATTTGATAACGTGCTAAACAACAGAAACCTCGTCAAGACTTAGTGACCCGATCGGACAGGAACCACCCAAGTCCGACCAGTCAACTGTTCGAGATGGTGTTTCATGTTTAACCCGAAATCGGTATTCTCGTGGATAGAATCCGGATCTTGAACCAACACTTCAACAAGAAAGAGTAGAAGATTAGAATAAGCTTCGATTTTATCGGTTTTGAGTGCATTGAGTGTAAAAGATTTGAAAGCAAGTTTAGAAAACCATCTTTCAATCCTTTTCACCATGAATCTGTTCAGATCTATGAAAGATCTTTATTTATTTATGTGGAAATCGTTCAGATCTAAGTTGTTCTCGAAGGATTGAAGCCAAAACATGAAGTTCTTATGAACACCATGATGACATCATCCTAGAACACCTCAAATCTAGTGATTTCACTGTTAAAAGTTAAGATTCAAAAGATAGAAAGGTGTAGGAGTGCGTGTAGATGAAGACAGTACAAGATTTATGTTGAAAACTTATAAGAATCGCGAGAAATCTGAAGAAATAATGGCTGGAGCGAGTCGAGAGAGAGAGGGCTGTCAACATCAAGAGATGTTGACTTATGAGGGTATTTATAGGGTTTCCATAAATGGAAAGGGGGTTGGTCGATCGATTGGCAGCCCGGTCGGGTGGCAGCTCGGTCGAGTGGTAACTCGATCGGGTGGCAGCCCGATCGAGTGGCAGCTCGGTCGGCTGACCACTCGATTCGAATGCACGGCGAAGCGAGTTTTGCAGTTTCAATCCGCGTGTTTAGCGTTGCGATGCGATAGAGTTTCTCATTCAAATTACTTTTAATCCCAACTACTATATCTAACATACAATCATCAAGTTATCTAGGATGATTACACTTATGTTTAGCGATCGCGATTCGATTGCAATTGAGTTGCGATTTGCGTTTCGATTAATCACCACAATACAAACATAAATAAACATGCACAAGTAGCTCATAAAGGCACACACACATAAGACAATATCCAGAATACGTAATTCGAGTTGCGAGCGCGATTGCGATAAGCGATAAGCGATAAAATATGCGATAAACATCGATAAATAACGATAAAAACTTCGATTAGTAACATGTACTCCACATAATACAAGTAACGTAACCTAGTAAATAGACTATCTACAAGTCAAAGAAGTCAAAACAGAAATTGAGCAAAGAGAGACAGATCACAATTCGCAATCTTTTCTTCCTTTGACTTCAATCTTGACTTTGACTTTGACTTTCGAAACACGGGGTGTTACAGCCTCCCCCTGTTTAGGGAATTTCGTCCCGAAATTAGGCTTCAGTCGTAACAAACAAATGCGGGTACTTCGCCTTCATGTCGCTTTCGAGTTCCCAAGTGAACTCTACGCCTCATTTTCCTTCCCATCAAACCTTCACAATGGGAATGCGCGAGCATCTGAACTGCTTGGTTTGGCGATCCATGATCTTGACATGCTTCTCCACGAAGTGTAGTTTTTCGTTTACTTGGAGATCTTCAAGGGGTATATACAGATCATTCTCAGCCAGACACTTTCTGAGGTTTGACACATGGAAAGTCGGGTGAACGTTGCTAAGTTCCTCCGGTAGTTCGAGTCTGTAGGCCACTTTTCCGATCCTTTCCAGAATCTTAAAGGGTCCAACATATCGAGGCGCGAGTTTCCCTTTCTTGCCAAATCTAACCACACCCTTCCAAGGTGATACCTTTAGGAGTACATGGTCGCCAACGTCAAATTCAAGGGGCTTGCGTCGTCTATCGGCGTAACTTTTCTGACGACTCAGAGCTTTCAGCAAGTTGTCTCTTATTTGGAGGATTTTGTCAGTTGTTTCTTGCAGTAGCTGAGGACCGGTTAATTGCGAGTGCCCGATCTCGTGCCACACAATAGGCGATCGACATCTTCTTCCGTATAAAGCCTCAAACGGTGCCATTTGAATGCTGGAATGATAACTGTTATTATACGAGAATTCGACTAAAGGCAGGTAAGCGTCCCAATTACCACCGAAGTCTATGACACACGAACGGAGCATGTCTTCAAGGGTACAAATCGTTCTTTCAGTCTGACCGTCGGTTTGAGGGTGGAATGCGGTACTTAGATTAAGCATAGTACCGAGAGCCGTTTGAAACGTTTCCCACAGACGCTAGGTAAACCGAGCATCGCGGTCAGAGATGATGTCGCGAGGCCTCCCATGTCGACAAATGATCACATTGGTGTAGATTTGGGCTAATCTTTCCACCTTGTAGTCTTCCCGTATTGGCAGAAAATGTGCAGATTTGGTCAAACGATCAACGACAACCCAGATACTGTCGTGACCTGATGGCGTACGCGGAAGTTTCGTTATGAAGTCCATAGCTATACTTTCCTACTTCCACATAGGGATCGGGGGTTGTTCAAGTAAGCCAGAGGGTCCTTGGTGCTCGACCTTGACCTTCGAACAAGTCAGGCACCTTCCAACGTAGAGAGCGATATCCCTCTTCATGCCCGACCACCAGTACTTGTAGCGAAGGTCCTGGTACATTTTATCGGCACCGGGATGAATAGAATATCGAGATTTGTGGGCTTCGTCCATCAAAATCTGTCGTAAATCGGTCCGCTTAGGGATCTAAATTCGGTCCAGATAATGGAATATCCCATTTGACTTATTCACAAGGTGGGCTCCATCGTGATGAATCCTTTCCTTCCTCAAAGTACGCTCGGTAAAGCATGCATGTTGCGCTTCTCGGATGAGAGATTCGAGATGATGCTGGGCTGGAATATTATGGGTGCTATGCAGATAGCTTCGTCGGCTTAGAGCGTCGGCAACGACAATTGCTTTGCCTGGGAGGTAACGAATCTCACAGTCGTAATTGTTGAGAAGTTCTACCCATCGGCGTTGACGCATATTAAGTTCTATCTGGCTGAAGATGTGTTGCAGGCTCCTATGGTCGGTGAAGACCGTACACTTAGTACCATAAAGGTAGTGTCGCCAAATCTTCAATGCAAAAACAACTGCGCCTAGCTCGAGGTCATGGGTTGTATAGTTCTTCTCATGGATCTTGATCTGACGAGATGCGTAAGCGATAACCTTGTCCCATGGCATGAGGACGCAACCAAGACCAAGGTTTGAGGCATCGCAATAGACTACAAAGTCATCGTTTCCGTCGGGTAAAGCAAGGACGGGAGCATTGCAAAGCATATTCTTGAGGGTTTGGAAGGCAGAATCTTGTTCAGTTCCCCAAACGAAGGATCTGTCTTTATACGTGAGAGAACTAAGCGGCACGTCGATCTTAGAGAATCCTTCGATAAATCGACGATAATAGCCCGCTAATCCGAGAAAAGAACGGACTTCAGACGGGTTCTTAGGCGTAACGCAACTCTTAACAGCTTCAATCTTCGCGGGATCGACATGAATACCTTGACTATTGACAATGTGACCGAGGAATTGAACCTCCTCCAGCCAAAATTCACACTTGGAGAAGTTGGCGTAGAGTCGATTCCCTTGGAGTAGCTTGAGAACCAAACGTAGATGCTGCGCGTGTTCGGCTTTCGAGTTTGAATAGATCAGGATATCATCGATGAACACGATGACGAAGCGGTCAAGAAACGGTTTACACACGCGATTCATCAGGTCCATGAAAATTGCGGGTGCGTTGGTTAAACCAAAAGGCATAACAACGAACTCATAATGGTCGTATCGAGTACGAAAAGCGGTTTTGGGTATATCCTCCTCTTGAATGCGTAACTGGTGGTAGCCTGAACGTAGACCGATCTTCGAGAAACATGTAGCACCTTGTAGCTGGTCGAAAGATCATCAATTCGAGGCAGGGGATAGCGATTCTTGATTGTTAGCTTATTCAGCTCCTTGTAGTCGATGCACATCCGGAACGACCCATCCTTCTTTTTGACGAAAAGGACTGGCGTGCCCCAAAGAGAGGTGCTCGGGCGAATGAAGCCTTTATCAAGTAATTCCTGGAGCTGACTCGAGAGTTTACGCATTTCGGACGGAGCGAGTCGATAAGGAGCTTTAGCAACAGGGTTGGCTCCAGGAATGAGGTCGATACGAAAGTCGATATCACGACTTGGTGGTAGACCAGGAAGATCATCAGGAAATACCTGAGGAAATTCGCAAACAACGGAGACATCTTTCACTTCTGTCTTTCCTTTCTTTTCCTTCTCCGCTACTACAATGTTAGCCAAGAAAGCTCTGTATTCCTTGTGGAGATACTTGCTAGCTTGGGTACATGACATGAGCTTGAGCCCTTTCAAAGAAGTTTCACCATAAACACACAATAGATCACAATTCGCGAGCGAAAATCGAATCATCTTATCGAAGCACACAACTTCAGCATGGTTTTCACGAAGAAAGTCCATGCATACTATGATGTCAAAACTTCCGAGCTGCATCGGAATAAGGTCGATCGGAAAGATGTGATTGTTGAGCTCAAAAGTACAATCACGAAGAACAGAATTTACGGTGACAGTTCTTCCGGTGTAAACTTCAACATCGAACGTCGAGGGGAGATGGGAGCGCTTACGATTAAGGAGCTTCTCGAATTCGAACGACACAAAACAGTTATCGGCTCCAGTATCAAATAAACACGAAGCATAAATACCATTCACGAGAAACGTACAATTGACCACATTGTTGTCAGCCTGGGCTTGGCGCACATTGATGTTGAAAGTCCTGGCGCGGGCGGCTTGTTGCTGTTGATGCTGAGGCTGTTGCTGCTGCTGCTGGGTCTCTTGTTTCACAATCCTGTTCGGGCACATGTTCGCGAAATGGTTGGGATCACCACACGCGAAGCAGACTCTGGCGTTGACCGCGGGTGCCTGAGCCGCTTGTTGGCCTTGAGGGGCAGTGAGAAGAGCTTGTTGAGCAGGAGTGGGAGCTGTGGCGATGCGGGGGCCGGTTCGACAATTGGCGGTGAAATGGCCATACATATTGCAATGTACGCAAAATCTACAGGCTATGCCCACCTGGTGATGATAAGTACATGTCGGGCAAGCAAGGTGGGGACCAGTGTAAGCACGCTTAGCAGACGGTGCTTGAGTAACTGGTGCTGGAGCTAATCGGTGCTGAGATTGCTGCTGGGCTGGTACCGCTTGGAGTGGAGCAGCGGTAGTGACAGCACAGTTCTTGTTGCTGGAGTTGCTGTTGTTGTTCTTCCTCTTTCGACGAGAGGACTTTGACGATTGCGGGGCAGCGGTGGCGGTTTCAGCAGATGCGGCGGTGGTATCTTGATGCAAGTTCTTTGAAGCTTTATCCCAAAAACCAGCTTTGACTCGCTTGTCATTGATTTCAGCGGCAAGCATGTAAGTTTCCTCGATTGTTGCTGGCTTTGAAGCATGCACAAAATCTGCGACACAATCCGGCAGAGCGCGAATGTACTTCTTGATTGTCATGTCAGCAGTCTTGACTTGATCAGGACAGATAATACTGAGCTGCTTGAGGCGAGCAGTTAGAGCAGCGTTGTCACCATCTTTCTGCTTGATATGCCAAAATTCGTCCTCCAACTTTTGGCGCTCATGGGGAGGGCAGAACTTTTCGAGCATGACGTTCTTCAACTCATCCCATGACATACCATAAGCTGCATCGTTTCCGCGTTTGTTCCTCTCGGCCGTCCACCAGTCTAAAGCGCGGGACTGGAAGATGCCGGTAGCATTCAGAGTGCGGAGATTGTCAGGGCATCCACTCTGACGCAGGGTGACCTCGATCGAATCGAACCATTGAAACAAGGCCGTAGGGCCATCTTCGCTAGTGAATTCTTTCGGTCCGCAAGCTTTAAACTGCTTGAAGCTGAAAGCAGCTTTGGGAGTTTCAGTCCTGGACTCTTCAGACAATTTGCTCACATTCTCATAAAGTTCACTCACGATCTTAGGAACTACCTTTGCCATTTTCTTGGCGACAAGAGCAGAAAGGCGTTTGTCTTTCTGGCTCTGGCGAGCAGTGCGTGAGTGACGGGATCCAGATGAAGACATTGTCTGCAACAGTCATCGCCATAGGACTCAAACACAATATAATCAAATCTCACCTCACACGCCTATACTACTAAAGCTCTGGAACACGTATAATCACGTAAACACGTAGGCACATAATCACAGATTCACATAAGCATAGAAGCACATAGGCACGCAAAGCACATAAAGCACATAGAGGCAGTCAGAACACAGAAACCTATCATTTAAAGTCCGCGTGCGTTCGAGCATAGCGATTACTATTAGCGAATACACAGCGAGTAACATGGCGTACGGTGGCTCCATAAATAGTAGCGATTTGTTAGCGTATTGAGGTAGATGTGTAGTGCGAGTCGTGTGTGTTGATCAAAACGATAGCTAAAAGCGGATAAATCATCAAAAACAGTAACACATAAACAGATAAATCACATAAAACACATAAAATCGACAAATATTAGAGTCGGAAGTAGCGAGCTCAGAATCGAAACACACAAAAATCGAGGATAGATTGTCTGCGGCAGATAGACATCGACTACCCAAAGTGGTTCGACTATTCACAAGGACCTTAGGCACACACTTTGGCCTTCGGGATTGTGCTCTCGCCTCGAATCTGGGCGAATGGCACGCATCCTTTCAGTTACAGTGTGACTTCAGTCGTTGGAGTCCGTCGAGACTTTGGTGAGAGTGTTGTAAAACTAAAATAGGGTGGTATAAGTCGTCAAGGTTTGGATTTCACCCCTAACTTAACAACTTTGTTCCTGCTTTGATAAAAATAGAGACGAAAACCTGCGTTAAAGTACGGATTTCACTCCTGATTCAACGCAAATTCTCGTGTTTATAGATAAAAATGTGGGTCGAACAAGCAATTTAGTCGAGAGTTTGCGGTTTTCACACCTAATCTTGACCTAACCACTTGTTCATTTTCGAAAAACTAAAGTGCAGTGCTAGTGTAGTGCAGGCTAGAAATAGCGAGAAATAGCAAGTAAGCTTGTACAAAACCCCTACGTGGTATGCACAAGTCGGTCTGTTGGTACCTAACTACAGACTAGGTCATTTCTAAGACATCGACCTAGACTAGGTCGAGTCTTGCCTAATTCCCTATAGTTATGGCTCTGATACCAATCTGTCACACTCTAGCCGATGGCGGAAACATCAAGGCGTGGCACTAAGCGAAACAGATTGTCCAGAAGTTTCCATAACAACTATAATTACCAATTATTTAAAGCATCATGTCCCATACCATGACATAAAAATTAATACAATTATTACAGACAAAATCTAGTCAAATTGTTCTGTTCCAACAACTCAGATTTCTAATACAGACAATTCGTTTATTTGTTTCTAGACCTTTGCTAGCCTCGATTTCACAGCAAGCCAAGCATCTAAACATCTTAAGCACCTGCCACATACGTTAAAGTAAAAGTCAATACACATAGTGTAAAGGTGAGCATACACGTTTAATAGATATAATAGAGTTCGAAAACGATTACGCATAACCAGCACGTACACAGTGTGAAATGAAGCACGTTAGTTATCGACATGAACCTATCGATACCAATGACTGCGGGTTGACTGCCCGAAGCAGTTCGTAATACACACTCACCACTGTGAGCCATGTAACAAATTGTCCTTAACAACCCCTAAATGAACAGGTGCTGAGTCCAAACTATAGTACTATCGTTGCTAAGGCAGGTAGACAGCATTCCATGTGTAAACATAACAAACAAGCATTCATTAAGTCACGTATAACATGCGGTAACAGTTAGCGTTAAAGTATTGCGTAGTGTGTTCAATGTGATTTAGAATAAGTAACGTATGTAACACCCAAAAGTGCATAAAGCAAAAAGGGATTCGAGTATACTCACAGCGATGGTGGATTGAAGGGAGCGCTAGAGCAAGATTTGCCTGGTCAGAACGATAGCATAAATGATAAGCGGCGCGTAAAATGGAGTAAAGTGTCAGTGGATCGGACGGTAGTCCGATCGAGTGGCAATCCGATCGGGTGGCCGGTCGATCGGGTGACAATCTGTTCGGATGGTCATCCGATCGAGTGACCATTCGATTGGATTGTTACCTCGTTTGGGATGGACGTGTTTATGTATGATGGCTTGTGCTTTGAAGTTTTCGTTGTAGCATTTTGAAAAAAGAGAAGTATCTCTACCTTTCAGGTCGGTCGATCGAACGGCGGTCCGATCGGGCGACAATCCGATTGGTAGGACACTTCAGTGAGAACAAGTTCACAGCAGTTTGTCACTCGATCGGATTGCAATCCGATCGGGTGGCAATCCGTTTGGAACTCATTACTGAACATGTTGAAAATTGTTTAAGTGTTGAAGTCCTAACATTACATGGTCGGGTGGTAGTCCGATCGGGTGGCAATCCGATCGGACGGCAATCCATTCAATGTTCAAAACGTCAAATGTTGAAATAAAAAGTTAAGTGTGGGACCCATGGTGTAATCCGATCGGACAACACTCCGTCCCATACGACCTGATCATCTTCTTCACTTGGTTGTTTTGATAGTTTTGCGTTTTCTCGAGACGATTTGATAACGTGCTAAACAACAGAAACCTCGTCAAGACTTAGTGACCCGATCGGACAGGAACCACCCTAGTCCGACCAGTTAACTGTTCGAGACGGTGTTTCATGTTTAACCCGAAATTGGTATTCTCGTGGATAGAATCCAGATCTTGAACCAACACTTCAACAAGAAAGAGTAGAAGATTAGAACAAGCTCCGATTCTATCGGTTTTGAGTGCATTGAGTGTAAAAGAGTTGAAAGCAAGTTTAGAAAACCATCTTTCAATCTTTTTCACCATGAATCTATTCATATCTATGAAAGATCTTTGTTTATTTATGTGGAAATCATTCAGATCTAAGTTGTTCTCGAAGGATTGAAGCCAAAACATGAAGTTCTTATGAACACCATGATGACATCATCCTAGAACACCTCAAATCTAGTGATTTCATGGTTAAAAGTTTAGATTCAAAAGATAGAAAGGTGTAGGAGTGCGTGTAGATGAAGAAAGTACAAGATTTAGGTTGAAAACTTACAAGAATCGCGAGAAATCTGAAGAAATAACGGCTGGAGCGAGTTGAGAGAGAGAGGGAGAGGGCTGTCAACATCAAGAGATGTTGACTTATGAGGGTATTTATAGGGTTTCCATAAATGGAAAGGGGGCTGGTCGATCGAGTGGCAGCCCGGTCGGGTGGCAGCTCGATCGAGTGGCAACTCGATCGGGTGGCAGCTCGGTCGGCTGACCACTCGATTCGAGTGCACGGCGCAGCGACTTTTGCAGTATCGATCCGCGTGTTGAGCGTTGCTATGCGATAGAGTTTGTCATTCAAGTTACTTTTAATCCCAAATACTATATCTAACATACAATGATCATGTTATCTAGGATGATTACACTTATGTTTAGCGATCGCGATTCGATTGCAATTGATTTACGATTTGCGTTTCGATTAATCACCACAATACAAACATAAATAAACATGCACAAGTAGCTCATTAAGGCACACACACATAAGACAATATCCAGAATACGTAATTCGAGTTGCGAGCGCGATTGCGACAAGCGATAAAATATGTGATAAACATCGATAAATAGCGATAAAAACTTCGATTAGTAACATGTACTCCACATAACACAACTAACGTAACCTAGTAAATAGACTATCTACAAGTCAAAGAAGTCAAAACAGGAATTGAGCAAGGAGAGACAGATCACAATTAGCAATCTTTTCTTCCTTTGACTTCAATCTTGTCTTTGACTTTGACTTTCGAAGCACGGGGTGTTACACACATAGAGCACAGAAACACGTAAGTCACAGAAACCATAGAATCTATACTATATTTGCACGTATTCACCTATCATTCAAGGTCCGCGAGTTCGAGAATAGTGATTGCGATTAGCGAGTACACAACGAGTAGCATAGCGAGTAACATAGCATGCGATCATCCACAAGTAGCGATTTGTTAACGTGGTGTCATGAGTGTTGCGTGTGTTTAGCGGAAGCAAAAGCTTTAGATCGAAACCAATAGTACCTCAAAACACTAACAAATAAACATATAAAACCACATAAAACACATAAAATCCACATAAAAAGCGACAAATATCAGAGTCAGCAGTTGCGGGCTCAGAATTGAAACACGTAAAATCAGCGATTGCGAGCTTGGAAATCGAGAATGGATTGTCTAAGGCTTGATAGACGTCGACTAACCAAAGTGATTCGACTATTCACAAGAACTTTTGGTACACGCTTTGGCCTTTTGGGCTGTGCTCTCGCCTCGATTTGGGCGAACGTTACAGCGTGAATTCAAGTCGCTGGAGTCCGTCGAGACTTTGGTGAGAGTTTTGTAAAACCAAAATAGAGCACGGAACAAGTCGTTAAGGTTCGGGTTTCACCCCTGACTCAACAACTTTGTTCCTGTTTTGATGAGATAGAGGGGAAATTCTGCGTTTAAGTACGGATTTCACTCCTGATTCAACACAAATTCTCCTGTTTATGGATAAAATGCGGGTCGAACAAGCGATTCAGTCGAGAGTTTGCGGTTTTCACACCTAATCTCGACCTAATCACTCGTTCATTTTCGAAAATAGTGCAATGATAGTGTAAAGTGAGTGTGAGCGAGAATAGCAAGTAAGCTCCTACATAACCCCTACTGGGTATGCACAAGTCGGTCTGTTGGTACTTAGACTATAGACTAGGTCGTTTCTAAGACATCGACCCGGACTAGGTCAAGTCTTGCCTAATTCCCTATAGTTATGGCTCTGATACCAATCTGTCACACCCCAACCGATGGCGGAAACATCGGGGCATGGCACTGAGCGAAACAGATTGTCAAGAGAAATTCCATAACAACTAAATTACCGGATAGTTAATATTATGTCCCATACCATAACCTAACAAGCAATCAATTATTACAGACATAGATATCTCAAAACAAAACATTGTTCCGACAACTCAAATTAAATGAATAAATTGTCTTTGTTTCTAGACTCTCATTCCTACTTGATTCCACATAAGCAGGTAAAGCACAGCATCCTAAGCATTCAAGCACCTGTCACATACGTTAAAATAGAGGTCAATACACATAGTGTAAAGGTGAGCATACAAGTTTAATAGTATAATAGAGTTCGAAATCGTTTACGCATAACCAGCATGTAACATGTACTAAGTGAAGGCAAGTAGGTTATCGACAGAGAAATATGCACAGACGTGACTGCGAGTTGTAGAATGCGCAACACATATCCCCACTGGGACACTTGAAGTAAAGCCCTTAACAACCCCTGTCCACGACAGGTGCTGAGTCCAAACTATGGTACTATCGTTGCTAAGGTGTCAGGCAACAATCACTGTGTTAACATAACATACAAGCATTCATCGAATAACACGTAGCATGCAATAACGGTCAGCATATAAATAGTGTTTGCTTTGTGTGTCGACTGTGATTTAGAATAAGTAACATATGTAACACCCAAAAGTGCGTAAAGCAAAAAGGGATCGAGTATACTCACAGATCGTGTTTAGCAAGTAAACACCCTCTTGGATTGAAGGGAGCGTTGAGAGATTAGCCTGAATAGTTAACGATAGCATAAGCGATGAATGACGTGTAAAACGGTGAAAGGTGGCTAAGTGTCGGATGGTAATTCGATCGGATGGCTATCCGATCGGTTGGCCATTCGATCGGATGTCAATCCGTTCGGATGGTCATCCGATCGGATGACCATTCGATTGGATTGACATTCGTTTGGTAAGGATGTGTTTGTGTATGATGGCTTTGAAGTTTTCATTGTAGCATATAGAAAACAGAGAAGTATCTCTACCTTTCAGGTCGTCGATCGAACGGTCGTTCGTTCAATCGGATAGTGATCCGATTGGCAGGACACTTAGTGAGAACAAGTTCACAGCAGGATTGTCAATCGATCGGATAGCAATCCAATCGGATGGCAATTCGTTAGTTACTGATGATCTTTGAAAACTGTGAAAATGATCAAGTAACGAAGTTCCAAATGTCACATGATCGGATGGTCGCTCGATCGGATGGCAATCCGTTCGACGTTCAGAGCTTTGCAAGTTTGAAGTAAAAAGTTTAAGTGTGGAACCAAGTGCAATCTGATCGGATAGCAGCTCGGTCGGATGGCAATCCGATCGGATGGCTATCCGATCGAACGCCAATCTGTCCCAATGAACCTGATCGTCTTGGACTTGATTATTTTTGAAAGTTTTGCAGTTTGATTGAGACGATGTGATAACGTGCTAAACAACGGAACCTCGGCATGTCCCAAGTCGTTCGATCGAACAGGAATCACCCTAATCCGACCAGTTGACTGTTCCTTGACGGTTGTTCATGTTTATCCCGAAATCGGTTGTCTCATTGATAGAAATCAGATCTCAAACCGGCATATCACTAGAGAAGAGTAGAAGGTCTGAATGAACTCCGATTCTATCGGTTTGAGTGCATTGAGTGTAAAAGAGTTGAAAGAAAGTTAGAAAAGTTTCTTTCAATCCTTTTAATCCTTGAAATGTTTAGATCTAAGCTAAATCGTTGTTTAATCCTGTGGAAATCCTTCAGATCTGAGTTATTCTTGGTGGAATGAGGCCAAAACTCGAAGTTCATAAGAACCCCATGATAACATCATCCTAGAACACCTCAAATCCGCTAATTTAACGGTTAAAAGTTAAGATTCAAAGGTTAAAAAGATGAAGAAGTGTGTGTAGATCATAGAAGTACAAGATTTAGGTTGAAAACTTACAAGAATCGCGAGAAATCGGGAGAAAGAAGGTCTTGAGTGCTGCTGGTCGAATGAGAGAGTTGTCACATCACAAGTGATGTGACAGAGGGGTATTTATAGGTTGCCAAAAAGGGAAAGTGCACAAGTGTCGGATAGGATGACAGGTGTCGGATAGGATGACACCGATCGGATGACACTCCGATCGGATGGCTATCCGATCGGATGGCTATCCGATCGGATGGCCACTCGATCGAGTGGCCACTCGATCGAGTGGTCACTCGATCGAGTGGCTCCGACGCATTGCGTTTCGACGTTTCATTTCGCGCGTTGAGCGTTGCGATGCGGTTAGGCGTGTTTCGATTAAGCAATGCGATAGATTAATAATAACCACACAAATACTATATCTAACATACAATCATCATAATTAACTTGCGTTTAGTGTTTGCGATTCAATTGCGTTGCAATAGAGTTGCGATTGCGTTTCGATTAACCACCACAAAACATAAGGTACACATGCACAAGAAACACATAAATAGCACACACACGTAAAACAATATCCAGAACGCATAGTTCGAATTGCGATTACGATGCGATTAGCGATAAGCGAGAAAACATGCGATAACATCGATTATTCACAGATACTCCACATAATACAACTAAAGCGATTAAATAAAAGATTCGATTAGAAGTCGAAGAAGTCAAATCAGTAATTAAGCAAGGAGTGACAGATCGCAATTAGCAATCTTTTCTTCCTTTGACTTTAATCTTGACTTTGACTTTCGTAACACGAGGTGTTACATGAATTAAGCCCATTCAAACATAAACTAAATAATATATATATATGGGATGGATCATGAGAAAACTAGTTTAAATGAGAAAACCAAAAAACTAACTAAAAAAGCCTAAAAAACATACCAATTTTTTTTTACAAATTTTTATAAAAAATCGCTAGTTTTTATGCTTGGAAAAAAATTTCAAAAAAAAAAAAAGAAAAAGTTGTATTGCACATGTGTATTATTACGGATATAGTGCACATGTGTAGTACACATATAATGCACATGTGCAGTACAACAAATTTTTTTTTTGAAAAAAAATTTTATATATAAAAAATAGCGATTTTTTTAATAAAAAATTGTAAAAAAAATTTGGTATGTTTTTTAGCTTTTTTTAGGCTTTTTTAGTTAGTTTTCTAGTTTTCTCATTTAGATGTAGTTTTTTCATGATCCTCTCCCTATATATATATATGAAAACATAAACAAAGAAAGCAAACGATTACGAGAAACTAAAAACGAAATTCAAGATGAATTACTTATACGAAAAACAAACACAAACCTAAGTGTCTAACGAGATTAGAACACTTGTAGGTCGAGAAACAAACGAAGAACCAAGAATCGAATAGAGATTTGCACGGAACGCAAATCTGTGAGTTCATGTTTCCCCTTTTATTTTTGAATGTTTATAGTTTTAAACTTTCGGGGATGTATACATGTTACAATTAGTATGATGACCACAATGAAACTATTTTGATCACATGCGGATAGGTGTTTAAAATAAAGGGACCATTAATGAATAAACAAGTACTGAGGAACAAACGAATAGATCTATTTGGGTTTTGGCAAGCCCCACTCTTAACGGCAACTATAACAACGATCGTTAAGAGTGCCTTTGTGTCCAAACTAGTGTCATTGACACACACGATAAGTTGCCAAGGTTTGGTTGCCTCCTATTCTGGCATACAGATTAGTTTCCTTGCAAAACACTAATGATCACACGATTTTTATCATACTATACAAAACGAATTTACTACTTCAAATGTTTTGGAGTCTCATTTGATGCAAAAACTAAATAACATGACCTTACCAACTTTTGTTGACGTTTTCAAAACTAACATGTATTACAGGAGATTAGTGGACGGCTTTGGAAAAATATGTTCGAGTTGTTGTCGAGAACTTAAGCTTTTGAGATGTCATCCGTTTTCAGTTATCATGTTATGTGGAACTGTTTTTAAACTTTGAACAACGGTGTTAAAGTTGTAGCTGTTTTATTCGAACAAGATGTTTGTATTGTAAATTATGGTTTCAAAACGAATGTATGGATGAACATCCTTTTATGTCTTAAATATGTTGTTTACTCGATTGAATGTAATGATTGCCGCTCTGGCCACACCTCGCGACACGCTTCCGCAGATATCGAAAATCAGGGTGTGACACTTACACTTGAATCCCTAAGTAGTTGCACATAAATTTGAATGGTATTTCTCTTCGCAAAGCAGATAACTTGGTAAATATGATTCTAAATCTTCAAAAATTATCAGTTTTAAGTTTAGATGATTGTGACCTCTCACAGATCATACATCCATATTCTCATTCTGCAGCCAACTTTATCTTGGAAACAGCAACCTCAACTCATCCATGTATCATTGGTTGTTTCCATTAACTAGCAACCGAGTTGGTATTCTTGATCTTTCAGGAAACAAGTTAGGATACCTGAATATCTTGGAAATCTCTGCTTGGGAGTTTTGTATTTTGATGAAAACTCAATGCCTATCGTATTTCCTGATTTATTAAAAAACTTGTCTGGATGTAAATCTGTTACGCTAGAATTGTTGCAAGCTCTGTCTAGCCAGTTAACAGGGTCGATATCCGATGATATCCAAAAGTTTTCATCCCTAGATACGTTATTCCTTTCTCACAATAAGTTAAATGGAAGTATAAGTGAAAAATTGTGGAAACTACCCGATCTTTTCAAGCTTGATCTTTTTTCCAATTATCTTAAAGGAGACGTCCCTAAAATCAAAGGAAAGTCAAAGATTACCATTATAAATCTTTCAAACAACTCACTCGAAGTTGTTCCTTCCATTGCTTGGAAATGTAGTGTACGAAGGATTGACATGAGCTCCAACAACTTCTATGGTCCTATACCACATGTTTCATCCACTGTGGTATGGCTAGACCTTTCCAAAAACAAATTCTACGGAAGAATCTCTTCTTTGTGTGAAAACATTAATGGGTCTTTAGGTTTACTTGATTTATCATATAATTCATTAACATGAGAAATTCCAGATTGTTTTTGGCATTTTAAACAACTAAGAGTTCTTAAGCTTGGTCAAAACAATTTTTCTGGAAGGCCTCCTGATTCTATGAAGTATTTGACCAAGCTTGAGGTTTTGTACTTGTACAACAACAGCTTCACATGAGAATTCCCCTTATCTTTACAGGCGTGTAAAAACTTAGCCTTTTTGGACTTGGGGGCCAATAAGTTTTCTGGTTACGTGCCTGTTTGGATTGGCGAAAAATTGCAAAGCTTTATATTGTTAGACTTATCATGATTCTTGTCCACCAACATCCTCCTGCTCTTCACCGTTTTTTCACCATCATCTTTTCCTCTAACTACTCCTAAAAAACATCAACATCCATCTCTTTAGAGTTTTCATCCTCAAAATCCACATGGTCTCGTATGTCGTTGCATGTTTATTCTATTCTACATGCAGATTTAACTAAACGAAATAAAATAACATGGGGAATGAATAGAAAGTTCTTCATCCAATTTTGAAGAAGTTACAAACCGTCGGTCAGTTCCAATTGAAACTTGATGACCTTTCTTTGGAGCTTAAATAACCTAGATGGCTAGGATAAGGTACAATATTACTTGTTTCATTTAAAAATTTATTCTAAAACATAAATTAAAATTAACTTTGTATTTTTATTGATTAATTATAACCAATGAAAACTGAAATTGTTTTGAAAAAATATAAGAAAAGAGCGACCACTCTGATGTTTAGGTGTTGGGTATAATCTTGATGTCGGGTCGCTTCGGGTTAAGCACGGTTAAGACAATAACGGATCAAGTCATGGAGCAGTAGAAAATGGGTCACTTGACCGAGTCTGGAGTAGAAGAACGAGTTTGTTGGAGGTGGAAGTTAAAGAGAATATGCTTTAGAAGTTTGTTGCTGGAAAGTAGGATCACGTGACCCAGTATGCATGTGATCTATTTGTTTGTTTTATTATATATAGGGCAGTAGACAGGTTCTTATTTTTGTACCTTTTTTTCAAAATTGCAATTAAGAAAGTTCAGGCAGTAATTTTGAGTTGCATTACGTGAGTTGAGTCTGATCCTTAGGGCCTGATAACCAACATTTGGTATCAGAGGAAGGTTGAAGAAGGAGGTCATTTTGAGAGTCGGTGGCGAGAAACGGGGTGTAGACTGTGGTTGCGGGCTAAGAAGAAAGAAAGAATTCGCAGGACAGTGTTTAGGAGAAAAACGGAGGTAGGGTTTGTGACGGGAATTGATGTTCGCAACACCAGAAGAAGCAGTGTCGGCCAATGAGAAATACGAAAGTGTTGGTATAGGTTTTCATGTTGTTCGAACGGCCGTCATGAAATCGAATGGAGAGATGAAGATGTTCAATTTTCATTATGGTTCGATGTATGATGATGGTAAGAGGCAAGGAGAATTGATTTTCCATCATTTAGGAAGAGCAAGTGACGTGAAATTTGAAAAAGCAAATTGAAAAGAAAGCAAGCAGGTGAAAGGGATAACCAGAAGGAAAGGAAGAAGATACGTGTGTTCACGGTCTGGAATCGAAAGGAGAATTGAAGCAAGTATGTAAGAAACCGAACCAAGCAAGAGAGCAAGAATGGAGGTTCGAAAGAAAGAATAAGAAAGTAAGCAAGAAAACATAGAAAGTAATTGGCAGTGCAAGAAAGAAGAAAGAAAGAGCCATCACAAGAAAGAAATAAAGCTGAAAATCGAAGCTCGGGCTCGGCTCGGATTTGAAATCAAGCTGAAAATCTAAGCTCGGGCTCGGTTTGGTTTTAAAACGAGCTGGCTCAGTTTGGCCTCGTTTGGCTAGATTTTAAAAATAAAAATTAATACACATTCAAAATAAGTTCAACCTAATACATTACAATACTTCAAAAGAACATATTCAAAATATGTTCAATCTAATACATTACAAGCCAAAATCACGTTAAACAACGCAAAATAAGTTTTATATTTCAAGTAAATACAATATTTCTTCATTAGCATGACAATCAACCTTTAAATATGTCATAGATATCAAAACAAAAGCCTATATACGTGTAAATAATAATCATTTTTTTGTAATATATTATATGTATATAAAAATAAAATATATTATAATTAAAATAATGCGAGCTAACCTGAGCCGAGCTACCAAGCGAGCCAAACCAAACCAATTTGGCTCGTCACGAGCCGAGCCGAGCTAGGCTCACTTTCTAACCACTACGTCAAAAATGGCTTACGGCCACATAAAAAAAGTGTGACCATACGCCTTTCGCCACACTTTTTTTTCCGGCTCAAGTGTGACCAAAGGTCGAGTCATCGTAGGCATCATACGGCCACATTCACTTATGTGTGGCCATAGCAACTTAAACTGTGGCTAAAAGGTCATGTTGAAATCAATCATTTTGTCAAATAAGTGTGGCTAAACAGGTAGCAACAACCACATGAATTTACTATAAGTGTGGTCATTTCTATTATACAGTCACCAATAAGTTTGTTTTAGCCACATTAATTTTAAAAAACTGTGACAAAAAAGGTTGGTGTAATCAAGCAAATGGTCCATTAAGTGTGGCTAAATGGTATCAATGGTCACATGACTTTATTGTAAGTGTGGTCGCCTGTATTATATAGCCACATGAATTCACCGTAAGTGTGGCCGTTTCTATTATATAGTCACTAAAAAGTTTGTTTTAGCCACATAAATTTTAAAAAAACTGTGGCAAAAAGGTTGTTGTAATTAACAAAATGCTCCATTAAGGGTGACTAAATGGTATCGATGGCCACATGAATTTATTTTAAGTGTGGCCGTTTCTATTGTATAGTCACATGAGTTTACCATAAGTGTGTCTGTTTCTATTATATAGTCACTAAAAAGTTTGTTTTAGCCACATGAATTTTAAAAAAATGTGACAAAAAGGTTGTTGTAATTAAGAAAATGGCCCCTTAAGTATGACAAAATGGTATCAACAGTCACACGAATTTACTGTAAGTGTGGTCATTTCTATTTTATAGTCACATATATTGTTGTGGCTATGTGGCCATTTTCGTGTAATTAGCAATTTTATTTTCAATTTTTCGTAGAATTAAAACAATAGCAAAGATGAACAAACCTAAAAAACAAAATTAATAATATTAACAATAGTAAACCAAAATCCATACATAAGTTGTCAAATTGAATACTAAATACATAAACTTGCATTAATCCTAGCAGCACTTTAACAAAAAAAAGTCACGGAAAGCTCTTGAAAGCGCAAGTCCTGGACCTTCTGGTGTCTCGTCGATTGAAGCTCGAATCCTAGACACTCCTGGCTCATCATCTGATTCGCACACACTCCTCCTGTTGTGTATCTCTCTTTCCTCTAAATCAAGGATTAGAAAATGTAAGCGGTAAACACACACACACACACACACACAAAACAATCAGATTTCATATAGTTATATAATGCATGACAGTGCTTACGATGTAAACACGGTTTAAAGTCTACCGTTAGCTGAACGGCTATCACCTCACCATCGTCTAAAGTGGTCCCAAGAACAGCTCTAGAATCACCAACATTTGCCAACACGATAAGATCTACCTGAGAATGAATTATGTTGAGGAAAAATATTATTATTTATCTTCATTTAGTCATTTAGGTATAAATAACAATAGTTTTACTCGGAGGCAATATGTGGGTCAGTTGGGTTGGGTAACAAGGTGAAATGGGTTGGGTTGGGTTGAAACTGGCCAAATTGGGTTTGTCCGGGTTGACCCGTATAGACTTTGTTCTATTCTCTTTAACATGTTTGCAAATAATTTATTTTGTGAAGTATGATTAATTTTTAAAATAATAATTTGATTATTAAATAAAATAATTTAAGAGGTTCTTTGAATGAAGATTAGACTTCGGACCACATTCAACGACTTCAACCCCATTTGACCTGTTAGAGGAAAAAACATAATTCAAACCGAAACGATGTCTAAGTTTGACTTTAAAGGTCAACCTATTCATTTTGACCGATACAGATTTCAACTTTCAAGTACAGATCTACATTTAAATATGAAATACCTGGCGGATTATAGTCACAGCAGCTGTACCACTGTAAAAGGAATTGATTACAGGATGAAGCTCAAGATCATAATCAACCATAGAACAAGCCTTGATGAAGGAGTTCTTCGACACACCAAATTGATCAAAGTTTGCATTTTACACAATTCCCCATCTATCAAGATTGAACATTGAGCCATAGTTTCTTGCCAATAGTGTAGCAAATAAGCCACCGTTACTTTCTTCACTTGTTTTCCGACAATATCCCCCCATGGCCCGTGCCCGTTGAAAACTCCACATAACATCACATATTCCTTCCCTCCAAATCCCTACAAATAGATCAACATCTAAATTAATACATTTGAACTCATAATCTTTATAATTTTATTATCTTTAGAGTTAACTGTCATTTACGTCCTTGTGGTTTGTCCAATTATGCTATTTCAGGCCAAATATCAAATTTGTACCATTTCCATCCTTACATTATGGAAACATGTATTTCAGTCCGAAAAACTAACAAGTGTTAAAACCTGGTGTTTAATGGAGTGTAAATTGTCATTTTCCCTTTTCTTTTATGTACTAAATAAGATTGTTAAAATCTGTTGTTTAATTAGGGTAACCCAATGTAAAACCACAGGGAAGTAAATGGTAGTTAACTCTTGATCTTTATATATGTAGTTTGAATCAGTGGCGGATCTAGGAATTTTTTTCACTGGGTTCACTTTTTTCATATGACTGAACATAAAAAATTTCGGGTCAGTTCGACAGTTCGGATCAGGTAAGGTTCATCACATAATAAAAGTACGATACAAACCTGCTGATTGGCAACCAGCATGTTTGAATTCATACCTGATTTGGTTAGTAACGTACCTGCCGACCCGACATGAGGACGCTTGATTTGGTTAGCCTTTGGATTGGGTGTTGGTGGCAAAGCTGAAACGCTGACCTGTTGAGTTGCTACATGGACCTGTACTGTTGCTTCTGCACTGGTAAATGGTTGTTTTGGGCACAAAAATTGAACTGTTTCTTTTACTTTGACATGAATCAACAGCAACGTATTTCACACGGGTCAAAATTAGATAAAAGTTTGGAACTTTTATATCATTCAAACACTCAAAAGGTGATTATTTACATATAAAGATCGTAATAAGTCGATAGGCTAACCCATGGTTCTGTTTTACATTTAACAACAGTGGCCTCATACAGTGGCCTTATTTTACTTGCATATCTTTTGCAAGAGTATTATGTTGCTTCCCTTCAGCCATTATAGCCTCATACAGTGACATAACAACAGTGGTCAATAAAATTTAATTAATTGACATATCTATATTTACTTATTTAGTAATCAAAGTTGCACTTGTAATCCAAAAAAAAAGAACATTATTAGGCTAGAAGAAAAAAAAGGATCTTACCAGTATCCTGACTAACAGATAGATTGGTTTGTTTTGGTCTATTCACCAACCCACAACCAAACCAAAGCAACATTATAATCAATTAATAGAAACACTCAACAGATTAAGTGATTAACCGAACAAATGAAGAGATGCACGGTCTAGTACTATTATGGCCCATTAAGACATATATGATCCAATATTGTCCATCGTGCTCCTTTAAGGCCCAATATAATCTATTAAGACATGTATGATCCATTATGGTTTTGATCACCTAAGGCCCAATATTGTCCATTAAGACATGTTTGATGTACTATTATCCATTATGATCCATTAAGGCCCACATTAACACACATTTGATACACTATTGGCCATTGTGATACATTAAGGCTCTATATGGTCTATTAAGACATGTTTGATCTACCATTGTTCATTGTGTTCCATTAAGCCCCAATATGGTCTATTAAGACATGTTTGATCTACTGTTGTCGATTGTAATCCATTAAGGCCCACTATTGGCTTTTGTGACTCATTAAGGCCCAATGTGGTCTATTAATACATATATGATTAGGGATGAGCTCGGTGCCGGTACCGGTACCGAAAATACTAGTACCTAAAATCGTCAAATATGGGTACTAGTACCGGTGCCAAAAATGTTTGGTATGGTACTGTACAGTACCGGTACGATACCAGTATATGAAAGAAATTCCAGAAAAAATACGGGTACTGTACCAAACCACGAGTACTAAAATGCCACAAAGTGGGTATCAAAAACAATTCAGTATGGAAATTCGATACTGGTACTAATATGTATACAATAAAAATGTATATAAACGTAACTAATATAAATACATTAAGATATTATTTAGAGGAAAACAAATATGGTTTAATGTATATAATATTTAATAATAGTTTGAATTTTTAAATATGTAATAAGATTTTTTTGATTATTAATATTATATAATATAGTTTTTAAATGAGAATTTTATTTGAGAGGGAAGTTTTGGATGAAATATTTTGGGGGGAAGTTTAGGTTTTTGGATGTAATATTTTGGAGGGAAGTTTAAGTTTTTGGATGAAATATCTTAGGGGGGAAGTTTTAAGATGAATTTTTTTTGGGAAGGGGGAGATACTAATTTTTAGGATGAAATATTTGGAGGGAATTTTTAAAGATGTAGTAAGTTAAATACTTTGTCACACATTTTGTCCATTTGGAGGGAATTTTTAAAGATGTAGTAAGTTAAATACTTGGTCACACATTTTTTCCATGACATTTTATAACATTTCGTCACACAAAATAAAAAAGTGACGATGATGTGACGAATGTTTATGTAACACCACATGAAATTTTGTAATTTTAGGTGTGGCTATTATCTATACTTTGGTCACAAAAAATAATATATGTGGCCACATGCATTAGATTTCAGCCACATTATTAAGCATATAACGTGGTCATAGATCGCATTTGGCCACACTTTTCTAGCGTGGTTATTTTTACTTAACGTGTGGTTAAATGTTTCGAATATATCTATTTTAGTCAAATGAAACAAATATTGTGGTTGTATATCACATTTAGCCACACTTTTTTAGTGTGGCTAATAAATGTCACAGTTTTTTTCTTAAAAATGTGGCTAAAGGTTTTATATAAATATGTTATTGGTCACATGAAAACAAACACTGTGATCGTAGATAACATTTGGCCACACGTTGCTACTATGGCTAATATATGTCACATTTTTTTTTCTTAAAGTGTGGCCAAAGGTGTCAAATACATGAGTTTTTTGTCACACGAAACAAAAATATGTGGCTATAGAAAACATTCGGTCACACATTTCGAGTTGTGGCTAATAAATGTCACATTATTTTCTAAAAGTGTGGCTAATGATAATAAACTGGTATAAATGGTCACATTAATAACAAAATGTGTGGCTAAAGATGTTTTAAAATGTTATGAATGACCCTTAGCCACACATTTTTTCAAATGTGTGGCAGGGCCGTTTTGCCAAAAGTGTGGCCGTAGACCCTTTTTCACGTAGTGAACCGAGCCGAGCCAGCTCGGCTCACTTTCAAACCGAGTCATATCGAGCGAGCTTTTTTCGAGCTAAATTCGAGCGAGCTCCAAGCCGCGCGCTTTTTGGACAGCCCTACTCAAAACTCATTTAATGGCATTTGTAGTTATCTATTTTTTAACGACTTAAATTACAACAAATCCATCTTTGGGGGGTCTCGACCTTTTGATCTCAAAAGAAGCAACACCTTAACTCCAATTACTTTGTCAATTAGACCCAACCGCCCATCCTTATATTTTTCTAATGTGACATGCCACATTTAAAATAATAATATATTAAGGTGGTGTTTGTTTTTTCAGATGCAAAAGGTCTGCAGTCTGCGGACCACATCTGCAGACGTCTGTATGAGAAGAGGTGGACCAAACCTCTGCAGTCTGCGAGAGGAAGAGTGTTTGTTTTTTAAGCCTTATGGTATACAAGGACCCCTGCAGATCTTAAAAATAAAACCCCAAAAATGGGGGCCTGTTCTCACATCTCACTTAACACCACCACTCTCCACCGTTTCATCATTTCACCCTCAATACAACCACCACCTCGTCCCATACCAGCCACCATCTCCACCACACCAAACACCACTTATCACCCCCGCCAATCTACACCAGAGACTCGTCACCTACCACCCGCTTCTGCTCAGATTCCGGCTTGTCTCGAGTCACCTCGTTTTTCGTGCTATTCCTTGTCGACATCCAGGTACGTGTTCTATACAGTTGCTGAGGTCGACGTCGATGTGGTTGTTGTGTGGGGTCGACGAGGTGAGGGAGGTGGTTGTCGGCGGTGAATGTGGCTCAATCAGAGGTGGGGGAGGTGACGTCGGGTCAACCGGAGGTGAGGGAGGTGACGGAGATGTGGTGGTGGTGGAGGAGGTGGAGGTGTCGGTTGGGAGGAGGAAGATGCTAGGGTTTGAGAAGAGGTTGGAAGAGTTGGGAAGACATTGGACCATGTCTGCGCGGGGAAGAGGACGCGCAGAGGTTTGAAGACATTTTTTAATGAAATGTCTTCTAAAAAACAAACGGTCCAGAGCTAAATGTATGCGCGTGGTCTGCGCGGCGCAGACATAAGAGGCCAGAAGAGATTTTTCTAGAAAAACAAACACCCCCTAAGTATCCTTAAAAATGACATATCCATCACTAATACATATTTATCTCACATTCATTTAATTTAACTTTTTTAACCATCTAGTATCTTACAAACAATTCAAAACTTGAATTTTATTCCAAGTTATCTATTTTCTTTTGATATAAATTCATTTTTTTAGATTGTTTTGCTTTTTTCAACCTACAGAAAATAAAAACAATCAATAACAATATATTTATAACTAGGTTATAGACCTATGTGTTACATAGGTTTAAGGATAGAAAATGAAAGGCTCTAAGATAATTATGGAGTTGATCGAGTTCTCTGGAAAAAAATGTGTTTTCAATTTATATAAACTTGAATCAGTTTTTTAAAAATAAATATGTTATTGTTGAGATTGGTTGCGTTTGAAGGACATAAAGATTATAAATTTTGAATTAATTTTTATATTTCATATTATTTCTTGCATCACAGATAATAAATATAAATTTTTATATGAATACATATAACCCTAATATGAACTATACATACAAAATTAAAGAAAAAATATAACATTACTCATTTTAAATGATGCGTTTACGAAGTAAGAACTTTGTTTTTGCATACAAAAGAATTAGTATATTTTATTTCAAATTAATATTTTCTTATTTGAAAAAAGTAGAAGATGAAATGGAATTAGTTCATAATCTAAGATTATATATATTAAACATACAGTGAATTTCAGATTTTGTCCTTTATCTTTATACTGAATTTCAGACGGTGTTCTTTATCTTTCAAATTGCCGAGTCTTGTACTTAATGTTTTAAAATCTTGCACGTTATATCCTTTAACCCTAACCCAGTTATTTTTTTCTATTAAGTCAGATCATGTGCTAGGCACATGAGGATGTATTTGTCTTTTTACTTTATTTTTTAAAAAATACATTTAAATGAAAAACATTAATATACCATATATAAACTTCATCTCTCTCTGTCTTCCGTCTCTCTCCCGTCTCTCTCTCTCATTCTCTCTCTCATCTCTCCTGATTGAAGTTCTCTTTCCATTTCTCTCACTCTCTACTCGCTCTCTCTCTCCCACCTACAATCACCATCCACCGTCCACCACCACCACCTCTCTCTACTCGCTCTCTCTCTCCCACCTACCATCACCTCTCCTGATTGTGTCGTTGTTGTGTACGTGGCTCGTCACGGGTCAAAAATTTGGTGATTCAAAAGCTTCATGGTTGTCACACACCGACCCGCAACGGATATGGCACGGGGCATGATATGATTGTTCCATAGCCTTTGACAATTATTTAAAGTTTGAATATTTATTATCATCAATATTAATTTGTCCCACATAACCAAATAATTGTTCCAATGAAACCATACAATATTCAAAATACAAAAGATAACATAGTCTTGATTTAATTATTCTAAGGCACAATCCTATGTGTCTTCTCAAGTAGCTATCAACCTTGTGTACCTGTTTCATGTGTAAAAGAAATTTGGGTCAACAATAGTTGTGTGAATAGATCCTTATTTATTTTTATTTAACTTTAAAAGTTTAGTTGATTTTATTTAATAAAAATTACTTAACATGCGATATTAAGTGTAATAGGTGACATAAATCAATTAATCCAATAATCAACCAATCCATATGTAAATAATATAACATGACATCAAAAACCATAATCAAAGAAACAATGATGTGATTCAAGCCCCGAAAGGCGAAAAGCGAAACTATGAAACAATGATTCGATTCAAGCCTCGAAAGGTGAAAAGCGAAACAATGATGCGATTCAAGCCCCGTAAGGCGAAAAGCGATACTATGAAATACTTGACATAAAGCGGTGAACACATATAGCATATGAATGATAACATGTAATGCAACGTACAAAACAAACAATGAGCACATATAACACTTAACTTGGATAAGTAATTTTTGTAAGTTTAATTCAATACTAGAGGCAGTTTAGTTTGCTTATCATATTTTATCTTCAAAAAAAAATATGCTTAACACCACAAAACAAATACCTAAGAAACTTAATAGAAGGCCATGTATCAAGACTATAAGATCCAAACGGGTCAGTCACGTAGCCAATTGGTCAGGCTACGTGCACGTCACATAGGGGCGCGAGTTCGATCCTTGTCCAGCGCATTTTAAGCCGTTTTGCCGAATTTTTTGTAGTTTTTTTATTTTTCTTTTTGATTTAATAAAAACCATAACAACTAAAACTTAATAATCTTTTCTTTTTATTACTCTCAAACCATTTTAAACCAACTAAAAACATAAGAAAATCCTTTTCTTTAAAAACCATTATAATCCATAAATTTATAAAACAAATGTTCTTTTTCTCTTTTATAATAAATCATAAAAATAATTAACTTGTTAATTCATTTTTTTATCCTTCAATTTATGTAGAACTCAAATAACTAAGCAATTTATTTTAACTCTCTTATTTTTATTTCCTTTATTTATTTATCTCATGTTATTAACATTAATAAACGAGATTAAATAAACACCTAATATGCAATTCATAAATATTAGGATTATGATTTGTTTTGTTGTTTGCCAATAAATAATAGTGGGTCGTTATGTATTAATTCTAAATATCTAGGTTAGTCGCTCTTGTTCGTTCTCTTGGATTTTACCCAATCTTACTCGTACGTTACTTACAAGAAATCGCAACGCAACCAATGTGAGTATACTCGATTCTATTTTTATTTTTAACACTTTGGATGCAACATGTATTCTATAAAAAAACACGCAACGCTTGAAACTTCTTATATGCACACTCTATCCATTTTTAAACATGAAACAATTTGATGCTTGTTAATCTTGTATGCTATGTAAACTTTTCGTGTCTATATGCTCATTAACTTCGTACGAGCCCACCTTAACAATTATAGCGCTATAGGGGTAACGCACCGCCCGTTTAGTCTTGGGTATTGTTAAGTTAAACATGTTAACCTCCCGTTATTCTTTGGGATAGGCAAAATTAACGCGTTGTATTCTAGGGTTTGAACATATAGTGACACCGTTTCAGCATATTAGTAACTTGTATCATGTTATTCGTGTTGGATATGAGCATTCAAACTTTTTATTCTACTTTATGCTATATATTAAACTTGTATACTCGCCAACATTTTGTTGATGTTATTTTAATACATGTTGCAGGTTGATAGACGAAGTGACGAAGAATCAAGTTAGGATGGATGTAGAAACCCACATTAATAATAAACAATATTTGAATCTTGGATTATGCTTGTTACAATTTGTCTTTATTTGAAACAATGTATTTGGATTTAGTCATTTATGAAATTGAATTTAAATTATATTGTCACAATAAGTTTCTGAGATGGTTGTTCAGCATTCAGAATTGTACATATGTGTACGTTAACAAAACCATAATCCGAACCATCATCTGTTTCATTATACATACATGTACATATATTTGCATTCCCAATAATAAACACTCAAAATAAATATAAAAGGAAGCAAAAGTCAAAAGAAAATAATTACAATGCATATCAAATCATCAGAATATATATTTTGATAATTAATCGAAAACCAATCTTAAAAACTAGTTGGCATCCACATTCAAGCTACTCTTTCCCATGACTGAAGAATTGAATAGAAAAGAAATCAAAATAACTTGACTCCCATGTGTTTAAGTAAAGCTTAAAAGCCATCAAAAATAATCTCCAATACTCAAATAAAAATAAATTTTGACTCCCACGTGGTCAACCTGGGGATCAGAATGAAATGCAAGTGATAAAAGAAGGCTTGTCTATTCGCACACGCTCTTTGTCTTTTTGCACACCTAAAGCGCCCCGCTTTGGCCATAGCGGGGCGCTTTGGGCTTGGTCAACTTTTCCAAACGACAGGCACATGGCAAACCACAGCTGGTAAAAAGTTGGCAACCACAGCTTGCACCGTAGGCTCTCAACCCGTCTTCCTTACGTTTTAGTTCCATACTCAAAAGCTCAATCGCATATATTGAAACCTTTCTGAGAATATATGCAAGCATGGGCTGATTCTTGTGGTGCGTCATCACTTTTCGGAGGCTTGTTTCAAAGCTACTTCTAATCTCGGCGTATTGTCTATCAACAACATGATCAACATACAGTACAAGTTTATCCAGTGTGTTGCGATGACTTGGAAAGTGACTTTTTAGTGTTGCATGCATGCCCTCAACCCTGTTGGTCGTAGTTTGGTGAAAGTTGATAGTTTTGTTAATCCAGCAAGATACAAACTTTTCACGGTACGGATCCAACCAGGATTTCTTCAAATAATCAAAAACATCTAAAATTAAAAAACGTAAATAGTCAGTTTTTGTTATTATATAAAATTTGAACATAATTATGTAAGAAATACCCACGTTCACGGTCATCTTCTTTCAGCTGTGCTTCAAGGTTTTCCAAGTTATACCTGTATATTTCCTCGGTCGTAGACTCGCACAATGTCCAAAATGTACGTACGAATTCTTTCCACTCCTTGTCAGAGAATTTCTTCTTGCTGTTCTTATTAATATTTTGTTGAATATGGAACCGACAAAGATACTTATGCGCTTTTGGAAAAACTTGTTCACACGCGTTCATTAGCGCAAAATCCCTGTCTGTTAAAATCACGCGCGGTTCCATACATCCTACCAGCATAGACTTGATCCCCTGCAACACCCATAGGTAGTTCTCTGACTTCTCAGCGGAAATTACCGCACAAGCAGCCGCAAACGATTTGTTTGTCGACGTCATGCCTACGACCTGAACAAATGGCAGGTTCTACATGTTCGTTTTGTAGGTGGCGTCAATCATTAGCACATGCGGGAAGGCACACCACATAGTGAATGATTTTTTGTGAACAAAGAAGACATCTTCAACTTCGTTCGATATCTCATTCGTGCGCATGTAATAAGTGTAATCTTTTTCGAGAAGAATGTTTTCAAGTTTTTGCATCGGAGACTTACCGACATTTTTTTCGGCGTTGATCTTCTGAACAGCGTTGTGTATATCTTTCGGAATAAGCTTTCTAGCCGGATTGTTTTTTGTCAGCGTTCGCCAGATACTTTGGTTGGGAATATCTTGCTCTGCCAGCTCCTTAACCAGTTTTTTATCCTCCGAAGAAAGCCTTCTCGCATACGCGTGACCCTCTAAGTTTTCAATAGGAGTGTGGTTATGCTTCGCCTTCGTCACCTCGATCCTCCAAACACTTCCCGATGATTCCGAAAACCCGATCATCTCGAACGGGCAGCCTATTTTCTTGCTACCCGTTTTCCTCTGTGTAGCTATACTCTTATGCTCCCCACCAAAAGTACATTGAAACCAAATCTTGTAATTCTCTCCTCTTTTATTCGACCTCTTAATCACAATGAGGTAACCATTGTCTTTTGCCGTGTCTTGTACCCAACGTACCAACTCTTTACGTGACGAAAAGGTCTGCGTTGTATCAAACGAAAATGTAACCGGGTAACAGCCTTCCTCGTCAACAGACACATCCTCCGGCTCACCATCGTCACCGAGGTTCGAATAGACTTGATGTTCAAAGCTCTGTTCACAACCGTAACTGTGGTTTGGATAACACTCCTGCTGTACAAAGCTTTGCTCGCCAACGTAACCGAAATTCGAATAACCTTGTAAGCTCTGTTGACAACCGTAACTGTCGTTTGGATAACACTCCTACTGTACAAAGCTGTACTCGCCACCGTAACCGAAATTCGAATAACCTTGTTGTGCGTAAGGGTCCTCCACAGGGGTATTCAAATCCAGCTTCACCGTGTTATCACGATAACGAATGCCAGATACAACCTCTGCCTCCCTCAAGTTGGACGAGACCGGTTTCTCATACGAGTCAGAAATAGCGGTCCCCTCGTAAGAATCAGGAACAACTGACTCGTTAGAATATTGACCGAAAAGATAGTTGCTTAACCACGACATCGTTTTTTCAAGACATGTAACTAATAGAGCAAAGAAAATCGACAAACAACAAAATCACCGAATGCTGAATGTTGTGTCTGAGCAGGTTTTTAAAGTGAAAATTTGGGGTCGAAGCGCCGCGCTTTGGCCATAGCGCGGCGCTTAGGGTTCACGAGACACCTGCAACCTCGTATCACCTTTATGTCTCTGCAACTTATGTCAGTCAAACCATCAAATCACCTTTTGTCGACCTAAGCGCCCCGCTATGGCCATAGCGCGGCGCTTAGGGGTGTGAAAATAATTTTCTGCGTGTGGGAATAGCATGACCCTAAAAGAAATCTCATCTCCACCACTGATCCAACTAATTATTAATGGTGGAGATTACCCAAGTACAAAAGTTTTTTTAGAAAAGTATAACAGACTCTAAAAAAGTATAAAATACTTAAAAAGGTGTGACTAGTTTCTCTCTCCTATCTAACACTAAAAGGTGTAACAGTTGGATTTGTTACACTAAAATTTTCATATGGAAACATGTAACATTTTTTTACATGCATTGCAAATTAAAAAACTCGTAAATTTTAAGTTCTAAAATGTTACACTTCATAAATCTGAAACATACATCTGCTGTTGAAAACCGGAAAAAAGTGTAACAAATAAAGTTAAATGTAATGTAAATGAGTTAAAAAGACGTAACATATTCTCTCTCATCTCTCTTGCACAAAAAGTATAGGTGGTATATCTGAAAAAGTGTGTAACAAATGGCAAGTTGTGGTTCACCCATTTGAGTTTGTTTGGTTTTCTTGACTCAATAGGGATTTCTTGACCCATTTAAAAGTTTTAAATACAAATGGGTTTTAACGTGCAAATGTTCGAAGTGAGCAAATAACATGCATAATTATTTATTATAACATTCGTAATTAGGGTTAACACAACCCATGCGTAATTTTCATGTTTGATGGCATACGTGATTTGAATTTTGTAACATGCGTATTTTAAATATGAACATGCGTATTTTAAATATGAACATGCGTTATTCACTTCGTACATTCGCACGTTAAGGTGCTATTTTACAATAATATTCCCAATATATAAATGAGAACCACCTTGAATTGTAAGAACCATGAGAACTAGGTCTTACAAAAAACATATTTCTCAATGATCTTTAAAAAAATCACCTGTTCCAACAAAAAAAAAATGTAGGTTGCATAAAATTTACATCAATGTAAAATTTTTTTTATTGGTGATGTCATTGTTCCGAAAAAATTACATTAGGAATAACTACCGGGTTGGCAATGTTTTTTCTTTTTACATGTGTCTTTGTAACATTTTCCTCTACCTTTGTGCAAAAAAAAAAGTGACAAAACTCACGCGGGAAGTAGGAAATCAATCTAGTTGTATTTGATCTCAAATAATGATTGTAGAATGTTTTTAAAAATAATTTTGGACATTTTGTAACCGATTTAAGTGATTCAAAACGTTAAATACCTGGGTTTGGGAGGAGGGGGGTATTGGGTTCAAGTCTCACAGACCACATAGATTAAAAAAAATTGTCATTCAAAAAAAAACTAAAACGAGTTTATTTAGTAAATAACACGTGAAATAAAGACATTGGATTTAAAGACAAAAGAGCAAATACAAATACCTTTCACATACAAAGAGTTCGAACCAAAGGTTTCCTGTAAAACGCAGTGACATTTTCGTAATTATTTTACTCGTAGCGTAATTATCAAAATTACTCTACAAATAATATTGTAGGGTAATTTTGAATTGTGTATATGTTGTTTGATAAATTTGTAGAGTAATATTGATACACTTGTAGAATAATTTTGTTAATTACCCTATGAATAAATTAATTACGAAAATGTCACCGTATTTTTTTTACTTTTTCATGCCTTTCGCACGTTTTGTACGTTAAATGTATTTGTACGCGAGCTTAACTCTAGATTTAAAAAGTCATAGATCAACAAAAGGCTGCTGTGGTGTAGTGGTTATCACGTTTGCTTTACACGCAAAAGGTCTCCGGTTCAATCCCAGGCAGCAACAAAAACAAATTGATTTTTTTCTTAACTCTACACATCATTATCATAAGAGCAATGAATCGAAAATAGAACACACAACCCGCCTACAAACCGACTATACAACTCGCCACTCCCATCTGTATTTTTTTACTCTTTTTTTGTAATGTTTTCTATCGATTTAGTAATAAATAGGATAGTCTGCAACGATACAATTTCATTATTCATTAAATTGTAAATATTTTATGGACGTATCTACCCTTACTTGAGAATAGGATTTCCCCTTGTGTGTATATATAGAGCTTATTAGAGAGGGTTTAGGTTAGTCTCCACCTTTTACAACACCACCATTATTCACCTCCCTCTCTCTCTAAATATCATGATCTTCAAGATCACTAACCACCATCATAATCATACACTAAAAGGGGAACCCAATCTATGTAGAAACATCCCAATCTTCATCAATATGGTTCACTAGCCTAATCCGCTATATAAGTTCTAAAATTTTGTTTCTATTACGTTTAATCTAAAGAATTGATCAACATGTGATATCAGAGCGCATATGTTGACTAATCAATTCGTTTTTGTTAAGAAACAAAAAGTTTTGATGAAAAACCACTTAAAAAACAGATCTTTATGAAATTTTATATAACTTTCGGTTTTCATAGAACTTTTATATAAATTTCGGATCTAATGTTCATTCTTATGTTTATGGGTTGTTAGATCTGATTAAAACCTTTTTAAATCTCATTAAAACCATTAATTTCGGGTTCTTTTAATAAAAATTAGTCAAAAAAAATTTGAATGTTCTTCATTTTCTTGATGATCTTCATTATAAAATGGATGAAAATCATGTATTTTGGTGTTTGATTCAAATTAAAACTTTGTTTTTAGTTATTTTGGGTGTACTTTTCCCCTTATTTGCAAATAAACCCAAAAGTTTGAAAATTGTAAAAAGGACAGATTTGCCCAAAGTTTTAACATATGAATTATATGTTGTACTTTAAACAATTATAGTTGTACCATATAGATTAGTACCGCTATTTCGATACGGTACCCATTCTGGCACGATTTTGTTTTTTAACTTTTGAGCAATGAAATGGGTACAATATAGAATAAAATCGGTACTGGCATCAATATACAGTACGAGTATCAAATAGGGTAAAATCAGAAGGAGTAGCAATACAATATGGGTACCAAATTAATACGAAAAAAATACTACTCCAAAAAATCTCTTGAAATTCTATAAATAACGGTTGTTGCAAGGGTTTTTTAGAAAACGAGCGGGAAACCCCACAGATCCAACTATTTATGAGACATTAGATTATGGTTTCATGGTGGAAAAGGGAGAATCGAGTCAGATTTATACCTTCGGCAACCAGATCGACAACGGTACCAAACTTCGGTGCAGGGGTGGATCTATACCCAAGCCGGAGTGTGCCCGGGCTACCTCTCAACTTTGTATGGGAAGTGTAAAATAAAATTTTTCAACGTTTTATGTAAAGGATACTCTAACGAGCTGTTTGTTTACCTCTTAATGACTCCATATATAGTAAGTCCAGAAATTCCTAGTTTTAATTGACTTTTTGTGCCAAAATGTCATAACTTATACCTTTGGTTGCATACTATTCCAGTGGATTTTTTTGCTACACATCTCAAAGCTTTGAGAGTTTTCAATGGTGACTATAGTTTGTATTTCAAAGATGAAAATGAAAACGAACATAAGGTCACATACAAGAAGACTTCTCACAGGCTTACTAAAGGGCTGGGAAAGTTATTGGCTGCGCTTAAACCGAAGGATGGAGATATCACGGTGTTTGAGTTTGTTGGACACCGCCACTTCAAGGTTGTAATCTTGTTCTTTTACGTATGTGTATTTTTTTATATGTGGTTTAATTAATAATCTTGGTTTTCAATTTGTATGTCCATATTGTGAGGGAGTAGCTTTTTCTACTGGTGAATTGCCTGAATTGCCTATGACAATAGTAGTTTAAATCATGCACATGATATATTAGAATTTGTTTTTTTAGAAAAAAAAAAGTTTGTGTATTTACAAGTACGTCACAAGTGGGCCGTTTCCTTATATTTGTATTATTTTCACTGCTCTACTAACAAGCCGACACATTCTTTTAACATAACATCATTCTCATATGGGGTTTCTTGTATTTATGACTTCCCTAATTTAACAAGCCTTGAACCCATATCGGCTGCAACATTAGAGATTTATTTGGAGCAACGGTTAACTCTTTATTGTGTGTATCATACATACGTTTCTTAAATCTCTACGACGCTTATTAACATCCCATCTAGAACTGTTTCACTTCACAACTTAAAACCCTCTTTGTTGCGTACATATTTCATCCCACGTGTAAGGCATATCGAAGAATTCCCCCTTACCAAATGTTGGAAATTTTGTGAAAATAGCATTTTTCACAAATATAGGAAAATGATTTTTTCCTATTTTGGACTAGAAATAAATATAATAAAATGAGCGGGTTTTATATATTTATTTGTGGGTTTGTGTTCTATGTCGGAAGGGCTTCGCAACGAACTAAACCACGTCAAAAACGGAGCTAAGATGAATGAGATATCGATGCTCAAAGCTTGGTGTTTGAAACTTAAATGCTGAAAAAAGTGGGAAAGTGGCACCTTGTCCCACATCGGATGAGAGATGGAACTTAAAGGGGTATTTAAGTGGGAACTCTCCATCCTTATTGTTTCATGGAAGCACTCACTAGTGTACTCGCGAAGGGTGCGGAGCACCCTAACTCGCACTCGCACACGCGCGCGTGGCGTGGGCGATGAGGCGCAATGTGGCGCTTTGATGGCGCACTTTGCACTTCGCTCGCATCGCCTCGAGCCGCTTGAGAGCCGCCTTTGTATTTTTGACCGCGTGCGCGTGGTGGAGTACAAGGGTTGCAAGGACCAAGTGGTAGGTGTGGTAGGTGATGTGGCGCATGACGTGGCAGTCATGCGCATACGCGCGCGAGCGAGTACACGTGCGCGGCGCACCAAAGTGAGCCAAAACGGCGCGACTGTGTGGCGTGCTCGTAGAGGCTCACAGGTGACGTGGCACTCGCGCGCAGGCGCGCATGGACCTGAGTGAGTATGGCGCACGCGCGCATGGCAGTGAGCCAAGTGGACGCACCGCGCATGAGCGTGCAGACCTGCGCACGCACCGGTGTGTCTTGCGCGCGCGCGCGAGCGGAAGCTTCCTGCTGCAGTTAATGCCAGTGAAGTTACATTCAGCATTTGAAACTGACGAAGTTAATGCGTTTGACTGAGAATTAAGTGACGAATTAAAATGCATTAAAGACGTCTAATGCAGTTTAATTCTCCATTTAATTCATTTTTCAGTTTCGCCTAAACCTGCAACTATAAATAGGGTGCTACCCTATTGCAGAATCACACCGAATAACACAAGCTCTCTCTACAATCTTCTCACTGCAGAATTCTTCACTTTCCTTCAAGCTTTCGAGGTACACCTTCGGGTTAGAGTCAAGAACGGCAGTGCAACTGCTTGAGGCTGTTGTATCCTGGAAACAAACGTGTTCTCCTGGGAGACACGAAATTTGTTTTAAGGGACCCGTGTCTAACACGATCCTCAGCCAAAGAACAGTGTTTCTGTTCGGTTTTCTGTTCTTGTATTTCCCTTTTCAGTTGTATTTGTATTTTTCTTTCAGTTGTAATTCTGTATTTGTTTCTGTAATTCAAGTTAATAAAAGTTTTATTTATTTTACACGAACGGATTCCTACAATCTTAAAACAAATTTTTTAAAACACCGTTCGTGTAGGATCACAAACATTTTCTGTTGTGAATTCGAACCAGTTTTGAATTCATACAGTTGTGTTTTAAAAAATAGATTTTCTTCCTGTTTTGATTCAAAGTAGCGACTTTGTCAAAACAGAATCTGCTTCTACTCCTTCTGTCGCTGAGTTCTAAAAACCTACTGTTGTAGTCTTCAAAGTTGGACTTAGAAGCTGCGCGGTGGTTTCAAAAACTCTTTATATTGGATAAATAATAAATTAGCACATTTATTATTTTATTAACTTGGTTTTGTGGAATTTTTCAGAATGTCGACTGAAAATACCAACGTCAACGTCGTTGTCGGTACCCCTGCCAACACTGTGGGAGCGTCCACAGTGGCGAATCATGCTGAACGACCCGAGAAGTTCTCGGGTCTCCACTTCAAGAGGTGGAAACAGAAGATGTTCTTCTACTTGACCACCATGAACCTTGCGAGGTTCTTGACGGAGACCGTTCCCCAACCTGCGGAAGGGGAGACCGATGCTCAGGCTCTGAGCGCGGTAGAGGCATGGAAGCACTCGGACTTTATATGTCGAGGCTATGTTCTCAATGGTCTTTCGGATGCCTTGTATAATGTGTACTATAATATCAAGACTTCCAAAGATTTATGGGAGTCTTTGGAGAAAAAGTACAAAACGGAGGATGCGGGAACAAAGAAATTTGTTGTCGCCCGTTTCTTGGACTTTAAAATGGTTGATAACAAGTCTGTTATGAACCAAGTCCAAGAGTTGCAAATTATACTAAATGACATCCATGCTGAGGGAATGGTACTTAGCGAAACTTTTCAAGTGGCAGCCATGATCGAAAAATTACCTCCTGCTTGGTTGGATTTTAAGAATTATCTTAAACACAAGCGAAAGGAAATGTCGGTCGAGGACCTTGTTCTTCGTCTTCGTATAGAAGAAGAAAACAGGGTGGCCCAAAAAGGCACCATTTTGCAAGCTTCGGCTAAAGCAAACATGGTGGAAGTTGGGGAGTCCTGAAAGGGCAAGAAAGGCAAGGGTAAAAAGGACAACAAAGGGAAAGCAAAGGTTAGCAACCTTGGACCGAAAAAGGGGGCAGTGAAAAAGAAGCTTGCGCTTTTCCAAGGTACTTGTTACAATTGTAACGAGACGGGGCACCGTGCTAACCAATGCAAGAAACCTAAGCGTGAGCGTGCGCACATGGTTGATGAGGATGGTATGCCTCTCATTGCAATGATAACCGAGGAAGCGGCTATGATTGAAGAAGTCAACGCGATGGGTGAAAACCCAAAAGGATGGTTCGTTGACACGGGTGCAACCCGCCATGTTTGTGGAGACAAGGCTCTTTTCTCTACATTCAAGGAAGCGTCGGGTGAAGAAAAGCTTTATATGGGGAATAAAGCTACCGCAAGCATCAAGGGGGAAGGCACGGTCGTTTTGAAGATGACTTCGGGCAAGGAGCTTACCTTGACCAATGTGTTTTATGTCCCAGAGATACGGAAGAATCTCGTGTCAGGATGGATGCTCAACAAGTTTGGTTTTCGTCTAGTGTTTGAATCGGACAATTTTGTCTTGTCTAGACGTGGAATGTTTGTTGGTAAGGGCTATGCCCTAAATGGAATGTTCAAAATGAATGTATTGGTTGTTAACCAAAACAAAAATATGAATGAAAATGTTTCTTCTACTTACATGATTGAGTCTTCTAATGTTTGGCATGGTAGACTAGGACATGTAAATTTTAATTCATTATGACGTTTAATTAAATTAAACTTGATACCAACATTCCATATCGAGTCCAATCACAAATGCGAGACATGTGTTGAATCCAAACTTACGAGATCATCGTTTAAATCGGTTGAACGAATAACCGAACCCCTTGATTTAATTCATACCGATGTGTGTGATTTAAAAGCGGTTCCCACGCGTGGAGAAAATAAGTATTTCATCACGTTTATTGATGATTGTACTAAATATTGCTACGTGTATTTACTAAAGAGTAAAGACGAAGCAATAGAGAAGTTTATCTTGTACAAAAATGAAGTTGAGAATCAACTTAAAAGGAAGATAAAAGCTTTGAGAAGCGACCGAGGAGGTGAATATGTTGCACCTTTTGCGGATTTATGCGCAAAAAGTGGCATTGTACACGAGTGTACACCTCCTTATTCTCCACAATCAAATGGTGTTGCGGAACGAAAGAACCGCACATTGAAAGAAATGATGAACGCCATGTTGATAAGCTCGGGAGTGAACCGAGAAATGTGGGGGGACGCCATTCTCTCAGCAAACTATCTTTTGAACAAGATACCTTTGAAAAATAGGGACGAAACTCCAGATGTGTTATGGAGAAAAAGGAAGCCTTCTTACAAATACTTGAAAGTGTGGGGGTGCCTAGCCAAGGTGATTGTACCACCTCCTAAGGCTCTTAGGATAGGACCCAAAACAGTTGATTGCATTTTCATTGGATATGCACATCAAAGTAGTGCGCATCGTTTTCTTGTATATGAATCCAAGAATCCCGATGTACACAAACACACTATCATGGAGGCAAATCCTAATATCGTCTCATATTTTGAGAATGTGTTTCATATGTTAGGACAAACACATGCGCCTTCATCAAGAGCGGTTGATGAAGCAGGTCCAAGTTCGTCTACATGGTTAGATGAAGCAGGACCAAGTTCGTCTACAAGGATAGATGAAAGTCATGAACGACCTGAGGTCGAGGAGGGTGAGCTTAGACGAAGTAAACGACAAAGGGTTGAAAAATCCTTTGGTCCAGACTTCATGAGCTATATGGTTGAGGGTGAGCCCAATACCTACCGCGAAGCGGTTACCTCAGCGGAAGGACCTCAATGGCAAGAAGCAATTAAGAATGAAATAGATTCTATATTGCAAAATCATACTTGGGAGTTAGTAGATCTTCCACCTGGTTGTAAACCACTTGGATATCGTTGGATATTCAAAGGAAGATGAAAGCCGATGGAAGTATTGATAAATACAAGGCAAGGTTAGTAATCAAAGGATTTAGACAAAAGGAGGGTCTAGACTACTTTGATACTTATTCGCCTGTAACGCGAATAACCTCTATACGATTGGTTCTTGCAATTGCGGCTCTAAGAAATTTGAAAGTTCACCAAATGGATGTAAAGACCGCGTTTCTAAATGGCGATTTAGAAGAAGAAATTTACATGGAACAACCTGAGGGTTTTTCCGCCCCTGGAAACAAGGGCAAAGTATGTAAATTGGTCAAGTCTTTGTATGGCTTGAAGCAAGCTCCAAAACAATGGCACCAAAAGTTTGATCATGTCATGATTGACAATGGTTTCAAAATAAATGAGTGCGACAAGTGTGTTTATTTTAAAGACACACCAAGAGGTTATGTGATTCTATGTCTTTATGTAGATGATATGCTTATCATTGGGAGTGATGATAAGATGATCAACTCAATGAAAGACATGTTGAAAGCGAGGTTTGACATGAAAGACATGGGTCTCACGGATGTGATTCTTGGAGTAAAAATCACTAGAACCCAAAATGGTCTTGTGTTGAGTCAATCTCACTACGTGGATAAGATCCTTGGGAAATTCAATTCGGACGATACGAGTATAGCTCGATCTCCAATTGATAATACCCAACGCCTAAGGAAGAATAGAGGCGAGAGTGTTTCTCAGTTAGAATACTCAAGGATCATTGGTAGTCTCATGTATCTAATGACATATACTAGACCCGACTTAGCGTACGCTGTGAGCAGGCTAAGTAGATACACCAGTAATCCGAGCGAGGATCATTGGAAAGCTATCACGAGGGTGCTTAGATACATAAGATACACGAGAGACTATGGATTGCATTATACCCGTGATCCAGCAGTGATCGAAGGATTCACTGATGCGAATTGGATATCGGATATAAAGGATCACAGATCCACAAGTGGTTACGTGTTTACACTTGCTGGCGCAGCTATAGCTTGGAAGTCTTCCAAGCAAACGGTTATAGCTAGATCCACGATGGAATCCGAATTCGTCGCTTTAGATAAAAGCGGGGAAGAGGCGAAGTGGCTACGTCAATTTCTGGAAGATATTCCAAGATGGCCAAAGCCGTTGACGGCGATCTGCATACATTGTGACAATCAGTCTGCTCTTGCTAGAGCACAAAACATGATGTACAATGGCAGATCAAGGCACATTCGACGTAGACACAACACAGTACGACAACTTATCTCAACGGGTGTTATCTCAGTTGACTATGTGAGGTCAAATGAGAACATTGCGGACCCGTTAACGAAAGGCTTAAGCACAGATAAGGTGTATAGGTTGTCAAGAGGAATGGGACTAAAGCCCATAGATGAAGGGAATATGAGGGAAACCTAACCTAGTTGACTGGAGATCCCAAGATCTAGGTTCAATAGGCAAACTTAATCATAAACCCAAAGGGAGTCACTGTGGGGGGTGCCCCAAAATCAATAAAGGGAGTTGTATACTTCCTAGTCCATTCCAATCAGTGACATGAAGGAAAGGTTAAGCATGTTGAGGTTAAGGATTTTGAGGAAATCCAAATTAACCATGATGCTTTTAATGATTCAGAGGAATCACCTATGTTAGAGAGAAGTGGGGTCGCTTCGAATGGATTTGTGGGGAGACGCAAATCCTAGAGCTCTCGCAGAACCAGGAACGTGTTCCATGACCATGAACGGACACAACCATGAGGTCTTAACTCGACTAGGGAGAGTATTGTGTGAATGTATATTGTCGCCTACATAAATGGGGGATTGTTCAAGGACACCGCGTCTACAAGACCCTAGGAGGCTAAGTATGCTTCACAAAAGAAGGTTCAAAGGTTACACCTACCTATCTTGCAATACTCAACTGTTGAACGTGTATCGTTGAAACTTGATAGATCGATTTCTATTCATGTGGGGATTATTGGAAATTTTGTGAAAATAGCATTTTTCACAAATATAGGAAAATGATTTTTTCCTATTTTGGACTAGAAATAAATATAATAAAATGAGCGGGTTTTATATATTTATTTGTGGGTTTGTGTTCTATGTCGGAAGGGCTTCGCAACGAACTAAACCACGTCCAAAACGGAGCTAAGATGAATGAGATATCGATGCTCAAAGCTTGGTGTTTGAAACTTAAATGCTGAAAAAAGTGGGAAAGTGGCACCTTGTCCCACATCGGATGAGAGATGGAACTTAAAGGGGTATTTAAGTGAGAACTCTCCATCCTTATTGTTTCATGGAAGCACTCACTAGTGTACTCGCGAAGGGTGCGGAGCACCCTAACTCGCACTCGCACACGCGCGCGCGCGCGCGTGGCGTGGGCGATGAGGCGCAATGTGGCGCTTTGATGGCGCACTTTGCACTTCGCTCGCATCGCCGCGAGCCACTTGAGAGCCGCCTTTGTATTTTTGACCGCGTGCGCGTGGTGGAGTACAAGGGTTGCAAGGACCAAGTGGTAGGTGTGGTAGGTGATGTGGCGCATGACGTGGCAGTCATGCGCATACGCGCGCGAGCGAGTACACGTGCGCGGCGCACCAAAATGAGCCAAAACGGCGCGACTGTGTGGCGTGCTCGTAGAGGCTCACAGGTGACGTGGCACTCGCGCGCAGGCGCGCATGGACCTGAGTGAGTATGGCGCACGCGCGCATGGCAGTGAGCCAAGTGGACGCACCGCGCATGAGCGTGCAGACCTGCGCGCGCACCGGTGTGTCTTGCGCGCGCGCGCGAGCGGAAGCTTCCTGCTGCAGTTAATGCCAGTGCAGTTACATTCAGCATTTGAAACTGACGAAGTTAATGCGTTTGACTGAGAATTAAGTGACGAATTAAAATGCATTAAAGACGTCTAATGCAGTTTAATTCTCCATTTAATTCATTTTTCAGTTTCGCCTAAACCTGCAACTATAAATAGGGTGCTACCCTATTGCAGAATCACACCGAATAACACAAGCTCTCTCTACAATCTTCTCACTGCAGAATTCTTCACTTTCCTTCAAGCTTTCGAGGTACACCTTCGGGTTAGAGTCAAGACCGGCAGTGCAACTGCTTGAGGCTGTTGTATCCTGGAAACAAACGTGTTCTCCTGGGAGACACGAAATTTGTTTTAAGGGACCCGTGTCTAACACGATCCTCAGCCAAAGAACAGTGTTTCTGTTCGGTTTTCTGTTCTTGTATTTCCCTTTTCAGTTGTATTTGTATTTTTCTTTCAGTTGTAATTCTGTATTTGTTTCTGTAATTCAAGTTAATAAAAGTTTTATTTATTTTACACGAACGGATTCCTACACCAAATACATTTTTGAATCAATACTATCAATTAGATGTGTTCTAAAAGCTTCCTCATCTAATGGAACTTCTAAATCCATTGTGTTACGTATGTCCAATATCAACAAGAGATAACTATTTTTATATTATCTAAAAGCCTGAATAGTATTGAACTATACAATGATAAGATTACATCACATATTAATACTAATCTCATGAATAAGTGTGATTGAAAATAAGATAAACTAACTGAAAAAAAGTAAGTAGTGAAATTGATGGAGATCATAACGGTTTTTAACCATAGCTGTATCGTTTTATAGTGTTTCATGTATATGATTAGATTTGTAACAATATAACTTTTATGTAAGGCCGGAGGGTGTGGGGGCGCCATCCCCCGCCATGTCACACGCTATAGCGCCCGGGGCGCTATCCACCCACACCCAGCGAATTATGGAGGGGCGCCATACAAGCAGCGCTAACATGGTAACGAAAGGGAATTGCATGGATCGAGGTGTGCTTTAACTTTTTGACCTTCAAACGGTCACTTTTAAAAAAATAATAATAATTTTTCTTTTTCAAAAATCAAACTTTATAAATAAAAAATAATTAGGTAATGATGACGGGGCTCCATCCTACACCCTGCAAATTAAAGGGGGGGTTATAAAGCCCCCTGGCTGATGTGGCGTCTAGGTGGCGCTGATGTGTCCTTTATAACCCCCAAGGGGCTCCATCCCACACCCTCTAGCCTAAAGATCAAATACAAATGAGTCTTAACATATAAAAAGGCCTTAACGTGAGAAGTGAAGGAAGCTTTTTATCTCCTACTATTTAAGAATAATGTTTAATTGCAAAATGTAAAAAAAATTGATGATTTTACACTGGTAGAGTAATTATAATTACTCTACTACTCTACAAATTACATAATTACTCTACTAGTGTAAGTAAAATTATGATTTTTTTTAATTCTGAAATTAAAGTAAGTGCTTAATAACATATAAAAAAAATTCAAAAAGAAAAAAACCTACAACTACCTCCACAACCACCATGTTCTTTTTCCTCCTCTTTTTCAGTCTAGTCTTCTCTCTCTCTCACTCTGCCTCCCAAATGGTGCACATCCTCCTCCTCTTGTTTGGTTTAACAAGAAAGAGAAAGACTTAGTTCTCGGTCATTGACTTGTTCTCCGGCGAATTTCACCGACGGCGATGATAGTTTTAAAGATCGGTCAGCTGACCGTCACCTGATATAAGTTTCACCTTATTCTTTCTTCTTGTTGTTGTTGTTTTTTTTTTTTTGCAAATTATTAGTCCTCTGTGACTCACATTTTCAGGCCCATCAGATTCAATAATTACATGGGGATTTATATTTGTTTCTCCAAATTAAAACCCTCATTTCAATTGTTTTTTATTTTTAATCATCTAGATTGGTTTAGATTTGGGGTTTTCTTGATTTTTATGGCAAATTGTTTGCTGATAACCAAAGCTACCTGCTTTTCTTTTTATAAAGATTGTTAATTGTTAATTTTTTTGTGGGTTTGTTTTTGTTTGAGGTTTGATCAGTTTTTTGTTGGCATTAATTGCTTGCATGGTTATTTAGGTTTTGATTGTTATGAAATTGCCTTTTTTTTTAATTTAACAATTGTTATTATTGAATTGCACATTTTAGGTGTTTGAGGATTGGTTCAGTGAGACTGGGGATTGGAAAAGTAGAAAAAAAAAAAGGTTAAAGGGGGGAAATTTTTGGTGGTTGGGTGAGTTCAGGGATGAACTATGGGAGGGGTTTTCCACTCCCTCGGTATGGAAATAAGGAATCGTGGATTTCCGTGAAGGTTATTCCGCCGGCAGGATTGATGTGCACCATCAGCTGGGGAGACAGAGAGAGAAGACTAGACTGAAAAAGAGGAGGAAGAAGAATATGGTGGTGGTGGAGGTAGTTGCAGGTTGTGGTGGGTTGTGAAGGTGGAGAAGGTGGTGGTGTCAGAGTTTTGAGAGAGAGAGAGAGAGATTAAAGAAGATGACTAGTGGGCCATCTTCTTTATATATTTTTTTATTTCTTTTAATAGTTCAAGAGTAATACAGTCATTTTACACATAGTTAATTGAGAAATTTAACAGATGTTAGGTCAAGGGACCAACCGAGTTCATTTTTGACAACTTTTGGGACCACGCGTGTAATTAGTAAACTATTAGGACCAAGTATAAAATTTTGCAAATCACAGGGATCAACCAAGCATTTAACTCAAATATATATGTTATATATTAAAAAAATTGGTATACCATCGTTTGAAAGTTATTATATTAGTTTAGAAAACAACCTTCCGAAATTGAAATCATCACTTAAAACACAACGAGCTTAAAAAATACCCGTCTAAAAATGAAATCATCATTTAAAACATAACAAGCTTAGAGAGCTTAGGGTTTATTATTGTTTTTGTTTTTCAGTCTAAGCTTGGTTTCTTTTTTATCCGACAGCGAGGGAGAATTAGACGATATTATTCTGGGCCTACGGCTCAATTAGATTTCTAGAGTTGCTCGTAATATCTATATGTTGTAACATAAAAATTCAATAACAATTATCAAGTCTTTTACCATCTTACAATAGTATTCATCATATGTTGTAATACATAAAATGTTGAAATTGAACACAATAACTAAATTTTAGGTGAGATACAATACTTAGGCTAAAGGGTGTGTGGGTCATGGTTGAGACATGATTCATCACGTAGGAACATGAATGGAAGGCGACACCACCCATTTGCATGATCCACCATGGTTTGCATGGATTAAACCATGGCAACCGTGGTCCTCCTTTCCATTTTTCAAGAAATCATTTTCTTTTTCTTTAGACAAATATAAATTAAAATAAATAAGGGGATAACGGTTTGTGTCATGACCACACCCTTAGGGTATTGGTTTTGAATGGTGAATTAGAGGTAGGTGACATGATACTGACGTGAAAGGTCATGACCACACCCTATAGCCTTATAAAAACAAATACTTAAATTAAATGTCTCTAGCTCTATACTTTTATAAGAGAATAATTTCATGAAAATGTTTGTTTTAGATCTTATTAAGACAAATACTTAAAATAAATGTCTCTAACTCTATACTTTTATAAGAGAACTAATTTACCTATATATTTACCTATATATTAAATTTAGAATGACATGAACAGTAAGATATATATTAAAACTAGAAATTGAAACTAACAAATGGGCAAATTGTATTGGGTACTCGTACCGGTACCAAATTTATCAAATCGGTGTATTTTCGGTACTTGTTCGGCACCGGTATTCACCGGTTTTTACCCTCAAATACCGGTGTCATACCAATACCAACCGGTACCGAACCAGGTATATTCGGTACCGGTACCCACTTTTGGGGATTTCGGTAACGGTATTTTCGGTACCGTTGGTACCGAACTCATCAAATCCTGTAGCGACGCAGCAATGCAAGTAATTGCACCGTTTAGATTACTTTTCATACACACAGTAAGTAAACTGTATTTCGTTTAAATGAGGTTTTATATACAGAACAATTTATTTTTGCTTTCTTTTTTGTCTTTGTCTTTAATGAATGAATTGTAGCAATGCAAAATTAACTTGGATATTTAGAATATTGTTGAGCAAATCGTATCAAATCCTGTAATCAAACCGGTATCGTATCAGTACCAAATTTACTATACCAAATCATTTTCGGTACCAATTTGGTACCCACCTTTTGGCGTTTTCAGAATCGTTATTTTCGGTTCGACACCGGTCTAGCACCATATCTGTATTTATTGATTTTTACCTTCAAATACCATACCGTATTGTACCGAGCATTTTTGGTTCCGGTACCTAATTTCGATGATTTTCCGGATCGGTACTTTCGGTGGCGTTACCGGTACCGAGCTCATCCATATTTTAACGTGTTAGCACCGTAATAACTGAACTGAAAACAACCGAATTTCCAACGTGTGGGGTCCTATTATTATATATTAGGTTATTTAAAATCGCATTTTTAGGACGGAGTGACTATCCTTACCACGTCATTTTTATTGATATTCGGTATCTGCTTGCCGTTGTTGACACGCCTTTTGTAGTCATTGGGTCCCCGCCGCAACGCGCGAGCAGAAAATCAACTAGTTTCATGAAAATGTTTCTTTTAGATAACGTATAAAAACGAAACGAAATATTGGTTGTGAAAGATAGTTTAAGACCATGCGTAGTGGGCAATATTCACCCTTGGGCGTTTTGCGCCATGTGACAGCCCAGTTAGCAATGGACATTATGGGGCGTTTTTTTTTTAAAATGGGTGTAGTGGGGATGTAAGGATTGTGGGGCATTATGTTTGTAATAAAATAAAATAAAAAAACATTTAAAAAATCTTATTGGCCAAATAATGGAAGCTCAAATGTGATTGGACAAGATTTCCCCCCACCCGACGTGATTTATAAAACGCCCAGACCAAAAAAAACCTAATCATGCCCATGCGTAGTGGCAAAGGGGCGATATTGGGCGCATGGGCGGAACTATAGTATTAGTAGCCGTAGCACGGGCTACGGCTCAACCCCGTAATCCTAGTGTTATTTTTTATTTTATTTTTTCGGTTTTATACAAAGGATACCCTTAAAAAATACGAGGATACCCCTAACCAAAAAATAGGATACTTGATTTTAGTAAAATCTAATTTTTCTTATAAGCCCAAACATTTTACAACCCAAAAACTTGTAGAATAATTAAGTCCGAATAGTAAAATAAGCCCAAAATTAACAATAATAGAATTAAAAGGAGACCCAAAATATAATTGATAAAGTTAGCATAAGACCCAAAATAAAAAAAAAAATATCGGGCTACCCCTAAATTAATGGGCTAGCTCCGCCACTGATTGGGCGTGATCTTGGACAAAAAGCGCCCCTTTGGGCAACCACTACGGGTGTTCTAAGAAATCAAATAAACTTGTTGAATCTAGTTAGACATAGCAATAATAACTAGTAACAAGAATATATAAATACATATTTTCTATATTATCAATTGTTTTATAAAGAAACTGAATATTTATTTTGAGGCTTAGTGATAAAGTATTTCATATATGTTGTCATAAAAATAAATAACATCTAGGAACGAAAAGTTAAATCTATTACAAATATTTATCAGGAACAAAAGTACACACAATATTTTTAGTAAATTACACGGTTGATCCATGTGGTTTGGGTCAAATTATGATTTTCGTTCTCATGTTTTTTTTTTCCTATATCATCAGTCCACAAGGTCTACCTTTCTTGCATTCCTAATCCATGAAGGATTTTGTAAATGTATCTTTTATTTTGTAAAGAGTAAATTGCCATTTTAGTCCCTGAGTTTTGTCCAAATTTGCCACTTTGATCAAAATAGTTTTTTTTTCCCCTCTGGGTCCCTGACTTTTACATTTTGTTGCCATTTTGATCATTATGTCTAACTCCATCCAAAAACCCAGTTTGTAACAGGGGTATTTTGGGGATTTTCTTAAAAAATGTTTTCAGTTGCCATTTTGATCCAATTCCAAAAAATCAAAAAAATTCCAAAAAGTCAAGAAAATTCCAAAAATATCTAAAAATAAAAAAAATTCTAAAAAATCATAAAAATTCTAAAAAATTCAAAAAAATCTAAAAATCAAAAAAATTCTAAAAAATCATAAAAATTCTAAAAAATCCAAAAATCATTAAATGTTTCGGCACGAACCGTTTCGACCCGTACCGTTTCGAACCGTACCGTTTCGACGCGAACCGTTTTGAACAGAACCGTTTCGACGCGAACCGTTTCGAACCGAACCGTTTCGACCCGTACCGTATCGAACCGAACAGTTTCGACGCGAACCGTTTCGAGCCGAACCGTTTTGACACGAACCGTTTCGACCCGTACCGTTTCGAACCCGAACCGTTTCGAGCCGAACCGTTTCGACGCGAAGCGTTTCGACCCGTACCGTTTCGAACCGTACCGTTTCGACGCGAACCGTTTCGAGCCGAACCGTTTCGACCCGTACCGTTTCGAACCCGAACCGTTTCGAGCCGAACCGTTTCGACGCGAAGCGTTTCGATCCGTACCGTTTCGACCCGTACCGTTTCGACGCGAACCGTTTCGAACCGAACCGTTTCGACCCGTACCGTATCGAACCGAACCGTTTCGACGCGAACCGTTTCGAACCGAACCGTACCATTTCGACCCGTACCGTTTCGACCCGTACCGTATCGAACCGAACCGTTTCGACCCGTACCGTATCGAACTGAACCGAACCGTTTCGACGTGAACCGTTTTGACACGAACCGTTTCGACCCGTACCGTATCGAACCGAACCGTTTCGACCCGTACCGTATCGAACTGAACCGAACCGTTTCGACGCGAACCGTTTCGAACCGAACCGTTTCGACCCGTACCGTTTCGACCCGTACAGTTTCGAACCGTACCGTTTCGAACCGTACCGTTTCGACGCGAACCGTTTCGAACCGAACCGTTTCGACCCGTACCGTATCGAACCGTACCGTTTCGACCCGTACCGTTTCGAACCCGAACCGTTTCGACGCGAAGCGTTTCGACGCGAAGCGTTTCGACCCGTACCGTTTCGAACCGTACCGTTTCGACGCGAACCGTTTCGAACCGTACCGTATCGAAACGGTTCGGCTCGAAACGGTACGGGTCGAAACGGTACGGTTCGATACGGTACGGGTTCGAAACGGTTCACGTCGAAACGGTTCGGTTCGATACGGTACGGGTCGAAACGGTTCGGTTCGAAACGGTACGGGTCGAAACGCTTCGTGCCGAAACATTTAATGATTTTTGGATTTTTTAGAAATTTTATGATTTTTTAGAATTTTTTTTATTTTTAGATTTTTTTGAATTTTTTTGATTTTTTTGAATTGGATCAAAATGGCAACTGAAAACATTAGTGATTAAGTACAAACTGGGTTTTTGGATGGAGTTAGACATAATGATCAAAATGGCAACAAAATGTAAAAGTCAGGGACCCAGAGGTGAAAAAAAACTATTTGGATCAAAGTGGCAAATTTGGACAAAACTCAGGGACTAAAATGGCAATTTACTCTTTTGTAAATTTATACAAGGATATACATTGTAAATATATCTTTTATTCATATAATATGAGGTTTTTTCCTAAAGTAGTGTTGGTGGAAAAAGTATTTACCAAAATAGTGTTTCTTAAAAATTATTTACCAAAATAGTGTTTCAAAGTTGTCTCTCTTCTCATCTCATTAAATAAAAACTAATTTAGGAATTTTATTATTTATTTCAACACTTTATTTATTTATTTTTTTTGAAACCCAACGAAAGAATTCTACTTTATTACCTTTTTTATTATTTATTTCAACACTTTATTTTTTTTTTTTTAAACCCAACGAAAGAATTCTAGTTTATTACCTTTTTTATAATTCTTTTTTCTGTTTTTATTCGATCAATATAATAATTTATTTTACTCCACTCAATGCATATAGTTTTTTGTATATCTTTTACCAACAGTTTATAATTCTTTTCTTTTTATTATTATTATTTTTTCAGTGAACTCATGTAAAATGAGAATCTAATATATTAAATAGTGAAATAAAACATCCAAATTTTATTCGCTGTCTATCTTTAAAAATGATCTTTTTAAAAATTTCAACTATTTGATAGAAAAAATACTTTTCACTCTTATCTAGGCTAATATGGTATTTCTTTATTGTTAATTAAATTAAAAATAAAGAACAATTTAACTACTTAAGGTCATATCAATTTGTACAAAACAAACACGAATTTTATTTTTATTCATACATTTTTATAATAACTTATAATAACAGAACATATATACATATACTAAACGATTTCACTGTTTGTACAACTTTTTGTATAATTGATTAAGTTAAGTGTCATATTATTAAAATTTAGAGAAACCAAAATATCAGAGTAAATTTAAAGTTATTAAAGCTCTTTTTATTTTTTTTTCAGTGATCTTTATATTGTTCTTTTATTTTATTTTTTTCTTCTATTTAATCTTTATAGTGTTTTTATTTGTTTAATAAACATACAATATGCTATCCTTTTTAATAGGAGAGAGACATAACTAATTGTTTAAAACACTATTTTGGTAAATACTTTTCAAAGAACACCATTTTGGTAAATACTTTTTCCACCAACACTCTTTTGGGAAAAAACTCCATATAATATTGTAAATCTGTACATATTTCTGGTTTTTTAACTTGTTTTTATTACGTGCTGATTTAACAAAAAAGAATTGAAAGAAAAACAAAACTTTTTCTTATAAGTTTGCAAGATTTTGAGCAGGCTTAATTCAATGGGCCAGGTCCATTTCATGGGCCTAACTGAAAAATAAGAATACTTGGTGATTCATCACATAACTGGTGTTAGTTTTTTCGTTGTTGGTGTTAGTTTTTTCGTTGATAATATACTAAAACTCATTAGTTGATAATTGTTGTGAACCAACGACCTACTAGCAACCAACGTATAACTATAAACATAAAGAACAAGGATTATAGAAAGTAAGATAGAAAGAGAATAGGAGAACTAATTCTTATTCGTGTACATATATCATATATATATAGATCAATACAACAACCCTAAAGCCCATTAACATTAGGTCAGGCTTGGCCTTTGGGTCTGAATGTCTGCATTCATAACACTCCCTTTCACACATTTAGAAATACACATACATTGTTAACATTATACTATTAGATAATGTTTACACGATTTTTCAGGACCGATGTTAACTGTTACTGCAGGACCAGTTATGTTGCCTCATTAAAACCCTACTAAGAAAAACCCAGTGGGACAAAACTTAGTCAAGGAAAAAGAGTATATACACTGTGTATATTATGGGTACATTACTCCCCCTCAGTTTTACTTGTATATCTTGATGATGTTGAATCCAATCTTCTGTGACAATTGCTTGACTTGATATTTGGCGTAGTCTTCTTTGATTTGAGTGTTGTTGTTTACATTGTCTTCACACAGTATGGCTTGAGCTTCTCTTGATCAACTCTAATCTACATACTTCTTAAATATGTTGAAATCTTTAACCTTCATAACTTGTATCTGGATTGAGATCGAACTCTTATGCGAGTCTAATATATATCAATCATAACCCAGGACGCCATATTGTTTTTGTGGAACTATTCCGTGTCTTGAGTTTGTAAATATGTCAAATAATTATTTAATGCGCTTTATAATTCTGCCTCGTTAAAAACAATGCCAGGAAAACCCAATGGGACAAAACCGTAGCTAAGGGAAAAGAGTGCACTACGCATTATACATAATTAACAACATGATTTATGATGATGTTAAATTAGTACTTCGGGACCTATAAGATAAACTGATACTACTGGATCAGTTATGTTGTCTCGTTAAAAACCTTACCAAGAAAAAACCCAATGGGAAAAACTTAGTGAAAGGAAAAAGAGTGCAACATTTGAGATTATAACTGTAATCTTACCAATACATCTAGCAAGAACGTAATATCAGATGTCGTCTTGTTTGCAAGATACGTCAATGCTCTGATCGCAATTAAGTATGGTACTTCTTGACTAAGTACTTCAACATTCCTTTCTTGGGGTTGATAAGAATATTTTTCTATGTCAAGCGATCAGACAATCGTTCATGTACTCAACGAATGAGCTTTTTCTATATAACATCTTCTAGATGTAGTCAAATTGATGAGCAAAAATAGTACATATATACTCGAACAACAGGTCGAGAATAACTACACTTTGTAAAGGTCATTCAAAATTTTCCTCTTTAGTTTAAGAGTTCCCTCTCGATGATGTTTACATTATCACTGTAAGAGTGAAATCTTGTTAAATAGATGTAGCTCATTTTATCAAAATTATACCTCTCTTTTTAGAGTATAGTCGACTGTACCACATACGAGTAGTTTCCTTTAAGATTCATATATATAACACATATGGGGTTATTGTTTCATAATACTTTGAGCATTTTTAATCCTTCATGGTTTTCATACAGATGTCATTTGCAATTGTCTCTTACATGTATACGGTGATGACATCCATAAGTGTAACACCCTTGTTATTATTTTAAAGGTTTTCGTATATATAACGAAAATAAACATGTAATTACGATTAAGGATCCTTAGAAAATACTAGTAATTTAAAACTTTTACAACTTAAAAGTTTACAACATAATGTAATTAAGTTCGTCATTTAAAAGTAACAACGAAACGTCGTGCGGAAGCTTGTTTCTTGATCGTGTTCGGTTCTTCATTTAGCTTGATCGTCCTCCGGTACTAGAAATTTACCTACAACTCATAAAACATGAGTTAGATTAGTCATACTGTAACACCTCGAAAATTTCGGGTTCAATAATAAAACGACACGTGTCATGTCAGACAAAACGCGTTGTAAACCCGGATTTAATAAAGATGTTTCGGCAGGATTTAAAGTGACGTCATGTTAAACTGTTACCTCTGAACGACCTTATTTATAAATCCCAAGACCCGATTAAATGTTATACACATCTTTTATACCCTCAATTCAGAATTTTGTTTACAATAATGGATCTTGAAAAGCATGATTTGATCCCAAGAAGAAAAAGAATGATAAACCGTTGTTTTCGGGACTTGTAAGTTCATTCTATTGCAACAAAGGTTCATGGTAGGGTAATATACAGGAGTAGACACTTATTAGAGGCCCCTCCATGTAAAAGAATGGCTAAAAATCGTGCAAGTGGATTACATGTTCGAAACACCAACAAACAACAAGAAATCAGCCTCTGAGAAGAGGTAGCGCACCGCTACATATGTAGCGTAACGGTGCGCTAGCTGATGCCCAGCGACCAGAAACCTCCTGTTGCCTGTCTTTCGCGATTATGACCTATTGCACCGGTTTTTATCAGTTATAAACGACCCCTAAACTATCCTAGAGCACTAGGACAAGTGTTCAATGGTTGTGGTTGGTCCTAGAGTTAGTTGTCACTTAGTTGTGGTGGATCCAAGTGCTATATAAGGCCACATTGTGCAACCATCATTCTTCACACTTGCATTTGATCTTTGGAGCATCCTGGAGCATAGGAACTCTCCCATCTGATCAAAATTCGTGCACTGGACTCTAGTAAGTCTTCTAGTTCTTCTTTGTTTGTGTTTAGCTTAGTTAATTAGCTAAAAGTCAAACCGTCGTAATTACGGTTTGACTTCGAGATTAGTCACTAATGACTCAGTCTTATCTCGAATTAAAAATAGTTTTAGAATGGTATTTATGTGGGAAATAAAACCCCAAAAGGGTTTCCCCTGATCACCATCCTAAGCAGGTTAAATGTCGGGTCAAACCTTTACTTAAAAAGTCAACATAATGCTTAAAATGTCTTTTATGCATAATTAGCTATCTAGATCATATATAACCTGTTTGATTATTGTTATAACTTAGTAATTAGTGTAATAACATGTTCAAACCTGTTCAACCCGACTATTTCCTGTTTAGACCCGGTTCGGAACCGAAAGTCACATAGTTTGACTTTCACGTTGACTTTCAGTTCTGACCCGTTTGGGCATATTTTAGAAATGCCTCAGAGCTTAAATTGGATTAGGATACATGTTAGAACAACCCTCTGTGATCATACACCTTGATTCACTAGTTATCCAATTAATATGCAAATTTCCGTTAATTGCTCATACGTTGACCGTTATGCCCTTATTACCTTAAATCATGATTTATGAAAATGTAAAAGTGTAGAAACCTTAGTTACTGATATATAAACTTGTATGCAAAGTTTGACATCAGTTTGACTTATAGGTTAAGAGTTATGCTCATTGTCGCTAAATTAAAGCTTTATGTTAATAAAATGGCGTAATTAACGTATAGCCTAGTTAAACATACTTTTTGATATCAAATCTTTTACCCACTGATGTTATATATTATTTTGGGATTTTTAAAGATTCTTAATTAATTTAGGCTGAGCATAACTAGTAGTCGTAGGCTTAATCCGGTAATTGTCGGTTTTGCCCTTACGGGCCAAAAAATGAGTTTTACTTATCTAAACGACTCCAAACCTTTTGCTACTGAACACATATGTTAAATAAATTATTTTAAGCCTTCTAGAAATATAAAAATATCAGATTTAAGTATAGAACCCGGAAATGGCCTTTAATCGCCATAATTAGCGTTTTAACGCATAGTATGTCCTAAAATCATATTGGACATACCCGGGTTGATACCTACTGATATATGAGGCAAATTATGATATTTTAACAGTAAGGAAAGGTTGATAAACTCAGACTTCGTTTTTGAGCTTTTCGGCTCATGTGAAATTACCAAAATACCCCTACGGGGCATAGTTTGGTTAAAGATGATAAATTTCACATATATGCCTTAGCCTACTGTTATAACCCATCAAAATGAGTATGTTTTCTGTTTACATCAGACCTGTAACTCAGTTAAACAATTAAACTCTTTTACAAACTTTAAAATGACCAAACTACCCCTACGGGGCATAGTTTGTGTTTAAATTCATTTCGGGCATAACGAAAGACATCCTACTGATGTTACAACATATTTGAAGCATATTAACTTAGGAAACCTGTATATGGCTCTTACGGATACCCGTTACGCATATTACGCGTTCGGCTCGATTTATGTAACAAGTTTACATAAATTAGCCGAAACGGGTCAAACCTTATCGGTTTTATCTCAAAGTCCAGAATGTGAATAATAAACCCATATTAAACAAGTCTTTAAACTTGTCGGGTCTGAATCACATTCTATCCGGTCTTCGCTTAATCGTGCGTATGAACCGTATCTTCGAAACTAGCCGGTCTAAGCTTAAGCATAATTAAAGACCCGCTAGGATTCTAATAGGTTATATTTAACCTTCGTTCCAGATTAGGAGAAACAGTAAAAGCTACCTGCTATTTGATTATTGTGACTATACTTTGCATAAAGGTAAATACTTTTAACTTATTTTCCCTATACGGGCTTGGGTTACGGTACATAGCGTACCGCTTGATCGGGCATCAAATCTCCACGCTTAGTGGGTAGTTGAATAATTTGATCGGCTCGTTTTAAACAGATGTGTTTACTTTACAGCCTTTGGGGGGTTAATGACCATGTCCCGGATATCCTTGGCATTATCTTACGAGATGGCCACGACCTGAGCACGGGGTGTAGGCGTACACCTGTCGGTGTATAACTCATTATTGTGGTGTGTCTATTGATCTTTAACCCGGATACGTCCGGGCTACTGAACGCATAAGTAACATGTAAATCGTTCTCAAGATTATAATATTAAATAATTCTCCCAAGTTAATAAAAATGTTTATGCCATGTGCATCCAAACCAATTTTCAATCATTTTATAAAATGAGTCAGTTGAATGTATTTACCAGTGTAAACTGACGTATTTTCCCAAAAAGATTAAATGCAGGTACTAGGCGAAATAGGCTGGGATTCTCCTAAGCATCACTAGAAGTCTCGCAAGCTTAAGATGCCGAAGTCTGTTGAACCATAAACAATGTTTTTAAATTTGATCCTACTGTGGATAAACACCGGATAATTGTGACTTTGTTTACAATAAATAAATTCGGTTGTATCTTATTTTAAATTTGCTTCCGCTGTGCATTATTATATTGTGTTGTTGACTATTACGTTGCCAACCACGTCACGATACTCCCCCACCGGGCCCACCGGTGACACGTGGAAATCGGGGTGTGACAGGTTGGTATCAGGGCCAACACTGAGTGAATTAAACACTAGCCTTTTGTGTTTAATCTCAGTTACACAATTGCACATATCTAAACTTTTGAGTCTAGACTTATAACCTAGGACAAATTCCACCTCTTCGGTAATTGTTTTGTCCTTTAAATTTTATATTGTTATTATTATCTCATGCTTTATTGACAGGAATAACAAAGATGCCTCCTAGATTCTTCCGAACACGAGGACGTGGAAAGGGGCCAGTTGCCGCCCCCAACGATCATGAAGCTGGATCTTCACGAAGACGATCTCCATCAAACACCGAGAGTGACGACCCTCGGGAGAATCGAAGAAACCAGTTCGAGCCGGCCAGGCGGTCGGTTTCGCATAGTTCGACTCCGCCCGCTCTTAACCCTTACGAGCCGAACAATCCACAGCCCTCATACGTACCGCTGCAGAGATCACTATCCCACCATTCTTATGGGGACCCCACACCGATCTTTAGAGGCCAGTTTAATCCGGCCGATTACCTACAAGAACCCGTGGGTTTCAACCCACTAGGGCCAGACGATCACTTCTCTGGTGATCAAGCTGACGACATGGACGAGGATACGGACCCCGTCATGCCAGCGAGTGGTACCCCGAACCACCCCATCGAAATTTCTGATGGATCGTCCTTCCACGGATCACCCTACGGTGGTCCAGATAGTTACCAAGCCCTGTTCGATCAACACCAGTGGTATTATACACCATCACACCACTCGTCGTCTCATGGACAGCATCAGCAGCAGCATTCTCAGCAGCACCAGGAGCCACAGCCACAGCCGCATCATCAAGATTCATCAGAGGATCATCGGTTTGTGGCAGTTACGCCACCACCTCCACCGCCACCAGTTCAACCGCCACCTCCTCAACCGCCAAGGCGTAGAAGAACCGGTGCCCGTATGTCGGTGCGACCAGGGGACTTTCATTTTAGCTCCCCACGATAGTCAAGCGCAAGTCACTACCCGCCTCATCAGGAGGACCCACAAATGGGTGGGCCTTCGCAGCCAGCTTTTCAACAGCCACCGCCCATGGGTTTTGATAACCCAATACCAGCGTACACGGGTCCAAGTAATTACAACCCGTTTGAGCCACCAGCTTACAACAACTACGGATACGCTGAGGCAGATCCTTATATGGAAGCGGCAAATTATAACGCCCTCAATGCCCAAGGACCCTACGGAGATCCATGGGGGGTAAGCTACCCGAATCAGGGATACCCAATACCTCCCAGGCCTATCATTCGAGCGCAGTCGCAGCCGCCACGATTTTCTCCCCCAGAACGGGAGGAAATTCTACATAGATTGGATCAGGTTGAGCGGGAGTCTCGCCGCGACCGCCAGAAGACGGAGAGTTTCTTCCAGGGATTAGTAGGTTTAATCAAAGGGAAGAACAAGAAGGATTATTAAGTCCTCCCAGCTGTTGTTGAGCCCCTGCGTGGGTGTATTTGTTGTTAAGCCCCTGCGAGGGCATGCTTGTTTGCTTTAACCCCTACGTGGGAGTGTGGTTTGATTAAGTCCCTGCGTGGACTATTATATTATGTAGTCCCTGCGTGGACATGTGTGATATTTAGCCCCTGCGTGGGCATGTGTGTTATTTAACCCCTGCGAGGGTAAGTATCTGTTTAACCCCTACGAGGGTAAGTTTGTATTTGGAAGACCCGTTTAGGGCGAATGTGTAATATTCTAAATGAATTAATGGAATGGTTATTTTATAAATTTCATGTTGCCATTATGTGCATATATAAATTATAAATGAAATAAATAAATTAAAAATCATTTTTTTTTAAATAATCTGCCTATGTAAATATAAATTAAGAATCTTAAAAGGTAAAACCTAGCCTAGTGTCAAATATAAGACCGAGCCAAGGTGGTAAAACCTGTTTAAAAGATTCAAATTCCTGTTAACATCTTAAAACATGTTAACACTCTTGGCAGAAGTGATTTCGTTAAAAATCGCATTTGTATAAGGATTCTTTAGAAGATTCCAAACCCAGTTTAATGATCTCCGAATCCTGGGTCTACATCATCAATAAAGATGATCATTTTTACCATACGTTGGTAATAAAATGCCTACGGGCCTTGCTTATTTCTATATGAGCCAAAAGACAGTGGTAGCAATGACTCCCTGTCAAATAAAGGTAATGAACTAGGTTCAAACCTTAAAAATCCTTGATTCTCTGAAATCATAGTTTATAATAAATATTGTCCTTGTGACTAGGCCATTGTGCCAGTATACCATAATGTTTTGATTCTCTGAAATCATAGATTAAATTTAAATTGTCCATGTGACTAGGCCTTATGTGCTAATATATATTGTTATAATTAGGATAAATTTTAATTAAAATCCTAAATTAATGCGATTAATAAGTTAACCAAATATGGTCTCTGTTTACCATGGTTAACGAATTACCCTAAGGGGTAATTCCATAATAAAATCCCAAATAAAATATTGACCTTGTTTTCTGCAACAGTTCAATACAAATGGCTGACTCCAATGAAGGCAATAGCTATCCTGTGGAGCCGAATGAGAACGCCCAGATTACATTAACGAGTGCTGAACTAAAAGCAATCATAGACGGCGCTATCACACAAGCTTTGGATAGACAGTATGAGGAATACAGTGGTACTCGGAGTAGGACCCACTCTGCATCACATTCAAAGCCCAGGACCCATTCTGAGGCTCATAACAAACCTCCTCCCAAAAAGGATGGACCAAGGAAAAATGATGATGATCGCCAGTCCACCAACCACAGTGCCCCATCTCAACCGATCATACTGAATAAAGGACCCCTCTCCAAGGGTTGCTCTTATAAGTACTTCGTGTCTTGCAAGCCCCGGGATTTTAATGGGGAGAAAGGAGCCGTCGACTGTATGACATGGCTGGATGAAATGGACACGGTCGTGGACATCAGCGGATGTGCTGAAGGCGATGTGGTTAAATTTGTCTCACAGTCCTTCAAGGGTGAGGCGTTAGCTTGGTGGAGATCTCTGATGGAGGCCTCCGGAAAGATCCCATTGTATGGTATGTCGTGGGATCAATTCATCGCCCTGATCAAGGAAAATTTTTGCCCTCAACATGAGGTGGAAAAGATAGAATCAGACTTTCTATCGTTGGTGATGAAGAACCTCGATTGTCAAGCTTATCTGACAAGCTTCAATACACTATCCCGGTTGGTACCTTATCTGGTAACCCCGGAGCCTAAAAGGATCGCTCGTTTTATTGGTGGTTTAGAACCCGAGATCAAGGCCAGTGTAAAAGCTTCTCGGCCAGTTACCTTCAGGTCTGTAACTGACCTTTCCTTATCCCTCACACTGGATGCGGTCCGACAGAGATCACTGAGGAATAAGGATGCTGAGAAGAGGAAGCGAGAAGATGATGGTTCGCGTAGATCGAACAAGAAGCACCGTGGGAGCGGTGATCACAAGAAGGGATCGGATTCGAAGAAAGATGGGCATCGTTCTGGAGAGAAGCCCACATGCAAAACTTGCAAGAAACAGCACTTTGGAAAGTGCAGACTCGAATCAAACTCGAATAACGAGTCAAGGTCTTTTGCTTGTGGTTTGTGCAAGTCCAAGGAACACAAAACCTTGGATTGCAAGAAGATGAAAGATGCAACGTGCTACCGTTGCAATGAAAAGGGCCACATAAAGACTAACTGCCCTAAGTACAACAAGAAGCCTGAGGAGGCTAAGAAGACTAATGCCAGAGTCTTCAGGATGGATGCGAAGGAAGCTGTGCAGGATGATAACGTCATAACAGGTACTTTCCTTGTAAATGATGTTTTTGCAAGAGTACTTTTTGATTCAGGCGCAGATAAGTCTTTCGTAGATCATAAATTTTGTGAATTGTTGAACTTACCTGTCAAAACCCTAAAAGTGAACTATGAGGTAGAGTTAGCAGATGGTACCATAGAAACCGTCTCTACTGCGTTAGATGGATGTGTTATATCCATTAAGAACCATTCTTTTCCTCTGTCTCTACTTCCGTTTAAATTAGCTGGTTTTGACATAGTTCTGGGTATGGACTGGTTATCTCATAACCAGGCCCAAATTGTCTGTAACCAGAAACAGGTGGTAATAAAGACTCCGTCTGGTGAATCACTTACCATTCGGGGTGATACCCAGTACGGACTGCCTGAGCAGGTGACTATGCTCAAGGCTTCCAAATGTCTGAAGAAAGGATGTGTCATTTACATGGCACAAGTGATCATTGATGAACCCAAACCGAAGATAGAGGACATCCCTGTCATCTCTGAATACCCAGAAGTGTTTCCTGAAGATCTACCTGGTTTGCCACAGGATAGGCAAGTGGAATTCAGGATCGATATCATCCCTGGAGCAGCACCTGTTGCTAGAGCTCCATACAGACTGGCACCCACGGAAATGAAGGAGTTGCGGACGCAGCTAGATGAATTGCTGGATAAGGGTTTCATTAGACCTAGTTCATCTCCTTGGGGAGCGCCAATCTTATTTGTCAAGAAGAAGGATGGGTCGATGCGTCTGTGCATCGACTATCGTGAGCTTAATAAAGTCACGATCAAGAATAGATATCCTCTGCCCAGAATCGACGATCTGTTCGATCAATTGCAAGGGGCAAGTTACTTCTCAAAGATAGATTTGAGGTCAGGCTACCATCAGCTGAAGGTCAAAGATGAAGACGTACACAAGACTGCATTTAGGACTCGTTACGGTCACTACGAGTTCCTAGTGATGCCTTTTGGGCTCACCAATGCACCGGCTGCGTTCATGGATCTCATGAATCGCGTTTGCAAGCCGCACTTAGATAAATTCGTCATCGTTTTCATCGACGACATCCTCATTTATTCTAAGAACAAAGCTGACCACGAGAAACATCTTCGATGTATTCTCAAACTTCTGCATAAGGAGAAGCTCTATGCCAAATTCTCCAAGTGTGAATTTTGGCTTAGGGAAGTCCAATTTCTTGGACATGTGGTCAGTGAGCGTGGTATCCAGGTGGATCCCGCTAAGGTTGAAGCAGTAATGAACTGGCAAGAGCCAAAGACGCCAACAGAAATTCGTAGCTTCCTGGGATTGGCAGGATATTACAGGCGTTTCATTGAAAATTTTTCAAGGATTGCTGCACCCCTAACCTCCTTAACTAAGAAGAAGGTTAAGTTTGTTTGGGGCCCTAAGCAGCAAGAATCCTTTGATATTCTGAAGCAAAAGCTGAGCAACGCCCCAGTACTGACATTGCCAGAGGGAATTGAAGAATTTGTGGTTTATTGTGATGCTTCGCATACTGGCATGGGGTGTGTGCTTATGCAGAAAGGCAAAGTTATTGCCTACGCTTCAAGGCAGTTGAAAGTGCATGAAAAGAATTACACCACCCATGACTTGGAGCTGGGTGCCGTTGTATTTGCACTGAAGCTTTGGAGGCACTACCTTTATGGTGTCAAATTTGTGATCTATTCTGATCACAAGAGCCTCCAACATCTGTTTAATCAGAAGGAACTAAACATGAGGCAACGCCGCTGGATGGAAACTTTAAATGACTATGATTGTGAAATCAAGTACCATCCCGGCAAGGCGAATGTAGTCGCCGATGCCTTGAGTCGGAAGGAAAAAGTTAAACCTATCCGAATCCATGCCAAGCGCATGGAATTAAAGAACAGTCTGATGGAAAGGTTGTTAGCTGCACAGAAGGAAGCTGTGTTGGAAGCTAACTATCCTAATGAAAAGCTAGGAGTAACTGAGGAGCAGTTAACTCTTAGCAAGGACGGACTTCTGAGGTTGAACGGACGAGTATGGGTTCCAATTTATGGAGGACTTCGTGATGTTATCCTCCAGGAAGCCCATAGTTCCAAATATTCCGTTCATCCTGGTGCGGATAAGATGTATCAGGATTTAAAGGCAAATTATTGGTGGATAGGCTTGAAAAAGTCTGTAGCCGCCCATGTAGCAAAGTGCTTGACATGTGCGCAAGTCAAAGCCGAGCATCAGAAACCGTCAGGTTTGCTACAACAGCCGGAACTTCCTACGTGGAAGTGGGAAATGGTAACTATGGACTTTATTACCAAGTTACCCAAGACAAGGAAAGGCAATGATACAATATGGGTTATAGTTGACAGACTGACTAAGTCAGCTCATTTCTTACCCATCAAGGAGACTTATAGCTCCGACATGTTAGCCCAGTTATACGTTGATAAGATTGTAGCCCTACATGGCATACCTGTAGCTATTATCTCTGACCGGGATACTAGGTACACGTCACACTTTTGGAAGAGTTTCCAACAATCTTTGGGCACACGTTTGAACTTTAGTACGGCTTACCATCCTCAGACTGACGGTCAGAGTGAGCGTACTATTCAAACGTTGGAGGACATGCTACGTGCATGTGCGATCGAATTGGAAGGTAGCTGGGATAAGAACCTACCATTGATCGAATTCTCCTACAACAATAGCTACCATACCAGCATAAAGGCTGCGCCTTTTGAGGCATTATACGGTAGAAAGTGTAGATCGCCAGTTTGTTGGGCGGAAGTTGGAGAAGTACAGTTATCAGGACCAGAGATCGTATTCGAAACGACGGACAAGATTGTCCAGATTCGTAACAATCTCCAAGCTGCCCGGAATAGGCAGAAGAGTTACGCGGATCCAAGTCGTAAGGATTTTCACTTCGAAGTAGGTGACAAAGTCCTACTTAAGGTGTCACCCTGGAAAGGAGTGATGCGATTTGGTAAGAAGGGCAAACTAAGCCCGAGATACATAGGACCTTTCGAGGTTATCGAACGTGTCGGGTCAGTTGCCTATAAGTTGAACTTACCAGAAGAGCTCAGTGGAATTCACAACGTGTTCCACATTTGCAATCTGAAGAAGTGTTCCGCTGACGAAACACATGTCATGCCACATACAGATGTGCATATTGACGCGAGCTTAAAGTTTGTTGAAAAACCTTTGTCGATTGAAGATCGACAGGTAAGGAAGCTTCGAAGGAAGCATATACCTTTTGTAAAGGTCAAATGGGATGCCCGTAGAGGTCCCGATTTCACGTGGGAGGTTGAATCCACGATGAAAGAAAAGTACCCTTACTTGTTTCAGTAAATCTCGGGTCGAGATTTATTTAAGGGGGTGAGGATGTAACACCTCGAAAATTTCGGGTTCAATAATAAAACGACACGTGTCATGTCAGACAAAACGCGTTGTAAACCCGGATTTAATAAAGATGTTTCGGCAGGATTTAAAGTGACGTCATGTTAAACTGTTACCTCTGAACGACCTTATTTATAAATCCCAAGACCCGATTAAATGTTATACACATCTTTTATACCCTCAATTCAGAATTTTGTTTACAATAATGGATCTTGAAAAGCATGATTTGATCCCAAGAAGAAAAAGAATGATAAACCGTTGTTTTCGGGACTTGTAAGTTCATTCTATTGCAACAAAGGTTCATGGTAGGGTAATATACAGGAGTAGACACTTATTAGAGGCCCCTCCATGTAAAAGAATGGCTAAAAATCGTGCAAGTGGATTACATGTTCGAAACACCAACAAACAACAAGAAATCAGCCTCTGAGAAGAGGTAGCGCACCGCTACATATGTAGCGTAACGGTGCGCTAGCTGATGCCCAGCGACCAGAAACCTCCTGTTGCCTGTCTTTCGCGATTATGACCTATTGCACCGGTTTTTATCAGTTATAAACGACCCCTAAACTATCCTAGAGCACTAGGACAAGTGTTCAATGGTTGTGGTTGGTCCTAGAGTTAGTTGTCACTTAGTTGTGGTGGATCCAAGTGCTATATAAGGCCACATTGTGCAACCATCATTCTTCACACTTGCATTTGATCTTTGGAGCATCCTGGAGCATAGGAACTCTCCCATCTGATCAAAATTCGTGCACTGGACTCTAGTAAGTCTTCTAGTTCTTCTTTGTTTGTGTTTAGCTTAGTTAATTAGCTAAAAGTCAAACCGTCGTAATTACGGTTTGACTTCGAGATTAGTCACTAATGACTCAGTCTTATCTCGAATTAAAAATAGTTTTAGAATGGTATTTATGTGGGAAATAAAACCCCAAAAGGGTTTCCCCTGATCACCATCCTAAGCAGGTTAAATGTCGGGTCAAACCTTTACTTAAAAAGTCAACATAATGCTTAAAATGTCTTTTATGCATAATTAGCTATCTAGATCATATATAACCTGTTTGATTATTGTTATAACTTAGTAATTAGTGTAATAACATGTTCAAACCTGTTCAACCCGACTATTTCCTGTTTAGACCCGGTTCGGAACCGAAAGTCACATAGTTTGACTTTCACGTTGACTTTCAGTTCTGACCCGTTTGGGCATATTTTAGAAATGCCTCAGAGCTTAAATTGGATTAGGATACATGTTAGAACAACCCTCTGTGATCATACACCTTGATTCACTAGTTATCCAATTAATATGCAAATTTCCGTTAATTGCTCATACGTTGACCGTTATGCCCTTATTACCTTAAATCATGATTTATGAAAATGTAAAAGTGTAGAAACCTTAGTTACTGATATATAAACTTGTATGCAAAGTTTGACATCAGTTTGACTTATAGGTTAAGAGTTATGCTCATTGTCGCTAAATTAAAGCTTTATGTTAATAAAATGGCGTAATTAACGTATAGCCTAGTTAAACATACTTTTTGATATCAAATCTTTTACCCACTGATGTTATATATTATTTTGGGATTTTTAAAGATTCTTAATTAATTTAGGCTGAGCATAACTAGTAGTCGTAGGCTTAATCCGGTAATTGTCGGTTTTGCCCTTACGGGCCAAAAAATGAGTTTTACTTATCTAAACGACTCCAAACCTTTTGCTAGTGAACACATATGTTAAATAAATTATTTTAAGCCTTCTAGAAATATAAAAATATCAGATTTAAGTATAGAACCCGGAAATGGCCTTTAATCGCCATAATTAGCGTTTTAACGCATAGTATGTCCTAAAATCATATTGGACATACCCGGGTTGATACCTACTGATATATGAGGCAAATTATGATATTTTAACAGTAAGGAAAGGTTGATAAACTAAGACTTCGTTTTTGAGCTTTTCGGCTCATGTGAAATTACCAAAATACCCCTGTGGGGCATAGTTTGGTTAAAGATGATAAATTTCACATATATGCCTTAGCCTACTGTTATAACCCATCAAAATGAGTATGTTTTCTGTTTACATCAGACCTGTAACTCAGTTAAACAATTAAACTCTTTTACAAACTTTAAAATGACCAAACTACCCCTACGGGGCATAGTTTGTGTTTAAATTCATTTCGGGCATAACGAAAGACATCCTACTGATGTTACAACATATTTGAAGCATATTAACTTAGGAAACCTGTATATGGCTCTTACGGATACCCGTTACGCATATTACGCGTTCGGCTCGATTTATGTAACAAGTTTACATAAATTAGCCGAAACGGGTCAAACCTTATCGGTTTTATCTCAAAGTCCAGAATGTGAATAATAAACCCATATTAAACAAGTCTTTAAACTTGTCGGGTCTGAATCACATTCTATCCGGTCTTCGCTTAATCGTGCGTATGAACCGTATCTTCGAAACTAGCCGGTCTAAGCTTAAGCATAATTAAAGACCCGCTAGGATTCTAATAGGTTATATTTAACCTTCGTTCCAGATTAGGAGAAACAGTAAAAGCTACCTGCTATTTGATTATTGTGACTATACTTTGCATAAAGGTAAATACTTTTAACTTATTTTCCCTATACGGGCTTGGGTTACGGTACATAGCGTACCGCTTGATCGGGCATCAAATCTCCACGCTTAGTGGGTAGTTGAATAATTTGATCGGCTCGTTTTAAACAGATGTGTTTACTTTACAGCCTTTGGGGGGTTAATGACCATGTCCCGGATATCCTTGGCATTATCTTACGAGATGGCCACGACCTGAGCACGGGGTGTAGGCGTACACCTGTCGGTGTATAACTCATTATTGTGGTGTGTCTATTGATCTTTAACCCGGATACGTCCGGGCTACTGAACGCATAAGTAACATGTAAATCGTTCTCAAGATTATAATATTAAATAATTCTCCCAAGTTAATAAAAATGTTTATGCCATGTGCATCCAAACCAATTTTCAATCATTTTATAAAATGAGTCAGTTGAATGTATTTACCAGTGTAAACTGACGTATTTTCCCAAAAAGATTAAATGCAGGTACTAGGCGAAATAGGCTGGGATTCTCCTAAGCATCACTAGAAGTCTCGCAAGCTTAAGATGCCGAAGTCTGTTGAACCATAAACAATGTTTTTAAATTTGATCCTACTGTGGATAAACACCGGATAATTGTGACTTTGTTTACAATAAATAAATTCGGTTGTATCTTATTTTAAATTTGCTTCCGCTGTGCATTATTATATTGTGTTGTTGACTATTACGTTGCCAACCACGTCACGATACTCCCCCACCGGGCCCACCGGTGACACGTGGAAATCGGGGTGTGACACATACGTAGCTTAAAACGTGTTTAAACGGGTTCGCAATGCGTATAATATTATAGTAAACATTTTTTTTTATTTATGGAACCCGTCGCGTCGCGCGACGGATCCTTGCTTTTGCCGTCGCGTGGCGCGACGCCCTGTTTTGTCCAGAATTGTTTGTTGCTGAACTGCAGATTCCCATCTCAAAAACTCAAACATATAATTCACAAAAACGTGCATAACTTTTGTTCTACTTATCCGATTCGCGTGATTCTTTTTCTCACGCGATCGTAATTTAATTCTTCATCCTATGGAGTTAAAACCTGATATAAAACTACTTAAAAATTCAGAATTTCAAGCTCTCGGCTTGAAATTCCTATTTAACACTTTTGACCCAATTCGCTTGTTTAACTATAATCTTATTCATACGTACCTGGCTCGGATCAACACAATGACCTGTTTTTAATACCTTGTCTCGCTAAATTGTTATATCATAGCATTGATAAATAGTAAGCTGTTTTGTCCTGTAAACATAAGACTCGACAAACACTTATTGGTCGTAAATTGTCAAGTGGTGTCAACATTACCATTTGACCCATTTGGTCTAAACGACCAACCATTTGTGCTTAGATTGAATGGCATCTATTTACCATTTCGTTTAGTAACTATTTCGGATTTTTCACCAATTAGTTAGGTCTCTTACATCTGTTTCTTAAGCGTTTACCCAATTTGGCTTATGCCACTTGGTGTCGTTTTAAACTTCAATTTGAATCCATTTTCACTTGACCAAATAACCATTTTTCTTCTTTTTAATTCTTTAGGCCTACTTATAAAGTAGCCGTTCGGAAACTCATTATATCTTAGTCTTTTCATGACTAAATTACCAATTCACCTTTTTATATCATTAATCATGGTTTTATCAACTTTATTTGTCCCGACCCCTACCATTTAGCGTCGGAGACCATATTCCGAATATCGTCTTTATCGTATTTACAACTTATAAAATAAATACGTATTCTACAAAAAGGTGTAAGTTTCACTTACCTTGCATCCATGCCACGCTTTTCTTTCCATACTCGCTCCGTTTGACCCGCTTCATCCACAAGCTTCCACCTAGCTTGTTAAGCGCCAAACTATTATCCAATGTTCACAAGGTGGTTAGATTAACCATAATTTAATATGATCTTCCACCTTACACATTTCTATGCATTCATCCGAACACTTAATATAATCACGTTTTACACACAACCAAGTAGACCGCGATTTCATTTAGGCATTTCATATCACTGAAAATGGGCTGTTTTTGGTGACTTGTTTAACATGTTTACAAGTCTTCAAAAATTATGATTTTTTTATGTGGCGTACCACTCGGAGGGTTAGCCCTTGTGTTAAAATTTCAAGATCTAAATCTTTACCAAAAATTCGTAAAAATTCATTTACTAAGCTGCAATCAGATTTGTCACTTCTGACTGCAGCTTACGGAAAAATTCATTTAAAATTTCTCATTTATCCGATTGACGAAATTCCAATTGGAGATTTTGTTAATCACTTAAAACTATCTGCAGTAAAAATTTGAGATCATAACTAAATTCCTAAATTGAGTTATGACATTCGTAATGGGCTGCAAATTCTGCCAGAAAACGCAGCTTGAACCTTCGATACGGAAAAATTAATAAAACGCTCAATTGTCGTCGAAAAAATGCGATTCTAGTGGGGTTTTAAAGATATTTCCTGGAATTACATTTTAGACTCAAGAAACACATGTTTTTGTCAGGTTTTGTCCATGTTACAGCCAATACAAGTCGGCTGTAAATTCTGATCAGGAGCTGTTTGAATTCAGCTTTCAATTAAAGCATGTTCTTGACATCATAACACTATTTTTTTAGCAATCAAAACCCTAAAAAATCTCATACATGAATTTAGCATCAACAAAATCTGAATTTACTTGAGTTAAGCATAATTTCAATATATACTTGTCTAGGGTTTACTCCTAAACACTACAATGTTCCTATTTCATCCATATAACAAGCATGCATCAAATTTTTTTTGAATTCTCTAGGTTCATCCAGAAATTTAGATGGAAATTTTTTACAAAATTTACATACCTTATGATCCATTTTCAGAGGAGATCACCAATCTATGCTCAGGTTTTGTTTTGGAACCTATTTGTGCCTTCAATTTGTTGATTTTGTTGAAATTAGGGTTAGACCCCTTTTCTCCTGCTCTGGTCGATCGACCCACACACACCAGTGTGTGTTTTTCCTTTTTTTTATATAAATCTTTTAGTTAAAACTCTTTCCTAGTTTCCCATATTTAGTCCCCCATGTTAGAGGTTTTATAAAAAAAGAGTTAGTAATCTTTGATTTTTATTTTTTTACCCATTCTCTTAATTACTCATTTATAACTAAGTTAATTATTTCTAGTTAACTTAGTAGGTTCCGGGAGTTATAATCCGTTTATTTTAAGTCCCGTTAACTCGGGTCCCTTTTTTTATAAACTTTGTCTTCTCAAGTCGTTTGCTCTCTTTTTATTTATTATTAGGCTTATTTATTTAAATCCTAATAATTTCCGGGTAAACCTTTATCGCTAACGGCATTTTACCCGCTCTTTAGTATTAACGGGGTTTAATTACCAAACCCGTTTTCGGGGTGTTACAATAAGTTGTTTTATCTGAAGTCATTCTGAGATTGCGAGGCCGCTTAAACATCTAAAGATTATCGCACCCACTACAGGGGTATACATTTCCTCGTAATCAACTGCTGGGATTTGGGAAAAATCTTTATTTTAAAATGCATGCCTTACATCGCAAAAACTCATTATTTACGTTTTCTTTTATTTAAAGACACCCATTTATAACCTACTGGTTTGACGTCTATGGGTGTTCGAACTGCTGGTTCGAAAACGTTTAGTTTGTCGAGCAAATTTAGTTCAACCTTAAGTCATGTAGCCATTTTGGCTATTTGTGTGTGTACATTCTTGCACACTTTCTATATACGTAATCTGTTTTTTTCATCGATTACATCTATTGCTATAGCATAATCAAATATATCATTTTACACGTGTTTCATTACGGTTCCATATTGTACTTATTTTGTACATAATTCATCGCGATCTCATATTTGTTTTGTACTAGAGTTTCTTTTAGAACTCCATTAGCCTTTTTTGGGGTTTTGACAACAACCTTCTTTAAGGTTTAGTATGCAACCACTTCTGGGGTTTTATATGCAACCACTTATGGTGTTTTATGTGCCACCTCTTTTGGGGTTACACCAACTGCGTTACTCTGATCTTTTTGTGTTTGTGGGTTTTATCTTTTTGGAACCGATTTGTCTCTCACAATTTATTAATATGATAATCATTTTGTGAGTACTTCCATTCGAGCAGATAAGTTTAAGCTGGTATATGTGACTTTGTCACCTTATTTGTGTTAGTGAATGCATCTTGTATTTCATTTGTTATTATTTGCAAATACACGCTCTTTCTTTTGGACTTCAGATTTGCATTGACCACTTCAGGGGTCGATATATATATGATGCATTTTTTTATGTTACCAGTCTTTCATTATCTTGTCTCCCCCTAAGAATGTGAATTTGTGATAAGCAGATGGTTTTGAATTGATATAATCAATCGACGAATTCCGTCTCGACTACGTATTCCTCTCACTATATTTCACATTGTGCCCAACAATGGTCCCTACAATTGGGTTGTCAAAGAAGAGTGTTAAACCATGTCAAAAAACAACGTTCCATAGTGTTGGGCATATGCTACAAACGGGTAGCTAAAAACTCACATGTAACCATGTATGAATGCCACAATCCACACAACTATACATTTCAATGGTCCCATATAAGAGGGATTGTTTGTAGGAGTTTATTGTTTGGAAGGGCATAAAAATTTATTTGCCACAAAAAAAATTAACTAGACATATGATAAGGCATTTTGGGAGCAATGTTTTTAGATTACTTAGAGGTGCTAAGGTGCCGGTTAGCATGTTTGATTGTTTAGCATATCATGATGCTATCTTGATGACCTATTTGGTCATGCCATGTGGTGAACGTATAAATATTCAGTAACTTCTGGTTACTCACCATATTTGATTTAATGGAATATTGTGGAAAATTAGTATCATTTCTAGTAACTTCTAATATAGTCTTCTGGCCATATTTGCTATATGATATATTTTAGATATTTAGTACATTTTCTTTTACACCATTCCAAGGTGATGACTTTTCATTCAAACATAGTGGAAACTTAATAAATTTCTTCGGTATACATTAGAATATGATGCACTATGAATTACAAAATTCGATATCAGCGGGTAAACTATCAATGTTCTTCTAGAGCATTTAATATGCTATTAACACGTAAAATAGTATCAATAGCGTCTCTACCAAGACAACTAAAAATTATATTACTTATGTTTGTGACAGTGTTAGTTGTGATGTGTATCAGACATTTCCCACCTCAATTTGTGATCGCTCTACTTGAGCTTCTAGATTTGCATATGTATGATACATGCATTCACGTGAGTATGATAAGGTCTTTGTGTATCCCTGGTTGGTCAATACACATTTGAAGCAAAGTGAATGTTTGTATTTCCTCTTCTCGCAATTGCCTCTTAGTAAGCGACTCATATTATGTTCGTTTGGGCCATAGATGTCAGTTTTTTTTTCATGATCATCCACACGTAAGGCCTATACTGCGGCCGATAATCCTTTGCTCCTCTGGTGACATTAACAAATTATAACATTTACATCCGAGCGTTTTGTAAAATCACATTCTCGGTATTGCTGCATCAGGAGCATGTCGAGAAGATTTATAGCAAGCTTTTCAAAGGATGACTAACTTCTGGTGGTCAAACATGTCGATCGGGTATCTTCACACGTCTAGAATACGTCATGGTGGAGAAATATTATAGTTTTACCTTTGTTTAGAGGGAAAACATGTACTATTCATAAGGTTTTCCATCACTAGGCTATATGTTAGCCAAAAACGCCAAGTGCGATGAACTAAAGTTTGGGCTGAACTTGAAAAATCATTATTAAAACAAACGGGACTTTGTATACATTTGGGAGAACTTCGGGTTCTCAACATTGATTTAGGATTCATGTGAAATTTAGTATAAATGAGCATCAACACTAACTCAAATGAATTATTATCTATCAATTTAAGTAACTAACATCAGAGTAGTTTACTTAAGCTAAAGTCCACTAATTATTTTCATAGCTATTTTTCATCATTTTCATGTGAGGGCACATTTCTAATGACTATATCAATGTCTATTAATATTTGTTTAGCAACAACAAGCAATTAGAAAAATAACCATACAATTAATTATGTTGACTATGCATAGCATTGTAACAAGCTGAAATATCAAATCACTAAAGCATAACAATGTTTATCTCAGCGTAGTTGTTTGGTAACCAGCTACCAATGAAATTTGTATTAATTTGTTTAGCACATTTAACTTGTCAAAAGGCAATACATATAACATATATGCTATCTAAAACAATGAGACCAACAGAAGTATTGCTAAACAAAGGAAATCCGTAATATCTACCCATAAGCAAGTTATATGCATGTTAATTATTCACAATTTATATGCATAATATAAATCACACACAATCCTAGGACATTATATGTATACATATATAAGTGTGTGAGTGTTAAACAGATTAAGCTCATATTAATTAGCTTGTCATGTCTAGAAAGAAAAAAAAAACAATTGAATTTTCGAAGATTGAAAAAAGTGTTGGTAATTTTAGTGATTATCAACATTTGTAGTGGTATTGGATTAACTCGTTGAATAGGTATTCTCGTTATATATTAACCAAGTTAGGTGATGCAGGAATGGCGGACTTGGTTGTTATAACGGGCTGGTGTGTTATCGGTTTTAGGTCAACTACCTTTATTAAATGGATTAATTAATTAATTGATTAATTAATTAATTGTGTATAGTTAAATTGTTTTATGAAATTAACTTATTAATAAAGGTGTCATCTATTTGCCAGTAAAGTGCATATGGGACTTTGGGCTTTTGCCAGTAAGTCACGAGGGGCTCCAATTTTTATTTTTTATTGCAATAATAATAGTGCCATTTTAATTATCTACTCAATTAAACAGAATGACGGTTGTATTGAAGTGGATAACGGTTCCGCAAAATATGGGATGAGAGAAGGCCTTTGAAAAAAACCGATTACACATACGAACAAAGATATTCAAAAGAAAACATACGGTATACCATTTATTTAAGAAAATTTATTGAAATCTTAAGCACATTTAATATATTTAAGAAAATTTATTGAAAACATACGGTGTAACATTTAATATATTTAAGAAAATTTATTGAAATCTTAAATACATTTAATATATTTAAGAAAATTTATTGAAACATACGGTATAACATTTAATATATTTAAGAAAATTTATTGAAATCTTAAATACATTTATTTAATTGCTGATTAATAGAATCTAATAAAAAGAAACTTAAACATTAGTTATGTAACAAAAAAAATATAACAAAAGGCTACTCTTTGGTATACTCTAGTTTAAGTAAAAAAAAGCTAATTAACTGGGTATGTGTTGCAACAAATCAAAAGCACAATATAACAAAAAAATATCACCGACAGTATGGGTGCGGCTACAATTTCGAACCGACGTTTTCACAATGCAAAGGTGACAAAACAATTTATCTAAGCCAATATTATATGAGATTTCTGAATGATTAAATAGTTTAAAAGATATTGTTAGTTATTTATCTTCATCCTACAAACCTTATTAGCCCCATGGGGCTGCACCGCATTCAAAAAATAATTAAAAATCGATTTCATGGTAACATGCGTGGTTCGAATAAGTTGTCAAACGTAAGGTATCATATATACAAACAAATATACTGTTAGTTGACTGACAAAAAAGAGTCGGTCGTGTCTCGTTCTATCAAGAGCAAACTCAGATCTCTGACGGGTGTGACATTCATGTTGTCGGATGCGTTACACCGAGACGGTTGCCTATGTTCACAAGGAATTAGAGAAGGAGATAATATGGATTTTGGAGAGAGCACTTTCGTGCTGATAACGTGTTGTGAAACAACGACCTACTAGCAACCAACGTATAACTATAAACAAAAAGAACAAGGATTATAGAAAGTAAGATAGAAAGAGAATAGGAGAACTAATTCTTATTCATGTACATATATCATATATATAGATCAATACAACAACAACAACCTTAAAGCCCATTAACATTAGGTCAGGCTTGGCCTTTGGGCCTGAATATCTACATTCATAACAATAATACTATATTTAAAGTTGGTGTTAGTTTTTTCGTTGTTGGTGTTTCCTCATGTCTTCAGAGCATGGTTGTAAAAGTCCCGCCTAGCCTCCGATTACTCCTCGAGTACTCGCTACAAGGTCGGTTTCCGAGGCTCGAGTATTGTTCGCCTAGGCCAATTAATCCCCGAGTAATCTTTGCCTAGGCCGAGTACTTCTCGAGTACTCTCAAATCCGACTAGGGAGCGCCTAGCGACTTTTGCAACCATGCTTCAGAGCATTTCTAATTCTTTCAAATAAAAATTTGATTTTGTCTAAATAAACTAAAAAAAATCTTAATCTTTCATATTCTAAATCATTTTTCAAATCTATAAGTAAGATGAAAGTGTAGAAAACAAAAGGGTATAAGAGTACTTTTGGAAATAACCACTTATAACTTTTAGCACGGCACTATTTAAAAATGGGGTAACTTTGTAGAATAGTAACCAAGTTTTAAAAATGTTCCAATTAGGTCACTCAAGTTTTAAAAGTGTTTCAATCAGGTCACTCAATATTCATTCTTCATTAAAATTAAGGGGTTTTTCATCCATTTCATAGGTAACCGTGGTGATGTGGATTTTTGTTTCTTTTCCCCTTTTTATTTGATGTTAACGTCGAGTGATGACGTGGATTGTAACTTGTTTTTTTAATTTTTAATGTAATTAAATGGTTTTTATTTTTAATAAATATAATTTCATATATATTAAAATAATTCGACCCCAGCATCTTATGCTCCATTTTTTTCTTGACACATGAAAAAAGGACATGGCTCGATTTGAATGTTAAGTTATATAATTGGGATAAAAACGACACCAGTGACCTAATTAGTACACTTTTAAAACTTGGTTACTATCCTGTGAAATTTTCACTTTAAAAAAAAACTAAACTATAAAATAAAGCATCTTTTATCTTTAATTTAAGTAACATATTGTTATATTAAAAATGCCAACAAAAATATCTCAAAAATTGTGTTGTATTTCTATTTTCTATGTTTTATAACAATTTTGTGCTGAATTTTATACTATATTTTTTGTCCTGGTTTTTTTATGCTAGATTTTTTTACTAGATTTTTCTGCTAAACTTTTTTTAAAAGATTTTTCATGTTGTATTATAACTTTTAAGAAAACAAAAGGGTGAGAGTTTGTGTTTTAGAATCAAAATGCTCTTTAATCGTAGCTATAATAAGAACCACATGACATCGCTACAATCCTCCTTAGCCTAGTTAAGCAAAACCCATTTTTAGGGGATGAAGAGATATGGGCTCAGACCCCGTGTATGTTCGGGGAAAACCCAAAACTCAACTCAGAACCCGAATAGATGGCAAAGACAAACGACCGCGGGGCTCACCCACCAAGTTGGATACACCTGGACAGAGGAGTCCATAATGACATCATGAAAGAGACGTCTAGGCAATGACGCTCCACGAATTACTATCTCCTTGATCCCCACCAGCGGTTACCGGAGAAGGAATAAAAAAAATGACAAATTGCCCGAGGGGCACACCCGCCACGTTGGATACACCAGTGTAGGTCCCGTTTTTCCGGTGGATCGATAACGAAAACCTATCCTTGTTTATCACAAACACGGTAACGGGTGCGGAATCCCCGTGACGGTGCAAACCAAACACAGTGTAAAACACACGCGTAACCAAAGATTCAATATCTATTGATTAGGGATGAGTAAAACCCAAACATATACAAACAATGTTTACAGACTCTCACTAAGTCTCACATCTCTCATCTATTTCACACAGAAACTGTGAGGGGTATTTATACTAGACACAGACACAGACTATGACGAAACGCATAGAGGACACGACGAAACAACAAAGTCGACGAAACACACCTTGTTTCGTCGACATACATTTTGATACAATTCTGTTTCGTCGTTTGTTATATGGAGCCCAAATGAAGTCAAAGCCCAAAAGATAAGTTACGGCCCAATGTTGAAATGAATCGGCCCAGATGTACTTTCTGTTGACTAAACTTTCACCATTTCATTTAGTCAAGGTTATGACATCATCATGACATCATCATGATGATGTCATGATGATGTGTAAACGGGACTTGGCTTGCGGCGCTCCGTGCTTCGCGTGTGGAACTCTGGGGCGCACGACGGAGGAATGTCGTGACGTCGGGCTTGAGCCGGACCTAACCGAGTCGAACCGAACCGAAACGAATCGAGTCGAGTCGCGTCCACATAAAGTGTACTAACAAACTCCCCCTTGGACGCTACTCGTGATGGTTCGTCTTCTGTGTCTTTTGTGTCGAAGGATCTTTAAAGTCTTCACGTGTCGTAAGTAGAAAGTATTTTGTATCAACAAACTCCCTTTTTCATTCAGGTAGTGTGTTAACAAACTCCCCCTTAAAATAAACTCTCCATTGAGTCATGCTCATGAATCTTTTGATCTTCAATGCTTTAGATCCTTGTGGTGTTGATGAGTGATCAACTGCAACCCGATCATCTTGATCTTCTGATTGCATCAACGTCGTGTCTTCACTTTACGGCTTGTCATCTGACATGTTCTCTTCGCCTTTAGCTGATTCTGATGTCGCATCTGCACATACAAGAAAGCTAAACACGTAATGAGAACAACCGCTTGGAATATAGTCATTCTTTGAAAGTTTTCAAACGAAAACCTCACTAAGAATTGACTTTTAACAATATAAGCACACGACTCACGTGAGATCAAATCTCAATCAATCACCGACCGACAACAGTTTGAAAGTTTAGAAAATGATCAATTTTAATCCTTTAACTTTCAAAACTTGTTAACTTCGACAGTTTATGAAGGTGCAATTGTTTTCCGGCTTACGATCAGGATTTTGGGTAGGATAGACTCGAGTTCCAACATCGGTCAATCAAAAGTAAACTAGAAGCAAAATCTTTTTGGATTTTATAAAGTTTAGATTAAAGCACACCTAAAATCTTTTTGGAATTTTTCATTTTTCAAATGTAAAGACGGAAAGCAATAAATAAATATTTACAAAGATGTAGAAACTGAAAGCAGTAAACAAATATTTACAGACGTTCTTTTTGCGAGTTTCGAGGGTAAGAGAATCATATCAGTGTACGGTCACGCCAAAACGCTTTTGTTGTTCAATTAGTTAACATTAAGATAAGCATCCTATAACAATTATCGGTATTGTTGTCCACTTAAGCTCAACTTATCAGATGTAATCATGGCGAGGGGATACGATTAAGGTATGAATTATACTTACTGACCGGTGTTCATCCACATCACGACACATTCCCGTATCAAGGTATGCACGAGAGTTCATCTTACCGGTGAGTATACCGATTATCATCTATTTGACCGTATATGATGTGAGAAACTCACTTATTTTGATTGAAAACAAGCCCTATGTGATAGAATCACTTATTGATGAGGAACTTGATTTTCAGATGCATGAGGGCACAGGAGCAAGTTCGTGAACAGGTCAGTACTTTCATACAGCAAAGAGACGAACTTGACTCCCGCAAAGAATCTGTGATATATTATCACTTATTTTGATGGACATGTGATTGTTGATCACTTATTGAGGTCGAATGCAGTATGTACACGTATGTATAGTATCATGGAAGATCTAGACTTCGTCTCCGTTATATTTCGGTAAAAGATACAACCATGATACCCAGATGATAAAACAGTATAAAGACCGAATATCTCAGAACCTTGGCAATCTCTCAAACGAAATTTCGGTACCAAGACCATATGCCAATGTGCGGTTCCCACCTGGTCTTCAGTCGATTTAAGATTTATATCACCCTGCACACTTTAAAATGATTGTGAGCCTACCGATACATCTTACATAGAGCTGCTTAACATTTTTCATTTTGCAAGTTCATTTCGAAGAGGTTTCGAAAGACCACTGATTTACTATCATTTTCTCTTTTTCTCGCCAGGAAACTCATTTTTGTTTTTCCAATATTTTTGCGCTTTTGAAATTTTTCAATGTTTTTGAATTTTCAAATTTGGATTTACTCCCCCTAAAATCAACAAACTAAGATAAATTTTTAAAAACACAAAGGTATTTACAAAAACGATTTTCCGATGTTGGTTAACTCATGTTTTACTTCAATGCCGTTTACCAAAAATAAGTTAATCAGAAATGATTTATCGAATTTTGGAAAAATCAGTTGGCACGTCGGTAAGTGGTGCGGACCATGACAACATTGATGAGTTTCATATTGAAACGATCACGTGTGAGGTGATATTCGAGTTCAACGTGTCAGGTCAAAGAGTGCTGTACGAAATAGTAATTCAAAGAGTAGCTTAAATATCGAGAAGTATAGGAGAGATTAGAAATTTAAAACCGTATCCTGCAACTGCTTCGTGCATTGCAAGGAATCTGAGCGCTCTCCTAAACTCAATATCCACCCGGTGTGGATTTCAAAGTCGATTTTGTAGCTACTAAGAAATCTCTTCACAGCAACAAGATCATAGACCTCTAGGTCCGGCTGGTCTTCCATATTGCACCAGCGAAGGTCTTTGACTTTCTCTTTGAGAAGTAGTGTGCGGTTGTTCAATCCACGCCAAGGCATCCGCACACCCGGTTGGTTTGTTCAACAAACACATTTTCTTCAATCACACCGCGAAGAAATGTACACTGCACGTTCATTTTGTTGATTTTGAACATTAGACGTGCTGCAGGTGCGTACATTTTGATTGAATCTATCCTGGGGACCCGATTAAAGCCTTGAACAATCAAACTATTGGAATGATTTTCAATTTGTCGAAGCTTTCAATTTCTTTCAACAGACAATTCTGTCTTCTTTTCTTTTTCTCTCCATCAAAGGCAACAATTTCTTTTGTCGCCGATCTTGTGCGTGAACATTCCACTATCAACAATCCTATGACTATCGAAAGTTCCTCCTGGAATATCCTGCACACTCACTCAGAGATTAGATGGAGAGGGGGACCCAAGCCTTCATAGACTTGGGTTGCCCCTGAGAATCAAGAAATGTAATTTCAATCTCTTGATGATTTTCAAACACAACACCTCCCCCTGAACTTTCACACGATTTAGGTTTCCAAGTTTGTTTTTGTTTACCGGATTGTGTATTATTTACAGATTTAGAAATCTCCAGTTTTAACGGTTGTGACAAAATTGGTTTCCTTTTAACAGTTTCTGGTTTTAAAGCCTTTTCGATCACCTTCACATTTTGGCGTCGTTGTTTTGTTTCCTGTTCTTTAACAGTTCTTTTATCATGTTTTGGTGAAACGGGACGATGTTGTGAGTGACCTTGTTCAGAGGGGGCTCTTTTAACAAAATTTGGTTTGGGCGAGTTTGTGCAGTCTTTAATGATGTGCCCAAACTTCCCACATTTGAAACAAGTTCTCCTTTCAACAAACTTAGGAGAATCTGATCGACGACCTGACGTAGAATTTGTAGACCCCAGGTACTAGCTTCACACCCGTTTGTGTGTTGGGTGTAATTGTTATCACTATTACGTTTCAAAATGTTGACTTTTTGAACAAAATCGGTATTTAACTTATTTTCAAAAGTCTCCACTTTATCAGTACCTTTGGAGGCCACAAACTTAACGTCTTTTGCTTTCTTCTTGTAATGAGCTCCTTTTGTTTCAACCTTTGGTTGTGTAACCTTAGGCTTTTAAGCTTGTTGTTGTTGTTTACCCTTAAGAGCGACAGGTTGCTGCTTTGTCGGTGATTTTTGATTTCCAAATTTTCTTCTAACTTCAGCTTTTGGAATAGGATCACACTGAGTTACTGAAACTCTCGGGATCGCTTTTCCCAAAAACTTAGTTGTATTATCTTCAAACACTTTATCAATCAAGGATTGATTGACATTTTTGATTGGAAAATCTTTGTCTGAATAAATTTTACTATCACCGACCAAAGTATACAACACATTATCACTTTTAACGGTAGACACTGTCTCAGTGATAGGATCTATCTCTTGTTTAGCACCAGTTGATAGCACAGCATGAGTAGGAGGATCACACAGAATGTGATTCTCAAAAGGCACTTCTACTCCTTTTCTATCGTCAAGAGATTTATCCTCATCACTCACATCTGACTCATCATCCGAAGAATCATAGTCCTCAATGGTTGGAGGACTTTGATTTGAAGCACATGATGACTTTTCCTTGCTATCAGATGAGCCCTCCGATGAATTGTCCATTTTGAACCCTAAGCCAGTTGTAACTTCCTCATAATCAAGAGGTACAGTTGGCTCAAAACGCGGCATTTCCTCCTCATCGGGCATTCTGGTATAGTTGTGTCTCAAAGAAGGTGGACACGACTTATACCCAACGCCTTTCACGTTCCCTTTCAGTTTTTGAACGTCTATGATGTGATCAAGCACATATCGGGAGTTAGAATAACTATCCAATTTGAGCTTGATCGCATCATGCTCGCATTTGGCAACGGCTAGCTCTTTCTTTGTTTCCTCAATGATATTAATGTAATTGTTAATACCAATTTGCTTATTGAAAACAGTTTTGGTCAATTCGGAAACACTTTTCTTTAGGGTTTCAATTACAGATTTAAAATCCTTTTCGTTTCTAGCTAAAGCCATATTTGCCTCTTTGCACTTTGACAGTTCAATAACCAAACTCTGATTGTGACTATGAACCGTTTCAGATTCATGTTTCATATCAACACAATCACTACATATGCTAGGAGTTTCAGATTTTACCTGACTTGTAGAAGCTGTGACATTAGCCATAAAGGCAGTCTGAGAAGAGAAAGATCCATCTTCAGTGAGAATCTTCTCCATTTCTTCTGATGTAGCATCAGCTTTCTTGATCAAGTCAGAGTTTTGACATTTCATCTCCTTGGTATCATTCGACAAACTATCTGCTTCAGAATCCATTCCCTCCTTCACGTCCGATTCTAAACTGTAATCACTCACACCTGAGCCATCTTTATCAGTACTGCCACTATATCCTGAACTGTCATCATTTCCTGAAGATTCACCATCATTAACATTCTTAACAATTTCAGCATAAAACTCAGTTCCTCCTTGATCTCCACTTCCAAATTGTACAGACCAGGAGTCATCGGCTTTATTTGAGTTGGACGTGGATGTACTTGTTTGATTTATGAAAGGATTTTGGTTGCCTTGTTGAGGTTGATCTTGAGATGGTTTTGGAATATAGGCACTCGGATCGAACTGAGGTTGTGTTGTGGAAACTTGAGGTTGAGGTTGGGGTTTAGGAATGAAATTCATTAAATACGCGGCCATCGAAGTCTGATGTGGAGGGGGTTGAGGTATGGTACTCGCTAAATATTTGGCCATCGAAGTCTGATGTGGAGGGGGTTGAGGTATGGTACTCGCTATATATTTGGCCATCGAAGTCTGATGTGGAGGGGGTCGAGGTATGGAATTCGCTAAATATTCGGCCATCGAAGTCTGATTCTGATTTTGACCTGGTCGAGGGTCCGTACTCCAATCCCATGGGCTCGTACAACTCATGATTGGTGTATAAAATTGAAAACCTGGTCACACACTTAATAACCCACTGTTAAATCACTTTTGCAGAGCCTCTGTTAAAAACTTTAACAAGTTTCGACCAAACCCAAATTTTGGCGAAACTTGTGTGACGAAACAATGAATGACTAAACTTTATAAATTACAAAACCTTTAATGGTATTTGAGAAACTTATATATTAATAATTGTGACAAAAGTTTGTGATAATGACATATCATATCTCATGATGTAATCTTTGAAGAATCCTTGACTTTGGACGAAGTAACATGTGAATGTCAGATTGTTTTTAGATTGGCCCAATTAAAATTAAATAGATACATAAAGTTGTCGGCCATATCATTTTTTTTAGAAATAAAAGGTCGACAAAACTGATTACCTTTTGTGCGACGAAACTGAAGTATGTGTGCGACGAAACTGATCTGAATGTATTGCGACGAAACTGTGAATGATTAAAGGTGCGACGAAACAGTTCTGATGTTTATAAACGATGAAACTGAATATAATTGGACGACGAAACTCAGCGATTTTAGGATAAGATTTTAAGATATTTTCAAAGGGACCTTATCCTATTCTGACAAAGTTGGTGACAATTTTCAACCTACACGTTACTTTCTCTGATTTTCAAAATTTCTTTTTCAACAAATAACATCATCACATACACAATTTGCCAACTTATTATATTATATTCCAGAAACACTTTAGCTCAAACAAAAATCCAGATCAAACACATATATTTTCAAGAACAAAAATAAGAACAATTTGATTATAAGATGAACTCGATGAAGATTCAGGTGACCGATAAATTTCCGAACACAAGATTTGCTTAAACATTCAATAAACACCCACTAGTAACATGTAAACATTCAATCTAATAAGGTTTTCACTAAAACTTGTAGCAAACACAACGATTTAAGCACTGATTTCCAGAAAATATATAAAATTTTTAAGAACGAAATCTGAAAAATCACAATAACACTTGTTTCAAACACGACAATGTTTGGTTTTAAACAAGGAAAAGAGCCAAAGCTCTGATACCAATTGTAGGTCCCGTTTTTCCGGTGGATCGATAACGAAAACCTATCCTTGTTTATCACAAACACGGTAACGGGTGCGGAATCCCCGTGACGGTGCAAACCAAACACAGTGTAAAACACACGCGTAACCAAAGGTTCAATATCTATTGATTAGGGATGAGTACAACCCAAACATATACAAACAATGTTTACAGACTCTCACTAAGTCTCACAGCTCTCATCTATTTCACACAGAAACTGTGAGGGGTATTTATACTAGACACAGACACAGACTATGACGAAACGCATAGAGGACACGACGAAACAACAAAGTCGACGAAACACACCTTGTTTCGTCGACATACATTTTGATACAATTCTGTTTCGTCGTTTGTTATATGGAGCCCAAATGAAGTCAAAGCCCAAAAGACAAGTTACGGCCCAATGTTGAAATGAATCGGCCCAGATGTACTTTCTGTTGACTAAACTTTCACCATTTCATTTAGTCAAGGTTATGACATCATCATGACATCATCATGATGATGTCATGATGATGTGTAAACGGGACTTGGCTAGCGGCGCTCCGTGCTTCGCGTGTTGAACTCTGGGGCGCACGACGGAGAAATGTCGTGACGTCGGGCTTGAGCCGGACCTAACCGAGTTGAACCGAACCGAAACGAATCGAGTCGAGTCGAGTCGCGTCCACATAAAGTGTACCAACAACCAGGACTAAAGAGACAAAAATGACATCACGATCAATAGCGATGTCTGGCCAATCACGTTCTGCGGATTTTTGCACCTCTTAACCTCTACTAGTGTAACACCCCACCCGTAACCCATGTGATTATGTAGAATTGATACACTTACAGCGGAAACAAACTGAACTTTCATTAAAACTTATATTAGTCGGAGTACAATTTATTTACAATATTCTACATCTAGGAACTTCTAGATCTTCAGACCTCAGTTATCTTTTCTCTATTCCTAAGAGTGTCTCATTGATTACCTGTGACATGCATACTGAAAAGACGTCAACTATATACTGGTGAGCTCATCTTATACTGTAACACCCATTCTTATAAATCAAGGTTTAACGTATATTTTACGAAAACAATCATGTAATTAAGATTACATATACATCGGAAATACGGGTTTATTAAAACTTTTACAATTTAAAGTAATACAACATAATGTGATTTAATTCATCGTTTTAGAATAACGACGAAACAACTTGCGGAAGCTTCATTTTTCATGTGTTCGGTCCTTTGCCATCGCTTGATCTCCATCCGGGTACACTTGATATCACCTATGATCAAAACCAACTTAAAAGTTCGTTTTGATAGCTTATAAACATGTATAAACAAGCAAATAAAATAAAATAAAATTTCGGAATTTTGCCTCTCGCGCCACGCGAGAGGCTCCTTCTTTTCCTTCGCGTGGCGCGACAGCACCCGCGTGTCGCGCCCGGTGCCCGGTTCTCCTTCGCGTGTCGCGGGGGAGATCGTTTTCCAGCAGGTCCGCATCTAGGACCTGCATTTTTTCCAGCTATGTTTATTTATCAAAAATCAAACTTTCAAAGGCCATAACTTTTGATATAGAAGTCCGTTTTACGTGATTCTTTTTCCTACGAGTTCGAAATTTAATTCTCCATCTTATGGAATTAAAACCTGATATTCAACTACTTCAAAAATTCAGATTTCAAGCTCTCGGCTTGAAATTCCTTTTTAACACTTTTGACCCGTTTCATGATTCATTAAACCACTTTTGTTTAAATCATTACAAATTTTTGAGTTATTCATTATCTCAAAACCATCAACTCGTGAGTTCAAGACTTTCATACATTATGCAAATAAAGGTTGAGTTAAGCGCAAAACTTCATTTTGACCCGTTGGAGGGATTTACCATTAACTTTAAATTTCACTCATCATTTTACTACATTAAGGTATCTACCTATTCTTCGTAATCTTAATGCGAATTCCTAAACAACCCATATGGGTCATTTGCCCAATTCACCCATTAAGGGCTTTTTGGTTAATTTTAGTCATTCATTTTACGACGAAGGACTTTTGCTAATATTTGACCAAAAATATCGCTTTTAACAATAATTCTAAATATGCGTACCTGGCTCGAGTCATAGGATTGACCCGTTTAAATATCTTTCACTATTAATTTCTAATTAATACCAACGTGAACCGTATGATATTTCCTGTAATCACAAAACTCAACAAGCGGTCATCAATTAATATTGTCAAATGATCTTGCCAATGTCATTTGACCCGTTTAGTCCGAACGACCATTTTCCATTATGAGATGATATCTAGTTACCATCTCGCCCTTTTACCCATTCCGGTTTACACCATAACGTAATGTTTCAAAATTTCTTATTAGTTCATCGTCACATGACTAATTTACCAATTTACCCTTTTTGCCATTGTTTATGATTTCTCACCATTGCACTAGTTCCGACTCATATTATTTGCGTCGGAACATTATAACTCTATTACTAACTTTTCCTTATTCATTTTCAATACACACAACTCATGTATACTAAAAAGGGTGTTAGCTTTTACTTACCTCGCATCCAAATTACGCTTTGCTTTTCGTACTTGCTCCGTTTGACCCGCTTCATTCCCAAGCCTCCATCTAGCTTGTCAAGAGTCAAACTATCATCATAATTCACAAGGTGGTTAGATTAGTCATTATAACCACGACTATTCCACCTTACATATTTTCTATATCAAAACTACTATTCATCTCCGTCCATGGTTAGTTTAACTTTTCAAAAGTTAACTACCCTTAATTATATGATATGTGCATATAAGCTAAATCGACTTCATAATTAAAATTTGTATTACTCCACATCACACGTAATTGGTCGAACTAGGAAATTACGCATTTGATTCATAATTTCAACATATGAACATTGTGGGCATAATTTATAACATCAACAATCAAGTTTCGTATCACTGAAAATAGGCTGTTTTTGGTGACCTGTTTAATCTGTCTACAAGTCTTCAAAAATTATGATTTTTTTATGTGGCGTACCTCTCGGAGGGTTAGGCCTTGTGTTAAAATTTCAAGATCTAACTCTTTACAAAAAATTTGTAAAAATTCATTTACTAAGCTGCAATCAGATTCGTCACTTCTGACTGCAGCTTACGGAAAAATTCATTAAAAATTCCCCGTTTATCCGATTGACGAAATTCCAATTGGCGATTCTTTTAATCACTTACAACTTTCTACAGTAAGAATTTGAGATTATAACTCAATTCCTAAATTGAGTTATGACATTCGTAATGGGCTGCAAATTCTGCCAGAAAACGCAGCTTGAACCTTTGATACGGAAAAATTCATAAAACGCTCAATTTTCGTCGAAAAAATACGATTCTAGTGGGGTTTTAAAGATATTTCCTGGAATTACATTTTAGACTCATGAAACACATGTTTTTGTCACGTTTTGTCTATGTTACAGCCAATACAAGTCGGCTGTAAATTCTGATCAGGAGCTATTTGAATTCAGCTTTCAATTAAAGCATGTTCTTGACATCATAACACTATTTTCTTTGCAATCAAAACCCTAAAAACATCTCATACATGAATTTAGCATTAACAACATCTGAATTTACTTGAACTAAGCATGATTTCAATATATACTTGTCTAGGGTTTACTCCTAGACATAATATTGTTCCTATTCCATCAATACAACATCCATGCAACACAAATTTCGAATCTCACATGTTTATCAAAATCTCAAGATGTAACTAGAAGATGAAATTTGACATACCTTGTGATCCCTTCGCTGAGGTGATCACTAATCTGATCTTAGATTTCGATTTGGAGTAGATTTGGCCTTTCAATTGATGGATTTGAGCATGTTAGGGTTTGAAGATGAGAGCTCCCTGGCTCTTCTGGAAATCTCGACCAGAAGACACACTTAGAGTGTGTGTTTTGGTGTTAGTATTTTATTTAATTAAAACATTTTCCCTTGTTGCCTCTTTTAGTCCCTCTTGTTTCATTTATTACAAAAGAAGCTATATCTCATAGCTTTTCATTTAATTACCCATTACTAACTAGGTTAACTATTCCTAGTTAACTTGGTGGGTGTGGGGAATCATAACCCGTTTTATTTTTTTTAAGTCCCGTTAACTCGGGCTCCTAATAAACCGTGTTTTCTCAAAGCATTTATTCCTCTTTTTGATTAATACAAGATTATTTATTCAAATCCTAATATTCACCGGGTTAACTAATTTTTCTTTTTACCACTAACGGTATTTTACCCGTCTTTTAGTATTAACAGGGTTTGATTACCAAACCCGTTTTCGGGGTGTTACATATACAATTTATAAAACAACACAATTGACATGTATGCAACATGGGTTGTGATATTTAGGGCCAAGGACAACCTGTGTCATTCATGACCTTTTAACAACCACCAGCCATCGCATAGGTATGGTAGTGTTGTGATGCGTACGAGGACCCTATCCTCTTTTCAGCCAGTGCCAACACATCCCATTAAGCATATAAGGATCCACCCCTTACCGATAATTGCACATTACAACATTCTTATATTATTACCAGTTTAGACAAAACGAGTATACAATCACAATTTTATAAAAAAAAACTTGATAACTCACCTGTTTAAGAGTTGCTTTACAGTTCCTTAACCTTTGCTAACACAATCAGGTATTGTCACAAAGTCCTGACACAATTACATAATCCTATGTTAGGTTACGATACACGTAACTAGTCATTAGCATGGTTGAATATTGATCAACGCTGCCTTATTTAAGCATGAGTGATCAGTCCATGCCTAACTAAGGCTCGGGTACCCAATATCCGCCACTGATAATAACCCTAACACCTAAATATACTGCTACTGCTACTGCTACTGCTACTGCTACTCCTACTCCTACTACTACTACTACGAATAATAACACTAATATTAACTACTAACAATAATTAATAAATAATTAAACATAAACTTAAACGAGAACATACCTTAAAACTATCTACGGCAAGCTGATGTAGGGGTATGGTCCCGGATCTCGCGTCAGCATGACCGCGAATGACCATTACCCTTATCAAAAACCTCCACCAGCAACAAACTCACCTGTGTCCGCGTGGTCACACACGAACACATCGGTCCAATCTGTCCAGTGATGAGAAGACTTACCTTAAGGACGGAAACCAATGTTACGCATAGCGATGCGGCCCCGCACCGCATCCTATGAACATTTTCGTCACGACAAGGGATCTGGACAACAGTAACAGTCACTAAGCGGCGATGCGGCATGACACCGCATCCCGCATAAAATCATGGATGGAACAACCAACGCGGGAACAACATCAATGACCGCAAGCAGCGATGCGGCCTGGCACCACATCCTGCCTACAAGGCAAGTGGTTCTGACACCACAGTGCAAGTGGCACTGGGAACAGTCGCCTACCGGCCCACGTGTATACAACAGTCTGACACTACAGCAGGACGTGGCATCACCACCGTAATCGACAGGTCTGACACACCTGCAAATAGCTGTGCGATGTCAGGCTAGCTATTCAACTACCCTCCTTCACTCCTCGGCTATAAATACTCACCCCAAACCAGGTTTGAGGTATCACTTCTCAACTCTCTCAATACTACTACTATCACACTTTGCTTCCCAAGCAAACTACTGATTCTCACGCCGGAGAGTGGTAACAAGGAGCACCCCCCACCCCATCCTCCTTGTTGCGAGTCACGGCTTGTTTCCTTGTGTAGGAAACCCACCACCAGACGATCCAGCCGGCGATCCTTGGAAAGAAGGGATTAACCCTCTTGACGAGACCAGTGAGTTAACCCACTTGGTTAACCATTGTTTCATCATTGGCGCCCACCGCTACTCTTAGCACTTTTTTCCGACCATCCCTTTCTCGCCAAAGATCATGTCTGATCGTCAAAACAACACTACCGGGGATAACCTAAACCCCGCAAACCAAGGGCCTGCGGGAACCATTCCCCTAGCCCCAAATGCAGAACACATTGGCACATCAACGCAAGGGGGAGCATCCCTTACGTTTGGCCACGATTTATCACAGTACGCTCCTGTGATACCTACAGGCATGAACCTTCATGCCTGGTACGACCAACAAGCAGCTATGCTGGCTGCAACATACAACAGAGCTTGCGCAGAAGCGCAAGTATCTGTGGGGCCTACCCCAGCACCGCATACCCCTGCGGGCCGTACCTTACAATACGACGGCAAGGCCCCAACACATCCAGCCTCCAGAAGCAGACAGGAAGACCGCGGTTCCTCTTACTGCGACGTCCGCACACTTACGGAAGACGATTCCTCGTATGGGTCCCGCCGCAGGGACCCCATACATAGCCGCCTAGGGCCCCATGGCGAAACTAGGCGACAGTCTACAGCACACCGCGGCCCCGGCATCCATAGCCGGCTGGGACCTCAGTCCCACCGTGAAGGACAGGGCCATACTGATCCCGACGACGGTACATACCGCGCGGAGTCTCATGCTACCAGCAGTAGACCGGGAGGACGTAACTATGTTCCTCCCACTCACCCCCGTACTACATACCTCCGCGCTGCAAAAAACCACCAGCGCCAACCCTACAGGCCGAAATCTGCGGCCGAAAACTCCAAATTCGCCCTAGAAATCGCCCACGCCGATGTCACCACCACAAAATTCCCATTAAACATTGGGAAATACAATGGTTCGACCGACCCAGATGATCACATGAACATCTTCGTCGGCGCCGGATGCAACGGTAGGTGGGATGAACCCACTTGGTGTCATTTTTTCCCCTAGACCCTAACAGGTCTGGCCAGGGCCTGGTTCGACTCTTTGCCAGTAAACTCACTAACATCATTCGAGGACTTGCAAGCAAAGTTCCTCGCCCATTTTAGCCAGCAGCGACGTTATGAACGTGACTCTATGGACGTCATGAACATCTGGCGCAGAGACAACGAATCGCTTGAGGCATTCGTTATCCATTACAATAAAGAATGCCTAGAGATAGGCGACGTGGCCGACCAGATGGCACGTAACCATTTCATCGTTGCAGTCAAGGACGAACAAATGGTTATGAACATCTCCGGCAAGGATAACTTGCCTAAGAAATGGGAAGATGTCATGGCTGCGGTCAAGACATACGCCCAGACTCAGCGGTCTCTCAGACCGCACGTATCAAAGGCGCAGCCACAAATGGAAGGCCAATCCTCCCACCAAGAACACAAGCGCAACAACAAACGCAACCGGGACACATGGAATCGCGGCAGCGATCCCAGACCATATGTCCCACGCAACAACCAGCCTGACGCAAGGGTTACAATCAACGCCCAGCGTGAAAATCGGGCATCGAAGAAAGAGTCTCGGGACCGCAGCTGGACCGAGATCAACCAGTCACCAAGTGACGTCCTCCTTACGGACGCGCAATTCCTGCGACCGGCCCAACCGATGAAGTCCAAAAAGAACCAGGATCTCGCACTCTACTGCGAGTATCATAAGGACAATGGCCACACAACAAACAGCTGCATCAGTCTCCGACTGGAGATTGAGCGAGCCCTAAAAGAGGGGAAACTGCAACACCTGTTGACAGGCGCACAAAAAGCTACCAAGCGCATCACCCCCCACAACGAGGGCACCTCTACGGGTAAGAGGACCATGTACGTGGCCTCTACCCACATGATAAACGGAGGAAAAGGAAGACCCCGCAAGGCGGCGAGAAGACCGGACAATGACTGGAAGGACGAGCAAGTCGTCTTTCCAAAAGTCCAAGGCGGACCGCGCGATAGGCGCGCCGTGGTTATAACAGGCCACCTGGCTCACTACTGCACCGAGCGATTATTCATCGACCCGGGCAGTACATCTGATATTATATACGAGCAGTGCTTCAACCAATTTGATCAAGAAGACAAAGATCGGTTGCAGCCAGCAGACTACCCGTTGGCCGGGTTTGTAGGGGAAACCGTATTCCCCCTGGGCCAGATTACTTTTCCTGTGCGCCTCACCAACGGGAGGCACACAAGAACGGAGGAGGTAAACTTCATGGTTTTACCGCACACCTCCAAGTACGACGTACTTCTCGGGAGAGAGTCCCAGGGCGATTTCAACATGATCACATCCGTCCCTCACTCTGCTATCGGTTTCCTAACCGAGACGGGGGTCGCGATAATATACGCCCGAAGGGAAGTTTTGTCTACGGATGAGCTGCGTCACGCCAAGGTAGCAAGGCATACCCCCAACACTCAACCAGAAAAATGGGTTCTAAACGCAAGACACCCAGAGCAAACAGTTACGTTGGGCCATGCCTTGTCTCCTACCATCAAAGCACAACTGAAGCAACTTCTCTTCAGGAACCAGGATATTTTTGCGTGGACACCCGCAAACATGACAGGGGTACCACGCGAAATAGCGCAGCACTTCTTGAATACCATGCCAGGTATCAAGCCAGTGATCCAAGGCCAACGCCACCTTGGATCAGCAAAAAACGCGGCGATGGAAGAGCAGGTACAGGAGCTGCTCTCCGCAGGCATACTGCGGGAAGTCAAATACCAGACCTGGTTATCCAACCCAGTCATGGTAGAAAAACCAAGCGGGGGCTGGCGCATGTGTGTCGATTACAAAGACCTCAACAAGGCCTGCCCCAAGGATTGTTACGCACTTCCGGAGATCGACGAAAAGGTCGATAACCTCGCACCATTTCGATGGAAGTGCTTCCTCGATTGTTACAAAGGCTATCACCAAGTACAGATGGCAATCGTCGATGAAGATAAAACGGCATTCCGCACTCCTACCGGGAACTACTACTATACAAAAATGCCGTTCGGGTTGCGCAACACCGGCGCAACCTATCAAAAATTAATGAACGACACTTTCCGCGGTCAAATCAGCAAAAGTGTCAAAATCTATATGGACGACCTGGTCGTCATGAGCATGGAGGAAGACACCATGCTCAACGATATTGAAAGAACATTCCAAACTCTGCGAAGCGTCAACATGAAGCTCAACCCAGGGAAATGCTCGTTTGGAATGGAAGAAGGCAAATTCCTTGGATTCATCGTAACCAAAGATGGATTCAAGGTGAACCCGGAAAAAGTACAGGCGATCGAACGCATGCCATCGCTTTCTACGATGAAAGAAATGCAGCGACTAGCCGGCAGGCTAGCCGCACTAAATAGTTTCTTAGCTAACCATGCAGCTAAGTCTTATCCTTTCATCAAGACTCTGCGGAGCTGTTTAAAAAAGGAACAATTCCAATGGACCGCAGAGGCCGAAAAAGCTTTCCGGGAGATGAAAGAGTGTTTGATTCAACTCCCAACTCTAACCGCACCTCGCAAGGATGAACCACTTATTTTGTACCTATCTGCCGCCGACAATGCAGTCGGCGCGGTACTCATAGTGGAGCGAGAAGGAGTTCACACACCCATCTACTACATCAGCAAAATGCTCAACGACCCAGAGACGAGGTACTCCATCATGGAGAAGTTGGTACTAGCACTGGTACACGCGTCGAGACGATTACGACGCTACTTCGTGAACCACGTCATCACAGTGCTAACCAACTATAGGATCGGCCCGATCCTATCCAAACCCGACATCTCTGGGAGGTTAGCAAAATGGGCAATCGAGCTGGGCGCACTTTCGCTGAACTATAAGCCGCGCCCAGCAATCAAAGGCCAGGTCTTGGCTGACTTCGTTGCTGAAGTACCAGCAAATCGCATTCAAGAATGCGAAGAAGAACAAAACCCTGCATCACCACCATCACACGCAGAAACATGGGCACTATATACGGATGGTGCATCCAACGAAGATGGTGCAGGTGCAGGTCTGCGCCTCGTCAGCCCTGACGGCCAAGAGCTTACTTATGCAATCCGCCTCGATTTCAAAAGCACAAATAATGAGGCAGAGTACAAGGCTCTACTGGCAGGGCTGCGTTTGGCAGTCAAAATCGGCGTCCAACACTTGGAGGCACACGTCGACTCACTATTAGTCGCAGGACAGATGCGCGGTGACTAATCCGCAAAAGGGGATATCATGAACCTCTACCTGGAACAAGCCTTGCAACTGAGAAAAAAATTCACTTCCTTCAATATCCGCCATATCAACAGGAGTGAAAACAAACCCGCGGAAACACTATCAAAACTGGCATCCACAAACTTCCAACATCTGGCAAAAGAGGTACGCATCGAAATTCTGCAAAATCCTTCCGTACCCCTACGCCAAGTCAATGTCATCCAATACGGTACAACATCCTGGATGACACCGATCATTGCATACTTGCAATCAGGTGTTACTCCCGAAAGCAAGGCAGAGGCACGCAAGCTACAATACAAAGCGTGCCATTACCAAATGGGAGACGGTATCTTATACCGTAAATCATACCTGGGGCCACTACTACGATGCGTCGACCCTCAAGACGCCACGTACCTCATCAGAGAAATACATGAAGGAATATGTGGCATACACGCAGGACCACACATGGTGGTGGCCAAAATAATGAATGCCGGGTACTACTGGCCCGGCATGCACCTGGACGCAGTTAAGGTCTTGCGCAAGTGTTTCAATTGTCAGCGACATGCTCCTAAGACCTTGCGCCCCAAGAACAACCTGATACCTGTCACTACCGCATGGCCATTTCAAAAATGGGCAATCGATGTGGTAGGACCATTTCCAGACGCACCAGGTGCAGTGAAATTTATCATTGTGGCTGTTGACTACTTCACAAAATGGGTAGAGGCAAAACCGCTTGCCTCAACCACCGCTATGATAACAAGGAAATTCATCTGGGAACACATCATCTGCCGTTTCGGTCTACCAATGTGCATTGTCACCGACAACGGTACCAACTTCGCTACCGATGACTTCCAAAAATGGCTAAAGGAGCTAAATATTGAGCACATATTCTCCTCAGTGGCACATCCGCAAGGGAATGGCCAGGTGGAGAGTATCAATAAAAGCTTAGTCGAAGGCATCAAAACACGGTTGGGAACAGCCAGACGCGGCTGGGTCGATGAACTCCCAAGTATCTTATGGGCCCACAGGACAAGCCCAAAGACAAGCAACGGTGAGACACCCTTCAGTCTTGTCTACGGTACTGAAGCGGTGATCCCCGCAGAAATAGGCCTCCCTTCACCAAGAATGTTGGCTATCAACAAGATAGACAACAATGAAGAACGCAGGGTTGACTTGGACCTACTAGAAGAAAGGCGTGAAAACGCTGCCATCAATGAAGCCAAGTACAAAACCAAACTTGAAAAGTACTACAATGCACGCGTCCACATTTGTACCTTCAACCCGGGAGACTACGTCCTTCGTGACAATGAAGCATCTAACGCAGAACGCCCAGGAAAACTTGCCCCCAAGTGGGAAGGACCCTACCTCATCCAAGAGGTCCTAGGCAAAGGCGCGTATAAACTACAAACATTAGAGGGCGAAACTATCGCACGCACATGGAATGCGTAGCAGCTTCGACGTTGTTATATGTAAGCCACGTTTTCTACATTCACCATGTAACCTATCAGGCCGCAGGCCATTTGCAAATAAATAAATAGACGATTAAATGCAATATTGTTTATTTATTTCTATTACAAATGCGTGTTCCACTCTGAGGTATCCACAAAAACAGATTAGCAAAATCTTCATTCGTGATACCCACACAGAGTGGTAACCACACACAACTATTATAATAGGCCAGCAATGGCAACACTATTTATCTGGCCAGACACAGTTCTTCATACTTGCATATCACCTAGATATGCAAAAGGCAATTACAGACTTAGTGTTACTCACAGTAACATTAAACTCATACAAATTCAAACATGCAAGTAATGAAAACACTTGTACAAATTGAACAGAAGGGTTGAAACTTTATATTCAAAAAATTTCTACACCCACGCGGTGCACAAGTGATTTACATAAAGTTCTTGACATTTACATGAGGAAACAAAAAAGGCACGCAAGCCAGCCTAGTCTTTCTTTGTCCCGCTGGAACCCGCACCATCAGTGCCCTCAACTACAGGTTTCTCCTCATCTTCTTCATCAGCGTATAACACTCGCAAGCGGTCCACATAGTCCTCCGCTTCTAGACACTTTTCAAGCTCCTCAAGACCGGAAAGGGTTGTTTCGTTATACGCCTCAACCGCAGCATCAAGAAGCGCTTCAGTATCCACACCGTGGAACCCGGATCGCTCATCAGTATATCGGCCCTGGGCCATAACATTCATATGGCCAATGCAACGATTATAGCCAGCTTTAAAACCAGCATCCCGGGCACGCTCCTTAATCTCATTAACACCTGATACATTCTCAGGTGCGTCAAGGATGGCCGTAACAATCTGCGAAACAAGAATACAAAGGTTATTAAAGGCAAACCTACAACAAAAATAACGAAGGCAAGGGATACTTACATGCCCGATCCCGTGCATACGCATCCATTCACGGTCAGACTTGAGCAGCTCAAGTGACGAAGCAAGGCTATCTCTAGCCTCTTCAGCCTCTCTTGCCCGCGCTTCAGCTTCAGCAGCACGGGCAGAGACTTCCTCAATAGCGGCCCCCCGGGTCCGCACTTCACCCTTTTTTCAAGAAGAACACAAGTATACAAATTTTATCAACATACTTGTGAGACATACGCAAATTCAAAGGCAAAAAAGACTTATACCTGAAGGCCCAAGATAGTTTTCGATAAGTTGGTACGATAAACATTTGCCCCTTCAAGAGCCTTTGCAGCGCGGGCCCCCGCCTCCTTGGCCTCTTCAAGAGCCTTTGCAAGGCGAGCTTCCGCCTCTTTGGCCTCTTGGGCAGCCGCAACAGCTGCTGCCTTCTCTTTAACCAGCGCAGCATTTGCTGCCTTAGCATTGACAAGCTCCTGGCGAACACGAAAGAGAGTTTCATTCTGTTTGGCCCAAGAGTCTTTCCAAGCCTTGCGCTCATTAGAAAGTGTCTCGCGCTCATTAGAAAGAGATTATTTCCAACTCTTGCGCTCAGTGGAAAGCAGTTTTGCAAGGGTACGAACCTATTTAAGCTCAGCAGTTGCAGCCCACTCTTCAGTCTGCTTACGCTTTTCAAACGCAGCCCTATCCCTTTCAAGCTGCTCTGCACCCTCCCGTGCAGCCTTCACCAACTCCTCAGCCTCGGCACGCAAGCGCACATTCTCCTCCTCCCTGCGCCCCAACACCTTATACTTTTCCATAATGGCATTGGCCATTACGGAACTCCCAACAAGCATGGAGGAGAGTTGGTTAATCTGGGCCTCACTTGACAGAGAACGGGCCTGGTTGACTTCAAAAGGGGTGCCCAAACCACCCAAAATCTCCCTACTCGCGGAGGGGTCAGCAGTAATATCATCCCCTTGCAGTACGGTCCAGGAGGGGCGGTGATAAGTCATGGCCCGATCTTCCGTATAGGTGCGGTAATAATACTCCAATTCAGACTCTTCAGGCTGAATGGGAGTCTCTACGAAACCCGCACCCCCAGAAACGGAACCAGAAGCATTCCCAGCAGCAGGAGACTTTGGCCTTTCAGTATAAGCAAATTTCAGGCCCAGATCATCAGCATCCTCTGGGGTAATGACATTATCATGAGAATCCACCGTGTCATAGATCTGGGCCGCAGGCCCCTTCCCAGTATCCTCCTCCCGCACAGAGGGCTCAGGCGTAACAACCTTATGAACCCCCACATCCGCAGCAGTGTCATGCGGGGGAGGAGGAGAAGCATCAAAGATGGCGAACCCTTCATCTTGGGGTTCTGCAATTAAAGAAAAAATACGTTAAACTACAAGTACAAACACAAAATACTTGTCCAAGTTACGCATTACATACCAGGAACAACCACAGGCTTCTTTTGTCCCACAAAAGCCCCGCGTCTGGTCTGAATCTTCGGCTTCTTTTTCTCACCAGCATCAACAGCTTTCCCTGCTTTTCTCTTCTTCTCATCAGCAGGCTTGGAACCTGCAGTGGTTCCACCTGTGGCCGCACCAGCACCTGGAACACCCAAGCCCTCAAGGGTGTCAGATACTACCACGTAATCGGTATATCTGCGGAAATGAGAACGAGAGATACATGCTGCATGCGGAACCAAAGGCGGAACAACAGGAGCCTCAGTTTTCTTCTTGCCGCGACCCCGCACGGGTTTATCAACTTACTTCTTCTCTGCATGCTTTTTGGGAACACCCTTTGACTCAAACTTACCAAGGGCCCCAAGAGTACCTGCATGTAGAATATCAGCAACATGAAACTTATAAGGCAAGAAAAGAAGGCTATGAAGGAAAGAAAAGAAGGCTATGAATTATACCTTTGCCCTGCGGCAGGGGTGCCTTCATTGCCTCGCGTGTAGGAACGCGGAAGTTATGGAGAATGGTCAAATTAAAACCTGCACCTTCAGCAGTCTTGACAATATCAACCTTGCCAGTAAAGGTTGGATCAAATATCTTCCACAGCTCAACAACAACTTCTGATAATACACGTTCAAATTAATAACAAACAAGGGAATAATGAAACCGCACAAGAGTAAGAACACTTACCACCAGTTTTCTCCCGCACAACGGGCTTTGCATGCTTATCAGCCCTAGTCAATAACATCCGCAGCATCCACAATTCATTGTTCTCCAATGGCCTATGCTCAATAGTCCTCAACCATGGGAACCACTCCGCATTCTCCGTATTAGGAATGGCAAGATCCTCCGCAGGAATAGGCTCATTAACATTCCGCAAAGTCATGTTGAGAACAACCGCGGCAGCTTTAACATAGAAGAACTTGCTCTTCCACTTTGTAATACCCTTGGGAGGGGTCATCAACTTGGTACTTCCGTACCGTTCTCTGAAAGAGAAGAACCCAGTGTTCACCGTCAACTGATAAAACCCCCGGAAATTATCAACGGTAACCGGCAAACTAAGAGCACGAAAAGTTGATTCAAAGTGTCTAATACGAATAAACCCAAAAGGACTCATCTGAGAGATATGGACCTTGTAATACTCCAACAACTCAGCAACAAAAACGGTCAATGGTAAACGAAGGTTACCATCGATGAAAGAATCGGCCCACATGGTCACATGACCGGCTGGAGCACAAGCACCGGTGTCACCGTCTTGGGGATAAACAGCCCCAAACTCGGGGGGCATCTGTGTACTGGTCATCAGTTGGTCGAACGACGCTTTCGACCACTTCAAGGGTGGCAAGCCACCACCAGGGGCACTACCACCACCACCGGAGAAGAATGAGCAGGGTTTTCACCCTCCACATTGTGTGGGTTAGATGGTTCAGCCATCAGAAATATAAAGAAGAGAAGGATTGAGTTGCACAAAAACTCGGAAAATCGCCGGAAATACAGACAGATTGATCGGAGAAGACAAAGATAACACTCTTTTCCACCGGAGAAATTTTTGAAATATGAACAAAGTGCGGAGAACCCAAACGGTTTCCCCTTATATACTCATCGCAATTAATGCGATGCAGTAAACCGACTTACCACGTTCAAAAAGGGCCACTGACGTATCGCCACGTGTTCAGCGACTTTTCAGCTGACGGTTATCACGCGCGCGTGGCCGCCCACGCGCCTGACAGAAAAGACCTTTACACTACTTGCTACAGTGCAGTTATGACCTCGGTCAGTGCAAACGTCCTTTCAGATCATCACATGTCAGAATCCTACCAACTTTCAACAACCCACACGTGCAATCAGCCATGTAGACGACACAAAAGCGACAAACATTATCCAAACTTAAGTGGCATGCGGTTTCTCTGGTTTACCGCACCATAACCCATACCGCATGTCGTTTTTTACATACCCCTAAAAAAAGGCAAAAATATATATCTTTAAATTATATAAGGGGGTATAAACAATAACCGCACATACCCACGAGCACACGTGGAATATGCGGAGATGACACTCACCAACCCGCACAGGTGCGTCAGATACTCAGAACCAGCATGGTTCTTTGGACTGCGAAAACCGCTTCTCAGGATGCGGTAAACCGCACTCCATGTAAGCTTCTTCAAGCTTCAAAACCCTCATTTCCGGTTCACAACCACGGAGGGAACGCAAACAGCTTCTCCTTAAGGAAAAGGACAAGTGTGCTGAGCAACCGCACATCAGCAACCCTGTCTCCTGAACCTTCAAGAGCGACGTCCAGGCTACAAGACTTCTAGAAGCGAGTTCTTTGCTGCAAACCGCAACCACTCGTGAGTAGTTACTACAAACTGCAACTATGCGAACGGTAGCTACGGAAGAGCCACAACTAAACCACCATGCGGAGGAGCAAAGCTACTTCAAGGAAAACTGCTTTTCAACTAAGCATTAAGGAAAGTGGCTACAAAACGAATGCGGAAGAGTTTCAACCAACTTCCCAAGTATCTAAGGTGATCTCCTCCGGCAACACTACTTAAAGAAAAGTCCACCAAAGCGTGAAGGAAAGTAGCTCCAGAACAGTGGTAACAAGTCTGCTTATGACTAGTTACCCACCTATGGACTGCATAGAATAAACAATGGTGGGCACAACCCTGCCTATGACCATGTTTATCTGCCCATAGTTCAGATTCACATTGTTCGACCAAACATGGCCAACAATGGCGCAGCTACCCCACGTTCCTCAAACAAACATGGCCAACAAGGTGCGGCAACGAGGTAACCGCAAAGGACGTGCGGTTACTAGAGAGCTAAGCCTCAGAGAACGTGCGGTTACTTGAGAGATAAACCGCAGAGGACGTGCGGTTACTAGAAAGCTTAACTGGAGAACACGAACACCCCACAAAACAGGGATCATCATTGCATGTCCAGTTGCTGAACATAGAGCTTGAGCAAAGTACTTACAACTTTGCACTAGCTGACGCAGAGGTTACAACTAGAGTGACGAAGACGGACATCTTCCATCACGATCTCAAAGGTTGGTTCAAACCCTGCTAACACCTTCAGTCACCGTTTCAAAGGTTGGTTCGAAACACCAACAGGTGGCTGATGACATCAAGAAAAGGTAGACTAAGAGTCAAGTCCTTGGCTGAGAATTCCGCATCAGACGGAACTTGCTCACCGGACATCCTTCTCAAAGGAAGGAACAATCCACTCGAGAGGCCTACTACTTACTGAAAGAAGGAGCCATCCGCATGGCCCATATTTAACCTTCTAGATAACATAGTCCAGTATCCCTCCCACATGCAACTTGTATAAGGAAGGAACACTAGACTGGGGGGACTTGAAGGGGTATGGTCCCAGATCTCGCGTCAGCATGACCGCGAATGATCATTACCCTTATCAAAAACCTCCACCAGCAATAAACTCACCTGTGTCCGCGTGGTCAGACACGAACACAGCGGTCCAATCTGTCCAGTGATGAGAAGACTTACCTTAAGGACGGAAACCAATGTTACGCATAGCGATGCGGCCCCGCACCGCATCCTATGAACATTTTCGTCACGTCAAGGGATCTGGACAACAGTAACAGTCACTAAGCGGCGATGCGGCATGACACCGCATCCCGCATAAAATCATGGATGGAACAACCAACGCGGGAACAACATCAATGACCGCAAGCAGCGATGCGGCCTGGCACCGCATCCTGCCTACAAGGCAAGTGGGTCTGACACCACAGTGCAAGTGGCACTGGGAACAGTCGCCTATCGGCCCACGTGTATACAACAGTCTGACACCACAGCAGGACGTGACATCACCACCGTAATCGACAGGTCTGACACACCTGCAAATAGCTGTGCGATGTCAGGCTAGCTATTCAACTACCCTCCTTCACTCCTCGGCTATAAATACTCACCCCAAACCAGGTTTGAGGTATCACTTCTCAACTCTCTCAATACTACTACTATCACACTTTGCTTCCCAAGCAAACTACTGATTCTCACGCCGGAGAGTGGTAACAAGGAGCACCCCCACCCCATCCTCCTTGTTGCGAGTCACGTCTTGTTTCCTTGTGCAGGAAACCCACCACCAGACGATCCAGCCGGCGATCCTCGGAAAGAAGGGATTAACCCTCTTGACGAGACCAGTGAGTTAACCCACTTGGTTAACCATTGTTTCATCAGTACTGCATACTCAAGATTCTCTATACTAGAGTGTTCTCGTTTAAAAAACCTATATCTAAATACACTACATGAGGTTCAATATATAGAACATAAGGAGGCAGCTAAAATTATTTTGAATCGATGTGGGATTGAATGTGGTGTGTGCTTGCTTGCTTAGTTACGTTCTAACTCTTTCAAAAGAAATAATATATTTATATATTATAATTAATTCAGCTGCTTAAATCGTTTATCTTCAGTAACTTTTAAAATATGTCATTTTACATAATTATAAATATACTATTAAGACGAGCTTATTTTTCTTTAACCCAAGTTTCGTTAAAAACATAGTAGGGTCAAACATTATATATTTTATTTAGAGTAAACTGCCATTTTGGTCCCTGAGGTTTGCTCACTTTTGCCACTTTAGTCCAAAACTCAAACCTTTTAAATCTGAGTCCCTGTGGTTTTACTTTTATTGCCATTTTGGTCCAAAAATAAAATCAGCTCACATTTGACTGATAAAATCATGTTATTTTGTCCATTTCCTTAGGGGCAAAATGGCCAAATATCAGCTGATTTCATTAATTTAAATAATAATGTGTTATAATAAAATTATATTGACCGTTTTGCCCCTTGGGAAAAGGACAAAATAACAGGATTTTATTAGCCAAATATGAGCTGATTTAATTTTTGGACCAAAATGGCAATAAAAGTGAAACCACAGGGACCCAGATTTAAAAGGTTTGAGTTTTGGACTAAAATGACAAAAGTGAGCAAACCTAAGGGACCAAAATGGCAGTTTACTCTTTTATTTATTATTATTAAATGGTCTCCTATAATAGCCAAGACTCATCAAAATATTTCATATTTCACATAACTATCTTACGTGTTACTTACTCGTTTGACAACATATGAATTATAAGTTTCGTATATTTTTATTTTTGTCTACAAAATGGGGTGTTACAACTAGCGGCCGTTGCATAAGAATAGCAACGTCCAACCAATGGCGTCCGCGGACACACACCCTCTCTTGCCATAACTAACGGTCAGTAGGGAGAGGACCAAATGAATATTACGAAAGTGACGTCTCGCCCAATAATTTCTCACCATCCGACTATAAATACAATATTCCCTATTCGGGTGAAGGACACTCTATTCTCTCTATTCCCACTCCTTATACTAAAAAGAGATTGTTTATTCTTACGTTGAATGATGGTTACGAGAAAAACCCTCAACTTCTCTTTCTTGTCTTTCTTGTGATGAGCCTAATGGTGTTGTTTAGTTTTGATGATTAAAGTATTGTAGAGGATTCTTAGGATCGGGCACCTACAAAGACTAACTCGTTTGAACTAGTTTTTCTTTGGTGGATCTTCCCCACTATAAAACTAATGGGAAATATCACGTACAACTATACTGCCAAAACTCATTAAATAAAGCCTAACTTTATCATGTAATTAAAATTCAATAAAATAGCACACGGATGTTAGACATGAACACTAGACATGTGGCCTAGATATTTAGGTGTTATCCTTTGAACACATCCCAAAATTCATTAATTGCAAATAATGGTGTAAATCGCTTCGGGTTGATGCGTATTGGGTTTAATGGTGAATCTAAATACCACCCGTATTATTATTCGTGTCCGTAACATCAATTTTTAACCTTTCTGTAACCTGAACATATGTAACTTGTTTATCGAAATGAGTAAACAGGTTGAGAAGTTAGTAAGCAAGTTTCTTGTAATAAATAAGCCGCAACTCTACAATTTTGTATTTAGATGTATGTAACGATAGAAGTTAAGTTTTGTCTTATTTTTTTTTTTTTACTTTTGTTAGAATTTAATATATAAAACAAAGATGTTGGATCAAGTACAAGACACTAATTACGTACGAAGTATACGCAAGAATTAGAGGATGACAAGTGTCATTTGGTATAAGGGTATTTTGGTTCTTTCTCAATTGAACAATTTTCCTCATTGATATTCAAACGGCTATAACTTTTTCATAAGTTAATATATTTTTTTAAATTACACCGTATTAACAAGCATTTAATTCTCTATAATTTGAGCAACCTATTGCTATAGTTTTATTTATTTTTTTACATTATTTTGAATACCCATTACGTGATTTTGAATAACCACGTAATGTCGTATGTTAGAGATTTAATCACGTAATAAAGCATAACAATCAAGTTTTTATTGTTGAATGTGTAATCACGTAATAAGTATTGTAATAACATTAGTTGTAACAAATCATACTGAATGTGTAATCAAGTAATGAATTTATATTGAATGTGTAACCACGTAATGATTATGTTGAATGTGTAATCATATAATGAGTATTCAAAAATACATAGTCATGTACTGGGTTTTCAAAATCACGTAATAGGCTAATGGGTATTCAAAATATTGTAATTTTTTAAAGAAAATATAGCAATAGACTGCTCAAATTAAAGAGAATGAAATGCTAGTTTGTTAATACGGTGTATTTAAAAAAAATTATTAACGTATGAAAAAGTTATAGCCGTTTAAAAATCAGAGGAAGTTGTTCACTTGAGAAAGGACCAAATTACTCTTTACGCCAATGACACTTGTCCTCGTATCCTTCTTGTGTATGCTTTGCACAGAAAAATTATCTTTTACATGATCAAGCACATAAAATTAAATACTTTTTTTTAAACAATCTTTTACATGATCAAGCACATAAAATTAAATACTTTTTTTAAACAATAATAGTAATAGTTGTCTGGATAAATGAATATAAACTAAATAGGTGAATTTATTTTAGTACTTAGTCATGATTATAAATTTCCATAGTATAAATTACTAACATGTTTTCTTTATAGTATTTTATTATCCGGGAGTTTTACAAAAAAGAAAAAAATATTGAATTTTGACTTCTAACCAAAGATTTTTATTTACATTTTAATCCTTTTAATTTTTTTTAATTTTAACCCACAACATTTCATCTTTTATAATTTAACCCAAACACTTTTTATATTTTAAACTTTGGCCCCTCTTATTTTTTATCTTTTACAAGTTTTTCGTTTTATGTTTCGTTCTAAATTTTGCCAGTTAACACGCCGGCAACGTGCATGTGTGGTTCAACTTTTTTGTATATTTTTTCCTGTTTGATAGACCTGTCGCAACGCATCTATTTTCCCCATTTGACAGATACGTTGCAACACGGGTCCTAGATCGACTTAATAATTCTTTTCTACGTTTCGTCCTAATTTCTTTGTATTAACATGCCGCAACGGCGTGAATGGTTCAACGATTTTATATATGCTTTTCGTTCGGTGTTATTTTTTTCCTTTTTATTTATTTTATTTTTACAAGCTTTTCTGATGTTGGTGGTTGCTGACAGTGGTGTGACATTGGTGTACCTGGCACAAATTTATGAACGTTTTTAACCTTTTAAGTAACCTATACTTCCTTTACATAAAAACAAACTAATTTTTTACGTGCATATTTCTATGTACGTGTCGTACAAATTCAATTTGCTTTATGTGTTTCGACGTAAACTTTTTCTAAAAACGAATCAGGTCAAATATGATACGTTTTCGTTTTAAAAAAAAATTACGTGCACATTTTTATGTACGTTTTGGTAAAAATTCGAGTTGTTCTATGTTTCAACATAAACTTTTTTGAGAAACGAGCCAGGTCAAATATAATATCTTTTTGTGCTTATTTTATGTATGTTTCCTAAGTTTTATTTCGAACCGGGTGGAGTTGAATTGTGTTTTTTTTTTTCATATTTTAAAAAGCTCAAATTAATCTCTTTTGATTACACGTGTCAGTTTTTCCTTTATAGCCGTTACATTTTTATGTATGAGTCGGATCATACATACTACGTTATGATTGTACGGTATAAACTCGATTTACTTTAGGTTTTGATCAAATCAAAATGTTTATATAGGTTACATTGAGTTCAAACGGATATGTCGAAACATGTGTTTTCATATGGTTAATGTCTCATATAATGTTTGGACTAATACAATCGATGTTTGCGATGTACCCGTACCGCAACACATGCGTGTCTTATTGCTAGTTTAAGTAAATGGAGTTAATATTCACACACCCCTTCTCTTTATCTCTCTCTATAAATGCATATATATATATATAAAGATATAATATAAAAAGATGTGAGAATAAGATATACATATGTAGATGTGTAGTAAAAGCATAAGTAAATAAATTAGTTTAGCTTTTGTTTGGATAAATGAATAGATAGTTGTATGGACAAAAATGTATGTTTTAAACATGCCATGACATTTAATAACTATTGTCAGTTATAGTTGGTCTAACAAGCTAAGCAACTAGTAACATGTAAAAATTGTATGTTTCTATAATTTATATACTTATATCCATATTGAAACTAACGGGGAATGGGTACTAGGGTTGGCAAAAAAGTACATGGGTATACTCAAAATCCGAAACATACAGGCTCAGTATATATACTCGAAGCTCGACGGGTATGAGATTAAAAATATAAAAATTCAGGTACAAGTATGGGGTTTAGTGATACCCGCCCGATACCCTTCCCGTGTATCCGAATAATACCCGAAAAGTATATTATTTTAAATTTAATTTCCCATTATATAAACTTTACTACATACCCTTATTCATTATTCATAGAGTTTGCTATCTTGTTTGTCTTCAAGACTTTAACATATACATACAAAATTTTATATTTACTTATGTTGTTTCTATGCAAATTAAAAATGGGTAGTAGTTTTGAGAATTTCTAAATATATTTCAAATTGTTAGGTAGATTAATTGGGTCCTCATTAATACTACTATTTTTCATGTCTAGTGTTCAATTAACTGCTAAATACATTAACTAACATTATGTGTTCTAAAGTTGCAATACCTTAATTAGTTAATTATGTAGATATATATGTTTTAAATATGTATTTGAATATGATATGTATATGTGTTATTGGTCATATTTTCCTTTGTTATAATTATTAAAATACTAATTATATAAACTTTTGGGTAAAAATGCACATAGGAGTCTCAATATAATTTTTAACAATTTAGCGGGTATACCCGATACCCGATGGGTAAACCTGAAAAAACCTAACGGGTGACGGGCTGGGTATGAGACAAAGAATTACAGCCGGGTATGGGCTTGGGATAACCAATACCCGGCCCAAACCCGACCTATTGCCATTACTAATAGGTACCTAAAGGTACTACCTAGAACTACATAACACTGGCAGCGGCTACCCATAAATACCTTAGAACCATGAACCCTGCCCTCTTACTGCACGCACCAATCACACACAGCCTACCCCATCTTTAATTCCAAGAGTCATGTTTCCCAACCTTTACCATGCGGCAAAGGTAACCCAGACAAACTATCCTCAATGCCTACCCTAGGGGGTGACGATGTTGTTACCTAGGGCTGTAAACGAACCGAACGAACACGAACAAGGCCTTGTTCGTGTTCGTTCATTAAGGAACACGCATGTTCATGAATTGTTCACGAACGCTTAACAAACAAGATTTCTTTTTCGTGTTCGTTTATTAAGGAAACAAACGTGTTCACGAACACTTACCAAACACAAATGAACTCATACAAATGTTCATGAGCATATATGAATACTAACAACGCTTATGAACACAAATGAATACCCACGAACATATATTCATTTTAGAATAAAATCTGCATAATATGTCATAAAGATTACGAAGAACTCATCAAAAAATAAATAAGCACTAAGCATAATTATCCCAACACATTTTACGTAATTATCAGAATCATGATTAACACAAATTTTGAAGTTTGTCAAGCTTTAACACAAAGTGAAATTGAAATGGTCAAATGAGAGATGTTGTAGGAGGCATATACTATAACTAGGGTTTTGAAAATACAAAAAATAAATGAGAGAACAAAAATAGAACATATAAAAACCTTTAAATGAACATAGATGAACACATTACCGAATGTTAACGAACGTAAACGAATGAACACAACATCTGTTATGTTCGTTCGTTTAACTTAGCGAACGATTTTTTTGTTCGTGTTCGTTTATTTATTAAACGAACAAACGTAAACGAACTTCCCGCCGCAATTGTTGGAACCCTCAACCTTTATTAGATGAACAAACATAAATGAACTTCACGAACTGTTCGCTAAACGTTTGATTTGTTTACAACCCTAGTGTTACCGCAAGGGTTGGAACCCTCAACCCATTGCCAACACCCTTTGTATACAAATGAAAAAAACCACTAGAAATTAATTAATAAAGTATACATGTATATACATTACATATATGTATTCTAAAGTATTATGATCTCAGTTTTCTTGCAAGCCCTTATCCTGACTTCTGCCGTGTTATATTATGATCTCAGTCTTCTTGCAAGCCCTTATCCTGACTTCTGCCGTATTATTATTGCCATCAACATTCAATACATCACAACACTCCCCTCTATTTCCAACCTAAAAGATGAAAACAGAAGTATATTAGTTTCATAATACATATAATCATTTTTATAACTAAAAATGACAATATATTTATCAGGATGTTCATGGGCTTACAAAGTTTAGTTTTATTGCCGGAGAATAAACTCGAATCTTTGTAATATAATCCGCAGAAAGATGTGGAGAACAAGGCGGCAATTCACGGGGCTTGTAACGAACATATGTCGTCATGATTTCATATGTTGTGATATTACTATTACCATCATAATAATTATTATTCTTCAAGTTGCTTATCGAATGAAAGTAGAAATTATGTGGAGTTTGACACGAATTATTGGTGATCAGTAATCGCGAGTTAAACATATAATTATATGGTGGTGTTTGATTCAAGCTCCATGGAGTAAACGTCTCCAATGGTCTTCTAAGAATGCTTCGAGGGATCAACTGCTCATAAATGCAAGCCGAGTATCCCCAAGCTATCGAAAATGCCCAGTTTTTTTGTTTGTGGTAGCAAACAGTTTGTTGGAGAAGGCGCGACTGATCTACTTTAGCTGAAGTCATGAGATGTCTGATGGACTTATGGCGGTCCATGGTGGGGAATATTGGAGAGACGATGTCGAGGTGGTGGAGGGAGATCAATGGTGCGTGTGGGTGAGCCGATAAGAACCCAGAAATGTTATGCACAAGATCAATCTATAAAATCATTTTCTTTTTAGATATGGGTATTATGACGGAAGAGTGTGATTACATGGGGTATGAGTTTGAAACATATCGACAAAAGGGGTTGCAGCCCCTTGGTTGGGCGACATCTAGCGCAAGTTAGACATAATCACCTAGTTAAGCACTTTACATAATATTCCGAAATCAATGGCACGCGTTAGACATAATAATTATAAACATAATTACCCCTAAATAATGATTCAAATATCTAAGTGTCTATGACTAAACATAATCTAAACAAAATAAACAACCATGAATGGACGTAAAACGAACTTATTACTAAACGTTCGTGAACGCAATTGAACGAACACGACCTTTGTTTTAGATGTCAACCCCAATTATAAATATGTTTTAGCATGATACTCCCATGTAATCATACTCTTATCAAGTATAAACGTTACTGATAGAGAATTTGTAAAAAACATTACAATAAATATTAGAACATAATGGCATATAAAGTCATCTCTAGAGGTCGTTAATAGCATGAAGTCGCTAATAGTGTCTTGGCATAGGCCTTTGACTATACCTAAGTGTCACATCATCCTTTCTTTCCCATTTCACTCTACATCACTCCCAGGAAATGGTTTAATCCCGTTAACTTCATTTAACCTTATTTTTAGTGGTTTTTGATTTAAAAAAGAAACAAATATTTAATTTAATTTCATAACGTCTTAACATCTAACCTCTTTAATGCCCCTTGACAGAAGAAGGGAGTGGAATGTAATGTCAATTAACATGTCATGTCACCGTTAACACTAAAAATGTTAGGAGTAACATTTGATGCTTAATTAAGATTACCTGATGAAACCCTTTTTCAGACGTAAAAGGAACACCAAGATCAGTAATGCAAGCACTCATAATCTGATCGCTATTCAAATAAAAAGGGTAAGTCTCTATGCATCGATCAAGATTCACTACCAAAGCCTCCACCAACGGGTAACTTAACGCAAACCCTCCACCACCATATGCCATCTCGAATGAGATGTCGAAGTTCGACTTAACACATTCGGACACACCACCAATATAGACATATTTGGTATGGTCATACCTCCCTAAAAGATGGACCAAATTATCCAAGAAAAAAATTGTGTCATCATCTCCCATAACGTACCATCTAACATCCTTATCTCCCTCCCTGAACGATTCCAGGATTGTTCTCACGATCCTGATAACGTCAGGCTTCGCGTGTCTAGAGTACACCACAAGTTTTGTGGTGTTCTCAGACACGCGATATGGAGGGAGATTATCATACGGCCATGGGAGAAACTCTGCTGTGGGTTCTTTATCAAAATAAATATATCCACGCGTGACGTTTGGCCGCCACCATTCTCGGAAATACGATCCTCGGGAGCGCCATGTCTTGATAGATCCCGCGATAGTGAATACCAGTTGCCTAATATCTGTAGGCGGAGATGGAGATGGTGATGAAGAAGTAGCTTGTTTTAGTTTTTTTTTGACTGGTGAAGTGCAGACGGATGATTGATAAATATGACACATGATCAAAATGTACAAAATGAAGGCTGAAATGGCCAAAATTTTGCATAGATTAAATCGTGTTGGCATATTATCATGCTTTTGTGGGTTTAACATTTCATCAAAAGCTTTCTTCTTTCCTCCTACAATTGATCGTTTGTTGTATATATATTCGTTCAAGTGTTTAACTTGTTTTTTTTTTTTTTAATTTATTTTTTATACTTACATGTTTTTTTACTTCTTTTAGGTTTAAGTTTTATTCTAGGCATCTAGAAAGGCTTTATTTTCGTCTGCTTTATTCTAGTCATCTAACCCTAAACTACTAAGATCGTATTAACCACCTATCTTGAAAAATTTAAACCATCTATCTCTTGGATAGAGGAGAGGCACCTTACCACATTAATGTTCCTTGAAGACGAAAATTATTTTGTATTAATTCCCTTATTTAGAAAAAAGTTATAAACGTAAATTATTAAAGAAATATCAAATTCTTTGATAAATTAATATATGTTCTAAAAAATAAACAATAATTATTAAAAAAATGGTAAAGGAAATATAGGGTTTTAAAAAAGAAAAAATCAAAATATGTTATTAAAAGGAAATATAATAATAAACTATTATATTTATATAATAAAAAATATATATTATTTTAAAAATAAAGTTACTATTCATCGTCATTCGTTAACTATATATATATATAGGAGAATGATCCGTTAGGAACCATCCTTTATTACGAGAACCAATGTGAACACAACCAAAAATACCTAAAAATAGCTAAAAAACACACAATTTTTTTTAATATTTTTTTATAAAAAAATCGCTGGACCTTAAAGCTAAACCCTAATGCAAACCATAAAGCTAAAACTAAACCTTAAAACTAAACTCTAAAGATAAACCCAATGCTAAACCCAAAAGCTAAACCATAATGCAAAACCCTAAATCTAAACCCTAAAGCTAAACCCTATATACTAATGCTAAGGCTGGAGGGTGTGGGGGCGCCACCCAACCCAGCTGGCCACCCATAGCGCCCCACCCCCGCCATCGATCCACACCCCCGGCGCTATGTCGGGGCGCTATTGAACCATCGCCAAGATGGTAACGAGCTGCAACGCGCTTGAACCAAGGAGCATTAATGTTTTGGACCGTTAAAAACGGTCAAAAATTAAAAAAAAAAATTACTTTTTATTTTATTTATAAATTAACACTATAAATACCCACTTTCTACCTCACTTTTTAAATCATTCCTCTCACTTTCTACCTCACTTTTTATACAATTCTCTTCATATTTTATAAAACTTCCCAACAATGTTTCCCAACAACCCAAACAACCCATGGGACCCGACCAATCCATTTTGGCAAAATTTGCAAAACAACGAGCAAGAGGACCGCTATCGCCGAGACCCGCGTACGGGTGAGGTTGGATATTATCCAATGCCACCAACTTCTCCTCATCCCACCACTCAACCGATGCCCCCATATTTCGGGTATTATTCTCAACCCCCTTTTTTTTCCGCCAAACATGCCACCACCAAACATACCCGCCCAAGACACAAGCGAAACCGAATTCGTTCCCGAAACCCAAGTCGAATCCTCTTCTATAAAAAAAAGAAGCCATAAAAAGAAGGATGAGACCGAAAAACATACCCCTAAGAAGGTAGAATTTTGGTCGCCTAAGGAAGAGTTCGAGTTGGCAAAAGCTTGGCTCGACGTGTCGGAGGACGAGATTGTTGGTAAATAATTTTTTTTATGCTTTTGTAAATAATATTTTTTATGCTTTTGTAAAAAAAAAATTATGCTTTCGTAAATAATTTTTTTTAGGAGACGACCAAGACATAAAGGTATTTTGGGGTCGTATACGCGAGAAGTTTTTCGCCGCAATGGGTCGTGGTGTGCACCATGGCCATATGTTTACGTTGGTAACCACATGGGAGCTTCTTCGCAAATCTCCAAAGTGGCACCTTGTGCCACCGTTCGACCCAACCCGCCCTAGATCCAAACGGTCCAAATCGACATCCACCACCGAACCTTCTGGGTCCGATGCTCGTACAGTAATTAATCTAAACGAGGATGCTGACGAGTTTGAAGAACCACAAGAGCTGCCTCGTCCAACTGGTAGGGATAAAAGTAAAGCCAAGGCACGTGGAAAGTCTACTAAATCAGATGGCCCGTCAAAGATTAGCGAGTTCCAGGCAGATCTCAAGCAAATAATCTCCATTAGGGAAAAAGACCAAGAAATGAGAATGGAGAAACAAATCCAAAGAGACATGGACTTTCTCGCAAGGGATCTGTCACATCTACCAGAGGAGGACCGAGTCATTTTGGAGGCTCATAAGGCACAAATTCGGGCCAAATATATGTAGTTTTTTTTAAGTATGTTATGTTTTTTTTATGACTTCGTAGTGTTTTTTTTAATGAAATTATGTTTTTATTTTTAATTTTGTAGTTATTAAAATTACCATTTAATCTAAAAAAATAAATATTTAAATAAATAATTACTTAATCATGACACGGGGCTCCATCCACTCCCTCCAAATTAAAGGGGGTCATGATAAAGCCCCCATGATGACATGGATCTTAGGTGGCATGATAAAACCCCATGGGGCTCCAACCACACCTCATAGCCTAAACACTAATGCTAAACCTTAAAGCTAAACCCTAAATACTAATGCTAAACCATAAATACTAATGTTAAATCCTAAAGATAAAACTAAATCATTCACCTCAATCAAAGATTTACCATATTTATTTTTCAATTTTAAACATGTATATACATATATGTATAGTTAAAAAATTGACAATATATATATTTATATAGTTAAAAGATTAACAATATATGCATGTGTATAAATCCCTAAAAAAACCTAATAGAAAAAGCTTCGATTTAAGGAAAAAGAATTGCGTTTTTTACATATATAGTTAAAAGATTAACAATATATGCATGTGTATAAATCCCTAAAAAAACCTAATAGAAAAAGCTTCGATTTATCCAAAAAAATTGCGTTTTTTACATTTTTTTGCTCTGGGAAAATGTGTGGTCCAGCATGTTTCTCAAGTTTCTCAATTAGCCTACTACTTCTCACATTATCCTAGTCCTATATATATAATACCTACATTGAATCCATTTATCTTACTTAGAAGGACTCCTGAAACTAATTTAAAGTTAGGTAAAAGTCCAAGTATTATTGTTATCTATGTAATCCTTATCAATACAGTTAATTAATGCAGATGGTCACCTATAACTAATTACATGCAAGTTCTCCAAATACACCAAATGCTATTAGTTATATTAGTTTTTTTTTTTTTTTTGAATAGCAAACCAAACCTTTATTCAAAACCAAAACAAAAGGAACACAACCCCAGCCAGAAATTGAGGGTTAAATTACAAACCAATAAAGTGGTGTGTTCCTCAACAAAAAGATTGCGAATTTAAATCCGACGAAGTATAGATGTGGTTATTTTAGGAATAAAGTAGGTGTAGATCAGTAGAGAGTGTGTATGTTTGCTGGTAAAAAAGATAGTTATTCAAAATATATTGTAGAGATATTCACTTACTTTCAAAGCTCAGGAAATAAAGGCCTAACTTTATATCATGTAACTAACGACCATTATAATAGCACAGGGAACACCCCATTGAATAACCGATGTTAGACATGATCGACACGTAAACGTTTAGGAAATTTAAAACCGGGTCTGAACTCTGAACATAATTCGACATGTGTGGCTCCGACTCCGACACTTGGTGTTCTTCTTTGAAATATTTATTATTCTGTTGATGCTTAATGTTTAGTTATTTATGTATCACAAAATTCGTTAATTGTATACGTTGATATCAATTGTGTCAGTTAAAGCGGTTTCAGCTTGGCGGGTGAAAATGGTGTATCCGAACACGGTCATATTATTACTTGTGACAATAACATTAACTATGATACGCACTCACTTAAATTTGTGCAATCCAACAATCCATATAATTAACCCACTTATTTTTTTTGAACGGCTAACAAAAACCTTTATTTATTATTTAGCCAGCGGCTAACACCAAATATACATACACCAAACAGACGCTTACAACCAACTATGGACCAAACCCAAATCAAAACGAGTTAAATGGGTTGAAATGTTGTAATTGTAAACTAGTGGAATTAAAACTAAAAATGTAACACCCCAACCCCACTAGGGCTGACGTGTCACTCTTACAAATATCAGAACTAAAACCAATCTATAACATTAAATGAAAGATCCTAATTACATTTATTACATTACTGAAATAAAGAATCTTGGCCAGCAACTTCCTAACGCTCCTCACTGAAATCCCAAATAATCCCATATTACCTGTAAAACAAATAGGGAAACACAAAAAGAAAAATACGGCTGAGCCAAAAATTGCCCAGTAACGGAGAAATCAACAGTACAAGTAAAGTCATATCAGCGGAAGCAAAAACACAACAGAACATAACTAAGACTGAACTGAAACGATTACTGACATGGGTACTGAAAACAGATGCAGACACAAGACTGATACAAAACTGATAGACGAACTGATCTGAAACTGTAACGGACACTGATACAGAAACATAAATCAGTCATATACATAACCGATTTCGAACCCAACACAAAACCGAAAAATATTATTTTTAAATAAATGTTTGGATTAAAATTACTATATGTTAGTTTGTCATATTTAAAAAGTTACTATTTAATCAAGATACTTGTTTTCATAGCTTTGGAGATTATATTTAATAAACAAAATAAATTAGAGAACCTAAGTTTAAAAGTGTAAAAATTTAATCCTTATAAAGTTTCTTGAAATGATCCGGACAATCGACATGAAACAAAGACATGATTCGATGACAAATATAGAACAGACCTTGGATCAAATACTAAACAAAGATCCTGACGGATACAAGCTAAACGTAAAACACGAAATCTGAATCCAAATTGAACTGATACTGAGAAGGAAGTGACACAAACCGATACAGATACTGAGTCAAAAACATATAACTAATGCATAACAAAATCAAATACTGAACATATCAGAAACATAATCCAGTACCCAATCGGAACCATAATCAGAGTACGTATAATCAGATGGACACATAACTTATCATAACATAATCAGAAACAGAACATATTCAAATACTGAAACATATACTAACTTACACGACATATATATCAACAAAATAAGTCGTGTAACACAGAAGCACCCAGAGCCAGAAACAGAGGGGTACACAGGTAGCTACTCTATGCACCAATGAGATGGTGAGTGTGGCGTGCACTCATTATTCCATCCCCCAGAAGTCAGAAGTCAGAAACAGAAGTCAGAAACAGAACTAGGATCGATCCATACGCCTCTAAGGGGCCAAGGTGCTACACAAGCACAAGTCAGAGACGCCGTGATTTTGATTACGCACTGTCACGGAAAGTGTTCATGTCGTTGACGCCCAAACGACAAGTCAGAAGTGCTTGGGTGACAGAGTACAAATACTAAGGCCTTATAAATAATTTAAAGGCACCTAAAAATTAATACTAACAGGAACATGTGACCATGAGTACAAATATGAGGTATGGCATGTTACAACATACTAATAAACAAACAATCAAATACAAACCGACTCCTATAATGTATCACACATCAAACGAAAATAGGTATCGAATCATGAAAATAACACTTTAAGACCGAGACAGTAATCCGAACTACAAAGTAACGGATATGATATAGAGAAATACTATGATGAGAAGACTAAAGAATCCGTACCAACGAGTAACGAAAATAAAAGTATACTACGATGGAAGAAAAACAGAATCCTTACCTTAATTTAGCAAGCGAAGACGAAATCCACCAATCGAGTCGTTCTCAAAATGATGTGAACCTAAATCCCGCATTTATGAGATTAGTTTTGTTTACTTATTTAACTAGAAGATCTCTCGTTAAATTTTTCCCGGCGACCGCGGACTAAACTTAGTCGTAAGAGTTTAACAACGTACACATTTAGTTAACCCTCGCAACATGTATTCTATAAGTTATCATGATTTTAACAAGAAATATATACATATGTGCTTAAAAACAAACATGGTTTATAACTTATTTAAAAATATGAATAGAGTTTAATACCCAACTATTATACACAAGAAAATTATGGATTTTAGCCATTAGTAATTCTATTATACACAAGAAAATTGTTGTGAAATCAACACCAAGAAAAACTCAAATACGAACCAAATGCTTATCAACTTTTATTGAATCAATGATTATTGAACTATTACAACTGAGAATTGAAACAAGAACTGAAAGAAATTATGAAAACAAGAAGTAACTAAACTGAGCCCTAACCCCTCTTTTATATACCAGCTCCTGCGATCTTTAACAGTCATTAAAGAAAAATGACACAAATACCCCCTGTACTTATAAGTAATAAGCCTGGTCAACCTTCACCTTCTAAAACTTATTATTTTGACCTTTAACATTCAACAATCTCCACCTTTAAAGTCAAAATCAAGACTTTAACCAATATTCAATCCACTCATGTAGAAATCAAACTTTCTACCTGGCAAAGACTTAGTTAACATGTCTGCAAAATTCTCCTCAGTGTCAATACCTTTAACTAACACCTCCCTTGCATTAATAACATCTCTGATAAAGTGTAGCCTAACATTTATGTGCTTGCTTCTTTCGTGAAAAATGTTGTTCTTGGACAGCTGCACAGCACCTTGATTGTCACAATGAATCACTGCATTCACCTCATCAAATCCCAACTCAGCGACCAACCCCTTTAACCACAAAGCCTCCTTTACAGCTTCTGTTAAGGCAATGTACTCAGCTTCAGTTGTAGATAAAGCAACTACATGCTGCAGCTGAGCTTTCCAACTAATCACATTACCAAGTACTTTAAAAACATATCCAGTTATAGATCTACCTTTATCACGATCTTTGGCAAAGTCTGAGTCAACAAAACCTTCTACTTTATACTCAATACCCTCTATACTGCCAAAGTTCAATCCCCATTCTTGAGTACCCTTCAAATATTTCATCACCCATTTAGCAGCTTCCCAATGCATTTTACCAGGATTTGCCAAAAATCTACTTATCACACTAACAGCATAACCAAGGTCTGGCTTAGTGCAGACCATCAAATACATCAAACTCCCTACCAGGTTAGCATAAGGAATATTACTCATGTACCTTAACTCTTCTTCTGACCTTAGAGAATCTTCTGAAGACAATTTGAAATGCCCTGCCAATGGAGTCTTCACTGACTTACAACTACCCATAGCATAACTGTTAAGGATCTTCTGAACATAACCAGTTTGAGACAACTTCAACTTTCTCAAACTTCTGTCCCTATTGATCTCCATACCCAATATCTTCTTGGCAATCCCCAACTCTTTCATTTCAAACTCGGTCTTCAACATTTGCTTTATTTCTTCTATGTTCTCCTTGTGTTTGCTAGCCACAAGCATATCATCAACATACAGAAGCAAGTAACTGAAACACCCTGGACAATACTCCCTGAAGTAAACACAGGAATCACAGGAACTCCTTGAAAAACCATTATTCACCATGAACTCATCAAATCTTTTGTACCATTGTCTAGGAGACTGCTTTAAGCCATATAATGATCTTTTCAATAAACAGACCTTCTCTGCATTCCCTTCCTGTATAAATCCAACTGGTTGTTTCATAAAAATCTTCTCTTCCAAGTATCCATGCAAAAACGCAGTTTTAACATCCAATTGTTCCAATTCCATATCTAGAGCTGCAACAATGGATAATAAAATTCTAATTGAAGTGTGTTTTACTACCGGTGAAAATATCTCTGTATAATCCACTCCAGCCCTCTGAGTGAATCCCTTAGCTACAAGCCTTGCTTTAAATCTGGGACCTTCTACACCTGGAATGCCATCTTTGACTTTATATATCCACTTACAGGATACTAATTTCTGATCTTTGGGCCTTTCAACTAATTCCCAGGTGTCATTCTTCATCAAAGAATCCATTTCCTCTTTCATAGCTATACACCACTTCCTTTTATCTTTGGAATTGATTGCCTCTTCATATGTTAAAGGCTCATTAACACACTCCTCTTCTGCTGCAATGAACGCAACAGCAGACATAGAAACACTTGATGAATCTCGGAATTTTAGTGGCTTTAATATAGTTCTCCTCGGCCTGTCTCTTGCCAAACTATAATCTTGTGTGTCTTGTGATACACCACTACTCGAGCTTTCTTCTTGAGGATCTATCCTATCTTCATCACAACTAGACTCCACCTCAATTTGAACTTCTTTTCCCTTTGACACACTATCATTCATACCTGGCACTTTATTGCCAACTATATCTTTATACAAGATATCTTCTCTGACTTTCACATTCCTGCTCTTTATAATTCTAGGGCTGGTACCTTCCAACTTCCAAAGTCTATACCCTTTTACACCTTCCTGATATCCCAACAAAACACATTTATAAGCCCTAGAGTCCAACTTATCTTGACTGACATGAGCATACACCAGGCAACCAAAAACTTTCAAGTCTTCATACTCTGGCTTAACCCCTGTCCACATTTCCATTGGTGTCTTCATACCAATGACCCTAGAAGGTGTTCTGTTTATTAAGTATGCAGCAGTAGACACAATTTCTCCCCAGAAACACTTAGGCAATCCTGAACTTAACCTCATACATCTCAGCCTTTCTAAGAGCGTTCTATTCATTCTCTCTGCAAGACCATTCTGCTGTGGAGTTCCTGGTATTGTTAAATGTCTAGCAATACCATTGACCTTGCATAATTGATCAAACTCTTTATTGCAATATTCCAGCCCATTATCAGTTCTTAATTTCTTTATCCTTCTGTTGGTTTGGTTTTCTACCAAAGTCTTCCATTCTATAAACTTCTGCAGTGCATCATTCTTGTGTTTGATAACAAACACCCAAACCCTTCTTGAGAAATCATCAATAATAGACATGAAATATCTTGCCCCTCCTAAAGATTCAACCCTTGCAGGCCCCCACAAATCAGAGTGTATATAGTCAAGAATTCCCTTAGTGACATGCTTACCAACCCCAAACTTAACTCTTTTATGTTTGCCCAAAATGCAGGTTTCACAAAACCCTACATCACAACTTTTAATGTCACCAAGAACCTGTTGTTTCTTTAGTTCTACCAGCCCTTGACTACTTATATGGCCTAATCTTTTATGCCATAAACTAGCCAACTCATTATCCTTATCTATAATTGCAACAGAAGCCAATGACCCATTATTAACACTCCCATCGAGCACATAGACATTGTTATCCTTTCTTGTACCGGTTAACAATACTAAAGATCCCCTTATCACCTTAGCCTTTCCATCATTTAGACTTACACGACACCCTTCTCTTTCAAATGTACCAAGAGACAATATACTTCTCTTAAGACTAGGCACATACCTGACATTTCGAACTTCTACTTGACTGCCATTCTTTAATTTGAAAATAACTGTACCAACACCAACGATCTTGCAGTGTCTGTCATCTCCAAGCTTCACATGACCCTGATCTTCATATCTCAAATCTTTAAAGAACTTTTCCACCGGTGTCATATGAAAAGAACCTCCTGAATCAAGTACCCACTGTTCTTTCATGTCACTGCTTGTAACACACATTACATCAGAACTATCATAGCCATCTGAGGCTTCTTCTTGAGAGTTATGATTTACATGTGTTCGTGAATTGTTACTAGCCTCATTCTTTCTCTTCTTCCATTCTGGGCAGTCTTTCTTGAAATGTTTCTCTGAGTTGCAGACAAAACATTTTCGTTTAAACTTCGACTTTGATCTTGATGTTGATCCTTTTGACATCTTGTTATGTGATCTATGTTCTGATCTGCCTCTCACAATAAGCCCTTCTCCACCTTCTTCCTTAGGATCAGACTTCTTTTTGAGTTCTTTAGAATTTAATGCAGCCAGAACTTCCTCCATGGTAAGAGTTTCTCTTGCATACATCAAAGTATCAACAAAATTCTCATATGAGGGAGGCAATGATGACAGAAACATTATTGCCTGATCCTCATTGTCAATTTCAACCTCTATATTTTCAAGATCAAGTATGAGTTTATTGAAGTCATCTGTATGTTCTTCAATTGACTTACCAACACCCATTTGAAAGGTATACAATCTCTTCTTCAGGTACAATCGATTAGCCAGGGACTTAGTCATGTACAGGGTCTCTAACTTCGTCCAAACCCCTGCCGCAGTGGTTTCCTTGGACACTTCTCTCAAGACTCTGTCACCGAGACTCAAGATGATCGCACTATGCGCCTTCTCCATTATTTCTTTCTTTTCTTTCTCGGTTAACTCAGCCGGAAGATGATTTTCCCCTTTCAGTGCATCTACTACCCCATTATGCACCAGTAATGCCCTCATCTTCAACCGCCACAAGCTAAAATCGTTCTTGCCATCGAATTTTTCTAATTCGAACTTTGTAGACACCATCTTGATTACCAATTGATCTTTGATTCACCGTTTTCTTCTGAATCGAGAGCCACACCAGGCTCTGATACCAATTGTTGTGAAATCAACACCAAGAAAAACTCAAATACGAACCAAATGCTTATCAACTTTTATTGAATCAATGATTATTGAACTATTACAACTGAGAATTGAAACAAGAACTGAAAGAAATTATGAAAACAAGAAGTAACTAAACTGAGCCCTAACCCCTCTTTTATATACCAGCTCCTGCGATCTTTAACAGTCATTAAAGAAAAATGACACAAATACCCCTTGTACTTATAAGTAATAAGCCTGGTCAACCTTCACCTTCTAAAACTTATTATTTTGACCTTTAACATTCAACAAAAATTATGGATTTTAGCCATTAGTAATTTGTTCATAAGCTACGTTCGTTTACAATATAATAAAGCATATACATCTAATGCCCTTTAATCCGAACATGCATTCTGACTTACTACGACATACATTTATTAAAAAACACACACATTCAAACATATATCCCCACATGCAAACAACCATAACACAATCACTTTAACGCACATTCATACACACATCAGACTCACATATTCATGCACAACATACACATACATATACACTTAATAAACACACACATAGGTATCCCACACACACCTCACTCAACAAACTAATAATCACTCTTCAAAACACACACGACCCACACATACTTACACACACCTGTACATACACACACATGAAACAGACACCCTAATCAATATCCACACACACTCACGCATCAACATTAAACATGCAACCAAATAACACATACACCATGCACACACTATACAATATAAACACCCAACACCCACAGACATACTCACATATCTATATTAACATACACACGCACACTTTTCTTTCAATAACGTGTCGCGCCGGGAATCCGAGAGCCCAACCCCATACTACGCCAAATTGCTAGAACATAAAACGGAATATACAACTCACCTTCCACTTCTGATCGGACAGAAACCGAGCCAAACGAAGGGATAGCCGGTTCACGCGTAGTCACGGCGGCGGCGATTATGACCGGAAGTGGGGGTCGTCCGTTGGTGACACCGACAAGAAGTGACGGGTACAAGCGGCAGCGCGCGGCTTGTTCTTGTGTGACAGCAAGCTTCCGTGAAACCAAAGAGTGGAATCAGATTTTTGAGAAGAGGGTTTTATTGTGAGGTTGAAGGCTTAAAATAAAAACGGTAATGAAGAGAAGATTTCGTTCTAAAACAGCGGATTCTAACGATTTCCTTCTAAAAAAAATTACTGTATCTATCAGGCTAAGAATATGGAAACATATTATATCTCTTATTTAATTTGATTTGATCACACGCAACCTGTTTGGCTTTGGTTTTATGTATATTATTATTTTATTATTAGTATTATTTCAAACATATGTTTCTGTAGTAACCAAAAAGAATTCAAATATATTACCTCCGTAAGTTTATGATGAGCATGATCATAGTTTTGAGGTGGTCATAAGTTGATTTTGATTTTTTTTTTTTTTTTTTAAGATTTAAAAGCATTTAGTGGTTTTGTTAAGTTATTATATTAATTTAAAAGAAAGTCTTGTTCAACTAATCCAATAAATCGAATATTAAATTTTATTAGAATTTTATTTATTTACTAATTGTAGTAAATTTAGGAGTATTACAAAAAACGAGTTAAATAGGTTTACATGTTGTAATTGTAAACTAGTGGAATTAAACTAGTTAATAAGCTGCAAATAGCAAATAATTCACATGGAGAATTGTAGTTGAATAGTGAAAATGAAAATTTTATAATTTACATGGAGAATTGTAGTTGAATATTGAAATGAAAATTTTATAATTTACATGTTGTAATTTTTTGCAATCCAACAATCCATATATTAAAACGAGTTAAATGGGTTGAAATGTTGTAATTGTAAACTAGTGGAATTAAAACTAAAAACGAGTTAAATAAGTTGAAATGTTGTAATTGTAAAGTAGTGGAATTAAAACTAAGAAGCCGCAAATATCGAATAACTCATATGGAGAAAAATCTTATGAATTTGTAAAAAAATTACGTAAACACTGATTTTTTTTTTTTAAAAAATACAACCTAATTAACTTTCCACTTAACTAATTACTTTCACTTAAGTCAATTAACTTTCTCTTAACGTTTAACCCAATAAACACACCATAACTCAAGCTCAACCCAATCTAATAATCTAATTTGAACTAAAATATAATAACTCAACCCAGCGCAATTTCGATCACCAAACTCACGAAACAACATCTCATCACTATTTTTGGGTATAGTTCGATTATTTTTTTTGTTTTCTTGCTTTATTTGGATTTTTTGGAGAAATACAATTGTTAAAAAAATTTTAAATTTAAGTTGTTTTGTAGTTTTTTGAAACTTTAGTTGGTTGATTTTGTTGTTTTAGTTAAAGTTTAGTGTGGAAGGAATCAACAATTAAAACTAGGGTTTGATTTTAAAGTTGAAAATTATGAAGTTTGGTGATGATTGTTTAAGTGTTTCGTGTTAAAAATTAGTTGTATATGTTATATAGAGAAAGACTTGCTTAGAAGAGTAGCTATAGATGTTTTGGATAGATTTCAAAAAATGAAAACACGTATAACGATATTTTAAATATGTTTGTAATGACATTTGACATGTTTTTGATAATTATATAAATTTTAGCTTGATATTCTTTTGTTTTACATGACCCGGCCCGAACTGACCCGATATGAATCAAATTTTTTTATATACCTAGGGGTCTAAAATCTTTAAAAATATTTCGCACTCACATGAAATAATTACTTAGTCCGCCACTGTGGAGTATTGTAGTTGAATAGTGAAAATGAAAATTTTATAAAATTCATTCCTACTCAAAAATGAAAAGTCGTTGATTTCTTCTTTGTACAGCACATTATTATAAAACAAACCCGGCTCGAGTAAAGTCGTTGATTACTTAAATTTTTCGACTTTTGTTAAACTTTTTTCCAAAGAATTCTAAATTTAACAGCACAAGTTAAGAACTGTAGTTGAATTGTGAAAATGAAAAATTTGTTACATTCATTCCTTTTATTAATGCATGGTATTGTGTTCGTAATCGTAACAGTTTCGTTAGAAAAGGTAAGCTTATCTAACTTTTACACGACCTGCAAATAATTAAGTGTAGGAATGAATGTAACAAATTTTTCATTTTCACAATTGGAAAATTGGTTTTTAATAAACCAACCTTTGCCCCATTGGTAAATAATAATCCTACCTACAGATTTGGTAATTAATAATCCTACGTTTCATTATGTTGGTACTCAATGGACCTCCGTTAGTTTTTTTAACTGAAGTTAGTTTTTAACTTTTATTTATTACACAAACAGTCCCTGAGGTTATAATTTACTAGTTTTAAGTTTTATTTATTACACAAACAGTCCCTGTAGTTATAAAAACAATCATAAAAATAAAAAAAAAATCTAAAAAATCAAAAAAATTCAAAAAAATCATAAAAATTCTAAAAAAATCAAAAAAATTCTAAAAAAATCAAAAAAATCATAAAAAATCATAAAAATTCTAAAAAAATCAAAAAAATTCTAAAAAAAATCAAAAAAATCATAAAAAAACCGTTTCGACCCGTACCGTTTCGACGCGAACCGTTTTCGACCCGGACCGTTTCGACCCAGACCGTTTTCGACCCGGACCGTTTCGACCCACCACCACCACCACCACAGCACCGCCACCACCACCACCACCACCGCACCGCCACCACCACCACCACCACCACAGCACCGCCACCGCCACCACCACCACCACAGCACCGCCACCACCACCACCGCACCGCCACCACCACCACAGCACCGCCACCACCACCACCACCACCACCACCGTTTTTGAAACGGTCCGGGTCGAAAACGGTCCGGGTCGAAACGGTCCGGGTCGAAAACGGTCCGGGTCGAAACGGTCCGGGTCGAAAACGGTCCGGGTCGAAACGGTACGCGTCGAAACGGTACGGGTCGAAACGGTACGGGTCGAAAACGGTTCGGGTCGAAACGGTACGCGTCGAAACGGTACGGGTCGAAACGGTACGGGTCGAAACGGTACGGGTCGAAAGCGGTCTCGAAAGCGGTTCGGGTCGAAACGGTACGCGTCGAAACGGTACGGGTCGAAACGGTACGGGTCGAAAGCGGTTCGGGTCGAAACGGTACGCGTCGAAACGGTACGGTTCGAAACGGTTTTTTATGATTTTTTTGATTTTTTTAGAATTTTTTTGATTTTTTTAGAATTTTTATGATTTTTTATGATTTTTTTGATTTTTTTTGATTTTTTTAGAATTTTTATGATTTTTTTGAATTTTTTTGATTTTTTAGATTTTTTTTTATTTTTATGATTTTTTTTTATAACTACAGGGACTGTTTGTGTAATAAATAAAACTTAAAACTAGTAAATTATAACTACAGGGACTGTTTGTGTAATAAATAAAACTTAAAAACTAACTTCAGTTAAAAAAAACTAACGGAGGTCCATTGAGTACCAACATATTGAAACGTAGGATTATTAATTACCAAATCTGTAGGTAGGATTATTATTTACCAATGGGGCAAATGTTGGTTTATTAAAAACCAATTTTCCTTAATAAAAAAATGAAATAAAGTCCATAAACTCAACATTCTTTTGTTATAATCGAAGAAATGTGTACATTTAGACTTATAAATGGCACGTAGTAGTAAGGGAATGAGAACGCTAAATATCGCGAGAACCGTGAGAACGAATGAAAAAACCATGAGAACTTGGCCAAAAACAATTCAAATTCAAAATTTCTTTTTACACTTATCATAATTATTCGAATACAATGTTAGAAATTAAATTTACACGTTTAAATTTTCGTAATTAAAGAAAATTTACACATGTGTAAGTTTGCCATTTACACATGTGTAAATTTGTTATATTTACACATGTGTAAAAAATCTAGTAAGAGTGAATTTGAGAGGAAGGATGAACTATTTGATGTTGTATTTAATTACAATGAGCTTTGTATTAAAAAGATTTGGTTTTGATTGGTTTTTCATTTATTCTCATGGTTCTCGTAATATTTAACGTTGATCAAGATAACCCTCCTACACATACAAGTTTAGTAACACTTAATTCTAAGTATAAGCATGCTAGTTTAGTTTAATAGATTAATTGTGTAATGATCAGTGTATGACCTAAGCTTTAGTTTGTCGAATACCTACAAATAACTGCTCTTCAACAAGTATTCTGACACTAGCTAGCTACCCTTAGAAGCAGTTTGGGATTTAAAACATATATGTAAAATTAAGACAAAAGTAAATAAACTGCTCTTCAGTTCAGAAGTAATATACATATTTACATTGAATTAATTCCACTTATGATGACACATCAAACACGTAAGTAGTTGACAGTTAGGCATTGCTATATTTATTATTATCATCTATGTAATCCGTTTCTATACCGTTAATTAGCGCAGATGATAGTCACATATAACCAACTAAATATAAGTATTGCATATGCATCAACTACTATATATTAGTTATGATTATTCTCCGTTAGTTATATAAAACGTATATTAAATTATCTGACTACTAGAAAACTAGTATAGATTTTTTTTTGAAAGGTATACTTCATTAACGGGGACACCGACCCAAGACGGGCCGACCCAAAGAAAACAAAACAATCACATATTTACAGCTTTGAACCAGATATCCCATGACACATCCTTATGTTTAGATCTAGCTTTGAACCATAAGAAACCTAACACCTTAATGTCGGAGAAAACTAGTATAGATGATCACATATAAGTAATCCCCAAAAAACTCTATATTTAATGCTTAGCTTATATCATGTAACTAGGTTATAGTATGTGTATTACACGAGTTAAATGATGAAGATGGTTTGTTTGTGGAGCACAACAAGACAAATAGGTGTACCAGAAATCTTGATAAATGTACGTCTTTAACTTTCAATCAAATTCTAGATCTCCAAAAGTCTTTTTTTTTTCTCTCCAGTCTAACTCTCTTTTTAGGGTTTAGCCTAAGATATCTATATGTAAACCATCTCAAGTCCTTACTCCACTCTTACATGCCTAATTCTTTGTCCCTAAAGCATCTAAGATCTGAACTGATATGAGGGTGGAAGGAGTGCTCCCCATTTGGGGAGTGGTAAGTAAACTTATTCTCTAGCCGATAATGTCATACCATCTCAAGTCCTTACTCCACTCTCTATTTTGCACTCAATTACTAGGGGTGCTCAAACACATGAGAAATCTTTTTATTTTTTTATATATTTTTTATTTCTAAAAATTATGCATTAATAATAAAACATATTTTAAACAAAATAAAAGTACATTTAATTAATTAAATATTACATTAAATTAAAATAAATAAAATGACATTAAAATATAAAAAGACATTTTAAAACTAAAACTAATTTAACTATTCGTCGTCGGAATCCGCCAAAAGGTGGGGTAAATCTTGTTCTCCAAGATGCTCCACAAGATCATATTTTAGTCTATAATGCGTATCTTCATCAATGAGCTCGTTATAAACAGTGTCATCGAAAACATGCTCGACTGGAGGATCCTGAATATGTACCGGTGCAATCGCGTCTCTATCGTCTTTTAGAATCATGTTATACATAATAATACACGCATATATGACATTCCTAATCTTTTTTACACTCATATCACGCATCGGTCGATTAAGTACACCCCATTTTGCCTTTAAAACACCAAAAGCCCGTTCCACGTCTTTTCTTGCCGCCTCGTGTTGCCTATTGAACTTCTTTTCTTTCACAATGTGAGGATACCGAAATGATTTCACAAACACGGACCAAGTAGGGCAGATTCCATCGGTAAGATAGTATCCACGCTTGTACAAGTGGTTGTTCACATAAAATGGGCATTTTGGTGCAGTTCCATTTCGTTGAGTAAGAAATAACGAAGATTGTTGGAGCACGTTGATGTCGTTTTGTGAACCTGGTGGACCAAAAAAAACATGCCAAATCCACAAATCTTGAGAGGCCACCGCTTCGAGCATAACTGTCGGGTACCTGTGATCCCCCCCTCATATATTGGCCCCGCAACTCTGTTGGACACATTCTCTAAACAAAATGTGTACAATAGACTACCCAACATCCCAGGTTGGTGATGTTTATCCTCATTAGCTTGATACAAGAGCGCAACGTTGTGGCTAGTTGGTCTACGTAAGAACTCGGAAGCATATAAATTACATACCATTTCGCAAAAATTATTTAGATAGTCACGGGAAGTCCTTTCGGCCATATTTAAATACTCGCCATTCTTGTCTGGAGGGTTACCGATTGCAAGTTGCTTAATTGCCGACGTAACTTTTTGCATCGGTGTAAAACTCTTCTTCATTCTCGCATCCACGCCCTCTTGAAACTACGAGTTATTCGCTTGCACGTCACTCACAATTTTTAAAAACAACCTTTTCGACATACGAAACCTATGACGAAAAACCTCTTCGTTGAATTTGGGCTCCTTGACAAAATAATCTGCCATTAGGGTTTCGTGACCTTTCTCTCGATCTCGACGGGCAGATTTCCTTTTTCTAGAAGTACTCGTGTCTTCCAGTGCGGCGACTTACTTAATAAGATTTTGGAAAAAAAAGTAACCTACTATCGCTTGAGGAAGAATCATCGTCTTCACTAATATCAAATGGAATTAATAGCGGTGGTATGTCATCAGCCATTATTTAGAAAATAGGGTTAAATGTTTTGAATGTAAATGAGAGGATTTAGGTTGAATAGAAGTGAAAACTGGTGTTGGATGGAGAAGAGAATGGTGTTGGTTAAAACCGAAGTATGTGTATTTATTAATCCTAATCAAGCATGCAGGTCTTGCAGATGAAGCTAATTTCATCTTCTTAGAGACCCGAAACCACAATAACCAACTCACAAATACCAAATCCCATCATAACAACAACAAGGTTAATTATCACAACCAAACATGGTAACATGAAAAATGGTTCTCGGATGAGAAAAGACTCAGGTCATCGAAGCAAAGAAACCCACAAAAGCCAATATATAAATGGTTAACCAGGAAAAAACAAAACCAGAAAACATAGAACCACGAAAATATGGTAACTAAACATTTTCATTCTCACCAAAAAATCATATCGGCTAATATGGACATGCAAAATGATTCTCAGATGAGAATAGACTCATCGTCACCGAACCAACAAAAACCACAAAAGCATGATTTGATGCATCGTCACCGAACAAAAAAAATCCTAATGGCTTAAAAGAAAGCTTAAACCGGTTACAAAAGCATATAGTCGAAAAGTTTAGAAAAACAAAAGGAGATCGAACCTGAAAACCCTAAAGCGTTAACCGGAACCAGAAGCCGGGTGACGTCAACGTAACGGTCAATAGCTGGAACCGAAAGCATAGAGATGCATTGCGGATCGTCGGCGGCTACAACGTGGTATGTCAAGAGTTAGGTGAGGAGCACAGTGGCAATGGGGGTTTAGGCGTTTAAAGACAATCAATCATCAAAATAAACAGTCGGAACACAAAGAGGGGAGCCGCGAAGCTGATGAGCGGGTAACTGGCAGAGCGGGTGAAAAAAATATACCATAAAATAACACTAACACCAACCCCAAAAAACAACAATAGAAAAAATTAGGAAAAGTAAAAGGAAAATGAAAGGCTAAAAAAACTAATTTAGTATAATAACTGATTGGATAAATTAATAATATATATATGTGTGGGCGCTAGGGAGGCAAAAATGAAGTTGCACTAATTCTAACTGAAGAAACACTGGTTCAACAGACCGGAATCAATTGAACCAGGGGGTTTGAATCTGCATAAAAGGGGGTGATTCTTCTCGTTTGATTCAGGGTTCGCTAAGCTCCTTCTTCTAACAATAACTGCAAAACAAACAACCGTTAGACTCGTCACGGGGAGAATGGGGGTTCTCTTCGTGACCACCCTCCGGCGTGAGAATAAGTACACGGTTTTATGAAGAAGAAGAAGAAGTATTGAAAGTGAAGTGAATGTAACTTGAGAAATGATACCTGAATTGCCTTATTTATAACCGAGTTTGGGCGGGAAAGTTTGTTAACGGAGGAGTGAGGGAAAGTAATTTCCGTGAGCGGTTATTTTCTCCACCGTTAATCTCTACCGTGAAGTATGTGCACACGGATCGTGGATATGATCAACGGCTGGGGAGATGCCACATGGAAAGTAGGCAAGTGTGGATCTTTCTCCAACTTAGTGTTATCACCGTGACTTTGAGGGGAGCTCAGGATGATGCCATGTGGCTATTCGGTTATAACCGAATGGTTGTGCACGATAAGGCCTTCTAGAAGATTTACAGCTGTAATCCTATGTGGCCTTGCCTTGTGTAAATTCTGTTATAAAAGAAAGGGTTGCTTTCTGTCCAAGTCTGAGTGATGTTTGTGAAGAAGTGCTGTTCAGAGTTTTACTCCCAACTTGTCATATGATCTTGCGCAAGGATTTATTAATTCCCTTTTGGCGCGCGGATGTTAAAAACTGTTTTTCTTTTTATGTTCACTTTCAGAACCGGTGCGCAGCCGCGCAGGGTTCTTTTAAAGAGAGCCCATTGTGGTGAAGTTGTGGTATGGTCCCAAACGCCTGTGTAAGGTTTTTGGGACCTTACCCCTTCAAGTCCCCTAGTCCAGTGTTGCTCTTATGCAAATAAGTGGAGTACTGGACTTACAGGAGATGGGTGTTTTTTGCTGTGGAGTTTTTGGCGCGAAAAAATGGGGAATCTTCTTGAGAAAGATACTCTTTTGCTCATGATTTCAATTTTAAAAATTTTGCCTTCTGGCAGGTGAAAAGGAACAATGACGACTGTTGACGTGTGACAGGCTGTCATCTGTCAGTTGTATGTCGTCGATCGTGGCTTATACGCGCGCGTGAACTTGCGTTATTGCTATTCCCACTCGCCCCTGGTGCCTAGATAACCGTGTTTTCTCCGAAAAAAGGTGCTATTGCGGTTCTCTAGGTCATTTGACGGCGGTGGGTATATTAATCCTTTGATTACCTTCGTTTCCTTATTTTCTGCTCTTGAGTCTTCTTCGTCTTCTCCGTGAATTTCTTGAAGGAATTTTCAATTCCCTTCCTTATGTCAACTGGAGAACGCCACGAAGACTCTTCTGAAGAGATGTCTTCTGGTCTTCCACCATTGAAGTGGCCTAAGGAAACCTTTGACACAAAGATTTCGGGGGTTTCATAAGTTCCCTAATAGTTGGGACGTTCGATACCCTGATGAAGGTCAGACGGCGGCAGACGCTCCGGCCGGGTACATTACTCTGTTCTGGGATTTCTTTGCTTTAGGCAATTTTCGATTGCCTGTAACAAAATTTTTCCTTGAAATACTTTCGTATTATAAATTTCATATTTCTCAAATGCATCCTATTGGAATGGTCGGGTTCATCACTTCGAATTTGTCCGTCGATCGATGCATATCGAGCCGACGGTTAACCGCTTCTGAGTATTCCACCAGATGCATTGTTCACAGGGTTTTTATTCCTTTATTCAACGTGCTTCGTGTAAGGACTCTCAAAATTTTCCTAAAAATACCCGTAAGTATAAACCCGGACCCCTGAAACCCTAAACTATATTAAAAACCAAGAAAAACAAAATATTGGGTCTCAGGCGGGCCGCGTAAAAGACAAGGGATGTTTTACGCGGGCCGTGTCAACTCACGTTTGACCGGATAAGTGTTCCGGGTCCAAGTGTCGCCTACATGTCACACCTACTGGTGACTGGTCAAAGCTACTCGTAGACTGGGCGGCCACGCGGGCCGCGTAAGGTTGAGCTGAGGTTTTACGCGGGCCGTGACAGGTCCTAATTTTACCTATAAATAGCCCGTCACTTGCACAATCCACTGGTGTCGATTATAACTTTAAAAAACGAAGTCAGGCTACACTAAAGTAAAAAATACAACTTTAATTAGTCGGGTGCTGCTCCGATACCGGGTATTAACTCGATCACTGCTACGATTTAATGTCCGATCGATTAAACTATCCAATGGATGTTTAAGTGCTGCCCACATTAGGGTTTATGCTTTGTCATTCGTCGTTAATTCGATGGATGTTTAAGTATCGCACTTTGTCATTCGTAGTGAAGGTTTAATCTCGTGAGTTATCGTAAATGCTGTATTAGTTACTAACCGAGTTCATGTGCATGTTATTAAATTTAGGTCAAAAGGCTAATCAGTAGGATAGGCTCTGCTCAATTAAATCTGCAATGTGAGTCATTCTCTTTTTATCAAATTTGATTTCAAAAGCATGTTTATTTTCAAAGGTTATAATTACAGGGATTAAGTCTTTGTAGTCACCAAATTACAGCCGGTATGTGGGGTTTTGTATACATTACTTGATAACCGTCACCATTGGACAACGGGGCCAAGGGGTGATATGACTATAGTCACAGACACCATCGGGCTCAGAGGCTACCGATGAATGTCGAGTGACAAGTACTGTGGGTAGTTGGTTGATATAGAAACAATGTAATCACCCTTAATACTGTAAATTATAACAAACAGGTCGTTTTATTAAATAGAATGATTCACCAGTATTTCCCGCTGACAAAACCTTTTCCAAACATGTTTCAGGTGATCTATTGTGATCCAAGAAAAATTGCCGTGAAGCACTACAAGCTTAAGGAAGTGGCTCATAATAAAATAAAGAAACATGTTTTGTAAAATAAAGATTTCTCCGTGAAATCTTATGATTGTAAATTACCGGGGTTTTATCCCGAGTTGTGAAATAAAATAAATCGGGAAAATTATAGTTTTAAACAAGATCCTGATGAAATCTTCCGCTGTTAAACTCAATTTAATAAATACCACGGGATTTTCTGTCCCGCGGCTCCTGAAACAGGTCAAACCGGGTCGGGGGCCGTGACAGAAAAAAGGTGGTATCAGAGCCACTAATTTAAGCCTATTTAAGTATTTAGAAAATACTTAATTTTACTAATTGTTATTTTGTGATTATGTGTTTTATTAATTGACTATTTGCTAGTTACAGTATGGGTAAGCAAAAGCTTTCAAATATCTATCTTAAATTAGATAGGTCTTTTAACGAGAAGGGAAGTTCATCCCAAACAAAATCCTCAAAATACTTAACAGATCCGGATGAAGGAATCTTTGTTCGTAAAGCACACTATGAGGAACCACTTTCTCCTGATAAAAGAAGTTTGATTATTAGGAAAAGTCAGGAGAAAATAAAGAAATTCCGAGAAAAGAAAGTTTAACAGGAAACCCAGGAATTAACCAGTAAATCACCATGGGAAGACAAGTTAGATGAAAAATGGGCAGATCTTTATATGCTAGCCACTGTAGCAGTAAATGCAAATCTTTAAATATTCAAGTTTTAGTACCCTTATCACCTACAAAACTAGAAACCTTATCCAGTAAATAAATAAGTTTACAAGTAAACCTCAGTATGTTTTAATTTTTAGTTATCTTTTGTGTTACACGGTATGCAATAAAATTTAAAGGTTATCCATAAAATTTTGTTATAAAATTTTAACTTAGCATTTTGGGTATTTTGCATATATGTTAAACAGCATGAATGAATTGTCTGAAGCCCTTCAAGACCTAAATCTCTATCTGGTAAAAATAGAGGTTTCCAGAGATTTCAATAAGTATATACCAGACATAGAAGAACCTATGGAATTCAACGCTCCACCTCTGGAAAAGCCAAAACCTAAGAAAAGAAAGAGATTCGTATGGGGGAGGCGTGTACGTAGGAGAAAGCCAGCTAAGAGACTTTCTAAAATAGAAAATCCCTTAGATAAAGGGAAGGGGATTGAAGTTAGGGAAGATTCTAGGAAATTGGAAATGGAATTTGGAGAAGATTCTAGACAGAAGGAAATAGAGATTGGAGGAGGTTTTAGACAAACCCAGTTAGAAATCGGGGAAAGCTCTAGACAAGTTGATCAATTACCATTTCAGGAGGAATTGGATCGTGCATTGGCAAGCTGTGATATAGTCAGGCCGATCAATAATAATTTTTACTCTAATCCTATCAAAAATCAACTCCCTATAAACTTAGAACCAGCAATTCCAGAACCAATAATCCACACCCAACCTTTAGGAATGGATGAGTGGTGGACTAATGATTGGCAATTCCAAAACCTGCTCAAGAGTCCTTATTCTTTTCTTCCCCAGTTCGATCCAGAACCTCTACCAAATCCACCGATGAGTAACGAGAATATGGCTGAACTCCGCCATTTTGGCGAAGAACTGATGGATGTTGGGAATAGGATCCGAGAGATAGGAGGACAAATTTCATGGAAATATGATGAAAGGGAACATCGTTATTAAAGATGCAAGTTGACGAGGGAGAAATGGGTAGTGAATCTGTGTTTGTATAATAACAGTAATATTAATAAAAATCAGTATGTGTAAAATAAACAATAAAACGGTTGTAAGATAAAAATGTATATAGAAGCATAATATAATCTATAAAATAAAAGAAAATTTACGATTTTTGGTTGTATATTTGTTTACATAATTATGTGCGATTAATTGTTATATTGGATTGTTTCTTATTCTATATTAATTATTTAAATTAATTATCAGATGGCAAACATTGGTAATGAACCAGTAAATGAAGTAAATCAATCTGAGCAAAATCAGGAAGAGCAATTGTTAAATAGGCAAGATATCGAGGATATTGTTGCTCAAGGAATAGCTAATGCTATTCCAGCAATCGTTGCTGCTGCTCAGAAACCTGTTAAACCTCAATCAATCATTCCTAGTAAACGCACTCAGGAAGATAACTTCAGTAATAGTATAAACGGAGGAGGCAATCATATTAATAATAACAATAATGATCTGCAAGCCCCAATTTTCAAGAAAATGAAAGCTGCAACACCTGGTTGCACTTACAAAGAATTTCTTGCTTGTAAACCCGTTGAGTTTGCAGGTAACGAAGGGGCTATTGTAGCACTACGTTGGTTAGAGAAAACTGAAGCAGTGATCACTATAAGTAAATGTGCTGAGGAAGATCAAGTTATGTATGCGTCAAATCTTTTTAAAGAAGGGGCGCTAGAATGGTGGAACACAGTGTTACAAGCTAAAAGAAGGATCGAGGCATATGCCATGAAATGGGAAGAATTTAAGAATCTTGTAGAAAGAAAATTCTGTCACGAGTATGAAAAAGATCAAATGGCAAATAAGTTTCTAAATCATCGAATGCTGGGTGTAGATTGTCGCGGTTATACTTCGACATTCTTCGAATATGCTAGAGTGGTACCAACACTGGCTTCGCCAGAGCCGGTACTCATTTCTTGCTATATTTGGGGATTAATTAGCGAAATCCGCAATATCGTTAAAGCTGCAAGACCTCGTACTATTGACGATGCGGTAGAACTAGCTAACACCCTAACTGACGAACTGGTACGCACAAGAGATGAAAATAGGAAAAAGGAACTGACTCAGAAAATTACCCAAGGGTTTCGTACGGGTAATAATAGCAGCTTCAAGAGAAGAGGAATAGGGCAACTTCAAACTCGCCATTCTGCATGAATTGCAGAAAGAAACATTTTGGTAGATGTAATGTAACCTGCAACTTTTGCAAAGTTGTAGGACATCGTGAAGAAGATTGCAGAAAGAAAACAAGAATCTGCTTTAACTGTGGAGAAAATGGGCATTTCAAAACAGAATGTCCTAAATTGATCAAACCAGTAGACAACAAAGCCAAGCCAGCCGACGGAGCTATCAAGAAGAATGTTCGAGCCTTCCAGTTGACCATTCAAGAAGCCGAACTCATTCCAAATGTGATAGCTGGTACGTTCCTAGTTCACAACATTTACGCAAAAGTATTATTTGACTCTGGTGTAAACCAAAGTTTTATCAATACTTCATTCTGCCAAGCTCTTAATTTACCTTTAATTAACCTTAGGCAGATTTTTACAGTCGAAACGGCAGATGGGAGTTCAGTTAAAATAGATAAGGTTTTGAGGGAAGGAAATATAGAACTTTTAGGTCATAAATTCTCTGCAAACCTGTTACCTATAAAATTAGCTGAATTCGATGTTGTTTTAGGAATGGATTGGTTAGTAGCCAACCATGCTCGAATTATTTGGGATAAAAATTCTATAGAAATTCAGACACCTACTGGAGAAGTAATCAGGATTACAGGAGATAAGTCACGTAAACCTATGAAGTTCATATCAGTAATGAAAGTTGCTAGTTATGAACGAAAACAAGGAATAGTATATATGATTTCAGTAATCATTAGTACTAAGGGTAAAGAACTTAAGGAGATTCCTGTAGTCTCAGAATACTCAGATGTATTCCCAGAAGAGTTACCAGGATTACCACCAGATAGGGAAGTAGAATTTAGGATTCATCTAATTCCTGGAACTACACCGATAGCCAAGGCACCTTATCGGTTAGCTCCTACCGAAATGTTAGAACTGAAAAAGCAATTAGATGAATTACTAAGCAAAGGATTCATACAACCTATCTCATCCCCTTGGGGAGCGCCAGTATTGTTTGTAAAGAAGAAGGATGGTTCAATGAGAATGTGTATTGATTATAGAGAATTGAATAAGGTTACAATTAAGAATCGATACCCATTACCTAGGATTGATGATCTGTTTGATCAACTCCAGGGAGCTAGATATTTTTCTAAGATCGACTTACGTTCCGGATATCATCAATTGAAAGTACAAGAGGAAGACATACCTAAAACTGCTTTCAGGACTAGGTATGGTCATTACGAGTTTACAGTCATGCCCTTTGGGTTAACGAATGCTCCTGCCGCATTCATGGACATGATGAATAGAATCTGTAAACCGTATTTGGATAAATTTGTAATTGTTTTTATAGATGATATACTTATTTATTCCAAAAGTCAGACAGAACATTGTGAGCATTTGCATGCACTCTTAACTTTGTTAAGAAAAGAAAAGCTTTATGCCAAATTCTCGAAGTGTGAATTTTGGCTACAAGAAGTGCAATTTTTAGGACACATGGTGAATCATGAAGGTATTCATGTAGATCCTGCTAAGATAGAGGCAATTACCAAATGGAGGGTTCCGCAAACCGCAATGGAAATTAGAAGTTTTATAGGTTTAGCTGGATATTATAGACGGTTTATTAAGGATTTTTCCAAGATAGCTGTACCATTAACTAAGCTAACCTGTAAAGCAGTTAAGTTTGAATGGGGACCTAAACAAGAAGAAGCCTTTAGAATTTTGAAGCAGAAATTAACAAATGCTCAAATCCTAGCTTTACCAGAAGGGACTGAAAATTTTGAAGTATATTGTGATGCTTCAAAACTAGGATTAGGATGTGTGCTAATGCAACGCAAGAAGGTAATTGCGTATGCTTCAAGGCAATTGAAAAAGCACGAAGAAAACTATACGACTCATGATTTAGAATTAGGAGCCGTAATTTTTGCCCTTAAGATTTGGAGGCATTATCTGTACGGAAGTAAATTTACTGTCTATACAGATCATAAAAGTTTAAGGTATATATTTTGGCAAAAAGAGTTAAATATGAGACAGAGGAGATGGATGGAAATCCTAAGTGACTACGACTGTGATATTCAGTATCACGAAGGAAAGGCAAATGTAGTTGCAGATGCCTTAAGTCGTAAATAGCATGAGAAACAACGACGGGTCCGTGCTCTTAGACTAAATCTACAGTTAGATTTAATGGAACAACTGAAGCATTTTCAAGAAACAGCAATCAAGGATGATGCTGAAGGAATGAAAGGAAGAATAAAAGAATTAGAACAAGGATCTGATGGAATTTGGAGATTTCACAAAAGAAGAATTTGGGTACCTAAGCAGGGAGAATTAAGAAATAAGGTTTTAGAAGAAGCTCATAAATCTAGATATACCATACACCCAGGAAACAATAAGATGTACCAAGATTTAAAGAATAACTTTTGGTGGATAGGAATGAAAAAAGATATTGCTCGATATGTTTCTAAGTGTCTTACTTGTTCGCAAGTTAAGGCAGAACATCAGAAACCTTCAGGTCTACTACAACAACTAGAAATGTCTGTATGGAAATGGGAACTCATAACAATGGATTTTGTTACTAAGTTGCCCAAAACCAGGAAAGGTAATGATACAATTTGGGTAATTGTGGATCGATTAACCAAATCAGCTCATTTTCTACCCATGAAAGAAACCTTTAGCATGGAAAGATTGGCAAAGTTGTATGTAGACGAAGTAGTATCTTTACATGGAGTTCCACTCTCCATTGTTTCAGATAGGGATAGTCGTTTCACTTCTCATTTTTGGACAAGTTTCCAAAAAGCAATGGGAACTCGACTAAATTTAAGTACTGCATATCATCCTCAAACAGACGGGCAAAGTGAAAGGACGATCCAAACTCTAGAAGACATGCTTAGAGCATGTGTAATAGATTTTGGTGGAAATTGGGATGACCACTTACCATTAATTGAATTCTCCTATAACAATAGTTATCATTCAAGCATTGAAACTGCCCCATTTGAAGCACTATATGGAAGAAAGTGCAGAACTCCAGTTTGTTGGGCAGAAATAGGAGAAAGTCAATTATCAGGTCCCGAGATAGTGCAAGAGACCACCGACAAAATTTCTCAAATCAAGGAAAGATTAAAGACTGCTCGAGATCGTCAAAAGAGTTATGCAGATAATCGACTCAAGCCACTTGAATTTCAAATTGGAGACAAAGTACTATTGAAAGTTTCACCCTGGAAGGGAATAGTTCGATTTGGTAGGAAAGGAAAGTTAAGTCCAAGATACATAGGACCATTTTCAGTAATCCAACGTATAGGACCAGTTGCTTATCGTTTACAACTACCTGAAGAGTTAGCTGGAGTACATGACGTATTTCATGTATCCAACCTCAAGAAATGTCTATCAGATGAATCTTTGGTAGTACCTCTCCAAGATATAACGGTAAACGAAAAGTTAAAATTTGTTGAGAAACCTCTTCAAATTGAAGATAGAAAGGTGAAATTTCTCAAACACAAACGGTTAGTACTTGTCAAAGTCAAGTGGGATTCAAAGAGAGGACCTGAGTATACGTGGGAACTGGAATCGGAGATGAAGCGAAAGTATCCTCACTTATTCCAATAAATCTCGAGGACGAGATTCTAAATAAGGTGGGGAGAATGTAAGGACTCTCAAAATTTTCCTAAAAATACCCGTAAGTATAAACCCGGACCCTTGAAACCCTAAACTATATTAAAAACCAAGAAAAACAAAATATTGGGTCTCAGGCGGGCCGCGTAAAAGACAAGGGATGTTTAACGCGGGCCGCGTCAACTCATGTTTGACCGGATAAGTGTTCCGGATCCAAGTGTCGCCTACGTGTCACACCTACTGGTGACTGGTCAAAGCTACTCGTAGACTGGGCGGCCACGCGGGCCGCGTAAAGTTGAGCTGAGGTTTTACGCGGGCCGCGACAGGTCCTAATTTTACCTATAAATAGCCGTCACTTGCACAATCCACTGGTGTCGATTATAACTTTCAAAAACGAAGTCAGGCTACACTAAAGTCGAAAATACAACTTTAATTAGTCGGGTGCTGCTCCGATACCGGGTATTAACTCGATCGCTGCTACGATTTAATGTCCGATCGATTAAACTATCCAATGGATGTTTAAGTGCTGCCCACATTAGGGTTTATGCTTTGTCATTCGTCGTTAATTCGATGGATGTTTAAGTATCGCACTTTGTCATTCGTAGTGAAGGTTTAATCTCGTGAGTTATCGTAAATGCTGTATTAGTTACTAACCGAGTTCGTGTGCATGTTATTAAATTTAGGTCAAAAGGCTAATCAGTAGGCTAGGCTCTGCTCAATTAAATCTGCAATGTGAGTCATTCTCTTTTTATCAAATTTGATTTCAAAAGCATGTTTATTTTCAAAGGTTATAATTACAGGGATTAAGTCTTTGTAGTCACCAAATTACAGCCGGTATGTGGGGTTTTGTATACATTACTTGATAACCGTCACCATTGAACAACGGGGCCAAGGGGTGATATGACCATAGTCACAGACACCATCGAGCTCAGAGGCTACCGATGAATGTCGAGTGACAAGTACTGTGGGTAGTTGGTTGATATAGAAACAATGTAATCACCCTTAATACTGTAAATTATAACAAACAGGTCGTTTTATTAAATAGAATGATTCACCAGTATTTCCCGCTGACAAAACCTTTTCCAAACATGTTTCAGGTGATCTATTGTGATCCAAGAAAAAGTACCGTGAAGCACTACAAGCTTAAGGAAGTGGCTCATAATAAAATAAAGAAACATGTTTTGTAAAATAAAGATTTCTCCGTGAAATCTTATGATTGTAAATTACCGGGGTTTTATCCCGAGTTGTGAAATAAAATAAATCGGGAAAATTATAGTTTTAAACGAGATCCTGATGAAATCTTCCGCTGTTAAACTCAATTTAATAAATACCACGAGATTTTCTGTCCCGCGGCTCCTGAAACGGGTTAAACCGGGTCGGGGGCCGTGACACTTCGGCCAAGAAGATCTTGTTGAAACCCCCGAAATCTTTTCACGATTGGAAGTCTAAATTCTTTTATATCAAGGCCGGTGTGATTCCGATGGCGATGACTTTCAGGGGTAAAGAGGATTGTGGAACATAAACTATACAGACTCCTCTTTCAGAAACTTGATACCAGGATCTAAAGGATGTTCCCTTGATTGAACTTTCAGAAAAAGCCCTAGTTTGCTGCTGGTATGAGCTTGTTCTGGCGGATGGAGCGAGAAGATAAACCGGTTTATATGGAGGGTGACAGTGGTAAGATTCTAGACCTCTTCCCCCCCCCCCTTTTTTTGACTTTGCTCCTATTTTCCCGTTTTTGCAGTTGTTTCTTTGTACGTTGTTGCGTTTGAAATGGAAGGTGGGAAGATGGCCACTATTCCTAAAAGCTCTGATGAGGAGCTTTGGTATCTACGGATTGTGAAGAACTTTGTGCTTCCACGAGATGAAGACCTGACTGCGCAACCCTCTACTAGTGCTGGTAATTTTAATTTGAGTTTTGGTTGGGATTGCAATATTACTCTTTGTTGTCTATTGCACGAGGGGTAATATTGCAATTTTTTCTTTTTAGTAGGTGAGCTGACTAATCTGGGCATAGGCCCTGAGAAGAAGAGTTGTGCGCCGGCTGCTACTGTTGCACCGAAAAAGAATGACACGGCGAGGGCTCAGTCGTTAACAGTCAAGAATGCCAAGGGAGAGAAGAAAGGTACGTGCCGTTCCTCTGACTCCTGGTGTGACTATGTAGTGGTGTCTGATTCGTTGGAAGGTCTTGCGCCTGTAGTTGCGAGGAAACCGAAGGTTGAGCTTCGGGATGCTGCTGATATCCCTGCCTCGAATCCCGAGGAACCGATTGACTTAGAGTCAAGTCCGGAGCCTTTGTTGAAGATGAAGGAGGGGAAAAGAAAACCGGCTGAAGTCGATGCTGAGGCACAACCTGCCAAGAAAGTTCAAAAAAGAAAGATTACCAGAAGGGGCAATCTTGATGCTTTTATTGCGAAACATCCTCTAGGTAAATATCTTTTTTGCTTCTCTTCTTTTTTTTATATATGCGCGCCGTATGTCTATAACATGGAATGCTTCTGCAGAAGACACGGTATCTTCTGTTCATGTGGAGCCATCGTCCACAGTTAATGTTGAGCTTCCGCCTTCACCCCCTCATGTCTCAATCAGTGAGCAGCTAGAAAATGTTCAAGTTGAGGGTGAGGCGAAAAAGACTACTGAGACGGAGAAACATGTTGAGGTGGAAGAACTGGTTGAGATGGAAAAGGAGAAATTTGTGAGCCCGGGGGCTGCGGGTGCTGATGCTGCTCACTAAAGTCTCCTGAAGTTGTAGCGCGAGACCCGGAGAAAGGAAAATCTGCTCAAGAAGACCCTGTGGCAACTTTTCCTACTGCGGGTTTTGCCTCTGCCTGTAAATGTCGAGAAGAAGCCTGTTGAGGACCAAGGTTCTTTTGCTCATGTTGATGAAAATTCTCCTATCCGCCTGGATGAAACTCTGGGGGATTATTACTACAGAACTTACTCGGAGAAGAACGCCTCTGAAATTCATGCTCCAGTGTGGAATTTGAAGAAAGGTGATACCTTCTCAGACTGGCGTGTGTGCCGAGACTCGTTGCAGGGAACCTTTCCTCCTGGGGAGATTAAATTTCAAGAGGGGCGTCCCCATGAGCATACCTATCATGCTTATCTTGAAGAAGCCGCTACTTACATGTCTACTACGCATCGCATAGTGCGCGAGTGGCGTAGCATGCACAAAGAATGGGTTGGCTTTGAGGTGTCTAAGAAAAAAATTTCCGAAGATGAAACCCGGGTAGCCCAGATGAAGGCTACGTTGGAAGCCGACCGAGCCAAGTTTGAGAATGACCTGAAAACAGAAGAATGGTCTGTTGCTGGGTGGAAAAGAAAGGCAGAGGCTGAAGCTGCTCTTCTTTCTAAGGAGCGTAAAAATTGGAGAGAGATTTGTGAAAAAGACAACAACGAGAAGATAGGCCTCCGCAATATCATTAATAATCTCAAGGCTGAAGTTGAGAGGTTGAAAAAACAAGATGCAGATACTGAGAAGCTGAAGCAGGAAAAAGCTGAGGCGGAAGCAGCGCGTGATGAAGCACGCTCTCCCAGGGAGAGGAGTGAGCAGATAGAGGTACAAGCCTGCGCTATCCTTGCCCTTAGAGATAAGGAGATAGATGAACTTACATCTTTACTATCTGAGCAGGAACAACTGAAGGCGGAGATTGAATCTGCTAAGAAAGATTTGGAGCTTGCACTGGCTGAAAAAACTGAGGTGTCCCGCCGTTTTGAGGAAAAGTTGGAAAATTCTGAGACTGCCCGAGTGACGGCGGAGAGTCAGATTGAACCGCTGAAGAATGACTTGTTATGGTTGAAAGATCACGGGATCGTCAGCGTAAGTGTGTCTACCTTTGATAATGTTTGATGATAATGCACCTTCTTACTTATTTTATTGTGCAGATTGCCGAATCTGTTCTTAATTCCGAAGAACTGGATAAAACGATGGGTATGCCCAAGGGTACTCAGAATGTTCCCAGCACGTTGTTAGTACCTTAGCTGCAACCATTAGTTTTTCGTTCTGTCTGGGCGCAAACTTTAGCTGCAACCATTAGTTTTTCCCAGCTCTTGGGCAACCCCTCTGTTCCAGACAGAACCTTGATCATGTCGTCGCAGCGCACAACATACTTGAATTGTGCTCGTATCAGATGTTCATGAACGTCACCGATCTCTAGTACCTCTTTGTTGTATCACGTGATGAAGTCCTCCAAGCTCTCGTCATCACGTCTCCAGATATTCATCACATCAGCGGTGTCTCTGATAGATCTTCGTTGCTGGCTGAAGTGAACCAGGAACTTTTCTTTCAAATCTATCCACGACGTTAGCTTCCCCACTGGTAAATTATCGAACCACAATCGTGCCGCACCTGTCAAGGTTTGGACGAATATGTGGCACCACATTGGTAACGTCCAACCCCTTACCAGACCTGCGTTAGTGAATACACGAAGGTGGTCATCCGGATCTGACATGTCGTTAATTTCCCGACGTTCGATGGTAATTCCGCCTTTTCCAGGGGAGCTAAGGCGATCTCACTGACAAATTTCGAATTCTCCGCTGCCTCTGCCGGGCGGTAGATTAAGTTGTAATCGTGCTCTGCATCCGGGTTATAAACCGCACGAGGTTTATAATTTTTGTGATCCCGTTGCAGCCGGCTGAACACACTTGTGTTATCTCCTTCATGGTATGTTTTGTCATATTCGTTGGTTTGGGTGTCCCTCTTTGGGTAAGAACCCGGGCCCAGCCGAGAATGAACTGACTGCCTTCTGTGAGAATATGGCTCATCAGGGTAATCCCTTCGGTGAGTTCCGGAGTAGGTAGATTCGTACCTGGTCGGAGATCTGGAGTAGACTTTTGTGTCGTCTACGTGTACTCGTGATGGTGCATCATGGTGAGAAGTTCGTGGTACCGATGGTGCCCGTACGTGAGATGCAGCTCTTCGTGACTGAGTGACAGGAGGAACAGTCTGTGCACAAAGTTGTGCGTATACTGCGTTTATAGCCCCTTGGGACCTGACGTACCACGAGATGGGAGTTTCACCGGGAGGTAAAATTGAACTTATCGGGACCTCGGGTTGTGCTCCTAGAGTAACAGGGTCATTCTGATGATTAACGTTATACTGGACCTCGTTATCATCGGAAGCCTCCTCCACAATCCCTTCGACTTGGGTATTGTGTGCGAAATTTGTTGGCCGAGGGCCTGATTGACGGTTCATCGGAGTTTCTTCCATTGAAAAACAGAGCTGAAAGAATAAACCAAAACGAGAAGATATGAATAAAAACTGAGAAATCGGTGGGCGCCAATGAAGAAACACCGGTTCAACAGACCGGAATCAATTGAACTAGTGGGTTTGAATCTGCATAAAAGGGGGTGATTCTTCTCGTTTGATTCAGGGTTGGCTAAGCTCCTTCTTCTAATAATAACTGCAAACCAAACAGCCGTTAGACTCGTCAAAGGGAGAATGGGGGTTCTCTCCGTGACCACCTTCCGGCGTGAGAATAAGTACATGGTTTTATGAAGAAGAAGAAGTATTGAAAGTGAAATGAATGTAACTTGAGAAATGATACCTGAATTGCCTTATTTATAACCGAGTTTGGGCGGGAAAGTTTGTTGACGAAGGAGTGACATAAAGTAATTTCCGTGAGCGGTTATTTTCTCCACCGTTAATCTCTACCGTGAAGTATGTGCACACGGACCGTGGATATGGTCAACGGCTGGGGAGATGCCACGTGGAAAGTAGGCAAGTGTGGATCTTTCTCCAACTTAGTGCTATCACCGTGGCTTTGAGGGGAGCTCCGGATGATGCCATGTGGCTATTCGGTTATAACCGAATGGTTGTGCACGATAAGGCCTTCTAGAAGATTTACAGTTGTAATCCTATGTGGCCTTGCCTTGTGTAAATTATGTTATAACAGAAAGGGTTGCTTTCTGTCCAAGTCTGAGTGATGTTTGCGCGGAAGTGCTGTTCAGAGTTTTGCTCCCAACTTGTCATATGATCTTGCGCAAGGATTTATTAATTCCCTTTTGGCGCGCGGATGTTAAAAACTGTTTTTCTTTTTATGTTCTCTTTCAGAACCGGTGCGCAGCCGCGCAGGGTTCTTTTAAAGAGAGCCCATTGTGGTGAAGTTGTGGTATGGTCCCAAACGCCTGTGTAAGGTTTTTGGGACCTTACCCCTTCACTAAGGTTATTTTACTAATTTTGGGAAAATAACGTTAAAAGTGGCGAGCGGTCATCATGTTGTGGCATTGATAGCCGAAAAACAAGGAGGTACACGCATCAATCGGTCTTTGCCCCAATTGTTGAGTGTTACGCGCCTTAGGTCCAAGGCTTGATGAAAAACTACTATTGAGCCATGGGTCTCAAAGGAAGCAGTTTCTCTATTCCTATGGGTAGAGGTAAGATAGTCTACATCTTACCATCCTTAGTCCCTACCTTAGCTTTGCTATTGGTGGGATTTAGCGAGTATGATGATGATGATGAATAGTTTATTTTATTGTTGAAGAGAAAGAATTAGCTATAACTGTTTTGATAAACTTAGATTAACTAAATAGTTGTTATGAATATAAATTTTGATAATTATTTAGCTATAACTGTTTGGATAAATTAAAACATGACATGACCTTTGAATTTTGTCCATTGTAATTGGTCTAATAAGCTAGGAAACCCATGTAACAACTAACAAATATTGTATGTTTTCGTATTATTTACAATGCATAGATCTAGATACATCTCTATAACTAATTGTATTGTATGGTTACAGTTAGTAAAACTAAACAAAAGTGAAGTGTATACAAATGAAAAACAAATAACTAAATGTTAATAACAAAGTATACATGTTGTATAGATAATATATGTCGTCTAAACTATTATGATCTCAGTCTTCTTGCAATCCCTTATCCTGATTTCTGCCGTGTTCTTGTCATCAATATTTAATACATCACAACATTCCCCTCTATGTTCAACCTAAATGATGTAAGAAGAACATGTATTAATTACATTATGTATGATGATTTGTATATAGCTAACAATAGCACAATATAGTAAATAGGGCATTCATGGGCTTACAAAGTTTAATTTTGTTGCCGGAGTGTAAACTTGAATCTTTGAGATATGATCCGCCGAATTATGTGGAGAACAAGCAGACAATTGACGGGGCTTGTAGCGAACATAGGTCAACTTGATTTCATCTGATGTGGTATTACTATTACTTTTACTATTACTATTACTATCACTATCGTTATTACTATTGACTTTGGTTATGGAATGGAAGTAGAAAACATGGGGAGTTTCACATGAATTGTTGGTAACTAATCGTGTGTTGAACATATAATCTGGTGGTTTTCGTGTCAAGCTCCATGGAGTAAACGTCTCAAAAGGTCTTCTAAGAATGCTTCGAGGGATCAACTGCTCATAAATGTAAGCCGAGTAGCCCCAAGCTATTGAAAATGTCCAATTATTTTGCTTGTGGTAGCAAACGGTTTGTTGGAGGAGGCGTGTCTGATCGACTTTAGCTGCAGTCATGAGATGTCTAAGAGACTTATGTTTGTCCATGGTGGGGAATATTGGAGAGACGATGTCGAGGTGGTGGAGGGAGATCAACGGTGCGTGTGGGTGAGCCGATAAGAACCCGGAAATGTCATCCACTAGATCAATCTGTTAATTATTAGCACAGATATTAGGACTTTTATGGTATGGCTAATTGATGGCGATGGCTAGTTTAAGAGGTTGTAAGGTTTGCGACTGTTTTGCGAGCAAATTGATGGCGATGGCTAATCTTGTGACCGTTACGATTTCAGTTGCATACTAGCCGCTAAATTAGCAACCTTTTTTTGCAACTGAGTTTAAGCGGTCGCAAAGCTATTTTTGTGGGAACAGGTACTGTACCAATAGACCACTAGGTCATGGCCTCGTAGGTATGAACACCATCGCTAATATTTTATTGCCATTAAATGTGCATTAGTAAGTCATATAATATGAATATTTGATGCTTAATTAAAACTTTACCTGATGAAACCCCTTTTCAGACGTAAGAGAAACACCAAGATCAGCAATGCAAGCACTCAAAATCTGATCGCTAACAAAATAAAAGGGATAAGTCCCAATGCATTGATCAAGATTCGCGACCAAAGCCTCCACCAACGGGTAACTTAGCGCGAACCCTGCGCCACCAAACGCCATCTCGAACGAGAAGTCGAAATTCGACTTAATGCATTCGGATATCCCACCAATATAGAAATATTTGGTGTGATCATACCTCCCTAAAAGTTGCACCATATTATCCAAGAAAAAAATGGTATCATCATCTCCAATAATATACCATCTAACATCCATATCTCCCTCCCTAAACGTTTCCAGGATTGTTCTCACGATCCTGATCACGTCAGGCTTCACGTGTCTCGAGTACACCTCAAGATTTGTGGTGTTCTCAGACACGCGATAGGGAGGGAGATTATCATAAGCCCATGGTAAAATATCCACTGTGGGTTCTTTATCAAAAAAGATGTATCCACGCGTGATATTCGGCCTCCACCATTCTCTGAAATACGACCTACGGTTGCGCCACGCCTTAACCGATCCTGAGATACAAAATACCAGCTGGCTAACATTTGTCGATGTAGAAGGTGGCGGTGATGATGATGGCGATGGCAAGGGCAAAGGCGACGGCGAAGGTGAAGATATAAAGGCAGCAACTTTATTCAATGTTCGCTCGACTGGTAAATTGCAGATGTAAGATTCAGAATTATGATACACGATGATAATGTATATAACAAAGGCTGTAACGGCTAAAATCTTGCATAGATTTAATTTTGTTGATAAATTATTATGCCGTTGTGGGTTCATTTCATCACAAGCTTTCTTCTTTCCTCCTGAAATCTTTCGCAGATTATATTGTATTGACTTATTTGTTTTTGTCCATAATTTTTGTATGGTTTTCGTAGGAGTTTAGGTTTTTAGGTTTAAGTTGTATTCTCATGTATCCAAAAAAACTTTATGTATCTTTCGTGTGGGGATGTCAAATTTCTTAATTATACTTATATTTTGAGGCTTGAAATTGTTTTCCCTTAGATCACAATAAGGATAAGGATTAATATAATACATTACAAATAGAAAATGGTGAAGAATTAAATTAATTAAAGATTTAATACATAGCGGAAACTCCTGATAGTAGCAAACTAACAATTAAAATTTCGTTTAAATTTAAGTACAAATTAAATCATGTAAGTTGATTCATCCACCAAAATTTATTTCTTCGTTTGCTAAAAGATTTTATTAACAAGTAACAATACCAAAATTTATTTATTCGTTTGCTAAAAGATTTTATTAACATGTAATTAGATATTCTTACAATCTCTTTTTATGAGCAATAAAAACTGTTTTTACAATCTCTTTTATGAGCAATAAACATGTAATTAGATATTCTTACAATCTCTTTTTATGAGCAATAAAAACTGTTTTTACAATCTCTTTTATGAGCAATAAAACTGTAATCAATTAATGACAGCAAATTTAGATATTAGATATTCTTACAATATCTTTTATGAGTAACTGTTGATACATATTATGTGGATACGGCTCAGATCGGTTCGACTCGGCTACGAAGTGAAGGCCGTAGTCAAGACAACCTCCTGTCTTGACTCGGTTTGTTATTTACTTTGTATTATTCGATGTACATGTAACTGCTTGTGTGCAGTATACATGTTAGAATATGTTTAATGTGTTTTCTGTTTGTTCAAAAGTCCAATCCATGATGAAGCCCAAGTCAAAGCCCATACATGACGAAGTTCCCTTGGAGCCCAAGCCCAAACAACATGTGACGAAATCCCTTGTGGTGAAATCCCTTTTGGCGAAATCCCCATATGATGAAATCCCTTTTGGCGAAATCCCCATATGTGACGAAATCACTGGATTTCGTCACAATGATGTATGTTCGTCGATCGGTCTTCGTCGGCTTCTTGATTTCGTCGAGCATGTTAGTATAAATACACTCACAACAGACAGAACACAGTACGAGTCTGCATAGACTTTGAGAGCGAACACACTGTAAACAAACACACACTGAGAGTTTATAAGGATATCTTGTAAACACCACATTGTAACCGTTTTCTAGATTAATACATTGGAGTGTTAATCGGTGAATCTTGTGTTTTACGTGTTCGTAACTTGGTTTAACTTACCCGTTTGGATTCCGCACTCACGGGTTTGTCAGAAAACAGGGAATAGAGGTTGACTCGATCCTTCGGGTGGACCTACAATTGGTATCAGAGCATTGGCTCGATTCCTTGTTAAAACCAAGTAGATTTTCATGTGTTTCCAGATTTGTTCTTGATTTTTGAAACAAAAAGTTTATATTTTCAGAAAAATCAGGTTTAAATCTTTGAAAATCTTGTGTTTTTGCTGATTGTTCTTATAAAAATCTTGTTAGTTTTCATTTATACATGTTAAGAAAGGATTTTTATTGAACATTTACGCAAAAATTGTGTTCGGAAATTATTCCGTTGATTATCTCGGCCAGAAAACTCATATTGTTCTTCATATCTTCAAGTGTTCTTCATAAGTTTTCTGTGTTTGATCTTAAATTACTGGATTTGATTGTGTTATGCATTATTGAAGATTGATTATAATAGTGTTTGTTTGAATTTTATGTACAAGTCATGATGTGTGTTGAAAAAGAAGTCTGATAAGTAAGGTGAAGTTTGAAAAGGAAGGTTTGTGTCAGTGGATAAGGTTTTAACAGATAAAGATAAGGTTTTGATAAATATCTTATTTGTCTGGTATAAATAGTCAACGAAATCACCCACTAATTTCGTCACTTGTCCTGGACGAAATCTCCCTGGCCGAAATCACTTATCTTGGACGAAATCCAGCTAGACGAAAACACCCATCTTCATCAGACATATTCAGACGAAAACAACCCTGAATTTCGTCAACCATATCAGAGACGAAAACCCCCAATTTCGTCATAACCATATCAGCGACGAAAACACCTTCATTTTCATCAAACAGCTTTCAGCGACGAAATCACCAGCTTTCAGCGACGAAATCACCATTTCAGCGACGAAATCAAAATATCAGCGACAAAATCAAACATATCTTGGATGAAAACCCCATGATTTCATCATAAACATATCAGCGACGAAATCAAACATATGTTGGACGAAAACCCCTTGATTTCGTCAAACATATCAGCGACGAAAACCCCTATTTTCGTCACATATCTTTTCATATTATTAACAGAAGCTTTTTAAAACATTCTGAACTGTTTGATCTGTGTGATTTAATCAGGTTATTCATCATTATACATCCAAAATGAATCCGAATTGGTGGGGTACTCCGTCTAATACGGAAAGCAAGTATATAAACACGCGTTTATCTCCATCATGGGCCGAGTCTCCCACACCGTCAAATAAAACGTATACGAGAAAGGACTTAGCAACTGATTTGTATGGAAATCCAATACAATCAGTTCCCTAACCGGAAAGAACAACAGACTTGTATGGAAATCCATTACCACCAGTTGCTTCACAGCGCCATCATTCTACTGTAGCACCATCATCTCTTGATCCAAGGAACTGTAGTCAAACAAAAACGGCGTTTTATGCTAAAATTGTCAAAGATGCCAGCAATGGTGAATCATCGCGAAACGATGACAGTTCTGAACATGACAGTAGTTCAGTTGAAGACGTTTCAACTTTAGTTGAAGATGTTACAACTTCAAGTTCAAGTTCAAGCGAGGATGGATCTGAATGTAAATCATCAAGGGAGGTTGTTGATTCTGATGCAGATAGGTCAACATCTGAGAGTGATTCCAGTCAGGTATGCGTCCATGAATCAAAATCTGATAGTTGTGATAGGTGTGATATGTGTGTTGGATTAAATGTTAAATTGTCTGATTTGCAAAGCAAGTATGACGATTTGCAAAGCAAATATGATGTGACATTTATCCACAATCAACATTTGATCGTGGATCTTTCGAAATGCACAGAGGCCAACATGTTTCGTGAAAATTATGAAAAGGAATTTAAAAGGATAATTGAAACATTAAAAAAGGATAAGACCGAGCTAACAAAAATGGTTTCAAGAAAACAAACTGAAATAAACCTTTACATCGAAAGGCTCGAGTTAATGCAAAAAGAAATGGCTTGTGTTAAATCTGAAAGTGAGGCGATCCGACTCAAGTTAGACAGCTATTTAAGCTCTAGCTATGTGCTGGATCACATCATTGATGTTCAGAAAAAGAAAACTGATGTCACAGGTATAGGTTATAAGAAGTGTCCACCACCTATTAAACACGATTATTCTTCGATGCCTGATGAGGAAAATAAACCTCATTTTGAGCCCTCAGTTTCATTAAGCCTTGAGGAATTCACATTTGGGCTAGGTTACAAAAAGGAAGTATCCTCAGATTCGGATGAATCAGCAGATGCGAAAGTGTCAACAGCTGAACGAAATCAGGATCCTCAAGTCATTGTTGAGGATGCTGATTCGTCAGATGATGAATCCGAGGATACTAACTCTAAACAGTCAGAAACGGTAACAAAAGAGGAAAACATACCTCTCGAAAATTACATTCTTTGTGATCCACCTGCAAAACTGTTTGTGACTGTTACAGCCAAGTCTGTTGAATCCTCATCTGGAAGCTGTGAAAGCCTGAACTTGCTTTACACGTTTATTGGACCTGATAAAATATACTCAGACAATGATTTTCCAATCAAGAATGTTAATCAATCTTTGATTGATAAAGTTTTCGAAGATTCTACCAGTAAGTTTTTTGGAAAGTCGATCCCAGGAGTTGTAGTAACTCAGTGTGCTCCTATCCCAAAATCCGAAGTTAGAAAGAAATATGGGAATCAAGAATTGCAAAAACAAAACAATCAACGAAAGCAAAATCACGCTGCCCAAGGAAATGGAAAAGGAAAACAGAGCCAAAACAAGAAAAAGATTCAGAAGATAAACTTCGTGAAATCCAGAGGGACTGATAAAATTGAAACTTTCGAAAACAAATCCAACACGGATTTTGTTAAACAAGTTAAAATTTTGAAAAGAAACAGTCAAAACAATTACACACAACACACAAACGGTTGTGATGTAGGACCAAGTACCTCAAGATCACGAAGTTCATCATCAAGCTCTTACAGTTATGATACTCCGAGGTTTGTTGAGCGGAGATCATGCTTTGAATGCTGTGAGTATGGACACATTGTTAAGAATTGTCCATATCTCACAAGGGAAAGTCAAAGGTTGAAACCCCCCCCCCCCTCATGGTAACAAATACCATAAAAGATCTGTTTCACCAAAACAGGACCCTCGTCTTGTTATACAACAAGAAGTGAAACAGATAAAGAAACAACGGAAAAATGTTGAAAAGGTTTTAAAATCGGAGGTTGTCCAAACAAAATCTGTTGAATCAAATGTTAAACATGAAAAACAAAAACAGATTTGGAAACCAAAATCAGAAACTATTTTAGGGGGAGCTACATCAATTCCGAATCATCGGGAAATGGATGTCACAATTCTCGATGATGACGGACAACCCAAGTCTGTGAAGGCTTGGGTCCCCCTCTCCAACTAATCTCTAAATGAGTGTGCAGGATGTTCCAGGAGGAACTATTGATAGTCTTAGGATTGTTGATAGTGGAGCGTCCATGCACAAGATCGGCGACACAAGGCTCCGAAATATTGTTACATCTAGGAGAATATTGTTGCCATTTATGGAGAGAAAGGAAAACGAAAAGAAGATAAAAATTCTGATGAAGGAATGATGATGAAATAATGTGGTTGAATTTATTTGAAAAATTCGACAAGATGAAAAATGTGTCAAAATTTGGTTGTTATGGTTTTTGATCGGGTCAACAGGAAAGATTTCAATCAAAAAGTACGCGCCTGCAGCACGTCTGAAGCTTTTCGGAGATTCATGGATTTTTCTTCCATAAGAAGTTCAAAGTCCACAAGATGAACGTGTAGGGTACTTTTCTCTACGGTGTGATTGAAGAAAATGTGTTTGTTGATCAAACCAACCGGGTGTGCGGATGCCTTGGCATGGATTGAACAACCGCACACTACTTCTCAAAGAGAAAGACAAAGACCTTCGCTGGTGCAATGTGAAAGACCAGCCGGACCCAGAGGTCTATGATCTTGTTGATGTGAAGAGATTTCTCAGTAGCTACAAAATCGACTTTGAAATCCACACCTGGTGGATATCCAGCTTGGGAGAGCGCTCAGACTCCTTGCAATGCACGAAGCAGTTGCAAGATACGGTTTTAAATTTCTAATCTCTCCTATACTTGTCGATATTTAAGCTGCTTTATGAATTATTATCCTCTCGTACAGCACTCTTTGACCTAACACATTAAACTTGAATATCACTTCACACGTGATTGTTTCACTATGAAACTCGTCAATGTTGTCATGGTCCGCACCAATTACCGAAATGCCCAACTGATTTTTCCAAAATTCGATAAATCAATTCTGATAAAAATTAATTTTGGTAAACGGCATTAAGGTCATGCAAGAGTAATCCGCATCGAAAAATCGTTTTTGTAAATATCTTTGTGTTTTTAAAATTATTGTAAGTTTGTTGATTTTAGGGGGAGTAAATCCAAATTTGAAAATTCAAAAACAACGAAAAATTTCAAAACCCAAAAACAATAGAAAAACAAAAATGAGTTTCTTGGCGAGCAAAAGAGAAAATGATAGTACATCAGTGGTCTGTTGAAACCTCTTTAAACTGAAATGCAAAATGAAAAATGTTAAGCAGCTCTATATAAGATGTATCGGTAGGCTCACAATCATTTTAAAGTGTGCAGGGTGATATAAATCTTAAATTGACTGAAGACCAGGTGGGAACCATTCATTGGCATATGGTCTTAGTACCGAAATTTCGTTTGGGAGATTGCCGAGGTTCTGAGATATGTGGTCTTTATGCTGTTTATCATCTGGGTATCATGGTTGTTTCTTTTACCAAAACAAACGGAGACGAAGTCTAGATCTTCCATGATATCATACATACGTGTACATACTGCATACGACCTCAATAAGTGATCAACAATCACATGTCCACAAAAAAGTGATAATACATCACATTTATCCGGGAGTCAAGTTCGTCTCTTTGATGTACGAAAGTACTGACCTGTTCACGGACTTGCTCTTGTGCCCTTCATGCATCTGAAAATCAAGTTCCTCATCAATAAGTGATTCTATCACATAGGGCTTGTTTTCAATCAAAATAAGTGAGTTTCTCACATTTTCATATACGTCAAAACAGATGATAAATGGTATACTCACCAGTAAGATGAACTCTCGTGCATACCTTGATACGGGAATGTGTCGTGATGTGGATGAACACCGGTCGGTTAGTATAAATCATACCTTAACGTATCCCCTCGCCATGATTACATCTGATAAGTTGAGCTTATGTGGACAACAATATCGATAATTGTTATAGGATGCTTATCTATATGTTAACAAAAAGAACACCAAGAGTGTTTTGACATGACCGTACACTGATATGATTCTCTTACCCTCGAAACTCGCAAAAAGAATGTTTGTATATATTTATGTTTCTTAGTTTCTGCAACTCTGTATATATTTATTTACTGCTTTCAGTCTTTAAGTTTGAAATATTCAAAATGCCAAAAAGATTTTAGGTGTGTTTTAATTTAAACTTTATAAAAGTCAAAAAGATTTTATTTCTGCTTTAGTTTTGATTAACCGATGTTGGAACTCAAGTCTTCGTTGCCTGAAATCTGATGAAAACCAAAACGACTGAATCTTCATAAACAGTCAGAGTTTGCAAGTTTTGAAAGTTAATAATCAAAATTGAAGAATCTGTTAACTTTTCAAACTAAATTGTCGGACGGTAGTTGAATGAGAATTGGTCTCATATGTGTTGTTTGTTTATGTTAACTATATTCCAAGCAGTTGTTCTCATTACGCGTTTAGCTTTCTTGCATGTGCAGATGCTAAAGGCGAAGAGAATGTGTTCGATGACAAGCTTCGGAATGAAGACACAACGTGAAGGCACTCAAATGATAAAGATGATCGAGTTGCCGCTGATCACTCATCAACACCACAAGGATCTAAAGCATTGAAGATCAAAAGATTCACAAGCATAATCAAAGGGGGAGTTTATTGATACACTTCCTAGATCAAAACGGGAGTTTGTTGATACACTTTCTACTTACAACACGTGAAGTCTTTGAAGATCCATTCCGAGAATGAATGAACCATCAAGAGATGGTGAACGAGATTACGAACCTCACGAGCAGCATCCAACGGGGAGTTTGTTGATACATATTATGTGGATACGGCTCAGATCGGTTCGACTCGGCTACGAAGTGAAGGCCGTAGTCAAGACAACCTCCTGTCTTGACTCGGTTTGTTATTTACTTTGTATTGTTCGATGTACATGTAACTGCGTGTGTGCAGTATACATGTTAGAATATGTTTAATGTGTTTTCTGTTTGTTCAAATGTCCAATCCATGATGAAGCCCAAGTCAAAGCCCATACATGACGAAGTTCCCTTGGAGCCCAAGCCCAAACAACATGTGATGAAATCCCTTGTGGTGAAATCCCTTTTGGTGAAATCCCCATGTGATGAAATCCCTTTTGGCGAAATCCCCATATGTGACGAAATCACTGGATTTCGTCACAATGATGTATGTTCGTCGATCGGTCTTCGTCGGCTTCTTGATTTCGTCGAGCATGTTAGTATAAATACACTCACAACAGACAGAACACAGTACGAGTCTGCATAGACTTTGAGAGCGAACACACTGTAAACACACACATACTGAGAGTTTATAAGGATATCTTGTAAACACCGCATTGTAACCGTTTTCTAGATTAATACATTGGAGTGTTAATCGGTGAATCTTGTGTTTTACGTGTTCGTAACTTGGTTTAACTTACCCGTTTGGATTCCGCACTCACGGGTTTGTCAGAAAACAGGGAATAGAGGTTGACTCGATCCTCCGGGTGGACCTACAGTAACAGTACATATTTGACTATTTTATACTTTTATTACACCACCCCCTCAATCGTTAATCCATTATTTTTGTTTCTATTTGCTTTATATGTGACGATTAAATAACTAGTTACCAACAAGGTTGTTTTGTGGATCAATAATATTTCTGAATCGTTGTATTACTTTTGGCTTCAAGTATAGTGTTGAAATATTCGAAAGCTTAATTGGATAACTCAAAAATCAAGAATTAACAATTGTGTTAATCTGTTGTGTCTAATCTCAAATCACACAAAGTTGCGATTTTATAAGGGGTACATATTTGCACACCTATCTGCCTATTTACACACCCAACCCAACCCTACCCTTATATACGCATTGTACTTACTTGTACGATGCGTATAGGGTTTACGTCTCTGACTAGCTGGTCCAACCTCGTACAGTGTCAAATCAATCACATACACGAACATATATTGCCAGTATGAGGGACCTATACCATGCTTTTCTACTTCTCGTACAAACCTGTACTAGGCATACAATCTGATTGATTTGATTTTGATACGATGTTGTCTGGGAACGTGATTAAAAATATACGCCGAGTACAGGGCTATACGAGGCGTAAAATTTTGATTTTGAATAATACAAATAGCGAGATGCAGATGCGTCTTCATGATCCATGTCGATGTTCTCATTTACTTTGCATTTTTCTTGGTTTACCAATTGTTAGACGAGTGTGAAGCTAAATCATTCTGAAAAATGTCATGGTTCTGGGACGACAACTATTTCTTTGTTAGTATTCCAATGACTCATGAGGGGGGGGGGGGTACCTGAAACAGATCTGGTAACGTTTACTAACTTAACTTCCTTCCTTGTTTTTTTTGAGATTATTAAATATTTAGCCTACCGTTGTTTTAGGAGGATTCTGGCATTCGTGATTCTAACGAGGAAGAGGAGGTTGCGTTTGGCGTTCTTGTTGATCAAAACAAACCGTTGCTAGACTTGAACGAGGCTCCGTCCCCCCTTGTTGATGAACCATATTATCCGGCGCAACAAGTGTATCCAGATCACGGATATGAGTTTGAATCTTCATAGGGATACGAAGGATATGGTGGTGAGCCTCCTCCTGTTGATGAACCATATTATCCAGCGTAACAAGGGTATCCGGATTCGTATACGGGTGTGAATCTTCGTACGTGCAACATGACAACCCGAATGGATACGGAAAATATGGTGGTGAGCCTTCATTCGCACCACCCTATTATGATGAGCAACCACCTAACCCGAGCAATCCTTACAAAAGTAACAATGCATCACATTCTTTGTACGTGCAACAAGGCTATCATGATACGGTGGTGAGCCTCTGAACACACCACCGTATGATGATGAGTAACCCCCTAACCTGCGCAATCCGTATCAAACTAAGCAGGTATCATATTCCTTTATATATTAAATTTAGTATATATAATAAAAAATAATTAAATTAGAGTAATAAATATAAAATGTAAGGTAACCGTATCGGTGTTTTAGGTTTTAATGTCTGTAGATGATTTGAAGGAATATGTACAAAGAATGTTTACGTTATTGTGACACGTCGATCAAAGAAAGTTGGCTATAGGATCGGGAGGGTATGGATTGAATGCGACCGTGGTAGTGAACATCATACTACAACCACATTTAGAAAAGCAGGCAATAAAAATCGGTTGCCCATTTTCACTGATGTCGGTGTGGGCCGAGACGCATGACATATGGATGATAGTAGTGGGAAACCTAGAACATAACCACGAACCTGCCCAGAATCTGTCGGACCACGCGTTTATATGAAGATCTACTCCCAAAGAATACGAGTTGCTCGAGCAGCTGGCAACTCAAAACATGGAGCCACGCAACATTTTTCAAACGATAAGGAAGCGGGACGCCAGCAGCTTCCATATTAAGAAAGACGTGCAAAATGCGGTGTAGAAGATTGGAGCTTCACATTGAGACGGAAAGACTCCCATTGAAAAAAAGTTATACGACAACGACTTCATTTACGAGACCCGGGAGGAACCCGAAACAGATGTCGTAACAGAGCATTTCTTTGTTAATCCCCACTCGAGTGATATATGGTTTGCATTCCCGCACGTGTTGTTGATTGACACGACGTACAAAACAAACATGTATAACATGCCATTTCTACAGGTTGTGGGTTTGTCGTCGACCAACAAGTCGTTTTGTATCACGCTTGTAATTATTTACAAAGAACGAAGAGATAACTTCATATGGGTGCTTAAAAGGATCAGATCAATGTTGAATGAATGTATGGAACCATGTGTGATTGTAACGGACATAGACCAGCCCCGAAGGAACACGTGTGCTAAAGTATTCCCAAGTGCCTCTAGGTATCTCTGAAGGTTCCACATACCGCAGAATAGTTGTAAAAAACTACAAGAAAGCCTTAACTAACGAAGAATGGGATAAATTTCTTACATTCTAGAGGGTATTGTGTGACTCTCCTACAGTACCCATATACGAATACCACTTGGGCAATCTGTTTCAGCGACTTGTGGTTGGCAACCGTAAAAGTAAGTTTTTTACAACATATGATTCACGCCTTCCTTTATATTACACAACTATACATTTAATTTATTATTTTATTTTTCAGAGGTCTTTAACAATTTTATGTCAACTAGCTAAAAGATTATAAAGAAATGTTCGTCTTTACGTGGACTAATTAGAATCTCAATTTTGTTCAGCGTACCACCAACAGAGTTAAGAGCCAGCACGCCGCTTTGAAGAGATACGTTCCGGGTAAGAGCTCGCTGGACCGAATAGTGAGATGCATAATGGATATAGTTGATACACAGTTTGGAGTAATAATGAAAAGTTTCCAAGAAAGCATCGAAAAACGATAAACCACCATAAATTACCACATATTTGATAACCTAGCTAGAAAAGTTTCCCATAAAGCACTTGACTTGCCGGAAGGAAAGTTAATTAGGAAGCTAGATGTGTTGCACAAACATCAGGCATCATGTGGTTGCCTAATGTGGATTAGTTATGGGTAGTCATTTGCTTGTCGGCTGGATAAGTGTGTACGTGCAGGTAATAGATGTTAAACATACAACCCATTTTGTGATTTAGAATGATGTTACACAAATAGCAGTTATGTATGTACTGAGATTCCTGTATTGATTTAACCGTGCAAGTCATAAGATTCAACTAGAAGACGTAGATGTCTTCTTGCCGAAGCTTAACTTACTACCGTGTAAACTGACAGATGTGGAGCTCGATGTGGCAGAAGAACTCAATATTGTAAGGAAACAATTAGAGTCACACCCCCTGTTCAGAAAAAAAGCTTGTTGTCGAAGATTAAATCTGACCACAACCAAATCTACCAAGAAACCACCGGTTGTGCAACAAGATACTCGCAGTCGGCCAACATTAAAGAAAGTACAATAAAGATAGGCGATGCTTCGAGAAAGAGCTCCTTCGATGAGGCAAGTAGCTCCTCTCCATGTTCCCAACAAATTAGGTACGATGCTCCCCGACACAACTCAGACGTCCTGACACAGGGCTCTCATGGAACAGGTTCAGTTGTGAAGTCTAAAAAACCCAAACTACAACGAATCCGTTCAATGACTTCTAAAAAGAAGGAGATACAAGATGATCATGTGTTTCCTTTAATCTTAGGGGACAAGAACGTCTTCAACATTAAACGGTTTAAGCCACAAATTCCGAAAGTGGTTTACCAGTACATCTCGTGTATAGAAGATGTGATGCCAGATGGTCTTTGTGGGTTTCGGTCTGTAGTGTCGGGCTTAGGTATGGAACAAAAGATGTGGAGCTACATTTTAATAGAACTTGTAAAAGGGATGGAGCAGAACCTATCGACATGGTGGGAAATATTCGAAAGATGGAGCCTTAGACAGTTTAACCGGCTACGATAACCTTTGATACAATGGAGCCCTAGATAATCCGAAAAATGGAGCCCTAGACAATCTGAAAATCATAATAAAAACTAAGGAAAAATAAAACCCTAACAAGCAAATCAAATAGTTCAGGTGAAATCTAACAAACGAAGCCCTTTGAGTTGGCCCACCATCCACATAAACGTCTTCATTCTAGATCCTTCTCAGCCCGATTAGAAGCCCTGGTCTGATTTCGTATCCTTGGCCCCACACGCTTCCCTATCACTTTTGTCACCTGACCCACTTGCTTACTGGCCCGATGCCCATGCATCATTTTCTCATTATCATCCATCAACAATACAATTGGTGAGACTAGTGGCTGCTAAAATGCATAGTAAAAAAGGAAACAAAGTAGCACATGGATTTATTTTTATAGCCTTATTGAAAACATGAAATGAGTAACCATCTTAAACTTTTTCACATCATCATTCATCAGAAAAGCGTTGTTCTCAATCAACATAATTCCCAAAAACTTCTTTGCACTCCAAGGAAATAGACAACATAAGCCTCTTGAATTAACAAGTTAAAATTATGTGCAGAACACCACATATGAAAACAGTTATCCATAATAGCAAGTTCACTTTGAAGATTCATATTTTCCACTAACTTCATAGACACCCATTATTATTGCTAACTCACCACCATTGACGAAAATAGCAACCACTGATCCGGAATTATCACTGGGGAGGAAGGTTCCCAAGGCCACCAACGTTCAAAAAACTTGCCCCACGTCCGTGGTTCCAGCCACGGGCTTGCCCTGCGCCCTCGTCAACGCCCTCCTGTGGCGATGTTAAAGTCGGTGGTGCGGCCAACGTGGCAACCCATGCCTACCATTGACGTCCCATAACATGTAGCCTTAACATTTTCAGTTACATTTATCATTTAAATCGTTAAAATTTGTAAATCAATGGTACTTTGCAAATCCATTAGGCCTAGATTTACAAAAAAAATAATAATAAATAAAATAAAATAATAATTCAAGACCGAATAACCAAGATTTACAATAGAGATTGACACAAAACAATGATATTGTTCATATAAACTGATCAACATACACACTCAATATATACATAATACATGTAACCAACGTGACGTTTCAAGGAATCGTCCCAACCTTAAATCTAAATGACCTATGGTTCTAAACTTAATCTAGACAAAGATAAACAAACATGATAGACTTTTGTTTAGGTTTCAAAACCAGTTGATACAATGTATGTAGCTATTTTTAATTAAAATGTTTGTAGTTATTTTTAGTAATAATAACCTAAAATAAATTAAAACAAAATTCGAGAATATGAGATTCACAAACTTAATGATGTGATGGAGTATCTAACTAACATGTAATAATATATCTTATAGATATTAATTGGTTTTGTTTATGGATGGTATCTAACATGAACTTTCATGAGTTTTCTATGAACTCAAACAGGACACAAACCAAAAGTTATACGTTAGACACACGACACAGACATAATCCGTGATATGACCTACAAGACCATCCCACTGGATGAGACCAGCAAACCACATCACCAGGCCCAAACGATCTTCCAAACCTCCCTAACGTTTGAATATGTGATTCCCACTTGCATTGCAATTTTCGTAATTAGCTCCTCTTTATTAGGTTAACTCTATTTTCAAATTTGGTTTCCATAAATGTGTAAGAACTATTCAGAAACAATATAGAAACTGTTTGTTTCCTTCTCTCAATTCAATCTTGGAGCGTCGTTCCCTTAAGAACGTGTATCATTGGCACTTTCATCAATCATGCCTCCACGCAAGGATGTTTTGACTCTTGATGAAGTTGTGACGACCATGGTTGACCGACTTGATCGTTTGCTAACTCGGAATAATGAAAACGCTACAAAATTCGTCGAGGTTGGGAAGAACACCTTTGAAACCCTCAAGAGGCCGCGAAGAACAACTTTGAAACCCTCAACAATTCCATCACTTCACTCACTGTCACCCTAGCGAATCATGGCTCCTCCTTTGCTACCACTGATCCACCACTGCCGCCACCACCACCATCCTAAGACAATAATCCCAGACCACCCAAAATCATTATCCCAACCGTTAATGGTACCGATGCCCTCGACTAGATATTCCGGGCCTAGAACTAATTCAATTACTACAACCTCCAACCCGAACAATGTTTATCACTTATGGTTTTCTACTTCACCGGTGAGGCTTTACATTGGTACAAACACATCCATTGAAACAACCTCTAGGGTACATGGCCAGCGTTTAAATGAGCAATTGAAGTTTGCTTTAGACCATGCACGTATCAAAACCTTGAAGCCACCTTGTTCAAAATTCGACAAATTAATTTAGTTTTTCCCTATCAAACTGAATTTGAGCGGGTAAGTAACCAAGTTAATGGGTTATCAACAGAGACGTTAAATTGGCATTGCACAACCTAGTAAATTTATATGACACTTACGCCTTAGCCCGAACAATTGAAGATAAACTATCTTATGCCTATAAGACCTAACCTCACTTTCCTCCTAAAACCAATCCTTAACCCACCACACCCAATTCCATAACGAACACTTCAACCAGTGCCCCCACCCCACCACTTTTGGCAAACCCTACAAAAACCACTTCTAATCTCCCTGTCACAAAATTATCACCCGAGGCCTTACAAAAACGAAAAGCCAAAGGCCTATGTTTCAAATGTCCTGAACGTTCCTTTCTCGGTCACAAGTGTACCATCCGGTAATTCCATATAATTGCTGATAATGAGGATGAAAGTGAGACCACGAGTACCACACAACTAAAAAACATCGACCCTAGTGCTCCATAATACCTCTCCTGTAATTCCTATCATGGCTGATTTTTCGGTGCCTCAACCATCATTTACTAAAGACAACCAGTGAATTGTTCTAAAAGCGATTCACAGTGTAACGCTCCGTTTTTTTTTTGTAACTTTCCTAATTTAGAAGTTATGTCTTGTAAATCTATTCTTGGAAGCTCATGTTCTTCGTAATCATATATCATCTTATAACTGTAAATCCAAGGTATAAATCATAGTGCAATCCATCATTTATTCTCAAATTATATCCTAATATTTCCTTTACACTTATACGATTTTTGATTCATTATATTTTTATTCACTAACCATGATTCTTGTAAACATGTAATAAACTTACCAACACTTGACTTGCATACTCAATTCGTGCAAACACGATACGCATTCTCGACATCAACATGCTTAATTACACTTGTCTACATTTGTTTTTATGATTTTATTTCATTACGTACCTTTAAATATGTTCATTATGTATAAAACCCCTTGAATATACCTTAAAACTTGCATAACTGAAAGTCTAGGGGTGTAAATTGTACAAAAATCAAACAATTCTCGAACCACCGTGGCTCGCGGCCTGCGATCCGGGATCTACTCTTCTTCGCGGCCCGCGACGGGCTTGGATCCACAGAACAACATAAACAGCTCGCGATTGGGCAGCTTTTGTTGTGTTTTATTGTTGTTTAAAGTGTGTTTCTTGTATTAAATGCTCACCAAACCCAACCCTAATCCTTCCCTATAAAACCCAAGTATCCTCCACACTTTTTCCACTATTCAAACTCACTAAACACTCTCTAAACACTCAAGAATGCACCTGGAAATCAGAAGAGAGGCAGATTCGTTATAAGTTGCTAAAATGTGCATAACTTCTTCATTTCTTAATCTTTTTCATTGATTCTTCTTTCTAAACACTTGGAACAACCTTAGGTATGTTTCCACAGGTTTTCCATAGAAAACCAAGACCTGGAACATCAAAACAGGCTCCAAAGTGAAGTAAACTTTTTGTTTTGATTTAAACACTTGTTAAACTACTTAAACTTGAGGTTTCTCATACACATTCCTATGTCCTTATGCTCATAATCAAGTCTATGGTTAGTTGGACTTCCTAACCCCGTCCCTTGGAAAGAAAAAGGTAGCACCGAAGAAAGGAAAGAGCGAGATGGTGGTTTTTGTTGTTCCCGTGAAGCGAGGATGATTCGACCAGCGAATGAAGTGGGTCAAATTTTTGTCTTCGGCCAAAAACTTTTTCTCGCTAGAAAAACAAGGTTGTGACATGTAAAATGAGAGGTTGAAACCTCATAAACATTATGTTTTGTTAGGGTTTTAACCCACAAGTGATGTACAAGCTTAAAGCTTGTAGTTGGTGTGATTATAAGGTTAGCTTGGGCTATCCTACTTGAAAATCCAAACATCACTTGATGTGTTCTTAGATTAGTTGTATGTATTTCATCCCTTTATTGTATATTATTGACCCACCTTGTTGTTTATAACAACATGTGTAGTGGTGAATATAAAGAGTTACCTAAATGAAAGATTCATCTTCCTACCTCATGCATGACTTGTATGATGATTCTTGTATTATATGATATAAACTATATAATACTTATATAATATCTAAGTAACCAAACCCTTGATGATAACCTAGTGGTTATTTGTCAAGTGATAAGTTACATCATCTAAGACCATGATACTTATTACGATTCTAATGGGCATATTGACCCATGAAAACATTCTAACTCTTTTGAGTTACATAGTGTCAAGAACAAGTATTATGTGTGCTAGGCGATTACTTTTCTTATATGACTATTTTCATGCACTTTAAACTCCGAATCCTTAAACCCGAATATAACCTTTCCCTTAAACTCCAAACCAAACACGTTCATCCTTCTAGTCTCTACAACTTCGTTACATTGGATAATCGGAAAGCGTATGCAATTTTGTGAGTATACTCGAACCCATTTTACTTTTAAAACACTTTTGGGTGCAACATGTATTCTATATAAAAACACGAAACACTTGAAACTATTTGAATCACACTCTATCCACGTTTAAACATGAAACTATATGATGCTTGTTAATCTCGTGTCGATATGCTCATTAACTTTGTACAAGCCTACCTTTACAATTTTAGCGCTATAGGATTAAAGCACCGCCCATGATTCTTGGGGTATTGTTAAGTTAAACATGTTAACCTCCCGTTATTCTTTGGGATAGGCAAAATTAACGCGTTGGATTCTTGGGTTTGAACATATAGTACACCGTTTCAGCATATTAGTAACTTGCATATTGTTATTCATGTTGGATATGAGCCGTTAAACAATTTTAATCTATATTATGCTATGTATGAAAACTTGTATACTCGCCAACTTTTTGTTGATCATATTTTAATACATGTTGCAGGTTGATAGACAAGATGATGCTAAGTGAAGAAACAAGATTTAGGTTGACTTAGAAACACACTTAGATTAATTTATTTTGTCAATGTATGTTTGAAACAATGTTGTTTATGTTTGATTTTTGTATGACATTTTTAGTAATTTATGAAATTTAATTTATATTATATTGTCACATAGTGTTATGATGTTTTGAGCAATTTGTTCGTCTCATCCCGATGTTTCCGCCATCAGTTGAGGTGTGACACACAGTCTTCCCAAGTTTCATCAAACACCCAAGCATTTTTACTAAAAAAAAGGTTCCGTCTCTTCCTAACACACCATGATCTTTCACCATCAATCATAACCGAACCCCACTATTGCTACCCCACCACTTCCGATGCATCCTAATATTGAACCATTACAACAATCCTATTATTCGACGTACCCCAAGGCTTACCACCTGTGAGAAACCATGAACATCATATTCCCACCGATCCTAACTGATACTTGTATTACCAAAATCATATCATGTCGAACCTCATAAACAAGATGTTGCACGATTGGATTATCCAACCTAGCACCAGCCCAAATTCCTCCCAGTTTTATTGGTGAAGATAAAAGAAGGTTCTTGGCATTTCTGTGTTGACTATCATGCCTTAAATGCGATCACTGTTCCTGACCATTTTCCAATACCAATTGTTGATGAACTTCTTGACGATCTACACGGCTCATCAATATATTCTAAAACCGATTTACGTGTGGGCTATCATCAAATTCGGGTTACATCGTCTGGTATTCACAACACGGCTTATCAATATATGGTTGACGACCACTATGAGTTTTTGGTTAATCCATTCGGCTTAACCAATACGCCATCAAATTTCGAAGCCACCATGATCGACCTTTTCACAGCAGTTTTAAGATGTTTTGTCTTGGTATTTTTTTGACGACATCCTCATCTACATCAAATCTGTGGAAAGATCACTTACAACACTTAAGGTATGTCTTTAGCATCCTAGTGTCGAATAAGTTCCATGCCAAAGCTATTAAATATGTGTTTGGGGTTGAAAATATACAATTTCTAGGCATGAAATTTTAATGGAGGGTATGGGCATAGAATAACAAAACAGATTTCATCCAATCATGGCCAAGCCCACATTCCCTGACCACCTTACATGCTTTTTTGTGTCTCACAGGGTATTACAGACATTTTGTACAACATTATGCTACCATCACTGTGACACTTCGGGTTTCCCTACACGTTTCCACTTTCATTTTGTGATTATGTAAAGATTATTGTGTGAATATAATGGATGAATATTTATGATATGATTGTTGTTTAATATAATGGATGGATATTTGATTTGTGTGACGAATAAGTGCAGCAGTACACTCCTGTTATAACACATACACACACACCTCCATCTCGTACACCTCTCTTCTAAATCGCACACACACAGAGTCCAGGCCCAGACACAAGCCCAAGAGCCCACCTTTTTTCCCTAGAGGACCCGCACAGTTAGGATGGGGTGCACAATGTTCATGTGTACGACATGTATGGAGTTGTATAAATACCCCTTGTAGCCGACATCAAAGAAGGTTTTCGGAAGCAATCATTTAGGGCATCAATCCCTAAAAACATTCTCTCTCTGTCTAACTTTCTCTCTCTAAAAACACTAAAGCACACAATACTTTCTTCTCCTTCTTTGGATTTCGACGGCAGCTTTGCCCACTTGAAGATAGCTAGCTTTTGAATTTTTAGAGGCCTTGTTTCATCATCATTTTTACACTCTCTTGTGCTATATATTACCCGGTTAGTATACCACTTTCATTTGATGTTTAGGCATGATAAAGATTCAAACTTGAGTTACGATTCGTATGATTAAATGATTGTTCTTGATTGATGACTGTTTCTGTGTGATGCTTTGAATATCATGAATATGTATGCTATGATGATCCTAAGTGACGAATCAAGTAGGTGTTGAGTGATGAAGAGCATGATAATTGTGATCAAATGTTACCATGAATGTCTTGCGCTAAATACACGATGATGATGGACGACATTTTGATAAAAAAGTGAATTAGGGGTAATAGGAAATTCGTTCACGGTGTATGTTCTTGTATGATTTTGATGAAGTTCATAAAGATAGGCCTAGATCTATGCTTGATTTGTTTAGGGGATTTGGTATGGATGATTTGGTGAAATGAGAATGTTGGATAAACAAGTAGAACTGTTAGTTTATAGACAAAATAGGATTATTTCGATATTTGGTAAAATGATTGACAAAACATGAAATCATAATACATAAAAGTCTGTGTTTGGATTGATTGAATCTATGTGATTAAATGATTCAACATAAATGTTACTGTTTTGAATAGGCTAGTGTCGTACATCCATGAAATGTACCACTTAGAATGCACACTGTACAACAAAGCACAGCACACCACACACTTAGTGTGCCACAAATGCCACGCACCTTTAATTTATACAACCTAGAGTGCACAACGTACAGCCAAGTGATGCGTGGTCGCACACTTGGGGACCGCACACTCTGGAAAGTACAAACACTACTACTCAGCGTATAAGTTATGAAACCGCACATATAATAGTACAACACATAAAGCACGTAGTACAATAATTGTTATGCATGACCGCACACCTTAGATGAGCCGCACACCTAAGATGAGCCGCACACTAGAGTGTGGACGGCACACTCTATGTGGGCCGCACACTACGCTAATGGGCTGATCTTTTATTGGACACTACACACATACACTGATTATTTAATACGAGGACCGCACACTATAATCAGGCTGCACACTTCTTATTTGGGCCTTAAAACTTATTGGACCGCATGCTCATGTGTTATATTTCAACTGTTCATCGGTTGGGCTTGATTTATGAACCCGTATGGGTAAGGATGTGTATATATGTGAAACGTGATACTTGTGTGCTACTTAATACGTGTATAATATGTGAAATACTTGCATACGAAACCTAACTAATAATGGTAACCATAATAGGACGTGGTTGACCAACTGTAAAACAAGTAAATTACATGCCGAGCAAAACAAAGGTGAGTTCACACACTTTACTAAAAGCATGCATTCCCGGTGGTTGGGAAACAGAACAAACAACACTTTCTTTACCGATTAGTCGCCGGTGGTTGGGAAGCATGGGTTCCTGGTGGTTGGGAAATGGAACAAACAACACTTTCTATTCCTTGTTTGGAATACGGTTAATTACTATTTATATTAGATGCAACAAGTGTACTAAACGAAACTCTATCATGAAGTCCCTACTTTCTATACCGATTAGACGCCGGTGCCTGGCGAACGGGTTATTAGTTGATAGCGCTATTTAGGTTTCACCAACCTCACTGTAACATATGTGCTTGTAATCATTGTGAACAGTTCAGTTATCAATAAAAAAATGTTATTCGATCCCAATGTTTGTTTGGTTATGTTTTACATTTTTCATGTTTTGACTTTTATTCAATTTCAAACTCTATATCACTTTCTGGAGAGTTATACGCAAACTGGTGCGTAAACGTAATCAGTTTAATGCGAAAAATACTGCGGAACATCAACATATACTTAAAGTACCTTAAATAACCTTTACATAACTTAGAAATAAGTTTTGAAGGCTTTGGTATGTCAAAAACAAGTTAATTCGCTTACGGGGACTAAACTTGACAAACTGCGAAAGTATGCCAATTTGAACTGTAACGAACATTCCGGAACATGACCATAAGTTAAACACACCTTAAATATCCTTTACATAGCTTAGAAATAGGCTTTGAGGGGTTCGGTGTGCTACAATATACTTTTGAGTCATTCAGGGACTAAAAGCGTCAAAAAGTGCACAAGTTTGCACTTTCGCGCATAACTTACGTTCTGGATACATCCGGACATCCAAAAATTTATGTAAGCACTAAAATATTTTATTTTAGTGTTTGGCATAAGAAAAATCCATTCGTCGCGTCATTTGGATCGTTTTTCGCGCTTATGCGCATTCCGTCGTAATTAAGCGATCATCGCGATCGTACGACCAAACGAACCAACATCCGGCATATTTTTGAGCATGTTTCATGTTCACAATGTTTAGGCATCATTTTAGGGCCTTAAAGTTGGCTTTACGGGCCTTAGAAGTGTCGGGAATGGTCTTAAAACACAACAGGGACCTAAACTGTCAATTCAGCAAAGTTTCATCTGATCAGACAGGCCAGGCGGCCCGCGTAAGATTAGTGACTCCCTTTACGCGGCCCGCGTCAGCCTCCCAGATCAGATAAGATCAATTAATCAGCAGTTTACAGCTGTTAAACCCCCATCCACACACTCACACTTGCCCTTTCAGCTCATGAGAGGCCATTTTTAGTTACCACAACATTCCGACAAGTGTACGCACGAGATTCGATCACATTTTCCAAGAAACGATCCTAACGGTTCGGGAAATCCTATAAATACCCAACCCACTTCACTTCAAAACCCACTAGAATCCTGATTTGAGAAGCTCTAAGTTGAGACCTTTGTTTCATACCTGAGCTACTTGAATCACGATTAGCATTCGGGGACCCTTCGTAAGTATTCCTTCGTTCTTTTATTGCTTTTGGAGTCCGAAAGTCAAACTTTGTTTGACTTTCTGCGTTGACCAGTTTATGGTCAATGCGAAGTTCGTTTGAACTTCGCAACGTGATTGTAATCACGATGGTTATAGTCCCTTGTGACTATGCCTACTGATTACCACGTTGTCTAGGGTCGTAAGGGTAAGCGATCTAATAAATCGCTTATACCTTCGAACCCGACCCATTTGGTCGATCATTAGGATCCGACCAAATACATTAGGTAACCATAGTAGGTAGGGAATAACCTTCCGAGGTTATACCTTATGGTCACGACGTTTAAGTAGTTGTATGATAGGTAGTTTATATGCCTTAGGTAAATTACCAAAATACCCCTTTGATGCCAAAATTCATTATAAACATATGTGACATAAATTTTGACATCTAAACTGATTTGGCGACAATATTAGGCATGTTAAGGCATATTCTACTTGTCATAGGACTAGTTAGGCGGTCCGAACGCGTTTCACGCGAACGACGCGTTAAAGTAGCATAAGCTACCTAAACGGGTCGTAATGGGTCGTAAGCACTTATGTTAGGTTTCATTTAGTATGTAGGCTTTGTTAAACCATATTACACGAGTCTCCATACTCGTTTGGTTTACGAACCCTCATTCTATCTAAATCCTCCGATTTAGGTCCGGTTTATTAACATAGTTACCTATATTAGGTTCCGTTTGATTCCGAGATCTCTAGCATTGCTTGGTGGTTATCTTAGGACTTCTGAGCAATCTCAAGTGAGTACATAGACCCCTCTTTTACTGTTTTCCAAACTGTTTTGGGGTGAAACACATGTGCCTACTTGTTACTTTCATGCTTTCCTGTTTTCACATCATATACTTGCTATGTTCATTAGTACATTTATAGTACATGATTTAATTGTGTTCATGCTATGTATGTCCATTGTGTGCATACTTAGTACATTGTTTCACATTACATTTCATGCTATGTATGCCCATTGTGTGCATACTTAGTACAGTTGTTTTCATCACATGTTTACATTTTGGTATGACTTTTGGGTTGTTTAAAATGGAACAATACATTCATTAACATTAGCTACGCCGTTCGTTAGTAGGTAGTGGTACCATAGGAATTGACAACTCCCGTTCCTGAAATCCTGGGTTTGTTTGGATTGGAAGGAATGACCGAATTCGATATACATAACTTAGATAAACCTTTAATTTGTTTAAGGGTTTATCGCCACAGTCTCAAGGCTTGGATGTATGCATTTCACAATACCGCATAAATGTTTGTATCAGTATAGCATGCATTTGTTCCACAAAACATAACTTTGATTTAAACCATGTTTTACTTTAATACCTTGTTTTTATGCATTTTACATATGGTTTAGTTGATATATTTCACTTACCATACATGATATTTTTGGGTACACATTACATGATCTACATTAAACATAAACATTTTGACATTGATATACACGTTTAGTGGTTTACATTGGACATAGACATTTCGATATGGTTTACACATTAACACATGACAATTCATTTATACATAAACAACTTTACATTGGTGGTTGGTTTGAGTAAGTGATTTGAGTAACGAGGCGTGTGTAATATGATACAAGCACGGTGGATACGCCGCTGGTACTTCCTATATATAAGTGTTTGTATGGTATTACATATCGTAGCGTTATTTTATACAAACAACATACTTTTCACAAGACATTGATTTACAAAACAACTTATCTTATACAAACTCATTTTACTTGGTTATTCATTTAACCTTACATTATTCTCTTATTTATACATATCATCGCTTTTTGAATGATTTACAAAACAAAACAATTTACAAGGTTCATGACTGACTTTTGTTAAACAACTTTTTCTAAACTTATAAGTCATGAATCCTCTTTTCACAAATCCTATGTATCTCACAGGCATTTTTATGCTGACGTACCTATTTTCACATGTGTTTTCAGGAGCTATTGCGTAGGATGATGATCATGACACTAGGGCGGACCTGTGCCTTAGAGACTAAGAATGAAGATAGACTAGTTTAATTATGTTATGAACTCTTTGTTTCCTGTTTAAGACAATATAACACTCTTGTTTAATAAATAAAATACAACTTTGAATGCCATGGTTATGAAACAAATAATTCTGTTACAACACTCCCCGACGTTTCCGCCACGTTTTATATGTTCTACGTGGTCGGGGTGTGACACTCACACCGAGCCTGGAGAGGATCGGTCATGAACTAATAGGCCTTGGCAAACCGTCAATGATGATAGACATTGACAAACAGGGAAACTATGAAACAACAGGTCGCAAGTATTCGGTATTACGCACTTTAGTAGCTTACATATGGGGTAGCTCCCCATGGCATGATATAAATGAGTAACTTAACAACAAATACAAGTTTTATGGAATTAAAACTGGATAACTCGTGAACTTGCCAACTTTATGTTGATACCCTACTGCATGTTTTACAAGTACTCATTGATAGCAGGAGCTTGCAGCGGGGAGTGTAGTGGTCGCGTTAACCCGTGTTGGGTTTTTCCTCAATAATAATTAAGAACTTTGAAACTTTGGTTGAACTGTTTAACTTATGCTTCCGCTGTTGTCTTTAAACGTTGTTTTTAAACTTAAACTTTGAACTTAGACATCATTAGTCACTAATCATATTGGTTGTGATGAAAATTGTTTATGTTGTTCGATATGATTGGTGGCTTGATCCTGGTCAGTCACACGCCTCGTGGTAGTACTCCGCATGTGGAAATTGAGGGTGTGACAATCACTACTCATTTGATGAACATTCTTAAAAAACAAAACTTTTAATTGGAATGCGCAAGCTAAGAATGCCTTTCGTAACCTAAAAGTCAACATGGGACATTTGGTAACCCTTTGCTTACTAGACTTCAAGCAACCATTTGATGTTTCAACTGATGCTTTGGGTATCGCCATTGGTTCTGACCTTTCCCAACATGATTTACCGTTCTCTTTCTTTAGTAAAAATATGTGTACTACCATGCAAAGAGAATCTACATACATTTGGGAACTATATGCTATCACTAAGGCTATTAATTTGCTTGGCCATAAATTCCGGCTTTTCACTGACCATCACAGCCTTAAACACATCTTAACGTAGGCCACTCAAATGCCTGACCAACACAAGTGGGTCATTAAACTAATGGGCTACAACTTTGAATTCCACTACAAGCCGGGTAAACACAATATTGTTGTTGACTCCTTGAGCAGTTACGATAATGTTCTTTTCTCCCTCACATGACCTAAAGCACATTGGTTACAACAATTGAGAATCTACTACACATATTCAGTAGAGGGTAAAATCCTACATACACAACTCATTACTGGACCAGCTAAACAACCCCATCACACTTACAAGAACGGGTTATGGTACATGCATGGACGCCTCTTGATTCCCGACGTTAACAACTTGCGTCAGACTCCTTTTCAAGAGTTCCATGACACACTACTAGGCAGCCACTCAGGAATTAACACCACCAAACATCGCATTATTGTTACTTTCTACTGGTCGGGTCTCAAACCTAATGTCACACGGTTCGTTAAATCATGCACAACTTGTAAAGCCCTCAAATACCCGACCCACAAACCTTATGGTCTATTACAACCCCTTTTAACACCGGCTCACTCATGGAAGGATTTGTCTATGGACTTTATAATAGATTTACCCCCTCACTTGGTAAGACCACTATATGGGTCATTGTCAACCGTTTCTCTAAGTTCGCACACTTCATCTGTCTACCACTTAAATTCATTAGAGCATTCTTAGCCACCACATTCCTACAAGACAATTATCGTCTCCATGGTCTTCTAAAGTCCATCATTTCTGAACGCAACCCCATCTTTGTTAGCAAATTCTAGAAGGAATTGTTCAAACAGCTTCGCACTAAACTCCTTCACTCCAAATTGAAGTCATTAATCGGTGCTTAAAATCGTACCTTCGGGCATTTGTATAGAACAAACTAAAAACGTGGAGCCAGTTTGTTTACCTGGCAGAATTTTGGTACAACACTAGATATCATTCCTCCGTCAACATGTCTGCCTTCAAGCCATGTACGGGAAAGATGCGATCGTCACACACGGTTACCAACCAGACTCCTCTATCGGTTCAATCAACAATTCTGTACATGCACATGCTCAACTCATTGCTATACTCAAACAATATTTAGATCAAGCTCTTGCCAAAATGATCTCAACCACTAACAAGAACATACATCACCAGGAATTCAACATTGCACATTGAGTTTATCTACGCATACAGAACTATTGGAAAAGTGTTTTTATGGCTAGTTTTAGATTAGCACTCGCATAGGGAAGGTTTGTTATCGTCCACAATTGCCCACCACGTCCAAGTTCCACCAAGTGTTCCATGTTTCACTGCTCAAAGCCGGCGATGCACCACAAAAAGTAGAAGAATTATTGGAGGATTTCAGTAATGAAACAGATTATATTATATGGACCAACTTTCAAACTTCATACTCGACTCCCGAACAAACCCATAGGGCGATCACCAACTACTCATCAAATGGTACGGTTCTACCCTGGATGAAGCCACGTATGAAAATGTTGCCAGGTTTCGCCAGATTTACTCAGACTTCATCGACGTCGATGAACATTCTTTAGGGCCATGCAATAATAGGACCCACGAGACCAGACCACTAAATGAGACCAACAACCACATAACCAAACCCAAACGATCCATCAAACCTCCCCAACGTTAGAATATGTGATTCCTGCTAGGATTGCAATTTCCTTAATTAGCTTCTTTTAACTAGGTTAACTGTATTTAATATGTGTGTCCCAATGTTTCCCAAACTTTGAAAGAACTATCCAGAAAAAAAATTTAGAAACCGCTTGTTTCCTTCTCTTAATTCAATCTTGGATCGTCATTCCCTTATAAACAACATGAAATAAATATTTCATCGTCTTCCATATTAATTTACAGAAAAGGGATGTCAATATGTATAAAGTAAAACTTGATGGTTTTTTTTCTCTATTAATTTTTTTAGTTTTAACGAAGATTAAATATATGCATGTTTATGTTATGAAATTGATAAAAATCCATTTAAAAAAAAACTAATAGATACGTTTTGTGTCAGAAATTCACACCGGATATATTTAAATGATGATTTAAAATTCATTACACATAATACAATAATTGTAAAGTTCGACATCTTTCTATGTACATACTTATATTTTTAAGTTTATATTTCTTTGTATATATATACTATACGATTAAAGATCATGTACATTAATTCAAAAGTGTGAGAAGTGTGAGAAATATTGTGGAGATGATATGTGTCCTCAATCTAAATTAATTCAAAGGGTGCTATGGGTGGTTTTCTAAGCCCATATCCTGGAATTATATCCTGACTTTATAATTTCTGGTTATGATCAGGATACTGGATCGGAATATTGGTAACATCCAGATGCAGTATCCTGGCGGTTATTAATTATTTATTTACAGGTCATGGCTGCAGGATCATAACGTTCATGTGGACTTATTCTCCTGAAGATTTGCTCTAATCAGTTGGAAAATGGACGTTGAAGCCGGAGGAACAGGTCTTTAACGTTCAAAAGGGAATATTCCAAGGCATCCCTAGTTTATAGGAGAATTAGTTTGATATTTGTAACTATAGATAGGAAGGCCAGATCGTAGGAACACTTACTGCACTTTCTGCTCTCGAACTCTTACTTCTTTTTTCTTGCAATCACGCACTAACACTCAACACTTACAATCATTTTACCACTTAGCATCGATCTGAGCCTTATCCTGCACTGTATCCTGAACATTCAAGTAATAAGAAGAACATGGCAGCCGACGATTGTCAGCTCTTGAGGTTTTATGCCGAAGATCTAGATTGATCAAGGGCTTTCCTCGTATATCATGTGTCCATTTTTACTTTTTCAGCCCATTGTTTGATTTTTGATATAGTTTCATATCCCGAGACTGTATCCTGAAACTGTTTTTACAAACGAACAAACCAATATATTTTTCACAAGCATTGCTAGCACACTACCTCAACAACTAATTTGATCACTTAATTGCTTTGGTAATTTTTGACCAAATCAATTTGGCGCCCACCGTGGGGCAAGTGGTGTTATTTCTACTAAAAGCTTTGTTAAAATCACTACTTGGCTTCTTATTTTCAAAACTTTTTACACAACTATCTTCAATGGCTTTGAAGTCAAACATGAGCTCTTCATCCATGTGTCACACCCCAACCGATGGCGGAAACATCGGGGCATGGAACTGAGCGAAACAGATTGTCCAGAAGTTCCCACAACAATTATCATTACCAATTAATTTAAAGTAACATGTCCCATACCATGTCTTAAAAGGTAAACAAATTATTACAGACAAATCTAGTCAAGAAGTTCTGTTCCGACAACTCAGATTTATACATAGATAGTTTATTTGTTGGTTTCTAGGACCCCTTTTCCTAGCCTTGATTTCATCACAGCACAGAGAGCATCCTACACCTTTCCTAGCCTCAAGTTCACAGCAAGCTAAGCATGTAAACTTCCTAAGCACCTGTCACATACGTTAAAGTAAAATTCAATACACATTGTGTAAAGGTGAGCATACAAGTTTGATAATAGCATATAGAGTTCGAAAGCGTTACGCATAACTAGCACGTACACAGAGTGAAATGAGGCATGTTAGTTATCGACATGAACCTATCGATACCAATGACTGTGGGTTGACTGCTCAAGGCAGTTCGCAATACATTCTCACCACTGTGAGCCATGTAAGTAATTGTCCTTAACAACCCCCGAGTGAATGGGTGCTGAGTCCAATCTAATAGTACTACCGTTGCTAAGGCAGGTAGACAGCATTCCATGTGTAAACACAACAAAGAAGCATTCATTTAGTCACGTATACATGTGATAACGGTTAGCGTTTAAAGTATTGCGTAGTGTGTTCGATGTGATTTTGTATAAGTAACATATGTAACACCCAAAAGTGCATAAAGCAAAAAGGGATCGAGTATACTCACAGCGATGATGGATTGAAGGGAGCGCTAGAGAGTAGGGTTAGCCTGAATATATTGATAGCACAACGATAAGTGGCGCGTAAAATGGTGCAAAGTACAAGTGGTTCGGACAGCAGTCCGTTCGGATGGTAGTCCGATCGGACAGCCAGTCATGCGATTGGTCGTCCATTCGGACAGTAGTCCGGTCGGACAGTAGTCCGGTCGGACAGTAGTCCGGTCGGATGACTGTTCGAGTGGATTGTTTCTTCCTTTGGGAAGGATGTGTTTGTGTATGATGGCTTGACTTTGGAAGTTTTCGTTGTAGTATTTAGAAAACATTGAAGTACTTCTATCTTTCAGGTTGGTCGGCCGGACGGTCATTCGATCGGACGGCAACCCGTTCGGTTGGGCACTTCAGTGAGAACAAGTTCACAGCAGGGTGTCACTCGATCGGACGGTTGTTCGTTCGGGTGGCATCCTTTGTGCATTGAACATGTTGAAAATTGTTTAAGTGTTGAAGTTCAAACGTCTCATGATTCGGATGGCAGTTCGATCGGTTGGTAGTCCGATCGGACAGTAATTCGTTCAACATTCAGACTTCAAGTGTTGGCAAAATGGTTGTGTGGGACCAAGGTGCAAGTCGTACGGGTGGCCAGTCGTACGGTTGGGCTGTCCATTTGGATAGCAGTCCGTACGGACAGCACTCTGTCCTGGTTAACCGGTTTGTCTTACACTTGGTTGTTTTTGGTAGTTTGTCGTTTTATCGAGATATTTTGATAACGTGTCAAGCAACAAAAACCTCGTCAATACTTGGTACTCCTGATCGGACAGGAATCACCCAAACCCGATCAGTGGACGGTTCGAGACGACATTCCATGTTTAACCCGGAATCAATAACCTCATGGATAGAATACGGATCTTGAACCAACACAACCCCAATAATGAGTAGTAAGCTGGCACAAGTTCCGATTCTATCGATTTTGAGTGCATTGAGTGTAAAAGAGTTGAAAGAAAGTTGAAAACCATCTTTCACTCCTTTTTATTGTGAATATGTTCAGATCTATGAAAGATCTTTGTTTGTTTATGTGGAAATCGGTTAGATCTAAGTTGTTCTTGGTGGATTGAGGCCAAAACATGAAGTTCTTCAAGAACACATGATGACGTCATCCTAGAACACCTTGAATCTTGATGATTTCACGGTTAAAAGTTAAGATTCAAAAGATAGAAAGGTGTAGGAGTGCGTGTAGACTAAGAAGTACAAGATTTAGGACGAGATCTTACCGAAATTGCGAGAAATCGAAGGAAAAAGCAAGCAGGAGCACGGGTCGGACGTCAGTTGCCAAAAGTAGAAAGAATGAAAGTGACAAGGGGTATTTATAGGGTTACCCAAAGAGGAAAGGGCTGGTTGATCGGCTAGGCAGCCCGTGCGGACAGCCTGTCCGATCGTACGGCAGTCCGAATGGTCGGCTGGTCGAACGGCTGGTAGCCTGGTCGATCAGTCACCTCGTTCAAGTGTTCGGCGCGACGAGTTTTGATGTTTCAATTTTGATTGCGAGCGTTGCGAAGCGATAGATTTTTCCTGGCCAAATTACTTTTAATCGCAACTACTCATATCTCGCACTGTCTCTTCTCCACCAATTATCATACCATTTCGATTGCGATTGAGTTCGATTGCGTTTCGATTGCTTACCACACATAACATAAATAAACATGCACAAGTAACACTTATGGCACACACACATGTATAACAATAACCAAAATGCGTAATTCGAGTTGCGAGTGCGATGGCGATAGCGATAAAGCGATTAAACATGCGATTATTAATAGATACTCCACATAATACAACTAAAGCGAAAATAAAATAGACTAATTACAAGTCAAAGAAGTCAAAACAGGAATTGAGCAAGGAGAGACAGATCGCAATTAGCAACCTTGTCCTCCTTTGACTTCAATCTTGACTTTGACTTTGACTTTCGAAACACGGGGTGTTACAGCCTCCCCTAGTTGAGGGAATTTCGTCCCGAAATTAGTCCAAAGCCGTAACAAACAACTGCGGGTACTTCGCCTTCATGTCCCTTTTGAGTTCCCAAGTGAACTCTGTGCCTCGTTTGCCTTCCCATCGGACTTTCACAATAGGAATGCGCGAGCGTCTGAGCTGCTTGGTTTAGCGATCCATGATTTCGACAGGCTTCTCCACGAAGTGCAGTGTTTCGTTTACTTGGAGGTCATCGAGAGGTACAATTAAATCATGCTCAGCCAGGCACTTTCGTAGGTTTGACACATGGAAAGTCGGGTGGACGTTACTGAGTTCCTCTGGTAGTTCGAGTCTGTAGGCGACTTTTCCGATCCTTTCCAGAATCTTAAAAGGTCCAACATATCGAGGCGCTAGTTTCCCTTTCTTGCCGAATCTGACCACACCCTTCCAAGGTGATACCTTTAGGAGTACGTAGTCGCCAACGTCAAATTCAAGGGGCTTGCGTCATCTATCGGCGTAACTTTTCTGTCGACTTCGAGCTTTCAACAAGTTGTCTCGAATTTGGAGGACTTTGTCAGTCGTTTCTTGCAATAGCTCAGGACCGGTTAGTTGCGAGTGACCGATGTCATGCCACACAATAGGCGATCGACATCTTCTTCCGTATAAAGCCTCGAATGGTGCCATTTGTATGCTGGAATGATAACTGTTGTTATACGAGAATTCGACTAACGGCATGTATGCGTCCCAATTACCACTGAAATCTATGACACAAGAACGGAGCATGTCTTCAAGAGTATGAATCGTTCTTTCAGTCTGACCGTCAGTTTGAGGGTGGAATGCGGTACTTAGATTAAGCGATGTATTGAGAGCCGTTTGAAACGTTTCCCACAGTCGCGAGGTAAACCGAGCATCACGGTCAGAGATGATGTCGCGAGGCGTCCCATGTCGACAAATGATCTCATTGGTGTAGATTCGGGCTAATCGTTCTACCTTGTAGTCTTCCCGTATTGGCAAAAAGTGGGCAGATTTGGTCAAACGGTCAACAACAACCCAGATGCTGTCGTGACCTGATGACGTGTGCGGAAGCTTTGTTACGAAGTCCATAGCTATACTCTCCCACTTCCATATAGGGATCGGTTGTTGTTCGAGTAAGCCAGAGGGTCTTTGGTGTTCAGCCTTGACCTTTGCACAAGTCAGGCACTTCCCAACGTAGAGAGCAATATCCCTTTTCATGCCCGGCCACTAGTACTTGTAGCGAAGATCTTGGTACATTTTGTCGGCACCGGGATGAATAGAATACCAGGATTTGTGGGCTTTGTCCATTAAAATCTTTCGCAATTCGGTCCGTTTAGGGATCCAAATTCGGTCCAGATAGTGGAATATCCCATTCGGTTTATTTACAAGATGAGTTCCGTCGTGATAGATTCGTTCCTTCTTCAAGGTGCGTTCATTAAAACAGGCATGCTGGGCTTCACGGATGAGGGTTTCGAGATCGTACTGGGGTTGGACATTACGAATGCTGAGCAGATAGCTCCGTCTGCTGAGAGCGTTGGCAACGACATTTGCTTTGCCTGGGTGATAACGAATCTCACAGTCGTAATCGTTGAGAAGTTCTACCCATCGGCGTTGACGCATATTAAGTTCTTTCTGATCAAAGATGTATTGTAGGCTCCTATGATCGGTGAAGATCGTACACTTTGTACCATACAGGTAGTGTCGCCAAATCTTTAATGCAAAAACAACTGCTCCTAGCTCGATATCATGGGTTGTATAGTTCTTCTCATGGATTTTGAGCTGTCGAGATGCGTAAGCTAAAACCTTGTCTCGCTGCATAAGAACACAACCAAGACCAAGTTTGGAAGCATCACAATAGACAATGAAGTCGTCGTTTCCGTCGGCCAATGTGAGAACAAGAGCATTACAAAGCATGTGCTTAAGAGTTTGGAAAGCAGACTCTTGTTCGGTTCCCCAAACAAAAGGCTTCTCTTTATGCATAAGAGCGGTAAGCGGCATAGTGATCTTTGAGAATCCTTCGATAAATCATCGGTAATATCCCGCTAGTCCGAGAAAAGAACGGACTTCAGACGGGTTCTTAGATATAATCCAACTCTTAACTACTTCAATCTTCGCAGGATCGACGTGAATACCTTGACTATTGACAATGTGACCCAGAAACTGAAATTACTCCAGCCAAAATTCACACTTGGAGAACTTGGCGTAGAGTCGATTCCCCTTGAGTAGCTCGAGAACCAAACGTAGATGTTGCGCGTGTTCGGTCTTCGATTTGGAATAGATCAAGACATCGTCGATGAACACGATGACGAAACGGTCGAGATATGGTTTACACAAGCGATTCATCAGATCCATGAAAACCGCGGGTGCGTTGGTTAAACCAAAAGGCATAACAACGAATTCGTAGTGGCCGTATCGAGTGCGAAATGCGGTTTTGGGTATATCTTCCTCTTGTATGCGTAATTGGTGATAGCCTGAGCGTAGATCGATCTTCGAGAAACACGTAGCACCTTGTAGCTGATCAAACAAATCATCAATGCGAGGCAGGGGATAGCGGTTCTTGATAGTTAACTTATTCAATTCCCGATAGTCGATGCACATCCGGAACGACCCATCCTTCTTTTTGACGAAAAGGACTGGGCGCCCCAAGGGGAATGAAGCCTTTTTCAAGTAATTCCTGGAGTTGGTTCGAGAGTTCACGCATTTCGAACGGTGCGAGTCGGTAAGGAGCTTTGGCAATAGGGTTGGCTCCAGGAATGAGGTCAATACGAAAGTCGATATCACGACTTGGTGGTAGACCTGGGAGATCGTCAAGGAACACATTAGGAAATTCACGAACCACAGGAACGTCTTTCACTTCTGTCTTTCCTTTCTTTTCCTTCTCCGCTACTACAATGTTAGCCAAGAAAGCTCTGTATTCCTTGCAGAGATACTTGCTAGCTTGGACACATGACATGAGTTTGAGACCTTTTGAAGCAGTTTCGCCATAAACACACAGTAAATCACCATTCACAAGCGAGAATCGAATCATCTTATCGAAACACACACCTTCAGCATGGTTCTCGTGAAGAAAGTCCATGCCTACTATGACATCAAAACTTCCGAGTTGCATCGGAATGAGGTCGATTGGGAAGAAGTGATTATTGAGCTCGAGAGTACAATCACGAAGAACGGAATTTACGGCGACAGTTCTTCCGGTAGCGACTTCAACATCGAATGTCGAGGGGAGATGGGAGCGTTTACGACTAAGGAGTTTCTCAAATTCGAACGACACAAAGCAATTATCGGCTCCAGTATCAAACACACATGAAGCATAAATACCATTCACCAGGAACGTACCATTGACCATGTTGTTGTCAGCCTGGGCTTGGCACAAGTTGAGGTTGAAAGTTCTTGCGCGTGCGGCTTGTTGTTGCTGCTGATGCTGTTGCTGCTGGTGTTGCTGCTGTTGTTGGGGCTCTTGTTTCACCACCCTGTTCAGGCACATGTTCGCAAAGTGGTTGGGATCACCACATGCGAAGCAGACTCGGGCATTGACCGCGGGTGCCTGAGCTGCTTTTTGGCCTTGCGGGCCTGGGAGCAGAGCTTGATGAGCAGTGGCTTGAGCTGGGGCTTGACGGGGACCAGTACGGCAGTTGACAGTTAAGTGGCCGTACATGTTGTAGGGAGCGCAGAAACGACAGGCGAGACCCATTGGGTGATGATAAGAACATGTTGGGCAAGCCGGGTGGGGGCCTATGTATGCACGCTTCGCTGGCGATGCATAGGTAACCGGTGCTGGATGGTGATGGGGCTGTTGCTGAGCCGGTACGGCTTGAAATGGAGCAGCAGTGGTAGTGACAGCACAGTTCTAGTTGTTGGAGCTGCTGTTATTGTTCTTCTTCTTGCAGCGTGAGGACTTGGACGATTGAGCGGCGGCGGTTTCAGCGGCTGGTGCGGTGGTGACTTGGTGCAGGCTCTTTGAAGCTTTATCCCAAAAACCAGATTTTACCCGCTTGTCGTTGATTTCAGCGGTAAGCAAGTAAGTTTCTTCAATGGTTGCTGTCTTTGCGGCATGCACAAAATCCGTAACACAGTCGGGTAGAGCTCGGATATACTTATTGATCGCCATGTCGGACGTCTTCACTTGATCGGGGCAGATGATGCTGAGCTGCTTAAAGCGAGCGGTCAGGGCAACGTTGTCACCTTCTTTCTGCTTAATATTCCAGAATTCGTCCTCCAGCTTTTGGCGTTCATGGGGAGGATAGAACTCATCCATCATGATGGCCTTCAACTTTTCCCATGTCAGCTCGTAAGCTGCATCATTCCCGCATTTGTTCCTCTCGGCCGTCCACCAGTCTAATGCGCGGGACTGGAAGACGCCGGTAGCGCTTAGAGTGCGGAGATTTTCCGGACATCCACTCTGGCGCCGAGTGACTTCGATGGAATCGAACCATTGAAACATAGCCGTCGGGCCATCTTCTCCAGTGAATTCCTTCGGACCGCAAGCCTTGAACTGCTTGAAGCTGAAAGCAGTCTTGGCAGCAACTTTAGGAGTTGCGGTTCTAGACTCCTCAGATGATTTGCTAACATTCTCGTAAATCTCACTCATGATCTGAGGCACAACCTTGGCCACTTGTTTAGCGAGGATGGCAGCAAGGCGTTTGTCCCTCTGTTCTTGGCGAGAAAGTCGTGGGTGACGGGATCCTGATGATGGTCCAGTTGACATTGTCTGCAACAGACATCGTCATAGGTCTCAGACACATCATAATCGAATCTCACCTCACACGTCTAATACTTACTAAAGCTCAGGAACACAATGTAACATCTATCTCATAAACACATAGGCACATAATCACAGATTCACATAAACACAGAAGCACATAAGCATGTAGGGCACAGAATCACAGAAGCACATAAGCACGTAGGACACATCACCTGGAAACATATAGGCGTGTAACTTGTCTAGATGCGCACAGAGGCGGTCAGAATACAGAAACCTATCTTTCCAAGTCATCTAGCGTTTGAGTATAGCGATCGCGAATAGCATAGCGAGTAGTATAGCATAAGCGTATAACATAGCATAAAGTCGGCCATAATTTAGCGAGTTGTCAGCATTTTGAGATAAAAATGTGATGTCTGTCATTAGTGACATGCATAAACCGAAATAAACTATGTAGATAGGATAAGTCGGATATCGAACCAGAGGAGGATTGTGGAAAGTGTGTAACGTTAAGTATTTATTAACAACTATAAAAAAATAAACTGATGATTGTTTGATTTGTGGATTAACTAAATTATGAATTATGAACTAAAAGTGAAGTTTAAATCAGTAGGAGAGAAGATGGTTCCTCCAGATTTCAGGTTTTCCAGTTAACTTCAACTATGTGTTTAATCGTGACCTACATAGACATAGGTATTAAACTTGATTAATTAATTGTGATAACCAACGACTAAGTACTCCGGTCAATACATAACGGGAGGTTATCGAATGATTATCAATTACAATTTACAAACCCTAACCCCATGTCAAATATATCCCAATTACTAGAACTCTCGATAACTGAATGCTTAGAAATTAAGGTTTAAATAAATGCAATTGTTTACAATCAATAAATCAAACCAATGGTGAAAAGCATCGAATTCTTAGATCACCAAGTTAAAACGATTGTGGCAAACACATAGTATCAATTAACTTACAAAAACCCTCCATCCGGAGGAAACCATTAGGAGATTAGTCGCTCATGTGGTAAGATTGATCTTCGTAGACTTGAACCATCATTGAAACCCTCCTGTCTGCGTACCAGACTCTAAGATGCCGTCAAGATGATGATTGATATATATTCCTTTTCTTTTTTCAATCTCGGCCCAATTAACATATGTGTGTCCCCCAAATCCACCACGTCTGCCGTCCATGTAGTCCACCAAGTCGGCCCAAAAAGAAATTGGGTTCTGTCGAATAAAAATAAATAATGATAATGTATGTTGTGATCTTTAATTGATGTCCCTTGACTAAACCCTCTATTGCACGTGATGTTTCCATCCAAGAAGTCAACAACAATAACCGCCAATCCCTCTTCCTTTTTTCGAAGTCTACTGCCAAAGTGAAGTGATGATGATTTTTACTTAGTTGTTGACTTTTGTGTCCTCCTATTATATGTGAGATGATGATGTTATTGTTTGCTTCTTCACATGTGCCGCCAATGATGGATCATGAATCATTATTTAGGATGGAATATAATAATCCAAATCCCAATCTCCAAGTCTGCAATATATATTGAGATTGATAGCTTGATGTTGACTCCTCTATGATGATGATGATGGATGATTCTTGTTGACTTTCCTTAGTGTGCGTGTGATATATAATTGAGAATGATGTGATGTATAAAACCCTCCAAAGCAAACAATGGGCGCTGGATCTATTTATGTCGTAAACCGTAGCCTACGAAACAAAACCGTATGCTACGATTCAATGTTTCTGTTTGTTTTGTATTTCTGTTGACCGTATGCTACGAAATTCAACTGTAGGCTACGGTTGACTTTGGCTTGAATTCTTTGGCTAAATTTTAACATTCGTTTAAATACCAATCAACCCCTGGACTTCATTTTTGTGCATATCTTTTATACCCAGTCAACCCTTTCGATCCGAACAAGTCCCAAGTAACTCCTTTTGCTATGTCTATCATCCACAAGTGTTCCAAATCATCTCTAAACTCTCCAACTTTACCGAATTAAATGATTTACCTGTAAAACCACGACCACTCATAGTTAACACATTCAAGGCACGTAATCAGTGGAAACACACTTAAATACGCAATGTAACACACTTTAACACTCGGATTTCACCACCTCCATCACATCCCCACACTTAACATTGATTGTCCTCAAGCAACCATTACAAACATTACTCACCTTATTAACAAATCACCATTAAATCTCTTACCGAACCAACAATTTAAGGTCCCAAGTCATACCCGTCCCATAGACTGACACAATCGAGATTAACAATCTGACAATTAAGTGGTACGCATTTAAAAGAATTCAAGACTTGCCTAACTAAAACTAACATGCTTATGATACTACACACATGCCACACACCCCTCACAATAATCACTCCTCTCGGTTTAATCAAGACTAGCGTGTAATTTGCTAGTGTATAATTCGCTCAAAACCAAATATGCTACTTTGCAATCATAAGCTTGTATAGCAATCACACCTCCACTGTATCAAATAACGTAGCACATATCAAAAGGACTTACGGTTTTTGGGTTAAGGGTAAAGGTAGGAATATATTTTTGGGTTTTTATGTTTATATGGCGAACACAAATGAACGTACCAAACCATGACAACTTATTCACAATGATACTAACACTTTGGGTTATTTCCGACCCATTTATTTAGCACGAATCTAACAAAGATTTTTTCTTTTTCTTTCTTTTTTTCTTTTTCTTTTGTTTTTCTTTTTTCTTTTTTTTTCTTTTTTTTAGCAAATATCTAACACACAATTGTCATTCATGGTTGGTAATCAAACGGGTCAAACAAGGTGTAACAAACGAAAGGTATAAGGCTCAACATGGTTTACTAGCGTATGATGGATAAACAATCAACATATGAAACAATGAAGTGATCCTAATGCCTTTATCATCTATGTGTAAAAGCTAAAGCACAGTCTCGGCACGTATCAAACCACACAAGTTCTAACAGAAAGCAACATATGGCCTACACTCATCAATTGAACAATTATTGCAATTCAACTAACAATCTAGTAGGCTCAAATATCTCACCGAACAAAAGGAATAAGGGTTACCGACACGTAAGCATGTGTAATTCCTAAAGCATGTTACCCCTAGTTTGGCATCTCTTCTCAACTATTCTCTAAAAACATGGCAGAAATACTCTCATGAAACTTAAAGTGACAACCATGACTAGGGATCTAAGTTAGTTTAATATTAGCAAGAAACCCCTTAGCGATTGAAAATGTTGGTTTTCATATAGTTCAAGCATACTTGAGACAAAAATTTTCAATTTTTTCCAATTTCAACCAATTCAATCATTTAAGATCAACAATTATACCAACCCTCTCTCGAGTTACCACATCCCCACACTTGGGATACATTGTCCCCAATGTATGGTGCACTTTATAATCTAAACTCGAGAGATACCACCTAACAAACCATGAACGGCTAATACCTAGACGACTCAACACAAAGAAACCACTCCCAACACAAAAATTCACACCACCAAATACACGAAAACAAATAAAACACAAGATAGATAAACATATGCACCTGATCAGAAAACAAGTGAGTGTTTGTAGTGGTGTAGCTGCTGCGATCTAACCAGAACATACACCCCTCATAGATTCTTTGAGATCTCACCAGGGATGTTTCCAAACATCCCCACACTTGATTCATTGCATCCGTGAAGATGGAACGTAGAAACCTGTCAAAACACAAACACGCCAAAATACAAACCAAAATACAATACAATACTCTACATCCTCGGGCTGCCTCCCAAGAGCGCTAAGTTTAAAGGTCTTCAGCCAGACCGTGCCTGATATGCGCTACGGTGGTCTCAATGCACACTTACCCAATGTATTTCCCATGAATGCATGGAAATTTACATGCCATCTCCATAAATTCGTCACTATAATTGGCATGTTCAGACTGCACTTGCGGGTTTCGCTAATCCACTTCACAAGATATACCTTGATGTCTTGTTGTTTCACCCTTCTTATCTTCGTCCTCGAACCCTCTTCCCCACACTTGTTAATTGGAATGATTGATATAAGAAGAGGTTCGGTACACATATTCATCTCATCAGACTGCTCTGCCTCATCATCCTCACACACCATCTGATCCACCAGTGACTCTTCATCAGATAAAGGATTCATTGGTGTGGTATTATCCTCCACAACCTCCTCCTCCATGTGAGAATAATCTCTAATATCAACAGGTAATGGTGAAAGGCGTTGTTCTATTTCTATCTTCATTTTTAAATTCTGACACTTAGAAACTAAACAGCTGATTCGATCTTCATCGGAAAGGTTGGGTTCTGATAAATACTGCTCGAGTTTGGACAAAGTTACTTCCAACATAGCAAGCTCTTTCTCCTCCTCGGTCTGATAAGTATGGACACCCTCGGGCTTAGAATATTCCTCGGGATGACACTGTCGGTATCCCTGATATGGTGTTGAGATGTACGCATCCATCATTTTTTTATTCCAATACTCTGGATTTTCCAAATACACCGTGCACACATCATCATAAACAGAAGTATGATAATGACCGCAACAGAAACATTGTCCATCCGTCCTTGGTTCATAATAAGCATCCTCGTCCTGATCCCATCCGTCAGAGTAATAATCATCCTCCATCTCTAGGTCATAATCATCAGCGTATGATGGAGGTGGAAGCTGTGAAACATAAGACACCGGTTTTCCATGTGCCCTCCTGTAGTGGGCCTCGTGGCAACCGATACACGGATGACGTGGACCCCCGCACAATATACATGTAGGAAAGCTGAAATCTGTGTAATGCTCTGTCATCCTGCACAACACAACTCAACTACAAGTGTAAATCACGAACATCAAAGAAAAATCTTTTTGGGATTTTTAAATTTATTTTTTTTATTTTTTATTTATTTTTTTATTTTTTTATTTTTTTTACTAAAACTTAACACGAAACACTTTGCGCACGCCTCCCCGGCAACGGCGCCATTTTGATGTCTGTCGTTAGTGACATGCAAAAACCGAAATAAACTATGTAGATAGGATAAGTCAGATATCGAACCAGAGGAGGATTGTGGAAAGTGTGTAACGTTAAGTATTTATTAACAACTATAAAAAAATAAACTGATGATTGTTTGATTTGTGGATTAACTAAATTATGAATTATGAACTAAAAGTGAAGTTTAAATCAGTAGGAGAGAAGATGGTTGCTCCAGATTTCAAGTTTTCCAGTTAACTTCAACTATGTGTTTAATCGTGACCTACATAGACATAGGTATTAAACTCGATTAATTAATTGTGATAACCAACGACTAAGTACTCCGGTCAATACATAACGGGAGGTTATCGAATGATTATCAATTACAATTTACAAACCCTAATCCCATGTCAAATATATCCCAATTACTAGAACTCTCGGGAACTGAATGCTTAGAAATTAAGGTTTAAATAAATGCAATTGTTTACAATCAATAAATCAAACCAATGGTGAAAAGCATCGAATGCTTAGATCACCAAGTTAAAACGATTGTGGCAAACACATAGTATCAATTAACTTACAAAAACCCTCCATCCGGAGGAAACCATTAGGAGATTAGCCGCTCATGTGGTAAGATTGATCTTTGTAGACTTGAACCATCATTGAAATCCTCCTGTCTGCGTACCAGACTCTAAGATGCCGTCAAGATGATGATTGATATATATTCCTTTTCTTTTTTCAATCTCGGCCCAATTTACATATGTGTGTGCCCCAAATCCACCACGTCTGCCGTCCATGTAGTCCACCAAGTCGGCCCAAAAAGAAATTGGGTTCTGTCGAATAAAAATAAATAATGATAATGTATGTTGTGATCTTAAATTGATGTCCCTTGACTAAACCCTCTATTGCACGTGATATTTCCATCCAAGAAGTCAACAACAATAACCGCCAATCCCTCTTCCTTTTTTCGAAGTCTACTGCCAAAGTGAAGTGATGATGATTTTTACTTAGTTGTTGACTTTTGTGTCCTCCTATTATATGTGAGATGATGATGTTATTGTTTGCTTCTTCACATGTGCCGCCAATGATGGATCATGAATCATTATTTAGGATGGAATATAATAATCCAAATCCCAAGTCTCCAAGTCTGCAATATATATTGAGATTGATAGCTTGATGTTGACTCCTCTATGATGATGATGGATGATTCTTGTTGACTTTCCTTAGTGTGCGTGTGATATATAATTGAGAATGATGTGATGTATAAAACCCTCCAAAGCAAACAATGGGCGCTGGATCTATTTATGCCGTAAACCGTAGCCTACGAAACAAAACCGTATGCTACGATTCAATGTTTCTGTTTGTTTTGTATTTCTGTTGACCGTATGCTACGAAATTCAAATGTAGGCTACGGTTGACTTTGGATTGAATTCTTTGGCTAAATTTTAACATTCGTTTAAATACCAATCAACCCCTGGACTTCATTTTTGTGCATATCTTTTATACCCAGTCAACCCTTTCGATCCGAACAAGTCCCAAGTAACTCCTTTTGCTATGTCTATCATCCACAAGTGTTCCAAATCATCTCTAAACTCTCCAACTTTATCGAATTAAATGATTTACTTGTAAAACCACGACCACTCATAGTTAACACATTCAAGGCACGTAATCACTGGAAACACACTTAAATACGCAATGTAACACACTTTAACACTCGGATTTCACCACCTAAGATAATCAACTTCATATCCGGAGGATCTGATATATGCGGAACCTCTTACTCTGCAGCAAAGAGACATGCCAAGGAGGCTAAGGCAGAAAGGGGGGGACAAGCCGACAAGGATGACAACACTTACAACTGACAAAGTGATAACATTTGACAATGATGACCGGGACATCATTTAGGATCCTCACCACGATGGTTTGGTAATCACTTTATATATTGCTAATCATTTTGTACGCAGGATACTAGTGGACAACGACAGCTCGGTCAACATCATCCAGTTGGAAACCCTGAAGAGAATGAACATCCCCCAAATGGAGATCACTTCAAAATCCAATGTGCTTGCAGGGTTCAGTAGATTGGCAATGAACACTGTTGGAGAAATAAAGCTGCCTGTATATGTTGAAGGAGTGAATTCAATGCAACAATTCGGTGTCATGGATTAGCTGTCCTGTTAGAATATTATAATGGGCAGGCCGTGGATTCATGATATGAAAGCTGTGCCATCAACCTATCATCAGTGCATCAAGATCCCTACCCCCTGGGGGGTAGTTAAAGTGGAAGGCGATCAACAGGAGGCTAAGGAATGTTATTCCTCTTCGATGAAAGCCTCAACAACGTCCAAAGAAGGATAGCAATTAAAGATACGAGCCTAGGATATCGTGGAAGCCTCAGGGTAGGATGTTAAGAAAATTATCCTGGATCAGGATAATCCAGGTATCTCGGTGCTTGTAGGAGCTAATATCCCTCAGGATATGGAGAATCAGCTTACTAACTTTCTAAAATGCAGGATGTCCACGTTCGCATGGAAGCATGAAGACATGACAGGTATTTCAAAAGATATTATAACTCACAAACTTGGGATTGACAAGTCTTTCAAGCCCGTTCAGCAAAAGAGAAGGAAATTTGCTCCTGAAAGAAATGCAATTATACAGAAAGAGGTTGAAAGATTATTGAAGTCCAAGATGATTAGGGAAGTCAAATTCCCCAAGTGGCTAGCAAAGGTGGTCATGGTTCAAAAGAAAAATGGGAAATATAGAGTTTGTGTAGATTACACAGACCTCAACAAAGCATGTCCTAAAGATCCATTCCACTTGCCTCATATAGACTCAATGGTAGATGCGACCGATGGTCATGAATTGCTGACCTTTATGGATGCATCCTCAGGATTCCAGCAAATCCAGATGGAGCCATCCGATCAAGAAGATACAGCTTTCATGACACCAACATGTATTTATTGTTATACTACCATGCCTTTTGGTTTGAAAAATGCAGGTGCAACATATCAGAGATTAGTGAATATGATGTTTAAAGACAAACCGGGGGACACTATGGAGGTGTATATTGATGATACGGTGGTAAAATCCAAGAAGGCAGAAGATCACCTCCAGGATCTTGAATGTGCCTTCAATATTCTGGACCAATATAATATGAAGCTAAATCCTGCTAAGTTTCATTTCAGAGTGGGGGCAGGAAAATTTTTAGGATGTCTGGTGACTAAGAGGGGAATAGAAGCAAGTCCAGAACAAATTAAAGCTATCCTGGATATCAAATCACCATCCAACATGAGAGATGTGCAAAGGTTAACAGGATGAGTAGCGGCGTTTGTCGCAACCCCCGTCCCCCTATTCAAGCACAGGAACGGGCGGCCGCGAACCAGTTTCGGTGTTATCTGGTATTGTCTAATTTGGCAGCAGAATTTACATCAGGACCGTAGTTAGGAAATATTTTATCAGAGTAAAATACCACACTTTCATAATATTGAATATATGGGGTAAAACCCAAGTTTTCAGTACACACATTTTCATAGGAATGAATCCTATTTTTTTTAATAAAAACATCTATTGATTTTAGGTAACTTTATTGCCACTTTTCCAAGCCTTCAGTGCTGTCCAGCTGGCTTCTATTTGGCTTTCATAGTTTGTTACGTGAAACGCGTTTTAAAATCATTTGTCAGTGGGAAATACTGGTGAGTGAATCCTGTCACACCCCGACCACGTAAAACAACAAAATGTGGCGGAAACGTCGGGGAGTGTTGTAACAGAATCATTGTTTCACAACCATGGATTAAACAGTTTCATTTTATTGAATTGAATGTATTACATTTCATTGGAATTAGAAACAAAACAGGAACAAATAAACTTTCATTGTTATCAAGTCACTAAGGCCTCGTCCATTCCTATGTGAGCGTACACAAGTATCATCATCAAACATCATCAACTATGGTACCTGAAACACATGTGAAAATACGTCAGCATAAAAATGCAGGCGAGTACATAGGTTTTATATGAGTGTTGGATCCATGGCTAGTTTAGATGTTGCAATACTTAATTAAAAACCTTTTTTTTGAAAAGTATAGTATTGCGACGTAATTAACCAACTCAAATCAAGTTGGTTATAATTTATAAAATCTCGTAGCCATGATTCTTAAGTCCAAAACATTTGTTTTATTATATCAAATTGTAAAACATCTCGTAGAAACTCGTTCATAAAACTCGTATGGTTTATATTATTCAGAAAACATCATTGTGTGACATCGTTTCAAAATCGTTTACCCAAGTGATCTAGATAACGCAACGATATATAATATGTTAAAAGCACATATATATATAGGAAGTACCAGCGGCGTATCCACCATGCTTTTAACACATTACACCCGCCCCGTTACCTAATCACTTCCCTAGACCAATGGCTCAAACAGTTACAAATGGTTCACATAAATCAAACGGTTACAAATGGTTCACATACATCAAACGATTACAAATGGTTCACATACATCCAACAATTTCAAATGGTTCACATACATCCAATGATTACAAATGGTTCAATACATAAAACAATTGCGCTAGCATGTTAAGTGAACATACATAGCAAAACATAATGAAATCATGTACTAATAGTGTACTAATGAACATAGCAAGTATATGATATGAAAACATGGAAAACACCAAAGTAACAAGTAGGCACATGTGTTCCACCCCAAAACATTTTGAAAATGGTAAAAGAGGGGACTATGTACTCACTTGAGGATGCTTAGAAGTCTTGAATAACAACCAAGCAAAGCTAGAAGGATCACGGAATCAAACGGCACCTAATATAGGTAACTATGTAAATAAACGGACCTAAATCGGAGGATCGGATAAAATGAGGTTTCGTAAACCAAATGAGTGTAGGGACTCATGTAATATAGTTTAACAAAGCCTACATTCTAAAACGAAACCTAACCTAAGTGCATACGACCCATTACGACTCGTTAAGGTAGCTTACGCCACTTTAACGCGTCGTTCGCGTAAAACACTTTCGGACTGCCTAACTAGTCCTATGATAAGTAAAATATGCCTTAACATGTCTAATATTGTTGCCAAATCAGTTTAGATATCAAAAATTATGTTACATATGCTTAAAATGAATTTTGGCGTAAAAAGGGCATTTTGGTCATTTACCTAAGGCATATAAACTACCTATCATACAACTACTTAAACGACGTGACCATAAGGTATAACCTCGGAAGGTTATTCCCTATGCAACTATGGTCACCTAATGTGTTTGGTCGGATCCTAAAGATCGACCAAACGGGTCGGGTTCGAAAGTATAAGCGGTTGTTTAGACCGCTTACCTTACGACTCTACATAAGCACTAAACCTAAAGTGACGAGCTAAACATGTTAAAACATGCTTAACGAGGTTTGAAAACATGTTTGGTATCAAAACAAACGGTTTTGATACATAAAAGTAGTTTGGTTACAAAATACGCAAGAATACGCATTTTGGCCGAAACTACGACTCGCCACTATGCCTAGATAACGTGGTAATCAGTAGGTATAGTCGCAAGAGACTAAAACCATCATGATTACACTCAGGTTATGAAGTTCAAATGAACTTCATGTTGACCATAAACTGGTCAAAGCAGAAAGTCAAACACAGTTTGAGTTTCACGCGAAAAAGAACGAAAGAGGACTTACAAAAGGTCCAAGAACAGAAGTTTGACCCGATTATTCTCAGGTATGAAGTGAAAGCACTTCAACTTAGAGAGCAATCAGATCAAGGTGTGAATAATGCAAATGAGGAAGGTGGGTATTTATAGTTTTTGCACAACCGTTAAGATCGTTCATCGTAAAACGAGCTTCGATCTCATCCGTACACATGTGCCCATGGTTTTGTGAAACCATGGGAGCCCCTGGTTTCATTAAAACCATGTGAAAATTAGGGGAATAGCTGGAACAAGCTGGAATTTAGATTTTTCATTTTGGTCCCTTCCTAAGATAACTATGGCAGATTGTCAATTTTGGTCCCTGAATGTGCAAAACATGGTTTTTGATGCATTTTTGACACGTTTAAGCCCCGTTAATCCCATTTCAAGGCTGTAAAATGAAGTTAAAGTATAGGGAACATGAAACATGCACAAAAATATCTCGGATGTCGGTTCGTTTGGTCGTACGGTTGCATTGTTCGGTTAATTACGACGAAACACGAACGAATGCGAAAAACGATCCTAATTACGCGACGAATGGAATTATATCATGCCAATCACTAAAATAAAATATTTTAATGATTACATAAAGTTTTGGATGTCCGGATGTATTCAGAACGTAAGATATGCGCGAAAATGCAAACTTATGCACTTTTTGACGCTTTTAGTCCATGAATGACCAAAAAGTTTATTTTAGCACACCGAACCCATCAAAGCCTATTTATAAGCTATGCAAAGGATATTTAGGGTATTTTTAACTTATGGTCATCTTCCGGAATGTTCATTACAGTACAAATCGGCATACTTTCGTAGTTTGTCGAAATTAGTCCCTGTAAGCGAATAAACTTGATTTCGCCACACCAAACCCTCCAAAACTTATTTCTAAGTTATGTAAAGGTTATTTAAGGTATGTTAAGCCTATTTCACTATTCCGGAGTGTTCCTTGCATTAAACTGGTTATATTTACGCATCAGTGCGCGTATAACCTTCCAGAAAGCGATTTAAAGCTTGAAATCGAACAAGAATTGATATGTGCAAACGATACACATATTTTTTTGAAAATCCCAAGTATGAAACACAATATTTCATAAATTTGGTATCTGTTTGATGGTTGCAGAGGCACAGGTGTCACAGTCTCCCCTACTTTAGGAAATTTCGTCCCGAAATTTATTCGTAGGAGTCTGTCTGTGACGCTGTGTTAAATAATTATCTTGCATGGAATCTTGGGTTTTTATCTATTTGCGTAGAAAAACCCATCAAAGATATGCAAGGAATAATCCTGTTATTTCTCTCAACGGACAATCTTTAAAAATGAAAATGAAGGAAAAATCAAGGATATTCATTTCCCTCGATGGATATTCTTCAGAAACGAAAATGAATGAATAATCAAGAATATTCATTTCCCTCGATGGATATTCTTCAGAAACGAAAATGAACGGAATGAGTCATTTTCCTCAATGGGTATTCTTTAGAAACGAAAATGAACGAATAATCAAGAATATTCATTTCCCTCGATGGATATTCTTCAGAAACGAAAATGAACGGAATGAGTCATTTTCCTCAATGGGTATTCTTCAGAAACGAAAATGAACGAATAATCAAGAATATTCATTTCCCTCGTTGGATATTCTTTAGAAACGAAAATGAACGGAATGAGTCATTTTCCTCAATGGGTATTCTTCAGAAATGAAAATGAACGAATAATCAAGAATATTCATTTCCCTCGATGGATATTCTTCAGAAACAAAAATGAACGGAATGAGTCATTTTCCTCAATGGGTATTCTTCAGAAACGGAAATGAACGAATAATCAAGAATATTCATTTCCCTCGATGGATATTCTTCAGAAACGAAAATGAACGGAATGAGTCATTTTCCTCAATGGGTATTCTTCAGAAACGGAAATGAAGGAAAAATCAAGAATATTCATTTCCCTCGATGGATATTCTTTAGAAACGAAAATGAACGGAATGAGTCATTTTCCTCAATGGGTATTCTTCAGAAACGGAAATGAAGGAAAAATCAAGAATATTCATTTCCCTCGATGGATATTCTTCAGAAACGAAAATGAACGAAATGAGTCATTTTCCTCAATGGGTATTCTTCAGAAACGGAAATGAACTGAGTCAACTCTAGACACATGACAAAACTTGCTGTGGTTTCTGTGCACTGAATTCCATAATTATGTATGCATCCATAATTACGTAATTCCTTGCACAGTCCGCACAGTTTGTTTTGTAATGTGAAGGGGAAGAAAATCAAACCTGTGATGAGTGTGACTAGACTATCATAGGGTCCTTTTAATTAGATCGACAAATGATCTCTTTAATTAGACCACCAAGGAGTCTTTTCAGCTATATCATCACATAATATTCCTAACCAGATTTTTGGATCAATCTGTTTAACTAGACCACTCAAGGGGTCTAATTATGGAATAGTACATTATAATCCAAGGGTCTTTACTATTACGTAGAAGCCCATTAAGGATTTAAGGTAGTACCTTTGGATATCCTACTATGAATCCCTTATACGAAGATATGAAAGATTCTACGAGGATTTGGATAACAAAAACTTGGATCACACAAAAACATAAAAGGGAACACATAATCACATAATCACATATTTGTTTAATTTGACCTTTAATTTGTTATCTTTGGACGCGGATACTTAAAGCACACCAGGAATCCAATTCGTGGATTTCATTTGGCACTTTAATCATTTTCAAGAATCTATCTATGAAGATAGGATGATCTTCCAAAAATTCAATTTTGTTTTCAAAGAAACGTAATATTCGAATTAAGGTACACAACAATTTTAGGATTTACAGAAATACCCTTAGGTACCCTATTAAGGATTTATAGTGGTACTTTGGGTATTCGTCCAGAGTTGTAACTTGCCCCTTGTACTTCGTTTCTTTAGAAGAAACGGGTACTTAGGATTTTCGTGGAAAACGCAAGAGATCATAAAATGGAAGAATTTTGGGGGTAGTCTGTTCTTCAAGGAATACGATTCCCTGATTGTCGGTATTGTAGGGGATATGTTGTTTATACATGCAACCACATAAATACATTGCAATGTAAATAAAAGATTTATTTATAAACAACGATAACAACTGTTTCATGGACCTTGACAACAAAAGAAAATAATACATAAGACGTGATTATTTCTAAACGGTGTTGTCTTCTAGTCGGTCAGATGCTCATTCCTGTGCTGGATTTGCATTAGCAAGTTTTGGGTAATTTCTTTGGAAATGACCCATCTCGCCACAGTTGTAGCAAGAACCTGGTGGAAAACGAGCTTGAGCAGGATTGTTGTCAGCTTGATTTGGTACAACTGCAGCTCGGCAAACTCTTGCTGTATGACCTATAAGTCCACAAATTTGGCATTTCCGACACTTCACACTAGCATGATGATGAAGGTTACATTGGTTGCATAAGGGTGCAGTTCCGTTGTATGGCTTCCTAGCAGGGGGTTGAGCTGGTTGGTTGGGGGCAGCTTGATCATTGTGAGCAACCACGGTGAAGTTCTGGGAAGCTTTTCGCTTCTTTGACTTCTTGGAGGATTCAGTCTGTTCATCTTTGGGTTTCGATTCCTCGACTGGTTTCTTATCACCTTTTTGGAAAAGTTTACCTTTCCTGATTTGAGATTCAGTCAAGGTAACAGATAGCTCAATGGCCTGCCTAACTGTAGTGGGGTTACTACCAGTCACAATGTCTTGTACTGGGTCAGGGAGGCCATCAATGTACTTTTCGATTGCCTTATCCAAAGGCGTAACCATATTCGGGCATAACAGACTTAACTCCTCATAGCGATCCGTGTAGGCTCGATGCTCACCGCTATCTTGGTTAAGATTGTCGAATTCCCTTTCCAAGGCCCTGATCTCGTGACGAGGACAGAATTCCTTCATCATCAGAGCTCGAAGCTCTTCCCACGTTTGAGCCAGTGCCACATCGGCACCCCTATCTCTCATCACACCATTCCAACATGTCAAAGCTCGTTTCTCAAAGACACTAGATGCGAATTCTACCTTTCGCTCATTTAGGCATTGAACATGCCTGAAGGTGCTCTCTAAACTCTTGAACCATTGCAGAAGTGCAGTCACTCCTTGAGACCCAGAAAACTTTGATGGCTTAGCCGAGTTGAACGTCTTGAAGTTGCAGGGGGCATTATTGTTGTTGAGAGCTTGGTTACATTGAGCAACGATGTTCGGGATTGCAGCAGCCATTTGCTGCGTAATGACAGCTGCCAGCTCTTCAATAGGTACCTGATTTTCGCGTCGTGGAGGCATTCTAAAAAGGGGAAACAAGAGAGAAAACAAAAGAAATGGCATTGGGTAAGAATAGGATGTTACAATTACCGACCAAAATCATGGGTGATGGTCATTTGTTTGAACCACGAAGCAAACAAATGACACACAAAGGCTGAATCAAAGCAAATAGGTCCTCATAATGTATCGCGAAGACATGCTCCCCTATAAGTGGACACTCACCCCAAGAGTTCCCAGGTAAGAGTGACTGGTCCGATATTGCGGATTTGTACGAACACTCTAGCCTTAGATAGAAAGCTCAGGGTACAGGCACCCACCCTTCCAGTTTGCACGTGTTCACATTATGTAGCCCTAAACTTTGACGAGAATTTAAAAACTTTGAAGGTTCAAAACCTTACAATAAATCATCCTAGAACAGATGATTAGTTTTCAAAGCAGATTCGAATTTTGTGTTCTTATTGTGGTTGCTGCCTAAAGATAGGCAACGGTATAGTTTTATGACTAAACGCAAGTAAACTCGTGTCAGGGTCCTAGGAAGGTTATAGTCTAGGTCAAAGCATTACTAATAACCTAATTCCCTATAACCATGAGCTCTGATACCAACTTTTCTGTCACACCCCGACCACGTAAAACAACAAAACGTGGCGGAAACGTCGGGGAGTGTTGTAACAGAATCATTGTTTCACAACCATAGATTAAACAGTTTCGTTTTATTGAATTGAATGTATTACATTTCATTGGAATTAGAAACAAAACAGGAACAAATAAACTTTCATTTTTATTAAGTCACTAAGGCCTCGTCCATTCCTATATGAGAGTACACAAGTATCACCATCAATCATCATCAACTATGGTACCTGAAACACATGTGAAAATACGTCAGCATAAAAATGCCGGCGAGTACATAGGTTTTATATGAGTGTCGGATCCATGGCTAGTTTAGATGTTGCAATACTAAATTAAAAACCTTGTTTTTGAAAAGTATAGTATTGCGACGTAATTAACCAACTCAAATCAAGTTGGTTATAATTTATAAAATCTCGTAGCCATGATTCTTAACTCCAAAACATTTGTTTTATTATATCAAATTGTAAAACATCTCGTAGAAACTCGTTCATAAAAATCGTATGGTTTATATTATTCAGAAAACATCATTGTGTGACATCGTTTCAAAATCGTTTACCCAAGTGATCTAGATAACGCAACGATATATAATGTGTTAAAAGCACTTATATATAGGAAGTACCAGCGGCGAATCCACCATGCTTTTAACACATTACACCCGCCCCATTACCTAATCACTTCCCTAGCCCAATGGCTCAAACAGTTACAAATGGTTTACATAAATCAAACGGTTACAAATGATTCACATACATCAAACGATTACAAATGGTTCACATACATCCAACGATTTCAAATGGTTCACATACATCCAACGATTACAAATGGTTCAAAACATAAAACAATTACGCTAGCATGTTAAGTGAACATACATAGCAAAACATAATGAAATCATATACTAATAGTGTACTAATGAACATAGCAAGTATATGATATGAAAACATGGAAAACACCAAAGTAACAAGTAGGCACATGTGTTCCACCCCAAAACAGTTTAAAAATGGTAAAATAGGGGACTATGTACTCACTTGAGGATGCTTAGAAGTCTTGAATAACAACCAAGCAAAGCTAGAAGGATCACGGAATCAAACGACACCTAATATAGGTAACTATGTAAATAAACGGACCTAAATCGGAGGATCGGATAAAATGAGGTTTCGTAAACCAAATGAGTGTAGGGACTCATGTAATATGGTTTAACAAAGCCTACATTCTAAAACGAAACCTAACCTAAGTGCTTACGACCCATTACGACTCGTTAAGGTAGCTTACGCCACTTTAACGCGTCGTTCGCGTAAAGCGCGTTCGGACCGCCTAACTTGTGACAACCCGCACTAAACCAGGTATCCGTACGACTTAATTAATGATTAATTACTGCTAAATTACTGTGCTTAACTGAAATTTGCTGATAAACTGCTACCTGCATACTGATACATGCACTTACTTGCATCATGCTTTATTTGCTGTCACTACACTATTTACATACTGAACCCTAGTGGCAAACTTGATGCACAAAAAGCACAGTAGCACTAAACGGATACACATTGAACATGCTGATATAACCAGCATCAGGCAAACACTGCCTCTAAGGCCTGTTAAGAGCCTCAAATATTTGGCTACACTGGTAGTGAGTGTAGGGTTATAAGGGTTGTGGAACTGCGTCTCTAGGAATAAGATACACTGATTGGAGGTGCCTAAAACGTACTTTAAATACAAAATTCTGCGCTTTATTATAGAACTCAGCATTTTAAATTGCTAATACAGTGCAAAAACACTTCAGAACGGTCCCGTATATTTTCCTAAGTACCGGGAATAATTTATGTTACAAAAATATACATAAAGAACCTTTATCGACATAATTAAACATTTTAACGGAGCGGTACTTAATCGTATAACCGGACATTACCCGGGACACTAAATTTTTGGCAGACACTTTGTTTTACTATTTATGACTACTAATGATCCCCGTATGCCATAACACCCGCTAAAAATAAAACCTACTAACTTACCATCCCACACTTGAGTTATAACTTATGGTTAGACTTTAGTTGAAAATTTTCAACTATACCCCCCCCCCCCAACCGAATTCAGCCTCAAGGGGACCCACCCCCATACTCCATATCCCCTAACATGATTTAATCTTATTATTTTAAGTTGATATTGCTTGTTGAAGTTGCTAAGAGATGTGGAGGTGATGTTATAAGTAAGGCCATGTCTTACAAGTATCATTTCACAAGATTACACCCCACTTTCACTCTCTCCTCTCTCTTGATCGGCTGCCCACAACCGAGCACCCCATCACCACCCTAAACAACATCATCTTCTTCCTTTCATTGTCCATTCAAAGCCTAGAAGTCATCCATGGAAGGTGCAACTTGAAGGCATTACAAGGGAGCATTGTTCTTGCTTGATTCTACATCTTTTCTCATCATTTTGACACAAGATTCTTCCCTAGCTAGAGGCTAGTAGTAAGTTTCTTCATGCTTGATCTCATCTTGTTCGAAATTTATGGCATTTAACATGTAGTGTTGTTGTTTAAATCACTAAATCACAAGAATATAAGAAAAATGTGAAAACATGAGTTATGAACATTAAATCTACATAAAAGTTTACTTGTGTATGATTTATGAAGTGGAATCTTGTCGGTTTAAGGGTTGGTTAACACATACTTGATATTTAAAAGTCGTTTTCTTGTTTAACCCGCTAATCGGACACTTATGACGCGATTTAATAACATCGAAATCACAAAACAGCATGCTGAGTCACTGTTTCAGCCGCTTTAACAGGCTGTAAACGTACCTTAAAAACTCGAAAAACAGAATTTCAAAAGCCTAAATCGTGTCATTTCGAAAAACGAAGAAAATGGCGCTGGAATCATATTTTTCTGATGTCGGTTACTATTTTAAAAATCTGTTTCCGTGACAGCAGCTAGGGCTGTTTGTTACTGCAGAAAATTGGGCTGTGTGTTTTCGATCACAACCTAAAACCTGAACCGAACCAGCCCCTGAAACTTTTATCAAAGATGAACACAGATGTATTTGTGACCCTCAAACTGGATTTTCGATAAACGGACTTACGGGGAATTTTTGACGATTTTTTCCGTAAACTGTGATCAGAATGTGACAAATCTGACCACAGTTCGGTAAACGATTTTCTGTAAATTTTTGGTAATGAACTGGACCCCGAAATTTTTACACAATAATTTGTGGGTCGTTTATGACGTTCCACAAAAATCTGGGAATTTTTGGAAAGGGTTAAGTATTTTATTTAATCGCCCGAAAACAGTCTAGTTTTCACATATTTAAACTGAAAATAACAATGGTAGTATTTTGCGTGTTAAAACGTAAAGGTTGATTGATGATGATCATGAGTTGATTTCAAAAAGAAAATGATACGCTTGAAAGCGTGGCCACCTCCAGTTACAGAGGAAACTCTGGCGAAATTTTCTAAAAACCTAACACTTAGAATTATTTACACAACAAGTGTTAGAACTATTTTCGACATATTTTCGAAACATAAATTTCGCCATGACATTATTTACTAAATATTCGGAGGTGGGATTTTCACAAGGTTTAACGTGATGAATATATATATTGTCACAACACTGTTTATGATTAGTTTGTGAAATACATAAATATTATTTTTAGAAGTAAAAATAATATTTACAAGCGTTAATGATCCCAAAACTTTGCGAACGCTTTCACCATAACTATATAAGTTACACTGGTAATTACATTACCACACGATTGATAAAACGTAACTTACGCACATGTATTGTATCCCCCATCCTTGGGAAGGAGTTTAGCTACCAAGTATATACAAAAAGTAAACACGAAATAGTTGTCTAACTATTTCCCAAAAACATAAACTATAAAGCTAAGGCACGGCCGTCCGTCTAATAGAATTAGCACTTGTAGGTCGTCGCGCAGCTTTCTGATTCAGGGATACTTGGTAGAGACGCCTCACAGTGAGTTCATGTCCCCCTTTTCTCTAACTGTTTTCAGTTTTCTTAACTGCGGGGGTGAAATACATGTTACTTTGTTTACAAGTACTAATATACACGGTATGAATAACGTAAGGAGGTTTAGATCATGTGAATGGGTAGTTAGAACACCGAGGGACTCGAGCGGTAGATCTATCTGGGTGTAGCGAGCCCAGCTCTAGGCCCAACAGAACGGACCTCTCGGAGGACCAACAGAACGGACCTGGAGTGACTTGGTACCCAACGCAAAAATCGGCTAGGGTGTAGTCTTCCTACTTGCATTTCACAACATGCTAATGGCCTTGCAAACCATTGGTGATCACAAGTCCTCTTACACTGCTACATACCAGGAAACTTTTATACTTACAAGTGTTTTACTTACTCACTTGCACATGAACTCGCTCAACATTATTGTTGATTTTTCAACTCACATGTATTTCAGGAAATTAAACGGATCTGGCACGGTATGGAACGTTTTCCGCTGCACTTGTCATGGAGTCATCAGGGTTTAGGGGATGTGTCTCTTTCCTGGACAAGACACAGTCCTTAAACCACGTTTATGTTATGTTTTAGTTTGTAATGTTGTTGAACAAGGTTATGGTTGTTGGTTAAAACAATGGTACTGTATTTTGTTTTCAAAACTTAATGGATGACTTGCATGGTTTTTAATTCATATAGCTTGTTATGGTTAAGCTATGGTATTAAGAAGTCACACCAAAATTTACCACGCTTCCGCAAAGCCAGGGTGTGACATAACTAGTCCTATGATAAGTAAAATATGCCTTAACATGTCTAATATTGTTGCCAAATCAGTTTAGATATCAAAAATTATGTTACATATGCTTAAAATGAATTTTGGCGTAAAAAGGGCATTTTGGTCATTTACCTAAGGCATATAAACTACCTATCATACAACTACTTAAACGACGTGACCATAAGGTATAACCTCGGAAGGTTATTCCCTATGCAACTATGGTCACCTAATGTGTTTGGTCGGATCTTAAAGATCGACCAAACGGGTCGGGTTCGAAAGTATAAGCTGTTGTTTTGACCGCTTACCTTACGACCCTACATAAGCACTAAACCTAAAGTGACGAGCTAAACATGTTAAAACATGCTTAATGAGGTTTGAAAACAGGTTTGGTATCAAAACAAACGGTTTTGATACCTAAAAGTAGTTTGGTTACAAAATACGCAAGAATACGCATTTTGGCCGAAACTACGACTCGCCACTATGCCTAGATAACGTGGTAATCAGTAGGTATAGTCACAAGAGACTAAAACCATCATGATTATGCTCACGTTATGAAGTTCAAACGAACTTCATGTTGACCATAAACTGGTCAAAGCAGAAAGTCAAACACAGTTTGACTTTCACGCGAAAAAGAACGAAAGAGGACTTACAAAAGGTCCAAGAACGGAAGTTTGACCCGATTATTCTCAGGTATGAAGTGAAAGCACTTCAACTTAGAGAGCAATCAGATCAAGGTGTGAAGAATTCAAATGAGGAAGGTGGGTATTTATAGTTTTTGCACAACCGTTAAGATCGTTCATCGTAAAACGAGCTTCGATCTCATCCGTACACATGTGCCCATGGTTTTGTGAAACCATGGGAGCCCCTAGTTTCATTAAAACCATGTGAAAATGAGGGGAACATCTGGAACAAGCTGGAATTTATATTTTTCATTTTGGTCCCTTCCTAAGATAACTATGGCAGATTGTCAATTTTGGTCCCTGAATGTGCAAAACATGGTTTTTGATGCATTTTTGACACGTTTAAGCCCCGTTAATCCCATTTCAAGGCTCTAAAATGAAGTTAAAGTATAGGGAACATGAAACATGCTCAAAAATATCTCGGATGTCGGTTCGTTTGGTCGTACGGTTGCGTTGTTCGGTTAATTACGACGAAACACTAACGAATGCGAAAAACGATCCAAATTACGCGACGAATGGAATTTTATCATGCCAATCACTAAAATAAAATATTTTAATGATTACATAAAGTTTTGGATATCCGGATGTATTCAGAACGTAAGATATGCGCGAAAATACAAACTTATGCACTTTTTGACGCTTTTAGTCCCTGAATGACCAAAAAGTTTATTTTAGCACACCAAACCCCTCAAAGCCTATTTCTAAGCTATTTAAAGGATATTTAGGGTATGTTTAACTTATGGTCATGTTCCGGAATGTTCGTTACAGTACAAATCGGCATACTTTCGTAATTTGTCGAAATTAGTTCCTGTAATCGAATAAACTTGATTTCGCCACACCAAACCCTCCAAAACTTATTTCTAAGTTATGTAAAGGTTATTTAAGGAATGTTAAGCCTATTTCACTATTCTGGAGTGTTCGTTGTTTTAAACTGGTTATATTTACGCATCAGTGCGCGTATAACCTTCCAGAAAGAGATTTAAAGCTTGAAATCGAACAAGAATTGATATGTGCAAACGATACACATATTATTTTACAAATCCCAAGTATGAAACACAATATTTCATAAATTTGGTATCTGTTTGATGGTTGCAGAGGCACAGGTGTCACAAATCCCAGTTTAATCAAGACTAAATAAAAACCATTGTACAGTATTGAGGGCGATTTCGCAATTACATTTGTTTCCAAGTTATACTAATTACCACCCACGGTACTGTCAACCCGACTTGTGGAAAGTTACCCCTCGCAAGGCAGTAACTAATTTTGTATACAAAACCCCAACATACCGACGATAATTGTATCCTTACAAATACCCAATAACTGCTTAATATATAATTAATTCTGTGAGGTTTTGTAAAAACAATTTGCAAAAAGGAGATTACTCACATTGCTGTCTTAGATTATCCTTTAGGGTTTCCTGGTGACAATCTATAATTTACACAAATGCACACGTGTTAGTATAATAACCCATTTTAACATTAGTAATACCCTCCCCGAGACGGCATTCCAACGACTACGTCGGGCAGAACCACGACAGCCGTTACAGTACCCTAGATCAATCGGGAAGCATATCTAATACGTATCCAGGGGTTATGATACTTACAACAGAGCCGAACTTCGCTAATTAGGGGGGTATTATACCCGACTATAGCTTATACTATCAGAAATTCGTTGAGAGAGAATTGAAATTGAGCGACGTAAACTGAAGGCCCAATCTCCAGCTTTATAGGGGCTGAATTCGGGTTCTACGCGGCCCGCGTAAAACAAGACAAGGGCCTACGTGGCCCGCGTCAACCTTGGTCAACGGCCTAGTTTGTCCGGGTCAGCAACTAGCTTCGCCGTGTGTTGGGCCACGTGGCGGCCCAGGGTTTTGCCAGCCTTTTACCTTGTCGCGGCCCACGTAAGGGTTAAGGTGTGGCTTACGCGGCCCGCCTCAAACCCAAAATCTTGATTTTTAATTAATTTTAATAATATTTAAGGTATTCGGGGCCCGTTTTCACGTATGGGGTGTATTTTAGGACATATTGGGATATTTTTAAAATATATTAGGGTGTCGGAAAATTTATAAGGGTATCGGTTTTCTTTAGGGTTGTTATATCCTCCCCACCTTGTTTTAGAGCTCGTCCTCAAGATCTACTGGAATAGGTGTGGATATTTCCTTTGCATTTCCGATTCAAGCTCCCATGTATACTCAGGTCCTCTTTTCGAGTCCCACTTCACTTTGACTAGAACTAATCTCTTGTGCTTAAGGTTTTTGACTTTCCTGTCTTCAATCTGTAGAGGCCTTTCTACAAACTTGAGTTGTTCATTTACTTCTATATCCTTAAAAGGTACTACCAGTGATTCATCGGCTAGACATTTCTTGAGAGTAGATATATGAAATACATCATGTATTCCTGCCATTTCCTCTGCCAGTTGTAGCTGATAAGCTACAGGTCCTATTCTTCTAATAATCTCAAAAGGTACAACATATCTGGGACTTAGCTTTCCTCTTTTGTTGAATCTTACCACTCCTTTCCAAGGAGAGACTTTTAACAACACTTTATCTCCTACTTGAAATTCCAATGGTTTGCGTCGGTTATCGACATAGCTCTTCTGTCGATCACGTGCTGCTTTCAGTCGTTCCTTGACTTGAATAATCTTGTCGGTTGTTTCTTGTACTATCTCAGGTCCAGATAGTTGCTTCTCCCCAATTTCTACCCAACAGACTGGGGTTCGGCACTTTCGTCCATAAATTGCTTCGAATGGTGCAGCATTGATACTTGTGTGATAACTATTATTATAAGAAAATTCTATTAAAGGTAAGTGATCGTCCCAATTACCTCCGAAATCAATTACACAAGCTCTAAGCATGTCTTCCATTGTCTGAATTATCCTTTCGCTTTGTCCATCCGTTTGAGGATGATAAGCGGTGCTTAGATTTAACTTGGTTCCCATTGCTTTTTGGAAACTTGACCAAAAATGAGAGGTAAAACGACTATCCCTATCAGACACAATTGATAAAGGAATTCCATGAAATGAGACTATTTCATTTACATACAATTTAGCTAATTGTTCCATACTGAAAGCTTCTTTCATTGGTAGGAAATGAGCTGATTTGGTTAGCCTATCTACAATCACCCAGATTGTATCATTACCTTTCCTTGTTTTGGGTAATTTGGTAACAAAATCCATTGTAATCAATTCCCATTTCCATACGGGCATTTCTAATTGTTGTAACAAACCTGAGGGTTTCTGATGTTCTGCTTTAACTTGTGAACAAGTTAAACATTTAGAAACATAGGCTGCTATGTCCTTTTTCATTCCTATCCACCAGAAATTCTTTCTTAAATCCTGGTATATTTTATCATTTCCTGGATGCATAGTATATTTGGACTTATGGGCTTCTTCTAATATACGATGACGTAGGTTTCCTAATTTAGGTATCCACATTCTTTTCTTATGGAATCTCCAAATTCCATCTTTTCCTTGTTCTAATTCATTAATCATACCTTTTAGTTTTTCAGTATCATCCTTGATTACTGATTCTTGTGCTTTTCTAATCTAGTCATTTAAATCTACTTGCAGATTTAATTTAAGAGAACGTACCCTTTTTGGCTTTTCGTGATACTTTCGGCTTAAAGCGTCTGCCACTACATTTGCTTTTCCTTTATGATACTGGATATCACAATCATAATCACTAAGCATCTCCATCCAGCGTCTTTGTCTCATATTTAATTCTTTTTGCCCAAAAACATACTTTAAACTCTTATGATCAGTGAATATGGTAAACTTACTACCATAAAGGTAATGTCTCCAAATTTTAAGGGCAAAAATTATAGCTCCTAATTCCAAATCATGGGTTGAATAATTCTCTTCATGATTCTTAAGTTGTTTGGATGCGTAAGCTATAACCTTTTGGCGTTGCATCAACACACATCCATAACCTAATTTAGAAGCGTCACAATAAAATACAAAGTCTTCAGTTCCTTTTGGTAACGCTAATATGGGTGCATGGATTAATCTATGCTTAAGAATTCTAAAGGCTTCTTCTTGCTTTGGTCCCCATTCAAACTTAATGGATTTACAGGTTAACTTAGTTAAAGGAATGGCTATTCTATAAAAGTCTCGAATAAATCTATGCTTAAGAATTTTAAAGGCTTCTTCCGCCTCGAATCTGGGCGTATGACTCGTATCCTTTCAGTCTCTGCATGGTCTTCAGTCGTTGGAGTCCGTCAAAACTTTGGTGAGGGCTTTGTAAAACAAAATAAAGATCGGAACAAATCGTCAAGGTTAGGGTTTCACCCCTAGCTTAACAACTTCGTTCCTGTTTTTTTATTTTTTTATAAGATAAAAGAGAATTATGCATCAAAGTATAGATTTCACTCCTGATTCGACGCAAATTCTCGTGTTTATAGATGAAATGCGTGTTGAACAAGCAATTTAATCGAGAGTTTGCGGTTTTCACACCTAATCTCGACTCAATCGCTCATTCATATTTGAAAATTCGAGTGTAGTGATAGTGCAGCATAGGCGAGAATAGCGAGAAATAGTAGTAAGCTCATACATAATCCCTAACGGATATGCACAAGTCGGTCTATTGGTTCCTAACTATAGACTAGGTTTCTAAGACATCGACCCAGACTAGGTCGAGTCTTGCCTAATTCCCTATAGTTATGGCTCTGATACCAATCTGTCACACCCCAACCGATGGCGGAAACATCGGGGCATGGCACTGAGCGAAACAGATTGTCCAGAAGTTTCCACAACAATTACCATTACCAATTAATTTAAAGTAACATGTCCCATACCATGTCTTAAAAGGCAAACAAATTATTACAGACAAATCTAGTCAAGTAGTTCTGTTCCGACAACTCAGATTTATACATAAATAGTTTATTTGTTGGTTTCTAGGACCTCTTTTCCTAGCCTTGATTTCATCACAGCACAGAGAGCATCCTAGACCTTTCCTAGCCTCAAGTTCACATCAAGCTAAGCATGTAAACTTCCTAACCACCTGTCACATACGTTAAAGTAAAAGTCAATACACATTGTGTAAAGGTGAGCATACAAGTTTGATAATAACATATAGAGTTCGAAAGCGTTACGCATAACCAGCACGTACACAGAGTGAAATGAGGCATGTTAGTTATAGACATGAACCTATCGATACCAATGACTGCGGGTTGACTGCTCAAGGCAGTTCGCAATACATTCTCACCACTATGAGCCATGTAAGTAATTGTCCTTAACAACCCCCGAGTGAACGGGTGCTGAGTCCAAACTAATAGTACTACCGTTGCTAAGGCAGGTCGACAGCATTCCATGTCTAGACACAACAAACAAGCATTCATTTAGTCACGTATACATGCGATAACGGTTAGCGTTTAAAGTATTGCGTAGTGTGTTCGATGTGATTTTGTATAAGTAACGTATGTAACACCCAAAAGTGCGTAAAGCAAAAAGGGATCGAGTATGCTCACAGCGATGATGGATTGAAGGGAGCGCTAGAGAGTAGGGTTAGCCTGAATACATTGATAGCACAACGATAAGTGGCGCGTAAAACGATGCAAAGTACAAGTGGTTCGGACAGCAGTCCGTTCGGATGGTAGTCCGATCGGACAACCAGTCATGCGGTTGGTCGTCCGTTCGGACAGTAGTCCGGTCGGATGACTGTTCGAGTGGATTGTTTCTTCCTTTGGGAAGGATATGTTTATGTATGATGGCTTGACTTTTGAAGTTTGCGTTGTAGTATTTAGAAAACATTGAAGTACTTCTATCTTTCAAGTTGGTCGATCGGACGGTCGTTCGATCGGACGGCAACCCGTTCGGTTGGGTACTTCAGTGAGAACAAGTTCACAGCAGGGTGTCACTCGATCGGACGGTTGTTCATTCGGGTGGCATCCTTTGTGCATTGAACATGTTGAAAATTGTTTAAGTGTTGAAGTTCAAACGTCTCATGATTCGGATGGCAGTTCGATCGGTTGATAGTCCGATCGGACATCAATTCGTTCAACATTCAGACTTCAAGTGTTGGCAAAATGGTTGTGTGGGACCAAGGTGCAAGTCGTACGGGTGGCCAGTCGTACGGTTGGGCTGTCCGTTTGGACAGCAGTCCGTGCGGACGGCACTCCATCCTGGTTAACCTGTTCGTCTTACACTTGGTTGTTTTTGGTAGTTTGTCATTTTATCGAGATATTTTGATAACGTGTCAAGCAACAGAAACCTCATCAATACTTAGTGCTCCTGATCGGACAGGAATCACCCAAACCTGATCAGTGGACGGTTCGAGACGACGTGCCATGTTTAACCCGGAATCGATAACCTCGTGGATAGAATACGGATCTTGAACCAACACAACCCCAATAATGAGTAGTAAGCCGGCACAAGTTCCGATTCTATCGGTTTTGAGTGCATTGAGTGTAAAAGAGTTGAAAGAAAGTTGAAAACCATCTTTCACTCCTTTTTATTGTGAATATGTTCAGATCTATGAAAGATCTTTGTTTGTTTATGTGGAAATCGATTAGATCTAAGTTGTTCTTGGTGGATTGAGGCCAAAACATGAAGTTATTCAAGAACACATGATGACGTCATCCTAGAACACCTTGAATCTTGATGATTTCACGGTTAAAAGTTAAGATTCAAAAGATAGAAAGGTGTAGGAGTGCGTGTAGATTAAGGAAGTACAAGATTTAGGATGAGATCTTACCAAAATTACGAGAAATCGAAGGAAAAAGCAAGCAGGAGCACGGGTCGGACGTCAGTTGCCAAAAGTAGAAAAACTGAAAGTGACAAGGGGTATTTATAGGGTTACCCAAAGAGGAAAGGGCCGGTCGATCGGCTAGGCAGCCCGTGCGGACAGCCTGTCCAATCGGACGGCAGTCCGAACGGTCGGCCGGTCGAACGGCCGGTAGCCTGGTCGATCAGTCACCTTGTTCGAGTGTTCGGCGCGACGAGTTTTGATGTTTCGATTTCGATTACGAGCGTTGCAATGCGATAGATTTTTCCTAGTAAAATTACATTTAATCCCAACTACTCATATCTCGCACTGTCTCTTCTCCACCAATTATCATACCATTTCGATTGTGTTTAAGTTCGATTGCGTTTCGATTGATCACCACACATAACATAAATAAACATGCACAAGTAACACTTAAGGCACACACACACGTATGACAATAAACAAAATGCGTAATTCGAGTTGCGAGTGCAATTGCTATAGCGATAAAGCGATTAAACATGCGATTATTAATAGATACTCCACATAATACAACTAAAGCGAAAATAAAATAGACTAATTACAAGTCAAAGAAGTCAAAACAGGAATTGAGCAAGGAGATACAGATCGCAATTAGCAACCTTGTCCTCCTTTGACTTCAATCTTGACTTTGATTTTCACTTTCGAAACACGGGGTGTTACACCATGCCTACTACAACCTCTGCTACAACTGGTTCAGTGCTTCCACCACCTCCACAGATGCAAGCTCCTTCACAGGCTCAGGCTCCTCCAAGGAGGGTTGAGACTCACATACCCCGAGACATTGTTCCTGCTCAAAATGTCCACAGATCTGGTGTCCCAGGGAGAACTCCTGTTATGGCTTCTAATAATGAAATTCTAACTTTGTTTGGTTGTATACAGGATCAGATGAAGCAACATCAGGAAACTAATCAGATGACAATAAGAGAAATATAACTCTTGAAGTCTAACTCCAAGAGACCTGCTGAAGATACTGTCACTCCATTGCAACCCAGAACGCTGAACTTTAGTTTAGCAGTGTATACTGAGGATAGTCAGGGCAATGTTGTGCCAAGTCATTCCCAAGGCAATACTCCTGAAATACCCTCAACAGCCAGGATATCGACTGTCAGGGGACCAGGATATGCTCCAGGATATAGCCAGAATCCTCAAACTGGTAACTTATCTAATAATGTTATTACTCTTCCTACTAACAGTCTTGGATCTTTGTAGGATACAGGTGTGACATCGGCACTCTCTAGAGAGCTTCAGAAGCTGAAGGATATGATATCTAATGTACCTGGGGTAGTGCAGCCTATACCAGAAGTATCCCAGGACAGTCACATGATATCGCGGTTTGCATATCCTATATGTGATGCTGAAATTCCAAAAAGATTTCAAACTCCCAATATGAATCTTTATGACAGGACCACGGATCCTGAGGAGCATATTGCTCAGTATAGGGAGAGAATGCAGATTAACCCTATTCCACCAGAACTTAAGGAAGCATGCCTCTGCAAGGGCTTCGGCTCTACTCTAACAGGATCAGCCTTAAAATGGCCTTAAACGTTCCACCTCATTCAATTACATCGTTTGCTCATTTTGTTTAATTTGTTTAATAGTCAATTTTCTTGCAGTAGAAGTTTCGAAAAACTAACAAGTGACCTCTACAGGATAACTCAGGGTCCTCAAGAATCTTTAAGGGATTACATGAACAAATTCTGTAGGGAATCCTTGGATATCCCACATCTTGACGTTGCTACAGCTGTGCAGGCATTCAAGATGGGATCGCAAAAGGATTCCCAATTTTATCAGGATCTTGTGATGAATCCTTGCAGGAACCTGGATGAAGCTCGAAAAAGAGCTTTGAGATAAATCAGACTTGAAGACGACAAGAAAATGCAAGAGAGGATGAATTCATCCTCAACATATGAATCAACAAACAGGAAATCGGAGTCCTCATACAAACCATACCGCTCTAGGCCGTATTGAAAAAATGACAGGAAGAAAGTGAATGATGTTGAGGATGAAGATATCAAAGAATATCCTGAATTGTCAGAGTATTGTTTCTCTGTTAATATACCCGAACTAATGTATGCTATGCAGGGTTTGGGAGATAAAGAGAGGTGGACAAGGAAGAACCAGCAAAAGGCCGATTGGAAGGATAAATCCAAGTGGTGTGCCTTCCATGAGGATTTTGGACATGTGATGGAAGATTGCATAGCCCTGAGAAAGGAAATAAGCTACCTGCTAAGCAAAGGATATCTGAAAGATCTTTTGGGCAGAAAGAAGAATAAGGGTCAGGATACCGAGAAGGATCCTGAATGAGCAGCATCACCTCCTCCAGACCCCAAGATAATCAACTTCATATCCGGAGGATCCGATATATGCAGTAAAGAGACATGCCAAGGAGGCTAAGGCAGAAAGGGGGGACAAACCGACAAGGATGACAACACTTACAACTGACAAAGTGATAAAATTTGATAATGATGACCGGGACATCATTTAGGATCCTCACCATGATGGTTTGGTAATCACTTTATATATTGCTAATCATTTTGTATGCAAGATACTAGTGAACAACGACAGCTCGGTCAACATCATCCAGTTGGAAACCCTGAAGAGAATGAACATCCCCCAAATGGAGATCACTTCAAAATCCACTGTGCTTGCAGGGTTCAGTAGAGAGGCAACGAACACTGTTGGAGAAATAAAGCTGCCTGTATATGTTGAAGGAGTGAATTCAATGCAACAATTCGGTGTCATGGATTTAGCTGTCCTGTTAGAATATTATATTGGGCAGGTCGTGGATTCATGATATGAAAGCTATGCCATCAACCTATCATCAGTGCATCAAGATCCCTACCCCCTGGGGGGTAGTTAAAGTGGAAGGCGATCAACAGGAGGCTAAGGAATGTTATTCCTCTTCGATGAAAGCCTCAACAAAGTCCAAAGAAGGATAGCAATTAAAGATACGAGCCCAGGATATCGTGGAAGCCTCAGGGTAGGATGTTAAGAAAATTATCCTGGATCAGGATAATCTAGGTATCTCGGTGCTTGTAGGAGCTAATATCCCTCAGGATATGGAGAATCAACTTACTAATTTTCTAAAATGCAGGATGTCCACGTTCGCATGGAAGCATGAAGACATGACAGGTATTTCAAAAGATATTATAACTCACAAACTTGGGATTGACAAGTCTTTCAAGCCCGTTCAGCAAAAGAGAAGGACATTTGCTCCTGAAAGAAATGCAATCATACAGAAAGAGGTTGAAAGATTATTGAAGTCCAAGATGATTAGGGAAGTCAAATTCCCCAAGTGGCTAGCAAACGTGGTCATGGTTCAAAAGAAAAATGGGAAATGTAGAGTTTGTGTAGATTACACAGACCTCAACAAAGCATGTCCTAAAGATCCATTCCCCTAGCCTCATATAGACTCAATGGTAGATGCGACCGCTGGTCATGAATTGCTGACCTTTATGGATGCATCCTCAGGATTCCAGCAAATCCAGATGGAGCCATTCGATCAAGAAGATACAGCTTTCATGACACCAACAGGTATTTATTGTTATACTACCATGCCTTTTGGTTTGAAAAATGCTGGTGCAACGTAACAGAGACTAGTGAATATGATGTTTAAAGACAAACTGGGGGACACTATGGAGGTGTATCTTGATGATACGGTGGTAAAATCCAAAAAGGCGGAAGATCACCTCCAGGATCTTGAATGTGCCTTCAATATCCTGGACCAATATAATATGAAGCTAAATCCTGCTAAGTGCCATTTTGGAGTGGGGGCAGGAAAATTTTTAGGATATATGGTGACTAAGAGGGGAATAGAAGCAAGTCCAGAACAGATTATAGCTATCCTGGATATCAAATCACCATCCAACATGAAAGATGTGCAAAGGTGAACAGGAGGAGTAGCGGAGTTTGTCGCAACCCCCGTCCCCATATTCAAGCACAGGAACGGGCGGCCGTGAGCCAGTTTCGGTGGTATCTGGTATTGTCTAATTTGGCAGCGGAATTTACATCAGGACCGTAGTTAGGAAATATTTTATCAGAGTAAAATACCACACTTTCATAATATTGAATATATGGGGTAAAACCCAAGTTTTCAGTACACACATTTTCATAGGAATGAATCCTATTTTTTTTAATAAAAACATCTATTGATTTTAGGTAACTTTATTGCCACTTTTCCAAGCCTTCAGTGTTGTCCAGCTGGCTTCTATTTGGCTTTCACAGTTTGTTACCTGAAACGCGTTTTAAAAACATTTGTCAGTGGGAAATACTGGTGAGTGAATCTCAGTTTAATCAAGACTAAATAAAAACCATTGTACAGTATTGAGGGCGATCTCGCAATTACATTTGTTTCCAAGTCATACTAATTACCAGCCACGGTACTGTCAACCCGACTTGTGGAAAGTCACCCCTCGCAAGGCAGTAACTAATTTTGTATACAAAACCCCAACATACCGACAATAATTGTATCCTTACAAATACAAAATAACTGCTTAATATATAATTAATTGTGTGAGGTTTTGTAAAAACAATTTGCAAAAAGGAGATTACTCACATTGCTATCTTAGATTATCCTTTAGGGTTTCCTGGTGACAATCTATAATTTACACAAATGCACACGTGTTAGTATAATAACCCATTTTAACATTAGTAATACCCTCCCCGAGACGACATTCCAATGACTACGTTGGGCAGAACCACGACAGCTGTTACGGAACCTTAGATCAATCGGGAAGCGTATCTAATACGTATCCAGGGGTTATGATACTTACAACGGAGCAGAACTTTGCTAATTAGGGGGGTATTATACCCGACTATAGCTTATACTATCAGAAATTCGTTGAGAGAGAATTGAAATTGAGTGACGTAAACTGAAGGCCCAAGCTCCAGCTTTATAGGGGCTGAGTTCGGGTTCTACGTGGCCCGCGTAAAACAAGACAAGGGCCTACGCGGCCCGCGTCAACCTTGGTCAACGGCCTAGCTTGTCCGGGTCAGCAACTAGCTTCGCCCTGTGTTGGGCCACGTGGCGGCCCAGGGTTTTGCCAGCCTTTTACCTTGTCGTGGCCCGCGTAAGGGTTGAGGTGTGGCTTACGCGGCCCGCCTCAAACCCAAAATCTTGATTTTTAATTAATTTTAATAATATTTAAGGTATTCGGGGCCCGTTTTCACGTATGGGGTGTATTTTAGGACATATTGGGATATTTTTAAAATAAATTAGGGTGTCGGAAAATTTATAAGGGTATCGGTTTTCTTTAGGGTTGTTATAGCGTTGAACAGGTTCATATCAAGATCTTCAGAAAAATGCAAGGAATTCTACGAAATCCTGAAGAAGAATAAAAAGTTCGAATGGAGAGAAAAACATGAAGCTGCTCTACAAGGATTGAAGCAGTATCTTTCAAGTGCACCACTGCTAATGAAGCCCGAGGATGGTGAACCGTTATCCTTGTATCTTGCAGTATCAGGGAGTGTAGTAAGTGTCGTTCTGGTAAAGGATCATGAAGGTTAGCAGTATCTTGTTTATTATGTCAGTAAAAGTTTGTTAGATGCTGAGACTAGATACTCACACTTGGAAAAATTGATATTAGCTCTAGTTATGGCACCAACTAAGCTAAGACATTATTTTGAGACACATAGAATTCATGTTAAAACTAATTATCCTGTTAAAAATGTGCTTAGGAAACCTGTAATATCTGGCAGGATGGCTAAATGGTCCGTAAAGTTAAGAGCATACGATTTAGTATATGAACCTAGAAATGCTATAAAGTCTCAGGCTTTAGCAGACTTTGTGGCTGATTTTATTAGTGATATTCAAAATGAAGTTGACCTGGAAGTACAACAACTAGGTGAGAATTCAGAATCTTGGATATTGTACACTGATGGTGCATCTAATGTAAGAGGTGTAAGATTAGGTATACTACTAAAATCGCCACAGGGGGACATATTACCCCAGGCTATTAGATGCGAATTCCCTGCTACTAATAATGAAGCTGAGTATGAAGCTCTAATAGTAGGATTAGAATTGGCTAGGAGTATGAATATTAAATGTTTGCAAGTATATGTTGATTCCTTGTTGATCACTAACCATTTCAATGGGTCTTATGCAGTCAAAGGTGAAAGGTTAGTCGAATATCTTGAAATTGTTAAAAAATTAGCAGGATATCTAGAAGTTTTTACACTTGAAAAGGTACCGAGAGAGGAAAATGCTGAGGCAGATGCTCTAGTAAATCTAGGGTCTGCAGTCAGGATACCGTAAGGACTCAGATACCAATACTACATATCATGTATCCTGCGATGGAACTCTTCAAGCCTCAAGATAAGGAGGTAGCAAGTATCCGGGATCCTGATGATGAATATCCTGAAAAGAATCCTGAATCCTGGACGGCTCCAATTATAAAGTATCTCAAAGAATGAGACATCCCAAAGGATGAGAATCCTAAGGCTTTCAGGATGAAGGTATCTCGTTTCACTGTTATAAATAATATTTTGTATAAGAAGTCTCTTGCAGGTCCATACCTAAGGTGCTTGGAGGATGCTGAAACCAAGGAGGTACTTCAGGATATACATGAAAGAGACTGTGGCAACCATACTGGGGGTAGATCGTTGTTCTCGAAGGTGTTAAGAACAGGATACTACTGGCCGACTATGAGAAAGGTTGCTACAGAATATGCTCGAAAATGTGATGCATGTCAAAGTCACAGCAATATACTACATCAGCCTGCTGAGCCATTATATCCTATTGTATCCCCTTGGCCATTTATGAAATGGGGTATGTATATAGTGGGGAAACTCCCAAAAGCTCCAAGAGAAAAAGTTTTTATGTTGGCAATGACAGACTATTTTTCTAAGTGGGTCGAAGCCGAAGCCTTTGTCCAGGTCAGGGATCAAGAAGTGGTATCCTTCAAAAAGAGGAATATCCTAACAAGATTTGGGGTACTGGCTGAGATAATTTGTGATAATGGCTCTCAATTCATCAGCAAAAGAACTACTGATTTTTGCAAAGGTTGAGGAATCAAGATGATTACATCAACTCCAGTACATCCTCAAGCAAATGGACAGGCAAAATCCTCGAACAAGATAATTGTCAACAATTTGAATAGGATGTTAGGTGCTAAAAAAGGAAGATGGGCAGAAGAACTACCATTTGTCCTATGGGCTGATAGGACAACTGTGAAGAATGCTACTGGGCAAACCCCATTTTCTTTGGTGTTTGGGGCAGAAGTCGTGATCCCGACAGAAATGGTGATACCTACAGCCAGATTAAGCCTCTAGGATCCTGAGTCGAATCCTGAAGCCTTATGTCAAGAACTGGATACTGTTGATGAAACTAGAGATGCAGCGAAGCTGAGGATAGCAGCATATCAACAGAGGATATCCAAATCATATAACAAGAATTTAAGGACTATAAGATTTCAAGTTGGAGATTGGGTGTTAAGGAAAGCTTTTCAGAATACAACCAATCCTGCTGATGGGAAGCTTGCCCCAAAATGGGAAGTACCCTATGAAATTGAATCATAATCTAGAAAAGGAGCATACCGACTCAAGAATATGGAAGGGGATATGTTGCCAAGATCCTGGAATGCTATACTCCTTAAAGCCTATTTCAAGTGAGTTTAGAATTTAATTTCTAACTCAGGATGGTATGGATTCTATTTCTTTTTAATATGTCTATTTAATTTATTATTCTTTGAAACCCAATACTGACTTAAGCATCGGAGGGGTGTTAGCCAAGCTAACACCCACCTTAGTTTAACGGTGTTTTGCAGAATATGCTTCAGGATGTTACTCCAGGATATATACTAAAGATAAATCGACAGATTAGAGGATTGGCCCCCTCTCTCACGTTTAAGGGATCCTTATCCCTTCAAAGGTTTAAAGGTATTCACCTTTCTCTTGAATTGGGTTTAAACACCCCACCTGGAGTGCAAGTTATCCAGGAATAGTTCAAGATAGCGGGACCAGTTCATGTAACAGTGGCTGACAATTTCGTTATTATTTGCTATATCCTGGGTCCTTAAGGTATATGAGGATTGATCACCCTCTCTCAAGAAAGGGTATTTTCATACTCTCTAAGGTTTAAAGGTATTTACCTTTCTAAGTCTTAGAGTTTATACACTCCAGCCTGTAGCGCACGAAAACAAGGGTTTATCCCTAGAATATTAAGGGTTTATCACCAGGATATTAAGGATCTACCTCCAGAATACTAAGGGATTATCCCCAGTAAAACTAAAGTTATTGACAAAGTCTAAAGTTGTGACATTAACTATGATTGTGTTCACACACATTCTTTTCTGGATAAAAAGTTACTAAGTGAATAAATACTCAAGTATGTTATGCACTGATGCAATATACTGCACAGACAGGGGACATCCATGCTGGGGACATTGCAAAGGGTTCAAAGGTTGAAAGGGAAGATTATTGCCTAAGTGTTTCTGGTATGATTTTATTTTTTTCTCCAAGTCTTGAAAGCCTTATCTAAATGACCTAAGTTTTTAGAGTCATGTTTTAATGGAACGTTTTTGCAGAGGTACTGAGCATAATATCAGTATCCTGACCATGATATTTGGTCAGAATATTCAGAGTATGGTTTTCAAAATGAAAAGAGAACAATCTATGAAAGTTTAGAAGTAAACACATAAAGTATAACATTCAAAAGATAAAAATAGGACAACAGTGGATACGGATAGAAAGTTAGATTATTATTAACATACCAAAAGATTGCATTCCTGGCTTCATCTCAAAACGATACCTATCTACCAAGAATGCAATTAAGTTTCAAAAGCATATTAACAGTGATGACCAAGGGCTTCGTCCTGAAACTCAGGATCCCTCCACCTTTCGCCATCATATTGTCTTAAGTGCGGGAAATTAAAATTGTTTAGCATGCAGAAAAGTAAATTGTTCAACGATTACAGACCATCAAATTTAAAAAAGTGGGCTCTGGCCTAGGCACCAATATCCGTCATTGCCCACTTCGCTGCTCTCAAGCAGCAGCACCTTCAACCGCAGCATCACCGTCTCCACCAGCACCTGCATCAGCTTCAACCATAGGATCCTTGCCCGCTTCGCCACCTGCCTATGCCGCCACCTCAGCTGCCTTGGGTGAAGCTCCAGTCTCATGCTTGGCAGGATACTCCACAGGATTGCCACCAAGATCCTTCAACTTCGCCTCCCAAGCATCAGTGTTCCAAGTGGGGCATTCAAAGCTTGCAGCCCTGGCTTCGTAAGCCATTTTTAGCCTGTCTTGGAGGAGGGAAATTACGACAGATCCTTTGAGGCTTTCTCGATAAGAGTTCATATCCTACTCGTGTTGGAGTTGGGCAGCATCCAACTTGGCCTGGGCATTCTGGTTGGCCTTCTTGACAGCGATCTGGGCTTCTTGAGTCACAGCTTTAAATTTATCTTCATAATATTGTGACTTGGCGACGACAGTCATCCCCTGGTCAACAATGGTGACTTCAGCCTTCTTCAACTTAGCCTCCAACATCTTGTTCACCCCGCAGGCTTCCTCATAGAGATTTGTCAGGCGTTCAAGACCCTACAATCCAAGAATACAGGTATCAGCATATACTATCTAATTAGCATATATAATCAGCATATATGTGTAGGATATAGGATAAGTATACTTACCTGCTTAAGGAAGCTGGTCATGAATCCACTGAATTCGAGGAACCCGTGGTTCTCATAGGGGAAATCCTCGGAAGAAGCAGGGGAGTCTGTCTCTTTTCTCTTGCGAGAGCTGGAAGCACGTGGCTTCGTGGCAGGAGAAGGCTTAGGCACAACTATTTCCTTGGAGCTGGCTGCCGGCTTGGATGCGGTAGATGGCTTGTTGGGTTCCTTCTTCACCTGGACAGGGGTAGAATAGCTATCAAGTTCTTCGAGATCGAAAACTTGAGGCATCTTGACCGGCTCTGCACAAAAGGGAGAATTCTCACTCTTAAATTAAGTTCATAATCAAATAAATATGTGCAGAAAAATGTGCAATCCTTACCGAATGTGTTCGAGGAAGAATACTTGCTTGAACTTGGCTGATGAGATGAGAAGCTTCTATCACTTTCAGGTAACTTGTATATCGTTTTGATTCTCTCTTCGGACTCTGCAGTGGGAGGATCTAGTTCCTTGAAGTTTGCTGCATAAAAGACATGAGGATATCAGTTCAAGATACAACATTAAGATACATTTTGGGATAATCTAAAACCCTAAATCCTACCGGTGGTCAACCACTTCACCGGAAGGCTGTCACCTTCGGTGATGGAGTCACGTCTAACAAAGAAAAATTTACGTTGCCATCCATCCTTATTTTTTGTTACTTTGAGGATGAGCGGGTTGCTGGAAGTGGAAAAAAGTAAGAAACGGTTGTTGTCGTGAGATCGGAGACGGTAGGCTATGGGGATATCTTCAATGCAGAGATCAGGGACATGAAAGGTTTTAATCTGGTTGAGTACAATTATCACTCTCCAGACCATGGGCATTGTTTGAGCAAAGCTAAGACCGGTGGTACAGAATAACTGCATAATGAACTCAGGAAAAGGATATCGGAGACCAAGAGAGAAAGGGTATGCCGAGAAACAGATCCACTCCTTGGATAACATGTCTGACTGGAGGGTTTGGTCAAACGGACGGATCACCGCTACATCAAGGAATGCACCGGAGGCCCTAAGTGCAGCGATGTCGGCGTTGTCGAAGGAGCATATCTCCTTCTCGGGATTCTTGAGCAGGTTCTGAACAGTAAAAGAAGAAGCTGATTCGCCGGAGTGTGAGCGGGTTCTTGCGGCCATCGGAAGAGATAAACAGAAAGAATTTCAAGAGAGGGAGGAAGAAGTTATCCCTGGAAATTCTTAGAAGAATGGCTGATTATCAAACAAGAAATGAGAAGATATAGGGGCGAGATAGATAGGCATGAGTGAATTTCGCATGGGAAGTTGCAACCTGTCAAATCAACCGTCACGTCCTATTAATTGCCTCAGTCGACACGCAAAGGAAAAATATATCCTTTTGAGTTAAGGGATTCCAAACCGATATATTTTTGGGGACAATTGTTATGGGTGGTTTTCTAAGCCCATGTCCTGGAATTATATCCTGACTTTATAATTTCTGTTTATGATCAGGATACCGGATCAGAATATTGGTAACATCCGGATGCATTATCCTGGCGGTTATTAATTATTTACTTGCAGGTCATGGTTGCAGGATCATAACGTTCATGTGGACTTATTCTCCTGAAGACTCGCTCCAATCAGTTGGAAAATGGACATTGAAGCAGGAAGAACAGGTTTTTAACGTTCAAAAGGGAATATTCTGGAGCATCCCTAGTTTATAGGGGAATTAGTTTGATATTTGTAACTATAAATAGGAAGGCTAGATCGTAGGAACACTCACTTCACTCTCTGCTCTCGAACTCTTCTTTTTTCTTGCAATCACGCACTAACACTCAACACTTACAATCATTGTACCACTTAGCATCGATCTGAGCCTTATCCTGCACTGTATCTTGAACATTCAAGTAATAAGAAGAACAAGGCATCCGACGATTGTCAGCTCCCGAGGTTTTATGAAGGAGATCTAGATTGATCAAGGGGTTTCCTCGTATATACTGTGTCCATTTTTACTTTTTCAGCTCATTGTTTGATTGTTGATATAGTTTCATATCCTGAGACTATATCCTGAAACTGTTTTTGCAAACGAACAAACCAATATATTTTTCACAAGCATTGTTAGCACATTACCTTACAAACCAATTTGATCACTTAATTGCTTTGGTAATTTTTGACCAAAACAAAGGGTAAACAAGTAATTTTTTCATTGATTCAATTAATTGATAATCTTCCATAACCGCCACCCTTTATTATATTATATTATAGGAATTCGAGTTAATTTACGAATTTGTATTTTTTTTTATCGTTCATCAATTATAATTTCTGAATATCACAGAATGAAGTTTTTCTAGAGTGTTATATAGTGATGGATGCAGAATGAAGGTTTTTATACAGTGTTATAGTGTTATATTTTCTGGTTGCAGTCTATGATGGATGTATAGTGTTATAGTGTTATAGTGTTATATAGTGTTATAGTGTTATACAGTGTTATAGTGTTATATAGTGTTATAGTGTTATATTTTCTGGTAGCAGGTCTATGATGGATGTATAGTATTATATAGTGTTATAGTGTTATATTTTTCTGGTCGCATGTCTATGATGGATGTATAGTGTTATATAGTGTTATATGGTGTTATATATAGTGTTGTATAGTGTTATATATTTCTGGTAGCAGTTACATGTTTTTCCGGATTTTTAGAATGTCCGGATTTTTTGGATAAGTTTAAAAATGGATCGATGAAATTTAGGAGAGCTTACCTTATTTGAAACATATAAAAAGACACTATTACCCCTACAATTTTCAAAGTAGTCCAAATAATTAAAACACATTTTACAATTTGGTCTCTATTGATTTCAATCATTAGATCAAAGATCTAATGGTTTAAAACATTTCTTACACTTCTCACATTTTAGGTCATTTTTACACTATCCCTACCCTATACTATACATATGAATAGAATATTAATCTTCTAAAAACTAATGTACACATAACAAAAAGAATACGTTTTCGTTGAAAAAAGTCGTTGGATAGTTGATCAATAGAAAGGTGTTGGATGCAATGACTTGTGGGTGTCAACTTTATCATTAAATTAAATACGGTAGTCTCTTATACCTTTGGTTCAACTAACTGTATTGTAACTGAACCAAGAACACTATCCATTTTGAGTAAATCTTTGGGGATTAGATAACCATTGAACAAGTTCTACAACCAAACGCTTATATATCTAGCGGTTACAAAAGTTGACACGCGTGTAGCTAGATCGATCACATGGCAAAGGTGCACATGTTTTGATAAGGCGAGTCTAAACTTGAGATCTTTACATGTTTCTCAATTAAGTTTTAACTTTGAGTGGAAAGTAGTCATACGTCGTCCATGTGATAAATTATACACCTTTCTCATCCTATATAGAATAAACTAGTGTTTGTAATAATTAGGCTTATTTTTTTAATATTTTATCATTCCTTTTTTAAATAAACTAGCATTTAGACCACATTGTATGGATTAGTCCAAACGTTATGTGATGCATTAACAATATGAAAACACACGTTTCGACATATCCAATTGAACTGAATGTAACATGTATAAGCATTGTGATTGGATCAAAACGTAAAGTAAATAAAATTCATAACGTACTATATGTGACCTAAATCATACATAGAAAACGTAACTGGTATGAAGGAAAAACTGACACGTGTAATCAAAAGGGATCAATTAGAACTTTCGGGAAAAAGGAAAAAAACTAATTTGACTCCACTCGGTTCGAAAGTTTTTTTACGAAACATACATAAAATAAGCACACAAAAATATTATATTTGACCTGAATCAACATGCTTCAAATTGATAGTTTTGAAGCCAAACAAAACAAAACCCAAAGTTAATACCTAAAAAAATACTACAAATTAAGCACATGATACAACTCAATACAACATAAACAAACTAATAAACATGTGGTACAAACCACATATGCACTAACATGTTTCAAATTGATAGTATATAATATGTAATTCACGTTCATATACCAATCAAGCAGGGCAGGAGCTTAGTGGAAACAGGGGTCCCCCCCCCCCCCCCCAACCACACCAATGTTTTGGTTAGAAGTGTAAAATTTTCAATTTTTCGTCCGAAAATTTTAAAATTTTAAAGAATCGCCCCCCAATTATTTTGCCTAAATATATATACAATATATAAATTGGGTCCCATGACTTCCCCCCCCCCCCCCCCCAAACCAAAACTTTTGGTCAAGCTCCGCCATTGCAATCAAGAGTTCGTTGATCAATCATCAACACAAAATTTGGGTGGGAACAAAATCCGACATGTGTAGATATCGGTGTTTCACCTTTGAAATATTTTCTGTTGTGAACGATTGTTAATATTAGGGGGTAGGGGCGTCCATCACTCACCACCACTCATCACTCACAACATCCAATCAATTTCCGCCATGTCATCGAGCTTTATTCCATAACTAGTGGTGGATTTTAGTGGAAATGCCCATCACTCACCACACCCAACAATTTTCCCTCACATTCTCTCCAACTTTCAACAATTTTTTTAAGTTACCACGCGTGATAAATATCACGCGTTACAAAATTCACGCGTGATCAAACTAGTGGCGGCGGTGTGCGTTATAGCTTGACGAGTGATGGGGGTTTCACAACGGGGCGCCCCGTCCCCACTCATGGTTGAAAATATAGGTACTATGTAAACAAATGTAGTCAGTCATGATGTGTAGGATCGTTGTTGGACCCGAAATGAGTCAATCAGAGGGTTGTTGGACCCGAAATGAGTCAATCAGAGGTGTTCTTCTCACAATGAAAGGCGGAAACAGACATTATAAGTTGAATTCAGCAAGATATCACTATAAACTGTCTTGTATATTGATTCTGATACGATTACAGATCTGAAGACACTTCGACAGAGCTTCACCGTCGGAAACAACCAACCTAATTCCCCTTCAAATGAAACAGACTATCACCTATTTATAGACATCTTATTTCGCTTGAAACAGCTCCAAGAGAAATCATTACAAGCGAAATCACATGCAATACACTCAAGCGAAATCACATCAATTATACTTCAAGCGAAATAAGCCTGTAACCTTGATTTCTTGAACTTCGTGCTCTGAGCAATGCAAGACTCGATACAAGACAAAGTCAGCAGACGTATGCACTAACAGACTCCCCCTCGGATGTTGATGAGTCTTAAAGTGTCAAGTCTTCAACCTACAGTCTTTATCAGTCTGAACGTGTAAGCATCCTCAAACTTTATCTCTTTCTTCTCTTCAGCATCAACAGACTCCCCCTCGGACAAACAATCTATCCTAGGATGTCTTCAGACTCCCCCTTTCGATATGCTGGGATCGCAGTCTGGCTTTGTCGAAATCATAAAGTCCTCAGGTATCGGAACCTAGCACTCTATCACACAGAATCAGGATAGAAATCTGGCTACACCTGCACATTCTTAACCCAGAAATAAATTTTCCAAAATTTAACAATTTACAAATTTATCTATACAGACTCTCCTTCAAAATTTAATCAGAATGATTTATCAAAGATAATTTCAGATCAACCATTTGTATATTCAAAAACTCTTCTCATTTAAACACAAGCTCCCTCTCACTTCATGCTCATCATGTTTAGCACTTGGAATTTTGAAAATCAGCTCTCCAACATCAGTTGCGAAAATCTTTTTGAATTTTTCAAAATTTATGCTAAAACACACTCAAAATCTTTTTGGATTTATGAATGAAATACAATGTAGTAAAGAAATATTTACAGACAATATTTTTTGCGAGTTTGTGTGAGAGGATCATATCAGTTTTTGACAAGTCACAAGTACCATTGAGCTTAGTTACACAATAAGAATTAAACAATTCACTTAGATTGCCGATATACTGATCCACTTAAATTTTCACACAAATTTCAACAAATTCAGGATATGAGTTAGGTGTATTAAGGACTTAAACTCATTCATGTGTCCCACCTCTTGAATATACTCCCGTATCCAAATCCCAATATTCAGTCTTACAGGTGAGTATACCACAGATGATATCTGTAAGGGGTTAAATGCGAAGAACCGTGAGAGCTCAGGTCAGAACTTCCGTTCAACAGAGAGATGACGGCTTCGACTTTTGGTGGGTCCCCTTTAGAGGATCTTTTTTTTTCAACAACACATGATTAGCATTTTGCAATGTTTTATCATTTTTTATGCTGAGGGTGTGCTATATTTCAAGCAAGCATAAAGTATTCTCCGGGGACTAGGCCATTGCTTCCGCAAAATCAGAAGTCCCGGGATAATACCCCAGATATCACTGAGCATAAAGACCTAGTATCTCAGAAAGAGGGACCTTTCAAACGAAATTTCAGGGGTTACCTATATATCCAAGTAGTGTTCCCCACAAAATAAGCAAGTTTGAATTTAAGTTTATATCCCGAAAAAGTTTACTAAATTTGTAAAAACCTATCGGCATAACATCAGTGAGACCGTTTAACGCTATTTAAACAATACATTTCTTTAGCATACTGTAACTGTCTACTGATGTACTATCATTTCCTCTTCTTTGACACCAAAACTCATTTTTGATTTTATCATGTTTTTGTATTTTCTGAAAACCTAAAATTCAAACACATTTAAGAAAAATTTGAAAACAAACTGTACAAGTAAAATGACAACTAATATCAAGTTGCTTCAAATCGCCATCCACTTGGCATAAACAATCAGAACTCCCCCTTTCAACAAACTATTTTCTCATTATGATTTCAAAACACTTAAGTTTGTTTTAATCAAAATGATTTTTCCGGAAAATAAGTTTTCTTGATTTTATAAAACCACTTATAGGTTAGGGGATCAATTCATCACTTTGTTTTCTCAAACATTTGTAGAAAATCAAGTACAACTTAATGTCCCTGATTTACCACTTGTAAGTAACAAACCAATTACCACTTGTAGATATGCATAATCAAACCTGATAAAAAAAATGATGCCGATTCATGATCCACTCTTACCAACCTGGGATCTCCGGCAAGTCATACTTATCACTTATGAAAAACAGACATCCAAGCTTCACCAAACTTGGATGTTTCCTTCTCAACTTCACCTGGGTAATAAGATGCCTTCTTTGTTTCATAAAAATATTTTACCCCTTTGGTCTTTCCCTCGACCATTTTCCCAAACATCTTTTTAACATTCCCATTAAAAGCTTTTTCAAAATCAAATTCATTCTTTTCAAAATAAAATTGATTTGAGATCTCAACTTTTCCAACTTTTGATTTAAAATTTTCAGCCCTCAATGGTGGAAAATGAACATCATCCATTGGAGGCATTGAGTTTTCTTCTTTAACCTCAACCTGTGGCTCCTCTGACTTTGTGGAATCAGATTCATCGCCAAGTTTCTCATAAAACTTCTTAACAACCCACACTTGGTTGTCATGTTTAGCTCTCTTTTGATAAAATGTGACTTTGAACACTCACCAACTTCATATGTTGAATTTTCAAAGATTTTAAATTTTTCAGTTGGTGGTTCATTTTTCTCAACAACTTTCTCTTTAAATTTTTCAGAAACTCCCTGTTTTGTCTTAGTATCCAACGGACAATTCAATGCAATGTGACCAGCTTCATTGCATTTAAAACAAGTTCTAGTCTCCTTTCTATGAAAAACTCCAGTTCCCATTCTATTTTGCTTCTTGGCAATGAATTCTTTGTTTGATTGCTTCCAGAATGGGCTTTTTGATTCCTCTTCACAGCTTGTCCCTGAAACAAATATCATTTTTGATTTAAAATCTCGGATATATTTTTCATTTTTATAATTTTCTGGTGGAATAAATCCTAAACCTTTCTTTTTGAAATTACCATTATGGTTTGGTTTCTTTTGAAAATCAGAACAAGAATTGTAACCCTTTTTCTTGTTTAAACATTGTTGAACTCTTGAAGTGTATTTTTTAGATTTTTCAGTAAGATTTACATCTTTTATTTCAGAAATATTGATTTCTGTAAGTTTGAAAACCTTTTTGATTTTTTCAAAATTAACACTTCTTATTGGAAATTCCTCATCAGAATATAATTTGTCTGAATCAATCAATGTATATGCCACTTTGATTGCTTCGTCATTCAAATTAGATTTTGATAACAGGAATTCTTTATTGTAAACCCGTTTAACCGACGACTTTGAATTGTTGACCGACGAACTCGAACTTTTAACTGACGAACTTGAACACCCAGACTCGGACTTTGACTCAGACTTTAACTCTGATTCCTCATCTGTATCCAACACCTGATCGACCACCTTTTTTATTAACTCGGACTCATGATCAGTGTCAGACGATATAAAAACGACGTCAATGTTTTCTGGTAATTCATCGGTTATATCGGACTTTAACTTTATATTGACTGCTTTTTCGACTTGCTCCTCATTCGGTTTTCTAGGCGAATACCCTTCCCAAATTGGAGGCGGACACTTGTTATAACTAACACTTTGTTTCTTACCAGTATCTTTCTTCTTTGGCTTTTCATCATCTTTAAATACTTCAAAACCTGCAACAGTTGGATAAATTCGATCAATAAGATAATCAGAACTAGAATAACTCTGTAATAAACGTCTGATTCTCTCATTCTCAATCTTTTCTGTCTCCAACTCCCGCTGCAACTTTGCACATTCTTCAATGTAATGATTAATTGCCTTCTGCTTTGTCATCGTCACAGCATTCATCATGGTCAATGCATCTTCTCTTTCTGAATTAGTCTTTTGTAAACCAGTTACTGTTCTTTTTAGCACATCATACGACTCTTTCACGTAGTTGAGATAAAACAATAATTGTTCTTTCATCTTTTCTTGCTCGCTCAGTTTCTCATCTTTTTCAGCACATTGCTTGCAAAATTCCAAACACTTTAAGCAAGGCTTGATGACTTCCACAATCTTTTCAACTTCGATGACTTTCTCATCTTCAATCACTGTTTCAGCTTCAATCACCTTTTCAGCTTTAACTTTTTCTTTTTGAATAGTCTCTTCTTCTTGAGCAACACTTTCACTCTTCATTTTCTTTTGTTCTTTTGCTGCTCGTCTCTCCTTCAGCTTCTCCAAGCGATCTGCAAAATAAAATTGAAAACTTTCAGGAGATAGATGAGTTTTTGCAACATTAATATGTCTTTCTTCCTCATCATCACCACTGTCATCAGTTGGTGATTCATTAAAATCTACTGTCTTTTCAGAACTATCATCTGAAGAACCAGAATCTGATGGTGTTTGATCAAAAATTAATGTCTTTTAAGTACTCTCATATGAAGAACCAGAATCAGATGTTTGATCAGCATCAGTTGCTTCTTCTGAACTTTCATATGATGAAACAGATGCTTCTTCTTGATTCTTCTCATGAACACCAATCGACTTCATCCATTCTGTAAACAAATTGGGTTCTTGAACAATTTCTGCAATCATAGCTACAACTTTTGAATCAGATGGAATATATTTATCCCAGCTGAAACCTTCTGCCACTTTTTTATCATCTTGATCAATGATACCATAATAAGCTCTCTTATTTGCATCTTCGATCATTTTCCCATGAGCAGTTGGTGTTTCTTTTTGTTGATATGGTTGATGAGCAACTTGTTGATATATGGCTTTCCGATAGTAATCATCTTTTCCAAAAGGATTCTTTGCTCCACTAGCCTCTTGATTTTTGCATTCTCTCTTGAAATGACCTTTCTCCCTGCATCGAAAACAAGTAACTTTAGATTTATCAAAACCCAAAGTAGACACATGTCCATCCAGAAAATCATTTCTCCCTGTTATCATTTTAAACTTTTTTGCTCTCCTCAAGACACTAGCTAGACACCATTTGATGTCCATGAGCTCCATTTCTTCAGCGTCTATCTGATCGTAATCCTCTTTTGTCAGCATAGGATTTCTGATCCTCCCTGCAACCAAACCTCCATAGGATTGTAGTACAATTGCAAGTAACGCCATGTGATCTTTTGCAATTTCTTCAGAAAAACTTTGACCTTCTGGAAGATTCAATGCAATGTTGCACTGTATCACACAACCATTTCCACTTTTTGTACTTTGAGAATGAAAATTTGATGTTGAACTCTTTGGATTTACACTTGGATACGAAGAAAATCCACTGCTGCTATTTGGACTTTGTTCAACATTTTCTGATGAGTTTCCAGCACTAAAAGCAGTTTGAATTTTCGGACTCTTTTCAACCTCTTGAACATTGCCTTTGTAATACATTTTCACATCTTGTTGACCACTCGGATTACTCATCCTCGCAATCTTTTGTTGCTCAAGATCTTGAGCCTCAATCTTCTCGATGAACTGAGAAATCGTCAAACCATCATATCTTTCAAGTGGCAATATCTTTCAATCAGTTTCTTTGTATCTTCCCCTGGTAGACTTGTGAATAGATCAAATTCTTTCTTAAGTAATGACTTTTTACTTTTGATCATATTTTCACTTCCTTCAAACTTGATTTTAAGAGCATCCCAAATTGATTTTGAAGTTTTGTCATGTTGAAGCAATACAAAAATGTCTTCTTTAATAACTTGCTGAAGTAGACTAATCATCATCTTTTCAGCTCTGTACATGTCTCGTTCTTTGTCAGTGAATTCAGAAATTTCTTTCTCAACTTGCAGATCAGTACGTGGTAGAACATACTTCTTCAAGATACACTCCCAAGATCTCAAGTGATTTGCTTGAACCCAATTTTCAAATCTATCTTTCCAACCATAATACTCCTCAATGCTCATTAACTTTGGGGGTTTTTGCGTAGTTCCAGTCTCATTTTCTAAGTTCATGTTTTGAGCAATGGTAGCCGGAGTAGTCGGGGATGTTGCAAATGCGTTGTAAAATTCTTCACTCATGATTCCGTAAACTTTTTCACAAAACTGTCACTTTCAAGCGAGATAACCTGCACAACAACTTCAAGCGAAATTAAAATTTTCAAACAAAATGTCAACTCAAGAGAAATAACTGTTTGAAGCGAAATCAGATTTGCACTTTCAAGCGAAATCTAATTATTTTCAAGCGAAAACACCTTTTCAAGCGAAATCAATTGTATTTCAAGCGAAACCAGATGTATTTCAAGCGAAATCTCTTATTTCGCTTGAAACAACTTCAATTTTCAAGCGAAAACAGATATTACGTTCAAGCGAAATAAGAACTTTAATCCATTTTTGTCACTTTTAAGCTGAATTTTGATCTGATTTTCTCAAGGGATTGTTAAAACACAATTCCGATTATGTTGTGAAAAATTCAGGCCATTTTAACCGTTAAAACTTGTCCAATTGATAAAAGAAGGTGTAGATGAAAGAGAATGATATGAAATCAAGCTGAAAACTGCAGAACTCCTCCTCCTGTGTCACACCCTGGCTTTGCGGAAGCGTGGTTAATTTTGGTGTGACTTCTTAATACCATAGCTTAATCATAACAAAGCTATATGAAATAAAATCATGCAAGATCATCCGTTTGATTAAGTTTTAAAACCAAAGTAACGTACCATTGTCTTAGAGACTTACAACATCATAACGTAAAACATTGTCTTGAACAACAAAAACAGTAACATGAAATAAGCGCAGTTTAAGATTTGTGACTTGTCCAGGAAAGAGTCACATTTCCTAAACTGGGATGACCTTGGAACCCTTATGCAGCGGGAAAACATAACATACCGTGCCAGATCTTTAATTTCCTGAAATACATGTAAGTTGAAAAATCAAGAATAATGTTGAGCGAGTTCATGTGTAAGTGCGTATGTAAAAACACTTGTAAGTATAAAAGTTCCCTGGTATGTAGCAGTGTAAGGAAAAGAGATCACCAATGGGTTGCAAGGCCATTAGCATGTGTGAAGTGCAAGTAGGAAGACTCAAACCTAGCAGATTTCGCGTTGGGTACAAAGTCACTCAAGGTCCGTTCTGCTGGACCTCTTAGAGGTCCGTTCTGTTGGGCCTAGAGTTGGGCTCGCTACACCCAGATAGATCTACCGCTTACGTCCCTCGGTGTTTCTGCCTACCCACTCACATGATCTAAGTAGTAAACCTCCTTACGCTAACCATACCATGTATAAAGTACTTGTAATCAAAGTAACATGTATTTCACCCCCGCAGTTAAGAAAACTGAAAACAGTTAGAGAAAAGGGGGACATGAACTCACAGTCGGTGCGTCTCTACCAAGTACTCCAAATCAGACAGCTGTGCGACGACCTACAAGTGCTAATTCTATTAGACGGATGGCCGTGCCTTAGCTTTATAGTTTAAGTCTTTGGGAAATAGTTAGACAACTATTTCGTGTTTACGTCCTGTATATACTTGGTAGTTAATCTCCTTCCCAAGGATGGGGGATTCAATACATGTGCGTTCATAAATATTTCCGTAAGTGCGTAAGTTACGTTTTAACAATCGAGTGGTAATATAATTACCGATGTAACTTATATATTTATGGTGAAAGCGTTCGTATTATTTTGGATTCGTTAACGTTTGTAAATATTATTTTTACTCTAGAAATAATATTTATGTATTTTCACAAAATAATCATAAACAGTGTGTGAAAAATATATATTTATCACGTTAAATTTTGTGAAAATCCCACCTCCGAATATTTAGTAAATAAAGTCATGGCGAAATTTATATTTTGAAAACATGTCCAAAAATAGTTCTAACACTTGTAGTGTAAATAGTTCTAAGTGTTAGGTTGTTAGAAAAATTTCGCCAGAGTTTCCTCTGTAACTGGAGGTGGCCACGCTTTCAAGCGTATCATTTTCTTTTACAAATCAAATCAACAATCTTCTCAACGTCATCAAACAATATTTCAACATTTTAACTAGTCAAAATATACAAATTGCATATATTACATGAACTTGTAGTTTTTCTGAAAATATGAGGTAAATCTCATTACCTTTAGTGGATCTTTATATAAATAAATCCGGTTTCGTAAAAGTCTTGTTTTTAGAGAAGTTCCGTCTTTACAACTTCTTGTCCATTTTTACAAAGATAGTTATTTTGTTGAAACTTGTGTTACACAAGTGTTTACACACTTGTGTGTTCTAAATATCATTCTTGTTATTGTGAGATCCGTCTTTTAGAAAACATGATTTCTTTAACGCTTGGTCCTTTGAAAATACCACTTGCAGATACGTAGATCTGCTAGTTTTAAACACTATTTTGCAAGTAAAAATACTTTTACACAAGTTCATGTTTCATGTGTGGTAGAGTTTCACCTTTTAACCCTTGTATCTTCTAACATAACCTTATGTCATGATCCAAGAACATGACTACATCAGGTTAAATGGTGATCCGAGCTACCACAATCGTAGATCGGGTCTAAATAATCATACATTTCGAATACTACATCATTTACACAACTTATGTGCTATTAACCACCATTTTTAGTGTTTTAAGTAGACTTTAAAGCATCATCTTGCATGTTAACGAGTTTTATCCGATAAAAATCCTTTTAACCACTTTAGATTAGTTCAAAGATGAGTTTTAAGCATTATACCTCTAGCTCGAGGCTAGGGAAGAATCTACGCGCAAAAGAGGTGGATAAAAGCTAAGTAGAGAGGTCCTTCGTGTTCCGCTTGCTCCAAGACTCCTTGTATACGACCCTTGATGCTTGTATGATGATGGAACTTGAAGATCAAAATCGAAAATGATGGATAGGGGAGGGGGGGTGTTCGGCCGAGACTTAGAGAGCAAGAGAGAGTGTAGTGTGAAGTTGAGAAATGTGATGAAAATGATCATGGTGCTAAGTCTTAATCTTATAGATAATGTTTAGGTAATTAACCAAAGGTTAATGTGTTACTTAGATATTAGACAACAAGGGATTAAAATAATCAAGAGGGTACAAGGTATGTCCCCCCTAGTTGGGGCCGGTTAGAGAGGGGGGGGGGGTCTAGTTCGAAATCAACTAACTAGTTAGTCATAAGTTAGGTTAAACCAAGTTAGTTAAGTGTTTAACTTAGTTACTAAAGTGTAGTGTGTTACAACGGGTGTTAGGGTACTCAGGGACCCTAACTGGCTCAGAAAAAGTTAAATAATGAAAATAACAATATTTTCATGTTTCGGGTATAGTCCAGTTGTTTGGTTGGATAGTAATCCGTTAAAGTGCTTATCAAAGCTTAAAGTGTCGTTATTACTCTCTTTAGTGACACAGCTTATTCCTGACACTTTGGAAAGTGTCTAGTGTTATTTTTCTCATGTTTTGGCACTTTATTAGTTAGCTAAAAGCTGAATTATTTTGTAAAGTGCTGAGTTTTGTACTTAGAGTACGTTTTAGGCACATCCAGTCATAGTGACTTATCCCTAGAGACGCAGTTCCACAACCCTTGTATCCCTACACTCAGCACTAGTGTAGCAAAATATCTCAGGCTCTTACAGGCCTTAGAGGCAGTGTCTGCCTGATGCTGGCTTTATCAGCATGTTCAATAGGTTATCCGCTATTGTGCTACTGTGCTTTTTGTGCATCATGTTTGTCACTAAGGTTCAGTATGTAAATAATGTAGTGACGATAAGTAAAGTATGATGCAAGTAAGTACATGTATCAGATATCAAGTAGCAGTTCATCAGCTAGTTCAAACAAGCACAGTAATTAAGCAGTAATTAATCATTAATTAAGTCGTACGGATACCTGGTTTAGTCAGGGTTGTCACATTCTCCCCCCGTTAAATAAATTTCGTCCCGAAATTTAAGTTCTGCTTGTAGATGCAGGGTTCTTAGGAAAAAGGTGGGGTATTTCTCTTTCATCCGGTCCTCACATTCCCAGGTGTATTCAGGACCATGTCTGGCATTCCAACGAACTTTGACGAGCTTGACACTGCTCCGGCGGGTCTTGTTAACTTTCCAATCTGTGACCTCAACAGGTTCTTCAACGAAGTGGAGCGTGTCGTCAACATGAATCTCGTCGGTGGGAATGGCGACGGTGACTTGAGTTGGACTTTTCTTTAGATTGGATACGTGAAAGGTGTCGTGAACACCATTCAGTTCAGCAGGTAGGTCCAACTTGTATGCTACTAGTCCTATTCTTTCCAGAATTCTGAAGGGACCAATGTAGCGCGGATTTAACTTCCCACGCTTCCCGAAGCGTGCCACACCCTTCCAGGGTGAGACTTTCAATAACACCATTTCTCCAACTTGGAAATCCACATGTTTTCGGTTTGGATCCGCATAGGCCTTCTGTCTGTGGTGAGCTGCTTCGATGCGTTTAAGAATCTGCGCGATCTTGTCTGTCGTCTCTTGGACGATTTCGGGACCAGCAAGCTGCCTATCACCTGCGTCAGCCCAACATAAGGGTGATCGGCACTTGCGTCCGTAAAGGGCTTCAAATGGCGCGACACCAATACTGGTGTGGTAGCTGTTGTTGTATGAAAATTCGACCAAAGGCAAATGTTTATCCCAGCTACCGCCCAAATCCATAACACACGCTCTCAGCATGTCTTCCAAAGTCTGTATCGTTCGCTCGCTCTGGCCGTCAGTTTGCGGATGAAACGCAGTGCTCAGATTCAATTGTGAGCCAAAGGCTTCTTGGAAGGATTGCCATATCCTTGACACAAACCTTCCGTCTCTATCAGAAATGATTGAGAGAGGCACTCCATGGCGCGCGACGATCTCTCTCATGTAAATTTCAGCCAATTTGCTCGTATTATCCTTCTCTCTGATAGGTAAGAAGTGTGCTGACTTCGTTAATCGATCCACTATTACCCAAATAGTGTCATGGCCTCTCGGCGTTCTTGGCAGCTTTGTAATAAAATCCATGGAGATTTGTTCCCATTTCCACTTGGGGATCTCTGGTTGTTGCAGAAGTCCTGAAGGCTTCTGGTATTCCGCTTTAACCTTAGCGCATGTTAAACATTTGCTCACATAAACGGCAACATCGCCTTTCATCTTGGGCCACCAATAGTAATCTTTGAGATCCTGGTACATCTTATCCGCTCCTGGATGGATAGAGTACCGCGACTTGTGAGCTTCATCGAAAATAACTTTCCTTAAATCACCAAACAGGGGAACCCAAATCCTTTTCTCAAAACGTAACGTTCCTTCCTCGTTTGGTACCAGTAGCTTCTCCATCCCACGGAGATATTCTTCTTCAAGGTTTCCTTCCTTGAGAGCTTCTTTCTGCGCGGCACGAATGCGCAAGGAAAGATCGGTTCGTATAATCATTTCTAAAGCTCTAACCCTTATGGGCTTGATTCTCTCTTTACGACTTAGGGCATCGGCGACCACGTTCGCCTTCCCTGGATGGTACTTTATCTCGCAGTCGTAGTCGTTCAACAATTCAACCCATCGTCTTTGCCTCATATTCAACTCTTTCTGGTTGAATATATGCTGTAGGCTCTTGTGATCTGTAAAGATTGTACACTTCGTACCATAAAGGTAGTGTCTCCAGATCTTTAAAGCAAAAACCACAGCGCCAAGCTCCAAATCGTGTGTGGTATAGTTCTTTTCATGCACTTTTAACTGACGCGATGCGTAAGCAATAACCTTCTGGCGTTGCATCAACACGCAACCCAATCCTTGACGCTATGCGTCGCAGTATACCACAAAATCATCAGTACCTTCTGGTAGAGCTAAGATTGGCGCGTTACACAGCTTATCCTTCAATATCTGGAACGCTTCTTCCTGTTTGATTCCCCAATCAAACTTCTTATCCTTCTGGGTGAGGAGCGTCAAAGGTTGAGCGATTTTTGAAAAATCCTCAATGAACCTTCGATAGTAGCCAGCCAAACCCAAGAATTGTCGAATCTCGGTTGGCGTCTTTGGCGTTTCCCAATTCTTGATCGCTTAGATCTTTGTTGGATCCACGTGGATTCCATCTCCATTTACCACGTGTCCAAGGAATTGGACTTCACGTAGCCAAAATTCGCACTTGGAGAATTTGGCATACAACTGTTCCTTCTTCAGCAGCTCCAAAATAGCTCTTAAATGCTGTTCGTGCTCAGCCTTTGTCTTTGAATAAATCAAGATGTCGTCGATAAACACAATCACGAACTTGTCCAAGTACGGCTTGCAAACTCTATTCATCAAGTCCATAAAGACTGCAGGTGCGTTTGTCAAACCAAACGGCATAACAAGGAACTCATAGTGTCCATAACGAGTTCTGAAGGCTGTCCTTGGGATACTCTCCTCTTGTATCCTTAACTGATGGTATCCAGATCGAAGATCGATCTTTGAATAAAAGCTTGAGCCTTGCAGTTGATCAAACAGATCATCGATTCTTGGCAGAGGGTACCTATTCTTGATCGTCAGCTTGTTCAGCTCCCGGTAGTCGATGCACATTCGAAAACTACCGTCCTTCTTTTTGACAAACAGGACCGGAGCTCCCCAAGGCGAGAAGCTTGGTCGGATAAAACCCTTGTCTAACAACTCTTGAAGTTGTGTCGACAGTTCCTGCATCTCAGACGGAGCAAGTCTGTACGGTGCCTTAGCCACAGGCGCGGCGCCTGGAACTAAATCGATGTGAAACTCTACTTGCCTCTGAGGTGGCAGTCCAGGCAAGTCTTCTGGGAAGACTTCTGGATACTCCCTCACGACAGGGATGTCTTCGATCTTTGGCTCAGCAGCCTTTTTATCCACAATGTGTGCCAGAAAAGCAATACATCCTTTCTGCAAACACTTCCTTGCTTTCAAGCAGCTGATAATCCTCAACGGCGTCTCACGCTTCTCTCCGTGAACAACAATTGTTTCGCCATCTTCGGTTGGGATACGGACGATCTTTTCGTGACAAACTATCTCAGCCTTGTTGCCTGATAACCAATCCATTCCTACTACTACGTCGAAGCTTCCCAACTGAACTGGTAGTAGGTCCAAAGCAAACTCACGCTCTCCCAATTCAATCACACAGCCTCTGATCACTTCATTGGCTTCTACTAACTTCCCATTAGCCAATTCGATTGAGTAGGGAATATCTAACTTATTAGCGGCTAACCCAAGCATATTCTTAAATTCTAACGACACGAAGCTATAATCGGCACCAGTATCAAATAAAACGGATGCATAGCGTTGATTTACAGGGAACGTACCAGTAACGACATTGGGGTCCTGGCGCGCTTCCCTTGCTTCGAGTTGGAACACTCTTCCACGGGCTTGGTTTAACTCTGGGCAGTTCTTCTTAAAATGCCCGATATCACCGCAGTTATAGCATCCAAGTCTTTGCCCGTTTCCACCTCCATTTCCAGCTTGGTTGTTGTTTTGGTTTGCATTGCCAGCCTGATTCGCAAAGTTGCCTCGATTCCCGTTTCCTCCATAGTTTCCTTGTGAGCGATTACCACCACGATTATTATTCCTATTCTCAAATCCTCCCTGGCCTCCCCGGCCAGCACTAGCCCAACAAGTGTCCTTCGAGTGGCCACGTTTCCCACATGCTTCGCATATTTTTGGCCCGCAATGACCAGAATGGTGGCGCTGGCAGGTGTTGCATTTGGGCTGGGTGCCCATATACCCTTTTCCTTTCTTTCCTCTACCAGCTGTAACCTGAGCTGGCGTGTCTGACCCTCCTTTCTTAACCGCCACACTGGCGCCCTGCTTGAAGTTTGAGAACTTCCGTTTGTTACCTCCTGACTCGACGTGAGTCTCTTTCTTCTTATGCTCAGCATCATCAAACTTGTTCAGGCGAATGGCCTCCTCGGTGAGAGCCACGCTCAAATCAATCGCCTCAGTAATGGTCGCAGGCTTAGATGAGGTTACCATGCTTATGATTTGAGGAGCTAGTCCCCAAATGAAGCGTTCAATTCTCTTGAACTCAGGAGTGACCATGTAGGGTACCACATGCGATAAGTCATGGAACCTCTGAACGTACTCTGCGATCTTTGGACCGTCCATTTTCAAGTGCCAGAACTCGGTCTCCAATCGCTGGATTTCTGCGCGGGAACAGTACTTTTTGCGCATGAGTTCCTACAGTTCGGTCCAGGTCAGCGCGTAGGCAGCAGCTTCGCCTAGTGTCTGTACTTGTAGATTCCACCAGGATAGAGCTCCATCTAGAAACAGCCCTGAGATATAGGTGACTTGCTGATCCAGCGCGCACTTGCTCATGCGAAGAACAGATTCGGTTTTCTCAGCCCAACGAACAAAGGCGACAGCACCTCCTGTGCCATCAAAGTTTACGGGCTTGCAGTCTAAGAACTGCTTGTAGGTGCATCCTGCACATACGTTATAACATACGTTTGGCATTAGCATCATTGCTAAAAGTATCCAATTAGGTCATGGTATGTCTAAATGACTTAGTATTACCATGAGGTGGATTATTGTTGCCTTGGTTAATACTTCCGCTCGTTCCTGGCTGGGATGCTGCATACTGTGCTATGGCAGCAGCAATAATTTGCTGGAGTTCTACCTCATTGGTAGGCATGCGTGTCTCACGTCTCGGCGGCATCTTCTAAAAGATGGTTTACGTTGGTCAGGCCATAGTGAAACGTACGTATATAGTAATAGTAATAGCACATAACATCTCATGTTATCAATACATCACAAATATCAATCACACAACGTCCCATGTCATAAAAATATAAATAAGCAATCAAGCGAATCAAATATGGTGAGAATACTGCGATTGCCATATATCGAGACCACATAGTAAGTGTATCAGTACATCCCTGTGTCATACAATCATCAATCAACTAGGGGCTACATCACCCCTGTCCAAAAACTATATCATGTCAGTGTCAAATACGTCAAATACATGTCATCAAAAGTCAAAATCATCATGTAGTCTCCAAAAATGCTGTGCAGTCCAACAATCGCCGTCTTCTCACCAACGTCTACCCAAACAGCACTGATGAGCTCTATACAGATGGTGGTGGAGGAGGGGGGAAGTGGGTGTAAAACAAACGACGTAACTGGAGCCAGTCCTCCTCCATGGCTCGCTGGGTACGAATGATAGAAGCAACCTGCTGCTCTAGTGTAAAGAGACGGGCAGCATAATCTGTAGGTAAGGGTCGAAATGGCTGCAGAGGAGAGTGTGTCCGACCATGGCACTCGCATGGTGGCAGCTGAGCTCTCTCAAGCTCCTGGATGCGCTGTGTGTGTGACTCGTGCTGGGCGACAAAAGACATCAAAACGTCCTCGATAGTATACCCCATGTGGAAAGAATGGTAGGGGTCAGTCGGTGGCATAGCAGAGCCTGGTGCCCAAAGGAACGGCTCACTGGTGGGATCAAAAGGTGCCACATGAAATGGAGCAACAGAGGGTGGAACAGATGACATCTGGGGCATGAAGGGGATAGACATCGGTACGTGCCCAAAAGGATGGGCTGAAGAACCCTCTCCAGTCCTCGCTGGAGGTACAAACTGTGGAACCTGAAAAGAAGAATCAACATGTCGTGTATCAGGGATCTGAGGGGGAAAAGGTGGAACATCCTCATCAGCAGGTATCCAACCGTGCTGTGCATGCTCATCTGGTGGATCCACATGTGCCGCGAACAGTGCATGCTCGGGCTCTAGTGGGATGGGATCAGGTGGGGGAGCAATAAAAGGGTGAATAGGTGCAATGTGCTCAACAGGATGGTCAACAGGTATATCAACAACAGGTAGAGGAACAACAGGATCAACAACAACATGATCGCCCTCTAACAAAGGAACATCCACGAGGAGATCATCAACAGGTGGGTCTGCTATAACAGGCTCAATAGGGATGCCAGCATGTACGGGGTCATGCTCAAGTATGGGGTCTAGAGCGGCTGCCTGCTCAGGAGCGACGACAGGCTCGGGATCATCAAAAGCCATCTCAAAGTCAAACTCGGGGTCGATAGGGTCTACTGGGTCAGCTGGATCCTCCATGGGCTGATCCATAGGTATAAACTCGATATCACGATCCGGGTCGTATCCCGGAGGAAAGATAGGATCAGAATCCTCTATGTCATCATGGTCAAACGCAAAACTGGGAATAGGTGCAACAGAGGATGCCTGGTCAGGATCAGAATCATGCACAAAGTGCTGTGCGCTCAATGTGTGAGAAGGTGCGGATGCCACAGACTCGAAGGAGTTTGGGACAGGAGAATGTGCAGGCGAATCCTCAGCGGGAACGTCAGCGATCATCAGAAGATCATCTGCAGGAAGAAGGGCCTCGCCCTGGATCTCATCCTCAAAGGGTTCCTCCTCAAATAGGTCAACATCGTCGTCAGCCTCGGCGTCAAGAGGGAAATCATATGCTGGATAAACGGCAAAGGGTATAGGAGCCGGAATCTCTACTAGAGGTAGGTACTCAGTGGGAGGGTCATCTGCAGGCTCATCAGCACCATCGGGTAGTGCGAAGGGCTGGAAATCATCCTCGTCAGTACTGGTATAGTCAGATGTGTACACCTCATGCTCGGAGGATGTGAGGTCATCAGATACGATAGGTATGGGTCCAGTGGTGTCCGAATCGCCAGTACCGGCTGAATCCATGAGTCTGTATCATGAACACAAATATGCTCAAATAATCAGTCATACAATCAGATAATCACATAAGTCACCAAGTAAGATATCACATAATTCTCCTAGTTTCACTAGCCAATCTTTCCCAGTCTTTAAGACTGCTCTTTCCTCCACCTCGACCTCTTAGATCGAGCCTCGGTCCCCTTGACCGAGCCTCAGCCTTCATGACTGAGCCTACTCTTCCTAGCCTCACTAGCCAACTACCTCGGTCACCTAGACCGAGCTTCGATCCTCCAGACCGAGCCTCAGCCCTCCAGGCTGAGCCTATAATAAATCAACGTGCTCAAACCTCGGTCACCTAGACCGAGCCTCGATCCTCCAGACCGAGCCTCAGCCCTCCAGGCTGAGCCTATAAATAATAAAATGTGCTCAACATTTGTTTGTAAAAAGTTTTGGATCTGGACTTAAGTGGTATGCAGTAAAATGTTTTCGTGAGAGCCCTAGTGATCATAGTCTAGACTCGAGAAAGAATCCTAGTTCGCTATGATCAGAGCTCTGATACCAAGCTGTCACACCCTGGCTTTGCGGAAGCGTGGTTAATTTTGGTGTGACTTCTTAATACCATAGCTTAATCATAACAAAGCTATATGAAATAAAATCATGCAAGATCATCCGTTTGATTAAGTTTTAAAACCAAAGTAACGTACCATTGTCTTAGAGACTTACAACATCATAACGTAAAACATTGTCTTGAACAACAAAAACAGTAACATGAAATAAGCGCAGTTTAAGATTTGTGACTTGTCCAGGAAAGAGTCACATTTCCTAAACTAGGATGACCTTGGAACCCTTATGCAGCGGGAAAACATAACATACCGTGCCAGATCTTTAATTTCCTGAAATACATGTAAGTTGAAAAATCAAGAATAATGTTGAGCGAGTTCATGTGTAAGTGCGTATGTAAAAACACTTGTAAGTATAAAAGTTCCCTGGTATGTAGCAGTGTAAGGAAAAGAGATCACCAATGGGTTGCAAGGCCATTAGCATGTGTGAAGTGCAAGTAGGAAGACTCAAACCTAGCAGATTTTGCGTTGGGTACAAAGTCACTCAAGGTCCGTTCTGCTGGGCCTCTTAGAGGTCCGTTCTGTTGGGCCTAGAGTTGGGCTCGCTACACCCAGATAGATCTACCGCTTACGTCCCTCGGTGTTTCTGCCTACCCACTCACATGATCTAAGTAGTAAACCTCCTTACGCTAACCATACCATGTATAAAGTACTTGTAATCAAAGTAACATGTATTTCACCCCCGCAGTTAAGAAAACTGAAAACAGTTAGAGAAAAGGGGGACATGAACTCACAGTCGGTGCGTCTCTACCAAGTACTCCAAATCAGACAGCTGTGCGACGACTTACAAGTGCTAATTCTATTAGACGGATGGCCGTGCCTTAGCTTTATAGTTTAAGTCTTTGGGAAATAGTTAGACAACTATTTCGTGTTTACGTCCTGTATATACTTGGTAGTTAATCTCCTTCCCAAGGATGGGGGATTCAATACATGTGCGTTCATAAATATTTCCGTAAGTGCGTAAGTTACGTTTTAACAATCGAGTGGTAATATAATTACCGATGTAACTTATATATTTATGGTGAAAGCGTTCGTATTATTTTGGATTCGTTAACGTTTGTAAATATTATTTTTACTCTAGAAATAATATTTATGTATTTTCACAAAATAATCATAAACAGTGTGTGAAAATATATATTTATCACGTTAAATTTTGTGAAAATCCCACCTCCGAATATTTAGTAAATAAAGTCATGGCGAAATTTATATTTTGAAAACATGTCCAAAAATAGTTCTAACACTTGTAGTGTAAATAGTTCTAAGTGTTAGGTTGTTAGAAAAATTTCGCCAGAGTTTCCTCTGTAACTGGAGGTGGCCACGCTTTCAAGCGTATCATTTTCTTTTACAAATCAAATCAACAATCTTCTCAACGTCATCAAACAATATTTCAACATTTTAACTAGTCAAAATATACAAATTGCATATATTACATGAACTTGTAGTTTTTCTGAAAATATGAGGTAAATCTCATTACCTTTAGTGGATCTTTATATAAATAAATCCGGTTTCGTAAAAGTCTTGTTTTTAGAGAAGTTCCGTCTTTACAACTTCTTGTCCATTTTTACAAAGATAGTTATTTTGTTGAAACTTGTGTTACACAAGTGTTTACACACTTGTGTGTTCTAAATATCATTCTTGTTATTGTGAGATCCGTCTTTTAGAAAACATGATTTCTTTAACGCTTGGTCCTTTGAAAATACCACTTGCAGATACGTAGATCTGCTAGTTTTAAACACTATTTTGCAAGTAAAAATACTTTTACACAAGTTCATGTTTCATGTGTGGTAGAGTTTCACCTTTTAACCCTTGTATCTTCTAACATAACCTTATGTCATGATCCAAGAACATGACTACATCAGGTTAAATGGTGATCCGAGCTACCACAATCGTAGATCGGGTCTAAATAATCATACATTTCGAATACTACATCATTTACACAACTTATGTGCTATTAACCACCATTTTTAGTGTTTTAAGTAGACTTTAAAGCATCATCTTGCATGTTAACGAGTTTTATCCGATAAAAATCCTTTTAACCACTTTAGATTAGTTCAAAGATGAGTTTTAAGCATTATACCTCTAGCTCGAGGCTAGGGAAGAATCTACGCGCAAAAGAGGTGGATAAAAGCTAAGTAGAGAGGTCCTTCGTGTTCCGCTTGCTCCAAGACTCCTTGTATACGACCCTTGATGCTTGTATGATGATGGAACTTGAAGATCAAAATCGAAAATGATGGATAGGGGAGGGGGGTGTTCGGCCGAGACTTAGAGAGCAAGAGAGAGTGTAGTGTGAAGTTGAGAAATGTGATGAAAATGATCATGGTGCTAAGTCTTAATCTTATAGATAATGTTTAGGTAATTAACCAAAGGTTAATGTGTTACTTAGATATTAGACAACAAGGGATTAAAATAATCAAGAGGGTACAAGGTATGTCCCCCCTAGTTGGGGCCGGTTAGAGAGGGGGGGGGGTCTAGTTCGAAATCAACTAACTAGTTAGTCATAAGTTAGGTTAAACCAAGTTAGTTAAGTGTTTAACTTAGTTACTAAAGTGTAGTGTGTTACAACGGGTGTTAGGGTACTCAGGGACCCTAACTGGCTCAGAAAAAGTTAAATAATGAAAATAACAATATTTTCATGTTTCGGGTATAGTCTGGTTGTTTGGTTGGATAGTAATCCGTTAAAGTGCTTATCAAAGCTTAAAGTGTCGTTATTACTCTCTTTAGTGACACAGCTTATTCCTGACACTTTGGAAAGTGTCTAGTGTTATTTTTCTCATGTTTTGGCACTTTATTAGTTAGCTAAAAGCTGAATTATTTTGTAAAGTGCTGAGTTTTGTACTTAGAGTACGTTTTAGGCACATCCAGTCATAGTGACTTATCCCTAGAGACGCAGTTCCACAACCCTTGTATCCCTACACTCACCACTAGTGTAGCAAAATATCTCAGGCTCTTACAGGCCTTAGAGGCAGTGTCTGCCTGATGCTGGCTTTATCAGCATGTTCAATAAGTTATCCGCTATTGTGCTACTGTGCTTTTTGTGCATCATGTTTGTCACTAAGGTTCAGTATGTAAATAATGTAGTGACGATAAGTAAAGTATGATGCAAGTAAGTACATGTATCAGATATCAAGTAGCAGTTCATCAGCTAGTTCAAACAAGCACAGTAATTAAGCAGTAATTAATCATTAATTAAGTCGTACGGATACCTGGTTTAGTCCGGGTTGTCACATCCTGAGCTCTGATACCACTTGTAGGATCGTTGTTGGACCCGAAATGAGTCAATCAGAGGTGTTCTTCTCACAATGAAAGGCGGAAACAGACATTACGAGTTGAATTCAGCAAGATATCACTATAAACTGTCTTGTATATTGATTCTGATACGATTACAGATCTGAAGACACTTCGACAGAGCTTCGCCGTCGGAAACAACCAACCTAATTCCCCTTCAAATGAAACAGATTATCACCTGTTTATAGACATCTTATTTCGCTTGAAACAGCTCCAAGCGAAATCATTACAAGCGAAATCACATGCAATACACTCAAGCGAAATCACATCAATTATACTTCAAGCGAAATAAGCCTGTAACCTTGATTTCTTGAACTTCGTGCTCTGAGCAATGCAAGACTCGATACAAGACGAAGTCAGCAGACGTATGCACTAACATGATGTTTAACACAAAAGAGAACCATAAAAATACATTTTAGCAGTCATGATGTTTAACACAAAAGAGAACCATCTAAATACATTTTCGCAAATGAATTTTAAAGACCCTTGTTATTTACTAAATTTGGTCAAAAAATCGAGTTTCAAAACTACGGTTAATAAATGATATACTACCAACTGTAAATCCTAATATTAACTTTTAAGGTTAACTAATAATTAGACTTGCGCGCGTTGCGGCACGGTACATTGCAAACATCGAATGAATTAGTCCAAATGCTTTATGATGCATTAACTTTAAGAAAATTTTAAGAGTTGAGGAGGTGCAAAAATAGAGTAACACAGTGTAAGGAGTAAAAATTCAAAGTATTCGAATATCAGGGTGTCAATGGATTGATCCATTGCTATTCTTTAAAATACATGAAGTTAATATACACATAAGTTCACAAATTCATATGTTCTTACTTTGACACAATATTTTAGTAGCATGTGTCCTAATCCTTCAAAGAGTATATCAAATCCAAGTCCAAGCTTCTTGAAGCGGCTAAACTTTATACTCTTATAAGTAGTCCCTTTATTCCTGCACCTGCAGGTGCAATTTATCAAAAGACTATTAAGAATTTATACAAAATTCAACCTACTTTATCTTGTAGTCTGAACACACATAATGGAATGATTAGATGATGTGTTCCAATATCATCATGATGACAGACTGTGTCGTCCCAGTTAGTAAAAAACCCAATTAACCTAGGTAGCTAGGGTAAGTCGAGTATCGTATCCACGAAGAGCATGTGGTCAGTATCACACTAATTGTTCGATTGTCTAAACTATTTACAAAGAAGTTTACAAAATACTTATGAAGCTTGCTAAATTCTTTGTTTGTTTGTTTGGTTGAAAAAGGTGTTGGAGTAAACTGAAAAGTTACTATTAACTATAAAAACAGGTTAGGTTAATTATTGCAAAAACTGGATTACTTGATTGAAAACAATAACTGGGAATAAGGATCACACCCGGTTCAATAATTGCAAAACCTAGGGTTCCTACACGTTTTAACTTAATTCAGTTGCATATAGTGATTAACGAATTTAGTGTCGCGTGGCTTAGGTACCAAAAGCTATCAACGTCATAGACGACGGACCGCAGTGCACTTCTTTACCAATAACATGTAAATCCTAACATATGATAAGGCATAATTGCACATAACCATTTCGTAAAGTCAAATTTTCTCATCACTCGAAAATTTACGAATTCGAAACAAATACAAGACAATTATCAAAGGTTTCAAATACTAAACAACTTATCACGAAATCAAATCAAATACAGATGTTTAAACCCAAGAAAATCTTACAAAAATCTACACTGGGGTGAAACCCGGAAAGACTAGTAGCTCATGGTTGATGCTTCATGAACACTGGATGACGAACGCGAACGCTGAGCCATGACCTTGAGTCTTGGAGGGATGATGAAGGTTAGGTTAGGGTTTGGATGGTGAGTGTGAGTGGATGAAGATAATGGTAGATAATGATGGTGTAATGGATGAGGGTGAATGGGTGAGAGTTAGAGATGATGGAGGTTAGGTTAGGGTTAGAGAGGTTAGGGAGAAGTTAGATATCAAGGAAATGATGAAAGATGGCTCCAAGATGTGTTTATATGCTCAAAAACCCGTAACTCCTTTAATCCCCATTCAAGTTTCGGTCAAAAACAAGTCAAACCAACTTTTCAACATCAACAATATGGAGAAGGTGTCACCGACGAGCAACTAGTGCGTCGTCGACGCGTTGGTTGGCCTCAATTTTCTCCGGACGTGCTAACATTCTGTCTATGCACAAGTTTTACCGACGGGGCTTTCTAGAGGGCATCTCCGACTGGCTACTAGGGCGTCAGGGACTACCTCTCTAAAACCTGTTTTTCTGATTTTGTTGTTCCTCGTGTCTGGTTGATATGTTTTCCGTCCCGATGCTCCCCCTGAAATGTTCCGAAATGCTCCTTAAACTTCGTTAACTTGCGAAAACATAAATCAAATCAAAGTAGGTAATTCAAAACTCAAGTTAATGTAAAAAAACACTTACTTTACATACAATAAAACATCGGTTTTCAATCACGCATCACATCCCCACACTTGTCTTTTGCGTGTCCTCAAAAAAAAAAAAATTACTTTCACGTGGGTCGAACAAATGGAAACACTCCCCATTCTCAAATTTAAGTTAAGGTCTAATGTCATACCTGGTTCACAATGTTCACATTTCAAAAGTAATTCAATAGGTAAATGGATTTTTCAACTTTTAGCACGTGAAATGGTTACCCAAGATTAATCCACCCTTAAGACTAGCACACTATGCATATCCCTCATAATGTTCTCTCCACTCGGTTTAATATATAGCTAACAAAGATGCATTAGCAATTTTTAAGTGAACACTCCAACAGATTAGAACACGTATCCACATAAGCTTGCAACTCAATCATTCTCCACCAAGTAACACGAAAATGAAGCACAAATCAAAAGGTCTTTAAGGATTGTAATGGGGCTAGGCTAAGGGTATGGAATGGGTATATGAAGTGGCTAAGGTGATGAAAAATCGATTTTTATTAAAAAGCCACTAAACAACTAACTAACCGAATCAACTTCAAGGCATCGACGCGCCTTTTATTCAATAACAACTAAAACTTCTTTTTGTGCTTTTTCACAACTGTTTTCCACTATATTTTTTTCATGCTATTTTCACAATAATTTCTCACTATTTTTCATGATCTTTTCTGTTTTTTTACTGAAATAAATGACAAACTTACAAAACAAAATAAACCTAAAATCGAATTTTCATCACACGGTTTAAAATTAAAAAGGCTTAACAGGTCAAAGGCTAAGTGGGTTGGTCAAACGAAAGGTTTTGGCTCAAAATTGGCGACTAAGGGATTAATTTCGGGTAAGGATGGTATAAAATGTTGTAAAGCAAAAAGGTTTACCTAATACCTTAATCATTCTTGGGCTCGTACTCGGCCTATTGTCTTAAACGTATCAAAAGTTGCAAGTTCTACAATATATGTACTAATGGCACACTCAAACAAAGAAACACATATGTGTGTGATGTGTATAAGTGGCTCAATATCTCACATGGAAAAAGTATGATATGTGATGTGGATAACATGACTAATTTCTACGATGGACTATTCCCAAATAACCACCCGCAATTTTCTATTAAAAACACACATTGAATGCCAATCATGCTAATTTTCAGAACTTGACCATGACAAAAGACAACGGCGCCATGTTAACAGACCGTGTCATACTGATCAGTCAAAAACCCAATTAATTTAGGTAGCTATGGTAAGTTGAGTATCGTATCCACGAAGAGCATGTGGTCAGTATCACACTACTTGTTCGATTATCTAAATTATTTACAAACAAGTGTACAAAATACTTATGAAACTTGCTAATTTTCTTTATTTGTTTGGTTGGTTGAAAGAGGTGTCGGAGTAAACCGACAAGTTACTATTAACTATAAAAAAATAGATTACGTTAAATATTGCAAAAACTGGATTACTTGATTGAAAAGAAGAATTGGGAACAAGGATCACACCCAATTCGATAATTGCAAAAACCTAGGGTCCCTACACGTTTTAACTTGATTCAGTTGCATATAGTGATTAACGAATTTAGTTTCGCATGGCTTAGGTGCCAAAAGCTATCAACGTCATAGACGACGGACCGCAGTGCATTTCTTTACCAAGAACATGTAAATCCTAACCTACGATAAGGCATAATTGCACATAACCATTTCGCAAAGTCAAATTTTATCATCACTCGACAATTTACGAATTCGAAAAAAATGCAAGACAATTATCAAAGATTTAAAAACTAAACAACTTGTTACGAAATCAAATCAAATATAAATGTTTAAACCAAAGAAAATCTTACAAAAATCTACACCAGGGTGAAACTCGGAGAGACTAGTCGCTCATGGTTGATGCTTCATGAACACCGGAAGACAACGCGAACACTGAGCCATGACCTTGAGTCTTGGAGGGATGATGAAGGTTAGGGTTAGGGTTTGGATGGTGAATGTGGATGGATGAAGATGATGGTGAATGATGATGATGGTGTAATGAATGATGGTGGAATGGGTGAGAGTTAGAGATGATGGAGGTTAGGTTAGGGTTAGAGAGGTTAGGGAGAAGTGGGATATGAAGGAGATGATGAAAGATGGCTCCAAGATGTGTTTATATGCTCAAAAACTCGTAAATCCTTTAATCCCCATTCAATTTTCAGTCAAAAACAAGTCAAACCAACTTTTCAGCGTCAACAATATGGAGAAGGCGTCGTCGACGGGCAACTAGGGTGTCGCCGATGCGTTGCCTGGCCTCAGTTTTCTCCGGACGCGATAACATGCTGTCTACGCACAAGTTTTACCGACAGGGCTTTCTGGAAGGCGTCGCCGACTGGCTACTAGGGCGTCGACAACTACCTCTCTAAAACCTGTTTTTCTAATTTTGTTGTTTCCATGTCCGGTTGATCCGTTTTCCTTCCGATGCTCCGTAAAGCTCCAGAATGCTTCTTAAACTTCGTTAACCTGCAAAAACACAAATCAAACCAAAGTAGGCAATTCGAAACTCAAGTTTATGTAAAAAAAAAAAAACACAAACTTTACATACAATAAAACATCGGTTTTCAATCACGCATCACATGAAATCTTTCCACATTGAATTTAACATTTGGGAATTAGGTGTCTTGACATAAGATATTTTGTATGGACTTTAAACCCATCCATTTGACTGAATTATTTACAAGATCTCCTCCTAACCCTTTAGTTAGATGATCAGCCATATTATACTCAAATCTTACAAAACTAACAGATATCACCCCATTTATGATTAATTCTCTAATCATACTATATCTAACACCTATGTATCTAGACTTCCCATTATACACTTGGTTGCATGACCTAGCCAGAGTGACTGCATTATCACATCTAAATGTCTGATAGAACTGGGTCATATCGGTTTTAACCACAAATAAATCCAAAGATCAAATTTCGTAACCATTCGGTATGATCCTTATCATGAGGAAGTGATGTTAAGAAGTTTATTGCCTGGTCTTCATCTTCTAGAGTAACTTCAATATTCTCAAAATCCAATATCAACGTATTGAATTCATCGGTAAGATCCTCAATATATTTTCCTGAATTCATGTTAAACGTATACAATCTCTTCTTCAAATATAGGCGATTTGCAAGTGATTTTGTCATACAGAAAGATTCCAATTTAGCCCAAATTCATGTTGCAGAAATCTCCTTTGAAACCTCTCTCAACACTCTATCACCCAAACTCAAAACAGTTGCATTGTGCGCCTTTTCAAGAATGTCCTTCTTCTCTTTGTCTGTAAGGTTTGCCAACAAATTGGCTTCACTGGGGAGTGCATGCACGACTCCTTGATGAACTCGGAGTGCACACATCATAACCGCCCTAACCTGTAGTCATTTTTCCTATCAAATTTCTCTAGCTCAAATTTGTTTGACACCATTCTTGTTCTTCAATTATAAAACCCTAATCAACCTTGATCTTCTTCGAATACAAAACGCTAATCGATCTTGATCGATCTTCTCTAAGTCGAGCCACAACTGGCTCTCGTACCAATTGTTATGAAAACACCAGAGAATTCAACACTCAAGAAACACAATTCAACCACAAACACTTCAAATATTATTAACCAAACTCTCACAAATCATTACAAAAGAAAAATTGAAAGAACTCAAATTACACCTTATTCTATGTAACTCTTATCTATATATCCCCAATTCTCTAACCTTATAGAGCTGAATCAACGATCAATAACAAACAACTTTTCAAACTTTCAAAAGTAACCCTGTAGTTCTCAATTTCTCATAAAGCCAATGAGGCCCTTCAACTTTATTACAACTATTAAAACGAATAGAAACTAAAAATAGTATGTGTTGACTTTGTCTATGAGTCCAACAAAAAAAAGCAAATGAAAACACAATATCTTGAGTGATTAGCTCTACTAAAATTACAATTTGTTATGCTATAACCTTTTTAAACCAAACTCATGTAAGTGTGGCTTCAGGGCCAGCTCAAGCGTTTTGGAGGCCTAAAGTGAACTAAAAATAGGGGGCCTTTTCTAAATGTCACGTTATACTCCCTTCTCCTTTACCCAAGCTTCAACCTGACTAAAATAAACTAAAAAATCGATTGTTGGTGGAATTAAAAACTTGTAATTCGGTTATTTTTTTTACAAGTAAATCTCTTAAAGATTAGCAAAAATATCACAGATTGTTATAAAAAATATTTATCTAACAAAAATTATAGATTGTTACAAAGCAACAAAAAGCAAAAAAAAAAATGAAAACAAGATATCAAATTGGCAATTGCAAAAGGCAAAAGAAAAAAAAACAAAAAAGTAGATTTGAGGCCCTATACATGAGGAGGCCCAAAGCTAGTGCCTCAGAATACTTACCCTTCAGCCGGCACTGTTCGGCTTGATTTGAACTTTTAGCGAGCCAGTTTTGAGTGGCTCATGAGTGGTTCGACTAATATACATTGTTACATACTCATTCATTGACAATGATTTGAACCACCTGATCAATACATTCATTGTCAGACAAGCCTTTTTCAAATAACTAGAACAACATTAAAGAAACTCATCATTTCTGTTCAACAACAGAATCTGATATCCTCCAGATGCTATGAAAGTTCAAAGACTTTCATGTTTCAAACAGTTAAAAGAGTTCAGAAAGAAATCACATTACATGGTCTTTAAAACCCGACAACCTAGTAAATAATCTTCATAAATCTTTAGAACAAAAGGAACTCTAGAAATGTCGGATAATCTGAATCTACATCAGAACTCGAAAACTAGACTTCATTCGACATCATGAGCCTTCTGAAGCCCGACCAAACGTGCATAATCCACCCACCTGTTTGAACAAAAGGTTCAGTTAAACGCACGATTGAAAGAAACAGATAATCACATTGTATGAAGAACGACGTTATGTAACTTACAGTAATGATCCCAAATATGTGTTTCCTGTCCGTACGATAAAGCAGGCTGCACTCAGCATTAGCTTGTGTTGGTGTAATAAAGGTTCCAGAAGTCGTTGTTCAAGGACACCCGCCAGAAGTTGGTACCTGTCCTCAAGAAAATGTTAACAGAAAGAAAGCAATTAACTGTAATTCAGTTAATTAACTGTTTCAAACAGAAAGAAAGTCAATCATGCCAATATGGAGTGATTGATCCTTCTAGAGGTGACAAGATGAGCGGGTTGTGTAACCAGTTGAAACGGGTCATTTTAGTGCTTGTTAAAATAGGCCCATCTAGGTTGGGTTGGGTTGGGTTGGGTTGGGTTGACCCAAAATCATTTTTCGTCCAATTAAAAGAAGTTATACATCATTAACGCGTTAATTATGATCACTAAAAATATATACAATTATAATAAGACTAATCTTTAGCAGGTTGTATATACAAAAACTAAACTCCAGGGGAATTTGACCCGTTTGACCAATTTGACTTGTGGTTAGCTAATATTTCTATTTGACCCGTTTAACATAAAATATAACCCAGATGGGTGTTACCAGGGGCGGAGCTACCTTATGCCGGGGGGGCAACGCCCACTACGGCTTGGCGCGGAAAAATTTGGAAAAATTAGTGTAAATTTTGGAAAAATTTGAGGTTTTTTCGATTTCGTTACGGTTTATTTATAAAACGTTACACTTGGCGGATTTTCTAGATCCGCCACTGGGTGTTACACCAAATCTTACCGGAGATTGCTAGAGATAGCCATATAAACGCCGTATCCCACACTGGTGGATAAAACCGGAATATTCTCAAGCTCTTCATCAGAAGATTTCTGAACCGCCTTTTTAGCATTGATCAGCGTATTTGTCACAACTGTGCCAACCTGAACACCATTTTCAAATCAATCAGAAAGCTCCTTAAGTTAAGGATTCAAATCTCAATCGGGTTAAATCAAAAAAATAGCAAAGAAGATATCGGGTCGAAACTCAAAAGTCACCCTATTTCCTCCTAAAGTTTATTATTCAATTTTTAGATTATTATGGTAATAAAACTGTTTTTATAATCTTTTATTAATAATAATCAATAAATCATAAGTAATGGATTCATTTTATCAATATTTAGATTATTTGGTCCACCCGGTCCGCTACATGAATTGGCTGACCTGTTCATCTTGCCACGTCTAATAACAAAAGAAGCATATAGGAATAGAATAATACCAATGATGATGCAGTGCCCACAGGAAAAAGCTTTGCCCCGTTACGCTGAAAAGTTTAAAAACCAAGAAACTTATAAATATGTGAGTATTTAACCACTCATCTTTAAGTTTCTAAAAAAATGAAGAAAAAAAAAAGAAAATCATACCGCGATAGCACCCAATCTCTGAAGTAATGAATATGATGTTCCACCCAAGGCAGTCTAAATAATATATGAAATAATTAATATTACTCAATGCATGTAACTTCCATTGCAACAGACCTTGAACAGTGATAACATTTTACAAAATTTGAAACAAAAGAAACAACCTGGAATGCGTTATCTGGACAGTTGTAGAAAAACTTGGCAATACGCCCGGCATTTACAGAAATTGGAGGTCGAAGAGACACCGTAGGGGCCGGAAGGTAAACAAGCATAAAATCTGCAACTACAGCCATCACCTGTACAATATATAAAGTCGAATTAATTAGTTATATTGGTTTAGGTTAAAACGGGTCAGGATAACCCGCAATCAAATTTGTCAGTTTTAGAACTTTTTACAAATAATTTTGAACTTAGGATTACAAAATAGTAAAACACTGTTCTTACAATAAATATGTAACATTCTTTGATAAAATGAGTTTAGAGGGTTCCTTAGACTACTTTCAAGTTTCAACCCATGTAACTTGTTCTTTTTTATCTAAACTTTTTGATTGACCCGTTTAAGATAAAACACAACCCAAATTGATGACTCTTCTTATACATTCATAATGTAAACGGGTAGAAATTTACATACCACATCTGCAAAAACAATTTCCAGCTCCTTGGAGAAATTTTCTTTGCGCTTTTCATATTCTGCAGCAGTCTGGATATATATATCAAATAAAAGATGATTGTCATTAAGTGGCAAATTGTTTTTTAACGATCCAAACTATTCATTCTAGTAATTTGGCCAATCACACTCATAATTTACATTTTCGGACAATCCCACTCTAAGGGAGAAGTAACTCTCCTTAACTTGCATTTATGGCGTTTCGAAACAATTTACAAAATACCAAATTAGGATAAAAATCAGTCAATTATCCATTAGGGGCCAAGGTCCGCTAGATTTGGATTCTCCTCAACAATGTAAATGAAAATTAGAAATGCTATTAGTTCAATTATTAGCTATGTTGTCAAAAGCGCAAAAAGCGCGCGCCTAGGCGCTATAGGTGCGCCTCGCGGCGCAGCGAGGCGCACCTATAGCGCCCGGTGGTAGCCTAGGCGCAAAAATGGGATTTTTTTGAAAAAACGGTGCTGAGGCGCAAAAAGCGCGCGCCTAGGCGCAAAAAACGTTGTTGAGGCGCAGGAAAAAAAGGTAAAACAGCACAAATGACCATTAAAAACGAAATCGAGTGCGTGCAAAAACTGCCCCACGCGGGCCCGGGTTTTCGGAGCTGCATTCGTGTCCACAGGACGTGCGGGCACACCAATGTGGGACAAAGTATTTACCACTTTTTGAGACTTTTATTCACACACCTAAAACTTACAACATATAAGTCCTGAACTTTTGCTACTAACTATTAGCTACATGATCTTAAATGGCATATATAATAGTTTTTTTAATTTTATATGTGGAATCTTATTTATTTTCAAAGCATAAAATATTTTTTATATTTTTTTCTCTATGTACGCTTTTCTTAAAAAAGCCCACGTTTTTTTTGCGCCTTGCGCCTAGGCTCCGGGCGAGGCCGATGCGCCTCGCCTGCGCCTTGCGTCTTTGACAACATAGATTATCAGTATGAATTGGATTATTAAAATCCAATTTGTCTTAGTATGATACAAAAAGAATTCAATTTTAATATTAAATACATAGAATCCTAGGTCAGTTATACCTTGGTAAACATACCAACTCCACATTCAATCCCAACTTTAGCCAAGAAAAGATCATCAGCAAGCAAGCGCTCCTTAAACCCTCCAAACTGAAGCAACCATCTTAAAAACGGCGACGTTTCCAATTCCAGATACCTCTTTATAACCGATCCTGGTATCCTACCAACCCTTACCGCCGCTGCCAAATCCGCCGGAATACTATCCAACGACCTCCCCACCTCCGCCAAAACCATCAACGCTTCATTCTCACTTCCATCACCTCCGTCTCCACCTCCACCGCTCCCCCTATTAGACACAAATGTAATTAATTTACATTCCAAACTGCATGCATGTCGCTGCCTGCCCTTAACTTGCAGTGAAATATTAAACAAAATATAATTATATTATACCCGCCCTTAGCTTGCAGGGGAATATTAAACACAATGTAACAATATTATACCCATATATTATACCAGAAGGTATACGTTGTAAATACATATCATTATCATCATACTCAGTAAATCCCACCAATAGCAAAGTAAAGGTAGAGTCTGAGGAGGGTATGATGTAGACAGCCTTACCTCTACCCCGTAGGAATAGAGAAGCTGCTTCCAGTGAGACCCCCGGCTCGATAGTAGTTTTGCATCAAGCCTTGGACGTAAGGCACATAACACTCAGCAATCGGGACAAAGACCGATTAGTGCATATACCTTTTTGTCTTTCAGCTATCAACGCCACCACATGATGCATGATTAACCGTCCTCAGCTTTTAACATTATTTTCACGAAATTAGTAAAATAACGTTAAAATAAGTGCACTTTCACTTTTACTCATCGATAACCCACACATTTACGCGCACACCGCAAGCGGACGTCCTTTGTAAATACATATAGTAGATATAAATACACATAAACTTTGTACAACATTCTCATAATCAATACAATTTACCATTTTGAGCCATCTCCATCTCCGTCTCCGCCTCCGCCTGAATTATTATTCCCGTTTCCGTCGTCCAAAAACTCGAGTGATATCGTAGAATGATTGCGGTCGGTGTTGTGTTTCAATGAGGAAGAATGACGAAAAGATCCAGTGGTTTTGATGGAAAGGGAAAATGATGGATGGAAATGGAATGATTGGATCGGAATGTTGAGATTAAATTTGGAGAAATCTTTAGAAGAAGATGTGAATGTGATCGCCGACGACATCGCTGCCGTGGACATGGTGGCGATCAGGGTGGCGTTAGTTACAAAGTGAGGATGAGTATAAGTTATAAGCAGGTGGTGTAGAGTGTAAGTGCCAGGTGGGTTAATATATACAAGGATGGAAAAGGTTAAAAAGGACCACCTCCGGAGATTTCGGAAGGTGGCAGCTGAGAATTCTAACGTAGTTTCTGTCCAGCCAACAGTTTTGTCTTTCAACTACCTTTGAGTTAGATATAAAATTGGGTTTACAACCTCGTTTGCATCGAATGGTTTGGTCAAGATATGTTTCTAGAGGTTACATCATGATTTGTTGAGTTTTTTTTTTATATTTTTCATCGTTTATTTTTTATTTGAATACTCATTTTGAATGTTATTATATTGAATATTTTTAGATTCTTCTTTTTGTGTATCATCAAAACCAAAAACACCTCCTCAGGGGAGCTGTGGATTTGTCATAAAGCATTCCTTTCTTTACTTGTATTTATATTTTTACTTCATACAAATGTATATGACCATGGTTCAAGTGAGTCTCAATTCTCAACAAGGACGGACGCTCCTTTTTTGGAATGTTAAATTATGGTTAGGCCGGATAGTGTGGTTTTGCGCCCTCTGTCAGTCATTTCACCCATTTTAGCGTCACATGGCGCCTCTACACCACCCCGTCTCCGCCAATGGGGCGCTATCCTTGGCCAGTTGGCCTCCGCCAAATGAATAGCGGGCGTGAGAGGAAGAAAGCAATGGGGTCCACCTCCATTAACAAATCAGATTTTGTTTTTATTTATCTTTTTTTCCTTTTTTTAATATAGTTAAAAGAAGCTTTATAGGGGGCGTTATTTCATACCGTGCAAGTTAACAATAAAGTCCCCCGCTTATGTGTCGCCTACGTAACGCTTACGTGGCGTTATAAAGCCCCTATGGGCGTAATACCACACCACATTGCCTTAAAGTTTGTAAAAATCCCTTGTTGATCACCTAGATAAATAAGAGAACACAGTAAGCAGAGGGAAATAATATGTTTACACCCTATACTAATTACAATTCTATAAAATCACCGTAGGCGTTTTATTTAGACAAAAGATCAAAAACAAATACGTTTATCGTACAAAACGTACGAATAGCGTGGAAAAGTAAAAAAACGCGGTGACATTTTCGTAATAACTTTTTACTCGTAGGGTAATTATCAAAATTTCTCTACAAATGATCTTGTATGGTACTTTTAATCTTGTAGGGTAATTTTGATAATTTTGTAGAGTATCATAATTACTCTACAAATGATCTAGGGTAATTTTGATAATTACCCTAAGAGTCAAATAATTACAAAAATGTCACCGTGTTTTTTTACTTTTCCACGTCATTCGTACATTTTGTACCATAAGTCTATTTGAACAGGAAAATGTAAATATTATATTTCCACATGTTTGGTTCTTTAATGCTTTAGGGGCATGGAACTTGCAGTGTCACAAAACACAAGTGTAGCACCAGACACACGACTATGTAACTCAAGAAGGAGATTACGAAGCCAAGCTGCTTTAGCATCAGATTGGCGACACCACGAAGTTTAGCTTCAGCGTTTGATCGAGAAACAACATGTTGACGTTTGGAAGATAAAGACACAAGATCGTCACCAACGAACACTCAGAAGCCTGATATAGATCGACGAGTATAGCAACATCCCGCCCAAGCAACATCTATGTAAGCAATCAAACAATCTACAGAACTGAAGGACACAACTAGAGAGAGTTATGAAGAGTATCATGAATGTAGTGTAAAATCCACTTCAGGGCTTGAAGATGACCAGGGTCATGCATGAAAGACAGACTTAGTGAACCGCAAAGGCAATTTTAGGATGAGTAAATGTCAGATACTTCGATGCACAAGCAAGACTACGATAAATAATCTACAATGGGTTTGCTAGCCGAAGAAAGATTTGACTTTGTATTCGTTGGACTGCTACAAGGATAACACATGACCATATCATCCCTAGTAAGAATGTCTCTAGCGAAAGCACTCTGAGATAGAAATAACCCAGACGTAGTGCAAGTAGCCTCAATACTAAGAAAAAAAAGATAAAAGGCCTACGTTAGTCATAGCAAACTCAGCCGGGAGGCAAGGGGTAACTTGAGTGACCAGGGCTGGTGAAGAGGCGGTATGAATAATGCCATCAACATACAAAAGAAGATAGATGAAATCCTTACCATAACTAAAACGTGAACAAAGAGGTTATCAAGTGGTATAGAGATCAAAAAGAGGCTTGTATTGAATTGAAAGTTGTAATTAGGGTTTACACAATGAGGATGTTTATATAGAACACCATATTACACATACGGCCCCTATACTATAATTTATTATCTTCTTTCCGACACTCCCCCTCAAGTTGAGTATTTTCGTTGACGGCTTTTGTAAGAATATTTGGGAGTTGATCTTTTGACGGAACATATGGGAGCTCTATGATTCTTTCCTCCAGATTTTCCTTGATGAAATGTCGATCTACCTCCACGTGTTTTGTTCGATCATATTGAACTGGGTTTTCTGAGATCTGTATCGCAGCTGTATTGTCATACATAACTTCACTAGGTGCCCTTTGGGAAAAACCAATGTCTTCTAAAAGCTTCCTGATCCAAAGAACTTCGCTTGACCCTCGAGCTATACCTCTAACTTCCGCTTCTGCACTTGACAGAGCGACCACCTTCTGCTTCTTACTTCTCCAGGTAACAAGGTATCCACCGACCAAGGAGAAGTATCCTAAAGTTGACCTTCGGTTTCCCTTATCTCTTGCCTAGTCTGCATCTATGTAGAGCTCAACGTTTAAATGTCCATTTGTTCTGAACAACACCCCATGGCTTGCAGTCCCCTTGAGATACCTTAAAATTCTCTGAGCTGCTTCCATGTGGGCCACTTGTAGTTGGTGCATGAACTGACTCCCTTATCTCTTGCCTAGTCTGCATCTATGTAGAGCTCAATGTTTAAATGTCCATTTGTTCTGAACAACACTCCATGGCTTGCAGTCCCCTTGAGATACCTTAAAATTCTCTGAGCTGCTTCCATGTGGGCCACTTGTAGTTGGTGCATGAACGGACTTACCACTCCAACAGCATAAGCTATATCAGGGCAGGTGTGCAAAAGATAAATTAACTTGCCCATGAGCCGTTAATACCTTTCTTTGTCTGCAAGCTCTCCATTAAGTTCCATGTGAAGGTTGTGGTTCACCACCATTGGAGTATCTGCTGGTTTACAATCAATTAACCCGGTTTCCGCCAAGAGATCAAGGACATACTTCTTTTGGCAGATAAAGATCCCCCGTTTAGACCTGAGAAATTCTTTCATGAGGATATACTTGAGATTCCCAATATCTTTCATTTCAAACTTTGAGAACAGGTTCTTTTTCAACCGTGCTATTTCTTCTACATCATTTCCGATAATAATCATGTCGTCTACATATATGATCAAACAAGTTACAAGGTCGTTTCTTCTCTTGAGGAACAGAGTATGATCAGCGTTACTTTGGTGATACCCATATTCTTTCATGGCCAAAGTGAACTTTCCAAACCATGCCCGAGGATACTGTTTTAGCCCGTATAAAGACTTTTTCAACCGACAGACTTCCCCTTCTTTAAAATTCCCTGAAAAACCTGGAGGTGCTTCCATGTAGACTTCTTCCGTTAGGTCTCCATGGAGAAATGCGTTTGTAACATCAAACTGGTGGAGAGGCCACTCCTTATTGGTTGCCACGGAGAAAAGGACTCTGATGGTGTCCCATTTTGCAACTGGAGAAAATGTCTCAGAGTAATCGATCCCATACGTCTAAGTGTAACCCTTGGCTACAAGCCAGGCTTTATATCTTCCATTGGAACCATCTGGTTTATATTTGATTGAATACACCCATCGGCATCTAACTATTTTCTTTCCTTTAGGAAGAGTGCACTTCTCCCATGTGTTGTTTTTTTATAAGAGCATGCATCTTTGTTTCCATTGCTTCTTTCCAGTTCTTCTTACCTTGGGCTTCCTTTATGGAACTAGGTATTTGTTCGGAGTATAGTGATGTAATGAATGCTTTTGCACTGTTAGATAAGTTCATGTCAACCATATTAGCTACAGGATACCTTGAATTTCTGGTTTCCCTTTCTAGGGAGTACCGTTTTGGAGGAACCCCTCTATTAGCTCTATAAGGTAAAAAGTATGTTCCCGGTGCTGTTCCAGAGCCTCCATCATGTTGTTCGTTAGATTCGACCTCTCATTGGGCTGTGTTGTTCTGCTCAACAATCCCCACCTGTTCCATTGTCTCAGGACTTTCATGATTGTGAGTGGTAGCTTGATCAGATTCAGGCACATTTTCAAGGTTTGGAGAGTCACTTACCTCAAACACCAGTCTGGATGATTCTTGGGTGAGGCTTTCGACATGCTTAGTATGTGTGGATGTATGAGATGGCTCATCTTCACTTGCGGACAGAGTCCACTTCAACCAACTCAGTGAGTCCTCATGCTCTATCTCCCCCTGACCATTCAGACGGGACTGATAGTAATATTCTGTTTCTAGAAAGTCGCAGTGGACAGAGGTAATCACATGACATCGTAATGGGTTATAACATCGATATCCTTTCTGATTCACCACAGAACTAACAAAGACACATTTCTCGGCACATGGGTCAAGTTTGGATCGTTCAGTTTTGGGTATATGGGGAAAAGATGTACACCCAAAGACCCATGGGTGGTAAGGTAAGAGGTGGGGGTAGTTTGGTGAATGTGGATAAGGCGTCTAGGGGAGTTTTTAAGTTAAGGGCTTTAGTTGGTAAACGGTTAAGGAAATACACAGTTGTGTTTATAGCTTCGGGCCAAAAGGATTTAGGGACTTTGGATTCAAGCATAAGGGCTTGGGCCATTTCTAGCAGAATGCCATTTTTCCGCTCAACTACACCATTCTGTTCTGGGTGTTCTGGGCAAGTGGTTTGGTGAATCATTCCCCTCTCTTGAATAAATTGTTTCATGGAATTATTAACGTACTCCCCTCCATTATCAGATCGTAAGATCTGAATGTTGGTTTTTGTTTAGAATGTGAAGGATCTTTTCTCTGATTATAATGGGATGATACAAAAGCCTATATATAGGCATACAAATTACACTTTAGGCACCTCTATAATAAATAACTAGTCAATATAAAGATGAAACTATTTATTATCTAACATCCCCCCGCAAGCTGAACGGTGGCGGATTAATGCAAAGAATATCACGAAACACACAGAATTGAGAACTTGGAAGACTTTTGGTGAAGATGTCAGCCACCTGAAGCTTGGTTGGAACAAACTTAGTGATCAGTTTCCCTGCAGCGACTAGTTCACGTAAGAAATGATAATCAAGATCAATATGATTTGCCCTCTTGTGTGACACAGGATTCTGAGTAAGAAAAAGTGCACTTTGATTATCACATAGTATAGTTGGGGGGATAGTGCATGGTCCTCCCAACCGCCGGGATAGTGTCACATAGTATAGTTGGACGTTCCTGCGGTAGAGCATGCAACTCTTGTAAAAGATGGGTTATCCAAACAATTTCCATGGCAGTTTGGCCATAGCCCGATATTCGGATTCACAACTGGAGCGAGCAACAGTTGGTTGCTTTTTGGCACTCCAAGAAATAAGATTACCCCCCAAGAATATAGAGCATCCGTAAGTAGAACGTCTAGTTTCCAAGCATCAAGCCCAATCTGCATCAGAGTATCCAATAAGAGCTATATGTGTGGGACGACGGTAATGTAATCCAAAGGCAATGGTTCCTTTGAGATAGCGCAGAATTCTTTTAACCTCCTGAAAATGGGCAACGGTAGGAGCATGCAAGAACTGACTAACTTGATTCACTGCATAAGATATGTCAGGTCTCGTGATCGTCAAATATTTGAGAGCACCTACGATGGACCTATAGTGAGTAGCATCCGGAAAAGGATCACCTGCGCAAACAAAATTAGCATTGGTGCTTAAGGGTGTTGGTGCAGGTTTTGCATCCAACATCTTAGCACGATTTAAAATATCTATGGTATATTTAGATTGATTCAAGAAAAGTCCATGTGGGGTGTAGGTAACCTCCAAACCCAAAAAAATAGTTGAGTTTCCCAAGATCCTTGATGGCAAATTCTTTGTTAAGACATGAGATGAAGGATGTTATGGTAGAGGGTTGATTGCCTGTTAAAATCAAATCATCAACATAAACCAAAAGGTACATGATACAGGAGTCACGTTTAAAGATGAATAGAGATGGATCCGCATGACTATAGGAGAAGCCATTGTTTGTGAGAAAAATGCATAGGCGATGAAACCAAGCCCTAGGTGCCTGTTTTAAGCCATAGATGGCTTTGTTCAATTTGCAAACATGAGATGGAAAAGCAGGATTAATGAAACCCATGGGTTGTTCCATAAAAACATCTTCATTTAACTGCCCATGTAGAAAGGCATTGTTAACATCCAATTGATGAAGATTCCAGTTGTTTATGATAGCTAAGGCAAGAACAGTGCGAGCAGTGGCGGCTTTGACAACCGGGCTAAAAGTGTGAGAATAGTCGAGACCCGGGACTTGAGAAAATCCTTGGGCAACAAGTCTTGCCTTGTACCGTTCAACCGACCCATCAGACTTAAATTTTGTTCTAAAGAGCCACTTGGAGCTAACAACATTAGCATTTGTTGGTCGAGGAACAAGGGACCAAGTGCAATTTTTATGAAGGGCATTAATTTCATCGTCCATAGCTTTAAGCCGTTTGGAATCTTTTGAAGCAGCACGATATGTTTGAGGGTCAGTCTTAGCAAATAAGGCACGATGTAAGGGAAAAGTGGTGGTGTGTGCCAAATCTGCACGATGGCGAGGTTTAAAAATCCTGGCTTTTGCCCGAGTGATCATAGGGTGAGATGGTAGGGGCGGCGGTATAGGTATAGGTAACGAGACAGGAGTCGAGTTTGGAGAAACCAAAGGGGTAACGGGTAGTGTAGTGGAAGCGCACTACAAAAAAAATGCCGTCTAGTGGCACACATTTTTAATGACATATAGGTTTTGTGCCACTAATTTTTGTTTTTAATGGCACTTTAGGTATTTAAAACATACATTCAGTGGCATTTAACTTTTATGTCACTAATCAAGGCTTTTAGTGACATTTTGCATTTGCCACCAAAATTTTCTATATGTTTTAATGGCACTTTGCCAATGCCACAAATTTTTGAACAACTTGTTTAAAATTTTCACCATTTCTCACTTTAAAACCTAAAAATTAATTTCCCGCCCCAAGATCAATTCATATTCCCGCTCATTCCCCTAACCCCATCGATTTCCCTCTCACCCTTACCAAAAAATTAATTTCCCCCACTCTAAATTTTTATCTCTCCAAATCTCGTCCATTGCGTTTACTCTGTTTGAATACGACCAGTTCACGACTGCACGACCAAAGATGATTGTGCTCCTGTTTAAATCCCGACATCAATTTGGTAGGTAATCAATCATAAATCTCTAATTTTAATTGCTGCGCTCCTTGTTTTCTTTCTAATTGTTGATGGATTTGTGTTCAATTTCTGTTTTGAGATGCACTACAGTGTAGGTACCCTTAGCCAGCGCATCAAAATTTTACTTCAAGGAATTGAGAATCAACAACGGAGAATCAATTATCTGAAACGAGTTTACACTTCCGTCACCTCATCTCTTTTTTTGCTGAAATTGTGGTGGTACGTTACATCCTACAAGTATTTAGGGTTTGATCATGTTAAATTTGGATTCAGTTTTATGTTTTTAATATTTTAGGGTTACTTTGATTGGTAATGTTGTTGTTGATTGTTGTTCGGTGTGGTCAAGTTATTTTGGTTGCTTAGTTGCTTTGTAGAGGTTGTTTAGTTGCTGGAGATTATAGTTGAAGTATGTTATATGTGGGAGTAATGATGAATTACTTGTTGTTTGTGTTTATATGTGGCATTGTAGTAAATATTTTAGAAAGGAGGTTGACTTTGAGAGCTGACTATGCTAGTTTTTGGTATTTAAATGGATGTGGTATAAATAATATATATACAAGTACCAATAACAACAACTATCTCCCACAAATCGCATTACTGATAGGTTTAGGGGAAGGTGGGATGTAGGCAAGCCTTACCTATCAGCAGGGATAAAGAGCTATATAAATATAAATACATATACCGCGAACTGAAAAGGCTTGGTGTTAATTTAACATACTATTTGATGGCACATTGCTAATTGCTGAAACATGAAAACCATGGAAAAATGATTACATAGTGAGCAGTTGGAATGTCTAATAATATTGTATACAGATAAGGAATCAAATCTGTAACCAAGAAATAGATAAATCACATGTAGCAAGTAAGAACTTCTAGTTACGCAAGAGTGTCTTTTCAATCTTAAGCAGAAGTGGATCTTGTTGTAGCCATGGGTATAGAGAGAAACATCCTTCAATTTCCACAGAGAAATTCGTCTGAGATCATCCTGAAAGTGGCAGCCAATAATCATAAACATCCTTTTGGTTATAGATGATTGCCCTTTGATCCATATCTTTTGGTTATATTTATGTTTTTTGATTGTATACTTGATGTTAAGGGTAGGGGTGGCAAAATGGGTGGGTTGGGCAGGTTTGGGTAATGGGTTAGAATGGGTATGGGTATACCTGGCAAACCGGTTGGGTTGGGTCGGGTCATGGGTCAAAACGGGTCAATTAAAAAAGGGGTTGTTTTGGTTCGGGTCAGAACGGGTTTCAGGTCGGAATGGGTTTCGGGTCAGGTTGGTAAAAATGTTTTTTTAAAGAGATTGTACATCAAGGGGCAATTTTGTTCGGTTCCGATGGTTCGAAACGGTTTTGGTCGAAACGGTTCGCGTCGAAACGGTTCGCGTCGAAACGGTTTGGTTCAAAATGGTATTGGTCGAAACGGTACGGGTCGAAATGGTTCTCTTCGAAACGGTTCGATTCGAAACGGTCCGCATATTTGATTTCTGGGCAAATCAACTATAACATCTGGAAGACTGCTTTTCCTCATAGAGAGTCACAACTTGCTTCATCTCTTGTATGAGAAAGTTGGTTTGTTTTTTATGACTCTAACAATCTTGTAAAATACGCGATCAGAATAGGATTTATGATTAGAGTAGAAGTGATCAGAGACACTATAGATTTTGAACAGAGGCTTCCAACATTTAAATTTTGAAATTCTCAAAATGTAAATGCAGATGTCACTTCACCAGGATTTGAATTCAGAAGAGAATTTGCAATAGTTCCAGAATTACAAGACATGGACAACATCAAACTAAAGAAAGAGCTGTACGATGCTGCTGCCTGCTGTTGAAGGGTGCTGGTGGAAAGCAAAATCCATATTGAAAATCCATAGAAATGTAGCCACAGAGGCCATCACTCCTGCAAATGGCAACACAATCCTTCGTAGAAAAACTGCTGGAGTTTATAGAAGACGGAAAAGATATGGAAACAATAAATGCTAGGGGTTGAACAGCCATACACATTGCTGCAATGGTTGGTAATACAAACGCAGCCCAGCTCTTGGTTCAGAAGAGGAAACAACTGCTGTATATTAAAGATGCGTCGAAACGGTACGCGTCGAAACAGTACTGGTCGAAACGGTACGGGTCGAAACGGTTCGATTCTAAACGGTACTAGTTGAAACGGTACGCGTCGAAACGGTAAGGGTCTAAACGATTCGGGTCGAATCGGTACGGGTCAAAACGGTTCGCGTCGAAACGGTACGCGTCAAAACGGTTCGCGTCGAAACGGTACGAAACTCGTCCCGACCCGAAACTCGTCTCGCGTGGAAACTCGTGTCGGCCCAAAACCCGTTGCAATCCCAACTCGTCCCGACCCATTACATTACAATCTAATCATAAATAAATAATACAGATTATGGGTCAAAGCATTCTAGTTCGATTAATGAAAAAAAAAAGATAAGAGAATATAGGTTGAATATGTTACCATGGCTGTTCGCCCTCTGGTAGCGTGTTATTAGGCTGTTGCGAAGTTTGATTATTATGTGTTGTTAATGCATGAATAAGTTTTGTTTTTCACTTGCATTATGCTTTTTAATCAATTAGAAAAACTAATATTAGACCATCGACAGTGTTAGCACCTACTTTTACGCAGACTTATTATAAGAATGAATTTTGTTTGGATTATTTTGAACTCACTAACCGATTAAAATTACATACTGATGTATCTCATTTAGTTAATTTTATCTATAAAACTTTAAATACCATATGTGTATTTTTTAGTTATTTAGCTAGTTATAGAAACTTATCAATAACAATTATAAGAGATTATTAAAAATAAATAAAATGTCATATTTCAGTAGTGGGTTCGTTCTCAAGGCATTAACGAAATTTCTGTTTGGATGATATTGTAGAAATTTTATTTTACATGCTTAGAACTTAAACTTATTTTACGTAAAGGGTCAAAAATAAGTGTTCATTAACTGAAGTGTTTAAATTGGTACTGTTTTGTAGGCATTCCATTATAGTTATGCAACTAGTGGTAATTTTTTGAGTTAAGTTCTTTTTGAGTCCTTGTGGTTTGTGCAGTTTAACTGTTTGAGTCCAAAAACCAAATTTGTCTTGATTTGAGTCCCTGTGGTTTGTATTTTTAACCATTTGAATCCAAAATGCAAAAACTTTTCTTGATTTGAGTCCCTGTGGTTTGTATTTTTAACCATTTGAATCCAAATGGTTTTTGGATGAGGTTTGCATTTTGGATTCAAATGGTTAAAAATACAAAACCACAGGGACTCAAATCAAGACAAGTTTGATTTTTGGACTCAAACAGTTAAACTACACAAACCACAGGGACTCAAAAAGAACTTAACTCTAATTTTTTTCACCCTGAATGTGTAGGCAAGTTGCTCCAGGGGAATGATAAAGTAGAAAAGGTAGGTCTAATAGAAAAGTTTGTTGTGTATATGTTCAGCGCACTGTTCTGTCTTTCATTTTCATTCGAATGGCTGCTACATTGGCTTTAGATTGTATTGTACCTTTGTTTGAATTAACAAATTATAGAATCTTGCTTCCTCTCATGGAAAATTTTCACCTAGAAAAGCATGTATTAATCATTAGTATCTTCTAATTTTTTTAAAAGTTTAGTTTCACATCGAGATTCTTGAATAATACTTTTTGTCTTTAGTCTTGCAATTAGGGAGCTGATGGTTTAACAATATGTATGGTATCTATTGCAAACTAGGGGGAAAGTTCTTGTACAAATAATCTTAACATACTAAACATACAAATTGAAGGAAAACTCAAAAAGACAAGGTGGTATTTTTGTAATTATCAATAATTATCAAAGTTACTCTACAAATATACCTAAAAATAGCCTAACCCCCCCTCCCCCCCCCCCCCCCCCCCCCACCACCCAAAAACCTAACACCCCCCCCCCCCCCCCCCTCACGCCCAAGCTAAAATGCTAAAAACTAAACCCCCAAAAAACTTTAAAAAATCTAAAAAAAAATACACAAATTATTTTTTTTTTTTTCTAAAAAATCGCTACTTTTAGTAGCAGCAAAAAAAAAAAACAAAATTTTTTTGCTAACAAAATGTAGCGATTTTTTATAAAAAAATATTAAAAAAAAATTTGTGTTTTTTAGGTATTTTTGGTTGAGTTCACATTTGTATAGTAACTTTGATAGTTGGTGGTAATTACAAAAATGTCACCTTGTCTTTTTGACTTTTCCTTCAATTTATATGTTTAGTAGGTTAAGTTTATTTGTATTTGATATTTTGCCTTTAATTTTGATGCATATCATTTGGTATGATATTGAAATTTGAAAGCACCTCGTGCCACTATTGGCGTGTGTGACCTTTCTCCTTTTAATTAGTTGACCAATTTTGGGGGATAAAGCTGAAAACATTGCCAATGTTTTGGTGATTCTAGGTTACTTGGGTGGAGTAAAAGGTTGAGGTCCATGGTTCTACATTCTAGGGTACTTGTGGTGGGTAGGAGCCACCAGTGTTTTGGTGGTTCTAGTATACTTCGGTATTGAGTTGACATGGCAACGCAGGATTGAATGGGGTTAGGGTAGTATCCTTGGGTGCCCCTTCCACCCTTACAGTAGAGGTCTCAGTGAAAAAGGGGACTCTTTTAGAATTAGGGGTGCAAACGAGCCTAGCCGAACCCGAGCTCGACCAGGCTCGAGCTCGAGCTCGTTTAACATATAAAAGCTCGAGCTCGGCTCGAAGGTAAATTTTCAAGCTCGAGCTCGGCTCGGGCTCGACTCGTTTAGTATTTATTAATTAATTTATGTTAATTATAATTATTATTATTAGGGCTGTAAACGAACCGAACGAACACGAACAAGACCTTGTTCGTGTTCGTTTGTTAAAAAATATATGTGTTCGCGAACCGTTCACGAACGCTTATCGAACGGGATTTTATGTTTGTGTTCGTTTGTTAAGGAAATGAACATGTTCGTGTTCATTTGTGTTTGTTTGTTAATTTTAGGCAACGAACGTTGACGAACAAAAATGAGCACAAGCTAATGTTCATGAACACAAATGGAAATAAACGAACCCAAACAATCCTCTATGAACATAATATATAATAGACTAACACTTATTAAATATTTAATTTGTCAGACTTATGATATATTCAAATAAATATAAAAACTAAAAACACTAATGAACTATCAAACACATGCGAACACGTTACCGAACGTTCACGAACATAAACGAACGAACGCGATCTCTGTTCATGTTTGTTCATTTAACTAAACGAACGAAATTTCTTGTTTGTGTTCGTTTGTTTAATAAACGAACGAACACAAACGAACTTCCCGCCGAACGGTTCACGAACTGTTCGCCGAACGTTTGGTTCGTTTACAGCCCTAATTATTATACATATAATTAAGTTATTTTTTTATATTTATATAAATGGTAATTATTATTACATAAATGTATGTTTAATATATTAATAAAAAATATATAAACAGAAAGCTCGTTTAGGCTCGCGAGCTAGCTCGAGCTCGATAAGCGAAGCTCGGGCTCGGGTTCGTTTACTAAACGAGCTTGTTTTTTAGGCTCGAGCTTGAGCTCGTTTAAGCTCGGCTCGTCCGAGCTTTTTTTCGAGCCGAGCTCTAATAGCTCGCGAGTAGCTTGGCTCGTTTGCACCCCTATTTAGAATTATTGTTGTAAAGTAAAGTAGGAGAAAGAATTGTTGTTAAAAAAGATGTTAAGTATAAAATGACGAGGCTGTTTGGGACTACAAAATTGAATCATTCACCAGCCTACCAATTGCTAATTTCTTCTATCTTCTATTTAAATCCCTGGTGTTTAAGTAGGGAATATGTTATTGCTTTAACTAAACCTAGCTATAAGCAATTAGGTGTGTAGAGGAAAACCAGAAAAAAATTCATTTTAACTAGAGAATTAAGCTAATGTACCACTCAATAACTATGCTTTTTGGGTTTATTAAGACTAGAACAAGAATTCTTATGGCCTTTTTACGTGTGTGTGCTTTCATGTTATATATGATATAAATTTACTTGCTCAAGTATTAAATGAATCTTTGAATTTTTATTGAATTTTTTGTATGTATTTTTCAGTATTGTATTTTCTCACGAATCAACAGTTAGAAAGTTGAACCAAATTCAACGGACTCCAAGATGAAGCTTAACAGAAAAGTAAAATAGTCGGGTTGGTTGTTAATAGGTTTTTGTATTATTGTTGGGCTTGAATATTGTTTAATATATTATCTAGCTTCAACTTTTTAATAACCATCTTCTAGTAAATAACGAGGATATATCAACTGCAAAATGTGATGGAATTACAGTTTTGGGTCTTCTATGTAATTTGTAGAACAAGGTCACCACCAACGAGGCGTCTTCTTTTGTCCTTCTTTCTTGTAAGTTTACATAGTTACATGTGCAAAAGACCATTTTTATTACTTGATGTTTCTCTTGTAAATATTGATCTTTTTTACATTTACCGGTAGGTATTAACTTTTGTGTTCATCTACATGTTTCAAGTCCCTTGTATTGTTTCTATAGTCTCTAACTACTCTTTATTAGTTAACCAAATATAGTTTTAAAGACGTTATGATAATAATGGTAATTACTTTTATATTTTCACTTTTCACATATGTAGCGTACAATATTTATTATTTGAATCTTGAATAGTGCTCTCGTTATTTGCGTACTGACGACTCTTTATTTTTGTAACAGGTAACTGCGACACATGAGGATTGTGAAAGAGGTTCATGAACGCAATGAATTTACTAGTTTTTTATTCAAACATATGTCAGTTTTGCGTTTTAGACTCCTTGTGTTAGCATTTTGAATTTGGAATATGCTTCAGATTAAATTTAATATTGAAATTATAATATTGTGATTTTTACATTTACAATTTTATTCACCTTTTATTTATATTTTATATTATAAATAATGTGTTTTTTGGGGTAAAATTATGTTCTGCTAAAAAAATAATACATATATTTAATTAGAAACGGTTTTTATTGACACAAAATTTGAGCCACAAAAGGTTTTTTAATTGTGGAAAAAAAAAGTGTCACTAAAACTAGTACGGATATTAACCTTGGATTACTTTTTAAAGGCACAAAAAAGTGCCACTAGAAACCCAAAAACCTTGTGCGGCAAATTGAAAAAGTGCCGCTAAAAGGCTTTAGCGTCATCGCTTCTAGTGGCACTTTTTTTGTGTGCCACCCATTCATACTGGGGCCTTTAGTGGCATTTTTTTTGTTTTTTTGTGTCACTTTTTGTGTGTCACTAGATGACATTTTTTTTGTAGTGGCGGTCGAAGTTGGAGATATTGGGTCAGGGTCATGAGTGGGGCTTGGAGGGCTGGTAGTAGACGCTGTAATGTGGTTTGGGCCAAGTGTTTCATTTATAGATGGATTGGGTTGGTAATTTTTTATAGGAACTGTAGGTATATTAGCATTTATAGAAATAGTAGGTGAGGTATTATTGACCTGATGTAAAGGACGTGTAGTAGAAGAAATTGTATTTGTGGGTAAGGGTTCTGAAACAATGTCAAGAAAAGTTGAGACATCAAGTTCATTAATCAGGGGCGGACCCACCACCATGCCAAGGTGGGCAGGCGCACCCCCGAGAGAAAAAAAAATTATGTAAATTTCCGACGAAAATCCCGTCCGCACCCCTTGGAATTTTTCGGGCGCACCCCTTGGAATTTTTCGTCTGCACACCATAGGTAAAAAATATTATGGATTTATATTATACATTTTTTTAGTAAAGTTTGATTTTTTTATAAAAATACTACCTATTTTAATACATTATATACACTTAGTCCATTACCCAAACCAAATTCTGCCCTCTTGCCCATTAGCCGAGTAGCCCACTGCCCACTAACATAATTTGTAGCCCATGTCCATTACCCAAATAAGTTAAATAAAAAAACTAAACTTTAGCCCATATATCAGTCGCACCCCTTCAATTCCCATCATCCCGCCCAGCGATCTTTCCCTCCTGCCCAGCGCCAGCGACATCATCAGCAGCAACAACACAGGTCGATCACAGCCGGAAAGTGACCGGAATCCGCCCCAAAACTGACCGGCGATCTTCAAAGGTAAGTTTTATTGTTTTTTTTTTTTGATGATTTTACTTGATATTAAGGTAGAAAAGGGGTAATAAAATTCTTAAATAGGTTTGAAAAATCTTGTGTTTAGTCGTTGCTTTACTGCATTAGATGATTTTTATGATGATTATGTTATTTAGATGATTTTTGGGGGTGATTAAACAATTCTAGGGCTTGATTGCTTGAATGGTTGAAAGTTAAAATTAAACAAAAAGGCTATGGAACGATGAACTTATGGTCAGGGATCAATTTGATTGTGATAGGATTATAGGAACCATGAGTAGAGACGTTATGGCGCGATTTCTCAAGAGGAAAGTGGATACATCTTCGGAACTAATTGATTTGGATACTCTTCCTTCGGATCCGTATGATCGCAAGCCGATAGAATCATATAACGTGAATCAACGGGATGAGATTAGAAGGGCATATATACTAAGAGGACCGTATCAACCAAGAGGTATCGAATTCCCACAAACAACGTTTCAAGGTGACGAGTTAAGAAAATTTAAGGAAGAATGGTATGACAAACATGAGTATAAGGGATGGTTAGAGTATAGCTCAAAATCGGATCGCGTGTTTTGCTTATGTTGCTATTTGTTTAGGAGCCACTTCGGATATGGTAGAGACACATTTGTGAGCGGTGGGTATAACAATTGGAAAAAGGTACATGCGTCACTTAAAAAAACATGTTGGTTTAGTTAATAGTCTACACAACAAATGTTTCCAAAAGAGTGCCGATTTAGTTAACAAAAATCAAGCGGTACACACACAATGGGACAATAGGACCCCTAAGGAGAAATGTGAATACCGACTTAGACTTAGTGCTTCTACTTTGCTTGGGAAAAGGTTGTTGAATGGCGGATTGGCGTTTCGTGGACATGATGAATCAAAAGATTCATTAAATAAAGGGAATTTCTTAGAGCTTTTAGAACTCATGGGTGAAATGAATGAAGAGCTTGCTAAAGTTATCTTAGAGAATGCACCCGCGAATAACCAAATGACAAGTCCTAAAATTCAAGCGGACATCAAACATTGTTATGCTCAAGAGGTAATTAAACAAATTTTAGAAGAACTTGGTGATGATGTTTTTTCTTTATTAGTAGATGAATCATGTGATGTATCAAAAAAGGAACAAATGCCAGTTGTTATTCGTTTTGTTGATAAAGTTGGGATTGTTAAGGAGCGTTTTATTGGGCTTGTTCATGTTAAAGAGACAAGCGCAATAACACTCAAAACGGCTGTTGATGATATATTGGCACGTTATGGGTTAAATTTGAAAAGGATTAAAGGCCAAGGCTATGACAGGGCAAGTAACATGTCGGGCGAGTTTAACGGCCTAAGGGCTCTAATCTTAAAGGAAAATGTTTCGGCTTTTTATATTCATTGCTTTGCACACCAACTTCAACTAGTTGTTGTGGCGGTGGCTCACAAACACACACCAATTTGGAGAGTTTTTGAAACGATAACATGTTTAACAAATGTCGTTTGTGCATCTTCTAAACGGCAAGATATGCTTCGTGAAAGCCAAAGAAGACAATTGGAAAAAATGGAAGATGTACTTTGTACCGTAAGTGGGTTGAACCAAGAAATGACACTTTCAAGGCCCGGGGATACACGTTGGAATTCCCATTACAAGACACTTTCCCGTTTAATTTCTTTATATCCAAACATTATGGAAGTTCTTGGATGGTTAGTAGAAACGGGTCAAACTCTTCCTTGTAGTAGACAAGCGGACGGACTTCTAGAGGATATGAAAAAATACGACTTTGTATTTTACATACACTTGATGGAGCATATTCTAAACATCACACATACGTTGTCCCAATGTCTTCAAAGAAAGGAGCAAGATTTGATGAATGCGGTTAAATTGGTTTCTTCCACCAAAAACCAACTTGAAAGGTTTAGGTTGGAAGGTTTTAATGAGTTCTTGGAGAAGGTTAACTCCTTTTGTGACATGTATGAACTTGAGGTGAAAAAATTGGATGATGAATACGTTAACCCAAGGTGGCCAAGAAGAAAGACGAACATCACAAATCGGCATTATTACGAGTATGATTGCTTCAATGCGGTTCTTGATTTGCAAATACAAGAATTTGGGAACCGTTTTAATGAGGTAACATCTGAACTGTTTGTTTGTATGAGTTGTTTGAGTCCTTGTGATAATTTTAGTGAATTTGACATTCCAAATATACTAAAGATAGCCGAGAAGTATCCATATGATTTCAATGAAGAGGAAAAACGAAGGCTTCGGGTTCAACTCGAAAACTACTTTAATTTTGTGAAAAAAGATAAACAATTCGCCAACTTGGATGGTTTGTCAAGTCTTGTAAGGTTAATGGTTTCAACAAATATTCACGTAACTTTTACATTGGTATATCGGTTATTGAAGCTTGTTCTCGTATTACCCGTCGCAACCGCAACCGTTGAAAGATGTTTTTCGGCAATGAAGAATGTGAAGACCGACTTGCGTAATCGGATTGGGGATGAGAATTTAAGTGATAGTTGTGTATGTTATATAGAGAAAGACTTGCTTAAGAAAGTAGCTTTAGATGATGTTTTGGATAGATTTCAAAAAATGAAAACCCGTAGGGCGATGTTTTAATTATGTTTGTACAAAGTTTGACGTGTTTGCCAAATATATAAATTTAGTTTGATGTTCTTTTGACTTACATGACCCGACCCGACCCGATACAACCGATTTTTTTACTTATGTACCTAGGGGCCTAAAATTTTTAAAAATCTTCCGCACCCCCATGGAAAAATTCCTGGGTCCGCCACTGTCATTAATGGGTAAAGCATTTGTCATTTGGGTTAGAGGAAAATGTAACCCATCAAAGCGGGCATGCACGGGTCAAGGCATCTATACCCTTTGTATTTGGAAGAGTAACCGATAAAAATGCAAGGTATAGTTCGTGGTGACATTTTGTTAGGAGCATAATCACGAAGAAACGGAAAGACCCGACACCCAAAGGGTCTAAATGTGGAATAATTTGGTTTTTGATGATATAAGAGTTCGAAGGGTGATTTTCCATTGAGTAATGTGGTTGGAAGACGATTGATTATAAAAACAGCAGTTGAAAAGGCATCAACCCAATTTTGAACGGGTAATTTAGCATGAAATAACATAGCCAATCCCGTTTCAACGATATGTCGGTGTTTACGTTCAACACGGCCATTTTGTTGTGGTGTATATGGGCACGATAAACGATGAAACGTGCCATTTTGTTCAAAAAGCGTACGAACACGGTGGTTAGTAAATTCAGTGCCACCATCACTTTGAATTTTTTTTATTTTTGACCAATATTGGGTTTGCACAAATGGAACAAAGATGGATAATGCCTCAAAAAAATCAGATTTCGCCCGTAAGGGGTACAACCAAGTAAATCGCGAATAATCGTCTATAAATGCCACATAATAACAAAAGTTATCAAAAGATTTAATGGGAGATGGTCCCCATAAGTCACAATGAATTAAATCAAGTGGAGATGAGGCTCATTTATTATTAAGAGTAAAGGGTTGCCTTTTTGATTTAGCAAGTTCACACGGGGAACATAAGCCCGGTTTAGGTAAGATTGACGTAAAGGACAAACATCCATTATTCTTAAGTAAAGTAATGATATCAAAATTAACATGGCCAAGACGAGCATGCCATTGTTCAAAAGAAGCTTTGGGAGATGAGTGAGTAGACACAAAGACTTCATTACTATTGCGAAGAACATAAAGGCCGTCTTCACGGCAACCCTAGGCTAGTGTTTGCTTGGTTTTGCGATCCTGAATGTAAAAATAAGGATGAGAAAAGAGAACATCAACCGCATTATCTTGAGTAAGTTTGCCAATAGATAAAAGATTTTTTGTTATGTTGGGTACCACTAAGACATCATTTAGAGCAAGCTTACCAAAGAGTTTAGTATTACCGATATGAGTAATAGGTAATGATTCAACATTTCCAAAATAAACCTTTTCATTACCTTGGGTTGGTGTGGCATTTGGAAGAGTAGAGTTTGAGGGTAGCATATGTGAGGACGCACCCGTATCAGAAGTCTAGTCTGGAACATTTGGGTCTAACTGACACTGAGCATGGAAAGCTTGTGCCAAATGCTCTTCTGAAGGAGCGGTGGCAGCAAAGGATGCAAGATGGTAACACTGAGACGCGTAGTGACCGGACTTGTGGCACAATTGGCAAGTCGGTGGCCGGAACGGACGGTTCATAACTCTAAACGTAGGCCGGTTACCACGATAAAAGTGGTTCTGAGTTCGATTGGGCCAAAACTGATCAGATGAGGACTTGGGCCTAAACTGAGGTCGGCCTGTTTTGTTATTGAAGTTGTTAGGCCGAGTGGATTGGGCCGTGAAAGCAACAGTTGGAACAGCGGTTGCGGGCAGATCATTGCGAAGATTTTTAACGAACAATTCATGAATTTCGGCGTTGTCCAGGAGATCAATAAAGCTGGGAATTGGACGCATCGATCGAACATTAGTTGAGAAATTTTCAAAAGCAAGTCCAAGACCGCACAAGAACCAGTAGACTTGGTCTATTGAGTCGACAGGGTGACCTATCGCATGAAGTTGATCACAGATTGCCTTAAAGGCACGCCCGTATTCAGCAACCGTCTTGTCTCCTTTCTTTAAAGCACGAAGGTTATCCCTTAGATTTTGAACACGTTCCACTGATGTATTACAGAAGGCTGTTTCGAGGGCAACCCAATATCACGTGCAGTCGATAAGCCAACCGTAACCGAGAGAGCTTCTTCGGTCAGTGAGGCATTGAGAATAATTATTGCCTGTTGATCGTTTTGAACCCAAGTAATAAAATCAGGATTATCAACATCTTTGTCATTATTTTTTAGTAATGGGGGAGGTGCAGTTTGAGAGCCATCAACGTGACAGAGAAGGCGTTGTTGAGATAATATCGAGAGCATCTGGGTGTGCCAGTAGATGAAGTTGGATGATGATAATTTTATGGCAATCATGGGTGCTAATCCAGTGAGGGGTAGGTTGATTGTAGATGATGATGCAGCCATAGATGATGACTGGTAGAACAGAAAGGTTATGGGACTGGTAGAACAGAAAGGTTAGGGATGAGGGAGTTTCGAAGAAAAAAGAGAATATGATTAGCAAGAAGATGAATGAAAAGGATTGGAAGATGAAGGATAGGGAACTCAACAATTAAAAGGGTATGGTTGATACCATGTTTAGAATGTGAAGGATCTTTTCTCTGATTATAATGGGATGATACAAAAGCCTATATATAGGCATACAAATTACACTTTAGGCACCTCTATAATAAATAACTAGTCAATATAAAGATGAAACTATTTATTATCTAACAGTTTTGAATTGAGTTTGGACCATGGTGTAAAACAGTATGAATATGTCAAAGACTTCAGATTTGTGTTTTAAAAAATACACCCATGTCATCCGGGTACAGTCATCCACAAATAATAGGAAGAAACAAAGATTTTGATCTCCATTAGTTTCAGCTGGACCCCAAACATCCGAATGTATTAGTGAGAAAGGTTCACTAACTTGGTGTTACTTGGTTTGAAAGGTTTTTTATGGCTTTTGGCTAAGGCACATGTTTCACAATCTTGTACTGTTGGACGGGAAGAGTTCAGGGAGTAAAATATGTAGATATCCAGTGGAAGGATGCCCTAATCTCCTATGCTAAAGACATGCTTCTCTACTCTTTGTTCCGTGAGCAAGCATCGTAGTCCATGACTGAGTCACCTCGTCCACATAGTATAAGCCCTGTCGTTCAGTACCACGCCCAATTATCTTTCCAGTTCTGATGTCCTGTAAGATACAAAAATGAGAATGCAGTAGAACTATGCAATTGAGTTCCTTTGTAACATGACTTACTGATAAAAATCTGTGTGTTAACGAAGGAACATATAAATAGTTTGGCAGCCTCAGATTGGGAGATATTTCAACAGTTCCTCATCCCTTTACTAAGGCATTTTCGCCATTTGCAGTTTTGATATGGGTTCTGTTTGGTTTCTTTGTAGAGACGAAGTCTGATGGTTCGTGCGTCATCGTATCAGTGGCTCCACAATCAAAGATCCAAGGGTTGATTTGATCATGGCTTTTCTGCGTCATTAAATAGGCTTCCCCACTTGTGGAAGGATAGTCTTTCAACAACTCATAGACCTGGTGATTAGTCATTTTTTTACCAAACGAATGAACTGATCAGGCGTATTTATCAAATACGCTAGATACTGAACTCACATTCAAGATTTAAAACTGCCCAAATGCGTCGGAAACAAGTAAATACGTTGTCTATAACACTATTTAAGTCGCGTATATAAAACTGCCAGGCGTATTTAAGTTGCGTGTTTAAAACAACTGGCCAAGCGTATTTATCGAATACGCTGGAACATGTTATCTTACTGGCGTATTTATCAAATACGCGGGGCAACTTGAACTCTCGTTCAATATTTAGGGTCATTTAGAGCTTTAACAAATCCGCCCAGAACAGATGCGACGGCTAGGGTTTGGGCGTATTTATAAAAAAAATGGAAAGGATTATATGGGTTGTGGCGTATTTATAAAAAAAAGGGCGGCGGTGATGAGAACCAAATTAAAACCTCTGAAACCCTAAAACTGATCACTGTAGAAACAGATTTGAAGTGCGAAACCGAAACATAGACGAAGGCGAGGCAGACAAGAGCCGTCTCCAGTCGTTCTTTTCGTCGCTTTTGTTGAGTAGAGGTAGAGATTGAATTAATTTTGAAGAAATTGGTTGGGTATTGCGACTGATTGTGGTTCAGATCTGAATTTCTGAACGGTTTATTGTTGGTGTTCGATAAAGTTGCTGGAATTGAGATTGCAGGTTGTTGTTTGTGTTGAAGGTAAGTGTGCGGCTGTGTTTTTTGAGAGAATATGAGCTGATTGCGAAGATCAATGGCTGATTGTGGCAGTTGTTGATCGATTTCCGGAGTTTGATTTTTGGTTTTTCTAGTTTCAGATTGAATTGGCTGGAATAGATTGTTTCAAGAATCAAAAACACTGCTTTGATACCATATCAACTGGTATAGAGATAAAAACGAGGCTTGTATTGAATTGAAAGTTGTAATTAGGGTTTACACAATGAGGGTGTTTATATAGAACACCATGTTACACATACAGCCCCTATACTATAATTTATTATCTTTATTATCTTGTTTCCGACAAAGGTGTCAGTTTTGCTAATAATAAACCCAATAGAGGCAACATACACAACAAATCGATAATACCAGGTGAGCAGAGCTTGCTTGAGGCCATATAGGGCCTTGTGAAATCTGCAACATGCTCCGGGAAAGTAGAGCCAACATATCTAGGAAGTTGTTCATATAAAAGACCTCAGCAAGATCACCATCCAATATGGCATTCATACCATCCTATAAGTGAATATGCCAATGTCGAGAGATAGAAATGCTAAGTAAAGTTCGAATGGTGGTAAGATTAACTACAGGACCGAAAGTCTCGTCAAAGCTCAAGCCAGGTTCGAGAAACCCTAGGAACAAGTCGTTCAAGATAACTGTGAGGAACGAATTCTCTCTAATTGTAGAGAGATTACTATTGACTATTATATAACAAATTTACATCAGTAATACAAGGAAATAAATCAACACATTGAATACAATAAATACATGAGATATTGAAGGAGATAATTGAGATTTGTTAGTTGAGATATTGTAGATCCCAAAACGAATCCGGATCACAGTGGTTGGTTGTTTTAACCCATAACACCTATTGATTAGGTGTTTGAGATATAAAAAGTTAAGATAGATCAAAGATGAAGGTGAAGCTAATGGATTAATGAATACAACAAGTGTTGTATTGAAACCAAACAATAAGATATAACAATAAAACACCTTGGATATCAGATTTGAGCACAAGATCAACACAAGAATGTAACAACACCAATATTCATTCAAGAGCCAAAAGCTTGAGTAGGTTACAATGTATGGGCTATATATAGTGTTCCTGATTAGCCAGCAAATTTATAAATTTGCTGGAATCTTATCTACACTAAGTTAGGAAACAATCTTCTAGAGAATTACAAAATAAGCCCTTGTACATTCAAAATAGCTACAAACTATGACTAAACTAATCCAGCACAAGTATCAACGATCTCAAAAGTTCTAACAATATCCCCCCTAGATCGTTGCATACTTGTCTTTTCATTCTTCAGTTGTGGCCGCTGGATTCTCTGTAGCTTGCTTCCCAGGCTCTGTTGGTTTTTCTTTGCTTGTTTTCGTTTCTGTTGGTGCTTCGGTCTCGACTGGCACAGTTTGAGTTTCTTGAGTTGTTGCAGCTTCACTAATTGGTTGGTCCTCCTTAGTGGCCTCATATGTGGATGAGGCCGGAGGTGGTGATGTTGTGGTGGGTTCAGTTGTGGAAGCAGAAGTTCCTTCTTTCTTTCGTTCATGTTTATTCTTCTTTCTTACTTCCTTTTTCTTTTCTTCTTTTTCTTTCCTCTTCTCAATTTTATCTACCAGATCCAGCATATCTCTTTTCAACTTCCAGGCTCGCTCCACCGCTCTCTGAAATAACGTTGCCTCCTCCATGTTTGCATTACCAGCTCCCACATTTATACGGCTAGCGTTCAATACTGTTAGATCTGAGAGCCCAAACATAAAAACATCCATCAGATCCAGAATACGAATATCCACATTTTCATTGGATCTTATTACAGCTTCACCAGTCCTGCTGTCGTAAAACCATTTCTTAAAATCATTGAGGGCGACAGGTACTTCTTCCGGAAGCTTGATCCTTGTGACAACTTTGGCAGGGTTGATCACCCACGTCACTTTTCCCTTTCCGGTTACTGGATCAATAGTTGTTTTTGAAACTCTGCGTCTTGGACGCTGTGGAGCATGATTGGGGAAACCCTTGTTGCTTTCTTTGGCAATAATCCGCTCGAAATCCCTCTTTTGTTGTTGATGGTTTCTGGTTTTGCGTTTTCCCAGAATTCTTGTATGTGAATCCTGTAAACCTTAACTGCTGTCTCTACAGCATAACCGATTCTGCTGGAACGCACCCATCTAGTTACATCTTCAAAATCTTGAGGCACTTCATCTAGATTGATGCTTTGATTATGTTTCAACGTTTTATCCCACTCGAGATTCTTCACCATACTGCATATATCACGTAAAACAAGCCAAGTTAGAATGGAAATTTACACAAGAAGCTATGCACAAAACCGTATTTACAAAAATTAAACAAGATTATATTAAATATTTGATAAAAAGAATTAAAAGAATTTAAAAAAAATATGCTTAAGTTCGCTGCCAGGTCAAGCTTTGTCTTCGCTGATGCTGGATATCGGGATTAGAGACTAGATCAATCAACGAAGATTGATCATCGCTGACTTCGCTGGCTGATCAGACTCTGATTATCTTCGCTAAGTTCGCTAGTGGTCCGGTTAAAGTTTGTCGGTAACTAAATCGGATCATGTGCACGTTTTCTAGGTTAATTTCGCTAGCGAACATAGCGATGACAACGTTTCTTTTCCGGAAACGATTTACCAGCGAACACAATAGACTAAATCGCTACACGAGAGAATTAGACTATTTTGCTGGGTGCTCGAACTCGCGTTCGAGACTTTTGATCTTCCGCGACCAGGGTTAAATTCGCTATCATCGCTGTCATCATATTAAAATCGCTGGCTTCAAAAATTTCTTCTTGAACCCTTTAAAACCCTTAACAGTTTTACCCACTTAATCACTGATTTCACACATCATCATACGATTTAAGCATTTTCATGTCATTCCGAAGTGTAACGAAAACCGGTCACATACAAGCAACATATCTCAAGCATAACATTAACAGATTTTAGGCATGTTAAGAACAATGTAGAGATAATCGAAACCAAAACCCACACATTGATTGAAACATGAATCATAACTCGAATCCGATCAAGAAGAGAAAGCAGCGATTGAGTGAAAGATATTACCTGATAATCTTGACTGAACTTGAATCTTGTGTCGATTATGTTAAAGAGTTCGGTGATAAACAAGAGAGAAGTTGAGAAACCGTTTTTGACAAGATTTTGAAAAATTTGAAAGTGACAGTCGGTTAAATTTTTTTTACATATATATGAATTTTGATAACCAGCGAAATTATAATTTCCCTGGTATCTTAATTTCGCCACCAAAGATGCGATTTCAAACAATTTCAATTTCGCTCGTTGATTTCAAACTTTCTCGTAAAATGCGCCCATTTTTGTTTAAAATACTGTTTATTTCGAAATATTTACAATTTTGCCAAAAATTGGGCCATTTTGACTCCGAACTTCGAAAATCTTGCTCTGGGAGGTTCCGTTTAATGCAAATTTCCTTAAAATATTCGATGCTCACCGAACTTACCTGCAGAAGATCATACTGCCAACACTCGCCAAATTCTTTATATATTATTATTATTTTACTAACCAGGGCACAAGAAAAACTGCCAGTATGTTTGTCCGCTTAAATCCATGCATCCTTCTTTCAACATGCCTTCGGAGAGCTCTTTTATCATGTTTTTGGTAATATTGACAAGTCTTCGATGGCCCCCACACAAGCTATTGAGAATAGAATCATTACGCCCTCGTGAGTCCCACATCAGGACATACCCCCGCGATCAAGGTATGCACAAAGATTCTTCATAACAGGTGAGTATATTGGTTTCATTCTCTTCAACGATAGAACGGAGATCAGGTCTGTACTTTCGTACAACAGAGATCCCAAGAGCTATCGAGGGCTAAGACAGGTAGTTCGGTGAGCAGGTCAGTACCACCGTACAGCAGAGTTACCAAACTAATCTGTCTAAGGATTTTGGCCAAAAGTTGGCGCTTATTATGGATTTTGGCCAAAAATGGCACTTATTAGAAGGGTTTGGCCTTTTTTTTTTTTTTTAAGGCACTTATTATTTAAAAGAATATCATAGCGTCTAGGTCAGCATGTATCTGGATGCAGCAGAAGAACAACTATGATATCCTCCGAATGAAATACCAATATAAAGACCCGAAATCTCAGACTTCGGCAATCTGTCAACACAAGATTTAAGACCATTAAGCCATATGCCGCAACGTGTTACCCACTGAGATGCGTAATGCCTGAGAAAAGCCAGAATTCTTGTGTAGACATTATGTTTTGCTTCCTAACGGCAGTTTACTCGTCGGTGTTGCTGAATCTACCGACACGTCGTTGCTTGGTACCCCGATTTCATTTTGTATTCTGTTGAAAGAAATGACAAAGTGTTAGCAATTTTCTATCACTTCCTCTAGCAGGAGTCAGACATAAGCATCTGTTTTAAGGATTTTCTGAATATATCCCCCCTAAAATCTTTATTTTCGTGAGTCCATTTGCCCGAAAATAAAATTTTAAACAGAAAATCTTTTTGGTGGGCGACATTTTCCGATACTTGTTTTACTTTCAACAAACGTTTTTTTTTTTTTTTTTTTTTTTTAACAAACGTTGATCACAAGATTCATTTCCAGTCAAGGAAATTGACCATTTCCAACCAGGTTACCAACTGGTTGAATCGGGTTTTGTCGAAAGCTTTCGTGAAAATGTCGGCCTGTTGCTGTGTTGTATCCACTGGCACCACTTGAATACATCCCTTCTCATAAGCATCTCGAATTGCGTGAATACGAATTTCGATGTGCTTTGTTCTTGAGTGGTGTATGGGATTCTTCACAATTCCTAGACACGCTTCATTGTCGATGAATATAGGAGTCTTCATGATGTTGATTCCATAATCCAGCAACTGATTTTGTATCCAAAGAACTTGTGAACAGCAGCTGTAGGCCGCGGTGTATTCTGCTTGAGCGGTTGAGGTGGACACTGTTGTTTGCTTCTTGCTCTGCCATGAAATCAAACGGTTTCCCAAGAATTGACATCCTCCTGATACAGACCTGCGATCCACTTTACAACCTGCATGATCACTGTCAGAATATGCAATAAGATCAAAGTTACTATCTTTAGGATACCAAAGACCCAGTTTCGGAGTTCCTTTGAGATAGCGGAAGATGCGCTTTACAGCAGTTTCATGAGATTCCTTGGGATTTGTCTGAAATCTAGCACAAAGACAGACTGCCCACATAATGTCCGGCCTGCTCGCAGTCAAATACATCAGAGAACCGATCATTGAGCGATAAAAGGATTTGTTTACAGGTTTTCCTTGAGGATCTAGAGTGAGTTCTGTCTGAGAGGCGAACGGGGTGCTTGCAACTTTACAATCGTTCATGTTGTACTTCGTGAGAATGTCCCGAATGTACTTGGCCTGATGAATGAGAATCCCATCCTCCTTTTGCTTCACTTCTAGCCCTAAAAAGAAATTCAGCTCTCCCATCATGCTCATCTCGAATTTTGCCTTCATGACGGTTTCGAATTCTCTGCACAACGCCTCGTTAGTTGACCCGAAGATAATATCGTCGACGTAGATTTGAACAAGCATTACATCCCCCCCCCCTATATTTTTGGTGAATAGAGTCATGTCGATATTTCCTCTGGTGTATCCACACTCTAACAAGTATGTGGACAAAGTCTCGTACCAGGCATGTGGAGCTTGGTGAAGACCATAAAGAGCTTTGTCCAGCTTGAAGTAACGACCTGGAAAATGAGGATCTTTGAACCCTGGAGGTTGACATACATAAACTTCTTCCTTTACTTTCCCATACAGGAATGCACTCTTAACATCCATTTGGAAAACTTTGAAGTTTCTATATGATGCGTATGCCAAGAATATTCTGATTGCTTCCAGTCGTGCAACCGGAGCAAAAACTTCTTCGTAGTCGATTCCTTCTTCCTGCCGAAAACCCTGGACCACCAGTCGAGCCTTGTTCTTGATTACCACTCCACGATCATCCATCTTGTTTCGGAAGACCCATTTAGTACCAATTGGAAACTTTCCTTTAGGTAAATCTACTAGCTCCCAAACTTTAAGCTTCCTGAATTAAGATAGTTCTTCTTGCATCGCCTGAACCCAACTGGAGTCTTGAATAGCGTCTTCGATGTCCCGTGGAACTGATTGTGACAGAAAAGCTGCAAATAGCCCTTTGTTGATGCTTGACGACTGCCCGCGTGTACGCACTCCTTCTTTGACTGCACCGATAACATTTTCAAGAGGATGATTTCGATTCATCTTGTATCCGGTATTTGTCAGAGATTCAATTTGCTGTGGAAGGTTGGTGAAGTGTTCGTCCACGTAAATCACTGGTGGATCATCTTCTTGAGTTGGCTCATTCACATTCGCCTGTGAAGAAGAAGCACCGTTTTCTTGGGTGTTCTCAGGCGAAGTGTCACCAGTTGCTTCATTCACAGCCGAAATAGGGTCAGCAGTTGATGGAGATAGACGGGTAGTAAATGGAGTTAAACCAATGTCGGATGAGTCAAACAGTGGTTCAACATGAGTGTCTTCAACAGGTTCAGTGTCTGGAACTACTTCCGGGATTTCAAAGGTGTTAAAAATCACACCCACATCATAGAACCAATCAGGAGTACTTCCGGTGTTGGTGTAGTTTCCTTCTTGAAAATCAACATAGTACGATTCAATCACCATCTTTGTTCTTTTGTTGTAAACCCGATATGCCTTCTGTGTGGATGAATACCCCATGAAGTAGCAGATATCACCCACCGCTTCAAATTTGATTAGGTTTTCTTGAGTGTTTAGAAGGGTGCACGAACAGCCGAATGGTCTGAAGAAGTCAATGAGCGGCTTTCTTTTGAAGAGAAGTTCATATGCTGTCTTTCCATGTGGTTTTACAATGAGTACCCTGTTTAGAACGTAGCATGCCGTATTAACTGCCTCTGCCCAGAAGATAATTGGAAGCTTTGAATCCACCAGCATGGTTCGTGCAGCTTCGATCAAAGTTCTATTTTTGCATTCAGCGACTCCATTTTGTTGGGGAGTTCTTGCCGCACTGTATTGGAGATGAATTCCCTTTTCTACACAGAAGGATATGAAGGTCTGATTTTTGAACTCGAACCCGTTGTCACTTCTGATCAACTTCACTTTTAGCTTGGTCACGTTTTCAATCAGCGGGATGAACGATTTTAAAACTTCAGCTGTCTCGCTTTTTGCTTCAAGAAAATAGACCCATGAAAACCGAGAGAAATCATCTGTGATCACCAAACAGTAAGAACTTTTAGCAAGACTTTTAACACTGATTGGACCAAAGAGCTCCATATGCAACAATTGAAGAGGCGCAGTGATCGTATTCACTGCTTTGGACTTGTGCGGTTTCTTATGTTGCTTTCCCTGGGCGCATGCAATGCATTTTTCAGAAAACGGAAATTCTTTAATTGGAAGGCTTCTAACTAAGTTTAACTTAGAGAGTTTGTTCATATTTTTGAAATTAACATGCCCCAGTCGCCTATGCCAAAGCAGTGATTCCGATTCTGAAGCCTTAGAGATCAAGCAGGTTAAGTTGTCATTTGTCTTGGCGTTTTTCATGTTGAGCACGTATGTGTTGTTTTGTCTTGGAGCAGTGAGCATGATCATTTCAGCAGGAACAACATATCCGGGCTTCAGGAACAAGCATTCCATGTCATTGAAAAGCACCGATGTTCCTTTATCACAGACTTGTGAGACACTCATGAGATTGTAGCACAGCTCCGGCACATAATTGACATTCTCCAGAGTGAGGGCTTCAGACACCACATCTCCTACTCCAACAATCTTTCCTCCCTTCTCGTCTTCAGCGAAAGATACGAAATCACCATCGATGAAGCGAAAATTCTTCAGGAGTTCCTTCAGTCCTGTCATGTGTCTTGAACATCCGCTGTCTACGTGCCAGATGTATTCCATGAGCATGCGGAGCCATTTCTGGAGTTTATTCTGATATACACAAATATACAAATATACAAATTAGTTTGTTTTGGGAATCCAGATTTGCTTCATTTCGAATCTATCGTGGTTTTGACCCACTTTGGCCTCTTTTTGTTTCCAAAAATAGGCAGTTGACTCAACCAGATTTTTAACAGACTTCTTAAGATAATTTAATTGATATGTGACGTTTGTAAGAAAATCATGCTCTGGTTTAGAAAACTTCTTGGTTTTACAATGTTTCGCTGTATGTCCTAAATGACCACAGCGAAAGCATCTTTTATGTCTGGGTCTTTTGGTGTTAGAAGATGATGTATGTGATGAGAGTCTTGAGCTTTCTGCTTTCTTCATTTTCTTGTCTACTCTGCTTTCATCTTCTGAGTGTTCTTCATCACTGTCTGAATCGAATGAACTTTCAGACATGTTGTCCTCGCTTGAGCTTTGCTCTTCACTTGCTTCGTAACTTGACTCATTGTGGCTTCGATCTTGGTTTGGACTTTTTGAGTCCTGGTCTTCAAAGGTTTCAGAACTTGAACATTCGAAGCTTTCATCACTAGCTGTTTGATCTTCACTTGAACTTTCTGATCCTTGCTCGTCTTCTGAGGTAGTGATGCTTGAGTCTTCGTCGTCTTGGTCTTCAGTGACACTCTTTTCTGAGTCTGTCATACCTGTTCTGGAAGGAATAAATTCGGGAATTTCCTCTGTGAGGAATTTTCCTAAACTATTCCTTTTTAATTCTGGCACAAATACAGGAGATTCACAAGCAACTTTATCATCACAACACGCATAATTTAAATCATGACATTCAGACACACAATGTTCACGATCACGGGTCTCAAATGTAAGCACATGGCCCTTACAGTCATCCGAAGATTTAAATTTAGGCACTCGGCCATTACAGTCATCCATCCTACTTAAATTATTACATTCATCCTTAACATTGTTTTTCCTAGAACAGTTCCAGGCGAACCAGTTAACGGTGGAATAACTGTCGCCTGAATATCCGATTCCTATTTTTAACCCACCGCAGTCTCCATCCTCATCGCACACATCTTCTTTACACACAATGGGATCTGCATTGCTTTTAGAACAGTTAGCGGTTGTCTCATTTTCACAAAAATCATTCTGTTCAACAGAGGCCTTTTCATTGATAAGATCATTTTAGGGATGAGGAGTCGGCATAGGCACATAGTTTTTGCTATGTGGAGGAAAGAAAAGTTTTCTTTCATTTCCGTGCCTATCCTTATACCCAATCCCGTCATTCACAAACGTTGGTCGTTGGCAGTTTTTAATGTCAGTAAAGGCCTTTTGACTGACATTCCATTTATCTATTATAATTTGTAATTTATTCTTTTCGTTCAAAGCTTTTTCTAATCTCTCTGTAAGATCGTTAATGATAAAATCTTTTCTAAACACAAATTCTTTAAGAGTTTGCATTTCAGCTAAAGTTGAGTTCAACTTTCTCTGATATGCAGCCTCGTTCTGTTTAAGCTCGTTGTTAAATTTTAAATCTTTGTCTTTTTGTCTTTCAAATTCTAGATTTAAGAATTTGTAATGTGCCACGACATCAACGCATGCAGGTGTGCATAACTTTTCCTTGAAACTAAGTGGAATACTGTTTACCAAGTCCTTGTCTGCCTTCTCCTTTGATGAATCTGCTTTCATCGCGGCTGCTGGGACCTTTTCCTTGCCCTTCTCAGATGCCTCTTTTGAAACATGCTCCTCTGCTTGACCACACTTCTCTTCTTTTTCAGGCTCCACTGAAGTCAGAATGCTTTTCAAACCTTTGTCAGCAGTATTGTCTCCTTTTGGAATTCCAGCTGTCTGTTTCTCAAACTGCCGTGATGAGGATTCACCTGAGATCTTGGCCATCAGGGCTTTGTTAACTTGCTCCTTTGCTTCAGTAATTTCTTCACTCCAATCATAGTCTTCGACGACTAAAGCTTTTGGCGTGCTAGGAGACGCGTTGTTCTTGTTCTCTTCAACTGTGATTTGCTTTACAGCAGGAGTGGTTTCACTGTTTCCTTCTTTCAACAGAGGACAATCACGCTTGAAGTGTCCTAGATTCTTGCAGTTGTAGCACCTAAGTTTAGATTTGTCAAAGCCAGCTTTTCCAAGACCCAAACGCTTTCTTGTCTTGTCTTGAAATTTCTTTAGCCTCAAAGTGATCATGGCCATTTACCATTTCAGATCCATTTCCTCCATATCATCTGGATCAACCTGATACATGTCTTCAGCAGTGAGCATCTCCTTTTTCAGCTCCCCCGACATCAGGGCTTCATAGCTGCTCAGAAATGTGTTGAAGAGTGCCACGTTTTCAGTGGACACTTTCAATGCTTGAGTGTCAACAGTGATAGTCTTCTCAACAAGTTGTGGGGCTTTTGATGCGCTTGCGGAAGCGTTCACGTAGATTAAGTCAGATGCTTGTGGAGTAATGCCCCCTGAAGCAAGAAATGCCACATTTTTCAATCCAGCTGAGGTTTGAGTTGACTTTGGTTGGTAACCGGTAGTGTTCATCTCTCTTTTGTTGACATCCATTTCAAAAGCTCTTAGGGTGTTGATCAGATCGGACAAAGTGACAGGATTTGGATTGTTGAGGAAATCCTTCTTGATCATCATGCATTGTAGACTCCATTCCTTGGGAAGTGAATCTAGCAGCTTCTTTATTGCAGCACGATTTGTGACAGGATTTCCCGCCTTCTTCATTTTGGTCATCATATTCAGAAAACGACTGATGTGGTCAGAAAGACTTTCTCCACGAACTCCACAAAACATGTCATATTGTTTCTGCACCATATCTCTCTTGCTTTCGATCAACTCTTCATTTCCTTCATAGTACTCAATCAATGCATTCCAGAGTGCATTGGCAGTTCGGTGTTCTTCAAACATGTTGCAGTCGTTGGTTGATAGTGCCATGGTTAAGGCAGCATGAGCACGACGATCGCGTTGGATAAGAGCCTTGTCTTCATCAGTAAAGGTAGTTGCATCATTGTTGGCAACTACTGCATCTCCTCGAACGACCGTTGGAATGTGGGGTCCAGCGGTGACAGAGAGCCACAGATTGTAGTCCGTGTACTCGAAGAACGATTGAATGCGAGTTTTCCAAGTGCTAAAGTCTTCAGCACCTTTCAACTTTGGTGGTCGAGTGGTGGTTCCAGTCTCAAGTTCCGCTTGAGCAATTGGACTTAGTTGATTCAACGACATCTTTGCTTGTTTTAGACAAAATGGAGCTGATCAGAAGTTATTTCGCTGACAAGTCACAGAAAACCGGTGATAAAATTAAATTCGCCGATGACCGAAGAAGCCTGATCAACTTCGCTGACAGATCATCAACCTTCGCTGGTGCTATAAGGAGTCCTGCACGAGCGAACACGATAATTCCGCTGACAAAACACAACACAGACAATAGTTAGGTTAATTCCGCCGATTACCGTGATAAGAACGCTGTGGTTCGGTATCACGGTTCTCGAAGTCGCCTTCGATAATTTCGCTCAAGGGTCACTGGACACTATTTCGCTGGTGATTAGTAATTTCGCTCGAATGATGATCGTCGAAATTAGTGATTCTGCGATGAGTTTCTCAACGATTTGATTAATTTCGCTATATTCAACGCTAAGTTCGCTGTATTAAAAAATTTATTTCGCTGTATTCAAAAGTTGTTCGCTTTCTTCAAGATAATTTCGCTGGACAGAGGGTTTAACACGAACTAAAACCCTCTAATCACTCAAAAACAGTTCAAAAACCATGTTTTGATGCTTCAAAATGTCCAAAATGACTCCCTAATCATGTATTAACAACAACCTATCGATTAAACATACTAAATCAATCCATTTTAAGTCCAAAAATTTGAAAACTTTGAAACTCTTGAAAAACCTTCAAAACTATGAAAAATCTCAACAAGAACACAACAACCAAGAGCACTAAGGCTCTGATACCAAATTATAGATCCCAAAACGAATCCGGATCACAGTGGTTGGTTGTTTTAACCCATAACACCTATTGATTAGGTGTTTGAGATATAAAAAGTTAAGATAGATCAAAGATGAAGGTGAAGCTAATGGATTAATGAATACAACAAGTGTTGTATTGAAACCAAACAATAAGATATAACAATAAAACACCTTGGATATCAGATTTGAGCACAAGATCAACACAAGAATGTAACAACACCAATATTCATTCAAGAGCCAAAAGCTTGAGTAGGTTACAATGTATGGGCTATATATAGTGTTCCTGATTAGCCAGCAAATTTATAAATTTGCTGGAATCTTATCTACACTAAGTTAGGAAACAACCTTCTAGAGAATTACAAAATAAGCCCTTGTACATTCAAAATAGCTACAAACTATGACTAAACTAATCCAGCACAAGTATCAACGATCTCAAAAGTTCTAACAGATATTATCTTTTATCCCCCTGCAATTGAAACAGTGGTGATTGAACTCGTAGCAAGTCACGAAAGAACTCAAACTGTGGTCGTGGTAGACTCTTCGTGAAAATATCAGCAAGTTGAAGCTTGGTAGGAACAAATTTAGTATGCAATTTACCAGACATAACTAATTCCCGAATAAAATGATAATCCAAGTCAATGTGTTTAGCACGCTTATGAGAGACCGGATTTTGACTCATGAACAAAGCACTTTTGTTATCGCATAACAATGTAGGTCTTGTTGATGGTATAGCATGAAGTTCCTTTAGCAAGTGAGTGATCCAAACTATTTCTGCTGCCGCATTAGCCATTGCCCGATATTCCGACTCACAACTAGAACGTGAAACTGTCGGCTGATTCTTTGCACTCCATGAAACCGGATTTCCTCCTAAAAATATTGAGTAACCATAAGTAGATCTCCTTGTTTCGATACACCTGGCCCAATCCGCATCCGAGTAACCTAAGATAGAAGAAGAGGTGGGACGAGTGAAGACAAGGCCATGAGAGATGGTACCCTTGACATATCTTAGAATGCGTTTAACTAACTGAAAGTGTTTTTCAGTTGGCGCATGCAGATGTTGACATGCTTGGTTAACCGCATAAGATAGGTCGGGTCGAGTAATGGTTAGGTATTGAAGAGCTCCAACAAGGGATCGATAGGTGGTGGGATCCGAGAAGGGGGTACCATCCGTAGTGAAAGTATCGGATATAGATAGAGGATTCGGAACAGGTTTGGCTTCAGTGAGGCCCGCTCGAATGAGAATGTCATTGGAATTTTTAGTTTGGGTAAGGAATAGCCCGTCGGCCGTGTGCACAACCTCGAGACCCAGGAAGTAATTCAAAAGACCGAGGTCCTTGATTGCAAACTCCTTGTGTAGACGATCTGTAAAGTTACCAAGTAACTTGGAATTATTCCCGGTAAGGATGAGATCATCGACATAAACGAGTAAATACATAAGAAGGTCGCCTTGATGAAAGACGAATAAGGAAGGATCCGCGCGACTGCATGTGAAGCCGTAGGAAGTGAGAAAGGTGCTAAGTCGCTGAAACCAAGCACGAGGGGCTTGTTTAAACCCGTAAAGAGCCTTATTGAGTTTGCAAACATGATGCGGGAAGCGTTGATCCACAAACCCGGGTGGTTGCTCCATAAAGACCGCTTCGGATAAAAAGCCATTTAGAAAAGCATTGTTTACGTCCAATTGATGGAGAGACCATCGATTGATTACGGCTAGTGATAGAACAATGCGAATAGTGGAAGCTTTAACCACGGGACTAAAGGTGTGTTGGAAATCGAGACCCGGTATTTGAGTAAATCCTTGGGCGATAAGACGAGCTTTGTGACGATCTAATGTTCCATCCGCATGATACTTAGTACGAAAAACCCATTTAGAACCAACAATATTGTCAGACGATGGACGAGGTACAAGTATCCATGTATTGGGGAGTATCATGACGTGGTTGGCAACATAATAGTCAAACAACACAATATTTAATATGCACAGCGGAAGCAAATTTAGAAGATATAATGTAACCGAATTTAATATTGTAATATCAATTGTCATAGTATTCGGAAGTTTGTCCATAGACGGATCGAAAATAAAATAGAGACAATAGTTCAACAGACTTTTAGGCATCTTAAGCTTGCGAGACTTCTATTGATGCTAAGGAGAAATATCCAGCCAATTTCGTATAGTACCTGCATTTAGCCTTTTTGGAAAATACGTCAGTTTACACTGACAAATACAAGTAACTGACTCATTTTGAAAATGGTTTAAGAAAAATTATTTGGATGCACGTGGCACAAAATATCTTTTATAATTTGATTAAAATGCACAGAGGCAAAACTAACCTTTTATAACTTGGGAGAATTATTTAAATATATAATCTTGTGAACGAATTACATGTTCCTTGTGCGTTCAGTAGCCCGGATCAAGTCCGGGTTAAAGATCAATAGACACACCACATTATTCTTTTGTGCACTGACGGGTGTACGCCTACACCCCGCGCTTAAGTCGTGGCCATTTCGTAAAATGATGCCAGGGATATCCGGGACATGGTCATTAACCCCCCAAAGGCTTTAAGTAACAAGACTGTTTTAACGAGCCGATCAAATTTAGTCAACTACCCACTCAACGGTGGAGGATTTGATGTTCGATCAAGCGGTATGCTATATACCGTAACCCAAGCCCGTATAAGGAAAATAAGTTAAAAGTATTTACCTGAGCTAAATATAAATTCAATCCCAGCCGTATATCAAATCTGCAAGTATAGATAGCTTTTACTGGGCTCCTAATCTGGAACGAATGTTTTTAATAACCTATTAGAATCCTAACGGGTCTTCAGTTAAGCTTAAGCTTAGGCCGGTTAGTTTCAAAGACACGGTTCGTACGCACGATTAAGCGAAGACCGGATAGAATGTGATTTAGACCCGACAAGTTCAGAGACTTGTTTAATATGGGTATTTCAGACACATTCTGGATTTTGAGATAAAACCGATAAGGTTTGACTCGTTTCGGCTAGTTTATGTAAACTAGTTACATAAACCGAACCGAACGCGTAATAAGCGTAACGGGTAGTGATGAGAGCCATTTACAGGTTTCCTAAGTTAATATGCTTCATGTATGTTGGTACATCAGTAAGATGTCTTTTATTATGCCCGAAATGAATTTAATCGCAAACTATGCCCCGTAGGGGTAGTTTGGTCATTTTAAAGGTCGTAAAAGAGTTTAAGTGTCAACCTGAGTTACAGGCCTGATGTAATCAGAAAATATACTCAATTTGCTAAGTTATATCAGTAGGTTAAAGTATATAAGTGAAATTTATCAATTATAACCAAACTATGCCCCGTAGGGGTATTTTGGTAATTTCACTTAAGCCGAAAAGCTCAAAACTGAAGTCTGAGTTTATCAACCTTTTCTTACTGTTAAAATATTATAATTTGCCTCAAATATAAGTAGGTATCAACCCTTGTATGTTTAATATAGTTATAGCACATATTATGCGTTAAAAACGCTTAAAAAGGCGACTAAAGGCCATTTCCGGGTTCGATACTTAAATCTGATATTTTTATATTTCCAGAAGGCTTAAAATAATTTATTTATCATATGTGATCAGTAGCAAAAGGTTTGGAGTCGTTTAGATATGTAAAACTCATTTTATGGCCCGTAAGGGCAAAACCGACAATTATCGGATTAAGCCTACGACTATTAGTTATGCTCAGCCTAAAATTAATTAAAAATCTTTAAAAATCCCAAAATAATATATTACATCAGTGGGTAAAGAGTTTGATATCAAAAATTATGTTTAAGTAGGCTATACGCTAAATACGCCGTTTTATTAACAAAAAGCTTTAATTTTACGCTAACGAGCATAACTCTTATTCTACACCTCAAACTGATGTCAAAATTTGGATACAAGTCTATATATCAGTAATTAAGGTTTCTACTCTTTTACATTTTCAAAAATCACGTTTTAAGGTGAAAAGGGCATAATGGTCAACATATGAGCATTTAACGGAATCATGCGTATTAATCGGTTAACTAATGAACCATGGTGTATAATCACAGAGGGTTATACTAGCATGTAACCTGGTCCAAATGAAGCTCTTAGGTATTTCTAAAACATACCATAACGGGTCAGAACTGAAAGTCAAAGTATAAGTCAAACTATGCGACTTTCGGTCCCGAACCGGGTCTAAACAGGAATTTGTCGGGTGGAACATGTTTAGACATGTTCTTACACTAATTACCAAGTTATATTAATGATCAAACAGGTTGTATGTGCTCTACATTGCTAATCATGCATAAATTGTAATTTAAACATTCTGTTGACTTTTTAATTACACGTTTGACCCGACATTAGACCTAGTTAGAGTGGGAATCAGGGGGAACCCTTTTGAGGGTTTATTACCCACATAATTACCAACTTATAACTACTTTTGATTCGACAAATCACTGGACCATTAGTGATTAATCCTTAAGTCAACCGTTAATTACGACGGTTTGACTTTTAAGCTATAACTAAGCTAAAACTTAATCGAGGAAGGTTTAGCAAACTTACCAAGGTCCTATGCACGAAATGTGATCAGTTGAGAGAAGGCTTGAGCTCCAGAAGTGATCAGGAATGCAAGAATGAAGTGTGAGGAACTTGGTTGCAACTTTGGTCCTTATATAGTGATTTAATCACCATAAGAAGTTGACACACAAGGCTATGACTGACCACAATCCTTCAACAAGTGTCCCTAAGTGTTTAGGGGTTGTTTAGGGGTCTCTTGGAAGGGTTTAAGGGCATTACATGTCGTTTAGAAGGCTGAACAGGCGATTTAAACGTTTTTCTGCATCTGGGCGGGCCAGGCGGCCCGCGTAAGTTGTTGTTATATGCTACGCGGCCCGCGTGGGCCTTGAAATCTGATTTAAACATTTTCAGGTTGTTGCTTTTTGTCCCTTGGCTCCTCGAAAGGTCAACTAAGCTTATTTCTTGCATTTTGACCCCCTTATATTTACCTACAAGGGCTTTAAGACTTGTACCCGCTTTACCAAGTCCCTGGACACTTCCGGTTATCCCGAAAAGTCATAACTTTCAACGTTAACGCTTTAACCCCTCGCACACGAATTTGATCATAACTTTCTCATACGATTACGAAACTTTATGAAATTTATATCGTGCATTCTAGTGAGCATATTTAACAGTTACAAAGCTTCGGGTTTGTCAAAAGGTCACTCAGAGGTATAACTTAAACATGTTGACACATTTTACCCCTGTAGTTTGTAATCTCTCACTTTTAGCTTCGCATGATCCATGATTTATTCGTTTGACGTTATAAACATCATGTAGGGTTAATGTACTATATATTTATTCACTGTTGACACTTAGAATACGTATATTCACATACTTTCCATGTTTGTCAACTTTAGTCCTTTCATAATATTCTTTCACACGTTTAAACATATGACACGTGTCTACACATTATAGGACGTGAATTTTCGAGGTGTTACATCCTCACCCCCTTAAAAGAAATCTCGACCCCGAGATTTACTGAAATAAATAAGGGTACTTTTCTTTCATCGTGGGTTCAACTTCCCACGTATATCCGGGACCTCTACGGGCATCCCATTTGACCTTTACAATAGGTACATGCTTCCTTCGAAGCTTCTTAACCTGTCGATCTTCAATCGACAATGGTTTTTCCACAAATTTCAAGCTCTCGTCTATATGCACATCTGTACGTGGTATAACCAGTGATTCATCAGCGAAGTACTTCTTCAGATTGCAGATGTGGAATACATTGTGAATTCCACTGAGCTCTTCCGGTAAGTTTAACTTATAGGCAACTGACCCGACACGTTCGATAACCTCAAAAGGTCCTATGTATCTTGGGCTTAGATTGCCTTTCTTACCAAATCGCATCACTCCTTTCCAGGGTGATACTTTAAGCAACACTTTGTCACCTACTTCGAAGTGAAAAGTTTTACGCTTTGGATCTGCGTAACTCTTCTGCCTATCTCGGGCAGCTTTGAGACGGTCACGAATCTGGACAATCTTGTCCGTCGTTTCAAAGACTATCTCTGGTCCTGATAATTGGACATCTCCAACTTCCGCCCAACAAACAGGCGTTCTACACTTTCTACCGTATAATGCCTCAAAAGGCGCAGCCTTGATGCTGGTGTGGTAGCTATTGTTGTAGGAGAATTCGATTAATGGTAGGTGTTTATCCCAACTTCCACCCAAATCGATCGCACATGCACGTAGCATGTCTTCCAACGTTTGAATAGTACGCTCACTCTGACCGTCAGTCTGAGGATGATAAGCCGTACTAAAATTCAAACATGTGCCCAAAGATTGTTGGAAACTCTTCCAAAATGCGACGTGTACCTAGTATCTCGGTCAGAGATAATAGACACAGGTATGCCATGTAAGGCTACAATCTTATCAACGTATAACTGGGCTAACATGTCGGAGCTATAAGTCTCCTTGATGGGTAAGAAATGTGCTGACTTAGTCAGTCTATCAACTATAACCTATATTGTATCATTTCCTTTCCTGGTCTTAGGTAACTTGGTAATAAAATCCATGGTTACCATTTCCCACTTCCACGTAGGAAGTTCAGGCTGTTGTAGCAAACCTGATGGTTTCTGATGCTCGGCTTTGACTTGTGCATATGTCAAGCATTTAGCTACATAGGTGGCCACAGACTTCTTCAAGCCTATCCACCAATAGTTTGCCCTTAGATCCTGGGTAGCTGATGGCAATTTCTTAATCGTTGCCTAATTAGGGTTGCGGTATGTATGCATAAGCAATATGAACCGTCTTTCTCATTCAATAACATAAAACCCTCAGAATATTGAGTCAGGCTATTTGAGCCTATGTCTTAAAACCTACTTAATCAAGGTTTCGATTATTCCATAATCAATATGGAGTTTTCACAATACTCCAGCCCACAGCGGGATGCTAATCTTAATTCTACCTGCCTTCCAGGAGGTAAGCAGGGAAAACTTATGAGAAGATAATCAAGATGCAAGGAGGCTACAGAGATTTTTCCATATCTCAGGCTCCAGTTCATCCATCATTGCTCGTGTCAAATAAGTGACACATTTATGTTATAAGTCCACGAATTCCTTAATCGGGAACATTTACTTGGACAATTCCATTCTGGATATCTTCCTTGAATACTACTAGTCGACTTTAGTACAATATGATCATTAGGATATCTTAGGGGTTCCATGTATTAAACCTCCATACTGATCAAGCATGGAAGTAATCTATGGGACACCCTATGATACGCCAATCCTCATATGGCACTTTTATCGAACATAGTTTGGCATTCGCAGGCGATAGAAAAATAATGAGAAAAATAATTAAAATAACATATGTTGTCGTACTCTATGCGAAGAAAGAGTACTCTTAGATTTTTCGGAAGGATTCCTTGCCGATACTAGAAGAATCGGTTACTATGGTTTCCTTGGTAAGTTATACCTTGTGAATAATATAAAAGTTTGCTAAGCTTATGGTTTATAAATATTTATTATTGCCTGTATTAAGTTAGGACACTTAGCAGAAATTATCATTGGTAAATGATAAGGGATGTACTTGATGACATCATGAACTGCCTCTTGGCATCCATCAGGCGAGTTCAGGCATTTCTTCCTTTAGCCTTTCCAGGCTTAGCTGTACCTTCTTTGACAGCTTTATGGTATCTGGTTCTGATGTGGCCTTGCTCACCACAGCCGTAATAGACTGCATTCTTTATGTCCCTACATTCATGGGAATGATGACCAGTTTCCTTAGCAGATGCCACACTGCTTTGGTCTTTGTTCTAATCGACACTGTCCCAAGTGTCTTTTATAGCAATTCTTACATACAGGCTCTTACTAAACTTTCGTTGCTTTTTTATTAAGCCTGTACCTGCTCTCTTTCTTAGATTTCTGGGAGTTATCTTCCTCCTTTGGTTCATCCTTCATATACGAAGTGTGAACAAAACTCTTCTCATGAGCAATTGAACATGGTTTTGAATGAAATTCAGAGCGAGGAGCATTCGGCTCTTTGGATTGTTTCATGACCTTGCTATGGTTCTTCCAACTGCTGCGTCAACCACAGCCTGGAGATTAACTCCATTAATATTGAGGTTTACGTTTGTAGTTTTATTAACTTTCGTCGCATTAATAGTATTGCGACTGTCGTCTACCTGATCCGAGTTTTCCATACTCGAAACTTGGTACCAATCACCAAGATTTAACAATTATTAGTCATCATCCTGATGACCTGACTTAGATTAGCCACGGCATTCATAAACTGTATGGGCTATTCTGTTCTGAACATTCTTAATGAATGCTATTTGAATGTATATCTATTACATTTAGCTTAGGTCACAAAAGGACTATCAATGGCATTTAAGGTTTGGAGCGAGTCCAATACCTGTTTGACAGGGGACCATAATGTCACAACTGTCTTTGTCACAAGGACGATTATAAATAGCTCAAAGGCTTTTATTATATATATACATATATGGCATATAAGCCTGTCTCGATGGACGTAGAAAGATATGGCATAAAGCCCAGTCATGAAGGATATAAATGATTATACGGCACGAAGGCCTTGTCGCAAAGGTCATTTAGATATGGCACAAACGGCCTTGTCATAAGGACATTTATCAAATCTGGCACAAAAGGCCTGTCACCAGGAATGTTAACATTTAATATGTTAGCTTGTCACGAATGACAAATTATAGCACATAGGCTTGTCATGAATGACTTTAAAACATAACTCGATGGTCTATCACCAAGGACCTTAATTTATTAGCCGCAATTTTATTAGATTAGGGCTTTAAGGTTTGAACGTGGTTCTTCACCTTTGGACAGGGAGTCATAGACTACAACTGTCATCGTCTTTGAAAGACGATTCATTTGGCAGAAAGGTAAGCCAAATCAACATCACTAATGGATGTTTATATATAACCATCGTATCTAATGATATTAGTCATGATCACATCGATCATATTGACTATTAGGTTTGGGTATAATCACACCATTTTGAACAGGGGATCATAAAGATCACTACTATCTTTGTCTTACCGACACTAGAATAAAGTATAGCCCGTAGGCATTTCATCACGAGGGATGTTAATATTGTGATCATCATACTGATGATACTAGTCAGGATCGTAATGATAGTATAGACTATGGGGTTTGAGTATAGCTCACCCCCTTGGGCAAAGAATCACAAAAGATTACAATTGCCTTGTCTCAATTGGACAATATAATATAGCCCTTAGTCAAAACATCATTAAGGATGTTAAAATCTTTAATCATCATATTGACGATCTTTGTCATGATTGCATTGATCATATAGACTATTAGGCTTGAGCATAGCTCACTACCTGGGACAGGGAATCGTAAAGATCACAATGTCTTTGTCACACATGGACAATATAATATGGCCCATAGGCGAAACATCACTAATGGATGTTTATAATAGGTTCATCCTATTAGAAGATATAAGTCATGATTGCATTAATCATATTGACTATTTTGGCTTGAGCATAGCTCACCACCTCAAACAAGGAATCATAAAGATAACAATGTCAATGTCTCAAATGGACAATATATTATAGCCCGTAGGCAAAACATCACTAAAGGATGTTAAATAATATTATCATCGTATTAAATGATATTAGTCATGATCGCATTGATCATATAGACTATTATGTTTGGACATAGTCCAATATTTTAGACAGGAGGTCAAAGACCATCACTGTCGTTGTCTTATCGGACAACAAGTTTAGCCCGTAGGCACTTCATCACTAACGGATGTTCATAATATGATCATCTTATAGGATGATATAAGCCATGATTCCTAAATCACTAGGTTAGATAAGGGAATTGGAAGAATCCAATATAAGGATGACTGTTGTGATTTTCTCGAATCACAATCGTCAAGAGCGCTAACACGTTCTTAGGTGTTAACAAGGATTTGAATCCCTTGAGTAGGTTTCGCCATCTTGGCCGCGTAGGCTAGGTTTCACCTTTAAGATTCTTTTTAAACTGCATATTGGCAGGGAAGGAAGGATATTTATTTTATTCAGGATTTTTATCATAAATCCTAATTTATAAGTTATTAATAGCACAAATGGCCTAGTCGCGTAGACAAGTTTAATTTATAAGCCATGATTTCGGAGAATCGAGGCATTAAGGTTTGAATCAAAGTTCATTACCTTTTCTTAACAGGGAGTTGTAGGCTACCACTGTCTTTAGTCTCAGAGGACATTAACTATAGCCCGTAGGCACTTCCCTTCTAAGGGATGTTTATTATGGAATTGTCCCTTAGGGTAATTCATTAACCATGGTAAACAGAGACCATATTCGGTTAATTTATTGCTAACATTTATTTAGGACTTCTATTATAATTTATCCTAATTATAAAACATTAACAGTTTTATTAGTGGCACCCAAGGCCTGGTCACATGGACATTTATAAATTTTTAAGCTTATGATTTCAGAGTATCAAAGCAACAATAACAGTTTTATTGAATAGCACAAAAGGCCTAGTCACAAGGACAATTTTTAAATTATAAGCCATGATTTCAGAGAATCAAGGCCTTTAAATAAATTAGCACAACAGGCTTAGTCACAAGGACATATATAAATTATATGCTATGATTTCAGAGAATCAAGCATTTGAGGTTTGAACCTAGTTCATTACCTTTTTCTGACAGGGAGTCATAGCTACCACTGTATTTTGGCTCATGTAGAAATGAGCAAGGCCCGTAGGCATTATATTAACGGACAGGGAGTCATCGCTACCATTGTCTTTTGGCTCATGTAGAAATGAGCAAGGCCCGTTGGCACTATATTACCACGTATGGTTAAAATATGATCATCTTAATTGATGATGTAAACCCAGGATTCAGAGATCATTAAACTGGGTTAGGAATCTTTTAAAAAGATCCTTATATAATAATAACGTGTGTGATTTTTAAATAAATCACATCTGCCAAGAGTGTTAACATGTTTTCAGATGTTAACAGGGATTTGAATCTTTTAAACAGGTCTTACCATCTTGGCCCGGTCTTATAATTGACCCGAAGGCTAGGTTTCACTCTTAAGATTCTTAATTAATAATTTGAATCTTTTTAACAGGTCTTACCATCTTGGCTCGGTCTTTTAATTGACCCGAAGGCTAGGTTTCACTCTTAAGATTCTTAGTTAATATTTAACGCAGAACAAATTTTTTTTTTTAAATTGAAATGTTAATATGGATCTAAATCTAATTATGGAACTACCATCTTGGCCGGTCTTAATATGACCCGAAGCTAGGTCTTGTCCTTTTTAGATTTTGCCATTTTATTTATAATGGTAGATCTTGCAAAAGGAAATGTTATTTTCCATTTATTTAATATTTCTTGTTTAGAATGAAAGTTTAAACTTAATCATTCCACTATATAAAAATAAAAGTATAAAGTTGCCCCAAACGGGACTTGAAAGGAATAGTGTTGTCCTCGAAGGGACTGAAAAGATAAATATGTCCTTATAAGGACTATCGAGGAAATGATTTTTCAGCAAAGGAGTTTCTTCTTCATTCAATTCCTGAATGCTTTCTCCTTGGTTGCACGTCTCATTCTGGTCGTGGTACGAAGCTCAGCATTTCAGGGCTCCAGATGTGGAGAATTTCTAATACAGCTTCTTCGCTTGGCGATGTATATATAAAAGTTTGGAAGCAAAAATTTCCTAGATTAGGATTTAGAATATTCCTAAGTTAAGTCTAGACTCAGAAGGTCAAGGAATGTGCTACTGTGTCATTGAGATTAAACACTAAGGGATAGTGTTTAATTCACTCAATGTTGGCTCTGATACCAACCTATCACACCCCGGATTCCACGTGTCACCGGTGGGCCCGGTGGGGAGTATCGTGACGTGGTTGGCAACATAATAGTCAAACAACACAATATTTAATATGCACAGCGGAAGCAAATTTAGAAGATATAATGTAACCGAATTTAATATTGTAATATCAATTGTCACAATATTCGGAAGTTTTTCCACAGACGGATCGAAAATAAAATAGAGACAATAGTTCAATAGACTTTTAGGCATCTTAAGCTTGCGAGACTTCTATTGATGCTAAGGAGAAATATCCAGCCAATTTCGTATAGTACCTGCATTTAGCCTTTTTGGAAAATACGTCAGTTTACACTGGTAAATACAAGTAATTGACTCATTTTGAAAATGGTTTAAGAAAATTTATTTGGATGCACGTGGCACAAAATATCTTTTATAATTTGATTAAAATGCATAGAGGCAAAATTAACCTTTTATAACTTGGGAGAATTATTTAAATATATAATCTTGTGAACGAATTACATGTTCCTTGTGCGTTCAGTAGCCCGGATCAAGTCCGGGTTAAAGATCAATAGACACACCACATTATTCTTTTGTGCACTGACGGGTGTACGCCTACACCCCGCGCTTAAGTCGTGGCCATTTCGTAAAATGATGCCAGGGATATCCGGGACATGGTCATTAACCCCCCAAAGGCTTTAAGTAACAAGACTGTTTAAACGAGCCGATCAAATTTAGTCAACTACCCACTCAACGGTGGAGGATTTGATGCTCGATCAAGCGGTATGCTATATACCGTAACCCAAGCCCGTATAAGGAAAATAAGTTAAAAGTATTTACCTGAGCTAAATATAAATTCAATCCCAGCCGTATATCAAATCAGCAAGTACAGATAGCTTTTACTGGGCTCCTAATCTGGAACGAAGGTTTTTAATAACCTATTAGAATCCTAACGGGTCTTCAGTTAAGCTTAAGCTTAGGCCAGTTAGTTTCAAAGACACGGTTCGTACGCACAATTAAGCGAAGACCGGATAGAATGTGATTTAGACCCGACAAGTTCAGAGACTTGTTTAATATGGGTATTTCATACACATTCTGGATTTTGAGATAAAACCGATAAGGTTTGACCCGTTTCGGCTAGTTTATGTAAACTAGTTACATAAACCGAACCGAACGCGTAATAAGCGTAACGGGTAGTGATGAGAGCCATTTACAGGTTTCCTAAGTTAATATGCTTCATGTATGTTGGGACATCAGTAAGATGTCTTTTATTATGCCCGAAATGAATTTAATCGCAAACTATGCCCCGTAGGGGTAGTTTGGTCATTTTAAAGGTCGTAAAAGAGTTTAAGTGTCAACCTAAGTTACAGGCCTGATGTAATCAGCAAATATACTCAATTTTCTAAGTTATATCAGTAGGTTAAAGTATATAAGTGAAATTTATCAATTATAACCAAACTATGCCCCGTAGGGGTATTTTGGTAATTTCACTTAAGCCGAAAAGCTCAAAACTGAAGTCTGAGTTTATCAACCTTTGCTTACTATTAAAATATTATAATTTGCCTCAAATATCAGTAGGTATCAACCCTTGTATGTTTAATATAGTTATAGCACATACTATGCGTTAAAAACGCTTAAAAAGGCGACTAAATGCCATTTCCGGGTTCGATACTTAAATCTGATATTTTTATATTTCCAGAAGGCTTAAAATAATTTATTTATCATATGTGATCAGTAGCAAAAGGTTTGGAGTCGTTTAGATATGTAAAACTCATTTTATGGCCCGTAAGGGCAAAACCGACAATTATCGGATTAAGCCTACGACTATTAGTTATGCTCAGCCTAAAATTAATTAAAAATCTTTAAAAATCCCAAAATAATATATTACATCAGTGGGAAAAGAGTTTGATATCAAAAAGTATGTTTAAGTAGGCTATACGCTAAATACGCCGTTTTATTAACATAAAGCTTTAATTTTACGCTAACGAGCATAACTCTTATTCTACACCTCAAACTGATGTCAAACTTTGCATACAAGTCTATATATCAGTAATTAAGGTTTCTACTCTTTTACATTTTCAAAAATCACGTTTTAAGGTGAAAAGGGCATAATGGTCAACATATGAGCATTTAACGGAATCATGCGTATTAATCAGTTAACTAATGAACCATGGTGTATAATCACAGAGGGTTATACTAGCATGTAACCTGGTCCAAATGAAGCTCTTAGGTATTTCTAAAACATACCATAACGGGTCAGAACTGAAAGTCAAAGTATAAGTCAAACTATGCGACTTTCGGTCCCGAACCGGGTCTAAACAGGAATTTGTCGGGTTGAACATGTTTAGACATGTTCTTACACTAATTATCAAGTTATATTAATGATCAAACAGGTTGTATGTGCTCTACATTGCTAATCATGCATAAATTGCAATTTAAACATTCTGTTGACTTTTTAATTACACGTTTGACCCGACATTAGACCTAGTTAGAGTGGGAATCAGGGGGAACCCTTTTGAGGGTTTATTACCCACATAATTACCAACTTATAACTACTTTTGATTCGAAAAATCACTGGACCATTAGTGATTAATCCTTAAGTCAACCGTTAATTACGACGGTTTGACTTTTAAGCTATAACTAAGCTAAAACTTAATCGAGGAAGGTTTAGCAAACTTACCAAGGTCCTATGCACGAAATGTGATCAGTTGAGAGAAGGCTTGAGCTCCAGAAGTGATTAGGAATGCAAGAATGAAGTGTGAGGAACTTGGTTGCAACTTTGGTCCTTATATAGTGATTTAATCACCATAAGAAGTTGACACACAAGGCTATGACTGACCACAATCCTTCAACAAGTGTCCCTAAGTGTTTAGGGGTTGTTTAGGGGTCTCTTGGAAGGGTTTAAGGGCATTACATGTCGTTTAGAAGGCTGAACAGGCGATTTAAACGTTTTTCTGCATCTGGGCGGGCCAGGCGGCCCGCGTAAGTTGTTGTTATATGCTACGCGGCCCGCGTGGGCCTTGAAATCTGATTTAAACATTTTCAGGTTGTTGCTTTTTGTCCCTTGGCTCCTCGAAAGGTCAACTAAGCTTATTTCTTGCATTTTGACCCCCTTATGTTTACCTACAAGGGCTTTAAAACTTGTACCCGCTTTACCAAGTCCCTGGACACTTCCGGTTATCCCGAAAAGTCATAACTTTCAACGTTAACGCTTTAACCCCTCGCACACGAATTTGATCATAACTTTCTCATACGATTACGAAACTTTATGAAATTTATATCGTGCATTCTAGTGAGCATATTTAACAGTTACAAAGCTTCGGGTTTGTCAAAAGGTCACTCAGAGGTATAACTTAAACATGTTGACACATTTTACCCCTGTAGTTTGTAATCTCTCACTTTTAGCTTCGCATGATCCATGATTTATTCGTTTGACGTTATAAACATCATGTAGGGTTAATGTACTATATATTTATTCACTGTTGACACTTAGAATACGTATATTCACATACTTTCCATGTTTGTCAACTTTAGTCCTTTCATAATATTCTTTCACACGTTTAAACATATGACACGTGTCTACACATTATAGGACGTGAATTTTCGAGGTGTTACATATTTCATTGAAGAGCATTAAGTTCGTCACGCATAGCTTTCATCCAATGAGGATGTTTAGACGCACTTCGAAAACATTTAGGATCAATGTTGCTTAGAAGAGCAGCTTGAAGACACGAATGCATAACACTAGAAAGGTATGCAGTGTGTTTGGGATTGGGTTTAAAGGTACCAACTTTGGAGCGAGTAACCATGGGATGTGACGGTGCTGGAGAAGAATGAAGTTCCGGGGCGTGAACTCCATGTTGAGGGATGTGAGAATTGAACTGTGGTGAGGGAGTAGAGGGCGGAGCGGTGGACGGTGGGCTGGTAGCGGATGAAGTGGGCTGGGTAGTTGTAGGCGGGTTGGGATTGGGCTGGATAGGTGGAGGCGAGTTAGGTTTGGGCTGGGAAATAGGAGCTGGGTTGGGATTGGGCTGAAGAATGGGCTGTAAATCAGCACTGGATTGGGCAGTAGGTGGGTCTTTGCAAAGTGAACAAGGAGAGGTATGACTAGAGGAGGGCCGAGTGGGTTGGGTAGGGGCCGTAGAGTGAACAGTGGCTTGGAAAATGTATTTGGCTCATGAAATGTGGAGAGATCTAGTTTTGTGATGTCGGTATGAGAGGAATTGGTGTGAAAGGGAAAATATGTTTCGTCAAAGCGGGCATGTCTCGTGACATAGATACGAGACGAGGTGTGGTTAAAAAATTTGAACCCCTTGTATTGAGAGGAGTAGCCAAGAAAAATACAAGGAAGACTCCGAGGTGCTAGTTTATGGGGAGCGTAATCACGTAAGTACGGGTAGACACAACAACCAAAAACACGAAAATTAGTGTAAGATGGTTGTGTGGAGAAAAGAAGCTCAAACGGAGATTTGTTGTGTAAGACTTTTGTTGGTAATCGGTTGATAATGTACGTAACAGTACTGAAAGCATCAACCTAGTGGTCAATAGGAACATAAGCATGGAAAAGCATGGCTAGGCCTGTTTCAACGATATGACAGTGTTTTCTTTCGGCACGTCCATTTTGAGGAGGAGTATATGGACATGATAGTTGATGAAATGTGCCATTTTCATCAAATATTTTACGCACATATTGATTAACAAATTCCGTTCCACCGTCACTTTGAAAAACTTTAACTTTTCATGAAAATTGGGTTTGAACAAGACGCAAAAAAGTTTGCAAAGTTGTGTAAAACTCATTTTTAGTTTTAAGTGGATATAGCCATGAAAAACGAGAGTAGTCATCAATAAACACAACATAATACTTGTAACCATCTTTACTTAGTATTGGTGAGGGTCCCCATAGATCACAATGAACAAGATCAAGAGGATGAGAGGCACGTTTCTCATTTAAAGGAAACGGTAATTTATGTGACTTAGCAAGTTGACAAGGAGAGCAAACATTTGGTTTAGGCAAAATAGATGTAAATGACAAGCAACCAAGTTTTTGCAAAACAAAAATAGTATCAAAAGCAACATGTCCCAAACGATTATGCCAAAGTTCAAATGAGGCTTTATTAGATGAAAGTCAAGCAACAAAAGCAAAGGATTTGTCCCGAATCACATAGAGGCCATTCTCACATCGTCCTTCAGCGAGCGGTTTGCTTGTTTTCCGGTCCTGAATAATAAAAAACGAATCTGAGAAAAGCAGATCAACGGGATAATCTTTTGTCAACTTACTAACCGAAAGAAGATTCCTGGTTATATTGGGAACAACGAGGACATCTTTTAAAGGAATGTTTTTGTTTATAGTGGCATGTCCTTTGTGAGTAATAGGCAAAGACAAGCCATTTCCAAAAACAACGGAAGTTTTACCAGTATATGGTGAAAAAGAATGAAGTTTACCGGTGTCATCAGTCATATGGAGATCGGCTCCACTGTTTGCGGTCCAATCAGGAACATCGTCAGAAACATTGCATTTGGAATGAAAATCCCGAGCAAGGCCCTCATCCGAGGAGGCGGACGTAGCAAAGGAAGCAAGTTTGGGACATTTGTTAGCATAGTGACCATTTGTTCGACACAACTGACAATGGGGTGGGCGACGAGTACCTTTGGAAGGGACGGTTTGAGGCTGTCCGCGGGAGGTGTGTCTGGAGCGATTGGAACCCGACCCCGAGGACCGAGGATGGGAGTGAGTAGCTGTAAAGGCAACCTGGGCAGGAGATGACGGGTGAAGTGAGGCCAGGAATTGTTCCTGACTTTCGGCTTTGGTGAGCAGATCGCGGAAAGGTAACGGGTCACGATTGGTTCGAATCGCTGTGGACCAGCTTTCAAATGAAGATCCTAGGCCACACAAGAACCAGTGAGTTTTATCGGTATCGCTAACCGGGTGGCCAATAGCCGATAATTGATCACAAATTCCTTTAAATTTGCGACCAAAATCTTCCACGGTCGAGGATCCTTTGGTTAACTGACTTAAGCTATCACGAAGAAGGTGCATACGTTCAAGGGACGTGTTGCTATAGGCCGCTTCAAGTGCAGTCCAGATCTGCCTGGCGGTGGATAGACCGAGAATTTCGGCGATAGCTTCTTCGGTGAGAGAGGAGTTTAGAATGAGGATGGCCTGTTGATCTTGAATAGACCAGGAAGAAAACTCAGGGTTGGGCTGGTCTTTGTTGTCGACCAGAGCAGTTTTGGCTGGCGGAGAACTGGTCCCATCGACGTGACCGACGAGACCTTGGTTAGCAAGAAGAGGAAGAATCTGATATTTCCAAGAAAGGTAGTTGGAAGTGGAGAGTTTAAGAGTGATCATGTGAAGAATGGTGGCCATGGGGAGTTTGGATTCGGTGGCGGAAGAAGAAGGGTTGGCGGAAGTGGTGGAAGACATGGTCAGAGAATCGAAGAAAGGGCAGGGATCGAAGAAACAAGGAGATGGTATTTTCTGGCTGATACCATGTGAGGAACGAATTCTCTCTAATTGTAGAGAGATTACTATTGACTATTATATAACAAATTTACATCAGTAATACAAGGAAATAAATCAACACATTGAATACAATAAATACATGAGATATTGAAGGAGATAATTGAGATTTGTTAGTTGAGATATTATCTTTTAATAACCTTATATGTCAAAGTTATAACAATAAAGCCAACAACTCCCAACAATGTTAGCATTGTTAGGACATGAAACCAGGTTCCAAGTGCCATTGGAAAGAAGTGCAGATATCTCAGAATCCATTGTGGATTTCCAGCCCAGATCACGCGTAGCTTGAGCCGTCTTCCGAGGGATGGGTGAATGCTTTTGGTGACTGGGAGGTTAAGAAACTAACGGGGTCGAAGAGAGCTCGTTGTACACCAAGTGACCATGGGATGATCAGCGGAGGTGTCTAAGGCTAGTCGGATTATACGGGCCCCGACACAATAGTTGATGGTGTTGAGGGAACATCTAGAAGGACTTACACCAAATGAAAGTTGAGGAATAATCGATTTGGAATATTCCATATCTGTAAAGGGTTGTTCTGACCTCAGTTTATGTGGTGGGCGCAGACCGAAAAAGGGAGACGTCGAAAAACTGTGTGAGGCTGGTGGCACCCGCAATATTCCAGGAAAATGGTCTGTTGAACTAAAAATCGAGTATTCATATAATATGGGGAGGAGTGAAAAGAGGCATACGAGAAATGAGTCTCATCAAAGGTGACATGATGAGAAATAATGACTATGGGTTTTGAGATCCATGCATCGATAACCGCAATGGTCTGCAGATCGTCAAACCAAGAAATAGACAAGCATAGAACATGGTGAAAGTCTGTGAGGAGCGATGGAAGAAAGTTTGGGGTATAGGAGACAACCCAAGCTTCATAGATGAACATAAACGGGAAAGAAGACGTAAAGCACTTCAAAAGGAGCATAAAAAGAGAGAGTGGTAGTTAGAAAAAGGTTTAGAATATGGGCAAAGGAGAGGCCATAAATATAAGAGTGTGGATAATCTTGTTAATTGTCCTGATGGTATGCCCAGGTTGGCCATTTTGTTGAGACATGTAAGGACAAGAAAACTTGATTTTAGCGTCATATGTTTAAAATAGGTCAGGAATATATTTATTGTTGAATTCCCGACCGTTATCACATTGAAAGACTTGAATATTTGTTTAATGTTGACTAACAACATATGCATGATTGCTAAGAAAAAACTATAAAAACATCAAATGTAGCATGCAATGGAAACAACCACAATAATGTAAAAATCATATAAGAATAAGACATAATATTTAAAGAGCTAATTACCAAAATAGCCAAGAATTTCTTTGACTTACCAAAATGGTCATTTGATGCCTCCTTGGAGCAGGGCATCACAGATTCAAATGTGCGGGATGCCTCTTTCAAGACCCCTCATGCGTCTTTAAATATGGAAGTGACACGTGTCTCAATGATTAGGCAGACTCATCCAATGCCTCAGGCAGACTCTTCTAATGCCTCAGGCAGACTCATCCAATACCTCAGGCAGACTCATCCAATACCTCAGGCATGAGTTAAAATTTTATGTGGGACCTACCACCCACTTCATCTTCACCACCACCACCACCACCATATCATCCATTCGGAATAGCAAATTATTACTTATTCATATTCTGCATTTTCTTAGCTATTTGATGCTCACCGCATATTCTTAATTAACAAATTCATCAGCTAAAAAAATGCAGAATTTGTTAATTCATCAGGTCACCCATATCAGGTCACCATCGAACCTGCATTAAAGCAACTGCATATTCTTAATTCATCAGGTCACCCACTTCATTTACCTACTTTATTAACTAGTACAAAGCTCGTCATCAAATGCAAGGCCGTATGCTTATAGTTCATGGTCTGTCTCCCTGTTCATTCGTTGACCGATAAAAAACGCCGACAACAGTGACTCGCTGTCCGTTCATTTTTCTGAAGGAAAGAGAAAGAAACAGAGTCATCAGTTCGTTTTTCTGGCAACAGAGAGAGAAAGAATCAGAGCTTGCTTCTAGTGTTGCAGGTTCGATGGCGGTTTGATGTTTTTTTTTGCTTGGAGTTCGGTGGACGGCCAGAGCAGCAACGGTAGGGGGTTGGGTGCTCGGAGTTGGGTGGTTGCCGGAGGGGGTGCGGTGGGGTCGGTTTTGTTGGGAAGACAGATTGTAGGTGGGGATAGGGGTGGGGGTGGTGGTGGTGGTGGTGGTGGCGGTGAAGATGAAGTGGGTGATAGGTCCCACATAAAATTTTAACTCATGCCTGAGGCATTGGATGAGTCTGCCTAATCATTGAGACACGTGTCACTTCCATATTTAAAGTCGCATGAGGGGTCTTGAAAGACGCATCCCGCACATTTGAATCTGTGATGCCCTACTCCAAGGAGGCATCAAATGGCCATTTTGGTAAGTCAAAGAAATTCTTGGCTATTTTGGTAATTTTCTCATATTTAAAACCACTTAAAACTTAGAATAGAATAGAAGAAGTAAAAACATCATAATGTACAAGTTCAAATAAGTGACTGGTTTTTGTAACAGACTTTTAAAACCAAAGACGACATTGTTTACGTAATTGACAAGAATGATAAACTAGTAACACACAACTAGAACAAGCAAGAAGTTTTTGAGAAACTAAAAACTTGAATATACATTTTCCAGATGTCCCTAACTTTGATGCCAAGTCTAAGAGGAGACGTCAACAAACGAGAGAGCGGAAATGGGTGGCGGAGAAGGTAAGACTGGATAAAGATCTCCAACACCATCACATTGTAAGGGAAGAGCTCTGTTGGACCGTGTGCGACCCTAAATAGTCAGTAAAAGTAGTTCATCTTTGAATACAAAGGCGGAATCAAAGTATACAAAGTCACAACAGCTTTATCCTTTCAATTTCCTTTCTATTAATGCTTTCTGAGTAGATTTTGACAGCAATTCGACACCTATAGCATGACCTGATTCCGCTCCACTCCGTTACAAATGAATACAACACACACCTATATATAGGCGGTCTGATTCCGCTCCAAACTACATGATACATTACGAGCGGAATCACCTAATATCACTTACGAGCGGAATCACCTACTGACCTTTGGAGCGAAATCACCACTTACCTAACTGGAGCGAAATCACAATGTAACCTGATTTCGCTTCAAATGACATAAATGTCATTTGGAGCGAAATTACATGATTAATCCACTAAACTTGTTTTCCAACTCTAATTCAATCTATCTAGACCTAAGACTCAACTAAGACGTAGTTAACAGACATTCGGTGCACTAATAGACTCCCCTTTGGATGTTGACGAAGTCTTCAGCATCAAGTCTTCAGTCTTGGTCTCTTTCCAACTCTGTCTTCTTATTGCAAAAACTCTTTCCTCACACAGGTTCAGAAACTCAATCCTAGCTCCATGTTCAATCTCCCCTTTGATTGTTGATCCAGAATACTGACTCCCCCTTTCACAGACTCCCCCTCTCGATCAGCTAGGGCTCGAATTCTGGTTCAAACTTTGACATTTTGTTGCCATGGGGATTCCTGATACCTGCATATACTCTACCCAAATATAAGATATATGACAATAACAGTTTTAATCCAAACTTACCTTTTAACCTTCAGTGTTAGAAATCCACTTAAGTATTCAGGTCCAAATTAATGACCCTGATTACTCAATTAATCTACCAAGTCCAACTTAATGACCTTGGTTGATCAGAGATAATTCACACTGACATTTTGTTCAACTTTTTCTGAAAATTTACAAGTTTCAAATTAATGAACTTGCTTCAACTTCTCAACCATATCAAGATTTAGCTCACGACTCATCCTCCAGTTCAAAAACTTTCCTGCATCTGCTTTCAACTTTCGAATCCGAAGATCAACTCTCCACTTTGGTTTGTCAAAAAAATAAAGCAGAAGTGTAAAATCTTTTTGGATTTTTAATAAAGCTTCTAAACTAGAAATAAAATACATAACTAAAATGCAGTAAAAGTAAACTATTTACAAGCATATTTTTGGTTAAGCGTGTTAGGGAATCATATCAGCTATTCGACAAGTCACAAGTACCGTTAAGCTTTGATTACATATTCAGAATTAAACAATTCGCTTAGATTGTCGATATACTGATCCACTTAAATTCTCACACAATTTTCAATCTGTCCAGGATACGGATTTAGTGTTTTAGAAACTTAAACTTATACATGTGTCCCACCTCTTGAATATACTCCCGTATCCAGATCCCAATATTCAGTCTTACAGGTAAGTATAACACCAATGATATCTGTAAGGGGTTAATAAATTATGAAAAATCATGAGAGCTCAGGTCAGAACTACCGTTCAGCAGAGAGACCATGACTCAACTTTTGGGTGTGTCCCCTTTAGAGGATCTTTTTTACAACAGCATTGCTAAGCAATTTTATTGTCTTATCATATATGCTGAGGGTGATGCTATGTTTCAAGCATTGCGGAAAGTATTATTCGAGGACTAGGTCAGAACTTCCATTCAGCAGAAGTCCCGGAATAATACCCCAGATATCACTGAGTATAAAAACCTAGTATATCAGAAAAAGGAATCTTTCAAACGAAATTTCAGGGGTTACCTATATATCCAAGTAGTGTTCCCCACGAAATAAGTAAGTAAGATTTTAAGTTTATATCCCGAACAAACCTACTAAATGTGCAAAAACCTATCGGCATATCATCAGCGAGACTGTTTAACGCATTTAAACATTCCATTTCTTTAGCATACTGTGACTGTCAAGCCGATGTACTATCATTTTCCCTTTTTACACAAGCTCTTTTCTGGTTTTCTATTGTTTTTGGATTTTGAAAATATCTCATGTTTTTGTATTTTTGTCATTTTTTATTATTTTTGTATTTTCTGAAATATTACCCTATACCTCCCCCTAAATACCAAAACAAGAAAAAAAACGACAAACCATTGCAGATTGCTTCTCAACATCATCTACAATGTCTCCTTCATCAACGCCAATGATCTCTTCCAACACCGATAAAAGCTTCATACCATTCAGTTTTAGCAAATATTGAAAACGTGTTCTATCAAATGCTTTGGTATGTAAATCAGCTTTTTCTTCGTCAGTGTGGATTTTCTCAATTCGTATCAACTTCTTCTCGAAACAATCTCGAATGAAGTGATGACGAATCTCTATGTGTTTGGTTTTAGCGTGATGAACTGGATTTTTAGTAATGTTAATCGCTACCTCATTATCAACAAAGATAGGGGTGTTTAGAAATTGCAAACCGTAGTCGCGCATCTGTTGCTGGATCCACAAGATCTGCGAGCAGCAACTGCTTGCAGATACATACTCCGCTTCACATGTGGATAAAGCCACAGAGGTTTGCTTTTTGCATTGCCAGGGGACCAATCGTGATCCGAAAAACTGGCACCCTGATGTTGTTGATTTAGCATTAACTTTGCAGCATCCGAAATCGGAATCGGAATACCCTTCGAGCGTGAAATCGCCTTCTCTTGGATACCACAACCCCAACGATGGAGTTCCTTTCAGGTAGCGTAATATCCTTTTCACAATCACCATATGCGAAACTCTCGGGTTAGATTGAAATCTTGCTGCGAGGCAGGTTGGGTACATAATATCGGGTCTTGAAGCTGTCAAATACATCAGCGATCCGATCATGGAACGATACAGCGTTTCATCTACCTTCTCTCCGGTGAGATCAGGGTTTATCCCATGATTCGTTGCTAATGGGGTGGAAGCTGGAGTAGAACCTGACATCCCGAATTTCTCCAAGATATCATGAACGTACTTCGTTTGATGTATGAAAATTCCTTTGGGTAGTTGATCAACCTGCAATCCCAAAAATAATTTCATCTCACCCATCGATGACATTTCAAATTTCTGCTTCATAACTCTTTCGAAATCTTTGCACAAATTTTCATTTGTTGACCCAAATATGATGTCGTCCACGTAAATTTGAACTATCAGAAAATGTCCGTCGACCTCTTTGGTGAAGAGAGTGGCATCCACTTTTCCACGAATGAAACTGTTGGCTAACAGGTGTTGAGATAATGTCTCGTACCAAGCTCTCGGGGCCTGGTGTAAACCATACAGCGCTTTGTCTAGCAAGTAGACCTTGTCTTTGTGGATTGGATCGGTGAAGCCCGGTGGCTGTCCGACATATACCTCCTCTTTTACCTTCCCGTAAAGAAACGCCAATTTAACATCTAGCTGATATACTTTGAAATTTTTCCATGATGCAAATGCTAGGAAGATTCTGATAGCTTCTAGTCGAGCAACCGGAGCATATACTTCAGTGAAATCTATCCCCTCCTGCTGACTGAAACCCTGGACTACGAGTCGAGCTTTGTTGCGCACCACAACTCCTCTATCGTCTCTCTTGCACTTGAACACCCACTTGGTGTTTATCTTCCTTTGACCATCAGGTAAATCCACTAACTTCCACACTCCCAGCTTTTCAAATTGACTCAGTTCCTCCTGCATTGCATTGACACAAGAATCTTCAGTAAGCGCCTCTTTGTAAGTCCTTGGTTCAACCTGTGAGATAAAACAACTCAATGAGAATTCAGTTTGCAAAGGAGCAACTTTTGTATAAAAACATGTAAGCCCTTTATCAAGCTGTCTTCGAGTGCGGACTCCTGTTTGCAATTCTCCAATGATCAATTCCTCTGGATGGTATGAAAGAGTTCGTGGCATCACTTCGCCTGGAACATCTACATTGCCTTCCAGATTAGTAACATTCTGATTTGCACCTTGTTCACTGACTGGGTTTGTTTGACCTGAAATCTGAATTTGCTCCCCCTCAGGATCTGAATCACCACGATCAAATACTGGCATGTTCTCAGATTCTTGATTATCATTCTGTGCCGACTGATTATCTTGAGCAACTTCATTTTGTTGGTCATCGTCATGTTCACCAGCATTGCTTGGACCTGCTTCATCATCATTTGAAGCTCGTTGCGGTCTTCTTGAATACTCAGCTGGAAACCTTTCCTGTGATTCTTCATACTCTCTCAAAATATCCAACTCATCAAAGAAATATTCTTCTTCTTCCTTTTCTTCTTCCATGTCAAACGAATCCCACAATTTATCATAATTAAAACGCCATGAGTCACCGGGATTTTGAGGCGGCATTGTATAACCTTGACATTCAACATGTTGTGCTTCGATGATCTGCTTCAAGCTTGGAACAAAGACACGTCTTTGTGGACTTGAGTAACCCACAAATATTCCTTCGATACTCTTTGGACCAAACTTACCAAAAGGCTCTAGAACTGTACAGGGAGACCCAAACGGTTCTAAAAACTTCAGGTTCGGTTTGCGGTTATTGATCAACTCAAAGCATGTCTTGTTGAATTTCTTTACAGTGAGAACCCGGTTGAGTGTATAGCATGCGGCGGAAACTGCTTCTGCCCAAAAATTTATTGGTAGCTTTGAATCTGCAAGCATTGTTCTAGCCGTTTCGATTAGCGTCCTGTTTTTGCGTTCTACGACTCCATTCTGTTGCGGAGTGTACGGAGCACTAAACTCATGCAATATACCTCTTTCATCACAATATTCTTCCATCTTGTTGTTCTTGAACTCAGTACCATTATCACTTCTGATTCTTTTGATACGCCTTTGGTACAGATTTTCAATTTTTCTGAACAACGCCATCAAACTATCAAACGTTTCATCTTTCGACTTCAAGAATGATACCCACGAAAATCTGGAATAATCATCAGTAACCACAAGACAATAGAGATCCCCTGTAATACTTTTGACATTTACTGGACCAAACAAATCCATATGTAGTCTCTCTAACGGTCTGGAAACTGAATTGACTTGCTTTTTAGGGTGTGACTTTTTCTTCTGCTTGCCTTTGATGCAACTAATGCACTCCCCTTCCAGATGAAAACCTTTGATATTAACTCCAAGAACTAAATCATTGTGCACCAAGTGATTCATTTTTCTAAGATGTATATGCCCCATCTTCCGGTGCCACAACTTCGATTCTTTCTCTGTTGCTCTAGACACAAAACAATGAGCCTGACCCGTGGTTGTAGTAGCTACACTCATGTCCAACACGTACAGATCATTGACTCTTGGTGCCCGCATGATAATCCATTCTTCAGGGATAACAAATCCTGGCTTCAAGATCAAACATTCTTTGTCTGTAAAGTGAGTGGTATACATCCTGTCACAAATCTGCGAGATACTCAGCAGATTATTCTCCAGCTCAGCGATGTAGTTAACTCTCTCAAACGTAACAATCCCATTGGATAACGTTCCTTCACCGACAATTCTACCACCTTGATTTCCTACAAATCTCACGTAACCTCCATTGAAATTTCTAACATCGTACAACAATGCAGTCTTCCCTGTCATATGTCGAGATGCTCCACTATCCATAATCCATCGTGAAATAGCTCTCGGAAGTTCCTGCACATATCACAAACAATTCAATAAAGATGCCGATTTATGCTTCACAATTACCAACTAGGAAGCTCCGGCAAGTCCAAAATCTTTAGTGAGATTTTGATGCTACCCAAGCCTCTTTTGACTCAGGTAACTTGACTTTAATGTGAGTTTTAGCAGTGTAAAGTGGCGGAAAATTTTTATCATTCATTTTTAAGTTTTCTTCTGATCCAACCTCAACCTTTTTGTATAAGAAAAACTCATTTATCTTAAGTTGACCGGTTGGTTGATTTTTCTTTTGAACATTCTTCTTCTCTGGTGGAGTATAAGATTGTTTCTCTAATTTTTCATAATAATCCAAAGGAACATCCATCTTTACCGGTGTGGTAGAAGATGATTGTTTTTCTGACACTGAAACCTTTGGTTTATCAACAACTTTTGGCTTCCATGTTTGTTGAGATGATGCAACCCGTTTATAAAATTTGTCATTTTTAGTTACCACATTCTTAACAGGTTCAATTTTGACTTTTGTTTTCTCATTTTTCAAAATTTTCTCAACAACCATTTGAGCTTTGCCTTTTGCTTCTACCTTCTTCTTTCGATTCTCAACAACTTCAGTCTTAGGTTTGAAGTTGGTGCAATTTCTTGCAATGTGACCAACTTTGTTACATCTTAAACATGTACGAGTATCAACTACCCGACTTGTGCCTTCAGACTGAGGTTGTGAGGCCCTCTTATCAAAAAATTCTTCATTTGATTTCGAAAAGATTTCATTTTCCTCATCAGAAAGTGAACTTGAACCGTTCACAAACACCTTCTTTTCAGCAAACCTTTTGTTTTGAACATTTCTCTTTTGATAACTCTTACCACCCTGATAACCACTCGACCAATTGTTTCGATTGTTGTTATAAAAACGTGGTGGAACTACAGGCTTTTTGTAGTAAGCTTTATCTTTCTCAAAATTCATTTGCCTTTTTGTTTGTTTTAAACTCTTTACTTCAGACAAATCGATTTCAACCATTTTGAACACATTTGTCAATTTTGAAACATTTACATTCTCCAGAGGAAACTTAGAATCCGAATACAACTTATCCGATCCCAACATCTTATACATGACAAGATCAGGTTCTTCATTTAAGTTGTTTTTGGACTTTTGTTTCAGAATGTATTTATCCAGAAAACATTTTTCATCCTCAGCTGAATCACTATCCAAAACACTTTCAGCCATGCCTTTAACAATCTCAGTTTGAACACTATCATCAGATGATGAAGAAGAAAATGTAACATCAATTGAATCAGAAAGTTTCACTTCATTTTCTTCCTCAAGATTAACCAACCCAGATTGCTTTTTCGAATAATTGTCTAGAACTGGTGGTGGAACTTGATGAAACCCGACCCCAGTTCCATCACAGTACACATCTTCGCCTGCTTTGTCTTTCCCGATGGGTTTGGGAATAATGTGTTGCAAAACAAAGCTTGCAGAGTTGTAACTGTTCAATTTCAAATTTATTCGCTCATTCTCAATCTTAGCTTCTTCAAACTGAAGTTTCAATTTAGCAATCTCATCCAATTGTTTGTTGATTAATTCTTCTTTAATTCTCAAAACACATTGCAATTGGCAATTTTCTTTGTATGCTTTACCGTTTCTATCATCATTATCTTTAACCGTGCTTTTAAGCTTCTCAAATTTTTCAGTGATCTGACGATTTTCAAGAACTAACCTCTCATTTTCTTTCCTAACCTTTTCTTGATCAATTTTATCAGTTTCAATTTTGTTAGTTAATTCTTTTAATCGTTCAGTTGAAGCTTTCACCATTTTATCACGATCAAGGATTTGATCCTCAACACTTTTGACTTTAGCAGTCAGATCATCAATCTTCTTACCTTTGAGATAGTGTTTGTACTACAAACTTTGCATTCCTTGATGCTATTTTTGCAGTCAACATCACCACTGACTTTCTTACCTGACTCAGTCGTTGACGCGTTTGAACTGACCTGGCTTTTAGACTCAGAAACAGATTTAGAATCTACCTCAAGTGCCTTAGCAGCCAGCACCTTGTCAGCCATTTTTCCCATGTTTTCAGCATTCATCTCCTGCGTCGTGTCAATGATTCCATTATCAATCTTCTTTGACTTCTCTTTCTCTTCTTTTTCTTTCTCTTCTTCGCTTCCCCACCATTTCCTCTGCCAATAATCATCTTCATCTTTAAACTCTTTTATTATGGTTTCCAAATCAAGAGTGTTATGATCAATAGCAATATTTCCATAGGGGTCAAGATAACATTCCCTGTCTGGATCCCATCTTTTTGCTCTTTTTGCCTCAGAAAAAATACCAGCTATTCTGATCAATCTGTTTGTGGCCAACATCTTTCTGTGATTATACTTCTGTTCTTCAGTTCTGTTGTCTTTCCAAGGTTTAGGTTCAGAATTTGCCATGAATGCATATCCAACCGCATCCTCCTCAGGTAACAACTCACTCCAGTCGTAACCTTCATCGTCGTGAATTACAGCAAGAGCTCTTGACTTCTCTTTGTTATCCTCAAGCTGCTTCATCCTTGGCGGTTCTGATTTATTCTGATGATAAATCGCCTTCTTGTAATAATCTTCTCTGAACGGGTTCTCAGATTCATCAGCATACGCATTTCGGCATTCACGCTTAAAGTGACCTTTCTGTTTACATTTAAAGCACGTCACTTTAGACTTGTCAAAGCCTAACTTGGTAGAAAGTCCACCAATAGACTTTCTCCCGGTTATCTCCATGAAACGCTGTGCTCGACGAACTGCACTGGCCATACACCACCTTATGTCAATCAGTTCCATCTCCTCAGGATCTATCTGATCATAATCTTCCTTCGTCAGGTTGGTGTTGCCTATCTTCCCTGCTACAAGACTTTCATAAGATTCTAGCACAGATGCTAAGAAAACCATCTGTTGCTTTGCTGACTCCTCGCTGAAGTTTTGAGCGTTCTTTAAGTCTACAGCGATGTTGCATTGAAATAAATTCTTTGCATCAGAATGATTTGCAGATGACGAAGATCCACTGTGAAATCCACTGCTTTGACTTTCTTTGTTTGATGTGTGAACATTTTCGGCAGAAAAAGCTGTCTTGGGAGATGTACTCTTTGGCATCATGCTCTTTGGATAATACAAATCCAAGTTCTGCTGATAAGACGAATGATTGACTTTGTGTGTCTTCTTTAATTCCAACTCGTGACTTTCTAGTCTTTCAATCAGCAAGTCTACTGTCAACACTTCTGGCGGCTTGATAGTATTCTTTAGCATCAACGCATAATATTGCCAATCCATCTCATCTGGCAACGAATCAAACAATTTTTCGACTAGCTCATCTTCAGTATAAGAAATTCCATGTCTCGCCAGTTCTAGCTTCAGGTGCCCAAACCTCTCAATCATTTTACAAACTGATTCATTCTTTAAACACCCAAACAAATCAAACTCTTTTCGAAGTAGTTTCTTTTTGTTCTTCACTATTTCTGTACTTCCTAAACATTTGGTTTCTAACTTTTTCCAGAGATCTTTAGAACTGCTATACTCGATCAAAGATATTATATCTTCTCGAACAGACTGAAATAGCAGTGCAACGCATTTTTGCTCAGCGACAAATGCCTCTATTTCTTCAGGTGATGTTAAGGTTTCGCCACTTTTGCCTCCATCATGGTAACCATTTTTTAGACTCTTCCAGCTAGTAAAAGCAAATGCTCTCAACCAATCTTCAAACTTCTTGGCCCACCGACTGTATTCTTCGATAGCCATTAACTTCGGGGGTTTGTTATATGTTCCAAATGCGCTTTCAACCTCCAATGCATCCGATAACTTTTTCTTTGGATTCGGCGTGTTCTCATTTGTGTTGTTCAAAGAAGTATCATCTCCAGAATTTCCGGCAAACGCATACATGTCACTAAACGGGTTCATGAATATATCACCCATCTTGCACTTACCTGGAAAAATCAGTAAACACTTAGAAAATTTTCCGAAATTTTGAAAAACAACTAATTTCGAGTGAAATCACTTGAAGTAGAATCTCTTCAAGCGGAATCACAAGAATCTTTCAAGCAATATCAACTTAATCTGATTTCGCTTGAAAATACAAAAGTATTTCGAGCGGAATCAGACTTTTGAGCGAAAACAGAATGATATCTTTTGAGCGGAATCTGACTTTGATTTAGTTCGAGCGAAATCAGGGAATCTGAATTGACCTGATTTCGAGCGAAATCAGAAAATAACTTTCAGGCGAAATCAGACTTGTATCTTTCCGAGCGGAATCAGAAAATAAATTTCAGGCGGAATCAGAATTTATCTGATTTTGAGCGAAATCACAAACAAAATTTCGAGCGGAAACTGTATTTTATGATATTACAGGCGAAATCACCGAAGAACTTTTCAAGCGGAATCAAGTTTTTAAGTCATTTTTACCATTTTTACTCTGAATTTTAACCTGATTCTTTCTAGGGTTTGTTAACACTATGTTTTACACAGTATACTCGAAATTCAGGCCATTCCAACCGTTGGAACTAGTTCAAAACAGAAAAGTATAAGAAGAAGTGAGTAGAAATAAGAAAATCAGGTAGAATCAAGCTGCTATGGTATGAACTCCTCGTCCTGAGCTCTGATACCACTTGTTGGGCCGTGTGCGACCCTAAATAGTCAGTAAAAGTAGTTCATCTTTGAATACAAAGGCAGAATCAAAGTATACAAAGTCACAACAGCTTTATCCTTTCAATTTCCTTTCTATTAATGCTTTCTGAGTAGATTTTGACAGCAATTCGACACCTATAGCATGACCTGATTCCGCTCCACTCCGTACAAATGAATACAACACACACCTATATATAGGCGGTCTGATTCCGCTCCAAACTACATGATACATTACGAGCGGAATCACCTAATATCACTTACGAGCGGAATCACCTACTGACCTTTGGAGCGAAATCACCACTTACCTAACTGGAGCGAAATCACAATGTAACCTGATTTCGCTTCAAATGACATAAATGTCATTTGGAGCGAAATTACATGATTAATCCACTAAACTTGTTTTCCAACTCTAATTCAATCTATCTAGACCTAAGACTCAACTAAGACGTAGTTAACAGACATTCAGTGCACTAACAAGCTCCCATCTTAAGATCCTTCACATAAAAACTGAACGGGTCAAACTCAACTAAGATAGACTTATTGATAGTAAAACGACGTACAAAGATGAGATTTTTAAAATTTTGGTCAGAATAAAAATGGTTAAGTAGTGCCAACTTGTTACGTGAAAAAAAAAAAAGAGTTGCTGATATGTGAAACCAAAAGTAAAGCACCATAACCAACCATTATGCCTTTAGATTTATAATAAGAGATAAGTGAATGTAAATTACCTTGGTTAAGTTGCATGTGATTTCTTATCCGGGAGTCCCTGTAATAGTTTTTATCTTGAGTAGGTAGTGGCTAGAGAGACAACAAGTTGAAAATTGTTTCTAAATCCATGTATAGAGTGGGTGTAACACCAAAAGACGAGGGTTGATCAAAGCCAAACCCCGAAATGGTAAGGCTGGCGAACCATTTAGATGCGGTTGACCACTAAGAGGTAGTGAATCAAGCAGTGAAGGCGGATGTGGCGTGACCGACTGAAACTAGTGCGACAATTGTTAATAAGGTGGTGGCAGAAAATGTGGTGTGCCATAGAGCGGTGACAAAGCGGTAAAAGCAAAGTGAGCACCATATTGTGAAGGATGGTAACCTAAGGGTTGAACATCTTGAATGGTTTTTAAGTTAATTGGATCAAGTTTTATCACTGGGAGCGGTGCACCTCGCAGCTCAACTGGTGCGCATGTTGTTTGTTGTTCTAAAGGGGTCGGGTTCGAATCTCGCCCCTTCCCCCATTTTCTCTACTTTTTATATACTTTTACACATTTAGCCCCTTTTAACTTCTAACCAAACTAACTTGACATCTAAGAGTGCGGAGTCAATCAACGCTTTATCTAACATCTACAGCAAATGCCAATCACGCAACTCATAAAATTCTTCTGACATTCTGTTCAAAAATGGTTTTATGATCGCCGAAATCAGGGTATCCAGGGAAAATACTTGCTTACAGAGTTTGCAGAGAAAAAAAATGAAAAAAGAAATTTGAAGGCTCTAGAACGTGGACTGTTGTTGGCGTCAGGGTTAACACTTTTGATGTTGAAGATTGAAAAAAGAAAGGTTTTGTTGATTTCTATAACATCCGCCAAAAAACCGATCTTAGAAAGCCCGAATCTTTTGTAAATCGAATCCTATGCGTAATAAATGAAAATGGAATTTTTATTATCTTTTTATCTTTATTTATTATTTATAATATCTCGTGTGTTATTTAATTGATATAATTATTTTAGGGATTAAAATATCAAAATTTATTAATAAATATTGTGAATTTCGTAAGTTTTTTTTAAAAGGAATATATGTTGCCCGGACAGTGTGCTTTTGACCATTTCCCCAACCTGATACTTAAAAGAGTGTTCCTTATTCTCGGAACCGCTGCACATAGTCTTCAAAAGATTACTCAAAATCAGAGGTCTTGTAAGCTTTACAAGTCTTCCACCAACGTGACTAGTGTTCCTTCTTTTTATTTGACGGTAAATGTATGTTCACCATTAAATGACTACAACACAACCTGTGAAAGGCTTGTGGAAACACTGCCCTCATCGCTAAGTGTATAGGATTTGCCCGATCAGATATGATCGCCAAATCTGGATGAACGCCAAATGCAATCTCTCAGTGTTGATAGAAACCAGGTCCAAGAGTCACCATCCTCATATTTATCAATATCGTACGCAACAGGAAAAATCTGGTTGTTTCCATCCATGCCAACCGCCAGGAACATCGTTCCATTAAACTTACCTTTCAAGTGTGCGACATCTATAATAATCACTGGTCTTATATTACACATAAAATTCCGAATCTGAAAGTGAATTAATATTAAAAGCTCAACATAAGTTTTACCTAATTAAAAATACTAATAAATACAAAGTATATCATACTGACCACAACACCAATGGCAACAAAGACCATTTCAATGCGACTCGCTTCATGAATCAAGATGTGAGTAATTGTTCCGAGATTTGCCTTCTCCAAATTGTAGCAATAAATTAGGAGTTCGTCAAAGGAATTTATGTTGATTCCTTGCAGAAGTTCCAATGCATTGCATTTTTCACGCCAAGCTTGAATGTAAGATATGTTAACCTCAAATTTTTGTCTAAAATCTTTGACTATATCGTTGCAACGGTAAATGCGACCGCTGTCTTCTGATGGTTCTTTTAGCAAGTTACCTAACACCTTTGGGTTTGCCTGATGAAGATGTGGACATGTCTGCATCTTAGAACATGTATGTTTATCATTAAAATATTCAACATAAAACACACTAGAATATTTTTTACTACATGCCCTAAAGTGCCACTCAAAATTGTCAACTGGACATGATGCTTCATAACGATTTGTAGATGATCTATCTACTTTATACTCGAAACATTCTGATAAACACATTTTTCCTAATTCGATGTTCATCTCTTCTTTGTTACCGAAAGTATAACCTTCGTAAAACCGACCTGATGAACCAAATTTAGTTTTAGTGGGAAAACTATCGGGGGATTGAATTTTCAAAATTTGGTTTCCCTCTGTCAAAAAACTCATCGGTTTAAACAGGAGCATCGGGAAATTTGAAATTGTTTGCAGGTGCACAACTAGATCAAGCGACACCAACTTCTTGAACAACGTATAGTTTAAATAACTCAAGAATCATTAGTGTAATCAAGCTTTTTCTAATGTATATTATCTTTAGAAGTTTGATCATATCTTCTTCCATGGCCATTCATGGCTAGATTCTTGAGGGTATTTCGGGAAAACTTATCCCCTTGATGTCAAGCTAAGTAAGGAAGATCATGGGTAAGCAAGCGGTGTGTGTGTTAAAGACTTCACTTAATTAAAATACTTTATTGATAGTGAGGGAAATTATATTGTCGTCATTAACTTGTGTCATTAGAGTTTCCACATAATCCTTAAAATCTACCAATAATCTTGCGACGCCATTAACTTGGGTCGTTCATGTTTTCTATGTCTATGTAGAGTTAAAATATGTTGATGCTCTTAACGGAGGTTAAAGGTTTTAGATAGAATTTTGGGTTGGGTAAGCTCTTACCTTTGCACCAAGATAACACCAAAGTGTAAATGACTTGATACATATAAAAGTAACTTCCTTAGGGGAATTGATGACTCGTTGACGGACTAATAGAAACAAGTAATATATATCACTTGGATTATCTAATTAATTAATGCTATATTCGCCTTGAGTGGCGTTTCCATGCTCATTCATAGTGGAAGGATCGAGTGTGTAAGGATTCCGACCTAGATATTGCACAATAATACGCATTTTCACACACAGTCCCTCGTCTGACAATCGAGCCCTTACGACCCCATGGTCCGATCTAGTTAACGAAGCATCAAGAGGTAACTTGATCCTAAACACCCATTTTCCTATCGTTGATTCCTACCCTTTTTATTTTTCTCTTGAGCCATTTAGTTTCCTTTCTTTTTAGTTTTATTTATTCCTTTCAAAACTCAACTTTTGGACTTGGTTAGACATTAACAATGGCTCAGTACTTAATCTAGTGTATCCTTAGACTACCTCGGCATCTTACCATCACTATATTACGCCAACGATGAGTGCACTTGCCCAACGTGAGTTATAGTGTGATAGTGCATAAAACAACCTAGTGCACAAAACAACCTAAAAATAACCATCATTTTATAAGCACACCGACACACGTCATTTATCATTGAAATATTTAACATAAAAACACTAGAAGATTTTCGACTACATGCCCTAAAGCGTCACTCACAATTGTCAGCTCGACATGATGCTTCATAACGAGTTGTCAATGATCTATCTACTTTATACTCGAAACATTCTGATAGACACATTTTTCCTAATTCGATTTTCATCTCTTCTTTGTTACAGAAAGTGTATAACCTTCATAAAACCGACCTGATGAACCAGATTTAGTTTTAGTGGGAAAACTATCGGGGATTGGATTTTCAAATGAATTTTCAAAATTTGGTTTCTCTCCGTCAAAAAACTCATCGGTTTCAAAAACAGGAGCATTTAAATCGAGAAATTTGAAATCGTTTGCATGTGCACAACTAGATGAACCGACACCAACTTCATGAACAACGTATAATTTAAAGAGCTCATAAGGATTGTTTTCAGCCAACTTGAAAAAAAATAGAGCGAATCAGTAAAGGTAGGTTGATATCTTGTAGGATAATCGTGTGATGTTTTGAAGCCGACACATCTCAATATATATATTAAGAAACTATGATATGAAATATTTGTTGTTCTAAACACGTCTAGTAGAATTAGCCTCAAATACATATTCGATGCTCATGTTAACGACTTCCCACTTTCCCCCACTGTAAATTAGGGATGAACATGATACCCGTTTGGCACCGAAAGCACCTGTACCGAAAAACGGCGAAAATTGGTACCGGTACCGAATATACCGGTTTGGTATTTACCAATGTTTTACCTGTAAATATCGGTACCAAAAACGGAAAAATTAGGTACCGGTACCGAATATACCCAGTACGGTACTAGTTTGCTACCGGTACCCGGTACTAAATGCTCATCCCTATAAATCACAAATCTAACAACCATATTCGTTGAGTAATAATATTAGTAGAAAACTTGATATTTGTATATTCAAGAAAAACGTGAGGAAAAACTTTGGTTTAGGAACTATGCTAGAGGAAAAAACTGTCTGAATAAAGGGTGAAAAAAAGTGAGTAAAATAAAGAGTGAAAAAACAGAAACGTAATATAAGGAAAATGAAATAAATCTCTTGTACGGTTTTTTGAGGTTTGGAGACATCTCCAACAGTATAGGGTAGCGTCGGAGACGTCTCCACGCTATACGAAAGCGTCATGGCAGTTGTATAGTATCTTGAACTTTGGAGACGTCTCCAACAGTATCGGGAAGCATCGGAGACGTCTCCACGATGTACGGTCATGTCCCCACAACACTTCATTCACCCTATTCCTCATCAGATATCCTAGCCAAAAGCCTCATCTCAAGCCAAACGTCAACCACTCGTGAAGCGTCAGAGCCGATCACTTTGCTGCGTTGAAGCGTCTTTCTGAGGCTTCAAGATTTAAACACACGTGTCGTGTGTCTATTGGAAGATGTTAAAATATATTGTTATAATTCATACATCTTATACGATTGGGCTTATGGTCTGTTACATATATTTATTTTATAATTGGATCATATTTTGGGCTCATGAGTATTTGTGGGCTGATAAGTGTTTAAGGTGTAAACAGGTTGAAAGTGTGAGGATGGTATGTGAAAGTTCAGAAGGGTTGCGATCATCACTTGGCTTTCTTGTGGACTAAAGTGAAACATTGTTTGTGCTGGAGTATAAAATAGAGATCATCAGTTGTGAGAATTATTATTCCCCATTTCTCTCTCAATTACACACCTACAACACACACAGTTCTCTCAATCCGTTCAAGATGTTCAGTCCTTTCAAGTTGTTATGATCTGATGAAGTTCTGTTGGGTTTGGGTTAAATAATAAAGTTTTTCGTCACGGTTTTGTCGTTTCTCTTGTGTCTTGTGTTGTTATTCGCTATTTGTATCGATCATTCATACCATTTTTGACAGAAGACGCTACAAGTGAATCATTATCCTGCAAAATGACGCTTCCTGTGCATTTGGATCCGTGAAGCGTCACTCCCAGGTGGCCAATTCTGAAAGTCACTTTGTTCAATGACCAATTTCATAATTTTCCCACGAACAAATTGTTCAGCTTCAGTGTAATCATTAAATAAATAGCATCTTAAATGAAATATGTGGAGCTAAAATGCAATAAGTAGTATATACATCAATGATCAATCTTGAATAAGCAAAGTCTTGATTTTGAGTTTGAATTTAAATTTCAACCCAAAGTCAACTCGAATCATGGGACAAAGTTTTTTTAGCTAATCCGTGAGTGAATTTCAGCATATAATGAATGTGGGCTTGGAAGATAGTGCTTACAACAATCACACGGTGAATGAAACACAATCTCTGTTGAGCCGTTCGAATTTCGATTCGAATCCATAATTGATTCTAGAAAGATATATGATGGGCATTTGCATCCATTGTATGAAACATTTTTCTTAAATAATAAAAGGCAAATTAGATTTAAATAATCCCAACTTTCTTAACCTGGCCGATAATAATCTCAACTCAGATATTTGCCGATAATAAAACGAACTAGTCCACTTTTGGCCGATAACAGTCTGCGTTAAAAATAGCTTAACGGAGTTAAGTTTTTTTTTCTGAATTACAAACCGATGTTTTAGGGCTTTTGATTAGAACCGGGATACGAGTTGATTGATGTAAAATTTACCTCGAAATACTGCCACAAACAACGAAAACGGTGCTTCAATTTGGGTGTTTAAACTTCCAATTAAAAAAATCAAGCCTTTTGGAGCATCGTTTCGAGTTAAGTTTTACATAAATAGACTCGTATCCTCGTTCTGATCAAAATCCATAAAACATCGATTTGTAATTCGGAAAATAACTTATCTCCGTTAAGTTATTTTTAAGGCGGACTATTATCGACCAAAAGTGGACCAATTAGGATTATTATCGGCAAATAACCGATTTAGGATTATTATTGGCCAAATTGAGAAAGTTGAGATTATTTAAATCCAATTTGCAAAATAATAAGATGGATATAGCATATGAACCAAAACTAATGACACTAATAGGAGTTAAGTTTTTTTGTCCATGTGTTTTGATAATTTTAATTAGTTGAGTCCAATTTTGACCAACACCATCCAATAACTCTTCTGTGCAGTAAGTCTTTTGTTCAAAACGTGTCTTCTGACCAAAATATGCTCTAGTCAAAACGGGTCGATTTAAAAAAAAAAACAAATGCCAAAATCATCAAAAAATAATTAGAAATTGTTAGAAAAAACATGTACGGCTTCAACAAACAGTTGATGAGCAAGGATGACGGAGCACAGGTTCTCAACCTAGTCCGCGACAAAGATTATTGAAGAGTCTTCAAAATGCTTAAAAATCGAATTTTACCAACAAATTGAAGACAAACTATGGAAACTTAGAGGTCAGTTGATAAAGAACATACCCTAATGAGATCCACAAAGACTAAGCAGATAAATCGGAATCAAGTTGTTCTTGTCCGAATTCATCCCTTCATCATTCCTTTTACCTTTTAACCCATATTGATACCTCCCCCTTCATTTCTTTCATTTATTAAAGTCGGGAACACAACAATATCCAAATTCTTTTTAATTGACGTAGTCTGACCCGTTTACTAAAACTTTACTCAAAATCACTCATAATAGTTTTTAAAAAGTCTTAAAATAACCGATATGAAAGCCTTTGGGTCAGGGTTGCCCCCTTAGACATCAACAATGAAACACTCTTAAGGGTACACCTAATTTTGTTATTCAAACCATGATTTCTTTACTTTCTTATGTGTTCTAAGCAAAAATATATCACAACAAACTTGAACTAAGATTAACATTTATTGAAAATAATAATATATAAGACTTCATGCCATCTTTCACTATTCATTATCCAAACTGATACCATTAACTAATAACAAAACCCTCTAGGTGTTTATATAGGAGTAGGTCATGGGTTCAATACTCAGCGAGTGTAGCATTTTTTTTTTTTTTTTGAACAAGGAGTGTAACATTTAGCCGTTAAAAAAAAATTAACTAATAACGATATCAAAAGTGATAATATTAATAAACATTTGTTTTTCCGGGGACACCATCAAATAAATAAGCAAAAACATAATGAGTTTTACATATGATCAATGCACAAACGATACCAAATGCACCTAGTTCCGGCAAATGCGAGCGGTCGGCATCGTAATGCAGACCGGAGCATACTTCTTCTTAGCAGCTTCAGTCCCACGCTTCGGCTCCTCATCATCAGCCAATGCAACTTTAGCCACAGATAACACAGCCAAACCCGCAACCGCAAACATCATGACCCTCCGGCCACTTCCAGCCTTGTTTTCATCCACCACAACTTTCTCAGCTCCGGTCACCTTTGACCCATTGGCCATCACCACCAATCCACGGCGGCTGGTGGTGGTGTTGGGCTGCTTGGTGGCTGCAATGGCAGCTGAGCCGGTGAGGAAGGTGGAAGCCATTGTCATTGAAGCCATTTGTTGTGGGTTGAGAATATGTGATTTGGTTAGAAGCAACTGATCAACAAGTGTTGGTTGATGTTGGGTTTTTAGTTTGAAGTGGTTATGGTGAAGGGTGTGATCTATTTCTTATCTAGATTGTGTGGATGAATGTCAAATGAGTTGCTGCCACTTGTAATGTTTTATCTTGGGAAAAAAGTGTTATTAGTTATGTGGTCTTGTTTGAGTGACTTGAAACTAGGGCTGTAAACGAACCGAACGAACACGAACAAGACATTGTTCGTGTTCGTTTGTTAGAAAATATATGTGTTCGCGAACCGTTCACGAACACTTATCGAACGAGATTTTATGTTCGTGTTCGTTTGTTAAGGAAATAAACTTGTTCGTGTTCGTTTGTGTTTGTTTGTTAATTTTAGGCAACGAACAAAAACAAACGTTGACGAACACAAATGAGCACAAACTAATGTTCATGAACACAAATGGAAACAAACGAACACAAATAGTCGTTCATGAACAAAATATATAATACAATGACACTTATTAAATATTTAATTTGTCTGAAGTATTTAAATAAATAGAAAAACTAAAAACATTAATGATCTATCGAACAGAAACGAACACGTTTCCGAACGTTCACGAACATAAACGAACGAACGTGACCTATGTTCATGTTTGTTCGTTTAACTAAACGAACGAAATTTCTTGTTCGTGTTCGTTTGTTTAATAAACGAACGAACACAAACGAACTTCCCGCCGAACGGTTCACGAACTGTTCGCCGAACGTTTGGTTCGTTTACAGCCCTACTTGAAACAGTTTTGTGATAACAATATTATATTTTTTTTTTATAATTTAAAAAACCCATGACATTACAGTACAGTACAAGTACTGTACAGTGACATTTTGGGTTAGACAAGGCTTAGGGGAGGAGGGGTGGTTACTAGTGATAGGATTCTATCACTCCCACTATCCAATCAGATCATGCCATGTCAGCACCCAATATTCTATCACTAGTGATAGAAATGCAGTGAGGGTGGTATCACTAGTGATGGGATTCCAATGTACAAGTATTAATGCACAATGTACAAGATACACATTCATCACCATTGATCTTCAACGCGTTATATATATAATGAGTTATACTCCATAACTCGTTATGGAAGTGGAGGCGGCGGTGTTCCACGAGTGATAGAATCCTATCACGGTAAATAACGTCCCCGCCCCGTGTGCTCTTAGGAACCATTAGATCTTGATTTTGATTATCACAAGGGAGGATTTTCTCAGATTTATTGGGTTTTCTTCTAAATTGATGTATAGGCATTATAGCCTAGTGGAGATGGATATGATCGGATGGTTCCGCTAATGGCATGATAATACTCCGGTGATCCGTCAGTAATCCTAATTTACCGTTCAAAAAAATTATAATTTAAACTCTAGAATTATGTAAATCATCTCTTTGATACATGTATTTTTGTGAGATTATTCCCTACAATTTATCTGTCATGAAAAATCTCGTTGGTTTCAATTTGATATTTTTTTTAAGCATGTGTCCAACATCCTCGCCTAATTAGGCTATCGTCACTTATATAGAAAACAAGAAACCAAATTACACTCCTTTAAGAGCATTCACATCCATTTTTATTTGAATTGTTCCGTATATTTTAAAAATGGTTGTGAGTGAAAGAGAGAGAAAATGTTATTGTTTATCTGTATATTTAGGGGATATTCACCCCTATTGATTTTTAATAGTTTTTTAAAGTTGCTGTGAGCAGAGGAAAAAGAAAAAGTAATTAAATGAGTTAAATGCCATTTTAGTCCCTGTGGTTTGAGCCATTTTGCCAGTTTAGTCCAAATGTTTCATTTTTAACCTGTGGGTCCAAAAAGGTTTCACAGTTGCCATTTTAGTCCACTGGGTTAACTTCATCCGTTTTTTCTGTTAACGAGAAGGTCAATTCGGTCATTTTATATGGCTGAATTGCTCTTTTAGTTAACAGAATTACATACAAAATGACCAAATTGGCCTTCTCGTTAACAGAAAAAATGGATGAAGTTAACCCAGTGGACTAAAATGGCAACTGTGAAACCTTTTTGGACTCATAGGTTAAAAATGAAACATTTGGACTAAACTGGCAAAATGGCCCAAACCACAGAGACTAAAATGGCATTTAACTCTAATTAAATATATAAAAAAAATATTATTTAATTAAAAAAAAGAAAAAATGTAATGATTTCTAGTGTAATGATATAGAGTTGATCATTCACCATTTGAAAGGATTAAAATACTATCGTCTTTTTTCAGACTTAAGAATTTTCTCTTAAATTTATATTTAATTTTAAATCAAAATGTATAAACTTAATGCGTGTTCATAGTCTAAGGCTAGAGGGTATGGTGCCCATCCTCTCTTGGAGGATGATCCACCATGTAGGCGCCACATCATAGTCCTCCTAATGATGGTCCATCACACAAAACTAGTGGAAATGGGAGGATGGTCCTAGATGATCCTATCCCACCACTTTTATATTTTTTTATTTTTTTAATAAGTGCAAAAGGAAAAGATGAAAATGAATCTAAATCAAAGCGCCCCCACCAATTTTGTCTTTACTTGGACCGTCCTCAACGTCTCAACCTCACCGGTGAGGACGACGACGGGTAGGGGTGGGATGGTGTTCCAGACGGCGCCGGTCCTCGACACATAGGGGACGTACTCCATACCCTCTAGCCTAATACCACCGTATTGTGTATCCCTTAATGAGTTTCCATTTCTAATTATCTAACTCTCATTGGACCTCGGCTACTCCGGTTTGACTATCAATATACAAGTGGTGCACGTGGTGATCGTTGTCTAGTCTTTCGAAAACCCAAATAAAGTAGATAGTTAGTGTAAGTAGGTGTATGGTTAATATTAGCCGATTTATCAGATTCTAGAAGTAAAACGTACTCAAAGATTTAATGAATTTGAATCAAACTAACGATAAATTAAATTGTAAATTATACTAGGAAACAAGAAACACACCATACATAAAAACACAAGCCAGAAAACAAATGATCTTAATCGGGGTTGCTATTAATGCAACTTGTATAACTCGTAATGAAACTTAACAGTCTAATCTACTACATAAACATACTTTATTTTAATAATTGCATTGTGTTTGTCAGACTAAGTGGTGTTGGGGACAACCTAGGGCCGGCTTGGTGCGGTGTCGTGCCTGTACACCGCCCCTAGAGGCGTCCCGTCTTCATTGTCGCCCTCAAGACACCAAAGTCAGGCCACCAAAATAAAAAATATAGCCGTTATAACAGCTAGTTACTTAAAAAAATTATTTTCTTTATAAATATATACCATTTATCCCCCATTTCAAACCAAATATTCCCAATCTCTCTCACTTTTTATACACTTTTTTTTATTTTGTCTTAGCCGTATCCTCTTCATCGTGGTGTTCGTCATCTTCGGGTGAGGGCGATTTGTTTTTTTGCAAACGTCGTAATGTAGGCAGCACATATGATCATCAAGGAAGAAGAAGAAGAAGATGAAGAGAGCACGTCACAACCGCGAACTAGGCAAGCTGCCATAAACCGAGAAGGTTATATTATTTTTCGGTGTTAATAATTTAGTTATTTATTTTTCGGTGTTAATAATTTAGTTATATTATTTTTCATGTGTAGGTGCCCATGATAGATTAGTGGCCGATTATTTTGCCGATGAACCCGTGTACACAGCCACGATGTTTAGACGTCTGTTCCGAATGAGTCCTCGACTGTTCTTACGTATAGCAGATGACTTGTCGCGGTCTGATCCGTTTTTTTACATTATGATACGACGCTAGAGGCAAAAGGGGATTCACCACGTTACAGAAATGCACAACGACCATTCGCCAATTGGCATATGGGACGACACCCGATTCGTTGGACGAGTATTTAAGGATGTCTGAAAAAACTGCACGAGAATGTTTGTACAAGTTTTGCGAATGGGTGGTGAATCTGTATAGCAAGAAATATCTGCGGAAACCAAACGTAAATGGCGTCCGAAAATTATATCAAGCACACGAAGAAAGGCATGGTTTTCCCGGAATGCTCGGGAGCATTGATTGCATGCACTGGCCGTGGCAGAACTGCGCTACTGCAAGGCGAGGTCAATTTACGTGAGGCGATCATGGACATCCAGCTGTAATACCAGAGGTTGTTGCGTCACAAGATCTGTGGATTCGGCATGTTTTTTTCGGTATTCCTGGTTCGCTTAACGACCTTAATGTCATCTACCAATCAAAGATCTTTAACGATGTCATAACAGGAACTGGTCCAGACACCAAGTTTATGGTTTCGGGGGTGGAATACTGTAACACCCATACTATTATAAAAGGGTTTTTGTACTAATACTGACAATTAAATGTGTACTTACGAATACACATACATATAAAATACGGTTTACTAAAAACTTTTACAGTTTTAAAAAAATTATATAACATAATGTAATTGAGTTCGTCGTTTAAAGTTACTACGAAACGTCGTGCGGAAGCTTTTATCTTGATCGTGTTCGGTTCTTCGTTGAGCTTGATCCTCATCCGGAGCCCGTAACAATCACCTATGATCAAAACCAACGTAAAAGTTAGTTTTGATAGATTAATATCAAGTTATAACAAGGTAAATGGGACCTACGGTCTGAACCGTTAGTCACACTGCAGCCCAAAACAAACAAACAGCCCCTCCAGACCGTAGCCTACGGTCTGAACCGTGGGTCACGCTGCAGCCCAGCTATTCCTATTTTTCAGTTTTGGTCCTTTTTACGAAAACGGGCATAACTTTCGAACCGTTTATCCGTTTAACCTCACGTTTCTTCCTATGTGATCGTAATTTAGTCCTCTATCATTTGGAGTCAAAATCCACCATTTGGATTAACAAAATTTTTCTTTTATAGACCATTGGCTTAATATTTATTTACGAAATTATTCGACCCGTTTCAAGATTTGAGCACTAAGCTCAAATCTTGCTTATTCTTTCCACACCACCCATTCCTACACTAGGATTTTCGTTTATCTTCCACCACAACTAAATTTGTGGTTGATTTCATATGATAAAATCTTATTTTTCGAATTATACCCTTCGGTTCAACAATTTACGCAAAAGACTCATTAAGGGCTTTAAACCCAAAAGACTTACGCCTCTCACATTTTATAATACCGGAGAGGTCTAACTCATTATTGAACTTATTAATAATCTATCATTAATGATTGTTTACCCGTTTCATCATCCGGAGGAATTTTAGTCAATTCTAGTTCCTTTAACTACAAAGTACATTTAAAAACATGTTTTGTACAAAGCGAGCACCTTTAACCAGCATTTCATTTAACTTTTATTTTGTTCTTAAAAACATAAAAGTCTCCCATTGTTTAGTATTTTAGACTCACTCAAATGCATTTTTCGCTATGAACATATCTTCGACTCTAATGGTCGTTTTACCCACACGCTAGATTTACCTCACTTGAGGTGATCTTGTATCCACCCTTAATTTGACTAACTTTAGTCATACCACAAACTCTCATCGAGAGCATGACCATTACACGTACCTGGCGCGGGTCTAAGCATTGACCCATTAGGGATACTTTGCGATTCTATCTACTAACTTACGACAATACTTGCCCACAAATCATACTTACCTGTAAGCATGAAACTTGACAATCGAAATATTAAATATCATTTTCAAATGGTGATAATATCACCATTTGACCCGTTTGGTCTAATGACTAAATAATTTTGCGTTTAAAATCTAATGGTATTTATTTACCATTTCATTAAGTATCTCACTTCGGATCTTTCCTTTTCACCAATTTGTTTAGGTTTCGCTAATCCGTTTCTTACGCATTTACCCAACATGGCTTACGCCATTTGGTATCGTTTTAAAATTTGACTTTGATTTATTTATTCTTGACTAATCACCGTTCTACATTTTTTTTTACAATTAGCCTTTTCATGGCTAATTTACCGTCTTACCTCTTTTTACCATTAAACATGGTTTTCATCATTTGTAATCGTTCCAACCCGTATTAATCCGCGTCGGAAACCATATCTAGATTATTATCTTTATCGTATTTGCAACTTATAGAATAACCACATATTCTACAAAAGGTGTAAGTTTCGCTTACCTTGCATCTGGTTATGCTCTTTTCCGCGTACTCGATCCGTTTGACCCGCTTCTTTCCCAAGCCTCCATCTAGCTCGTTAAGCGTCAAACTATTGTTAACATTTACAAGGCGGTTAGATTAGTCTTTAACAATCACGACTATTCCACCTTACTTACTTTCTACGTCGAAACTACTATTCGACTTCATCATTAGTTAACTTAACTTATCAAAAGTTAACTACTTTTGATCACATGGTTTACACAATTATGTCTAAATCAACATGATATTTAGAACTCTTATCGTTTCATTTTTTGCATAATTTGCCATATTATTCAAATGTGCGTTTCACTCGAAATTTCAATATTTTAGCTTTCATTTAGGCATTTTAGCAAACAACTAATGGGCATAATGTTACACATTTACTAACTAGTTCATAACTAGTCATTTTTTACCAAGACTAACATCAAAATTCATCCTTTATCATGTATAATCAAATACTCAAACTTGCAAATTGTTCGAGTGTCTTACTTCAACTATCATTTATGATGATTTCTAGCACAAACATATCATCACCTTCACTATCTAGTCAAAACCCACTTATCTAAGTGTGGTAATCCATTCAAACACCTAGCCATGGCAATTTTACTTCAAATTTCTATTTAGGGTTTGTTCCTAAGCAATTATACTTCACTAATTCGGCCATAGCCTCTACGATTCATACATAGATCGCATCATGCAAAGTTAACTAATTTTTACAACTTCATGAATGTCAAAAATTCGACATACCTTACGATCCCCTTGACTTGGTGATCGTTTATATACATTCAAATCCGAATTTTGCCTTCGATTGATCCTTCAATTTGAAGATTTGGTGCAGCTAGGGTTTTCACCCCTTTTTGTCTCCTGGAGGTCGATCTAGAACACACACCTTTGTGTGTGTTTTAATTTTTTTTTTATAAATGTTTTTAATTAAAACATTTTCCTATTTACCCACCTTTAGCCCCTCATGTTTTGGTTTGTTATTAAGTAGGCCACAACCTACTTATTTCTAGTAACATTTCCTCTTATTAACTAGGTTAATTATTCCTAGTTAACTTAATGGGTTCGGGAAGTCATAATCTGTTTTATTTTAAGTCCCATTGACTCGGGCCTTTTATCCATTTTATTTCCTTAAAATCTTTTATTCACTTTTTATTTAATATTAGGATTATTTATATAAATCCTAATATTTACCGGGTTACTTTTACCGCTAACGGTATTTTACCCGTCTTTTAGTATTAACGGGGTTTGATTACCAAACCTGTTTTCGGGGTGTTACAAGTTTACCCCCCTTAAAGAGGTTTCGTCCCCGAAACCTTTATCACGTACTTTATTGGTATAGATCATCTGGTTCTTAGTTTCGGTGATCACTTGAGCATCGCTCGCATATAATAATCTTACCAATAGTAAGATAATGCGTTTTTTGTTTTAGAGCGTATGCGCCTTTCATGTGCATGGCCTCATAGGCCGATACTTTCATCTTGTATTTCTTATTCTGATCACTTATTTGACCGAGTTGTCATCTGATCACTCGGTTGTATTTATTTTCAACATGTTTACTTCAAGCTAATCTTATATCAACAAGCGCTTTGTATAAGTCGTAACACTATTCTGACTTCGAAAGGTTTTACCGGCTAGACTGATTAGTCGCCGTCACTTTATTCCCTGTCATTCGGGTATATCTTATTGCCAACCCGGCCTTTTGCGTGTTTTCTGATTTCATATCTCGTAACTCACGTTACGACATGGTTGTATTCTATATCACTGACGTGTGCGCGACTACACATATTTTTACAATGAAATTACACACGATTTGGTTTTAAATTTATAAAAGTGATTATTACTTTTACATCAAAACACACACGAAAGAGGCAAGTGTACCCCGTCATATATGTAGTAAAGTATCGGTAAGAACCAAGTATCGATCCAAGGAAATGGGCGGAGAAATAATACTAGACCTTTGTCACTAAACTACCGGTAAAAACATAAGTTGTTTGATTTTAATAAACTAAAGTAAGCATAAACAACTACTTATAAAACATAGTAGAAAGTAGATAAATAGCCTTGCTTAATACACAACCAAAGCATGTCAACTAAGTCGGTTTTGACACTAGAACCATTCGTCAATTTTCCATTTTAAGACAATTAGTATCCCTTTCGGGAATCCTAACATGACAATCATTCGGAAAGTTAAAACGATAAACACACTTTAACCACCTAAAATTGTTCTTTAACGTGCAATTGATAAATGTCTATGAAAATCTCTTAAAAATAAGTTAGTCATCCGTTAGGAGTTTTCTAACCTCACTTAAACAAGGAAAGCGACACCGATAAAAACAATGCCACCACCGAGAAAAGCATAAACTAGATTAAATCACAACCGAGTTCATTTTACAAATCTTGCACATAAATTCACCAAGATAGCAATTTTGGCCTAAACTACTAACTAAGCTAACAAATCATGACAAGAATTTATAACGACACCATTTAACCCGTTAAGGTCCTTACGTGACGGCAAGCTTTCTTAATTAACAATAATTACATTTTATTAAATCACTAACCATTTCTAGTATCATGATGCACACATTTAAACCAAGCTAAACTAGTTAACCAAGTTCAAAGTTTACTAATACAAGATTAATTAAGCTTCATTTTTCAACTATCTTAACTAACCAAATACCAATCATCCAACACAATTACTTATAATCAAGAAATCAATATCAATAACAAGGTTGCAAACTAATCATCAAAGATTAACATAGAAAATACTTCAAAATGTCATTACAAACAAAGATTAACGTACTAATGGTTATAATCAAGCAAGGGATTGTTGTGTTTTTGCCCAAAGGCTACAATAATACATAAACATTAATCTAAATGCTTGAAAGATTAACAAAATCATGGAAAGATTAGAAAACCAAACCATAAACAAGCATAAGATAAAGAATCCGGATAGTAATCGAGCTAAACGAGACAATGTGGCTTGATTCCGGGTGAAAGCTAACGCCTCCGGAGCCTGAAAATCGCCTGAATTGCTCTCCAAAATTCCAGAGTTACGAGCAGAATGTTTCTGCAGGTTTTTATATTTTTTCGATGTCGCACGGTCGTGCGTCCTGTTGCACGACCGTTCACTTTAAGCAATTATTGGAGGTATGGTGCACCATACTGCATGACGTCACAGATTTGACTGGTCTTCGGTCTCGCACGACCGTTCTTCAGATGGCACGACCGTGCGTTTCCGAGTTCTTGTTGCACGCCTAGTTGCACGTTCGTTCAATGCCGGACTGACTTGCATTTGTCGGAGATGCACGGTCGTGCAATAGGTCGCACGACCGTTCCACGCGCCCAGGTCAGTTTTCTTAACAGAATGTTCGTAGCTTCGTCGTTTTGTCCGGAAAGTCCTCGTTTTCGCTATCATCTTGTCTGGTATGCTGTTTTAGGCCTGTAAACAAAAGTGTAGATGATTAAGCATCCGAATGACGGTTTTAGGGCCGAAAACGCATAAAATAGGGGTAAAACGGGGTACTAAAATATGTGTAAATTAGCGAATATCAAATCTCCCCACACTTGAACCTTGCTTGTCCTCAAGCAAGCTAGACTAAAATACAATAAAAGATAGAATCAAACAAGAACGATAATTTACACACTATTTTATTGAAAACAACTATAAATGGTTAGCCGGTTTTTCGAAAGACGACATCAAAAGATTCAAACCCAACAAGCATATGCAAATATATAGCGACAACCAAAAAGCCGTGACTTCACATTTAATTGACTCAACATGTTAATCTTCACACAACTCACAATGTTCACACACACTCGGTTTTATTTATGAAACATACATTAAATGTGTACGTGCAAACACTCAACGCATCGTCAATGAAATGTGTAATATCATAAGCTTGTCATAAGATCTCGTCTCCACCAACTAACATGCGAAAAAGTGTAAATCAAGAGGTCTTTACGGGTTATAACGTTAGGCTTGGGCGAAGGGTATGGAAATGGATATTTTAAAGTGGCGAAAATGGTTAAAACTCGGTAGTAGCGTTTAACTATCAACAAACAATACAACTATACATACAAATGCCTTAAAAATGCGACTATTGCGCAATCGAGCTAATCAACGATATTTTAACGTTTAAGCATTCAAAATTGCTCGATTTTCGTAGACTTCACCCTATTTTAGGGTGTTTTATTTTCTGTTTTTTTTTTTTTAACAAGAAACTAGATAAATAAACAATAAACTACAACAAACGCTAGTTAAACGATTATTTTGACCGAGTTTTAACACTAAAAAGTTTTAAAACATAAAAAGTCTAAATTTGGCTAAGTGGGCGATAATGTGGGTAAACAAAGGTAAACGGGAAGGCTCGACATGGTTAATCCTAAAGGGTAATATAAGGGTTTACGGGAAGCACAACACAAAGAACAAGGTTTACAACAAAGGGGTAATCTAAGTGCCTCTATCACTTCTACACAATTCCGCAAGTTCATGGTCTTAACAAGCATACTAGTGACAAGTTCTAAATTACACATAACATCCGGCTCACTCCTATATCCGAAATGAACAAATATATAACAATATCAAGGCTCAAATATGCTCACATAACGGAAGGAATGGGTAAAAGTGTGAAAACTATCATGCAAGTCTTTCTTTGTTTGTCACGCTTTCCGGTTTCCTTTTTCAAAAATATTTTGCTTGTCGAGTTTTTATCAAGTCCGACGCTTTCTAAAACATAACCAACCGGTTTATTTACTAAAATATATACACAATACAGGTATTTTTGAATGATTTTTCTGATTTTCTGATTTTTTTTTTTTTAGAGGACAAACAAAGTTAACAAAGTTAACCCCCTCCCCAGACTTGAACTTCGCATTGTCCCCAATGCGAGACCCGAAATATAGAGAAAAGGATAATAGTACTCCCCTCAAGATGATGTTGATGCAACGAGACTTCCGAAGCTGTATCTGTCACGTGCTCCGGTCCAAGATATGTCGGATCTGCAAGTATGTCACATGTACACCAAAACAGAACAGAAACAGAATAAACATAAATAAACCATAATGTACATAAATATAAGACTAACATCCAAACAAATACAAGACATAAAGTAAATTGTCTGAAAACAAAATACAATCCGAGGGTGTTGAAATAACAAACAAAATGAACACCCAAAATATAAAGTACTGAAATAAAAACAACCACCAACAATCAATACCACCGACTCCTACGCGTCATCACCATCATCGTCTCTAGTAAAGGACGGACCCGCATCTCCGTAACCAGGTGGGTTCCACGGTGGGAACTGTTGAGGATGCTGAAAGTAGTCGGGATATGCATGATGCATCTCTCCAAACAGATATGAAAACCCAGCACTTACTCCCTGATATAAACTATCCTGGTTTGCCCGAATCTGATCCTGAGCAGCCCTAATCTCATCCTGTCTAGACCGGATCTGGTCAATATAAACCCCATGCTGTTCCTGGTTAACCCTGATCTGATCCTGGTTAACTTGCATCTGCTGGAACTGCTGATAGAACTCGGGCCAGTCCTAATGCTGGTGGAATGCATGGTGCTGTGGTGAATGTGGTGGTGTCGGTGGATGTGGTACGTGCTGCTGCTCCGGATGCTCCTGATCGTGCATCTCCTCATCTTCATTTTCCTCCAGCAAAAAACTTGACGTGTGCGGATATATACATAATTTTGCAATGAAATTACACATGATTTGGTTTTAAATTTATAAAAGTGATTATTACTTTTACATCAAAACACACACGAAAGAGGCAAGTGTACCCCGTCATATATGTAGTAAAGTATCGGTAAGAACCAAGTATCGATCCAAGGAAATGGGCGGAGAAATAATACTAGACCTTTGTCACTAAACTACCGGTAAAAACATAAGTTGTTTGATTTTTTTTATAAACTAAAGTAAGCATAAACAACTACTTATAAAACATAGTAGAAAATAGATAAATAGCCTTGCTTAATACACAACCAAAGCATGTCAACTAAGTCGGTTTTGACACTAGAACCATTCGGTCAATTTTCCATTTTAAGACAATTAGTATCCCTTTCGGGAATCCTAACATGACAATCATTCGGAAAGTTAAAACGATAAACACACTTTAACCACCTAAAATTGTTCTTTAACGTGCAATTGATAAATGTCTATGAAAATCTCTTAAAAATAAGTTAGTCATCCGTTAGGAGTTTTCTAACCTCACTTAAAAAAGGAAATCGACACCGATAAACACAATGCAACCACCGAGAAAATCATAAACTAGATTAAATCACAACCGAGTTCATTTTACAAATCTTGCACATAAATTCACCAAGATAGCAATTTTGGCCTAAACTACTAACTAAGCTAACAAATCATGACAAGAATTTATAACGACACCATTTAACCCGTTAAGGTCCTTACGTGACGGCAAGCTTTCTTGATTAACAATAATTACATTTTATTAAATCACTAACCATTTCTAGTATCATGATGCACACATTTAAACCAAGCTAAACTAGTTAACCAAGTTCAAAGTTTACTAATACAAGATTAATTAAGCTTCATTTTTCAACTATCTTAACTAACCAAATACCAATCATCCAACACAATTACTTATAATCAAGAAATCAATATCAATAACAAGGTTGCAAACTAACCATCAAAGATTAACATAGAAAATACTTCAAAATGTCATTACAAACAAAGATTAACGTACTAATGGTTATAATCAAGCAAGGGATTGTTGTGTTTTTGCCCAAAGGCTACAATAATACATAAACATTAATCTAAATGCTTGAAAGATTAACAAAATCATGGAAAGATTAGAAAACCAAACCATAAACAAGCATAAGATTAAGAATCCGGATAGTAATCGAGCTAAACGAGACAATGTGGCTTGATTCCGGGGGAAAGCTAACGCCTCCGGAGCCTGAAAATCGCCTGAATTGCTCTCCAAAATTCCAGAGTTACGAGCAGAATGTTTCTGCAGGTTTTTATATTTTTTCGATGTCGCACGGTCGTGCGTCCTGTTGCACGACCGTTCACTTTAAGCAATTATTGGAGGTATGGTGCACCATACTGCATGACGTCACAGATCTTGACTGGTCTTCGGTCTCGCACGACCGTTCTTCAGATGGCACGACCGTGCGTTTCCGAGTTCTTGTTGCACGCCTAGTTGCACGTTCGTTCAATGCCGGACTGACTTGCATTTGTCGGAGATGCACGGTCGTGCAATAGGTCGCATGACCGTTCCACACGCCCAGGTCAGTTTTCTTAACAGAATGTTCGCAGCTTCGTCATTTTGTCCGGAAAGTCCTCGTTTTCGCTATCATCTTCTCTGGTATGCTGTTTTAGGCCTGTAAACAAAAGTGTAGATGATTAAGCATCCGAATGACGGTTTTAGGGCCGAAAACGCATAAAATAGGGGTAAAACGGGGGACTAAAATATGTGTAAATTAGCGAATATCAATCACTTTTTGTGACCGTGATCACATCACGTTTTGTTTAAGTTTATGTCGACTTTTTATTATCGAAAATCTTTCTTTCGAATGTATCGCCTTGCACCCATCGGTGTTAAGATCTATATTCCTTGATATTAATCATTTTCCGAATTCGTTTCATAATATTCATATTTGTTAAAACGTTGTTTCTTACTAATACTGAATTTTAGTTTAACGTTTTTCTCTTAACTAAGTCAATTACTCATGTCAAGGAAATTGACAACCCACCTTTTATTCTTTTTCCGTTCTCGTTTTAGACGGGGAATCATAATCAGTTCCCTCGCTTTACGCTATTGACCCGTAGGTTCTTTCACTTAGCCTCATAGGCTGTTTCTTTAGAGTTTTCACCTTTTTAAGGTGAGACCCAACAGTTCGTTTCCTTCTATTTATGACTCGTGAGTCATTTTGGTCCGTAGACTTTAACACTATTTATAATCCCGTAGTTTATGATGATCCCGTAGATCATCTTTTATTCGTGTCTTTATGCAAACGTACCTAAGACATCCCTTGTTTTGTTTGGAATCGTTTATTTTTGCTTTTGAACTTTAGTTGACCTTGACCGTAGTCTAAGGCTTCATTCATAACCCATTTCGGACTAATCTTCCGACTTTATGACTCCTCCCGTCATATACACGTCGGTTTGTTCTACGCTTACCGTTTCCCGGTTCATACTTATACTTCTTTACAGCCCATTACTCGGGTTCTTTTATCTTAATGTTTTTAACGCCAATGACCCTTTACATAGGTTTAATAATATTTCACGCTCTTATTTATTCGGTTCGCGCTTAATTGCATTAGCAAGCATCATCCTTTATTTAACTCGTTTGACTTATTCGTGTGAACTTCGTCACTTATGAATGTCAAGCCTCATTCTTTGTTCGACCCGTTCAACTTTAAAATATTTGAACGTAATTTATCAAAATTTCTATTTATAGCATCTTATCGTCTTTTAGTCATGACTCGAAACCCGAGTCTTTTGACTTTCCACCCGCGTTCCCGTTTCTCGGTCTACGCATGTGTTTAAATCCTTACCCATCAACTGGGTGTTTTACTGAAGTCGTTATCATTGCAACCCTTCCGGTATGCATTAAGACTTCGCTTTGATTTATTTGGTCGTCTTAGCGAAATCCATCGCTTTTATTCAACCATGTCTTTTATTCTTTGTGGGACCATCCTTGACGGCCTTATAGATTCTGAGTGACGATTATCATCGTCATCCTTTCTTTACTACGACCACAATTAACAACGTTGATTATCTTTTTCGTATGGGCAATACCTTCGTTTTTATGACCATGCGGATCATCTATACTTTGGTTTTACTTGCCCATTTTGTCCACCATGGCTCTTTCGTCCAAAATGACTTATTTTCGTGAATTTTCCTTAGGTCATTCATTTATATCATCATTTACATTAATCTTTGCCCCTTCTCTCGGGCTCCTTATCTTAATGTAATACGCTTCCATCACCCGACTGTGCGTTTACATTATTATAAACTATTTTGCTCATTTGATTCCTTTGGGTACTTTTAATTTGTCCCACTCACCCCGTCCTTACTACATCGGACTTAAATGCGTCCACTACAAGAATTTCATGGTATCATATGCCACTACTTACTTGGCCAGAGTAAGCGATTAACACATGACACACATGACCTTTTTATAGTTTTCACATCACGCCCTATGTAAGTAACGCCTCTATTCATTTCATATCCCTGATTTCATTTAGTAAAACTTTATTTAATTGCTAAACAACAATCACTTGTTTTACTAGTTTTACATTCGAACATAAAAAATGTTTTCCTTTCTATCGAACTATTATATAATCGCATTCGTTAATGTGATCGCTACTTTTCTCAGTAACATTATATTGAGAGTTTTCCACTTGGATAATTACCCCCCGTCCAAGTTTTCATATAAACTAATCCTATTATTTCTTTGTTATTCACAATCGTGAATAACGCATATTTCTTTTTGTTTTCACTTAGAAACATCATCCTGAATAGATATCATATTCAGGGTTTCCAAGTTTTATCCTACATATGCAACCGTCATTCTCTACGTGTTTATTGCATATTACTATTCGTGCGACTAAATTTAGAACGTGCACCTGGTAATGCTTGCCCTAACGGGCTTTCCTTGCCGTTAACCTTGTTCGCAATTATTACTCGATTTTTGTCCTTGGCGAGCATGCTCTACTTGTCATACTCGGACCGTTTCTCCGTCATATCCGAAATTTGTTACACTCTCGTCATCTTCAGATGCGAGTATCCTTCAATTAAAACATTTACAAGGATTAGTAATGTCGACTTCAATAAACGCCGGTATCATAATACAAAGCTGTTCTACTATACGTGTCAACGCACGTAATTTCGTTAACTATATCGATCCTTGATCGATTTAATTGGGGTAACGTGTATTACACGATAATCCTATGTGTTATTCACGACACTTTAATCATACTAAACTATTACTATATACATGTACTTACCGGATTTGCGATCAAGCCTCGAACCGAACACTTTATTCTTTTAACCTTGAGCTCTGATTACCAACTTGTAACACCCATACTATTATAAAAGGGTTTTTGTACTAATACTGACAATTAAATGTGTACTTACGAATACACATACATATAAAATACGGTTTACTAAAAACTTTTACAGTTTTAAAAAAATTATACAACATAATATAATTGAGTTCGTCGTTTAAAGTTACGACGAAACGTCGTGCGGAAGCTTTTATCTTGATCGTGTTCGGTTCTTCATTGAGCTTGATCCTCATCCAGAGCCCGTAACAATCACCTATGATCAAAACCAACGTAAAAGTTAGTTTTGATAGATTAATATCAAGTTATAACCAGGTAAATGGGACCTACGGTCTGAACCGTAGGTCACACTGCAGCCCAAAACAAACAAACAACCCTCCAGACCGTAGCCTACGGTCTGAACCGTGGGTCACGCTGCAGCCCAAAACAAACAAACAGCCCCTCCAGACCGTAGCCTACGGTCTGAACCGTGGGTCACGTTGCAGCCCAGCTATTCCTATTTTTCAGTTTTGGTCCTTTTTACGTGGGTCACGCTGCAGCCCAGCTATTCCTATTTAGTCCTCTATCATTTGGAGTCAAAATCCACCATTTGGATTAACAAAATTTTTCTTTTATAGACAATTGGCTTAATATTTATTTACGAAATTATTCGACCCGTTTCAAGATTTGAGCACTAAGCTCAAATCTTGCTTATTCTTTCCACACTACCCATTCCTACACTAGGTTTTTCTTTTATCTTCCACCACAACTAAATTTGTGGTTGATTTCATATGATAAAATCTTATTTTCCGAATTATACCCTTCGGTTCAACAATTTACTTAAAAGACTCATTAAGGGCTTTAAACCCAAAAGACTTACGCCTCTCACATTTTATAATACCGAAGAGGTCTAACTCATTATTGAACTTATTAATAATCTATCATTAATGATTGTTTACCCGTTTCATCATCCGGAGGAATTTTAGTCAATTCTAGTTCCTTTAACTACAAAGTACAATTAAAAACATGTTTTGGACAAAGCGACCACCTTTAACCCGCATTTCATTTAACTTTTATTTTGTTCTTAAAAACATAAAAGTCTCCCATTGTTTAGTATTTTAGACTCACTCAAATGCATTTTTCGCTATGAACATATCTTCGACTCTAATGGTCGTTTTACCCAAACGCTAGATTTACCTCACTTGAGGTGATCATGTATCCACCCTTAATTTGACTAACTTTAGTCATACCACAAACTCTCATCGAGAGCATGACCACTACACGTACCTGGCGCGGGTCTAAGCATTGACCCGTTAGCGATACTTTGCGATTCTATCTACTAACTTACGACAATACTTGCCCACAAATCATACTTACCTGTAAGCATGAAACTTGACAATCGAAATATTAAATATCATTTTCAAATGGTGATAATATCACCATTTGACCCGTTTAGTCTAATGACTAAATAATTTTGCGTTTAAAACCTATTGGTATTTATTTACCATTTCATTAAGTATCTCACTTTGGATCTTTCCTTTTCACCAATTTGTTTAGGTTTCGCTAATCCGTTTCTTACGCATTTACCCAATATGGCTTACGCCATTTGGTGTCGTTTTCAAATTTGACTTTGATTTATTTATTCTTGACTAATCACCGTTTATTCTACAAAAGGTGTAAGTTTCGCTTACCTTGCATCTGGTTATGCTCTTTTCCGCGTACTCGATCCGTTTGACCTGCTTCTTTCCCAAGCCTCCATCTAACTCGTTAAGCGTCAAACTATTGTCAACATTTACAAGGCGGTTAGATTAGTCTTTAACAATCACGACTATTCCACCTTACTTACTTTCTACGTCAAAACTACTGTCACGGCCCCCGTCCCGGTGTTACCCGGTCTAAGAGCCGCGGGACAGAAACCCGTGGTATTTATTAGTCGATTTGACAACGGAAGTTTAACAGGATCTTTTAAAACTTGAAAATGCCCAATTATTTTATTTCACAATTTGGGACAAACCCCATAATTTACAGTAAAGGGAATTTCACGAGGAAATCCCTTGTTTTACAAAATATGCTTATTTATTTTATTGAGCCACCACTTCAAGCTTGTTAGTGCTCCGTAGCACTTTTCCTTGATTCACAGTAAATTACCTAAAACATGTTTAAAAATATTTTATCAGCGGGGAAATACTGGCGAGTCACTCGGGTTATATAAAACGACACATTAGTTATAAATTACAGCACAAGAGCGATTACAATGGCTACTATCTTATTTTTATCGGGCGTCGTGCCACACCCTGGTGACGATGGTCATATCACTATTGGGTCCTTTCACCCAAGTAGTGATGATTATCACTGTTAGGATTGTTATCCTAACCGTGAGAAATTAGTAATGTGCACAATACCCCACTTGCCAGTGATTCAAGATAACCAAGACTTAATCCCTGTAATTATAACTTTTGAAAATAATTTGAGTATTGTAAAACATTGTTGACAAAAAGAGAATGACTCACATTGCAAGTTTAGACGGGTAGAGTTTAGCCTACTGATTTAGCCTTGTAACCTAGTTTAAATAATAATGCACACGAGACTAGGTCAGTAACTTAATACAACATTTACGATAAACTCACGAAATCAAAACCCTCACGACGAATGACAAAGTATAGCCCAAATACAGGCAGTACTTAAACATCCATCGGATCGGTTTCAATCGATCGGACATTGCATCGTAGCAGTGATCGAGTTAATACCCTGTATTCGTAGCAGCGTCTTGACACCTTAATACTCGTTTTATGCAGAATTTGGACGTTTTGAAACTAAATTTTCGAACACAGAAGCAAGTCTCATGCATAGGCAATTTATAGCAACATTTTAGGTTTTACGCGGCCCGCGTAAACCTTAACTTGAACCTTACGCGGCCCGTGAGGGCCCCTAGTCTACGTGTAGGGCTAGCGTGTCACATGTAGGTTTGCCACGTGACTGCCACGTGGCCTGAGACGCGTCCCGGTTACCAGCTGTCTTGTCGCGGCCCGCATAAGCCTAGGCTTATGTCTTACGCGGCCCGCCTGAAATCCAAATTCTTTGTTTTCTTGGTTTTTCATGAACATTAGGGTTTCAGGGGTCCGGGTTTTCACTTACGGGTCATTTATGGACATTTTTGCAGGTCCTTACATCCTCCCCACCTTATTTAAAATCTCGTCCTCGAGATTTATTGAAATAAGTGAGGATACTTTCGCTTCATTTCCGATTCTAGCTCCCAGGTATACTCGGGTCCTCTTTTCGAATCCCACTTAACTTTGACAAGTACCAATCTTTTGTGTTTAAGGAACTTAATCTTTCTGTCTTCTATCTGGAGTGGTTTCTCTAAGAATTTTAACTTTTCATTTACCTCTATATCTTGAAGAGGTACTACCAGGGATTCGTCAGATAAACATTTCTTGAGGTTTCGATACATGAAATACGTCATGTACCCCGGCTAACTCTTCTGGTAGTTGTAAGCGATAGGCGACCGGTCCTATTCACTGGATAACCAGAAACGGTCCTATATACCTTGGACTCAACTTTCCTCTCTTTCTGAATCGGACTACCCCTTTCCAAGGAGAAATTTTCAAGAGTACCTTGTCTCCGATTTGAAATTTCAGCGGCTTGCGTCGATTGTCTGCATAACTTTTCTGACGATCTCGAGCCGTCTTCAGTCTTTCCTTGATTTGAGTTATCTTGTCGGTGGTTTCTTGTACGATTTCAGGACCTGATAATTGCCTTTCTCCTATTTCTGCCCAGCAAACTGGAGTTCTACACTTTCGTCCATACAGTGCTTCGAACGGGGCAGCTTCGATGCTTGAATGATAACTATTGTTATAGGAGAATTCAATTAAAGGTAAGTGGTCATCCCAATTTCCACCAAAATCTATAACACACGCTCTAAGCATGTCTTCCAAGGTTTGGATCGTCCTTTCACTTTGTCCATCTGTTTGGGGATGGTAAGCTGTACTTAAATTTAGTCGGGTCCCCATTGCTTCTTGGAAACTTGTCCAGAAATGGGAACTGAACCGACTATCCCTATCTGATACGATGGAGAGTGGGACTCCATGCAAGGATACTACTTCGTCTACATATAATTTTGCTAACCTTTCCATGCTAAAGGTTTCCTTCATGGGTAGAAAATGGGCTGACTTGGTTAATCGATCCACAATTACCCAGATGGCATCGTTACCTTTTCTGGTCTTGGGTAACTTAGTAACAAAGTCCATGGTTATTAGTTCCCATTTCCATACGGGCATTTCTAATTGTTGTAGTAGACCTGAGGGTTTCTAGTGTTCCGCCTTAACTTGTGAACAAGTTAGGCATTTAGATACATATCTAGCTATATCCTTTTTCATTCCTATCCACCAGAAATTATTTCTTAAATCTTGGTACATCTTATTATTACCAGGATGCATGGTATACCTAGATTTATGGGCCTCCTCTAAAATTTTATTTCGTAGGTCTCCTTGCTTAGGTACCCAAATCCTTTTCTTGTGGAATCTCCAAAGTCCATCAGTTCCTTGTTCTAATTCTTTTATCCTTCCTTTCATTTCTTCAGCATCATCCTTGATTGCTGTTTCTTGAATGTTTTTCAGTTGTTCCGTTAAATCTAATTGTAGATTTAATCTAAGAGCACGAACTCGCTTTTGCTTTTTATGATACTTACGACTTAGGGCATCTGCGACTACATTTGCTTTTCCTTCGTGATATTGAATATCACAGTCGTAGTCACTTAGAATTTCCATCCATCTCCTTTGCCTCATGTTCAATTCTTTTTGCCCAAATATGTACTTTAAGCTTTTATGGTCTGTATAAATGGTAAACTTACTTCCATACAGATAGTGTCTCCAAATCTTAAGGGCAAAAATTATCGATCCTAATTCTAAGTCATGTGTCGTATAGTTTTCTTCGTGCTTCTTCAATTGCCTTGAGGCGTACGCAATTACCTTCTTGCGTTGCATTAGCACACATCCTAATCCTAGCTTAGAAGCATCACAATAAACTTCAAAATCTTATGTCCCTTCTGGTAAGGCAAGAATTGGGGCGTTTGTTAACATTTGCTTTAAAATCTTAAAAGCCTCTTCTTGTCTAGATCCCCATTCAAACTTTACTGCTTTACTGCTTTACAGGTTAGCTTAGTTAATGGCACTGCTATTTTGGAAAAATCCTTAATAAACCGTCTATAGTATCCGGCTAACCCTAGAAAACTTCTAACTTCCATAGCTGATTGCGGGACCTTCCATTTGGTGATCGCTTCTATTTTGGAGGGATCTACGTGAATACCTTCGTGATTCACCATGTGTCCTAAAAATTGCACCTCTTGTAGCCAAAATTCACACTTCGAGAATTTGGCGTAAAGCTTCTCTTTTCTTAACAAAGTTAGGAGTGCACGTAGGTGCTCACAATGCTCGTCCTGACTTTTGGAATAAATGAGTATATCGTCGATAAAGACAATTACAAATTTATCCAAGTACGGTTTACAGATCCTATTCATCATGTCCATGAATGCTGCAGGAGCATTTGTTAACCCAAATGGCATGACTGTAAACTCGTAATGACCATACCTAGTTCTGAAAGCAGTTTTAGGTATGTCTTCTTCTTGTACTTTCAACTGATGGTATCCGGAGCGTAAATCTATCTTAGAAAAATATCTAGCTCCCTGAAGTTGATCGAAAAGATCATCAATCCTAGGTAATGGGTATCGATTCTTAATTGTAACCTTATTCAATTCCCTGTAATCGATGCACATTCGCAAAGAACCATATTTCTTTTTCACAAACAACACGAGTGCTCCCCAAGGGGACGAACTAGGTTGTATAAATCCTTTACTGAGCAATTCATCTAACTGCTTTTTCAATTCTAACATTTCGGTGGGTGCTAACCGATAAGGTGCCTTGGCTATCGGTGTAGTTCCAGGAATTAGATGAATTCTAAATTCTACTTCCCTATCGGGTGGTAATCCAGGTAGTTCTTCTGGAAATACATCCGAGTATTCTGATACTACTGGAATTTCTTTAAGTTCCTTACTTTTGGTATTAATAACTACAGAAACCATATACACTATTCCTTGTTTTCTTGAATAACTGGCCACTTTCATTACGGAAATGAACTTCATTGGCTTACGTAGCTTATCTCCTGTAATCACCACTATTTCTCCTGTGGGTGTATGAATTTCTATAGAATTCTTATCACAGAGGATTCGAGCATGGTTGGCTACTAACCAATCCATTCCTAACACAATATCGAATCCAGCTAAATTCATAGGTAACAGGTTTGCAGAAAATTTATGGCCTAAGAGTTCTATATTTCATTTTTGCAAAACCGTATTTATGCTAACAGAATTTCCATCTGCCGTTTCTACTGTATAAATCTGCCTAAGTTTGGTTAAAGGTAGGTTAAGAGCTTGGCAAAACGAAGTATTTATAAAACTTTGGTTTGCACCAGAGTCAAATAATACTTTCGCATAAACGTCGTTTACCAAAAACGTACCAGCTATTACGTCGGGAATCAGTTCTGCTTCTTGCGTAGTCAGCTGAAAGGCTCTTGCGTTCTTCTTATTAGTTCCTTCAGCTGGGTTGGCCTTGTTGTCAGCTGGTTTGACTAGTTTAGGGAAGTCTGGTCTAAAATGTCCAGGTTCTCCACAGTTGAAGCAAATTGTTGATTTCTTCCTTCTGCAATCTTCTTCTTGGTGCCCCGGAATTTTGCAGAAATTGCAATACCCTTGGCATTTTCCAAAATGCTTTCTTTTACAGGTACTGCAAAAAGGAACAGTGGAGAATTGCCCAGTTCCTCTTTTCTTGAAGTTGCTACTAGCATTACCCCTCGGAATCCTTGGGTAATCTTCTGAGCCAATTCCTTCTTTCTGTTTTCTTCTCGCGTACGCACCAGTCCGTCAGTCAAGGTGTTGGCTAATTCCACTGCATCGTCAATTGTGCGGGGTCTCGCAGCTTTGACGATATCCCGAATCTCGCTAATTAAACCCCAAATATAGCGAGAAATAAGTACCGGTTCTGGCGAGGCCAGAGTTGGCAAATTTCTGGCATATTCGAAGAATTTCAAAGTATACCCTCGATAGTCAACATCCACCATTCGGTGGCTCAGGAATTTATTGGTCATTTGTTCCTTTTCATATTCGGGGCAGAATTTCCTTTCCATCAATTGCTTAAATTCTTCCCAGCTCATGGCATAAGCCATGTCACTTCCTTTGGCTTGCAACACCGTATTCCACCATTCTAATGCCTCTTCCTTGAAAAGGTGAGAAGCATACATAACTTTATCTTCCTCGGTGCATTTACTTATTTTAATTACTGCTTTAGTTTTCTCTAACCAATGCAGTGCAGCAGTCTCCCCTTCATTGTCTGCAAATTCGATTGGTTTACAGGCAAGAAATTCCTTGTAAGTGCAACCAGGTGTTGCAACTTTCATTTTCTTAAGTATTGGGACCTGAATTATGTTGTCGTTATTATTGCCGCCTCCGTTAACACTGTTACTGAAATTATCGCCACGCGTGCGTTTACTGGGGTTAGCTTGTGAAGGCTCAACAGGGCTTTTGACAGCAGCGACGATTGCTGGGATAGCATTTGCTATTCCCTGGGCAACGATATTTTCTATATCTTGCCTATTAAAAAAAGTGATCTTCATGGTTTTGCTCAGATTGGTTAACTTCGTTAACTGGTTCATTAACAGCGTGTTCCATCTGTTAATTAACAATATATATAAGTTATTGGCACAAAATAAATAACAACCAAACATAATAAAGCAATCACATATAAGCACGTATAGCCAAAATTGTCGACTTTGCGACGTTCATATTTTATATATTAGTATGCATCCATACACACCAGTTATATTACAAAAGTTTTATTTTAAGTTATTTTACATGATTATATTTTTATTAATATTTATTATTATTTTATTATTATTAAACACATAACCACACAACCACATACAATCCCCGTCAGTTGGCACTTCAGAAACGACGTTCCCTTTCGTCGTATTTCCATGATATCCTCTCCCCCACTTCCCGGATTCTATTTCCTGCGTCCACCAGCTCCTCGCCATAGTGGCGGAGTTCAGCCAAGTTCTCGGTACTCATCGGTGGGTTTGGTGCAGGCTCAGGGTCAAATTGGGGGAAATAGGTGTTAGGGTTATTTAAGAGATTCTGAAATTGCAAGTCAGTTGTCCACCATTCTTCTAGCTCTCCTTGTAGGGGTCGGGGGTTGACAATAGGATCGGGAATAACAGGTTCCAAATTAACTGGAAGTTGTGATTCAGCTGGGTAATTGAAGAGGTTTTCATCGGCAGGTCCGATGAGGTCGCTATTTGCCAGTTTGCGATCCAGCTCCTCCCACGGTGGCATTTCCTGGGCTTGCCCTGAACTTTCCCCGATCTCCTTCCCTTTGCCTTTATCCTTTGGATCCTCAGTCTTTTTAACCTTCTGGGCAGCTGGTTTTTTCCTACGCCCACGTTTCCAATCCAAAATTCTCCTCCTCTTTTTCGGCTTTGGTTTTTCCTGGGCCTGGGCCTGGAATGTTTTTGGCTCTTCAGTATCTGCTTGGTAGCCAGATGGGTTAACTGTGGTGTCCATATCGGTGGTATGGATAGTGAAGTTTCGGAGTGCCTCCGACAGTGCATTCATGCTGTTAGCACACATGAAGACACACACAAATTTAAGTTAAATTTTATTTTTTACAAAATCACAAAATGGCAATCAGAGAAGTTAAGTATTTCTAAATACTTATTTGGCTTAAATCAGTGGCTCTGATACCACCTTTTTCTGTCACGGCCCCCGTCCCGGTGTTACCCGGTCTAAGAGCCGCGGGACAGAAACCCGTGGTATTTATTAGTCGATTTGACAACGGAAGTTTAACAGGATCTTTTAAAACTTGAAAATGCCCAATTATTTTATTTCACAATTTGGGACAAACCCCATAATTTACAGTAAAGGGAATTTCACGAGGAAATCCCTTGTTTTACAAAATATGTTTATTTATTTTACTGAGCCATCACTTCAAGCTTGTTAGTGCTCCGTAGCACTTTTCCTTGATTCACAGTAAATTACCTGAAACATGTTTAAAAATATTTTATCAGCGGGGAAATACTGGCGAGTCACTCGGGTTATATAAAACGACACATTAGTTATAAATTACAGCACAAGAGCGATTACAATGGCTACTATCTTATTTTTATCTCGCGCCGTGCCACACCCTGGTGACGATGGTCATACCACTATTGGGTCCTTTCACCCAAGTAGTGATGATTATCACTGTTAGGATTGTTATCCTAACCGTGAGAAATTAGTAATGTGCACAATGCCCCACTTGCCAGTGATTCAAGATAACCAAGACTTAATCCCTGTAATTATAACTTTTGAAAATAATTTGAGTATTGTAAAACATTGTTGACAAAAAGAGAATGACTCACATTGCAAGTTTAGACGGGCAGAGTTTAGCCTACTGATTTAGCCTTGTAACCTAGTTTAAATAATAATGCACACGAGACTAGGTCAGTAACTTAATACAACATTTACGATAAACTCACGAAATCAAAACCCTCACGACGAATGACAAAGTATAGCCCAAATACAGGCAGTACTTAAACATCCATCGGATCGGTTTCAATCGATCGGACATTGCATCGTAGCAGTGATCGAGTTAATACCCTGTATTCGTAGCAGCGTCTTGACACCTTAATACTCGTTTTATGCAGAATTTGGACGTTTTGAAACTAAATTTTCGAACACAGAAGCAAGTCTCATGCATAGGCAATTTATAGCAACATTTTAGGTTTTACGCGGCCCGCGTAAACCTTAACTTGAACCTTATGCGGCCCGCGAGGGCCCCTAGTCTACGTGTAGGGCTAGCGTGTCACATGTAGGTTTGCCACGTGACTGCCACGTGGCCTGAGACGCGTCCCGGTTACCAGCTGTCTTGTTGCGGCCCGCGGAAGCCTAGGCTTATGTCTTACGCGGCCCGCCTGAAATCCAAATTCTTTGTTTTCTTGGTTTTTCATGAACATTAGGGTTTCAGGGGTCCGGGTTTTCACTTACGGGTCGTTTATGGACATTTTTGTAGGTCCTTACAACTACTATTCGACTTCATCATTAGTTAACTTAACTTATCAAAAGTTAACTACTTTTGATCACATGGTTTACACAATTATGTCTAAATCAACATGATATTTAGAACTCTTATCGTTTCATTTTTTGCATAATTTGCCATATTATTCAAATGTGAGTTTCACTCGAAATTTCAATATTTTAGCTTTCATTTAGGCATTTTAGCAAACAGCTAATGGGCATAATGTTACACATTTACTAACTAGTTCATAACTAGTCATTTTTTTACCAAGACTAACATCAAAATTAATCCTTTATCATGTATAATCAAATACTCAAACTTGCAAATTGTTCGAGTGTCTTACTTCAACTATCATTTATGATGATTTCTAGCACAAACATATCATCACCTTCACTATCTAGTCAAAACCCACTTATCTAAGTGTGGTAATCCATTCAAACACTTAGTCATGGCAATTTTAATTCAAATTTCTACTTAGGGTTTGTTCCTAAGCAATTATACTTCACTAATTCGGCCATAGCCTCTACGATTCATACATAGATCGCATCATGCAAAGTTAACTAATTTTTACAACTTCATGAATGTCAAAAATTCGACATACCTTACGATTCCCTTGACTTGGTGATTGTTTATATACATTCAAATCCGAATTTGGCATTCGATTGATCTTTCAATTTGAAGATTTGGTGGAGCTAGGGTTTTCACCCCTTTTTGTCTCCTAGAGGTCGATCTAGAACACACACCGTTGTGTGTGTTTAAATTTTTTTTTATAAATGTTTTTAATTAAAACATTTTCCTATTTACCCATCTTTAGCCCCTCATGTTTTGGTTTGTTATTAAATAGGCCACAACCTACTTATTTCTAGTAACATTTCCTCTTATTAACTAGGTTAATTATTCCTAGTTAACTTAATGGGTTTGGGAAGTCATAATCTATTTTATTTTAAGTCACATTGACTCGGGCCTTTTATCCATTTTATTTCCTTAAAATCTTTTATTCACTTTTTATTTAATATTAGGATTATTTATTTAAATCCTAATATTTACCGGGTTACTTTTACCGCTAACGGTATTTTACCCATCTTTTAGTATTAACGGGGTTTGATTAACAAACCCGTTTTCGGGGTGTTACAAATACAGGCGCGGTTACTATCTTGCTGATGGAATATACCCAACCTACTCTACAATCGTTAAAACTATTTCACACCCGACAGACGATAAGAGAAAGAAATTTGCCAAGTTTCAAGAGGCGGCGAGAAAAGATATTGAACGTGTTTTGGGGTTTTACAAAAAAATGGCATATCCTTAAACATCCAACACGTGCTTTTACACCATAGAACTTGCGATATTGTATGTATACTTGTATCTTGCTGCATAACATGATCATTGAAGACGAAGGTAGAGCCATTTGTGAGTACGACGAAAATGCGCCTAACGGGAATTCTGTTACAGCAAGTGTAGAACAGCAAGATTTAAACAGGTTCTCCTTACGTAACGAGTACACACATCAAAACCTTCAAGTGGATTTGATGGAATACATTTGAAACAACGCACAAAACGAAGCCAATGACGACACGCCAAATGAAGGCAAGTAATTTTTTAATTATGTTTTTTTCTAAGGTTGTTTTTTTTAATGTAGTGTAAGAATTAATATTAATTTTAGAGTTTAAAAATTAATTTACTTTTATATATATTGCATTTTTTACTTGAAATTTAAAAAAAAAAAAATTTAAATAATGGAGGAGGCTCATGCTCCACATCCTTGGTCCATCCTTTAAGAGGCATTTTCCTTGGGTGTTGACATGAAGGGTTATCCTCAAAGAATAGGGCTCCTCGACACCCAATAGACTCACCACAACCCATATAGCGTACTTCATTAATTGGTGATTTCCCCAATTAAGCTATCTAATGTTAGAAATTGGAACTAAAGCAACTGTCTTTCTATCATGGCTCGTCTTTCAAATATAACAAGAAGTAAATATATAAACACAATAAAAATTTTCTTTCATCAACAAATTATAAATAAGTTTAGGTTAGCAAGCGATTATACGTTTGAATTAACTGATTTTCATTATATCAACCCTAATATCAGTTATGATCATGAAGATTTAAAGAATCATACAAAAATAAAAGATTGTTTGTAATTTTAGTGTTATCAAATTATTTGAGAAACCAAAAATTACGTGGGGTTCCAAAGGGGCTCTAACCCCTTGGCGTGGGTCCTGGGGCTGGACAGTGGGGGTGTTTCTAACTCAGTTGCAAACTTATCACTTAAAATGAAGAGAGAAATGGTTGGATAGTAATTGTGGTTTGTTAAAATTTTACATATAGTTCTTACCTTGTTAAAATTACAACCTTGTTCCTTAATGTTTGTATATTCGTTTCTCGGATAGTGCCTAACATAGATGTGAGTTAGTTTTTGGTGTTAAATTGTTAATCGAATATAAATTGACTAAAATCCTCTTATCACTAAAAACAATAACATATAAAGAAATATAATTAAGAGGGCCTCACCACCCTTTTCTTCGTCACCCTAACCTTCTTTTTTGCATAAACACTCCACCACCATGTTCTGAAACCACTACTGTTGCAATCCCCCCCCCCCCCCCCCGATATACTCAATTAATCTGACCCCATCCCTCTCTATCAATCCCCTCTCTCTCCCTCTGTTTCAGTCAAACTAACATGCTTTCTTGCCGGAAAAAATACAACGACCAATCGACAAAAACAAAATCGGTGGTTTACAGTGGGGGTGGTTGCGATTGACAGCTCGGTTGGGGTTAGGTTATTATTATTAATTAATAATACTGGAGCCCACTTGAATTTTTAAATAATAAATTAGATTTTTGTAATGTTTTTTATAGTAAGGGCATTTTAGTTCATTCACATCCACTTAACACCAACAACTAACTCCTATCTACGTTAGGGACTATCCGTGAAACAAGTGTTAAACGTTAGGGAACAAGGCTGTAATTTTAGAAAGATAGGGACTCTAGGTGAAATTATAACGAACCATAGGGGATTATTCAGACATTTTTTCTCTAAAATGAATTTTGTTTTTCTTGTTAGTTATACACAAGAAATTGCTTTAGATTTGCATGGATAATAAAAAGTTACATGGAAAATGTTCTTCGCTATTAATTGTTTATCAATGGTTAGTTACTACTGATCGTCAATGGTAGCTTATATTAGTTGCTAACTTATCGGTTGCAATAATCACAATAATATGCTACTACCGAAGAGTGGCAACATAAGCTCTATAGCCGGTTATTACCGAGAAGTGGGAATAAGTCATATGTGGCAAATGCTTAACAATGGTAACTCTCTAATGGAGTTTCTACTAGGGTATTTCCTGATGTAACTGTTGCGGTTGCACCCCAACTATCATACCTCTTCATGAAAGGATGCAATGATTCGATAGAACCATTGAAATGGTTCGACCCCTATATAAAGGGCTCATCTGGTATGATAAAGTCTCTAAGACACGAAATTACACTACATTTCCATGTAAAATAACACCTCGTTCTTTGCGTAGACACTTTTTTCGATTATCGATTAAGGGAAAGCGGGTTTGTAGCAGGACAAGCTATAAGGAGAGCAGAATCAAAAAAGGTGGATAAACACGCTAAAGCATGTGCTGATAACCAACATGCATTTGTCCCCTTCGCCTTCGACACCTTTGGCTCTCTAGCTCCAGAAGCTATCCGTTTGTTGACTAGGGTCCAAAAGGTTGTCCATAACAGTTGCTCATCAACAGGGGGACAGGGGTTTGTCTTTAATAGGCTAGGGTTTGCTATTCAGAAAGGGGTAGCGGCGCAGCTTGTTGCTCGCTTACCTGCAATATTGATGTAAAGTGCACTTATTATTAATGAAAAAAATCTTAATAGAGATATACAAACAATATAGTTTTTTTTTTTCTAAAAGAGCTATGTATACGATTTCAAAAGCAATCCCGGAATTGAAATATGATACCTACAAAATCTACCTTATCAATACAATATATTCTTCGTTTGAATTAATTAAACAAAACTCCCTTTTTATTATGTATGAGATTTTGGTTCTAATTAACTAAAGCAAGGTTTCTGGCCCAGGCCTGCTTCTTTTAATTTCCATTCTGGGCCGCTAGTCACCAGCCAAGCCGTTGATTTCCATTTGTTTACGATGATTCTTTTTTGGGCTGATGGCTTTTCCTGGGCTACAACTAATTTGATTAAAGTCCATGAATTGCAACTAATCTTGATTTTCTCCAATTTGTTTTTCGTTGTTTTGAGTGTTTTGTGGATTAGCTCAGATTAGGGGTGGGTGCTTTATGTTGGATCGTTAAACGTTTAAATCAAGTCGACTTTAAACAAGCTTCAGTTGAACCGAGCTTAAACAAGCTTAAGCCTAAATATAATATGTTTAATAAACGAGCTCTAACCGTCATTTATCGAGCTCGAGTTGACTCGCGATGGCAGGGACCACACCACTTTTATCCAGCATGGCGCCTACATCAGCAGAGCACATCCAGAAGCTTCTAGAAAAAATCGCAGGTAACACCAAAGATGCTCTCCCAGACAAAAAGGACAACACGTGTCACCAGTAGACGGACGCCAGCTGGACCTGCAAGATATTCCTAGGACAGGCCGACAGCCACTGCTAGAATTCTCCTATCTGGATGAATAGAGATGCGCCACGTCATCCACTACTCTGAGAATGACAGAGGAGACCAAGAGGATATTCCTCTTGGTCGGACAGCTGGCATTCAGCGACAGCTGGCAATTCCCTCCTTCATCCTTCGGCTATAAATAGGGGACTCCTCCTTCAGGTTTAACATTCTGCTCTCTCTCTCTATTTCACCTACAACACACAATATTCTCTTCAGAACAGTACTTATTCTCACGTCGGATTGTGGTCACAAGGAGAACCCCCTATTCCCCTCCTTGTGGCGAGTCACCGGTGTTCTGTTTTGCAGGAATCCAGCAGTCGGCGAGTGGAGGAAGAGATTGAACCCTTAATCACGAGACGACCCAGCTGGTTAGCTTAGTGTTAACCAGTGTTTCATCAGGGATGGGTGCTTTAGGTTGGCTCGTTAAAAGTTTAATTCAAGTCGACTTTAAACAAGCTTTAGTTGAGCCGAGCTTAAACAAGCTTAAGCCTAAATATAATATTGTTTAATAAACGAGCTCTAACCGTCACTTATCGAGCTCGAGTTGACTCACGATTCTTAACAATCCTAATGTTTATATAATTTTTATTTAACGTGTTGTGTGTGTGTATATATATATATATGTATATATATAAATTTACTAATTCTTATTCTAATAAATGATTTTAACGAATGTCACATATTAGCACTAAATCTTGTCTCTTAATTTTAATTTTAATACTATATATATAAAGACTTATATAATATGAAAAATTTTAATTTAAACATTTAAATACCTACTATTAATTAAAGAGATTACTTTAACGCTCTAATTTATATAGTTTAAAAGACTAACTTCTATATTTATAAACACATATTTTTTTTTAAATATGTAATATTTGATGATATTTGTATCCCGCCTCATTAACCATATTTCATAAATAATATTTATATCAAAGTATTTATATTAGTGTTAATATACATAGTATAATTTAATTACAACTCATTTGCCACAACCTCATAACTTTACAATCTAATTTTAAAAACACTTACAATTGTAACATCATTACTTTTATTTTTTAGTGTTATTGTTATTGTTTTACAGCCGTATAAATTAAGATGAATTATAGTGACTTAAGAAAGAAGTGAAAACTTAGAAAATTATATTTGGATAACTGAAAATATGACTTTTACTTTCATTTTATTATTTTGTGTAATAAGTCATTTCAGTTATAAGAATTATATAGAAATTTTTTAATTACATTTTTTTTTCAATATTTAACCCGCGTGATACACGACTTTGAAGCTAGTTTATATTTAAAGTTAAAACTAAATTAACTAGATAGTATATATTATGCCATTATTTAATTATAATTATAAATCTATATAAACTAATTAACAAATAACACATGAGTCGAGCTCAAGCTTAAAAAACTATTCGCAAACCTAGCTTGAGTTTTTGAAATAGAACTCAAAGCGAGCCGAGCTTGAACTTGAGCTATTCTAAGTTAAATGAGCCAAGCTTGAGCTCAGGGGAGCTCGGTCTAGGCTTAGCTCATTTACACACCTAGCTCAAATGAAAGCCTTAATCGAATCCTCCTGTACTTTCAAATCCCTCTGGTTATCATATTAAAAAAAAACAAACAATCAAACACTTACGTATTAAGTTAAAGAGTTTGGGTTGGAACACTAAAATTCAATTAGAGTTGTCCTATTGTTATTGATATATTTTAAGTATTTATTTTTAAGTTGGTTGGTTTTTGTAGCACAGTGGTTAATGTTATATGTATGCAATTGCAAGCACAACATGACAACATCATTCATCGGTTTTGTCATTGGCACATAAAAGTTTTTCCAACACTAACACTCAGTTCTTGGTTTCATGAAGTGCACCATATCAATATATATTCTGTTTGTTGCAATCATAGTTAAAATAATAAAATGTCATTATGTGTGGTTTATATCGTTTAAGTCATAGAAATAATATATTAAGGTTTAAATATGATGTATAATTGTAATGAAACTACGTTTAATAAGTAAATATCTAAGAAGTCTATATAATTCATCCTTAAACATGTAGTTATAAGTAGTTAAAAAATTAATTATTAAATATAGTCGTAAACAAAATCCAACACTTAAAAAGAAAACTGTTTAACTTTACAAGAACATGCCGACATTGGCGTTTCTGGTGTTTTACATGCTAAAAATAACCTCTTGTCTTTAACTTATTTTAATTTAAACACCATTATAATATTATTTGAATTTGTAATTCCGTCCTATCTAACGTTCGAATCTCTTAACAAATTTTAGTTAATTGTCTTATAAGTAATCCTTTTCTTTTCCTTTCCTTTTGTTTACTAAGTAAATCCAAATTGACAAAACTATTAGAGTTAAGATTTGCTCGAAGTTAAGGGTTCAACCTACCAGCAGCATCTTTTGAAAACCAAATCGCATCTCTTGCTCATTTATGTACTAGTGTAGGTAATTACCGACGGTAGGGCATCACCGAGATCGTGTCACCTTGTAGTTTTTTTGTTTGTGTATGTAATTATAACAAGTGGGTTACAGTCGCGCTCTGCGGCGGGGGTGACCCAATTTTAACAAAATTGAAATGGAAACTTAACGCATTGCCGCGACGTTGAAATGTAAAGTACCCCGAGTGTCTACTGTCTAATGAAAACGTATAATATTTGACCGACTGGTTTTCAAAAAATACGTCAAAACGTAGAGTAATTGAAAATGTACATATAAATTAGCACATAAACGTATCATATTTGACCGGACATATTTCTAAAGAAAATTTACATCAAAGAGTAAACCAACCTGAATATATATTGTCAAATATAAGCAAGTAAGAAAATAGTGTTTTTTAAGTTAAAGAATGGTATGGCGCGTTGGGCGTGTCGAAACGTAAAGTAACTCGAATTTATACCGTCTAATGAAAACGTATTATATTTGACCCGACTTGTTCCGAACAAAATTTACGTCAAATAGTAGACCAACTGAAAACGTACATAAAAATAAACACGAAAATGTATTATATCAGTGGCGGAGCTTGACCAAAAGTTCCGAGGGGGCGGAAAGTCATGGGACCCAATTTGTGTAATGTATAAATATTTAGGCAAAATAATTGGGAGAACAATCCTATATAATTTTAAATTTTTCAGACGAAAAATAGGAAATTTTACACTTCTAACCGAAACATTCGGGGAGGGTGGACGAATTGGTAATCACATCCCCCTTCATTAAAAGGGAAGTGTCTGAATAGTAGAGTTATCATTTTTTATTTAGTCTACTCGGTGTGGGGGTCGTTCAGGCCTGACCTGGCCCGGCGACGCCCCTCAATACCTTTTCTTTTGGAACGGCGGCGTCGAGTCCGGCTTAGGCAAGACGTTGAGGACGGGCCGAGTAAAGACAGAATAATGCCGCTGTCAAACGGCTATATTTAAAAAAATTCAATTCCCCACTTTTTAAACGGCTACTTTTATAAAAAAATATATTATTTTACCTATAAAGACACATCTTTCACCCTATTTTTTAAACACTACAACCAATACTCTCTCTCAACTTTATAAAATTCTTCAAATTTTTATAACTTTTGCCATGGATCCATACAATCCGAACAACCCGAACCCAAACGCTAACCCAAACCCAAACGTTTTCTTGGTACCCGACTACTATCCTACGATGGATCCGAGTTGGTTATCCTCGCAATTTTCTCTCAACGCTTTCCCGGGTTTCCAAGAACCCCCAATGCTTTCTCTCAAATGAGCTAAATCCAATCCATGCAACAAATGCAATCGTTGCAACAAATGATAATGCGGAACCCGTTCAACTTGCAATTTGAACGGGGGACGATTCCAAAATGGACGAGTTTATGGCCCAGTTCAAAGCATCCACCGAGGTCATAGCCCAAAAGGCAAAAGCGAAGGAACGTGAAGTGGACAAACAGGTTCGGTTAAAGCAAGAAAAGAACGAACTAAAAGAATGAGAAATAATAACAACCGATATCAACTCGTATCCGGAGGAAGACCGAGCGGTTTCACGTACAATGAAAGAAAAAATCGCTAAAATTTATACAGTATAAAAATTAACTCCCATGACTTTCCGCCCCCTCGGGACTTTTAGTCAAGATCCGCCACTGCTTTTCGAAGAGTCATGACTTCCTTCGTGTCTCTACTCCACTCATCAAAAAGTTTGGTGACTTGAAGCCGAAAAAAATCCTTATTGATAGACATATGAATACTTTACAAATATGATCTCCGTAAAATAATTTATGGGTTCGCTTAGTATATATGAGACCAAATATTAAATACGATTGTAGAATCAACGCTTAGGATAAAATACAAAGGCTTCTAAAAATAAGAAGTTGTACAAAGAGTATTAAACGGATTCCGATTAACCTCATTCAAGCGGCATTGGAACCGTATCATCGAACTCTACAATGTGAGATTTTAGGTTTTCACTTTTGGATTTATAGGTTATAGATTTTAGAAGTTTTAATTTGTTTATTATCATTGTCTTTTATTTATTATTGTGTGTTTTCTATATTTGTATCATTGTGTCTTTTTTGCGACTCATTGTGTCTTTTTTCATTGACATTGTGTTATATTTTTCGGCATTGTTTTATATTTTTCTCGACATTGTGTCTTGTGCAATCCATTGTGTCTTCATACACTTCTTATTTTTAGAAGATTTTGTAGAATAACTTAACCCGTAGAATCAAATATAACACTTACATTAGGGGAGTGGGGGTGGTCCGTGATGGCCACCCCATCACGCGTTGAACAACCTTGCACACCGCCGCCACCGATAAAAATCACGCGTGAACATATCAACTCGTTGAAAACATCACGCGTTGAAAAGGAATATTACCGTTTCCTTTTTTGACCGTTTGGAACAAAATTGAACGTTGGGATTTAATTTTTTGAGGGGTTTTCTATATAAAAATCAAAATCAATCCCCCACTCAATCAAAAAAATCAAAAAACTCTCCAATTCAACTAAAAAATTCTCCAATTCAACTCAAAAATTTTACAACAAACATGGAAGGTTCAAGCAAGAGAGGTGTGGGTTCGAAAAAAAGAGGTTCGGGTACGAATAAAAATCCCGTAAGACCCAAGGTTCGAGCGAATCTTGGCAAGCCGACACGCTTTAGGTTGCAAGACGAACCCGAGCAAGTCCCACATTTTGAAACCCAACAATATCCACCCTTTCAAACCCAACAATATCCACCCTTTCAATCTCAAACGTATCAAAACCAACCGTTCGTTCCACCGTTTCAACCTCACCAATTTCAACCCCAATCATTTCCACACTTTCAAACCCAACCCCAACAACTCGACCCACTACTTGTAACACCCCGAAATTTATAAAACTTTAATCAAATTTATAAAGTGCTAATCAAACGGGAACAAGCTAACTAAGAATCAATAACCCAGTTAGTTACGAGTCTTGAAGTGACATATAATTAGGTTAAAACACTTAAAATATAGGTCAAACAAAAGTTAAGGGACCAAATTTGTAAAGCTTGAAACTTGAATGTTTAAAGTAGTAATTAACACACCAAACACACACATGAGTGTGTGTCTGGATCGAACAGAACAAGGGGGCGACATGGGCTTTCTCTACAAACCCTAATTCTTACAAAAACCTCATAAATTGAAGGCCTAAATCAAGTCAAAATCGAAATCTGAACATAGATTCGTGATCACCTCGTTGAAGGGATCATAAGGTATGCCAAATTAGGTTGTTTTGATTCAATTCAAATTCCTAGTATATGATAAAAAATCGAATATTTAGTTTGATTATGAGTTGCATGGATGAAATTAGAAGTAATATGATGTCTAGGGATAAACCCTAGATGATTTCTTGTTAAAATCTTGTATGATACTAGTGGGGTTCATAATCACCATTGTAGGTGATTAATGGGTTTTGTAGAAACTTGATAAACACTAGGATTATGATTCTTATCTAGTGTAATCCGAGTTTTAGGAAGTAATTTCTGAAATATTGATGTTAAAAACATGTGTAAATTGCCTAATTGACGTTAATATTCGCTAAACAAAAAGTTATGAACTTAATGATAAGTTATGAGAAATTATACCCTTAAGGTGTTTGTGAAAATGCCTAAAAGAAGATTAAAAACTGGAAATTTGAGTTAAAACGCGTGTTTGTAGAGTTATGGCAAACTATGCGTATTATGTAAACAAAAGAGTTCTAAACGGGTTGTGATTGAACTCTATAGGAAGGGAAACCGGAGCGTCAAGTGGACAAGCCGGTGGTGACGCGCGATTGAAAGGGGTGCTTTGAAAGGTACGTGACTTTGGTCCCGTTACATTACGTATAAACGTTTGGTTTTAGCTTGTTAATAGTGTCATAATTTAGTATATGCGTTTGACGTGTCGTTTAAGTAGCGAAGCCCACTCGACATTCAAACGGGTCAAAATATTGGTTAAAAATAGTTTGGCTTGACATTAAAGTGAGGATTTTCACTCGTCAACCAAACGGGTCAAAACTATGTCCTTATATCGATTCTTGCGCGTAAAGATTTGAAAATCTCATATTGCGTTGGTGCTAGACAGCAATTTTAGCAATGAATGGTTATACTAAGTTAAGGTTATGAATCCGTGTTATCGGGTCGAATGGTAGAAACTAGTTACAAGAATTGCATAAAGTGGCATTGCTTGAATTTATAGAAAACAAGCATGAAATTCGAATACGAGCGTAAAGCCATGTAATGGTACGGATACGCCAAGAATTTCAAGCCCGGGGAATGGGCAAATAAGATTAGAATGCCAAAGAATAAATTGGCGAACAATTTGAACACATAGTTAATGGGTCGAATAATCAAAACAAGGATTTTGTGGACCATTCGTTCATAATCCGGGTTTCGTTAAGTGAAATTTATATGGTTAGATCCGTAATTTTAATACGGACATATAGGAAAAAGAATCGGCTAAAACGGATATGTAAATAAAAAGTTATGGGGAATTAAGCGAAAAAAAATAATAAGGCTGAGCTGGGCGAACCGTGGGCCACAGTCCTGAACCGTGACTCACAGTCTGGCAATTCTGTTTTGAGCTGGGTGAACCGTGGGCCACAGTCCTGAACCGTGGCTCACAGTCTAGCAGTTCTGTTTTGAGCTGGGCGAACCGTGGGCCACAGTCCTGAACCGTGGCTCACAGTTTGGCAGTTAATTTGTTTGTTTTTCATTATTTAAGCAATATAACTCGTTTTTACTTAATATTAAGATGTCAAAACTAACGATTATTGTGGTTTTGACCATAGGTGATGCTCGATAGTTGTGGATGTTGATCAAGCAAGGGAATCAAGAACCGAACACAAGTTTTGAATGCTTCCGCGCTAATCTAATCTAGTTTAAAACATGTTGTTTTGTAAACTCTTTTGAATGTTGAACATTTTAATCTAGTTGGTCGACTATGTTTAAATACTATAATGACGTACATCTTAGTTATTAACTAAGTTTTTGTTGGTCATGTATTTCGAATTAAAAAAAAAGTCCGTATTTTATGGTTATAAAATGAAATTATAAGGCGAGTGTTACAAGTTGGTAATCAGAGCTCAAGGTTATTAACAAGGTGTGTTCGGTTCAGGCTTGATCAATATCCGGTAAGAGTTAATCATTTTAGTAGGTTCTTTAATGTAAACGAAACAGGAATTGATATGCACGGGAAGAGTGTGTTAACACACTCAAACCCGGAAAGTGCATTAAGTAAGAACAGTTAAACAAGTTATGAACTTGACTAAACCAAAGTAAATAAACCACATGATATAGATGAAATGTTTAACGCATGATGTAAACATTTCAGTTTTAAAGATGACGGATATGGGAAATGATGATATGGTGCCAAGAGTCACCGAGCAAATGAGAGAAGTGATTGCCGAGGAAGTAGGAAAGGCAATCGAAAATAGCTTATCCGGTTTTATTGATAAGATCCAAAATACGGTACTATCGGTTGTTGACGAGAGAATCAAGAAATTGGAAGATAATGCTAATGTAGCTAAGGAGAAATCGGGAGAGCGTAAGGGCTGCTCGTACAAAGAATTTATGGCATGTAAACCGCCACTCTACAACGGAGAAGTGGATCCGATAGTGTGCCAAAGATGGTTGATTGATATTGAAGGGGTGTTTGAGAGAACCCACTGTGACACGAATGACTTCGTAGCTTATGGCACAGGTCAGCTGAGAGGTCAAGCAAAAGACTACTGGGATAATAAGAAAAAGGAGATTGGTAGTGAAGCGGCGAAGGCGATGACATGGGATGAGTTTAAGGTACCATTCCTTAAACATCACAGTCCCAAAGCGGATATCAATCGAATCAAAGAAGAATTTATTCAGCTTAGGCAGAAGGGCGAATCTATTGATAAGATCACGGGGATCTTTCTCGATAAACTAAGGTTTTGTGATGAGTTGGTGACATCCGAAGAACAGAAGGTGTATTATTATTATAATATGCTAAGCGCATAGTATCAGGAGTTCATGACTCCCTCAAAATACGAGACTCTCACCGAAATCATCAACACCTCTCGAGAAAGGGAGATAGAGTTAAAGAAACAAATTGAAAGGGGTGAAAGAGGGGCGTAAGTGGTTAATCCAAGCCCTACGAAAAAGGCACGCATGACTGACTCGTCAAAAAATCAAGAGGGAAAAAGTAGTTCGCCAAGTTGTAAAGTATGCGGGAAAGGGCACAAGGGTGAGTGCCGGTTTAAGGACAAGCCGTGTCCTATATGTGGGAAGACAGGGCACACGGCTGCGTTGTGCCCGGGGAAAGTGTCGGTGTGCTACAAGTGTTATCAGCCGGGTCACAAGAAGTCTGAGTGCCCGGAGTTAATCGGAAAGAAGGATGGCAAGGATACACATACTAAGACTCCAAAAGCAAGAGCCAGATCCTTCCAGTTAACAGCAGCTGAGGCGAAAAGTGAACCCGATGTGGTTTCAGGTATATTTGCTATAAATTCGATTCCCGCACATGTGCTATTTGATACGGGTGCGAATAAATCCTTTATTTCACATGGATTTATTCGACATCCTTCCTTTGTATTAACAAAATTACCTATGCCATTAGAAGTAGAAATAGGTGACAACAAAAGTTTCATTGTGTGTGATGTATGTCAAGATTGTAAAATGAGTATTGACGGTGAGGAATATTCAATAGATTTGATTCCAATGTCGATGGGAGAATTCCAAGTAGTGGTCGGAATGGATTGGTTATCCCGACATCACGCAAAGGTCGTGTGTTTCCGCAAGGAGATAAAATTAACATCTCCAAGTGGAAAATCCGTTACCATTTATGGCGAAAAAGGGGGTAATCCCGTTATGTGCTCGATGCTAAAAGCTCACAAACTCATGAGGCGTGGATGTAGAGCATTCATGATATACGCAAACGAACCAGATAAAGGATCGCCAAGGATTGAAGACGTACCAGTGGTACGTGAATATGCCGATGTATTTCCGGAAGATTTACCGGGAATACCGCCAGAACGGGAGGTAGAGTTCGGAATCGAATTGATTCTGGGCGCGAAACCTGTGGCAAGGCGCCGTATCGGCTCGCGCCATCAGAGCTACAAGAATTGATGTCCCAAATCCAAGACCTGCTCGACAAGGGGTTTATCCGACCAAGTGTGTCCCCATGGGGCGCACCGGTGCTATTTGTGAAGAAAAAGGATGGAAGCATGCGCATGTGCATCGATTACCGGGAGTTTAACAAACTCACGGTGAAGAATCGATATCCGCTTCCAAGAATTGACGACCTATTTGACCAATTACAAGGTGCAAGTTGGTTCTCTAAGATCGACCTTAGATCGGGATATCATCAGTTGAAAGTCAAAAAGGAGGATATACCGAAGACGGCTTTCCGTACCCGGTACGGGCATTACGAGTTCCTCGTGATGTCCTTCGGGTTAACTAATGCCCCCGCGGCTTTCATGGATCTCATGAACCGGGTTTGCAAACCAATGTTGGATAAGTCGGTGATAGTGTTCATCGACGATATCTTAGTATATTCGAAAAATGAAACAGAGCATGCAAGTCATTTACGTGAAGTGTTGGAGACGCTTAGAAGGGAGAAGTTGTATGCAAAGTTCTCGAAATGTGCCTTCTGGTTACGAGAGGTGCAGTTTCTCGGGCACATCATTAGTGCAAACGGGGTGCTAGTAGACCCGTCAAAAATAGAAGCAGTGGTGAGATGGAATCCACCGAAGAATCCTTCGGAAATCAGAAGTTTCTTGGAACTTGCGGGTTATTATAGGAGATTCATACAAGATTTCTCCAAGATTGCTATGCCATTGACCAAACTAACCCGTAAGGACGAAAAGTTTATTTGGGGCAAGGATCAAGAAAAGGCGTTCCAAACGCTTAAAGAAAAAATTGACCCATGCACCAGTATTGGCATTGCCGGATGGAGTTGACGATATGGTGGTTTACTCGGATGCGTCGCATTCGGGCCTAGGGTGCGTTTTGATGCAACCGGGCAAAGTTATAGCCTATGCCTCGAGACAGTTAAAGACTCATGAAAAGAATTATCCTACACACGACCTCGAGTTGGCAGCGGTGGTATTTGCCTTAAAGATACAGAGGCATTATTTGTATGGGGTAAAATGCACTATCTTTACCGACCATAAAAGTTTGAAGTATTTCTTCGATCAGAAGGAATTAAACAGGAGGCAGAGGTGATGGTTAGAAACTGTCAAGGATTTCGATTGTGATATACATTACCACCCGGGAAAGGCTAATGTGGTGGCGGATGCGTTAAGCCGGAAAAGGGATTATACGCCCATTCGAGTACGATCAATGCAACTAATTGTAACATCGGGTTTACTTGAACAAATCCGAAAATCTCAAATGGAAGCAATGAAGGAAGAAAATGTGAAGAAGGAAAGAATAGTTGGACAATTGAAAGAATTGGTAGATGGTAACCAAGGGTTAAAGACGCGTTTTGGGAGGATATGGGTTCCGAATTCTTGTGGAGCTAAGGCGCTCCTACTTGACGAAGCCCATAAATCCCGTTATTCAATTCATCCGGGGGCGACCAAGATGTATAACGATTTAAAGCAAAACTATTGGTGGCCCGGAATGAAAAGGGATGCTGTAAAATATGTGGAGAAGTGTATGACGTGTTTGCAAGTCAAAGCAGAACACCAAAATCCGTATGGTAAACTGCAACCGTTGGACATCCCAGTTTGGAAATGGGAACAAATCACGATGGACTTGCTGACCAAACTGCCCAAAACCAACCGCGGGTTTGATGCTATATGGGTAGTTGTGGATAGATTGACAAAAAGCGCTCATTTCATACCAATTCGTGAAACATATACATCCGAAAATATGTCAGAGGTGTATACAAATGAAATAGTGGCACGTCACGGGGTACCGATGTCTATTGTGTCCGATAGAGATACTCAGTTTACTTCAAACTTTTGACGCGAATTCCAAGAACAGATGGGAACTAAATTGTTCATTAGCACCGCGTACCATCCACAAACGGATGGACAAAGCGAAAGAACAATACAAACGTTGGAGGATATGTTGCGAGCTTGCATTATCGACTTCGGGGGTAGTTGGGATGTCTATCTACCACTGGTCGAATTTTCATATAATAACAGTTACCTTGCAAGCATTGGTATGGCTCCGTACGAGATGCTTTATGGTAGGAAATGCCGAACCCCGGTGTGTTGGGGCGAGGTTGGCCCGCGAGAACTTGCTCATAAGGATGTAGTCCGAATTACTAACGAGAAAATCGACTTGGCCCGAGCTCACTTGAAAGCGGCTCAGGATCGACAAAAGTCGTATGCGGATAAACGAAGAAGACCAATTGAGTTTCAAGTCGGGGACAAGGTTATGTTAAAGGTATCGCCGTGAAAGGGGATTATTCGGTTCAGAAAAAGGGGAAAGCTAAGCCCGAGGTTTATTGGGCCATTCAGAATCATCGAACGGGTCGGTAAGTGTAACACCTCAAAAATTCACGTCCTATAATGTGTTGACACGTGTCATAAGCTTGGAACGTGTAAAGGATTACCCAAGAGGGACTAAAGTTGAAAAACAAGAAAAGTATGTGAATATAAGGGTTAAAAAGGTCAACAATGGATAAATATACTTTACAATAACCATACATGATGTTTATACCCTTAAACGAATGAATCGTGGACCATGCGAAGCTAATTGTGAAAGAAAGTGAGAGATTACAAACTACAGGGGTTAAATGTGTCAACATATTTAAAGTATACCTCTGAGTGGCCTTTTAGCAAACCCGAAGCTTTGTAACGATAAATTATGCTCATTAGAATGTATGATAAAAATTTCACCAAGTTTCGTTATCGCATGAGAAAGTTATGATAAAATTCGTATACGAGGGGTTAAAAGCGTCAACGTCGAAATTTAAGACTTTTCGGTGATCGTATGAATAACCAGGGACCTAACAAAGTTGGTTTATGACTTGGAGTCCTTAAAAGTCAAGTTTGGGGGTTACAAGTGCAAGAAAGCACCTTAAAATCAAGATTTGGAAGTTCAGGGGCCAAACTGTCAACTTTTGAAAGTTCTGTCATGCTGGCCTGGTCCTTACGGACCGTATGCTAGGACCCTTACGGTCCGTAAGCGACTCCCAGATGCAGAAACTCGTAAATTGGCTGTTCAGCCCATATAACCGACTTAAACTGATATTTTTCACTTCCATGGGCGACCCCTACTAGTTCTTAGGCATTAGGGACACTTGTTAATGATCAGTGACCAATGCTAGAGTTGTTTGTCATGATCTTGAGCAATCAAAAGCACTATATAAAGCCCATTTTGTTTGAAACTTTGATCATTCACTCATTCCTTCACTCCTGATCATTTCTGGAGCTCAAGGCCTTTCCCCAAGCATCTCTAATCGTGCATTAGACCTTGGTAAGTATCCTTGACCTTCCTTAATTGAGTTTTGCTTAGTTATTAGCTTAAAAGTCAAACCATCATAATTAAGGTTTGACTTATCGATTAATCACTAATGGTCCAGTGATTTGTCAAATTGAGAGTAGTTATAAGTTGGTAATTATGTGGGCTTTAAATCCTTAAAAGGGCACCCTCTGATTCCCGCTCTAACTAGATCATTTGTCGGGTCAAAGTTTATTATAAAAAGTCAACAGGATCCTAATTTTTGAATTAACGCATAATTAGCAATGTAGAAGGCGTGTAACCTATTTTATCACTCATATATCTTGGTAATAAGTATAAGATCTGGTCTAAGCTTGTTTGATCCGACAATTTTCTGTCTAGGCTCGGTTCGGAACCAAAAGTCGCAAAACTTTGACTTTTGCTTTGACTTCAGTTCTGACCCGATTTAGATGGATTTAGAAATGCCTTAGAGTTCCGTTAGGACCAACTAGTATGATAGTATAACCCTCTGCGTTTATACTACTTGACTCGTTGATTGTCCGATGTTTCCTTTAAATGCCTAATGTTGACCAATATGCCCTTTTGACCATAAAACGAGAATTTTGGAAATGTGAAAGGACAATAATCTTTATTACTGATTTATAAACATGCCCCTAAAATTTCACATCAGTTGGAGGTCTAGATTAGGAGTTATGCTCAATAGCGTAATTTGAAAGCTTTTTGTTAATTAAAAGGCATAATTAGCGTAAAGCCTATCTAAACCCAATTTTTGACACCAAACCTTTTACCCAATGATGTAATATAATATTTTGAGATTTTTGAGGATTTTTAATTATTTTTAACCTGCTCATAACCTAAGGTTATGGCCTTGATTCGGTAAATACCGATTATACCCTTTTGTTCATAAAATGAGTTTTACATAGCCAATTGATACCAAATATTTGGCTACTGATTTTATATGATAAATGAGGTGTTTTGAACTTTATAAACTGATCAGAAAACTCAGATTTCCTGTATAACCCGGAAATCGCTTAAAACGACTTTTTACGCATATTAAACACCTAGTATGGGTTTAAAACCATTTTGTCATATAAGACTTATCACCAACTGATATGACCTATTAAATTAAGTTGTTTTACTGATTATTTCAGACCCGAATCTCAGAATTTTAATTAATCTTTTTTTATAATCTTTAAAATGACCAAAATACCCATACGGGGCTTAAATTGAGATTAAACTCGTTTCGGGCATAATGGAAGGTATCCTACTGATATCACAACATATTTAAGGCATATTAACTTAGGAAACCTGTATATGACTCTTATGGTTACCCGTTACGCTTCTTGCGCGTTCGGTTCAGTTTATGTAACTAGTTTGCATAAATTAGCCGAAACGGGCCAAACCTTATCGTTTTTATCTCAAAATCCAGAATGTGGTTAGATTACCCATATTATACAAGTCTTCAAACTTGTCGAGTGTAAATCACATTCTATTCCGGTCTTCGCTTAATCATGCGTTTGAACCGTATCTTTCCTTAAAACTAACCGGTCTAAGTTTAGGCTTAATTAAAGACCCGTTAGGATTCTAATTGGTTATTTATACCATCATTCCAGACTAGAGCCTTCCGGTAAATTGTACCTACGCTTACTTAAGTGAATACGGCTGAGTTATTATAATTCTTGTTATTTAAGACAGGAGCTAGCTCAGGTAAATACTCTTAACCTATTTTCCCTTATACGGGCTTGGGATACGGTAATATAAATACCGCATGGTCAGGTATGGGATTCAAAGACCAATAAGTCAGGAAATCCAAATTACCTGTTTTAATTCGTATTGCTTGACTGAAACATTGGGGGTAAATGCGACCGTGTCCTGGATATCCTTGACTCATTAATTGCAATGGCCACGACCTAAGCACGGGGTGTAGGCATACACCTAACAGATGCAATACGCTTATTAATTAAATATACCCAATATGGGATTCCCAATAAGGGAATAAGTGGTGTGTCGGTTAATCTTGAACCGGCATAGAACCGGGCCCCGTATGTAGAGCAAGTTATGTAAAACTGATAACATGAGATATAGTTTGTCCCAAGTATAAAAGATTAATTTTTGCCTTGTGCATTTTAATCAAAGTGTCAAAATATTTTCGTGCCTTGTGCACCTAAACCAATTTTCATAAACATTTTTAAATGGGTCGGTTGAGTGTATTTACCAGTGAAAACTGACGTATTTTCCAAAGTCTAAGTGACAGGTACAAGTACGTAATAGGCTGGAAGCCTAACATGACAATCATTCGGAAAGTTAAAACGATAAACACACTTTAACCACCTAAAATTGTTCTTTAACGTGCAATTGATAAATGTCTATGAAAATATCTTAAAAATAAGTTAGTCATCCGTTAGGAGTTTTCTAACCTCACTTAAACAAGGAAAGCGACACCGATAAACACAATGCCACCACCGAGAAAAGCATAAACTAGATTAAATCACAACCGAGTTCATTTTACAAATCTTGCACATAAATTCACCAAGATAGCAATTTTGGCCTAAACTACTAACTAAGCTAACAAATCATGACAAGAATTTATAACGACACCATTTAACCCGTTAAGGTCCTTACGTGACGGCAAGCTTTCTTGATTAACAATAATTACATTTTATTAAATCACTAACCATTTCTAGTATTATGATGCACACATTTAAACCAAGCTAAACTAGTTAACCAAGTTCAAAGTTTACTAATACAAGATTAATTAAGCTTCATTTTTCAACTATCTTAACTAACCAAATACCAATCATCCAACACAATTACTTATAATCAAGAAATCAATATCAATAACAAGGTTGCAAACTAATCATCAAAGATTAACATAGAAAATACTTCAAAATGTCATTACAAACAAAGATTAACGTACTAATGGTTATAATCAAGCAAGGGATTGTTGTGTTTTTGCCCAAAGGCTACAATAATACATAAACATTAATCTAAATGCTTGAAAGATTAACAAAATCATGGAAAGATTAGAAAACCAAACCATAAACAAGCATAAGATAAAGAATCCGGATAGTAATCGAGCTAAACGAGACAATGTGGCTTGATTCCGGGTGAAAGCTAACGCCTCCGGAGCCTGAAAATCGCCTGAATTGCTCTCCAAAATTCCAGAGTTACGAGCAGAATGTTTCTGCAGGTTTTTATATTTTTTCGATGTCGCACGGTCGTGCGTCCTGTTGCACGACCGTTCACTTTAAGCAATTATTGGAGGTATGGTGCACCATACTGCATGACGTCACAGATCTTGACTGGTCTTCGGTCTCGCACGACCGTTCTTCAGATGGCACGACCGTGCGTTTCCGAGTTCTTGTTGCACGCCTAGTTGCACGTTCGTTCAATGCCGGACTGACTTGCATTTGTCGGAGATGCACGGTCGTGCAATAGGTCGCACGACCGTTCCACACGCCCAGGTCAGTTTTCTTAACAGAATGTTCGCAGCTTCGTCGTTTTGTCCGGAAAGTCCTCGTTTTCGCTATCATCTTGTCTGGTATGCTGTTTTAGGCCTGTAAACAAAAGTGTAGATGATTAAGCATCCGAATGACGGTTTTAGGGCCGAAAACGCATAAAATAGGGGTAAAACGGGGGACTAAAATATGTGTAAATTAGCGAATATCAAATCTCCCCACACTTGAACCTTGCTTGTCCTCAAGCAAGCTAGACTAAAATACAATAAAAGATAGAATCAAACAAGAACGATAATTTACACACTATTTTATTGAAAACAACTATAAATGGTTAGCCGGTTTTTCGAAAGACGACATCAAAAGATTCAAACCCAACAAGCATATGCAAATATATAGTGACAACCAAAAAGCCGTGACTTCACATTTAATTGACTCAACATGTTAATCTTCACACAACTCACAATGTTCACACACACTCGGTTTTATTTATGAAACATACATTAAATGTGTACGTGCAAACACTCAACGCATCGTCAATGAAATGTGTAATATCATAAGCTTGTCATAAGATCTCGTCTCCACCAACTAACATGCGAAAAAGTGTAAATCAAGAGGTCTTTACGGGTTATAACGTTAGGCTTGGGCGAAGGGTATGGAAATGGATATTTTAAAGTGGCGAAAATGGTTAAAACTCGGTAGTAGCGTTTAACTATCAACAAACAATACAACTATACATACAAATGCCTTAAAAAGGCGACTATTGCGCAATCGAGCTAATCAACGATATTTTAACGTTTAAGCATTCAAAATTGCTCGATTTTCGTAGACTTCACCCTATTTTAGGGTGTTTTATTTTCTGTTTTTTTTTTCTTAACAAGAAACTAGATAAATAAACAATAAACTACAACAAACGCTAGTTAAACGATTATTTTGACCGAGTTTTAACACTAAAAAGTTTTAAAACATAAAAAGTCTAAATTTGGCTAAGTGGGCGATAATGTGGGTAAACAAAGGTAAACGGGAAGGCTCGACATGGTTAATCCTAAAGGGTAATATAAGGGTTTACGGGAAGCACAACACAAAGAACAAGGTTTACAACAAAGGGGTAATCTAAGTGCCTCTATCACTTCTACACAATTTCGCAAGTTCATGGTCTTAACAAGCATACTAGTGACAAGTTCTAAATTACACATAACATTCGGCTCACTCCTATATCCGAAATGAACAAATATATAACAATATCAAGGCTCAAATATGCTCACATAACGGAAGGAATGGGTAAAAGTGTGAAAACTATCATGCAAGTCTTTCTTTGTTTGTCACGCTTTCCGGTTTCCTTTTTCAAAAATATTTTGCTTGTCGAGTTTTTATCAAGTCCGACGCTTTCTAAAACATAACCAACCGGTTTATTTACTAAAATATATACACAATACAGGTATTTTTGAATGATTTTTCTGATTTTCTGATTTTTTTTTTGTGGACAAACAAAGTTAACAAAGTTAACCCCCTCCCCACACTTGAACTTCGCATTGTCCCCAATGCGAGACCCGAAATATAGAGAAAAGGATAATAGTACTCCCCTCAAGATGATGTTGATGCAACGAGACTTCCGAAGCTGTATCTGTCACGTGCTCCGGTCCAAGATATGTCGGATCTGCAAGTATGTCACATGTACACCAAAACAGAACAGAAACAGAATAAACATAAATAAACCATAATGTACATAAATATAAGACTAACATCCAAACAAATACAAGACATAAAGTAAATTGTCTGAAAACAAAATACAATCCGAGGGTGTTGAAATAACAAACCAAATGAACACCCAAAATATAAAGTACTGAAATAAAAACAACCACCAACAATCAATACCACCGACTCCTACGCGTCATCACCATCATCGTCTCTAGTAAAGGACGGACCCGCATCTCCGTAACCAGGTGGGTTCCACGGTGGGAACTGTGGAGGATGCTGAAAGTAGTCGGGATATGCATGATGCATCTCCCCAAACAGATATGAAAACCCAGCACTTACTCCCTGATATAAACTATCCTGGTTTGCCCGAATCTGATCCTGAGCGGCCCTAATCTCGTCCTGTCTAGACCGGATCTGGTCAATATAAACCCCATGCTGTTCCTGGTTAACCCTGATCTGATCCTGGTTAACTTGCATCTGCTGGAACTGCTGATAGAACTCGGGCCAGTCCTGATGCTGGTGGAATGCATGGTGCTGCTGTGAATGTGGTGGTGTCGGTGGATGTGGTACGTGCTGCTGCTCCGGATGCTCCTGATCGTGCATCTCCTCATCTTCATTTTCCTCCAGCCAAAAACTTGACGTGTGCGGATATATACATAATTTTGCAATGAAATTACACATGATTTGGTTTTAAATTTATAAAAGTGATTATTACTTTTACATCAAAACATACACGAAAGAGGCAAGTGTACCCCGTCATATATGTAGTAAAGTATCGGTAAGAACCAAGTATCGATCCAAGGAAATGGGCGGAGAAATAATACTAGACCTTTGTCACTAAACTACCGGTAAAAACATAAGTTGTTTGATTTTTTTTATAAACTAAAGTAAGCATAAACAAATACTTATAAAACATAGTAGAAAATAGATAAATAGCCTTGCTTAATACACAACCAAAGTATGTAACCTAAGTCGGTTTTGGCACTAGAAGCATTCGGTCAATTTTCCATTTTAAGACAATTAGTATCCCTTTCGGGAATCCTAACATGACAATCATTCGGAAAGTTAAAACGATAAACACACTTTAACCACCAAAAATTGTTCTTTAACGTGCAATTGATAAATGTCTATGAAAATCTCTTAAAAATAAGTTAGTCATCCGTTAGGAGTTTTCTAACCGCACTTAATCAAGGAAAGCGACACCGATAAACACAATGCAACCACCGAGACAAGCATAAACTATATTAAATCACAACCGAGTTCATTTTACAAATCTTGCACAATAATTCACCAAGATAGCAATTTTGGCCTAAACTACTAACTAAGCTAACAAATCATGGCAAGAATTTATAACGACACCATCTAACCCGTTAAGGTCCTTACGTGACGGCAAGCTCTCTTGATTAACAATAATTACATTTTATTAAATCACTAACCATTTCTAGTATCATGATGCACACATTTAAACCAAGCTAAACTAGTTAACCAAGTTCAAAGTTTACTAATACAAGATTAATTAAGCTTCATTTTTCAACTATCTTAACTAACCAAATACCAATCATCCAACACAATTACTTATAATCAAGAAATCAATATCAATAACAAGGTTGCAAACTAATCATCAACGATTAACATAGAAAATACTTCCAAGTGTCATTACAAACAAAGATTAACACACTAATGGTTATAATCAAGCAAGGGATTGTTGTGTTTTTGCCCAAAGGCTACAATAATACATAAACATTAATCTAAATGCTTGAAAGATTAACAAAATCATGGAAAGATTAGAAAACCAAACCATAAACGAGCATAAGATTAAGAATCCGGATAGTAATCGAGCTAAACGAGACAATGTGGCTTGATTCCGGGTGAAAGCTAACGCCTCCGGAGCCTGAAAATCGCCTGAATTGCTCTCCAAAATTCCAGAGTTACGAGCAGAATGTTTCTGCAGGTTTTTATATTTTTTCGATGTCGCACGGTCGTGCGTCCTGTTGCACGACCGTTCACTTTAAGCTATTATTGGAGGTATGGTGCACCATACTGCATGACGTCACAGATCTTGACTGGTCTTCGGTCTCGCACGACCGTTCTTCAGATGGCACGACCGTGCGTTTCCGAGTTCTTGTTGCACGCCTAGTCGCACTGGTCGTTCAGTTCCGAGGTTTGGCTGGATCATCGGATCCGCACGGGGTGCAAGATCTGGAACGACCGTGCATCACCGAGATGGTCTTGATTGCCTTGCACGCCGAGTTGCAGGTTCGTTCAATGCCGGACTGACTTGCATTTGTCGGAGATGCACGGTCGTGCAATAGGTCGCACGACCGTTCCACACGCCCAGGTCAGTTTTCTTAACAGAATGTTCGCAGCTTCGTTGTTTTGTCCGGAAAGTCCTCGTTTTCGCTATCATCTTGTCTGGTATGCTGTTTTAGGCCTGTAAACAAAAGTGTAGATGATTAAGCATCCGAATGACGGTTTTAGGGCCGAAAACGCATAAAATAGGGGTAAAACGGGGGACTAAAATATGTGTAAATTAGCGAATATCAAATCTCCCCACACTTGAACCTTGCTTGTCCTCAAGCAAGCTAAACTAAAATACAATAAAAGATAGAATCAAACAAGATCGATAATTTACACACTATTTTATTGAAAACAACTATAAACGGTTAGCCGGTTTTTCGAAAGACGACATCAAAAGATTCAAACCCAACAAGCATATGCAAATATATAGCGACAACCAAAAAGCCGTGACTTCACATTTAATTGACTCAACATGTTAATCTTCACACAACTCACAATGTTCACACACACTCGGTTTTATTTATGAAACATACATAAAATGTGTACGTGCAAACACTCAACGCCTCGTCAATGAAATGTGTAATATCATAAGCTTGTCATAAGATCTCGTCTCCACCAACTAGCATGCGAAAAAGTGTAAATAAAGAGGTCTTTACGGGTTATAACGTTAGGCTTGGGCGAAGGGTATGGAAATGGATATTTTAAAGTGGCGAAAATGGTTAAAACTCAGTAGTAGCGTTTAACTATCAACAAACAATACAACTATACATACAAATGCCTTAAAAAGGCGACTATTGCGCAATCGAGCTAATCAACGATATTTTAACGTTTAAGCATTCAAAATTGATCGATTTTTGTAGACTTCACCCTATTTTCGGGTGTTTTATTTTCTGTTTTTTTTTTTTTTTTTTACAAGAAACTAGATAAATAAACAATAAACTACAACAAACGCTAGTTAAACGATTATTTTGACCGAGTTTTAACACTAAAAAGGTTTAAAACATAAAAAGGCTAAATTTGGCTAAGTGGGCGATAATGTGGGTAAACAAAGGTAAACGGGAAGGCTCGACATGGTTAATCCTAAAGGGTAATATAAGGGTTTACGGGAAGCACAACACAAAGAACAAGGTTTACAACAAAGGGGTAATCTAAGTGCCTCTATCACTTCTACACAATTCCGCAAGTTCATGGTCTTAACAAGCATACTGGTGACAAGTTCTAAATTACACATAACATCCGGCTCACTCCTATATCCGAAATGAACAAATATATAACAATATCAAGGCTCAAATATGCTCACATAACGGAAGGAATGGGTAAAAGTGTGAAAACTATCATGCAAGTCTTTCTTTGTTTGTCACGCTTTCCGGTTTCCTTTTTCAAAAATATTTTTCTTGTCAAGTTTTTATCAAGTCCGACGCTTTCTAAAACACAACCAACCGGTTTATTTACTAAAATAAATACACAATACAGGTATTTTTGAATGATTTTCTGATTTTTTTTTCAGCTGAATAGAAACAGAATATTATTAAAAATGGGCTGAAAATTTTATAAAAATCCGAAAATGGGCACGAAATTTTATAAAAAATCAACACAATAAAAATAATCGAATCGGCTAATACAAAAAAGATTTTAAGGTGCCGAAAACCCAAAGAATAAAGGAATAAATAAATCCGGATCGAATAAATAAATGGAACAAAAATTTACAAGTGTACAAAAATGACTTGGAAAACGAATAAATGAAATAAAAGTAAGAAATATTAACAAATAAATAAATAAATAAATAATCAATAAAGTATACACAAATATTAACAAATATATACGCCGATAACACAATGACTCGGGTCGTTCCTAAAACTAGCCATTTCCCCGGCAACGGCGCCAAAAACTTGACGTGTGCGCGACTACACATATTTTTACAATGAAATTACACACGATTTGGTTTTAAATTTATAAAAGTGATTATTACTTTTACATCAAAACACACACGAAAGAGACAAGTGTACCCCGTCATATATGTAGTAAAGTATCGGTAAGAACCAAGTATCGATCCAAGGAAATGGGCGGAGAAATAATACTAGACCTTTGTCACTAAACTACCGGTAAAAACATAAGTTGTTTGATTTTAATAAACTAAAGTGAGCATAAACAACTACTTATAAAACATAGTAGAAAGTAGATAAATAGCCTTGCTTAATACACAACCAAAGCATGTCAACTAAGTCGGTTTTGACACTAGAAGCATTCGGTCAATTTTCCATTTTAAGACAATTAGTATCCCTTTCGGGAATCCTAACATGACAATCATTCGGAAAGTTAAAACGATAAACACACTTTAACCACCAAAAATTGTTCTTTAACGTGCAATTGATAAATGTCTATGAAAATCTCTTAAAAATAAGTTAGTCATCCGTTAGGAGTTTTCTAACCTCACTTAAAAAAGGAAAGCGACACCGATAAACACAATGCAACCACCGAGAAAATCATAAACTTGATTAAATCACAACCGAGTTCATTTTACAAATCTTGCACATAAATTCACCAAGATAGCAATTTTGGCCTAAACTACTAACTAAGCTAACAAATCATGACAAGAATTTATAACGACACCATTTAACCCGTTAAGGTCCTTACGTGACGGCAAGCTTTCTTGATTAACAATAATTACATTTTATTAAATCACTAACCATTTCTAGTATCATGATGCACACATTTAAACCAAGCTAAACTAGTTAACCAAGTTCAAAGTTTACTAATACAAGATTAATTAAGCTTCATTTTTCAACTATCTTAACTAACCAAATACCAATCATCCAACACAATTACTTATAATCAAGAAATCAATATCAATAACAAGGTTGCAAACTAATCATCAAAGATTAACATAGAAAATACTTCAAAATGTCATTACAAACAAAGATTAACGTACTAATGGTTATAATCAAGCAAGGGATTGTTGTGTTTTTGCCCAAAGGCTACAATAATACATAAACATTAATCTAAATGCTTGAAAGATTAACAAAATCATGGAAAGATTAGAAAACAAACCATAAACAAGCATAAGATAAAGAATCCGGATAGTAATCGAGCTAAACGAGACAATGTGGCTTGATTCCGGGTGAAAGCTAACGCCTCCGGAGCCTGAAAATCTCCTGAATTCCTCTCCAAAATTCCAGAGTTACGAGCAGAATGTTTCTGCAGGTTTTTATATTTTTTCGATGTCGCACGGTCGTGCAACAGGACGCACGACCGTTCACTTTAAGCAATTATTGGAGGTATGGTGCACCATACTGCATGACTTCACAGATCTTGACTGGTCTTCGGTCTCGCACGACCGTGCGTTTCCGAGTTCTTGTTGCACGCCTAGTTGCACGTTCGTTCAATGCCGGACTGACTTGCATTTGTCGGAGATGCACGGTCGTGCAATAGGTCGCACGACCGTTCCACACGCCCAGGTCAGTTTTCTTAACAGAATGTTCGCAGCTTCGTCGTTTTGTCCGGAAAGTCCTCGTTTTCGCTATCATCTTGTCTGGTATGCTGTTTTAGGCCTGTAAACAAAAGTGTAGATGATTAAGCATCCGAATGACGGTTTTAGGGCCGAAAACGCATAAAATAGGGGTAAAACGGGGGACTAAAATATGTGTAAATTAGCGAATATCAATCACTTTTTGTGACCGTGATCACATCACGTTTTGTTTAAGTTTATGTCGACTTTTTATTATCGAAAATCTTTCTTTCGAATGTATCGCCATGCACCTATCGGTGTTAAGATCTATATTCCTTGATATTAATCATTTTCCGAATTCATTTCATAATATTCATATTTGTTAAAACGTTGTTTCTTACTAATACTGAATTTGGTTTAACGTTTTTCTCTTAACTAAGTCAATTACTCATGTCAAGGAAATTGACAACCCACCTTTTATTCTTTTTCCGTTCTCGTTTTAGACGGGGAATCATAATCAGTTCCCTCGCTTTACGCTATTGACCCGTAGGTTCTTTCACTTAGCCTCATAGGCTGTTTCTTTAGAGTTTTCACCTTTTTAAGGTGAGACCCAACAGTTCGTTTCCTTCTATTTATGACTCGTGAGTCATTTTGGTCCGTAGACTTTAACACTATTTATAATCCCGTAGTTTATGATGATCCCGTAGATCATCTTTTATTCGTGTCTTTATGCAAACGTACCTAAGACATCCCTTGTTTTGTTTGGAATCGTTTATTTTTGCTTTTGAACTTTAGTTGACCTTGACCGTAGTCTAAGGCTTCATTCATAACCCATTTCGGACTAATCTTCCGACTTTATGACTCCTCCCGTCATATACACGTCGGTTTGTTCTACGCTTACCGTTTCCCGGTTCATACTTATACTTCTTTACAGCCCATTACTCGGGTTCTTTTATCTTAATGTTTTTAACGCCAATGACCCTTTACATAGGTTTATTAATATTTCACGCTCTTATTTATTCGGTTCGCGCTTAATTGCATTAGCAAGCATCATCCTTTATTTAACTCGTTTGACTTATTCGTGTGAACTTCGTCACTTATGAATGTCAAGCCTCATTCTTTGTTCGACCCGTTCAACTTTAAAATATTTGAACGTAATTTATCAAAATTTCTATTTATAGCATCTTATCGTCTTTTAGTCATGACTCGAAACCCGAGTCTTTTGACTTTCCACCCGCGTTCCCGTTTTTCGGTCTACGCATGTGTTTAAATCCTTACCCATCAACTGGGTGTTTTACTGAAGTCGTTATCATTGCAACCCTTCCGGAATGCATTAAGACTTCGCTTTGATTTATTTGGTCGTCTTAGCGAAATCCATCGCTTTTATTCAACCATGTCTTTTATTCTTTGTGGGACCATCCTTGACGGCCTTATAGATTCTGAGTGACGATTATCATTGTCATCCTTTCTTTACTACGACCACAATTAACAACGTTGATTATCTTTTTCGTATGGGCAATACCTTCGTTTTTATGACCATGCGGATCATCTATACTTTGGTTTTACTTGCCCATTTTGTCCACCATGGCTCTTTCGTCCAAAATGACTTATTTTCGTGAATTTTCCTTAGGTCATTCATTTATATCATCATTTACATTAATCTTTGCCCCTTCTCTCGGGCTCATTATCTTAATGTAATACGCTTCCATCACCCGACTGTGCGTTTACATTATTATCAACTATTTTGCTCATTTGATTTCTTTGGGTACTTTTAATTTGTCCCACTCACCCCGTCCTTACTACATCGGACTTAAATGCGTCCACTACAAGAAGTTCATGGTATCATATGCCACTACTTACTTGGCCAGAGTAAGCGATTAACACATGACACACATGACCTTTTTATAGTTTTCACATCACTCCCTATGTAAGTAACGCCTCTATTCATTTCATATCCCTGATTTCATTTAGTAAAACTTTATTTAATTGCTAAACAACAATCACTAGTTTTACTAGTTTTACATTCGAACATAAAAAATGTTTTCCTTTCTATCGAACTATTATATAATCGCATTCGTTAATGTGATCGCTACTTTTCTCAGTAACATTATATTGAGAGTTTTCCACTTGGATAATTACCCCCCGTCCAAGTTTTCATATAAACTAATCCTATTATTTCTTTGTTATTCACAATCGTGAATAACGCATATTTCTTTTTGTTTTCACTTAGAAACATCATCCTGAATAGATATCATATTCAGGGTTTCCAAGTTTTATCCTACATATGCAACCGTCATTCTCTACGTGTTTATTGCATATTACTATTCGTGCGACTAAATTTAGAACGTGCACCTGGTAATGCTTGCCCTAACAGGCTTTCCTTGCCGTTAACCTTGTTCGCAATTATTACTCGATTTTTGTCCTTGGTGAGCATGCTCTACTTGTCATACTCGGACCGTTTCTCCGTCATATCCGAAATTTGTTACACTCTCGTCATCTTCAGATGCGAGTATCCTTCAATTAAAACATTTACAAGGATTAGTAATGTCGACTTCAATAAACGCCGGTATCATAATACAAAGCTGTTCTACTATACGTGTCAACGCACGTAATTTCGTTAACTATATCGATCCTTGATCGATTTAATTGGGGTAACGTGTATTACACGATAATCCTATGTGTTATTCACGACACTTTAATCATACTAAACTATTACTATATACATGTACTTACCGGATTTGCGATCAAGCCTCGAACCGAACACATTATTCTTTTAACCGTGAGCTCTGATTACCAACTTGTAACACCCATACTATTATAAAAGGGTTTTTGTACTAATACTGACAATTAAATGTGTACTTACGAATACACATACATATAAAATACGGTTTACTAAAAACTTTTACAGTTTTAAAAAAATTATACAACATAATATAATTGAGTTCGTCGTTTAAAGTTACGACGAAACGTCGTGCGGAAGCTTTTATCTTGATCGTGTTCGGTTCTTCGTTGAGCTTGATCCTCATCCAGAGCCCGTAACAATCACCTATGATCAAAACCAACGTAAAAGTTAGTTTTGATAGATTAATATCAAGTTATAACCAGGTAAATGGGACCTACGGTCTGAACCGTAGGTCACACTACAGCCCAAAACAAACAAACAGCCCCTCCAGACCGTAGCCTACGGTCTGAACCGTGGGTCACGCTGCAGCCCAAAACAAACAAACAGCCCCTCCAGACCGTAGCCTACGGTCTGAACCGTGGGTCACGTTGCAGCCCAGCTATTCCTATTTTTCAGTTTTGGTCCTTTTTACGTGGGTCACGCTGCAGCCCAGCTATTCCTATTTAGTCCTCTATCATTTGGAGTCAAAATCCACCATTTGGATTAACAAAATTTTTCTTTTATAGACCATTGGCTTAATATTTATTTACGAAATTATTCGACCCGTTTCAAGATTTGAGCACTAAGCTCAAATCTTGCTTATTCTTTCCACACCACCCATTCCTACACTAGGTTTTTCATTTATCTTCCACCACAACTAAATTTGTGGTTGATTTCATATGATAAAATCTTATTTTCCGAATTATACCCTTCGGTTCAACAATTTACTTAAAAGACTCATTAAGGGCTTTAAACCCAAAAGACTTACGCCTCTCACATTTTATAATACCGGAGAGGTCTAACTCATTATTGAACTTATTAATAATCTATCATTAATGATTGTTTACCCGTTTCATCATCCGGAGGAATTTTAGTCAATTCTAGTTCCTTTAACTACAAAGTACATTTAAAAACATGTTTTGGACAAAGCGACCACCTTTAACCCGCATTTCATTTAACTTTTATTTTGTTCTTAAAAACATAAAAGTCTCCCATTGTTTAGTATTTTAGACTCACTCAAATGCATTTTTCGCTATGAACATATCTTCGACTCTAATGGTCGTTTTACCCAAACGCTAGATTTACCTCACTTGAGATGATCATGTATCCACCCTTAATTTGACTAACTTTAGTCATACCACAAACTCTCATCGAGAGCATGACCACTACACGTACCTGGCGCGGGTCTAAGCATTGACCCGTTAGCGATACTTTGCGATTCTATCTACTAACTTACGACAATACTTCCCCACAAATCATACTTACCTGTAAGCATGAAACTTGACAATCGAAATATTAAATATCATTTTCAAATGGTGATAATATCACCATTTGACCCGTTTAGTCTAATGACTAAATAATTTTGCGTTTAAAACCTAATGGTATTTATTTACCATTTCATTAAGTATCTCACTTTGGATCTTTCCTTTTCACCAATTTGTTTAGGTTTCGCTAATCCGTTTCTTACGCATTTACCCAATATGGCTTACGCCATTTGGTGTCGTTTTCAAATTTGACTTTGATTTATTTATTCTTGACTAATCACCGTTTATTCTACAAAAGGTGTAAGTTTCGCTTACCTTGCATCTGGTTATGCTCTTTTCCGCGTACTCGATCCGTTTGACCTGCTTCTTTCCCAAGCCTCCATCTAACTCGTTAAGCGTCAAACTATTGTCAACATTTACAAGGCGGTTAGATTAGTCTTTAACAATCACGACTATTCCACCTTACTTACTTTCTACGTCAAAACTACTGTCACGGCCCCCGTCCCGGTGTTACCCGGTCTCAGAGCCGCGGGACAGAAACCCGTGGTATTTATTAGTCGATTTGACAACGGAAGTTTAACAGGATCTTTTAAAACTTGAAAATGCCCAATTATTTTATTTCACAATTTAGGACAAACCCCATAATTTACAGTAAAGGGAATTTCACGAGGAAATACCTTGTTTTACAAAATATGTTTATTTATTTTATTGAGCCACCACTTCAAGCTTGTTAGTGCTCCGTAGCACTTTTCCTTAATTCACAGTAAATTACCTAAAACATGTTTAAAAATATTTTATCAGCGGGGAAATACTGGCGAGTCACTCGGGTTATATAAAACGACACATTAGTTATAAATTACAGCACAAGAGCGATTACAATGGCTACTATCTTATTTTTATCGGGCGCCGTGCCACACCCTGGTGACGATGGTCATACCACTATTGGGTCCTTTCACCCAAGTAGTGATGATTATCACTGTTAGGATTGTTATCCTAACCGTGAGAAATTAGTAATGTGCACAATACCCCACTTGCCAGTGATTCAAGATAACCAAGACTTAATCCCTGTAATTATAACTTTTGAAAATAATTTGAGTATTGTAAAACATTGTTGACAAAAAGAGAATGACTCACATTGCAAGTTTAAACGGGTAGAGTTTAGCCTACTGATTTAGCCTTGTAACCTAGTTTAAATAACAATGCACACGAGACTAGGTCAGTAACTTAATACAACATTTACGATAAACTCACGAAATCAAAACCCTCACGACAAATGACAAAGTATAGCCAAAATACGGGCAGTACTTAAACATCCATCGGATCGGTTTCAATTGATCGGACATTGCATCGTAGCAGTGATCGAGTTAATACCCTGTATTCGTAGCAGCGTCTTGACACCTTAATACTCGTTTTATGCAGAATTTGGGCGTTTTGAAACTAAATTTTCTAACACAGAAGCAAGTGCCATGCACAGGCAATTTATAGCAACATTTTAGGTTTTACGCGGCCCGCGTAAACCTTAACTTGAACCTTACGCGGCCCGTGAGGGCCCCTAGTCTACGTGTAGGGCTAGCGTGTCACATGTAGGTTTGCCACGTGACTGCCACGTGGCCTGAGACGCGTCCCGGTTACCAGCTGTCTTGTCGCGGCCCGCGTAAGCCTAGGCTTATGTCTTACGCGGCCCGCCTGAAATCCAAATTCTTTGTTTTCTTGGTTTTTCATGAACATTAGGGTTTCAGGGGTCCGGGTTTACACTTACGGGTCGTTTATGGACATTTTTGCAGGTCCTTACATCCTCCCCACCTTATTTAAAATCTCGTCCTCGAGATTTATTGAAATAAGTGAGGATACTTTCGCTTCATTTCCGATTCCAGCTCCCAGGTATACTCGGGTTCTCTTTTCGAATCCCACTTGACTTTGACAAGTACCAATCTTTTGTGTTTAAGGAACTTAATCTTTCTGTCTTCTATCTGGAGTGGTTTCTCTACGAATTTTAACTTTTCATTTACCTCTATATCTTGAAGAGGTACTACCAGGGATTCGTCAGATAAACATTTCTTGAGGTTGGATACATGAAATACGTCATGTACCCCGGCTAACTCTTCTGGTAGTTGTAAGCGATAGGCGACCGGTCCTATTCACTGGATAACCAGAAACGGTCCTATATACCTTGGACTCAACTTTCCTCTCTTTCCGAATCGGACTACCCCTTTCCAAGGAGAAATTTTCAAGAGTGCCTTGTCTCCAATTTGAAATTTCAGCGGCTTGCGTCGATTGTCTGCATAACTTTTCTGACGATCTCGAGCCATCTTCAGTCTTTCCTTGATTTGAGTTATCTTGTCGGTGGTTTCTTGTACGATTTCAGGACCTGATAATTGCCTTTCTCCTATTTCTGCCCAGCAAACTGGAGTTCTACACTTTCGTCCATACAGTGCTTCGAACGGGGCAGCTTCGATGCTTGAATGATAACTATTGTTATAGGAGAATTCAATTAAAGGTAAGTGGTCATCCCAATTTCCACCAAAATCTATAACACACGCTCTAAGCATGTCTTCCAAGGTTTGGATCGTCCTTTCACTTTGTCCATCTGTTTGGGGATGGTAAGCGTACTTAAATTTTGTCGGGTCCCCATTGCTTCTTGGAAACTTGTCCAGAAATGGGAACTGAACCGACTATCCCTATCTGATACGATGGAGAGTGGGACTCCATGCAAGGATACTACTTCGTCTACATACAATTTTGCTAACCTTTCCATGCTAAAGGTTTCCTTCATGGGTAGAAAATGGGCTGACTTGGTTAATCGATCCACAATTACCCAGATGGCATTGTTACCTTTTCTGGTCTTGGGTAACTTAGTAACAAAGTCCATGGTTATTAGTTCCCATTTCCATACGGGCATTTCTAATTGTTGTAGTAGACCTGAGGGTTTTTGGTGTTCCGCCTTAACTTGTGAACAAGTTAGGCATTTAGATACATATCTAGCTATATCCTTTTTCATTCCTATCCACCAGAAATTATTTCTTAAATCTTGGTACATCTTATTATTACCAGGATGCATGATATACCTAGATTTATGGGCCTCCTCTAAAATTTTATTTCGTAGGTCTCCTTGCTTAGGTACCCAAATCCTTTTCTTGTGGAATCTCCAAAGTCCATCAGTTCCTTGTTCTAATTCTTTTATCCTTCCTTTCATTTCTTCAGCATCATCCTTGATTGCTGTTTCTTGAATGTTTTTCAGTTGTTCCACTAAATCTAATTGTAGATTTAATCTAAGAGCACGAACTCGCTTTTGCTTTTTATGATACTTACGACTTAGGGCATCTGCGACTACATTTTCTTTTCCTTCGTGATATTGAATATCACAGTCGTAGTCACTTAGAATTTCCATCCATCTCCTTTGCCTCATGTTCAATTCTTTTTGCCCAAATATGTACTTTAAGCTTTTATGGTCTGTATAAATGGTAAACTTACTTCCATACAGATAGTGTCTCCAAATCTTAAGGGCAAAAATTATCAATCCTAATTCTAAGTCATGTGTCGTATAGTTTTCTTCGTGCTTCTTCAATTGCCTTGAGGCGTACGCAATTACCTTCTTGCGTTGCATTAGCACACATCCTAATCCTAGCTTAGAAGCATCACAATAAACTTCAAAATCTTATGTCCCTTCTGGTAAGGCAAGAATTGGGGCGTTTGTTAACATTTGCTTTAAAATCTTAAAAGCCTCTTCTTGTCTAGATCTCCATTCAAACTTTACTGCTTTACAGGTTAGCTTAGTTAATGGCACTGCTATTTTGGAAAAATCCTTAATAAACCGTCTATAGTATCCGGCTAACCCTAGAAAACTTCTAACTTCCATAGCTGATTGCGGGACCTTCCATTTGGTGATCGCTTCTATTTTGGAGGGATCTACGTGAATACCTTCGTGATTCACCATGTGTCCTAAAAATTGCACCTCTTGTAGCCAAAATTCACACTTCGAGAATTTGGCGTAAAGCTTCTCTTTTCTTAACAAAGTTAGGAGTGCACGTAGGTGCTCACAATGCTCGTCCTGACTTTTGGAATAAATGAGTATATCGTCGATAAAGACAATTACAAATTTATCCAAGTACGGTTTACAGATCCTATTCATCATGTCCATGAATGCTGCAGGAGCATTTGTTAACCCAAATGGCATGACTGTAAACTCGTAATGACCATACCTAGTTCTGAAAGCAGTTTTAGGTATGTCTTCTTCTTGTACTTTCAACTGATGGTATCCGGAGCGTAAATCTATCTTAGAAAAATATCTAGCTCCCTGAAGTTGATCGAAAAGATCATCAATCCTAGGTAATGGGTATCGATTCTTAATTGTAACCTTATTCAATTCCCTGTAATCGATGCACATTCGCAAAGAACCATATTTCTTTTTCACAAACAACACGGGTGCTCCCCAAGGGGACGAACTAGGTTGTATAAATCCTTTACTGAGCAATTCATCTAACTGCTTTTTCAATTCTAACATTTCGGTGGGTGCTAACCGATAAGGTGCCTTTGCTATCGGTGTAGTTCCAGGAATTAGATGAATTCTAAATTCTACTTCCCTATCGGGTGGTAATCCAGGTAGTTCTTCTGGAAATACATCCGAGTATTCTGATACTACTGGAATTTCTTTGAGTTCCTTACTTTTGGTATTAATAACTACAGAAACCATATACACTATTCCTTGTTTTCTTGAATAACTGGCCACTTTCATTACGGAAATGAACTTCATTGGCTTACGTGGCTTATCTCCTGTAATCACCACTATTTCTCCTGTGGGTGTATGAATTTCTATAGAATTCTTATCACAGAGGATTCGAGCATGGTTGGCTACTAACCAATCCATTCCTAACACAATATCGAATCCAGCTAAATTCATAGGTAACAGGTTTGCAGAAAATTTATGGCCTAAGAGTTCTATATTTCATTTTTGCAAAACCGTATTTATGCTAACAGAATTTCCATCTGCCGTTTCTACTGTATAAATCTGCCTAAGTTTGGTTAAAGGTAGGTTAAGAGCTTGGCAGAACGAAGTATTTATAAAACTTTGGTTTGCACCAGAGTCAAATAATACTTTCGCATAAACGTCGTTTACCAAAACGTACCAGCTATTACGTCGGGAATCAGTTCTGCTTCTTGCGTAGTCAGCTGAAAGGCTCTTGCGTTCTTCTTATTAGTTCCTTCAGCTGGGTTGGCCTTGTTGTCAGCTGGTTTGACTAGTTTAGGGAAGTCTGGTCTAAAATGTCTAGGTTCTCCACAGTTGAAGCAAATTGTTGATTTCTTCCTTCTGTAATCTTCTTCTTGGTGCCCCGGAATTTTGCAGAAATTGCAATACCCTTGGCATTTTCCAAAATGCTTTCTTTTACAGGTACTGCAAAATGGAACAGTGGAGAATTGCCCAATTCCTCTTTTCTTGAAGTTGCTACTAGCATTACCCCCTCGGAATCCTTGGGTAATCTTCTGAGCCAATTCCTTCTTTCTGTTTTCTTCTCGCGTACGCACCAGTCCGTCAGTCAAGGTGTTGGCTAATTCCACTGCATCGTCAATTGTGCGGGGTCTCGCAACTTTGACGATATCCCGAATCTCGCTAATTAAACCCCAAATATAGCGAGAAATAAGTACCGGTTCTGGCGAGGCCAGAGTTGGCAAATTTCTGGCATATTCGAAGAATTTCGAAGTATACCCTCGATAGTCAACATCCACCATTCGGTGGCTCAGGAATTTATTGGCCATTTGTTCCTTTTCATATTCGGGGCAGAATTTCCTTTCCATCAATTGCTTAAATTCTTCCCAGCTCATGGCATAAGCCATGTCACTTCCTTTGGCTTGCAACATCGTATTCCACCATTCTAATGCCTCTTCCTTGAAAAGGTGAGAAGCATACATAACTTTATCTTCCTCGGTGCATTTACTTATTTTAATTACTGCTTTAGTTTTCTCTAACCAATGCAGTGCAGCAGTCTCCCCTTCATTGCCTGCAAATTCGATTGGTTTACAGGCAAGAAATTCCTTGTAAGTGCAACCAGGTGTTGCAACTTTCATTTTCTTAAGTATTGGGACCTGAATTATGTTGTCGTTATTATTGCCGCCTCCGTTAACACTGTTACTGAAATTATCGCCACGCGTGCGTTTACTGGGGTTAGCTTGTGAAGGCTCAACAGGGCTTTTGACAGCAGCGACGATTGCTGGGATAGCATTTGCTATTCCCTGGGCAACGATATTTTCTATATCTTGCCTATTAAAAAAAGTGATCTTCATGGTTTTGCTCAGATTGGTTAACTTCGTTAACTGGTTCATTAACAGCGTGTTCCATCTGTTAATTAACAATATATATAAGTTATTGGCACAAAATAAATAACAACCAAACATAATAAAGCAATCACATATAAGCACGTATAGCCAAAATTGTCGACTTTGCGACGTTCATATTTTATATATTAGTATGCATCCATACACACCAGTTATATTACAAAAGTTTTATTTTAAGTTATTTTACATGATTATATTTTTATTAATATTTATTATTATTTTATTATTATTAAACACATAACCACACAACCACATACAATCCCCGTCAGTTGGCACTTCAGAAACGACGTTCCCTTTCGTCGTATTTCCATGATATCCTCTCCCCCACTTCCCGGATTCTATTTCCTGCGTCCACCAGCTCCTCGCCATAGTGGCGGAGTTCAGCCAAGTTCTCGGTACTCATCGCCATAGTGGCGGAGTTCAGCCAGCTCCTCGCCATATAAAACGACACATTAGTTATAAATTACAGCACAAGAGCGATTACAATGTCTACTATCTTATTTTTATCTGGCGCCGTGCCACACCCTGGTGACGATGGTCATACCACTATTGGGTCCTTTCACCCAAGTAGTGATGATTATCACTGTTAGGATTGTTATCCTAACCGTGAGAAATTAGTAATGTGCACAATACCCCACTTGCCAGTGATTCAAGATAACCAAGACTTAATCCCTGTAATTATAACTTTTGAAAATAATTTGAGTATTGTAAAACATTGTTGACAAAAAGAGAATGACTCACATTGCAAGTTTAGACGGGCAGAGTTTAGCCTACTGATTTAGCCTTGTAACCTAGTTTAAATAACAATGCACACGAGACTAGGTCAGTAACTTAATACAACATTTACGATAAACTCACGAAATCAAAACCCTCACGACGAATGACAAAGTATAGCCCAAATACAGGCAGTACTTAAACATCCATCGGATCGGTTTCAATCGATCGGACATTGCATCGTAGCAGTGATCAAGTTAATACCCTGTATTCATAGCAGCGTCTTGACACCTTAATACTCGTTTTATGCAGAATTTGGACGTTTTGAAACTAAATTTTCGAACACAGAAGCAAGTCTCATGCATAGGCAATTTATAGCAACATTTTAGGTTTTACGCGGCCCGCGTAAACCTTAACTTGAACCTTATGCGGCCCGCGAGGGCCCCTAGTCTACGTGTAGGGCTAGCGTGTCACATGTAGGTTTGCCACGTGACTGCCACGTGGCCTGAGACGCGTCCCGGTTACCAGCTGTCTTGTCGCGGCCCGCGGAAGCCTAGGCTTATGTCTTACGCGGCCCGCCTGAAATCCAAATTCTTTGTTTTCTTGGTTTTTCATGAACATTAGGGTTTCAGGGGTCCGGGTTTTCACTTACGGGTCGTTTATGGACATTTTTGCAGGTCCTTACAACTACTATTCGACTTCATCATTAGTTAACTTAACTTATCAAAAGTTAACTACTTTTGAGCACATGGTTTACACAATTATGTCTAAATCAACATGATATTTAGAACTCTTATCGTTTCATTTTTTGCATAATTTGCCATATTATTCAAATGTGCGTTTCACTCGAAATTTCAATATTTTAGCTTTCATTTAGGCATTTTAGCAAACAGCTAATGGGCATAATGTTACACATTTATTAACTAGTTCATAACTAGTCATTTTTTACCAAGACTAACATCAAAATTCATCCTTTATCATGTATAATCAAATACTCAAACTTGCAAATTGTTCGAGTGTCTTACTTCAACTATCATTTATGATGATTTCTAGCACAAACATATCATCACCTTCACTATCTAGTCAAAACCCACTTATCTAAGTGTGGTAATCCATTCAAACACTTAGTCATGGCAATTTTAATTCAAATTTCTACTTAGGGTTTGTTCCTAAGCAATTATACTTCACTAATTCGGCCATAGCCTCTACGATTCATACATAGATCACATCATGCAAAGTTAACTAATTTTTACAACTTCATGAATGTCAAAAATTCGACATACCTTACGATTCCTTTGACTTGGTGATTGTTTATATACATTCAAATCCGAATTTGGCATTCGATTGATCTTTCAATTTGAAGATTTGGTGGAGCTAGGGTTTTCACCCCTTTTTGTCTCCTAGAGGTCGATCTAGAACACACACCGTTGTGTGTGTTTAAATTTTTTTTATAAATGTTTTTAATTAAAACATTTTCCTATTTACCCACCTTTAGCCCCTCATGTTTTGGTTTGTTATTAAATAGGCCACAACCTACTTATTTCTAGTAACATTTCCTCTTATTAACTAGGTTAATTATTCCTAGTTAACTTAATGGGTTTGGGAAGTCATAATCTATTTTATTTTAAGTCACATTGACTCGGGCCTTTTATCCATTTTATTTCCTTAAAATCTTTTATTCACTTTTTATTTAATATTATGATTATTTATTTAAATCCTAATATTTACCGGGTTACTTTTACCGCTAACGGTATTTTACCCATCTTTTAGTATTAACGGGGTTTGATTAACAAACCCGTTTTCGGGGTGTTACAAATACAGGCGCGGTTACTATCTTGCTGATGGAATATACCCAACCTACTCTACAATCGTTAAAACTATTTCACACCCGACAGACGATAAGAGAAAGAAATTTGCCAAGTTTCAAGAGGCGGCGAGAAAAGATATTGAACGTGTTTTGGGGTTTTACAAAAAAATGGCATATCCTTAAACATCCAACACGTGCTTTTACACCATAGAACTTGCGATATTGTATGTATACTTGTATCTTGCTGCATAACATGATCATTGAAGACGAAGGTAGAGCCATTTGTGAGTACGACGAAAATGCGCCTAACGGGAATTCTGTTACGGCAAGTGTAGAACAGCAAGATTTAAACAGGTTCTCCTTACGTAACGAGTACACACATCAAAACCTTCAAGTGGATTTGATGGAATACATTTAAAACAACGCACAAAACGAAGCCAATGACGACACGCCAAATGAAGGCAAGTAATTTTTTAATTATGTTTTTTTCTAAGGTTGTTTTTTTTAATGTAGTGTAAGAATTAATATTAATTTTAGAGTTTAAAAATTAATTTACTTTTATATATATTGCATTTTTTACTTGAAATTTAAAAAAAAAAAAAATTAAATAATGGAGGAGGCTCATGCTCCACATCCTTGGTCCATCCTTTAAGAGGCATTTTCCTTGGGTGTTGACATGGAGGGTTATCCTCAAAGAATAGGGCTCCTCGACACCCAATAGACTCACCACAACCCATATAGCGTACTTCGTTAATTGGTGATTTCCCCAATTAAGCTATCTAATGTTAGAAATTGGAACTAAAGCAACTGTCTTTCTATCATGGCTCGTCTTTCAAATATAACAAGAAGTAAATATATAAACACAATAAAAATTTTCTTTCATCAACAAATTATAAATAAGTTTAGGTTAGCAAGCGATTATACGTTTGAATTAACTGATTTTCATTATATCAACCCTAATATCAGTTATGATCATGAAGATTTAAAGAATCATACAAAAATAAAAGATTGTTTGTAATTTTAGTGTTATCAAATTATTTGAGAAACCAAAAATTACGTGGGGTTCCAAAGGGGCTCTAACCCCTTGGCGTGGGTCCTGGGGCTGGACAGTGGGGGTGTTTCTAACTCAGTTGCAAACTTATCACTTAAAATGAAGAGAGAAATGGTTGGATAGTAATTGTGGTTTGTTAAAATTTTACATATAGTTCTTACCTTGTTAAAATTACAACCTTGTTCCTTAATGTTTGTATATTCGTTTCTCGGATAGTGCCTAACATAGATGTGAGTTAGTTTTTGGTGTTAAATTGTTAATCGAATATAAATTGACTAAAATCCTCTTATCACTAAAAACAATAACATATAAAGAAATATAATTAAGAGGGCCTCACCACCCTTTTCTTCGTCACCCTAACCTTCTTTTTTGCATAAACACTCCACCACCATGTTCTGAAACCACTACTGTTGCAATCCCCCCCCCCCCCCCCCCCCGATATACTCAATTAATCTGACCCCATCCCTCTCTATCAATCCCCTCTCTCTCCCTCTGTTTCAGTCAAACTAACATGCTTTCTTGCCGGAAAAAATACAACGACCAATCGACAAAAACAAAATCGGTGGTTTACAGTGGGGGTGGTTGCGATTGACAGCTCGGTTGGGGTTAGGTTATTATTATTAATTAATAATACTGGAGCCCACTTGAATTTTTAAATAATAAATTAGATTTTTGTAATGTTTTTTATAGTAAGGGCATTTTAGTTCATTCACATCCACTTAACACCAACAACTAACTCCTATCTACGTTAGGGACTATCCGTGAAACAAGTGTTAAACGTTAGGGAACAAGGCTGTAATTTTAGAAAGATAGGGACTCTAGGTGAAATTATAACGAACCATAGGGGATTATTCAGACATTTTTTCTCTAAAATGAATTTTGTTTTTCTTGTTAGTTATACACAAGAAATTGCTTTAGATTTGCATGGATAATAAAAAGTTACATGGAAAATGTTCTTCGCTATTAATTGTTTATCAATGGTTAGTTACTACTGATCGTCAATGGTAGCTTATATTAGTTGCTAACTTATCGGTTGCAATAATCACAATAATATGCTACTACCGAAGAGTGGCAACATAAGCTCTATAGCCGGTTATTACCGAGAAGTGGGAATAAGTCATATGTGGCAAATGCTTAACAATGGTAACTCTCTAATGGAGTTTCTACTAGGGTATTTCCTGATGTAACTGTTGCGGTTGCACCCCAACTATCATACCTCTTCATGAAAGGATGCAATGATTCGATAGAACCATTGAAATGGTTCGACCCCTATATAAAGGGCTCATCTGGTATGATAAAGTCTCTAAGACACGAAATTACACTACATTTCCATGTAAAATAACACCTCGTTCTTTGCGTAGACACTTTTTTCGATTATCGATTAAGGGAAAGCGGGTTTGTAGCAGGACAAGCTATAAGGAGAGCAGAATCAAAAAAGGTGGATAAACACGCTAAAGCATGTGCTGATAACCAACATGCATTTGTCCCCTTCGCCTTCGACACCTTTGGCTCTCTAGCTCCAGAAGCTATCCGTTTGTTGACTAGGGTCCAAAAGGTTGTCCATAACAGTTGCTCATCAACAGGGGGACAGGGGTTTGTCTTTAATAGGCTAGGGTTTGCTATTCAGAAAGGGGTAGCGGCGCAGCTTGTTGCTCGCTTACCTGCAATATTGATGTAAAGTGCACTTATTATTAATGAAAAAAATCTTAATAGAGATATACAAACAATATAGTTTTTTTTTTTTCTAAAAGAGCTATGTATACGATTTCAAAAGCAATCCCGGAATTGAAATATGATACCTACAAAATCTACCTTATCAATACAATATATTCTTCGTTTGAATTAATTAAACAAAACTCCCTTTTTATTATGTATGAGATTTTGGTTCTAATTAACTAAAGCAAGGTTTCTGGCCCAGGCCTGCTTCTTTTAATTTCCATTCTGGGCCGCTAGTCACCAGCCAAGCCGTTGATTTCCATTTGTTTACGATGATTCTTTTTTGGGCTGATGGCTTTTCCTGGGCTACAACTAATTTGATTAAAGTCCATGAATTGCAACTAATCTTGATTTTCTCCAATTTGTTTTTCGTTGTTTTGAGTGTTTTGTGGATTAGCTCAGATTAGGGGTGGGTGCTTTATGTTGGATCGTTAAACGTTTAAATCAAGTCGACTTTAAACAAGCTTCAGTTGAACCGAGCTTAAACAAGCTTAAGCCTAAATATAATATGTTTAATAAACGAGCTCTAACCGTCATTTATCGAGCTCGAGTTGACTCGCGATGGCAGGGACCACACCACTTTTATCCAGCATGGCGCCTACATCAGCAGAGCACATCCAGAAGCTTCTAGAAAAAATCGCAGGTAACACCAAAGATGCTCTCCCAGACAAAAAGGACAACACGTGTCACCAGTAGACGGACGCCAGCTGGACCTGCAAGATATTCCTAGGACAGGCCGACAGCCACTGCTAGAATTCTCCTATCTGGATGAATAGAGATGCGCCACGTCATCCACTACTCTGAGAATGACAGAGGAGACCAAGAGGATATTCCTCTTGGTCGGACAGCTGGCATTCAGCGACAGCTGGCAATTCCCTCCTTCATCCTTCGGCTATAAATAGGGGACTCCTCCTTCAGGTTTAACATTCTGCTCTCTCTCTCTATTTCACCTACAACACACAATATTCTCTTCAGAACAGTACTTATTCTCACGTCGGATTGTGGTCACAAGGAGAACCCCCTATTCCCCTCCTTGTGGCGAGTCACCGGTGTTCTGTTTTGCAGGAATCCAGCAGTCGGCGAGTGGAGGAAGAGATTGAACCCTTAATCACGAGACGACCCAGCTGGTTAGCTTAGTGTTAACCAGTGTTTCATCAGGGATGGGTGCTTTAGGTTGGCTCGTTAAAGTTTAATTCAAGTCGACTTTAAACAAGCTTTAGTTGAGCCGAGCTTAAACAAGCTTAAGCCTAAATATAATATTGTTTAATAAACGAGCTCTAACCGTCACTTATCGAGCTCGAGTTGACTCACGATTCTTAACAATCCTAATGTTTATATAATTTTTATTTAACGTGTTGTGTGTGTGTATATATATATATGTATATATATAAATTTACTAATTCTTATTCTAATAAATGATTTTAACGAATGTCACAATATTAGCACTAAATCTTGTCTCTTAATTTTAATTTTAATACTATATATATAAAGACTTATATAATATGAAAATTTTTAATTTAAACATTTAAATACCTACTATTAATTAAAGAGATTACTTTAACGCTCTAATTTATATAGTTTAAAAGACTAACTTCTATATTTATAAACACATATTTTTTTTTTTAAATATGTAATATTTGATGATATTTGTATCCCGCCTCATTAACCATATTTCATAAATAATATTTATATCAAAGTATTTATATTAGTGTTAATATACATAGTATAATTTAATTACAACTCATTTGCCACAACCTCATAACTTTACAATCTAATTTTAAAAACACTTACAATTGTAACATCATTACTTTTATTTTTTAGTGTTATTGTTATTGTTTTACAGCCGTATAAATTAAGATGAATTATAGTGACTTAAGAAAGAAGTGAAAACTTAGAAAATTATATTTGGATAACTGAAAATATGACTTTTACTTTCATTTTATTATTTTGTGTAATAAGTCATTTCAGTTATAAGAATTATATAGAAATTTTTTAATTACATTTTTTTTTCAATATTTAACCCGCGTGATACACGACTTTGAAGCTAGTTTATATTTAAAGTTAAAACTAAATTAACTAGATAGTATATATTATGCCATTATTTAATTATAATTATAAATCTATATAAACTAATTAACAAATAACACATGAGTCGAGCTCAAGCTTAAAAAACTATTCGCAAACCTAGCTTGAGTTTTTGAAATAGAACTCAAAGCGAGCCGAGCTTGAACTTGAGCTATTCTAAGTTAAATGAGCCAAGCTTGAGCTCAGGGGAGCTCGGTCTAGGCTTAGCTCATTTACACACCTAGCTCAAATGAAAGCCTTAATCGAATCCTCCTGTACTTTCAAATCCCTCTGGTTATCATATTAAAAAAAAACAAACAATCAAACACTTACGTATTAAGTTAAAGAGTTTGGGTTGGAACACTAAAATTCAATTAGAGTTGTCCTATTGTTATTGATATATTTTAAGTATTTATTTTTAAGTTGGTTGGTTTTTGTAGCACAGTGGTTAATGTTATATGTATGCAATTGCAAGCACAACATGACAACATCATTCATCGGTTTTGTCATTGGCACATAAAAGTTTTTCCAACACTAACACTCAGTTCTTGGTTTCATGAAGTGCACCATATCAATATATATTCTGTTTGTTGCAATCATAGTTAAAATAATAAAATGTCATTATGTGTGGTTTATATCGTTTAAGTCATAGAAATAATATATTAAGGTTTAAATATGATGTATAATTGTAATGAAACTACGTTTAATAAGTAAATATCTAAGAAGTCTATATAATTCATCCTTAAACATGTAGTTATAAGTAGTTAAAAAATTAATTATTAAATATAGTCGTAAACAAAATCCAACACTTAAAAAGAAAACTGTTTAACTTTACAAGAACATGCCGACATTGGCGTTTCTGGTGTTTTACATGCTAAAAATAACCTCTTGTCTTTAACTTATTTTAATTTAAACACCATTATAATATTATTTGAATTTGTAATTCCGTCCTATCTAACGTTCGAATCTCTTAACAAATTTTAGTTAATTGTCTTATAAGTAATCCTTTTCTTTTCCTTTCCTTTTGTTTACTAAGTAAATCCAAATTGACAAAACTATTAGAGTTAAGATTTGCTCGAAGTTAAGGGTTCAACCTACCAGCAACATCTTTTGAAAACCCAATCGCATATCTTGCTCATTTATGTACTAGTGTAGGTAATTACCGACGGTAGGGCATCACCGAGATCGTGTCACCTTGTAGTTTTTTTGTTTGTATATGTAATTATAACAAGTGGGTTACACTCGCGCTCTGCGGCGGGGGCGACACAATTTTAACAAAATTTAAATGGAAACTTAACGCATTGCCGCGACGTTGAAATGTAAAGTACCCCGAGTGTATACTGTCTAATGAAAACATATAATATTTGACCGATTGGTTTTCAAAAAATACGTCAAAACGTAGAGTAATTGAAAATGTACATATAAATTAGCACATAAACGTATCATATTTGACCGGACATATTTCTAAAGAAAATTTACATCAAAGAGTAAACCAACCTGAATATATATTGTCAAATATAAGCAAGTAAGAAAATAGTGTTTTTTAAGTTAAAGAATGGTATGGCGCGTTGGGCGTGTCGAAACGTAAAGTAACTCGAATTTATACCGTCTAATGAAAACGTATTATATTTGACCCGACTTGTTCCGAACAAAATTTACGTCAAATAGTAGACCAACTGAAAACGTACATAAAAATAAGCACGAAAACGTATTATATCAGTGGCGGAGCTTGACCAAAAGTTCTGAGGGGGCGGAAAGTCATAGGACCCAATTTGTGTACTGTATAAATATTTAGGCAAAATAATTGGGAGAACAATCCTATATAATTTTAAATTTTTCGGACGAAAAATAGGAAATTTTACACTTCTAACCGAAACATTCGGGGAGGGTGGACGGATTGGTAATCACATCCCCTTCATTAAAAGGGAAGTTTCTGAATGCTAGAGTTATCATTTTTTATTTAGTCTACTCGGTGTGGGGGTCGTTCAGGCCCGGCGTGGCCCGGCGACGCCCCTCAACACCTTTTCCTTTGGAACGGCGGCGTCGAGTCCGGCTTAGGCAAGACGTTGAGGACGGGCCGAGTAAAGACAAAATAATGCCGCTGTCAAACGGCTATATTTAAAAAAAAAATCAATTCCCCACTTTTTAAACGGCTACTTTTATAAAAAAAAAAATATTATTTTACCTATAAAGACACATCTTTCACCCTATTTTTTAAACACTACAACCAATACTCTCTCTCAAATTTATAAAATTCTTCAAATTTTTATAACTTTTGCCATGGATCCATACAATCCGAACAACCCGAACCCAAACGCTAACCCAAACCCAAACGTTTTCTTGGTACCCGACTACTATCCTACGATGGATCCGAGTTGGTTATCCTCGCAATTTTCTCTCAACGCTTTCCCGGGTTTCCAACAACCCCCAATGCTTTCTCTCAAATGAGCTAAATCCAATCCATGCAACAAATGCAATCGTTGCAACAAATGATAATGCGGAACCCGTTCAACTTGCAATTTGAACGGGGGACGATTCCAAAATGGACCAGTTTATGGCCCAGTTCAAAGCATCCACCGAGGTCACAGCCCAAAAGGCAAAAGCAAAGGAACGTGAAGTGGACAAACAGGTTCGGTTAAAGCAAGAAAGGAACGAACTAAAAGAATGAGAAATAATAACAACCGATATCAACTCGTATCCGGAAGAAGACCGAGCGTTTTTACGTAAAATGAAAGAAAAAATCGCTAAAATTTATACAGTACAAAAATTTGCTCCCAAGACTTTCCGCCCCCTCGGAACTTTTAGTCAAGATCCGCCACTGCTTTTCGAAGAGTCATGACTACCTTCGTGTCTCTACTCCACTCATAAAAAAGTTTGGTGACTTGAAGCCGAAAATAATCCTTATTGATAGACATATGAATACTTTACAAATATGATCTCCGTAAAATAATTTATGGGTTCGCTTAGTATATATGAGACCAAATATTAAATACGATTGTAGAATCAACGCTTAGGATAAAATACAAAGGCTTCTAAAAATAAGAAGTTGTACAAAGAGTATCAAACGGACTCCGATTAACCTCATTCAAGTGGCATTGGAACCGTCACATCGAACTCTACAATGTGAGATTTTAGGTTTTCACTTTTGGATTTATAGGTTATAGATTTTAGAAGTTTTAATTTGTTTATTATCATTGTCTTTTATTTATTATTGTGTGTTTTCTATATTTGTATCATTGTGTCTTTTTTGCGACTCATTGTGTCTTTTTTCATTGACATTGTGTTATATTTTTCGGCATTGTTTTATATTTTTCTCGACATTTTGTCTTGTGCAATCCATTGTGTCTTCATACACTTCTTATTTTTAGAAGATTTTGTAGAATAACTTAACCCGTAGAATCAAATATAACACTTACATTAGGGGAGTGGGGGTGGTCCGTGATGGCCACCCCATCACGCGTTGAACAACCTTGCACACCGCCGCCACCGATAAAAATCACGCGTGAACATATCAACTCGTTGAAAACATCACGCGTTGAAAAGGAATATTACCGTTTCCTTTTTTTACCGTTTGGAACAAAATTGAACGTTGGGATTTAATTTTTTGAGTTTTTTGAGGGGTTTTCTATATAAAAATCAAAATCATTCCCCCACTCAATCAAAAAAATCAAAAAACTCTCCAATTCAACTCAAAAACTCTCCAATTCAACTCAAAAATTTTACAACAAACATGGAAGGTTCAAGCAAGAGAGGTGGGGGTTCGAAAAAAAGAGGTTCGGGTACGAATAAAAATCCCGTAAGACCCAAGGTTCGAGCGAATCTTGGCGAGCCGACGCGCTTTAGGTTGCAAGACGAACCCGAGCAAGTCCCACATTTTGAAACCCAACAATATCCACCCTTTCAAACCCAACAATATCCACCCTTTCAATCTCAAACGTATCAAAACCAACCGTTCGTTTCACCGTTTCAAGTTTCAACCTCACCAATTTCAACCCCAATCATTTCCACACTTTCAAACCCAACCCCAACAACTCGACCCACTACTAGAAGATAACACCCTCATCCGTCAATTTGCAAATACGTATCGTGAACCACAACCAAGTCTCGATGACGATGAAGATGATGATTACGTTCAAGAACAAGAAGAAGAAGAAAAAGAAGAAGAGGAACAGGAAGAAGAAGAAAATGATGACGTTCAAGAAATTGTCCCGTCAACCGTCCGACAACATTGGACGAGCGAGGAGGAGGTGTCCTTGGTGAAGGCGTACTTGCACATCTCCGAGAACAAGAAACATGCCAACGAGCAAAGAAATGATACGTTTTGGAGACGAGTCATTAATCATTTTAGCCGACTTCCCGGTGCAAAGGAACGAAACATGGACCAAATGACGTCGAAATAGACGGATTTGAACGGGAAAATTTGTAAGTTCAACGGTTGTTTCATTCAAAAGGTATGTTTTTTTTGTAAAGTTTAAATCTTAAAAAAAAAAACAGAAAACAGTTTCTTTTATAAAAAACAGAAACAATTTTTTTTAAAACAGAAAACAATTTAAAAAAAAAACAGAAACAGTTTTTTTTAAACAGAAAACAGATTTTTTTAAAACAAAAAACAGTTTAAAAAAAAACAGAAACAATTTTTTTTAAAAACAGAAAACAGTTTATTTTTTAAAAATACATAACTTTTTATATTTTTTGTAGAACCGAAATCCACAAAGTGGAGCGAGCGAGGCGACAATCATGCAACAAGCCACCGAAGAGTATTGCCAACTCTATAAAAAGAGGAGTTTTCCACACGTGGCGACATGGGACGTTGCGAGACGTCACCCGAAGTGGGTCCCGGATGCGTGGTCCTACGGCTCCAAAAAAAGAGGAGGTCCGAAAAGATCAAAGACATCCGATTCGGGGAACTACACGACTTCCGCGTCGGATAACTTGCCCCAAATGAATTTAAACGAAGACCCCCTTGACGAACCCGATCAACCCGTTGACGACCCCGTTGAAGAAGATACACCTACAAGGCCACGCCACAGGAAAAGTGGTGAATCGTCAAGCAAAGGAAAGGAAGCGGTGGCGGAGTCGATCTTCAGAATCGAAGAGGCGAAATTGGCGCAATACAACAAGGCCAAACAAAGGAAAAAAATGATGTCCGTAAAAGTTGAACGCGAGCACGCGTGCACGGGACACTTGAAAACGGTAGAAAGACAAAATAATTTAAAAATCTTGTGTGAGCCGCACGCCCATCTCGACGAACCGTTTAAGTCGGTTGTAATTCAACAAAAGCGCGAGATTTGCGAAAGGTGGGGTTGGGAGATGCCACCCGTTTAATTTAAGTTTTCTTTTTCCAATGTTTAGTTGTTTTTTATTTTGCTATGTAATTTATTTTTTAATTTTAATGAAATTTATAATTTAGTGTTTTATTGTTAATTTCTAATTTTAAAATAAAAATTAAAAAAAATTGTGAGTGATGTAATTCTATCACTAGTGACCACCGCCACTACAAAATGCTTGTGAGTGATAGAATAGTGGCTGATTGTAACACCTCGAAAATTCGTGGTAAATAGAATAAACGACACGTGTCATGTTTGACAAAACGCGTTGTAAGCCCGGATTTAATAAAGAAGTTTGACAGGATTTAAAAGTGCCGTTATGTTAACTTTTGCACCTCTGAACGACCTCGTTGTAAATCCCAAGACTCAAACATATTAAAAACATCTTGTATATGATAAAGTTCAGTGAATTATAACATTGAATTATTCCTAACTTGAATTGGTGGACTCCTACGACAATAAAGCAATGGAAAACCTTCATTTTCGGGTCTTGTATATGTATTCAAATGAAACAACTTCAAATGGTGGGGTTTGTTACTGTATAAGACACTTTTATAAAGGTCCCTAATTGTTAATAGAGGCCCCAAAATCGTGCAAGTGGATTGCCTTTTCAAAACACCAAGAAACAAGCAAAATTGGTCCCTGATGCATGCTTACGGACCGTAAGCATATGTGCTTACGGTGCGCAAGCTGCGCCCAGCAACCAAAAAACAGGCTGTTGCCTGTTATGCGCATTTTTGACCTGTTCCATCGGTTTTTTCTCACTTATAAACGACCCCTAGGCACCCCTATATGATAGAAACATGTGTTGAACAATTGTGGAAGGGTGTAGACCCTTGTGTCAATACATTGTGGTGTGTAAACCCACTATATAAGGACCTCTTTGATCATTCCCTGCACAACTCATATTCTGATCATTTGAGGAGCTTTCAAGCTGATTACAAGACCTCTCTAATCATCATTAAACACATTGTAAGTTGCCTAACCTTTCTAAATTAATTTTAGCTTAGTTATCTAGTTAAAAGTCAAACCGACGTAATCACGGTTTGACTTCGGGTTTAATTAATGATAGCTCAGTCGTATGTTGAATTAAGAGTACCGTTAAGTAGGTAATTATATGAGTATTAAACCCTTATAAGGGCACGTACTGATTCCAGACCTAACTAGGTCGTTTGTCGGGTCAAACGTTGACCGAAAAAGTCAACAGAAATATAAAATATGATTTAATGCATGATTAGCAATACGTGATGCGTATAAACTGTTTTAAACTTAATATAACCTGGTAATAAGTGTACGGACATGTCTAAACTCGTTCGACTCGACAACTCTCAGTTTTGAACCGGTTCGGAACCGAAAGTCACGAAACTTTGACTTTCACGTTGACTTCAGTTCTGGCCCAAGTTAGATGGAATTAGAAATGCCTTAATGCTTCATTAGGGTTAGGTTACAAGATAGTATAAGCCTCTGTACTTGTTTCGTTGATTATCCAATTAATATGCAAGTTTCCGTTAATCGCTCATATGTTGACCGTTATGCCCTTATTACCTTAAAACGGGATTTATGAAAATGTAAAAGTGTAGAAACCTTTGTTACTGATATATAGACTTGTATGCAAAGTTTGACATCAATTTGAATTGTAGATTAAGAGTTATGCTCATTTTCGCAAAATTAATACTTTATGTTAATAAAATGGCGTAATTAACGTATAGCCTAGTTAAACATACTTTTTGGTATCAAATCTTTTACCCAATGATGTAATATATTATTTTGGGATTTTTGAAGATTTTTAATTAATTTTAGGCTGAGCATAACTCGTAGTCGTAGGCTTAATCCGGTAATTGTCGGTTTTGCCCTTACGGGCCATAAAATGAGTTTTACATATCTAAACGACCCCAAACCTTTTGCCACTGATTAGTTATGATAAATAAATTATTTTAAGCCTTCTGGAATTATAAAAATATCAGATTTAAGTATCGAACCCGGTAATGGCCTTTAATCGCCTAAATTAGCGTTTTTAACGCATAGTATGTTTTAAAATCATATTGGACATACCCGGGTTGATACCTACTGATATAAGAGGCAAATTATAATATTTTAACAGTAAGCAAAGGTTGATAAACTCAGACTTCAGTTTCGAGCTTTTCGGCTTATGTGAAATTACCAAAATACCCCTACGGGGCCTAGTTTGGTTAAAAATGATAAGTTTTTTTAACCTACTGATGTAACTCATCAAATTGAGTATGTTTTCTGTTTACATCAGACCTGTAACTCAGTTAGACATTTAAACTCTTTTACAAACTTTAAAATGACCAAACTACCCCTACGGGGCATAGTTTGTGTTTAAATTAGTTTCGGGCATAACGAAAGACAACCTACTGATGTCACAACATATTTGAAGCATATTAACTTAGGAAACCTGTATATAGCTCTCATGACTACCCGTCACGCTTATTACGCGTACGGTTCGGTTTATGTAACAAGTTTACATAAATTAGCCGAAACGGGTCAAACCTTAACGGTTTTATCTCAAAATCCAGAATGTGAATAATAAACCCATATTAAACAAGTCTTCAAACTTGTCGGGTCTGAATCACATTCTATCCGGTCTTCGCTTAAATCGTGCGTACGAACCGTATCTTGAAACTAGCCGGTCTAAGCTTAAGCTTAATAAAAGACCCGTTAGAATTCTAATAAGGTTATTATAAACCTTCGTTCCAGATTAGGAGAGACAGTAAAAGCTACGTGCATTCTGCTTATTGTGATTTATACTTGCATCAGGTAAATACTTTTAACTTATTTTCCCTATACGGGCTTGGGTTACGGTATATAGCATACCGCTTGATCGGGCATCAAATCTCCACGCTTAGTGGGTAGTTGAATAATTTGATCGGCTCGTTTAAACAGTCTTGTTTACTTTACAGCCTTTGGGGGGTTAATGACCATGTCCCGGATATCCTTGGCATCATCTTACGAGATGGCCACGACCTGAGCACGGGGTGTAGGCGTACACCCGTCGTGTATAACTCATTGATGTGGTGTGTTTATTGATCTTTAACCCGGACTAGATCCGGGCTACTGAACGCATAAGTAACATGTAATTCGTTCACAAGATTATAATATTAAATAATTCTCTCAAGTTAAATAAAAATGTTTATGCCTTGTGCATCCAAACCAATTTTCAATCATTTTCCAAAATGAGTCAGTTGAATGTATTTACCAGTGTAAACTGACGTATTTTCCCAAAAAGACTGAATGCAGGTACTAAACGAAATTGGCTGGATTGTCTCCTAAGCATCAATAAAAGTCTCGCAAGCTTAGGATGCCAGAAGTCTGTTGAACCATTAAATGTTATTTTGTTTCGATCCTACTGTGGATAAACACCGGATATTGTGACTTTGATTACAATAAATAAATTCGGTTGTATCTTATTTTTAAATTTGCTTCCGCTGTGCATTATTATATTGTGTTGTTTGACTATTACGTTGCCAACCACGTCACGATACTCCCCCAACCGGGCCCACCGGTGACACGTGGAAATCGGGGTGTGACACTGATGACATGGCAGGAGTTGATTGGATGCTTGTGAGTGATGAAATTCTGTCACTAGTGACTGCGCCCACCCCCCTTACCGATAGGGCTGGCAATAGATATCTGTATAAGACACGATTAGACCTGTTTACTGAAAAAGTACACAACGTGATTTTTTTACTTTTTAAAAATAAATATAATTATGAGATTAGGATCCATCATTTCTTCTTTTTGGTACATAAAATGTAAAACTGTGTTATAAACATGAGATATAAAATAGTTAAACGAGTTGTATTCATGTTTAATACTTGTGTTGCACGCGTCGTTAGAGACCTGTTAAACCCGATAAAACATGATTTGCCAGCCTTACTTACCGATACCGTTCATACACGATGCAAGTTATTATCCACCCTAATTATAGATCAGCTTTATAGTATCAAAATATCACATTTGTTATTGTCGAAAACAATATTTTATTCTTTAATAAGTGACCGTGTTTCTTGTGTCCTTATCTACCAAAATATATAATATAATTCATATATGATAAAAAACAACCTAAATGAACAGTGACTTTATGGTATATTAGAATATGGGGTATGGGGCGGGGTTGTGGCGTGGGTTGGGTACAAACGTCCAAATCACCACCCCGGGTGGGCTTGGGTTTCGGCGTGCCCCCTTGGGCGGGGGTTTCAGCCTGGGGGCGGGGGTTGTGGCGTGGGTTGGGTACAAACGCCCAAGTCACCACCGCGGGTGGGCTTGGGTTTCGGCGTGGCCCCTTGGGCGGGGGTTTCAGCCCGGGCGTTGGACGGAGCTATCAAGATGACATGGCAGGATCTCATTGGCCAAGACAGGTAGCCGTTTGGGCTAGCCGTTGGCCAACGGCTATGTGTTTAAAAAAAATTTATTCACTATAAATACTCACACTTCTATTCATTTTTTTTACCACAACTACTCCACCTCTTCTATAATCATCTCTCTCTTATTTAAAAAAAAAAAATTCTCATCCACCCAGAATACGAAAAATAAATCCTCATAATCGTGGTTTTGACCCGAACAATCCGTGGGCATTCCAAGAAACACCAAGCCCAGCATCCAATCGTCAAATTGCTCCCTTTTTAATACACTCCACGATGCCGGATTTGGCTGGTTACGCATCGTTTTTAATACACTCCCTTTTTAATACACTCCCTTTTTAATACACTTCACGATGAACAGTGAATTTAGGGTATATTAGAATATGGGGTATGGGGCGGGGTTGTGGCGTGGGTTGGGTACAAACACCGAAGTCACCACCCCGGGTGGGCTTGGGTTTCGGCGTGCCCCCTTGGGCGGGGGTTTCAGCCTGGGGGCGGGGGTTGTGGCGTGGGTTGGGTACAAACGCCCAAGTCACCACCCCGGATGAGCTTGGGTTTCGGCGTGGCCCCTTGGGCGGGGGTTTCAGCCCGGGCGTTGGACGGGGCTATCAAGATGACATGGCAGGATCTCATTGGCCAAGACAAGTAGCCGTTGGCCAACGGCTATGTGTTTTAAAAAAAAAATTATTCACTAAAAATACTCACACTTCTATTCATTTTTTTACCACAACTACTCCACCTCTTCTATAATCATCTCTATCTTATTTTTAAAAAAAAATTATCATCCAACCACAATACGAAAAATGAATCATCATAATCGTGGTTTTGACCCGAACAATCCGTGGGCATTCCAAGAAACACCAAGCCCAACATCCAATCGTCCAATTGCTCCCTTTTTAATACACTCCACGATGCCGGATATGGCTGGTTACGCATCGTTCATCTCGAATCGTTTGAAGAATGATGTCGGTCGAAAACACCAATGCCTTTCGCGCAACGCGCGTCATTGAAAAACACTACTTAATTATTATAGAATATTTAAATAAGACTTGATCGAATTAAACAAGTAGTTTACTTGTAAAATATTGGCGCTTGTGGTGTTTTTTTTGCTTTTAACATCATTTTATGTTATTGTTTGAAATTAAATTCTAAAAAATTACATGCAACCAACGGTCCAGTTATCTATTAGCTTTTTTCAACTTTAATTGTGTAAATGAAAATAAATCATGTAACTGGTTTAGACTCGGTGCTATGGAACTAAGCCCTTTCACATTTGCGTCAAGTATGCGCGGGCTACATACACAGGGGGTTTCACTGCCACTACCGATAACACCCAAGCAATGAAATAAAACCCATCAATCATTACTCAATAATTTAAACTTTTTTTTTATACCATTTATTTAAACAATATAAAAAATAAACATAGAAAAATACAAACCAAATTTAAAAAAAAAAATAACATAACATTCTCAAGCCGGGTTAAAACATAATTATCTGAAAATTAAATTATTAAAAATAAAGGTACGAAATTAAAATAAAAATGGCAACGCAATGTTTTCAAAATTCTCCAAGCCGCAACATTAGCAAACCGAGTGTTGTGGATGTTTTGATACTCGCTACAGGTCGTGACAATCGCTTCATCCTCAATTAAACCGTCCTCGTCGTTCAACACATTGTTAAAGTACCCCTCAAATCTTGCACACTTTGCTCGTACAAGCAGTGGCGGATCCAGCCAGTTTTTTCACTGGGTTCCTTTTTCCAAATCATACAAGGTTTACAATACAAAAAAAAACGTTCTTTTCCAAATCATACAAGGTTTACACTACAAAAAAACGTTTTTTTCCAAATCGACTGGGTTCCTGGGAACCCGGTAAACCCCTCTAAATCCGCCCCTGCGTACAAGCATAAACTTTCCTAATATTTGATTAATATTACGATGGTTTTCACCCACATGTTTATTATATGTAGTTATAACTATGTTCCAAAAGTGTCACGAATTTTAAGGCATAGCTAGCTTGGCGACACTCGCCCAACTCATGCCCAAAGCATTATCCTCTTGCTCGGTCTAACATCTTATCGTTTTAAAATTTAATAGAAAAGTTTTTGAGAAAGAATGAAGAGGGAGCTGTGTAAAAAAATAAGTGTTGTATATATTGTGTGTGTGTGTGTGGAGAGTGGGTTGAGAGATTGATTTTCTTCTAATCATGATCGTTCAACGGCCAAATGGAGCTGGCCCCACCAAATTAGCTTGTTGTCCGTCGTTAATGAGATAAAATTTTGAGCCTTAAATCAAGAAAACTAGATATGACAGTTAAGTCTACATTGGTTTGCCACATGATCCGGCTCATTGAGACCTTTTCGTTAGCTGATCACTAGCACTGCAACTCTAATAATAACCAAAATTATACCCTTTTAAAGTTTGAGATTCATAGTTTCCATCGTCCACTCTGATTTTACATCAATACATCATCATTATAGTATTAAAAATACACAATTTTTTTATTTTGTAAATAACAATATAGCTTATTCTTTAATGATTGACCGCGATTTTGGTGTCCTTATGCACCAAACATATATTATAAATAATTATATTTAAATTAAGGAATTAGAATCTGACTTGATCGAATTAAACAAGTAGTTTACTTGTAAATTTTTGGCGCTTGTGGTGTTTTCTTGCTTTTAACAACATTTTATGTTATTATTCGAAATTTAATTATAAAAAATTACATGCTTCCCCAACGGTCCAATTACTGTTAACTTTTTTTCCAACTTTCATAGTAAACGAAAGTAAATAATGTAACTCATTTATTGGCGTTTTCTTAAGGAAAAAAAAAACAAAAGAAAACATCAAAGGAAACATAAATCTTCAAACTTTTGACATGGGTAACGTCAGGAGTATTTAAACAGGACATACATGTCTTAGTTTTAAAGTTTTTCGATGGTTCTTGAAACGGGTTATCGAATATGGTACTAACATCTATCTAAACTAAATATATTTATATATTATATAAAATTTAAATATTATGTTAGAAGTTAGAAACTTGAAATTATAAAATTATTAAAAGTATATATAGTTGAACATTAAGCTGACTTCGAGGTGAACTTTAAGATCATGTTTTGGGTAATTGGCATCCCGACGAATAATTTTAACCGTATAATGTCATAAACAAGTGTGTTGATATGTGCACTTGCTCACCGTAATAAGTAACATGTCCCCAAAGATATGTTAACCCTAAATTAAACTAACTCTTGTTTAAGCTCGAAGAAACTATATTTTATGGATTTTTCTTTAAAGAATTTATCATCTTAAAACAAAATAATATATCACTGATATTTTTAATTATTCATTGATCGTTATAAAATGAACATACTATAAAATCTATTGAATTTAATAAAGACCTAGATATTATACAATTTTATTGAACTAAATTGGCGAAACATAATGAATAATTCGATTGTGCAAAGCATTATTGATACTTTCAAATGGGAAAAACAATATACAAAACGACACGTTTATACTTACAATAAGACAAACTAATATTTTTTAGTGTAATTATAATTGACCTCTGTGTGTCCCCCTTTCAATAAAATGTACAAATTGTGCACCGATCGTTTCTATTTTTATTCTAAAACCAATATTTTTTCGGGTGTTGGTAAGGTTTTCTTTCCTTAACAGCTTAGTGCATTCTCATTCATCATCAAAATAAACAAACAATATATGAAGGGTATATTATTTGGTGCAGAGTGAGGTATTGGTGGGCAATGATAGGAGACTTAGGGAAACCTGGTTTCGATCCTTGAGCCAAACAGGTTTTATTGGTAATTTCACCGTCGTGCCTACGGGCGGGTGAGTTATCGAGTTTTCCCCGGAATTGGTGGTGGACTCGGGTTACTCTCGGAGTACTCCGTTTGGTCCGGTGGATGACCCAAGAGTGCTCAGGGATTGATTCTGTTGGCCATTCAATATATATATATATATATATGAAGGGTATAGTCTTAAATAGAGCGCATAGCCATTCAGGTACATGACTAAACCCACGAATAATGCACAAACACGTAGACCGAGTTTTCCTTGCATGGGAACACCAGGGTATGCGCACGGAGACAGCTCACGTGAAGGAAGAATAGTTGACATAGCGATAACATGCAGCCAATCAGGTTGCAACAGACCTTGCAATCACGACTCCCACGATGGATGAATCGTGTAGGGAACAAGTACAAAAGGATGAACACGTGGCACCATTCAGTTGTTGTTAGGTGTTGCTCCATGATCTCCATTAATGGCTGATGACAGGCCCGATAGAAAGTAAACTTGGACGATAACATGTTGCCAATAACGTCACTCCATGCCATTTACACCTCTGCAGACACTACATGTCGTGTCAAAAGGGGCCAACTGTATATTCTTTGACAATGACATCTGGCCTAAAGCCCATCAGCCCACACTTCTCTCATCATCCTTCAGCTATAAATACCAAACTCATCCAAAGGTTAATTCATTCCAACTTCGGATCTCTCACACTTAATTCACGGTTGTTTTCCTTTCTTCCTTGAAAGAACAATACTTATTCTCACACCAGAAGGTGGTTACAAAAAGAACCCCTCGTCTCTCATTCTTGTAATGAGCTTCCCAGTGTTGTTTTGCAGATTCTCTCTCAAGAATCCATTGGTCCAGTGATCCAGAAGGGATTAAAGATTAACTTCCTTGTCAAAGTAACTTTTCAAGTCTCATCCTTTGCGGATTAGGACTGGTGTTTCTTCATTGGCGCCCACTGATTTCCACTACAAACAACTTTCATCTTTTCCTCTTTAACCAGATCTGATGGCTGATCCGAACCCGCCAGTTATGCCTTAAAATTCAATCACCAAGTCTGCGGCTATAGGGGCCACCTCGCACGGTCCCAAAACCCATGACAACAGGTATGAACGAGTGGAATACAATTCTAGCACATTCCATCATGTAGAAACTAACGCCACACGGACGGATCAAAATCAAATCCTGTCTCTAGATCCAGTCGCACAGCTCTCAACATTGCTACTAGAGGGGGAAATTCCTGCCTCATGGTATATAAAGTCTCAAGCAGCACTGAATGCTGTGTACGCACAGTTGTGCGCGCAGTTGCAAACACCAGTGCAACAACATGAACACACTACTCGAGTTTTAACCTATGGTTCACCACCCTTTGACCGCGCATCATCACACGTGTCGACCGGACTTGGGATGGGAACCGAAAAAACAGAAACATAAACTCTCATCAAAGTGTGGGCACCATACGCAACATACATGCGGATAACGGAAGACATGATGATGCCCAATATGAACATCTTCATAGGCAAACTGCTATCCAGAACCGTTTAGGTCCCCGCGTAATCTTTGATGAGTGGGACACACTAACTGAGGAGTTCCATCCTACATATCAAGAAGGAGACAACATGTCACACCCTCAAATTCCACCTACAGAGTTCTACCGTGAGACGGCTGACAAACCCGGAACACAGTCATTAGTCATATTGAACGACCACTATATGAGTTAAAAAATTTCCCTGTTTGCTCATTCATGAGAAAATACTGTTTACATATTTGAGTTGCAGAAGTGTAAATAATTATAAAATAAAAAATAACTAATGTAGCTAAAGCTGAGTCTAAATGTTTGATGAAACCAATGCGAGTCTATGAAGCATCCAAGTCCTGATGTGTACCTTAGCAACCTGAGAATAATAATGCTTAAAGTGTCAACACAAGGCTGGTGAGTTCACAAGTTTTAGCAGTAATAAAAGCGTAGCAGACAATGTACATTCCAATTATATTTTCGATAGCTAGCATATTACAAGTTACTAAACAAATGAACCAAAGCTAATTGTTATTTTTGGTGTCTTCCACCGCGTCTATCACGAACGTGGTACTTGCATTAGGTCAATGTTTCACGCCCGACTCCCAACACGGTGTGGGGTTTGTCAAATCTAGTAGTACTACCAAATATTACCTCGCCATCCTATATTAATGGTGTAACACCCCGAAAACAGGTTTGGTAATCAAACCACGTTAATATTTATGAACGGGTAAAATACCGTTAGTGGTAAAATTAACCCGGTAAATATTATGAATTAAATAATTAAACCTAATATTAAATAAAAAGAGAATAAAAGTTTTGAGAAAAACAAAGCTTATGACAGGCCGACTTAGCGGGACTTAAATAAGACGGGTTATAACTCCCGGAATCCAATAAGTTAACTAGGAATAATAATAACCTAGTTAGAAGAGAAGTCTTGTAGTGACATACTAGTGGGTTAAAATACTTAAAATAAAAACAATAATGATAGTAGAGGGGCCAAACTTGTTAAACTTGAAACTAGATTTAATTAAAACAAAATAAAATACACCAAACACACACAAAAAGTGTGTGTCTGGTCGATTGAAGCAGAGGGCGACCAAGGAAAACCCCACAACCCTAGTTCATGCTTAATCTCTCAAATTGAAGGCCAAAATCGATCCTAAATCAAAATCCGAGCACGAATTAGTGATCCCCACTGAAAAAGGAGTCACAAGGTATGTAAATTTCATGAGAAATCTCTAGTTGAAATTCTGAGTAAACATAGAGAACTCAAAAATTGTTGATGCATGAGTGTTATATTGATGGAATAGGAACAATATTGTGTCTAGGAGTGAACCCTAGACAATCATGTGTTTAAATCATGCCTAATTCTTGTAAATCATAATCACCATTGAAGGTGATAAGTGGGTTTTGTAGAAACATGTTAAACACTAGGATTTTGATAGTTATTCTAGTGTAATTTGAGTTCCATGAAGTAAATTCAGATTTGTTGATGCTAAATTCGTGTATGTGATTTTTTTAGGGTTTTGATTGCTAAAAATAAGTGTTATAATGTCATAAACATGTTTTAATTGAAAGCTGAATTCAAACAGCTTCTGATCAGAATTTACAGCCGACTTGTATTGGCTGTAACGTGGACAAAACGTGACAAAACATGTGTTTATTGAGTCTAAAATGTAATTCCAGGAAAAATCTTTAAAACCCACTGGAATTGCACTTTTTCGACGAAAATTGAATGTTTTATGAATTTTTCGGTATCGAAGGTTCAGGCTGCGTTTTCTGGTAGAATTTGCAGCCCATTACGAATGTCATAACTCAATTGAAGAACTGATTTATGATCTCAAATTTTTACTGTAGGTAGCTTTAGGTAATTCCAAAAAGCTCCAATTGGAATTTCGTCAATCGGATAAACAAGGAATTTTAAATGAATTTTTTCGTAAGCTGCAGTCAGAAGTGACGAATCTGATTACAGCTTAGTAAATGAATTTTTACGAATTTTTGGTAAAGAGTTAGATCTTGAAATTTTAACACAAGGCCTAACCCTCCGAGAGGTACGTCACATAAAAAAATCATAATTTTTGAAGACTTGTAAACAGGTTAAACAGGTCACCAAAAACAGCCTATTTTTCGGTGATATGAACTTGCCTAATTGATGTTAATCTTGGCTAAATGACAAGTTATAAACTAGTTGTTGAATATATGGCATGCTTTGATTGATAAGTGTGTAAAAAAAAAGGGGTCCATAGGGTGATGGCCATTGTATTGAATGACTAATCTAACCATTTTATGGATGTTATGATATAGTTTGACTCTAAACAAGCTAGGTGGGGGCTTGGAGAGGAACGGGTCAAACGGATCATGGATGCGAAGAATGTTTGCGCGGACGCGAGGTAAGTAAAGCTTACACCCAATTTAAGTGTACGTATTTATTTTATAGGTGATAAATATGACAACGGATTGTATCCGGATATGGGTTCCGACACAAAACAATATGAGTCGGAACGAATAAAAACGATTAAAACTATGGTTAATGGAAAAAGGAACTTGTGGTAAAAAAATCCGAAATGGGTCGGATGTGTGAATTGGTAGTTAAAACCATGTTTTGTTATAAATGTTTGGTCGTATAGGCCAAACAGGTCAAATGGTGGTGATAACACCATTTGACAATATCGACTAACGTTTGGTTGTCAAGTCATATGTTCACAGGAGTGAACGGGAAGTGGATAATTGCGTAGCTATTAAGTAGCGGCTAAATAAAGTAAGGTATAAAACGGGTCTATACGTTGACCTGAGCCAGGTACGCATAAAGTAAGTTTATAGTTAAAAGTGCAATTTGGTCAAATAATTAGTGAAAGTCCTTCGTCGTAAAATGAGGGACTAAAATTGACCAAAAAGCCCTTGATGGGAAAACCGGGCAAACGACCCTTAGAGGTTGTTTAGGAATTTGCATTAAGATTACGAAATATAGGTAGATACCTTAATGTAGTAAAATGATGTGTGAAAGAAGAGAGTGAAATTTAAAGTTAATGGTAAATCCCTCTAACGGGTCAAAATGAAGTTTTGCGCATAACTCAACTTTTAGTTGCATAATGTATGAAAGTTTTGAACTCACGAGTTAATGGTTTTGAGATAATGAATATCTTAAGAATTTACAGTGATTTACACGAAAGTGGTTTAATGAATCAAGAAACGGGTCAAAAGTGTTAAAAAAGGAATTTCAAGCCAAGAGCTTGAAATTTGGATTTTTAAGTAGTTGAATATCAGGTTTTAACTCCATAAGATGGAGAATTAAATTACAAACGCGTAGGAAAAAGAATCGCGTAAAACGGATAAGTAGATAAAAAGTTATAGCATTTTGAAGTTGGAATTTGGTTAAAAACTAGAGCTAGGCAAAAATGCAGGTTTCAGTAACGAATCTGCTGGAAATTGGTCTTTCTTGCGCCATGCGACGGGTCACAGGGTTGGGTCGCGACACGCGACAGACGTCGCACCACGCACAAGCTGAGCAGAGTCTCTCGCGACAAGCGAGAGACATAAAAGCTGGAAAAATATTTTTGTTATGTTTGTTTGATGCGTAAAACTTGTTTAAACTTATTTTAAGCTATCAAAGCTAACTTTTATGTTGGTTTTGAATTTAGGTGAACCTAGTAAGCATCCGGATGAAGATCAAGCATGGACAAGAACCGAACACACGATCGAACAAAGCTTCCGTGTTAATCTAATACGTTTTTGTTTTAAGTGAACTATGTAAAACAATTAGTACTATATTTGAATATTATTGACATGTAAGAATGTTAACTTGGAAAAGTTTTTGTAAAGTCGCATTTTAGCATAAAATACGTGTTTTATTATTATAATCTTGATTAATTGAGACGGGTGTTACAAATGGTTTGGTGTGTAAGGACTTTCTTGATATGTGTAGCGTTTAGTCAACTTGTGATATAAATGAATTATAAAATCTAAAAAGTCACATAAATGTTTCCCTCTAAGAAAGCATAGCGCTTTAGTTCCCCACCTGGAAAGCGTATACAAAAGAAGTAGTGAACTCACCTTAGGGCGTGTGTTATATCCAAAAGTACTATGTGTCAGAGACACAAACTGCCATAACATGTAAATATTCACCAAGATGTCCCGTATGCCACGCTCACACACTAACGTGTATTCACCTCGAACTACGTGTTTATCAGATCTAACCCCTTTACCACAATTGAGCATTTGACCCGTGATAAACCAATTTTGACTCGTTTGACCATTACTCGAACAAATACGAGTGGAGGTTGAAACCATATCAAACGAACTACGATTGAGGTGATTTATGAGTCCTTGGAACTGTCTCGCTAAAACATACAATTTACGGCAGTTGCCGCCGCTGGAAACCGCCATCACCATCACCAGAATTTTGTACAACACAAAGGATTCACCTTCAGCAAACCCGTCCTTGTGACTGTTGTCATACACGACTTGGGCATGCTTCACCATATAGGTTGTCAATTCATCAGAGATCAAGATTGCGTCAGCTAACTGCAATACGAAAGTTGTGCGAGTCAAGAAAATGTTACCAGTCATTAACATAAGCAGGAAAAATACTAACCAATGGAATGCCAATATTAATAAGCCACTTGCAATCAGCAGTCAGTGCGTCCGCCACATCGCCAGTCACCACAACTTGTTCATTTAGTTTCTCAACCTTATCCTCCAACTCAGCAACATGGTTTGTAGACTTGGTATCTTCTGTTTGTAACCTGGAGATCTGGTCATCTTTAGCTTTCTCTTGTGCTTTTAACTCTTCAACACGCTACTTCAAGCCAACTAGCTCAATGTTCTTCTCTTCCAAGATTTGGCTTAACCGTTTTACTTCATATTCATGCTCGTCACTTTCTACTTTGAGTTCCACAACCTCATCGTGAGCAGTCTTTAACTCATGATTGGAGTTTTGGCAAGCTTTGGCCCATTCTTTTTACCGCTACAATATTCAGCGCATGTGCTTTCCTTTAGCTTCCTTTCAGCTTCCTTCGTTAAATTTGTCATGCACCTCCAAAAATGCTTTCTTCTCTTCAATAAATTCCTCCACTTCCTCGGACATGTTCTGTCACACCCCAACCGATGGCGGAAACATCGGAGTGAGACAAAAACGAGATTGCTCATTACTCATAACACTAAATTGTGACATGTATTTAATAATAAATTTCATTTTATTGCTAAAGAATCAATTACATTGTTTGAAATTGAATACGACAAGTTGAAACAAAATGAATTACATTACAACAAGTATTTAAAGTTTAAATACGTTTCTAGGCATTCTACTAAGTTCCGTGCATCATCATCATAATCCTGCAACATGTATTAAAGTATAGTTCAATAAAAAGGTATTGGCGAGTATACAAGTTTTGAGTACTAGCATAATATAATAAAAGTTTGTCTCAAATCCAACATGGCAATTTATATACAAAGTTGTAGCTAGCATGCATAACTATAGGCCAAACCCGAGTGTCCACGAGAATAATGTGCATCCCTCGCCACTGAAGTAAATGAGAGCGTTATGTATAATGTATAATGACTTAACAATACCCCGACGGGCGGTGTGCTACTCCTATAACGCTATAATTGTTAAGGTGGGCTAGCTAAGTTAATGACAAATATAGTGCATGAAAGTATTCTAGCATAAACAACTTAAGCATAACAAATAGCATGTTTGGCGAATTGTGTGATTGAATATGTTTGATTATTTGTATTGTGAATTTTGATAGCTGAAACATGTTACACCCAAAAGTGCATTAAAGCGTAAAAAGGGTCAAGTATACTCACAATATTGCAAAAGCTTTCCGATTATCCGTGTATTGACGAGTTAATGAGAATAGGAGGATGAATGTGTTTGGTGTTTGGAGTTTATGGAATGTTTGGATTCGGAATTAAGTATAAAAGTATATGTATGCAAAAGTATATCTCATCTAGTCACTCATTTGGACACTAAGTTTTTAAAGTATTTTCATGGGTCCTAACGTGCCCATTAGAATCACAAACGAGGAATAAAGAACAAAGATAATATAACATATTCGCGTTGTATAATCATGATCCGATTAACATCAAGAATTCGGTTATGTTTATATTTATATGTTTTATAGTATAGTTATAATATTAACCTAAAACTACGTCCATCATAGATATCATAGATTATCATGTAAGTCAAGCATGGAGGTTTAACCTCTTTATATGATTCACCACTACACGAAATCGTCACAAGGATGATTCGAAGGGTTATGAATTACAAGAAACAAAACTAACTAATGCATGCTCAAGTGACCAAGTAATTCCTAACTCGGGTGAACCACCACGACATGGAAAGGTAATCCTAAGTGTCGGAGGCTAGGCGGGGTTATGTTACTTTGATACTAGGAAGTCACTTGAGTGTTTATACATAAAGCTCACAAGTGAAGGTGTTAGCATCTGAGTTTCTTTAGATTGTGTTGTTTAACTAAAATGAAAGATGAATCAGAGAATGATGTGTAGCGAAATGGAAAGTAAACTTTATAACACAATCATAGAAGAATAGTTTTCAGCAAACATGATTTCATTAGTCGAAAGATTGTATCAATTAAAAAGATCAACTATGCATGCACGCAACACTAAACTCCCCCTCAGCTTGAGCTCACAGTTAGTTCATACAAGATGATGGTGAAAAAGAGCTAGTAGAACAGTACAAGTACTGTTCTATTTATAGTACAATCCTAACCGCTGAGCATCTAATGCTGACGTCACCTAGACAGTGACATCTAACTGACTAACAAACTCTAACCACCGATACATTTAAAACACTTATTACAATGAACAATTGATTATATAAAAACTGATGCAGCTTCCCACTGTTGTTGCCTAAGCACTGATGTTGGAGATTAGTGCTTTCATCAAATGGTGATCAGACCTTGACTCAGGAGTGCTTTAGCCTTCATCAGTACTTGAGATACATCAGTTGTTAGGACTTCAGTCTTTATACCTCAGCAGTTCTTTGACTAACAGTTGTTGTGAAGATGAGCACTTAGAATCATCAGCTGATAGAAAACACTGTCATTGGGGAGAATCTAGGACATTCACTGCTTATTGTGATCAACCGTTGAGAACCAGTTTTGGCTTTTCATATCATTTGTTCTTCTGGGCTTGATTGCATGGGCCAACAATCTCCCCCTAGAACAGATGACGCCAAAACACTTCCTTATTATTGATCTTTATTGTCTCATCAACATTTCCCTAACTTGCCCCTTGAATTGAAGTTCAAAGTTAAGGGAGTCTTCATCATCCTCATCCCTACAAAGTTGAAGTTCTAAAATATCTTGGAGGTCAGCTACACTTAGACCTAGTGCATCCTCCCTTGATATGTGTTCAACTACTCCATTGGACTTGAGCAAAGTCAATACGTGGGTCTTTTGATCAGACTTCCACTTTAGTATTTTTGAGTTCAATGGGTTTCTTGGGAGAGTTTTTATTTTTGATGAGTTTGGTGATGGAGGCCTGCTCATTAATCTTTTGACAGTTTCTTGTTGCTTTAGTATAGCAGGATTTTCTCCAATCATTTCCTTGATGGCCACTTTCATGATTTCAGCTTCTCTTTGCGCATCTTCCTCATATATCTGCTTCTGTCTTTTTCTTTGTTATAAGACATGGGTGGATAAGTCAGATGATGTGAACAGTGTTTTTAGAGAGAGGGTCTGCTGCTTTGGCTCATCAGTGGTTTGGCTTTTGTATGCTAGTTTCTTTGGTGCTGTAGGATCTGTTTCTCTTAGTTTCTCCAGCTTATCAAAAGTTTGATCAATGTACTGCCTAGACCATCTTGATATAGCCTTTGCTGATCCATACTTAGCTGCAACCAACTCAGCTCTGTTCATCTTGTATTCTAAAGTGAGTTCTGCACTGGATTTCTTAAACTTGTTCTAGTTTGGTGTAGATCTCTTCATCTGAGAATCATTCTTTATTCTTTCAATTCTGTTAACTTCTGCTTTGAGAGCTGTGATTGGCCAGTCATTAAATTGTTCTACCTTGGCAGGGTAGAATTTGTCTCTCATAATAAGCTCTAAGAGATCTTTCCTCAGCTTCTTTTGCAGATCAGCATTTGGTGGCAAGTTTGACATCTCTTTGCTTAAGTCTCTTGCATAGTCTTCCAGTTTCCTGACCTTACTAGGCCCATGTTGCAATCGACTTGAGATGTTGGTGTCACCTTTCCCTTTACCTTCATGCTTAGCAAAGTATTCAGCTTGCTTGGCCTTGAGTTTCAGATAATCATCCATGTTCTTTGGAGTTCTGAAACCACGAAGGGATGGGAACTTTCTTTTAGATGGATCATCCTCTGTATAGAATTGCCTCATTTCTCCTTTTAGTGCATGCAATTCAAGAGGATAATTTATTTCTAACGGAATGGCTCTTGAAGCATCTTCCCCTTCACGGTTCTTAGTTGAACAAGTGGGTTTGATTTTGGTGATGGTGGAGGATTGAATGGTTCAGGGTTGGTTTGAATGAAAGGTGAAGATGATAAAGGAGTAGGTGCAGGGATATCATCATCATTCACTTGAAACTTTCTTTTTCTTGCGTAAACATTTTTAGGAGAAGGAGTTTTTGTTGGAGAGTTGGAAACTGGAATGAAGATTGCTTGAGAAGGAAATTGGAAAGTGGTGGATTGACTAACAACTGGTGTCTCAACCGCTGTTGTCTTAACAACTGTTGGAGAGTCAACATTTGTTGCAGTGGTAGATGGTAGTGGTGAAGTTGGTTTTGTTTTCTGCTTTTTGGCAGGTTGTTTTTATGGTGGTGGTGTTGGTTTAGGTGTATCAGTGGATGGCTTTTTAATACCAACAGTGGTTGGTTTTGGTGGTGAGGGTGATCTTGAGTATGTGGAAAGTGGTGGTTTGATATGTTTATGAGATTTTCTTCTTTCAGAAGTGCCAAGATCCTTTTCTTTGATTTCCCAATCCTTCATTGCCTTTTGTTCCTTCTTCCAAATCCTTTCCTTTGTTTCATTCTGATTTTGGATAGTCTTTCTGTTTTTAGCCACTTCATCTGCTAGAATGTTGAGTGTTTCATCAACTCCCTTTTTCTTTTCTTTTGGCAGATGTTTCATCACTGGTTGTAGAAGACTTCTTCTCAGACTCTGGCTTTTGAGTTAGCTTTTGCCTTGGAGTAGGTCTGCCAAACTTCTTCATATCATGTTTCTCCCCCTTTTTGGCATCATCTTGATCATCATCTTTGTAGATAGGTGCAGGGACAGTGCCAGTCATTTTTATCAAGGCCTCTTTAATAGCCTTGATTTCAGCCTGAGTATCTTTGTACCTTGCATCAACCATAGTTCTGATTAGTGCCATTTGATTATTGTGTTGAATTTCTGCAAGTTCCCTTTGAGCAGTAATGATTGGTTGAACAACATTCAAGAGTTCTTGGGAGTATTGTTGTGGTGTTGGCTGACTTTTGGAAGCTTCTACCAGAGTTTGTATTGACTGATTCATTGTGAGAACAGTGGTTTCAATGGAAGATAACTTCTCCCTCAAATCTTGCTATTTTAAACCATCACCCAAATGAATGGGATCATCTGATTTCCCACCAGCAGTGGTTGTATTAGTTGTTGAAACTAGAGGCGTCTCCAATGGTTCATCAACTGATGCCCCTTTTTCTTGGTACTGGAGACTTCCCGCTGCAGTGGTTACCTTGGAAATCTCACCAGTGGTTAACTTGAATACACCAGTGGATACCTTGATAGCATCAGCAGTGGTTGCCTTCAAGGGAGTCTTACTTATGAAACTATTGTCCAGATGTAGATCAGTGTAACCAACATCTGTCGTAGTTGCTCCACTTGAACTACCAACAGGAATTTCATGAAATTCCTGTGGTGTAACCTCCTCAGCTGTTTGTGGGATAACCAATTGAGGTGGTTCAGACACAGCCATTGTTGAAGTTGTACTCTCATTAATGTGTTGGTGAGAGGGGCTGTTTTGAGTCTGAATCTCAATGGCATCAAACAGTGGTTGAATCGATGGTGGAATTTGAGATGTGGGAAGTGGTGTGGAAAGAGAATTTGCCCCGGGAGGAGGGCTGTTAAGCATACTCTCAAGTGAGGGTAATACTTCATATGTAGGTGTCCCTGTACATACAACATGTTCTTTTTGTGAGGAAGCATGAGGAGTTGAGGCTTTAGGTGGAGATCTTTCCATCTGTTGTGAGAAAGTAGCAACAGTGGTTGTTGGTGACATTTGTGTTGTCACTAGGTTAACTTCTGGGATCTCATCTTCCAGAAGACCCTTTTTGGTGGGTTTGGTGGGCTTTGTGGATTTGTTTTTGGTCTTTTTAGAGGTTTTTGGTGGGGGTTGCACAACAGCTGAAGTCTGAGGAGCAGATGTGGACTCATCCAAAATTTTCTCAGACTCCCCTGCTTGTGTTTTTGAACTTTTTGACTCTTTAGCCATGAGGTGAGTAAAAGTTTCAGCAAAAAGACTGTTTATTTGAAAAGGTGCACCTTGTATAAGTACTTGTGCATTTTCTTTTGGGATTTTTTTTGTTGTAAGTAATAACTCAAAAATCTTGGAAACAATAAGAAGGCATGTGGCTTCTTTTCTTTTATATTATTCACGTTTTTTACTAAATCATTAAAAATTTCTTGGGAGTAATTAAAATTAGTTTTAGACATAATTGCATACCCCAAGTATTGAATTTTCAGAGGAACTTCATTAAAAGCTGTTGTTTTATTTGAAACACAGGTGAGCAAGGTATGAAACAAAAATTTCATCGGAGGGGGAAATTCTCCCTTTTGCATAGTTGCTTTTGATAGTTGACCAGCATACCCTCTTTCAATCAAATCAATTTCGTATTCTTCTTTAGGGAAAGAGGTTTTACCAGCATGGTCATTCATCTGAATTGTCTCTGAAATAGTCTGTGGAGTTATAGAGACCAAAATACTTCCCACTTTTGGTGTAATAGCCCAAGGTTTTTTACCTTGAACTTCAAGTTTGGCGTTTGCCTAGAAATCTCGTAAAGTATCTGGATAGATGGGAGTATTGTAGGTTAACAAAGTTTTGTACTTTGATGAGGATAGGGTGTCAATGATGGAATGGAAATCTGTATTTTTGCTTGATTTCTCAAGAGTACAGAGATAATTGTGTGGGTGTTTGAGAATGAGAGTCATGGTGATAGGGGAAATTACGAATGATTGAGAGAGAGTGGAGGAGAAGAGTGTAACTGCTTTTGAGAATTTTGAATTCGATATGATGGTGAAAACTCTATTTGGGGGTTTTATCAGGGTTTTATTGAGATGGAAAAAGTGAATGCTGACGTGGCAGCGGTTTCAAAGATCGGACGGTGAACAACTGACCACGTGGCAACCTCTGATGAAAAAGTGGAAGACAATTATTTTGACAGCCACTGATGGACAATATCAGTGGTTGAGAACAGTGAATAACAGGAACAGTGGCTGATTTTAACTATCAGAGGATAGACATCAGTGGTTGAAGTACTGATGTTTAAGCAACAGTGAACAACAGTGATTTGAAGAAAAAGAGGTTGTCTTTCAGCAGCAGTTGTATTATCAACATCAGATGTTTGAAACAATCAGTGGTTATGAACAAACTTTTGAGGATTTATGAAAAAAATTCATTTTAACTATTTTTAAGGATGGATTTTTTATTTTCTAAAAACATTTTAATGCTTTTTATTCATGGAAAACCAAGTTTAGCTTGTTAATCCATATTAAGCATGCCAATCCTAGAGATCAAGCTTTCAAAGGTAGATGTGTCTAATGCTTTTGTTAGCACATCTGCCAGCTGATCTTTAGTTGGAACATGATGTAGAGAAATCAAACCTTTTTTCATTGCAATCCCTCACAAAGTGATGTCTGATGTCAATGTGCTTGGTGGTTGAATGTGAGACAGGATTTTTTATGATATTTTCAACTGCTTGACTGTCCAACATGAGAGGAGTCTTTAAAGCAGTTATACCAAAATCCAGCAATTGATTTTGAAGCCACAACAGTTGGGCTGTACAGCTTGCAGCAACAATGTATTCTGCCTCAGCAGTGGATGTGGAAACAACTACTTGCTTTTTTGCTTTGCCAAGACACTAAGCAATTGCCTAGGAATTGACACCCTCTTGATGTAGACTTCCTGGTTGTGTTACATCCAGCAAAATCACTGTCTGAGAAACCTGAAAGCTTAACATTCCCATTAGCAGGGTACCAGATACCAAGTGTGGGAGCACCTTTTATGTATCTGAATATCCTTTTTCACAGCTATGAGATTAGACTTCCTAGGTGCTGACTGGGATCTTGCACTAACACATGTTGCAAACATGATGTCTGGCCTTGATGCAGTTAGGTACAATAAAGATCCAATCATGATTCTATAAAGAGTTTGATCAACCAAATCATCTTTCTCATCAGACATGATCAACTTTGTGGTTGCCATGGGTGTACTACACGGTTAACAATCATTCATTTCAAATTTGTTTAAAAGTTCTTTTGCATATTTGCTTTGATGAATGAAAGTGCCATTTTGCATTTGCTTAACTTGGTGACCAAGAAAGCATTGTAGTTCACCCATTGCACTCATTTCAAACTCTATTGTCATGAGTTTTCTGAACTCTTCACACATTTTATTACATGTGCTTCCAAAAATGATGTCATCCACATAAATTTGGACAATCATCAAATCTTTTCCTCTCCATTTTAAAAACAATGTTTTATCTATTTTACCTCTTGTGAAACCAATAGAGATTAGAAAAGTGGAAAGAGTTGCATACCAGGCCCTTGGTGCTTGTTTCAGGCCATACAAAGCTTTGTTTAACTTGTAGACATGATCTGGATAAAATGGATCCTCAAAACCTAGAGGTTGACAAACATATTCCTCTTCTTGAATTTTACCATAGAGGAATGCACATTTGATATCCATTTGATACACCTTAATGTTGTGGTTGACAGCAAAGGCTAAGAAAAGTCTGATAGCTTCAAGTCTTGTTACAGGGGCAAAAGTTTCAACATAGTCAATGCCCTCTTCTTGTCTAAAGCCTTGAACCACAAGCCTGGCTTTGTTCTTGACAACAATCCCCCTTTCATCAGTTTTATTTTTGAAGACCCACTTTGTGTCAATTTGATTTACATTCTCTGGCAGTGGTACAAGCTCCCAAACTTGTTGTCTTTTAAACTGATGGAGCTCTTCTTGCATAGTTTCTACCAACTATTGTCTTTCAGTGCCTCTTGGTACTTGACTAGTTGATGGAGTGATAGAAAGCCAGCAAAAAGACAAATGTTTTAGGATTAACTTCTTGTGAGAACCCCTTCATTGATGTTGTCAATGATTTGATCTGGTGGATGAGACTTCAGGAAGATTTGATCTCCCTTGTATAGAATAATGACAATAAAGGGTGAAGGCTGCAGATAGGAATCTTCTGAGCTAATATCTGTTGGTGACTTTGATGATCCAACATTTGTTTGAAATGGAGGTGGAAGGATAGGAGGAATGGGTGTGGCACAATGTTGATTTTTATCCACTGTTGGTAGATTTTTATCAACAGTGGTTGTGGATAATGTGATGGCAGAGGTTGAATGGCTACTTTGATCAACAACTGTTGAAGCAGCAGTGGTTGAGCTTTGACAGCTGTTTTGAACATCTGCTGCTCTGGTGATGGATGTGAATTTGTGTTGTGGAATTACAACTTCATATCCATAGTCTTGTGATGGAGATTGTGGTGTACCTGTAGGGTTAGTCTTGACAGACACTTCTTCAAAAGAGAATTTATCAAGGTCAAATAATTCAGCAGGGTTTGCTGGGATTTTCAGTGAAGAAAGTTCATTGAACTCTACATTCAAAGTCTCTTCCACACACTTAGTGCTAGTGTTGAACACTTTATAGGCTTTAGCAGTGGTTGAGTATCCCAGGTGATAGCCATAGTCTACTTTGGCTACAAATTTTGAAATTGAATCTTTTAGGTTTAGGGTGAAACATGGGCAGCTAAAGATTTTAAAGTATGAGATCAATGGTTTGATTTTGAACAGAGTTTCATAGGCAGTCTTTTGATGCCTGGGTTGATCAAAACTATGTTCTGGACATAGCAGACAGTGTTTACAGCCTCTGCCCAGAAAGTTAATGGCAAACCTAAATCTACAAGCATGGTTCTGGCAGCTTCAATCAGAGTTCTGTTTTTCCTTTCAACCACCCCATTTTGCTCTGGTGTTCTTGGGATGCTGTACTGCCTTACAATCCATTTTGACATACAAAAAGCATCCAACTCCTTGTTTCTAAACTCTGTTCCATTGTCACTTCTAAATATTTTTACTGCAAGATCAAATTGCTTTTCAACCTGTTTGACAAAGTCTCGCAAAATGCCTGAAGTCTCATCTTTAGAATGTAAAAAGTAAGTCCAAGTAAACCTAGAAAAATCATCTACAATAACCAAACAGTATCTTTTCTTTTTCAAGCTCATGATTTTTACTGGGCCAAACAAATCCATGTGAAGCATTTGCAAACACTTGGTTGTTTTGGACTCTTCAATGGACTTGTGTGAGCTTTTATGTTGTTTACCTTTTAAACAGGAAACACAATGTGACACCCGGCTTTTCAGGTCGTACCGTACAATCGTAAAACGTGTTGTGAATAGATAAAAAGGCTGTATTTGACTGAATATGATGTTTATATATGATATTTAGTGAGTTAGTAAATCCAAACATTGGTAAAAATTATGTTGGCAACGATAAGATAAACGCTTATCGCGTAACGATTAAAATGCGAAACGAACGTCGGTGACCACTCGATCAGTGTTAAAATCCTAAAAATAGTCTGTTATGATTAGAATAGTAATTTTAATCATATTCGTGAGGAAAAATAAATTAAATGCTAGGAAACTCTAATTTTTCGAATTTGAGCGCGTACCGCGCGTATTAGACAAAATACTGTCAACGCAGCCAGTCAAGGCAACTGGTAATTATTCTAGTAATAATTTTGTGTGATTATTTTAATAGAATGATAAAAATAATTTAAAACGCACTAAAACAGGATTAAAACGCTAGATAAAATACCCGGTATCCAGTAAAATACCAGTTTTTGAGCTAATTTACATACATATATATATGTATATATAAGATTGTGAGTAGTGTAAGAGATGGGTGCAAGGTGGCGGCTAGGGGGGTGCTCTCTCTCTCTCATCTCTCTAACACTTGTTGGCTTAAGAATGTGTGTGTGATGATTATAACTTTTGCAACCTTCCATAACACACCATTATCCAAGAAACCCTTTCATAATTTCACTCTCTCTTGAGCATATCTTGGCCGAACACCCCTATAACCATACTCTTTCAAAATTTTCAAACCATTTCTTGAAGATTTGAAGGCATTTCAAGGTGTTTTCAAGCTTGTATGAAGGTTTAGAGGTGATTCCAAGAAGATTCAAGCAAGAACAAGGCTTCATATCATCATTTTTGTAAAAGTCACTAAGAATCTTGAAGGTATAACATTTCATCTTTCAAATCTTGTTCATGATTCATGGTGATGAAGATGATAGTGGAAGTTTCTCTTGTTCTTGAATCTAAACATAAACTTGAAACTAAAAATAAATGGGTTTTGAACAAAAATAAAATGGATATATGTATATATATATGGGTGTGGCCGTATGTATGTATGTATGTATATGTATATTGAGTTTTGACTTTTGATAGATTCTTGTTTGACATGATTTTTGTAAAGTGAAATGCATGTGGGATCAAAGGAATGTTCTAAAAAGGTTTTATGATTTGAGATGAACATGTGAAAAAGTGAAACTTTGGAAGTTTATGTATGTATGTATATATGTCGTGTATATATGTATATGTGCACATGCATGTAAATTTTTGGTGATTAAAGACTTAGATATGTAAGAATGTGTATGTTTTGCATTTATGATGAATGATTGGATGATGATCATATGAATGTTGGAATGTTTGAGTATTTGAAACATGAGTTAAATGAAGGTCTAGAGGCATACAAGTTCATAAAAAATGATTAGAACATGTTATGGATGCATTAGATGCATTTGCTAGATCATGCATGTTGGAATATGATCATGAAATGATGATTTGAACATGTTTTGGTAAAAATAAATTTTAATCAGATTCGAAATACTAAAAATGTAAATATTTGAAGTGTTTAATGGAATATAATTTTTTTCATAATGTTTTCTAGCTTTGCATGTTGTACTTGGTGCATTAGAAGTTGTGAAATACGTGAAATCGCATGATTTATGTGACTTACACAAAAACTGCACTAATCTGATTATAACCACTATTTTAATCAGTAAATAACATGTGTTGTGTTAAAATATCAAGTCATTCCGAGTTGGGATGATTATAGTAACGTTTAGCGCAAAACTATGCGTTAAAACGGTCAAAATCGGCTTTTCGAACGATTTTTATGAAACTGATTTAGATCAGTAAGTAAACTGATATTTTTAGTTTAAAAATAAGTATTTTAACTAATTTTAAGTTTACTTGGTGTTTGGTTGGTCATACATGACTTCCGACGCCCGAAAACGTTACCGAATCACTAAAATACGTGTTTTTCAAAGAACACTAGTATGGGTAATTGTTGGGTGAACCTTATGTGTTAAGATGTGTTATGTGATTTAAACAATGTGAATATGATGATATGTTAAGTTTAATATGATAATGGGAAATTTAGACTATGCATGTACACTTGTGCGTTTAGTAGAAACGGAAAATCGCGATAAACGTGTAATTTGTTTGTCGAGCATGAAATTTGAATACATGTGAGATATTTTATGTATACTTGCCTTAAAAATGACAAAATAGATAAGTTAATGGGATTACGCGTGTTTCAATAACATTTTATGTGTACGTTTATGTATATATATTACGACGCGTAAATCGTAGATATATTACGTATAAACTGGTGTGTTAATAGATTTACATGATAACCCCAACACCTTTCCCTTAGAATTGTTACCAAAAGATATATCACCCCCTCCATGATTTTTGAATTTTTGAGTAGGGCTCTACATCCAGTCATGTGCCTGGAGCCTCCACTATCTACATACCAAAGACTATCTAAGCATGCAGAAGCTCCCTGCACATCAAGTAAACAATTAGTTCAGGAGGGTCTCCAAAGCCAATAAGGCTTTGGATGGGGTTACAACAGAGTCAGTCTTAAGTCCAGGAACATGGACAGTGGTTAGCTCAGGGGTTTGAACAGTTTTTGAACCATATTTCTCTAACCACTGTTGTGGTCCATTTCCTGTCAAATGTTGAAATCCAAAAGGATGCTCGTTCACTTTTGGTTTAGAATGCCTTTTGTATGCCTTAAAAACATGTGGGACCTTTTGGTATGGAGGTTGACCTTTTTCTCTTTGATATTGATTTAAGGGTGGTGCATCTGTCATTTGCACATCTCTTGGAGCAGAGTTTTTGTTCAACTGTTTTGTAACAGCTGTTTAGACAGACAAAAGGTTGTTGTTTCATGATGGGTTGTTTTGATGAACTCACAGGTGTTTTTGATTTGTACTCTTTTCTTTTAACCTCAAAAGTTTTGAGGTACACACACTCATGAGTAAGATGGTTGGTTTTTCCACAGATGGTGCAATTTTCTGCAGGCTCAATTATGCTTGTTTTGTTAATGTCATAAGCTTTTAAGTGAAAACAATCCTTTGTGGAATGATTTTTCTTTTCACAAAAGTCACAAAACAAAATTTTAACTTTTTCTCTTTTCTTCCTCTTTTCAACTTCCTTTGCAACAGAGTTTTGAACCATTGTTGGGATATCTTTAAGAGGAATGACCTTGGCCTTAGGTGCTTTCACACCTTCAACTGTGGAAAAATCCATGGGTTTGAAATTCTCAAGGATGTCACACTCATCTGACCAGGTGGGTTTGAATTGATATTTTTCAATCTCTTCAAAGGTTGATGACCCCTCTGGTTTTTCCAAAATGATTTTGTTACCATTTTTATCAGTTATTTTAATTTCTTGACCATCCTTGTTTGTTGGGATTATCTCAACAGAACCAGACTCGTTTACAACAGTGTTTTCAACTTGGTCATTTTTCCTGAAACCTATGCCAAATTTTACATTGCTTTTGATCTGTTTCTCTAACATCAGCTCATAATCTTTGCAAGATTCCACTCATTTTTCACAGGTGATTTGGGTGGATTACAACTCCTTTTTGCAAGCATGATATTTCTATATCACGGCTTGAAGTTGGTCCTTGGTTATGCTGTGCTCATGTTTAAGATTGCAAATCTCATTATCTTTTTTAAACAATTTGTTTTTCGGTTCTTTAACAGACTTTTCAAATTGTACTTCATCTTTTAAAATTTTGTCCCTATGGTTTTCATTCACCTCTTTAACATTAGCAAATGCAATGAGGCATTTGTTTGAACATAGGTTTTTCAAGACCTGAGGTGATAACTTAGCTATAGCTATCATGGCACAGTCACAGACATTCTCACAAGCACTCGTGTTCTTCTCCACTTCATCTTTACACCATGGGTCAGCAAGAGGTGCTATCAGTGGTTTGGGTTCCTTCTCTAATAGATGTTCACGAACAATAACTGTAACCACTGCTTCAGCTATTTCATCCACTGTTTCAGCACTGGATTCTCCTTCTTCAGTTTCTAGCCCTTCTGGAATTGACTCTAATGCTGCAAAACAAAATTCATCACAAGGAGCTTCATTCTTAGCAAATGGAGCAAAGTTTTCATCTGATAACTCATCAGGCATGCTACTCTAATCAACAAAACCTTAGGTAAAGAAGCTTTGCTGACTGGCCCCTGCTAGAGCAGATGTTTGTGCAGCATGTTGTGGTGCAGGTTGTTGCACTTAGACCTGAGAGACTGGGGCTTGGACATACTGAATTTGTGGGACAGGGGCTTGAACATATTGCACTGGAACAGGTGTTACAGGGTGTGCATAATGAGCAGTGTTTACATGAGCAGCATGGGTATATTGGGAATAGTTCACAGTGTTTTGTGTGTTTTGAGGTCTAGGGCTAAGATGTGTTATGATTGGTCCACTATTTTGACTTCTGTATTCTCTAGCAAAGTGTCCAAGCCTGTTACACTTGTAGCACTTTAGTTTTGATTTATCCAACTCCACTTTTAGATTCCCATGTAACCCTAGAAATTTTCTTCCTATTCTCTTTTAAAACTTGCTGGTTCTTACACTCAGCAGTGCCAGTTGATGCAATATGTCCATTTCCTCCAGATCAGTGGGATCAAAATGCTGGAGATCATTGAGTTCAAAGGATAAGTTGTCAGAATTCTGGTTTTCTCCACTTGCTGTAAAAGCATAGTTAGGTGAGTAAGAATTAGAGTTGTTAAAAGCTCCACCAGCAGTTATGTCAATGTAATGATCATAACTCTGATCCTTACTACTACTAGATTCTTCTTGACCCAAAAGTGTTGTGTTACCAATGATGTAGTCATCAGCAACCTTCCCTGATTCTTGTAACTTCTTTTTCTGGTTCAACTCTCTCTCATAAGTGAGGAGTCGACCATGAAGTTGGGTCAGACTTAATTCTTTAAATCCAACAGAGTTTCTGGTTACAAAAGCAATTGTGTCCCATTTGTCAGGTAGTGATCTTAGAAACCTACTATTTAGAGTTGATTTTGCAAATTCAACATTAACAAGTTTAAGTTCACTAATGAGACAACTAAAACGTTCAAACTGTTGTGTTAGTGATTCTCCTTTGACATGGCAAAACGTTTCATACTGTAGATTCAGAACTTCCCTGTTATTTTCAATAACCTCTTCTGTTCCACCGAACTGCTCTTTTAGAGCATCCCACAGCTCTTTGGCACGGTTACAATGTAACAATCCAGCATAAATATCATTTGGAAGAGCTGAGGCTACTATGCTAAAAGCCTTTGCATCTAATTCAATTTTTTGAAAATCTTGTTATGAGTAGTTTTCAGGGCTTTTAGGCACAAAGCCTTTGGGATCTTCAGTACTAGGCACCACTAGAATATGTGGTCCAAAGATGACTGACTTCCAGCAGTCGGTGTTTTGCTGAGCTAACACATGGCCCATCCTACGTTGCCATATATTGTACTCAGATCTGACAAGCATAGGTGGCTTGAATAGTGTTCCGGTGTTGTGAGGGTCGTGTGATTGTGATGTCATCTTGGTTGATTTTACAAGAGTTTTTGAATAATCAACTTTGTACGTGATTACCTTTTACTCTGTTTTTTCAACTGATACGAACAACTTTAAGTATCAATTGATTTGAGCTGAACTTTTATGTCAAATTGATTTTTAGATCGAATTTGACTGTCCTATGCTCTGATACCAATTGTTAGGATCTGAGTTTCTTTAGAATGTGTTGTTTAACTAAAATGAAAGATGAATCAGAGAATGATGTGCAGCGGAAATGGAAAGTAAACTTTATAACACAATCATAGAAGAATAGTTTTCAGCAAACATGATTTCATTAGTCGAAATATTGTATCAATTACAAAGATAAACTATGCATGCATGCAACACTAAACTCCCCCTCAGCCTGAGCTCACAGTTTGTTCGTACAAGATGATGGTGAAAAAGAGCTAATAGAACAGTACAGGTACTGTTCTATTTATAGTACAATCCTAACCACTGAGCATCTAATGCTGACGTCACCTAGACAGTGACATCTAACTAACTAACAAACTCTAACCACTGATACATGCAAAACACTGATTATAATGAACAATTGATTGTATAAACACTGATGCAGCTTCCCACTGTTGTTGCCTAAGCACTGATGTTGGAGATCAGTGCTTTCATCAAAGGGTAATCAGACCTTGACTCAGGAGTGCTTTAGTCTTCATCAGTACTTGAGAAACATCAGTTGTTAGCACTTCAGTCTTTATACCTCAGCAGTTCTTTGACTAACAGTTGTTGTGAAGATCAGCACTTAGAATCATCAGCTGATAGAAAACACTATCATTGGGGAGAATCTAGGACATGCACTGCTTATTGTGATCAACTGTTGAGAATCAGTTTTGGCTTTTCATATCATCTGTTCTTCTGGTCTTGATTGCATGGGCCAACAGAAGGAGTGGAACTAGATAGGAAAGCCAAGGCTTCCATGGTTCACACTTCACAAGTCACAACTTCATCATATGGAGAAGAAGTTGAATCAAGCTTGTTTTCATCACTCGGATTATGGTTTGTATAAACTTAAAATAAAGAGTTTTGAACTCATAACTTGATGGAAATCATCCCAACACAAACCCACAACTATAGACTAAGTTGTGAGCTTGGTGGGTATAACAACCCTCGAAAACACCATAAAACGCTTCGTAATCGCAAAACCGAACCCGCGTAACATTTATTTTAATAAAAAAATGAAAAATTAAAGTTTTATACCATATCGTGGGCCGTGACAGGCTTGAAGGGCCCGGTCGCGGGGCGCGACGGACCCTTGGCTTGTCGGACACCCTTTGCGCCACGTGTTAGACATGTGGAAGATCTAGGTTAGTGATCAGGCAACCCTAGCCGTAGCTAGGGTGCCCTCACGGGGCGCGAAAGGAACAAGGGGAGGGAGTTGCGGGGCGCAAGAGACCTTGAAATCAGCTATAAATTGAGCAGTTCAGCAGCATTCACAATTTGTTCAGTTTTCTTTTCTTTCTCTATACTTTCACACGGAATTAATAGCCAAAATACCCCCCTAGATCACGAAACTTTTCCCTGTTGTAAGTATTTTAACCCCCGATCACTAATTCGATACCCTGTCCGATTGATCTGGGACCCAACAACTGATGCCAAAGCGCTGCCTGTTTAGGGCTATGCTTTGTAAACTAAGTTGGGGTTCTGTCTCGTGACGTGTTGATAAAGTTGAATTGGGTTATTATACTAACGCGTGTGCATTGTATATTTTTAAAAGGAACTCAAGAAAATTAGCAGAAAATATTTCTAGGAAGCCTATAGAAAAACATAAGTTTACAATGTGAGTCATTCTCCTTTTCTCACAGTTTGTGAGCTATTATATTTAAAATGCTTTACAAAACCCTAAATGTTTTTCAGTTATACTTACAGTGATTAAGTCTTTGTATTCTACAATTACTGCCGGTATGTGGGGTTTTGTATACACTACTAATTAAGCGTTACTATTGGACAAAGAGTTAGCCAATAGTAATGTAACCACGGTCATTGTAACTGCCAACATGGCAAATACTGAATGAGTAATCTTGTAGATTTAAACATTATAATCGCTCTTAATACTGTGAAGTAATAACAAGTTATATTTTTATAAAATGGAATGTACTCGCCAGTATTTCTTGCTGATAAGAAACTTTTAAAACGCGTTTCAGGTAATTTGATGGGAAGTCATTAGAAGCCAGCTATGGAGCACTGAAGGCTTAAATAAAGTGGCTATAAGTTACCTAAAAAAAGAAGAAGTTTATGTTTTCAGCAAATTAGGGTTTATCCCTACAAAAGATGTTATAAATGAAATATGGGTTTTTATCCCATTTGTTTAATATAAAAGTTTTTTGTTTTGCAAACTTTGAATTTATTTCCTAACTACGATCCTGATGTTTTAATTCCGCTGCTAAATTAATAAACACCGATACCACCGGATCGTGCTCGCGGCGCCCGCTTCCGGGATGGGGTCGGAGTTTGCGACAGAAGGTGGTATTAGAGCCACTGGTTTAAGCCATTTAGGTATTCTTTTTTAATACATAAATTTTAAACACTTGCGTTAGGAAATATCCATAACTTATGTGTTATTCTGTGTAAATATGTATATTATGATTTTATGTTATTTTGATGATTTTTGAGTTCGCAGTATGAGTGATCAGAATACATATGATGCTTATCGTCACCTATCCTACTCTCCAATGGATGAAGGACCATCCGAGTTAGCCTCAGGATATGTAGCATATTATGAAGATACCTTTGTTTTTAGAGCCAAATCCGAGGAGGCATTCCCACCTAAGAAGAGGGGATGGTTTAGTAAAGAGAAGAGGGAAAGAAGAAAAAGAATAAGGAACATCAAAAAACAGAAACAAGCCACAATAACCATAGCTGAGGGAACTGCCCAGATTCCAGTGACTAGACCTTTATGGGAAGAACTAGATAGAAGACTAGCAAATCTGGATATGTTTAGAACTACAGAAAATGCACCTGATCTTAACCTGGTAGCAGCTCCAGAACCACAACTACTACCATTATACCCCAAGCAACCCATGAACCTAGAACAAAACTAGGAAAACCCACTTCCAATTCCAGCCTTTAATCTAAATGAAATACCCAGGTTACCAGCACTAAATCCTTTAGAGCAGTGGTGGACCAACGATTGGTCATTTCAGGATTTAATGAATGATCCCTATCCTTACATGCCATACGGAGAACCAGAACCAGTTTACCCCGAACCCGTACCAGCCCAAATGCCACCCATGAGTCACCAGAATGTAGCAGAACTTCGCCACTATGGTGAAGATTTGATTCATGAAGGAAATAGGATCCGTCGTATCGGGGAAAATCTCATCTAGAAATACGACGAGAGTGAGATGCGATTTTAGAGAACCATTGCTTAATATATTATATATATATATATATGTATTTTCTTATAATTTGAGAATATATATATATATATATATATATATATATATAAGGTAAGGTTATTGTAAAAATGGTTAAAAGTGTGAGAAGTGTGAGAAATATTGTGGAGATAACATGTGTCCTCAATCTAAATTAATTCAAAATGGTAAACAAGTAATTTTATCATTGATTCAATTAATTCAAAACCTTCCATAACCGCCACCTTATTTAATTCAAAAGGGTAAACAAGTAATTTTATCATTGATTTAATTAATTCAAAACCTTCCATAACCGCCACCTTATTAAAAGTATAAAACACTACGAATAACACTGAAACCACCATTCAGCACATATATAACACCATTCAATAATTATATAACACCATTCAATAAGTATATAACACCATTTTAAAGATCTCTATAAAAACACTACGAATAACACTACAAATCACCATTCAGCACATATATAATACCATTCAATAATTATATAACACAATTCAATATGTATATAACACCATTCAATAATTATATAACAACATTCAATAAGTATATAACACCATTCAATAAGTATATAACACCATTTTAAAGATCTCTATAAAAACACTACGAATAACACTACAAATCACCATTCAGCACATATATAACACCATTCAATAATTATATAACACCATTCAATATGTATATAACACCATTCAATAATTATATAACACCATTCAATAAGTATATAACACCATTCAATAAGTATATAACACCATTTTAAAGATCTCTATAAAAACACTACGAATAACACTACAAATCACCATTCAGCACATATATAACACCATTCAATATGTACATAACACCATTCAATAAATATATAACACCATTCAATAAGTATATAACACTATTAAAAACACTGCAAAACATAATTCAACAGTTCAAAACACTGTAATAAATACATAACACTACAAAAAAGATATAACACTACAAATCACTATAACACACTATGAATAATATATAACACCATATTACCCTATTATAACTCTGTATAACACTACAATCCCGTAATGGTGGGCGTCTGAAACAGAAACGACACGATGGAGGGTGGTCGGACCGGTGGCGGAGGTGCGACAACTTGAGTGGATCTTGGTGGGAACCGATCGGAGCAGGTGGGTGGCTTGCGATGGTTGGTCGGTGGTGTCCAGCAGGTCTGATTCGGAGATGTCGATGCTGCTGTATCGATGATGATGATGATGATTCGAGATGTAAACTGATGATGATGATGATGATTCGAGATGGATTGATGATGATGATTCGAGATCTTTGATCTGGAGAAGAAGGATTCAAATTCGCAGATCTGGAAGAAGAAAGAGGATTCGAAATTGTAGGGATTGGATTTACAGTTTCCTATTTCAAGTGGATATAAAAGACTATTACCGCTACAATTTTAAAATCAGTCCAAAAAATAAAACACATTTTACAATTTGGTCCCTATTGATCTCAACCATTAGATCAAAGATCTAATGGCTGAGATTATTTCTTACCCTTCTCACACTTTTGGTCTTTTTTACAGGAACCCCAATATATATATCACCTATATATATGTATTGATGCATAACTACTAACGTTTAAATTTTAGTTCTAGTTTGTAATAGATGTATATATATATATATAAGAGTAAATGTCGCAATGCTTGACAGTTTTGGTTCAATATGCTTGAGTAATTGTTTGTTTAATTTATTCTGTGATATTAATACCTGGTAAATGTTTACAATTCAGATGGCAACCTAAGTAAATCAGGAAATCCAGAATAATAATGATAACGGAAACCAAGTGGATAAAAGTGCTATAGAACACATAGTAGCTCAAAGAATCATAGATGCCATGCCATTTATTATCGACACTATTAATAAAAAGGCAGAAAATAATAATTCCATAATAGGCAGCAAATGTATGCCCACTGAGCCAAGTCACAACGTGAATGGAAATCACGGACTACTTATCCAAGCTCCGATTCCAAAAAGAAAAAGAACCATCTCATATGGTTGTTCTTATAAAGAATTCTTATCATGCAAACCGATAGAATTCTCAGGCAATGAAGGAGCTATTTCAGCTTTGCGCTGGATATAAAAGACAGAAGCAGTCTTAAAAATAAGTAAGTGTACAGATGAGGATAAGATCATGTATGCTTCTAATCTTTTTAAGAATGCAGTATTAGAATGGTGGAATACCATTCTCCAGTCAAGAGGAAGTGACAGAGTATACAACATGGAATGGAACAACTTTAAGGAAATAGTTGAAAGGAAATTATGTCCTTCTCATGAAAAGGAACAAATTGCCAATAAGTTCCTAAATCATAGAATGATTGGGGTAGATTGCAGGGAATATACTACCACATTCTTTGAATATGCTAGGATAGTACCAAATCTAGCCTCACCAGAACCAGTGTTAATCTCCCGTTATATCTGGGGATTAATCAGTGAGATCCGAAATATAGTCAAGGCAGCTAGACCACAAACAATAGAAGAAGCAGTGGAACTTGCTAACACTCTGACAGATGAATTGGTACGCACGCAAGAGGAAAATCAGAAGAAGAATCTAGCTCAAAAGATTGCCGAGGAACTACGTTATGGTAATTCCTATCACGGGAAAGGAACAGGTTCTTCCTCTTCACCCTACTGCAAGTTCTATAAAGGGAAACACTTAGGGAAGTGCTCGATATACTGCAACTTCTGCAAAATACCAGGACATAAGGAAGAAGACTGTAGGAAGAAAGCTAACATTAGAATATGTTACAACTGTGGAGAAGCTGGCCATATGAAACCAAACTGTCCGAAACTAGCTCAAGAGGCAAACAACAAAGCAAAGGCAATAGACGAACCCAAAAAGAATGCCAGAGCATTCGTTCTGATAGCCGAAGAAGCTATGCTGATCCCTGATGTGATTGCCGGTACGTTTTTAGTTAATGATGTTTATGCTAAAGTATTATTTGACTATGGTGCAAACCAAAGTTTTATAAAATACTTCTTTATGCAAACTTCTCAATCAACCATTAACTAAACTTCACCAAGATTGTCTTGTGGAGATGGCAAATGGAAATTCTATCAAAATAAGCGAAATCCTTCAAGAAGGAAAGATAGAAATTTTAAGCCATAACTTTACTGTTGACCTCTTACCAATGGATCTAGCCGGATTCGATGTCGTGTTAGGAATGGATTGGTTGGTAGCCAATCATGCACGAATTTTATGTGAACAAAAGTCTGTAGAAGTATGTACACCAACTAGAGAAAGGATCACAATTAAGGGAGACAAGCCGACAAGGTCAACAAAATTCATCTCTATGATGAAAGCTGCAAGCTACGCACGGAAAGGAGGAATGGTGTATATGATTTCAGTAATCATTAACACTAAAGGAAAAGAATTAAAAGATATTCCCTTAGTATCTAAATTCTTAGACCTCTTTCCAGAAGAGTTACCTGGATTACCGCCAGATCGTGAGGTTGAATATAGAATTCACCTAATACCAGGAACAACACCAATTGCCAAAGCACCCTATCATTTAGCACCAACGGAGATGCAGGAATTGAAGAAACAGCTAGACGGATTATTGGAAAAATATTTCATACAACCTAGTTCATGACCGTGGGGAGCACCAGTGTTATTTGTCAAGAAGAAGGATGGATCGATGCGTATATGCATTGATTACCGAGAAATGAATAAGGGTACGATTAAAAATCAGTACCCACTACCGAGAATCGATGATCTATTCGATCAACTTCAAGGAGCCCGATTCTTTTGTAAGATTGACTTACGCTCAGGATATCATCAACTGAAAGTACAGGAAGAGGACATTCCTAAAACTGCTTTCAGAACAAGGTACGATCATTATGATTTTACAGTCATGCCATTTGGTTTAACCAATGCCCCAGCCGCATTTATGGACATGATGAACATGATATGTAAACCATACCTGGATAAATTCATAATTGTATTTATAGATGATATTCTAATTTACTCTAAGAGTAAAGAAGAACATGCAGAACATTTGCACATACTTCTGATATTGTTGAGAAAAGAAAAACTCTATGCTAAATTCTCAAAATGTGAATTCTGGTTGCAAGAAGTGAAATTCCTTGGACATTTAGTTAATCATGAAGGAATTCATGTGGACCCCACAAAGATCGAAGCTATTACCAAATGGAAAGTCCCTGAATCACCAACAAAAGTAAGAAGTTTTCTTGGATTGGCAGGATATTATAGACGTTTTATTCAAGATTTTTCTAGAATAGCTATTCCATTAACCAAACTAATTTGCAAGTTAGTTAAGTTTGAGTGGGGACCAAAACAAGAGGAAGCATTCAGGATTTTGAAGCAACGATTAACAAACGCACCAATACTCGCTTTGCCAGAAGGAACTAAAGACTTTATAGTCTATTGTGATGCATCTAAGTTAGGATTTGGATGTGTGTTGATGCAACGTCAAAAGGTAATTGGTTATGCCTCTAGACAACTTAAGAAGCATGGAGAGAATTATACAACTCATGATCTAGAGTTAGGAGTGATAATTTTTGCCCTTAAGATTTGGAGACACTATCTTTACAGTAGTAAGTTCGTTATCTTCACAGATCATAAGAGTTTAAGATATGTTTTTGGACAAAAGGAATTAAACATGAGGCAAAGATGTTGGATGGAAATCCTTAGTGATTATGACTGTGATATTCAGTATCATGCAGGAAAAGCTAACGTAGTAGCTAATGCTTTAAGTAGAAAATACCATGAGAAGCCAAAAAGTGTACGTGCTCTCAGATTAAACATGCAGGTAGATTTGAATGAACAAATGAAAAAGGTACAGGAAACAGCAATCAAGGATAATGCTGAAGGATTAAAAGGAATGATTAAAGAATTAGAAAAAGAAACAGATGGAATTTGGAGATTCCATAAGAAAAAGATTTGGATACCTATTTAAGGAAACCTATGAAGCCGAATTCTATAAGAAGCCCGTAAATCTAAGTATACGATGCATCCTAGAAGCGATAAGATTTATCAAGACTTAAGAACAAATTTCGTGAGGATAGGAATGAAAATGGATATAGCAAATTATGTTGCTAAATGTTTAACCTGCTCACAGGTTAAGGCTGAACATCAGAAACCTTCAGGATTACTAAAGTAATTGGAAATGCCAATTTGGAAATGGGAATTGATAACAATGGATTTTGTTACCAAATTACCCAAGACACGAAAAGGTAATGATACAATCTGGGTGATTGTAGACAGATTGACTAAATCTGCCCATTTTACCAATGAAAGAAACTTTCAATATGGAACAGTTGGCCAAGCTGTATGTGAATGAAATAGTTTCATTACATGGGATTCCTTTATCTATTGTGTCTGATCGAGACGGTCGTTTCGCTTCTCATTTTTGGACAAGTTTCCAAAAAGCAATGGGAACTAGATTAAATCTAAGTACAGCCTATCATCCTCAAACAGATGGTCAAAGTGAAAGGACAATCCAAACGATGGAAGATATGCTTAGAGCATGTGTGATAGATTTTGGAGGAAATTGGGACGGCCATTTACCTTTAATAGAATTTTCTTACAATAACAGCTATCATACCAGCATCAATGCTGCACCATTTGAAGCACTTTATGGACGAAAATGCTGAACACCAGTATGTTGGGCAGAAATTTGTGAAAAACAACTGTCAGGACCTGAAATTGTACAAGAGACAACTGACAAAATTATTCAAGTCAAGGAAAGACTGAAAGCAGCACGAGATCGTCAAAAGAGCTATGCTGATAACAGGCGAAAACCGTTGGAATTTTAAGTTGGAGACAAGGTACTATTGAAAGTCTCACCATGGAAAGGAATTTTAAGCTTTGGTAAGAAAAAAAATAAGCCCAAGGTATGCTTGACCTTTTGAAATTATCAAATGAATAGGGCCAGTAGCTTAACAGCTACTAGGGGTGTGCACGGTTCGGTTCGGTTCGGTTTTTGGGTAAAACCAAAACCGTAACCGAAAGTTCGGTTTTTTGGTTTTTAAAAACCGTTCGGTTTTTTCGGTTATGGTTATTTCGGTTTTAGCAACGGTTCGGTTTGGTTTTTCGGTTTTTTTGGTTTTTGAAACGAATTATGTAAGATACAAAACTTAAAAGTATAATTCGAGGTTTAAGAATCTTTCTTAAATGTTTACATTTAAGTTAATATATTTAGTCTTTTAAATTAATATTATTCACATAAACCTAACCTTCTAATCTATTTTAATGTTTCTTTAAAGTTTTTGTCAAGACGTTTTCTTTCATAATACTTTGAAAATCATTTAATTTTTATATTAAACTTCGTTAGTTCTTGTAAACAATGGATAAATTTAATGATAAATAAACATGGTAATGTTCTTATTATAACTATTTAACAAACAAGAAAAAAATTAATAATTCTTAGTAGCATGGGTAAACACTTAAACAACTTAAATATAAAAATATATAGATTTGGTATACTATTAAACTTTATCGGTTTGGTTCGATTATTTTCGGTTATTGAAAATGATTATCCGAAAACCAAACCGAAATTTTCGGTTATTAAAAATCCGAAAACCGAACCGTCGGTTTTTGTTTCGGTTCGGTTTTTTCGTTCTGGATTTTTTGGTTATTTCGGTTACGGTTTGGTTATTTCGGTTTTCTGCTCACCCCTAACAGCTACAGCTACAAGAAGAGATGGCAGGAATACATGATGTATTTCATGTATGTAACCTCAAGAAATGCTTAGCGGATAAATCCTTGGTGATACCTCTTTAAGACAGAAGTAAATGAGAAACTTAAGTTCATAGAGAAGCCCATTCAGATTGAAAATAGAAAGATCAAGAATCTCAAGCACAAGAGATTAGTTCTGGTCAAAGTAAAGTGGGATTCGAGGAGAGGACCCGAATACACATGGGAATTGGAATCGGAAATGCAAAGGAAGTACCCATACCTATTCCAGGAATCTCGAGGATGAGATTTAAAACAAGGTGGAGAGGATATAACAACCCTCGAAAACACCCTAAAACGCTTCGTAATCGCAAAACCGAACCCGCGTAACATTTATTTTAATAAAAAAATGAAAACTTAAAGTTTTATACCCTGTCGTGGGCCGTGACAGGCTTGAAGGGACCCGGTCCCGGGGCGAGACGGACCCTTGGCTTGTCGGACACCCTTTGCGCCATGTGTTAGACATGTGGAAGATCTAGGTTAGTGATCAGGCAACCCTAGTCGTAGCTAGGGTGCCCTCACGGGGTGCGAAAGGAACAAGGGGAGGGAGTCGCGGGGCGCGAGAGACCTTGAAATCAGCTATAAATTGAGCAGTTCAGCAGCATTCACAATTTGTTTAGTTTTATTTTCTTTCTCTATACTTTCACACGGAATTAATAGCCAAAATACCCCCTAAATCACGAAACTTTGCCCTGTTGTAAGTATTTTAACCCCCGATCACTAATTCGATACCCTGTCCGATTGATCTGGGACCCAGCAACTGATGCCAAAGCGCTGCCTGTTTAGGGCTATGCTTTGTAAACTAAGTTGGGGTTCTGTCTCGTGATGTGTTGATAAAGTTGAATTGGGTTATTATACTAAAGCGTGTGCATTGTATATTTTTAATAGGAACTCAAGAAAATTAGCAGAAAATATTTCTAGGAAGCCTATAGAAAAACATAAGTTTACAATGTGAGTCATTCTCCTTTTCTCACAGTTTGTGAGCCATTATATTTAAAATGCTTTGCAAAACCCTAAATGTTTTTCAGTTATACTTACAGTGATTAAGTCTTTGTAATCTACAATTACTGCCGGTATGTGGGGTTTTGTATACACTACTAATTAAGCGTTACTATTGGACAAAGAGTTAGCCAATAGTAATGTGACCACGGTCATTGTAACTGCCAACATGGCAAATACTGAATGAGTAATTTTGTAGATTTAAACATTATAATCGCTCTTAATACTGTGAAGTAATAAAAAGTTATATTTTTATAAAATGGAATGTACTCGCCAGTATTTCTTACTGATAAGAAACTTTTAAAACGCGTTTCAGGTAATTTGATGGGAAGTCATTAGAAGCCAGCTATGGAGCACTGAAGGCTTAAATAAAGTGGCTATAAGTTACCTAAATAAAAGAAGAAGTTTATGTTTTCAGCAAATTAGGGTTTATCCCAATAAAAGATATTATAAATGAAATATGGGTTTTTTAATCCCATTTGTTTAATATAAAAGTTTGGTGTTTTGCAAACTCTGAATTTATTTCCTAACTACGATCCTGGTGTTTTAATCCGCTGCCAAATTAATAAACATTGATACCACCAGATCGTGCTCACGGCGCCCGCTCCCGGGATGGGGTCGGGGGTTGCGACAGTGGGTACAAGATTCCACCAAGTTTTAGCAAGAAAAATGAAGTTACAAGAACCTTAAACAAAACAGAAAATAAAACTCACTTTGGACCTCAAATATGGTGAGGTTTCACCTTAGATTACCATGGTAATCTTGTGAAAACCTTCCTAGAGGTTATCCAAGTGTTATGGAAGAAGAAACAAGAAGAAAATAGATGAGGAAGTGAGCTAGAACTCACTTTGAATGATTTAGAACTTTCTGCCCAACTTCAGTGTTTTTGGAGAGTTTTAGAGAGTAATTTAGAGTGTTTGAGAGGTTTGGAAAATGGAAATGGGGCTTAGAAGTGTTGTATATATAGTGGAGGATTAGGGTTAGTAGTTGGGAGTGTAATAAGGAGTTAGGTGAGAGTTAAGGATCAAAAAGTGGCCAATCTGCAAGCATAAGACAACAATCTGCGGATCACACCCTTTGGCGGGGCGCGACAGACAGGGGGGTGTCGCGGGTGGCGGCGTTCCTTGTCCAGGGAAACTTGATGATTTTTGACATATTTGGTCCCTGTTGTTTGTTATTTGGCATAAATTATGGTATTTTAAGTATAATTAACATATAATTAGGTATAAACCAAGTATGAAAGTGTGGATTAGGTATTGTCAATGAATAATCAAGTATTTGCAAGAAATAAACGTATGAAGTTATGTATTTACGTTAGTTGTTTGCAAGTTGAACACGTATTTACGAGAATCTTGAATAGGTATCAAATGTATATATGAATTAAACGTATAAACAAGCATGAATAAGAAATGTATAACTCACATGAATAATAAATTTTATTATGATCAAAGCCTCGGTTTACAACGATTCGAAATTAAATACGATTACAAAAGAATGCGAGTTTCCATAAATAGAATATAAGGCGAGCTTTCTAAATACGGGAAGTTCTAAAAAGCGAGGCGTTACAGTCTCCCATCCTTTAGGAAATTTCATCCCGAAATTTATTCAAGAGGAAAACTTTGGAAGAAGCATTTTGGCTAAAAAGAATAATTGACTAAAATTGAGATTTTGAAGTTTGAACTGTGTTGAAAAGGCATGGGAATTTTGATGAGCACAAAGAATAGATTTGTATAAGTAGTTGGTTTAACTAAGGTGATTTGAGGCACCCATCGTAAGTATGAGTAAAAACGTGCATGTGTGTAGGAAAAATGATTTTGGCTAAGTTCGAATAAGTCAATGGGAGAAGTATTTTGAAAAGATTACTTAAGATAGAAAGTCTCATTATGAAATGGAGTGTATTTTTTGATGAAAAGTGCGGCCCGTATCGTAGGTTGTAAGAAAGTTTTATCTGTTTCAAGGAGCATCAGTAAAATCACATGTTTGTAGAAAATTGTTTATTAGTGAGGAGCGGGAAGGTTAGGTATTTATAAAAAAATGGTTTTGGGGGTAACGGGCCGACTAAGTATGTTTGTGCATAAATAAAGAATGAAAGATGGTTTTAGTAAGTAAAGAGGTATTTTAGGGTATGAATGTTAAATCGACTTACTGTAAATACGGTTTGCATACATCAAATAATAATTGGGAATAATCGCGTATGAGAGTGAACGAACGATTCAGTAGATGAATGTAAGAGTAGAAATGGTATGATTATTGGATATAAAATGAATATGAGTGTTGAGAATGAGGTATCATCATGGATAATCGGATATCGTTCGTTTAGTAGTTGTTAAAGTTTGTGTAATCATGTATAAACAAGGTCTGTTAAACATCGAATTTTTCATGGCACGTTTTACAAAAGTTTGGTAATATGGTGAAAACACTTATATATAAGAAGTACCAGCGGCGTATCCACCATGTCTTGACCATGTTACGTCTGTTTCATTATTCGGTGTCATGTTATGTTCCGTGTCTTACCATACACATTAGATCACCCCATGATTTTCATGCACCTACCACTATAATCCCGTCTGCACCAGTGATTATATTGGTCGTCGCATGATCCACATAGTTTGTACTAGTTGTGTATGAGTCAAGGTATACATTAACTTTGAAAATGAGAATGTGTGTGTGATAGTGTATGTAGATTAAGCATGTGAGTATGATTGTGTTTAAGTATGTATGTGACCAACGTTAGAGAAGCACTCGGGTATGCTCACATATGGTTGCGAATGTATGAGTATGAGTACGTATATAAGTATAAGCATGAATGATGACGATTGCGTATATAATATAAATTAAAACACAACGAATTTAAGCATATAACATGATCAAGAAGTTTAAAGTATGTAAAGAAGAATGATATGTGTGAGATTGTCGTGAAATATTGACTAAGACATGTACGATGATATGCATGAGTAAATCATTGTGTTTATTGAATCAAAGTAGGTTGAGTTTGATGAAAATGGAGAATCAAGTTTGTGAATGTCAAAAGAATATAAAGTATCCATTGGTTATGCAAGATGTGTTTTGAAAAGAAGAGGATATGCTATTTTTGTTTCAAAAGGATTTACGTATGTCGGAGGTTGTCGGTTCCTATGAAGTCTCCTTGCCCACATGTTTGGAATTGGAATGATGTATAGAGCGGTATTTGAAAAGATTTTTGAAAACAGAACGTTTGCTTTATTTAATGTATTTCGTATCACAATACGAAGAGTTGTATTTTAGAAACTTTTGTGAAAACCTTGGTCCCTGAAAAGAATTTCAACAAAATGAACTTAATGATTTCGATAAGAGTTTTAGTAAAGCGATTTACTGATTTTGAAAAGAGTTTTAGCAAAATGATTTATTGATTTAGAAAAGAGTTTAGCAAAATGATCTCATAACATCTATAAGACTTTATAAGCATGTGAGAAAAGTTGGTTTGGTTTCCGATTGAGAACAAAAGTCTTTAGTATAATGATATAACGTGAGCGTGTTTTAGTGATTAGGTTCAGTATGAAGTTCGTAGGCAAGAGATTCGTTAGACCGATTAAGTTGGTAGGTAGCATTTCACAGAATTTTGAAAAACGGGTAATAAATCGTTTAAGGTATGATTAGGAATTTCGTGTGTGTGATTTATGTAAAATAGATTGTAGGGTAAGAAATACGTTTGATAAAAACAATAAATTTTGAAATTTTTGCATAAGTAGGAATTTTGACAAAATGGTAAAAGATTTAGGTATAAAACTTGACTGTGTGGTTGGCATAATAAAGTCTCTTTAAAAAGAAAGTTTGGTAACGATCGCCGAGGTAAGGGAATCACCCCTAATTCGTTGGTGAGGTCGTTTTAAGAAAAGGGAGGAGCGGAGCTAATCTTCATGTTAAAGAAATCACTCCTATCTTGATGATATGCCTCCATTTTGGGATTACGAGTAATGTAAATCTTGTTGGTGACGTTTTTGAAATCATGCATGTAAATAATGTATAAGTATATGAAAAGATTTAGTATGATGTGTGTGTAACCATCTTGAAAATAATTTGAATGTTTGGAATGGAAAGTTTGAATTGTGATAAGCGAATAATTGACAATAGTAAAATGGAAATTTGATTTAAAACTTGGATTGTTCCAAAACGGAACTTTTGACTAAACCAAAGTGGTCGAAAGTTATTTTGAGTTTGGGAAGCATGCTTTGGCCTAATAGGTGGAATACTCTCGCCGAAATTTTGGTTAACGGTATTCACTCTTCCGGATACTACATGTCCCTAATCAATCGAAAGTTCGAGACTTGGCGGGATTTTGAAAATCGAGGAGTGGGACTAGTTGACAAGATGGGGGTTTCACCTCTAACTTGACAACATCGTACCCTAAGTGTGGTTAGTACTCGTCGGGTCAAGAAAGTTAATTCCGACACATTGACGAGGGTCCACTAAATTTGAAATAGAAATTCTCCATCAAGGTGAGGATTTCACTCCTAACTTGATGGCGAATTTTGTATAAAGGAATAAGTGGATTAAGAGTCGTTCACCAAATTGTAGGTTTCATGCCTATTTTGGTGAAGTCGTCTCGTTTGTATAATGCGAGTTTGAGTTTAACATGATCGTGTAAAATGCCTTGGGAAAGGCGTATGTTTTGAAATAGTAAAATAGACATGAGCACATAAAAGATGTTTCAAGGAATTAGCACATAGAAGATGTTTTAAGAAATTAGCAAATAAATCAAGTATGGTCAAGTATGGTGCTTAACTATAGAATAGGTCAAAAGTATGGCAATTTTCCTAATTCCCTATAGTTATGGCCCTGATACCAATCTGTCACACCCCAACTGATTGGCGGAAACATCGGAGTGAGACGAAAACGAGATTGCTCATGACTCATAACACTAAATTGTGACAAGTATTTAATAATAAATTTCATTTTATTGCTAAAGAATCAATTACATTATTTGAAATTGAATACAACAAGTTGAAACAAAATGAATTACATTACAACAAGTATTTAAAGTTTAAATGCGTTTCTAGACATCCTACTAAGTTCCATGCATCATCATCATCATCATAATCCCGCAACATGTATTAAAGTATAGTTTAATACAAAAGTATTGGCGAGTATAAAATTTTTGAGTACTAGCATAATATAATAAAAGTTTATCTCAAATCCAACATGGCAATTTATATACAAAGTTGTAGCTAGCATGCATAACTATAGGCCAAATCCGAGTGTCCACAAGAATAATGTGAATCCCTCGCCACTGAAGTGAACGAGACCGTTATGTATAATGTATAATGACTTAACAATACCCCGAAGGGCGGTGTGCTACTCCTATAGCACTCTATTTGTCATTAACTTAGCTATCCCACCTTAACAATTATAGCGCTATAGGAGTAGCACACCGCCCGTCGGGGTATTGTTAAGTCATGCGTACCTTGATATCTCAAATATATCAGGTAATATTGGATACATACGTACCTTGAACACCTTCTCGAAGTAATCAGCCTTGGATATCTCAAATACATCTGCGTCGGATCCAACTCTCTTGGTCAAAACAATCTTTGTTCCATTTCGATAAACTGTTAACTGCAATGAAGTGGCCATCTATTATTCATGTTTCGTTACACTTGACGCTTTCTTCTTCTTCTGTTTTAATATTCACTAATTTATTTTATTACAAAATTATTTAATATAATAAATAAATAAGGTTTAAATAATTGAAAAATAAAAACAAAAGTATATAAAAGATTAATTAAAGTATTAATTTTTAATTTTAATTTAAAAAATAGACATAACTTTACTTTTATTACTATAAACTGATAAACTTGTATCATAAAAAAATATAATAAGTATATATCTATAAATGTACATAGAGTTAAATAGACACAACTTTACTTTTATTACTATAAAGTGATAAACTTGTATCATAAAAAAATATAATAAGTATATATCTATAGTGAAGGGTTCAAATAACAATAAATGTTTTGTGAGAATAAAAAAAAAATTCAACGAATAAGCATGCTACATTTTACTTCATTTAGTTTTTATATTTAATATTAGTGTAAGGGTATATTGGTAAACTTAGATAGATTATTAATTGATAGTCTTCATTTTTAATAGTTAACTACATTAAATTTGTAACTTATTTTCAAAAAATATATTTTTCAAAGAAGAAAAAAAAAATAATTTGAAATGTAGGATAAATTACGAGATTTGTAGAATGAATTACGAGCTGTGTAGGATAAATTTTAATATGTGTAGGATAAATTTCAAAACGTGTAAAATAAATTTTGATATGTGCAGGAAAAGTTTTTAGTGTGGATGATGATAGTCTTTATTACTAATTAATTAGTTAAAGATAATAATAAATGAGATGAGAAAAAACTATTTAATGTTTTACAATTGTACCATTTGTTCTTTTTCTTTTCTTTTCAATTTAATTTTCTTCTCAAATGAACCTCCACCTGTATCTATAAATGTACATATAGTTTATTAACTATTTTTGGTAAAAGGAAAAAAAAAAAGAAATTGAAAGGGGCATTTAGAGCATTCACATTTAAGGCTCCATCTCCATCTATATAATTCAACTAAAAAATAAATTTTCTTCTATATTTTGTTATTTTTTTTAAAACCTCCCACATCCAACTCTATATCTCTATCTTTATCTTTATCATACTCACAAACACTTATTTTATTACTTTTTCTGTTTCCTACATACTCACAACAAAAATATAGAGTTAATATGACTCTCTAAATATAGAGGTTGTACTTTGCTTTCTATAAATCTTTCTCTACTATAGATACTCTAATGTAGTAGTGTTTTTTGATATTTTCTCTATTTTTTTCTCAATATTATATATAATATATAAACAAAGAGTCTCCAATGTGAATGCTCTCACAAACATCTCCAAGCTCATCCCTTGGACCATCTGTTATCATCGCGCCACATGACATTTTCCGGTGCTAGATCACCAAACAACATCTAGCAAGTAGCAACATCACCACACCATGGCGTACAGTGGAGGATCCGGGAATTTTTTCCAAGGGGTTCACTTTTTTAAGTGTTCCAATATCATACATCCGAACATAAAAAATACGGGCCGGTTCGATGGTTCGCGTCGGGTTAGGCTCATCACATAATAAAAATACGATAAAATATTGAAAAAAACATCATCATGATAAATATAAAAACACGTAACATAAATAAGATGGTCTTTACGAATAAAAAAAACATACCTTCAGTTGTTCCCTACGAGGTTTCATCTTTTAAAAACGTTGTATTACATTCTCGATCGAAACTTGTTGTAAGAAGTCTCTTTCAATGTAGCAAATGCAAGTATCATTCATGTATCCATCATCCATCCTATCGTTGATGATCCAATCATAATTTCAAATAGATTATACTAATAGAGAATTGCAAGTCGTTATCTCAAAATCAATTCACCCAAAATCACTATGATATCAAAACTAATAGAGAATTGCAAACTAATAGAGAATTCAATTCAATAACTTCTCATGGCAGAATACACTAAAAAGCCAATAATCAATCAAAAACTAAATTCATACTAATTGTAAAATCAATTTTATACGTAATCGATTGTAGAGTGCAAATTTGGATATTTTGGAAACATAGTTAGTGATGGCATCATAAAACAGAGACAAAATCATGAAAATATGAAAATTATAGAATTGAATTCGTTTAAATTTTTTGGAAACATAGTTAGTGATGACATCATCAAACTGAGACAAAATCATGAAAATATGAAAATTACAGAATTGAATTCGTTTAAATATCAATGTAAATTCATACTAATTCCAGTCTAGAGAAAGGGGTATAACTGAAATCAATAGTGACAACGACTTGCAAGATAATATCATTTTACCCAAAATCACAAATAAACATCATAAACTTTTAGAGAAAGGAGTATAAATGAACCTGAAAGCTTAAGAGAGTGATTGAGGGAAGGCTGAAGGGTTGTGGCTGTCGGCTGCGTGACTGCTCCGGCGAGTGGAGACGGTGGATGGGTGGCTGGACAGTTGAGAGACGATGGCTGTGTGTTTTGGTTTGAGAGTAAAAGGGAGAAGGGCAAAAGGCGACCAAGGAACTAAACCCTAAGTCCCTGATTTGTTTTTCACTTAAAAAATATAAAAAAACGCAAAAAAGGAAAAAAACACGGTTTAACAAGACTCGAACTCGCAACATCAAGGTAATCAGCGCGGCCATTAATGTCACACCCCCAAAATCCACATGCGGAGTACCACCGCTTGGAGGCGTGACTGACCAGGATCCAACCACCAATTATACTGAGTAATAGTCGATAGTAAAGAAGTTCACCAACCACAACAGTTAGCAAACATTTCAGTTCAAAGTTTTAAAGGTTTAAGTTCGAATAACAGTTTAAGTAAACAGCGGAAGCATAAATTAAACAGTTTCAAAACAAGTTCATAGTTCAAGTTTATTTAGAACCCAACACATGGGCTAGACGACCACTACACATTCCCAAGGTGCAAGCTCCTGAGTCACTGGGTACCTGCAAAGCATGCAGTAGGGTATCAACAAAAATGTTGGCGAGTCCACGAGTTGTCCAGTTTTAATTACCAAAAACTTGTTTCACCAGTTAATTTATCCGTTTATACATGCGATGGGGAGCTACCCCATAAGTAAGCGACTAAACTGTTTTTACAATACCGAATACTATTCATCCGTACGTTTCCGTAGAGTGCCCCGTTTGTCAATGTTCTATCATCATTGACGGTTGCCAGAGTACATTAGTTCACGCCCGATCCCATACGCGGGCACGGTGTGAGGTTGGTGAGACCTAAATAGCGCTATCAACTAATAACCCGTTCGCCTGACCCCGGCGACTAATCGGTATTAAGAAGTGAGGACTTGAGTGATAGAGTTTTGTTTAGTGTTGCTTGTTGCATCCAGTATAAACAGTAATTAACTAAAAGTCCCATATAGGGGAAGAGAGTAGGTTTGTATCCCTTACAAGGGGATAGCGTTGTTTAAGTTTCCGTTTCCCAAACCACCGGGAACGCATGCTTTATTAGTTGTGAACTCACCTTGGGTTGCTCGGCAGATTAGCTTACTTGGTCAAGCTTGCTGGTCACCACGTCCTAACATGGTTACCAGTATAGGTCAGGTTTGGAGGTACAAGTAATCACATATATCCTACACGCATCTAACACATAGAATGCATACAGTTATCATTTAAGTTATTGGGCCTGCCCTAATAATTACACGGCTAAACAGTAACAGTTAACACATTAGTCCAGTAAACACATAGTCCAACAATAACACATTGTGGCCCAATAACCAAAGTAGGCAGCCCAGTCGAAACAAGGGGGTCTCGACTCGAGAACACGCGGTCTCGAGTCGCAACCAGGAGATCTCGAGTTATCACGTTTTGGTCTCGAGTGTTGCTGGCATGAGTCGCAACCTCAAGGGTCTCGAGCCCAGTCTCGAGTCAAAACTAGAAGATCCCGAGTCGAGACCTTGACGGTCTCGAGTCCCTGAAGTCTGTGTTGAGTTGCTTGGTCCTGATCTCGAGTCGCGACCACCATAGTCCCGAGTTAAGGTTTGATGGTCTCGACTTGCACATCTGATGACCATCCTTCTAGAACCTGTCCGATTGTACTATCCAATAGGATTGCCATTTCATGAAATTGTGTACCATCCAATAGGATTTCATAAACATGTTTTGTTGTCTATAACCTTAATCAAATGGATCAAACACAACAATTCAAATCTTCATATCATATTCATATCACATTCATACGGTTCATCTTTTTAGGGTTTCTATATTATCAAACATGTTCATCCTTCATAACCATGCATTCTATGAACAAAATAACCTAGATATCAAGATCATCTTGCAAGAAACAAAAGAAACATTTATTTTATAACATTTAACCTAATCCGGATGGTCATGAACATTCTCAAACTATCATTCTTTTGCCATTTGAACATCTTAGCAAACATTATCATATAATAGTTCACACACATCATCAAACTCACTAATCATACAAAAATCATGCAAAAGACCTCTAAACTAGTCATGCATATCATTCGGACTACATCCTATCATTCAAAGATCACCTAGTTAACATCAAAACCACTTGCAACTAGGCACTTTTAGCACACATTATCATAAATCGGACAATCCTAACCATCATGCTTTTATCATTTAGCAAGACATTATCATAACATGGAACTAACCGGTTAGAGATTAAGAGTGTGAAGGTGAGTAGACTTGATGAAAGGGAATCCTTAAGTGAAGAACACGAGCCGATCCAAGAGCCCTTGATGCTTCTTCGTTTGAATCCGAGATGAAGAGGTGATTTTGTGAGGGTTTTCTAGAGAGAGAGGGAGTGAGGATGAAGTGAGAGAGAGTGTAAAGGAGAGTGTGTGAGGGTTCTTGGCTTATATTTAGAGGGTGGTGCACCTTAAGTGGGTTTCCGAGTGGGCTAAGGGAGGTGCGGCCCAAGCGGCCCAACTGTTCACTGTTTACTCGAGACCGGGTGGTCTCGAGTCGTGGTTTCGGTTCACGAGTATCTTTATATATACATATATATTACATACACGTTATCGACACATAGCACAAGAAGATAACACAACTTTCATTTAATAACATATATACGCACAATGTAATTACAAGGTGTTTGCTCGGAAAAACCTAGAGTGTCACAATTAACCAGTAAGCCACTCTTCACATTTGCTTGAAAGGTTCCTCTACAAAATATTAAGGGGTTCCTTCAGAATATTCTATATACATTAACACTATAAATTACGGATAGAACGGGTTCCCGGGAACCCTCTAACTGAATGTAAATCCGCCCCTGATGGCGTAGCCGGGGAGGCAAATATCCATGACTTCTATGTATGTCAGAATTATAGTGAACATGCACAACTTCTCACTGGCTCTTCATTGAATAGTATTCATCATTTTTTTGGAAGGCAAATAATATTCTTCAATTTTATTAGACATACTAATAAAATTAACTTCATATCAACTAACAGAATGATGAACATGCATGAGTTATATATATATGTAGACTTTTAGAATACAAATTCATGATAGACATACTTATCTATACTACTATATTAAAAAAACTGGGTTTTCTACCCTTTTGGTCATTTTACACACGTATAAATTTTGTAGCATTATGTACAAGAGAGTACAAGCTATTTTAGAAGGGGTAAACTTGTGTATTGTCTAAAAATTTAAGACACTTTAGGGGTAATCTAGATATTTGACCAGCCTCCCTCTTTAAAGCAAAACCCTATCCTATTGAATTATTTCTTCAAACAAAACCTATGTAATTGAAGACGCGAATGTAACTGTGGGAACAGTTAATCATGAAATCAATACGATATTGAATGCATCACCTGCGTCGCTTCAGATTACCCTATCCCTTTGTTACGATAAGAACTGAAGAGAATCGTAGAGAGGGAAATCGAAATCAATTCATTATCAAGATGATCTGTTACAAATCGTTACTAACTATTTAACGGTATTACCAATGACTAACTAATCTCTATACAATCTAATCCTTGACTTATCATTTATTACAAAATGAGTCCCTCTACTTATTAACATGTAACAAAAATCCCTCCATTAAGATTCTTAACCTCAAGAATCAATCTTGAAATCAGGAAATCGTGTCATGAAAGATTCAGCTTCTTCCCAAGTTGCATCATGAGAGGAAAGATCTTTCCATTGAACCAAAAACTTAACTATCGGCCTGTTTCCACTTCGAGCTAATTTCCTGTCCAAAATTGCCCAAGGTTGCAGCACAGAACTATTTTGCTGAGGTAAAATAATTGGTTGATCACCAGGTGCAGGAGCCTTTTTTAAAAGAGAAACATGAAAAGTTGGATGTAGTTGTGAATCCGAAGGAAGGGCCAAAGTGTAAGCAGCTGTACCAATTTTTTTAATGACCTGGAATGGTCCATAAAATTTTGGTGATAATTTGAAATATTTGTGCAGTCTCAGTGAAGTCTGCACATAAGGTTGAAGTTTGAGATAAACCCAATCCCCTTCCTCAAAACTGCGCTCACTTCTATGATTGTCAGCAAATTGTTTCATGCGATTTCTGGCCCTTTCCAATGACTGCTTTAAAAGAACCAACATAGTATCTCTGCCTTTGAACAATTCATCTATGGAATGAATAGATGAAGTACTGGGAATATAAGGAAGATGCAGTGGAGGATCAATCCCATATAGAGCTTTAAATGGAGGCATCTTAATGGCAGAATGCCAGGTGGTATTATACCACCACTCGGCCAATGAAAGCCACTGAAACCAAGTTGCAGGAGCTGACATAACCATACATCGAAGATATGTCTCCAGGCACCTATTCAAAACTTCAGTTTGACCATCCGATTGAGGATGATAGGCAGTTGAGAGAGCTTGATCAATACCTTGAAGTTTCAAAAATTCCTTCCAAAACAAACTCATAAAAATAGGATCCCTATCTGAAACAACATTTAGTGGACAACCATGGAGTTTGAACACATTGTCTAACATCACTTGGGCAACTTTAACTGCTGTGAATGGATGTTTGAGGGCTATGAAATGTGCATATTTAGTTAATCTGTCAACTACCACTAAAATACAATCCTTACCCTCAGATTTTGGAAAACCACTGATGAAATCCATTGGGATGTCAGTAAATATGGATTGTGGTACAGGAAGTGGATTCAATAACCCCGGAGTTGCAACAGCTTCATACTTAGCTTGTAGACATACAACACAAAATTTAACCCATTTCTTAATGTCTTTGTCAGCCCTCTTCCAATAAAATAATTGCTTGAACCTCTGAATAGTGGGTTGTATGCCAGAATGACCACCTACAACTGAAGAATGACATAGTGACAAAATATCCCTTCTTAAATCTTCTTGATTTCCAATCCAAAGCTTGGACTTCCTGGTTAATAATACCCCATCCCACTTCATGTGTTTGATAATTTATCCTTGGCTCAATCTATGAATTAACTGTTGGGCTTGTAAATCATTAGACCAATGATCTTTGATTCTGTTCAGTAATAATGGATCATAAGAAGAAATTGTCAAAGAAAAAATAGTGGAACTATGAACTCTGGAGAGAGCATCAGCCACATTGTTGTCCACTCCTTTTTTGTATACAATGTCATAGTCATACCCCATCAACTTGCTTAACCAAGTGTGTTGGAGAGGGGTGGTGATCTTCTGTTCCAATAAATGCTTCAGGCTTTTCTGATCAGTTCGAATAGTGAAATGCTTCAATATCAAATACTGATGCCAATGCTTCACAGCTAATAGTATAGCCAATAATTCCTTCTCATATACTGATAATGCACATTGCCTTACTGAAAGAGCTTTACTTACATAAGCAATTGGATGCTTATTTTGCATCAAGACAGCTCCCAGCCCTTTAGAACTTGCATCAGTTTCTATAATGAACTCTTAAGACCAATCTGGTAGGGCTAAAACAGGTGCTTGAATCATTGCTTGCTTCAAGGTATCAAAGGCTAACTGGGATTCTTCAGACCATACAAATGCATCCTTTTGGAGCAACTTTGTTAATGGTTTAGCTATTGTGCCATAGCCTGAAACAAACCTTCTATAATAGCCAGTAAGCCCTAAAAACCCTTTCAATTGTTTGACATTAGTAGGGATTGGCCATGTTTTGACTGCTTCAACTTTTGTGGGATCAGTAGCCACTCCATGCTGAGAAATGACATGACCCAAGTATTCTACTTGAGCACCCCCAAAACTGCATTTTGATTTCTTAGCATATAGCTGATTTTCTCTGAATAATTGTAAAACCACTCTTAAGTCTTCTACATGTTGTTGAACATTTTTACTATATACCAAAACATCATCAAAGAAGATCAACACAGATTTCCGTAGTAACTTCTGAAACACAGAATTCATTAGGCTTTGAAAAGTTGCAGGAGCATTAGTGAGTCCAAAATGAAGAACTAAGAACTCAAAAAGGCCTTGATGGGTCCTGAAGGCAGTTTTGTGTATGTCATCTTCAAACATTCGGATTTGATGGTAACCAAACCTTAAGTCCAACTTAGAAAAAATCACAGCACCCCCTAATTCCTCTAATAATTCTTCAATTAGTGGTATTGGGAACCTGTTCTTCACAGTTTGATCATTCAGCTTCCTATAGTCTATACATAATCTCCAACTACCATCTATTTTCTTTACTAACACAACTGGTGAAGCAAAGGAGCTAACACTTTGTCTGATGATACCCATATCTAACATCTCTTGTACCATTTTTTCTATTATATCTTTTTGACCCACTGGATACCTATAGGCTTTTTGGTTGATAGTAACAGACTCATCATGTAGCTGAATTCTGTGATTACAGCTCCTATCAGGTGGGAGTCCTTTAGGAGTACTAAACACATCCTTATACTGATCCAACAAATCATTGATTTCAGTATTAAATGTGGAAACATCCACTTGGGGCTGATGTTTAAATGAACCCTTATCACCATTTTGCATACTAAAGAGCTGAAAACTAGTCACAGAAGTTTCTGTAGAAAGCATTTGAGACAGCTTTTCTAGAGAACATAAGGACAAAGCATTGTTACTAATCCCTTTCAATTCTACCACTTTGGAGTCAAATTTAAATTGCATTGTCAAGTTCTTAAAATTCCATACAATGTCATCCAAAGATTGTAACCATTGTATACCAAGTACCATGTCATAGTTATCCAAAGGTAACAACAACACATCAGTGGTAAACCAGACTCCCTGCATTAACCACTGAAAATCTTGACAAAGTAGGTGACAATCCAACTCCTTACCATTAGCTACTAACACCTTCATTAAAGAGACTTCTCTGGTTGGACAGTTCAGTTTATTAGCTAATCTTGAACTGACAAAGTTATGAGTGGAGCCAGAGTCAATTAAAATCTGTATCTTTCTAGTGCCAATAGTCCCAATTACCCTCATAGTGGAAAAAGAGGTAACCCCAGTCAAAGCATAAACTGAAATTTGGGCCCCTGATTCAGTTTCCTCTACATGCTCATAACCCTCTACATCTCCCATTTCCTCATCATCATGAATTTCCAAATTGTACAGATGTTTAAATTTGCAATTATGGGTTGGGCTGTATTTTTCATTACACCAAAAGCATTCTCCCTTAGCCCTCTTCTCTTCAGCTACCTTAGCAGGCACTTTCTTGACATTCTTATTCATTTTATTGACTGGTGGTGTTGGTAACAGGGGCAAATTGTTACTTGATTGCCCTTTATTGAAAATAGGAGTCATTTTATTAGCATTAAGGGAAGTACGAGTATTAAGGGTCTTCTTAACATCTTTATCCCCAAAAAGAGTAGTATATACTACCGTTTGTTGTTTAGCCATAGTAACAGCATCTCTCATGGTTTTAGGTTTAAAAATCTTAACTAAACATTTGATCTCAGGTTTCAACCCCCCCACATAAAGGCTAGCTGCATATTCATCAGTCAACCTAACCCTATTGAGCAAAGTATCAAATTCTTTAATGTAATCAGAGAGTGAACCTGTTTGATGAAGGTTTTTTAATTCTTCCATAGCATCTTCAGATAATCTTTCTGAAAAACGAGCAACAGCAGATCTGGAATACTCATCCCATGTGATGTCACTCACATCCCTGTTTTGACTATCCACATACCCTTGATGCCATTCTAAAGCAGCACCTTCAAGGTTGATAACAGCATAATGCACTTTGGCATTATCAGGAGTTCTATCCACTGTAAAAAAATGATTACAGCGGATGATCCAACCCTCCACTTCAGTACCATCAAATTTGGGGAAGTCTAACCTTCCTGTTTGTACCAATCTTTGTTCATGATTAACATTTCTTTCATGGCCCAATTTGTTGTTGATATCCGCCATTTGATTGCTTTAGAATTTTGATCCAATATAGCTTGTTGTCCTTCGATTAAAGATGCATTAGAATGTGCTAATTTTTCCAATTTCTCCATTTCTTGATGTCTGGTAGCCATATTCGTCAATTAGGTCAAAATTTGGGGAAGTTTGATCAATAGTTGAAGCTGGAATCAATCAACTACAACGAATTAGAATTGAAACGGACAATTGAATGAAGGAATTGATCGAACGATGATCAATCCAGAGTAGAATTGAACGGAATTGAAGGAATCGATCAACAATAATCGATTGGTCGGAACGGTGATCAGAGTTTGAACGGAAAAAAAACGAGCTCCGATGAGAATCGGTAGCTCTGATACCAATGTTACGATAAGAACTGAAGAGAATCGTAGAGAGGGAAATTGAAATCAATTCATTATCAAGATGATCTGTTACAAATCGTTATTAACTATTTAACGGTATTACCAATGACTAACTAATCTCTTTACAATCTAATCCTTGACTTATCATTTATTACAAAATGAGTCCCTCTACTTATTAACATGTAATAAAATGAGCTTCGATTTACCGGCGATTGAATCACCCTATTCGTTTCAATTGAAGACTACTTTAAGCCCATTTTCGTGTGTTCTACCCTTCGTCCTTCAAGCAGTTGGTTATTGGAAGCGAGATCGATTTAGAAGCAGGCCCTGGGGAAGAAATTTAATAAACAGAGTTCTAGGTTTTGGTTAATTTGCAGTTGTGATTCTATATGCAGAAGCACTTGTTAGGTAATTTTCGTTTTATTACTTGTTTTTGAATTGCAATCTGGTCGATTCTTTACTTTTTTGGGGGTACCCGTTCCTCAGATGCAAGTCAAAGGAGTGCAAACTTGAAGTTCTTTTGTTTTCTTCTTCGTGTCTGACAATGAAATTGTTTCCGGAATTCTGGGTTACAGTTTTGATGTCTTGCAGATTTAAAGATTACAAACAGTCTACTATGGTTTCTCGGTCTGCAATTTGAAGATATTTTTAATCTGGATCCGCTTTAAAGGTGATTATTTTTTATCTTTAATCTTGCCTGTTTCTTTGATTATAATTTTTTGCTATAATTTGATAATATATTTTATTTTAATTTTCTGCAAAATGTTGGATTCTCCAACATTTTACATACTGATTTATAGTGTTGTTATTGGTAATTGTAAAGGGTTAACTGTGATTTTGAGAACTTGTTATTGTGTATGTGTTTGGTAAACTTGGTGACTTAAATTGACATAAAGTTAATGTATTACTAGGAACTGATGTAATGGAATGCACCTGATGCAATTTTGTATTATTAGATTATTAGATTTTATAGGCTGGCTGCAAAACTCATGAGCCAAGATACACAACAAAAATAAACATATGTATTATTAGATTTTATAACTTAAAACTGATACGAAATGCGGGTATAGACTATTTAGATCTATTAGATGCACTGATATAGGGTAGCGATCATATTGGGTTTCGGGTTAAATTGATGAACCCGAATACGGATGCTGTTATTTAGACAGCGATGAATCATGTAAGTAGCTAAATCGTAATGATGCTGTTAAGATGTGTTTTGATTCTGTTAAATGAGTTGTGTGTTGTTAACTTGTCTCAATTCATATCATAACAACTAGCAGATTCTTTATAAATAAGATATCTTGCTAAGTTTAGCAAGTGTTCGGTGTTCCCTGTGATACAGGGTCCGTTTAATTGTTCATAGCTATGTTGTCAAAGATGCAAGGCGGCAAGGCGCATAGGCCGAGCTCGGAACTTTAAAAACATGTCTAAAACGCCTAAAAATGGTATTTTATACTATGTGTCTAGCATAAAAAAGCCCTCGCCTTTTAAGCGCCTAGGCTTCCGGCTCGGACTGTGTGCTTTGCGTCTTTCACAACATAGTTTTAGCTATTTTCTTAATTTCGCATATTTTAACCTGCTAGAGATCTAACACAACCTTATAGTTTTGATTTATATTCTACTCAGGTAATATACTAAATTTCATATTTTCTTTGTCCTTATTTTTCTTTTATGTAGTCCGTGCATTATTCAATTACTTGGAGGGTTAATACTATTATTACTATTATGTGTTATTTATTTATGAAAATACATAGGCCTAAATCTGCTATTACTATTATGTGTTATTTATTTATAAAAATCCATAGGCCAAAATGGGATTTAGGCGATCATTCAAATTATATAGTACTTACAAAAACTCACTCACAATATACATGAGCTTGTATGCCCTATGCTTTTTCTCTTAACTTTCGAAGTCTCATATGGCATGTATGTTGACGTATTTGATCTCTTTTATTTAACTCCTTCTTTGTCCAAACTTAACATAGACTGCAGGTGCTGATGGAGGAGCCGCTTTTTCTATTATACATGTATCAACAGAGGTATTTCATTTGTACTGCTAGAAGTGTATAAGTAATGTTTTGCCAAAGCATAAAAGAAAAATATATTTCTATTTCTATTCCTCCTGTTTGAATAAGCACCAGCAGCCCCACAGTTGCCCTTAGCAACACCCAAGCTTGTGTCGGTATGAGCATTTGGTACTGGGTACTGGTACCGAATTTCCTGTACCAAAGTTTTTCAGTAACGGTACCCACTTTTCGGCATTTTCGGTATCGGTACCGGTAAAATACCAATTTTTACCTTCAAATATAGGTACCGTACCGTACCGGATATTTCGATACCGGTACCCAGTTTTGACGAATTTCGGTACCGGTATTTTCGGTACAGGTACCACGCTCATCCCTAGCTTGAGTGGTGGCTGGTGCTAGAAGCACACTCCATTTTCTCTTATTTTTTTCTATTTTCTTGTGTTGATCCTATTTTTCCTTGTTTTATGAAGGTTGTTAAGCAAAGGATGTAGGCAGGACAATTTTCTTGAGCCCTTGATGGTGATCACCAACTCTATTCTAACCATTCAAAGATTTAAGTAACTCACGTCTTTATTTTTGAGACCATGAAATATGTTTAGCTGCCTTTGACAATGCTAGCAAAATGACTTTATGATGGAAATTGCACGGACAATTTTCTAAACCACTAAAAAAGTTTATTTTGTCTATTATCTTTTCTTTTCAGATTAAAAAATGATTAAGTGTGATTCTAACCTATGTTTATTCCGAGCGAGCTTTAAGCTATGAGCTATTTGAACATTAGTACTCCTACTTGATTATGGGGGCATGTGTTGAACCGATACTGGCAGGAGCGGTCGGTTGGTGTGTATGACCCGGTTCAGTGGCCAGACATATTTTATAGATTAAAAAATTTGAATTTGGGACTTCTCGATATTTACAGACGGAAGTGTTTGCTAGCTGATCTAGGAAAATGGTGGTGATGTGTTTTTAGATGAAATTAAATTCGCAGGGTAGCAACTTCGATAACCAATCTGATCGCATCAAATTCAACCACCTTTCCTTCCAAGTAATGTGGAGCGCATGGAGAAATAAAAAAGAAACCATATTGTAAAGTAGTAGTTTGATTAACGCGGTTTGGATGACGGGTCAAAATCAGTTGAGGTCATAATGATTGATCTTCAAGTTTGGTTCAAGCTTGGTTCAAGCTGGGTAGATCTCTCAAACATTTGCTGTCTGTTTTTAAATAAATAATAGAGTAAATTACGTTTTTGGCCCCTGTGGTTATATTACTTTTACTATATTAGCCCAAAATAAGAATTTTTAACATATCTGCCCCCATGGTCTGTATAACTAACCATTTTGGCCCCTAAGTCTAGAGATCATGGGGGCCAAAATGGTTAGTTATAGAGACCATGGGAGCCAAAATGGTTAGTTCTAGAGACCATGGGGGGCAGATATGTTAAAAATTATTATTTGGGCTAATATAGTAAAAAATGATATAACCAAAGGGGCCAAAAACGTAATTTACTCTAAATAATAATACATTAAAGATAATGTTGGTAACAATATTAATAAACTAATGATCTTACCCTTTTTAAGTACTATACATAACTCAGACTACCTTTTAGGTGACCTTTGACCATTTAATCCATACAACTTGACTCCTTCAAAGTTTTTGTATATTTTCTTTCATATATTACATGTCAATTACATGTAGACCTGAATTAACTTTTTACATGACTTTTCACCCTTCAATCCATTCATTAAATTCAACGCCTTTCCTTCGATATTCTTTTTTTCTTCATATTTTACATGTTTAACCACACTTATCAATTTAATGAAACCTGAATTGCCTCAATTTTTATAACACAATTGCCCTGTTTAATTGTCGCAGGAAGTAGAGTTGGTGAAAGTTTGGCTTTAATAACACAATTGGGCTGTTGATGTATAGATTATTTTTGAGTAAGTTGAAAACAACATGGAACGCGATGGAACAGTTGGTTGAGATAAGCCTTGTTCGGGACACCCGCCGCAACGCGCGGGCATTCCCACTAGTTAAGTAATTAATTTCATATAAGCTCAAAAAAATAATAAACATGCACAATTTATGAGAGTGTATATAGACTTTCAGAATACAAATTCATGATGGATTTGTATATATACTTTTTTTTTTCATAAAAGACATACTATTTATTTTTTTATTTAAATTTAGAATGTGTCTCATATTTTTTATTTAACTACCTATCCCCCACTTGTAGTGGAGTGGTGGAAAGAACTTTGGGTTTCCTTGGAGACCCGGGTTCGATCCCCACCTGTTGCATTTGGGGGTAAGGGCAATGAGGGCAAGGAGACCCGTGGACACAAAGGACCGCGGGCCTGAGCCTGAGCCCGCCCCCGGTTTTCATCCGGCTGTTACTCTAGCGAGGCTTCTCGTGTGGAGGCAGAACGGTTTCCGGGGGAAAGCCGTAACCAAGTCTGATAACCAGCGCGGGCCCGGTTAAGACAACGTAGTCTGGGCAGACTTGGCTAGGGCCCCCCGGTTTGGGGGGGTGTGGGAGTTGCTCTCACAACCAAAGTAGACTCTCACCTTTCAAAAAAAAAAAAAGAAGAAGAAGAAGAAACTCACCTAATATGATGTATAATTTCAAGAGAAATTTAATATGGAATAAATTTGGAAAAACAAAACAACTGCAAACATGTTTATTAAATGTGCTGGTATAAATCAAAGAAACTTAAATGCAAGACAAGGGTAATGGCCAATTAAACAGAAAACACTGGTCATCCTCCCCTGAAGGTGTGACTTTCTCTGGGCATTGCATAGTTTTCTTTATTATTATTATTATTATTATTATTTATATTATTATTATAACCTTAGTTGTAAGAGTAGATAAAGTTATAAACCGAATTTACCTCAAATAACTTTTATATAATACATTATATTATAAACTATTTTATAAAATCGAGAATTTTATTACATTGCTTGCTTTATATCATATGTTTTAATTAAGTATATAACTTAAATAAGAGCATACTTCTGTTATGAATAAATACTTTCTAAATAAAATAAGATAAAGTTAATATTCACTATATTAAATAGTCTTATTAAAATAATAAACTGGGTAATTTGTTTGTTATTTAATAAACATATATAAATATTGGAAAGAGTCAAATACATGATATTAGAATTTGTAAAAATAAGAAATAATGCACATGAAATAGGTACCTTGTATGTTGTGATTTACTGTCAGGTTGTTTATAGACTTTAAATGCATAACCGTACTTTGCTTCACGTGCTTCTGGTCGAGGTTGAATTTTTCTCGTTGGTTTAGTTTGAGTTCTTTTAACGAAAACTAGTAACTGGACCAAGGCAGTCCTAAGCGGTTAGGGTTTGGTAAGGGTTTACGACGGCTGAAAGTTCTAGGATTACGTTATAATAGTAAAAAAGAAATATACTTGGAAATCTCATTGGGTATCTTTTAGTAAACTAATGGATACATGCAGGTATCGACCCAATGAGTAATTACCGGACGAATACCCGATGAGTAATAGGCATGATATGGGACATGATTGTACGATCGGGTATGGGCATGCGATTACCAAATCAAAGCCCGAACCCGATCCCGATCCCTTGCCATCCCTACTAATAAGTAATAACGGTAACAGTTATCAAATTTTTTCTCTTATTGATCACAACTTTCTTAATAATTTTCGTGTTCTTTCAAACAATCATTAAAACCCCCGGATTTAGAATAGATTAGATCGTAGTTAAAACTGAACATTAACCACAAATTTCCCGTGGATACGATACCCCACTTACACTATCTACATAGTTTATTTAGGTTTTTGATTGACCTTAACGACAGTCATCAAAATGGCACCGTTGCTGGGGAATTCGTGCGCTTAGTGTTAGTCTAGATTAGTTGTTTTTCTTATTTTCAAAAAATCATAAAAACCCAAAAATACTTCTTTTTGTTATTTTTACTCCGTGTGGTATTACGTGCAGTTTCTTGTTTACTTGTGTGCAGGTGACTTCTTATTGCATGCATACCAGGTTTTCAGGAAAGTCATCACCACTTCTTTTCGACCCCGAAATCGGAAAGACCGCCAGACAGAACTTACTTCTTCGTTCAGCTTTGAAAGGAAAAACGATAGATTCAACGATGAATCCTCCAGAAAATCAATCGAGTCTGAATCAACAACCATCACAACAAGAACCACTTCCCGATATGCCACCACCCCTGGCTCCAACCGAACCACAAAATCAAACTCAAAATCAAAACCAACCAAATTAACCACCACCACAAAACCTAAATGCTACACAACCACCTCCACAAGGTGACTTTCAAGTGAGAGATGAAGATTTAGAGTACCCACGCATGTGTAACCCATTAGGAAACCAACAACATCCCGAGCTGATTCAGGTTGTGAATAGACCTAACCGTGAACCTCACCCGCACCGTGCAGGTGACCAGTTTGAACAGAGAATGAATCGGGGTAGAGTGGATGATTGGGAAGAGGGGAGATTGGATTATGGTTCAGAGTATGATGAAGAATGGGATGAGCGTGAGGGATATGCGGGAATGCAAGGAGGCCAATTAAATTCGGTGGCAAACCGGGTTTACCAAGGGTTTCAGCAAAGACAACCACGTGGAGGTAACGGATATCAAACCCCACCACGGGTGAATCAAGCACCGGCTGTACCACGTCAAAGGCGAAGAGATCCGAGATTTCCGGATCCGAATATCCGAGGGGTAGAAAGTCACTTCCGTCCACGAATTGCGGAACACTGATCACCTATTGTCATGCCTGTTCTTAATGGTGATCAATCTTTTGAGGCAAAAGCGCATATTTTGAACATGTTGCCTAATTTTCATGGAAAGGGGAGTGAAGAACCGTATGCTCATATTGCGGAATTTGAAGCGGTTTGTGTATGATAGGTGGACACGGGTTCACACCAGATCAAGTTAAGTTGGTCCTATTTTAGTTCTCCCTAAAAGACTCAGCACGTGAATGGTTCATCTCCTTGCCTTACGCAAGCATTCACACATGACAGGAGTTGCAACAACAGTTCCTAGAAGAGTATTATACTCGACAAAGAACCAATTTGGGAAGAGCCGCCATTAGAGAGTTCCAACAACTTCCGGGTGAGTTGTTCTTTGAGTCATGGAAGCGGTTCAATCAATTGATTCGTAATTGTCCCCATCATGGCATTCCAAGATGGGAGTTAATTACCGCTTTCCATGATGGGATATCTAATGAAGATATGCGAAACATCAAGGCTACAACGGGTGGCACTTTTCTACATAATCATGTGGACGTGGATTGGGATTATTTGGATATTGTAGCACCCGACTCAAAAAGGCAAGCCCAATTTGATAGAGGAAAGAAGTATCCAATCTCTACATCAACAGGTACGGGAGCCTCGACAGCTCGGGTGGCTCAGTTAGAGATAGAGAATGAGGCTTTAGAATGCCAATTGGCGAGATTTAAAGGCCTTGGAGGAAAAGACTCGATACATGCTGCTCAGACTTATCCAGTGTGTGATTCATGTGGGGAAATAGGCCATGCTTTGAGAGATTGCCCGGACCAGTTCATAGGAGCTGAAGACGAGGTTAACCAGGTCTATGGTGATCACCAGATATTTGATATGAATTCAAACACATATCATCCCGGTTTAAGGAATCACCCAAATTTTAGATATAGTAATAGTGCTAATCAATCTAATCCTAATTTTCAGGTACCTACTCAAGGAGGTCAACCATATCAAAACAGACAGTCTAGTTACAACAACCAAAATTACAATCAAAGGAGCTATCAATAGAGTTCAAACCAAGGAAGATCAAGCGGTTCAGCTAAAGGGTTGAACAATGAGATGATGGAAATTCTGAAGCAAATAAAAAAGGATCAAGAGGTGCAAGCCAAGGCTTATCAATCTTTAGAAAAATAAGTTGCACAGTTGGCAGTGGAGGTGGCTCAAGGAAGACGAGATCTATGGAAACTACCGAGTAATACAAAGAATTCTCAACATAACGGAAGAGTTAACTCGGTAAGTATCCTTCCTAAATCTAATGTTGTTGATATAGCTCTTACATCTTCATCTCAAGTAGTTGCAGGTATAAGAGAAGAGATTGATGGAGGTGAGGAGAATGAGCCAGGGGTACCGCTTGTTCCAATTAAAGTGGAAAAGCTGAAGATCCACAAAGCTTTATTGGATTATGGGGCGAGTATGAGTATTCCCTAGGAAGTTTGTATGATCAGTATGATTTTGGTCCTCTACATGCCCTTGATAAGAGGGTGATTTTGGTAGATGATACATGGAAGCAACCCGTGGGGTTGTGAAGGATGTGATGATCCGGCTAGGTGAGTTCTTTTACCCGATAGACTTTATGGTGCTGGATTATGCACCTACAAGGACAATTGAGCAACAAAAGTGATTCTGGGCCGTCCATTCTTGCACACAGCTAATGCTCAAATCAACTGTAGAGATGGATTAATCTCCATGTGCTCTGAAAATGATAAGTTATGCTTTAATGTTTTCTTAAAATCCATTACTTACGAGGTTCTTGATAATTTGTGTGAAGCAGTTGCTATTAGCGAGTTTATTCCGCCATCCACTTCACATGTGTGTGAGGACACATTAGATGAGAAAGGTGTTAAGTGTTACAGGTCCAAGCTTGGGATGAACGAAGAATTTGTGAAGAAAGTGAATGTGAAAAGGAAAGGAAAAACAGGCAAGCCACCGGATGGTGGAAACGTTTGGGAAGATCAAGATTGAGCCTAACTGGTATGGAGATGAAAACTTTCGGACTTTGGGAAATCAAGTCATCTAGAAAAGTCCGGAGGTAAGCAGGCGTTTGAACCACCTTGAAGATTGCTGGTATGATCTGGCTGAAGATCTAAAACTTAGCGCTCTTAGGAGGCAGCCTAAGGTTTTGTATTCTTTTCTTATTGTTTTGAGTTTTTGAGTCTAACCGTGTAATTATTCAAGTGTGGGGAAGTCCGAGGAGGTTTGGCTAAGCTCTGGTGCCTTTGAGGGCAATGCACAATTGTCTGGGGGTAGGGCAAAATGATTATATGTTTGCATAAAGAATTTGGCCTGAAAAAATGATTTTTGGAGTGCTTTTGGACATTTTCAGTATGTTTTTATTGAAGATTTATCATAGAAATACGTTTGGAGGGTTTGGGAGGTGAAAACAAGAAAAAATTTGAAAATTTTTCTAAGGCATGAAACCAAAATTTTGGGCAAAATTGCTGGAAAAAGGGTTCTCAGGCGCTACGCGGGGGACTTCCCAACAAATGCCGCGACACGCCTAAGGCGCCAGGTCAACAACAGTCAAATTGCACTCCCCCGTGCCACGCGGGGGGTTCTTTGGTAGCTTCGGTGACGCGCCTGGATGGCCAGGTGGACAAATTATGGTCTTTGTACATTGATTCGTTTTAATCTATTTGGGAGCATGTGAGTTTTATTTTGCAGGTTTTGATCACTTTGTCCATACTCAATCTCCATTCGGGTGAAGGGATTTGAACTATTTGAAGAAGAGCATCCCATGTTGAATGCATCCACGAAAGAAATGTTAAACGGTTGCTGCGGAACAAGGCTTATAGGAATTCAACCGTTTAAAATCAGGGGAGTCTGTTCCATTTTTCTTTGTGTTTCGGCTTATGTGTGTAGTTGAGTCGTGGGTTTTGCTCTCCATTAAGGACAATGAAGGAATTAAGTGTGGGGAGGGGAATCTAGCATCTAGTTGTGTTTTAGTCAGTGTCGTGTCCGTGGCGTTAAGAAAATAAAAAATAAATAAATAAGTAAATTTCAAAAAATTAGAAAATGTTTCGAGAAAGTTTTGGTAATAAAATGGAAGATGATAGGAATAATTGGATCGTTGGATTTTAATTACTATATATATGAGATAACGAAACGGTTGCTCTTAGTCGAAAGTATCATGAAAAGCCAAAAAGAGTACGTTCTCTTAAATTAAATCTACAAGTAGATTTAAATGAACAAATTAGAAAAGCACAAGAATCAGTAATCAAGGAAGATACTGAAAAATTGAAAGGAATGATTAAGGAACTAGAACAAGGAACAGATGGAATTTGGAGATTCCATAAGAAAAGAATGTGGATACCCAAATTAGGAAACCTACGCCACCATATATTAGAGGAAGCCCATAAGTCTAAGTACACGATGCATCCTGGAAGTGATAAGATGTACCAGGATTTAAGAAATAATTTCTGGTGGATAGGAATGAAAAAGGATATAGCAGCATACGTTTCTAAGTGTTTAACCTGTTCACAAGTCAAAGCTGAATATCAGAAACCCTCAGGTCTATTGCAACAGCTAGAAATGCCGGTGTGGAAGTGGGAATTGATAACAATGGATTTTGTTACCAAATTACCCAAAACAAGAAAAGGTAATGATACAATCTGGGTGATTGTAGACAGGTTAACTAAGTCAGCTCATTTCCTACCAATGAAAGAAACTTTCAGTATGGAACAGTTAGCTAAATTATATGTAAATGAAATAGTTTCATTATATGGAATTCCTTTATCAATTGTTTCTGATAGGGATAGCCGTTTTACCTCTCATTTTTGGACAAGTTTCCAAAAAGCCATGGGAACCAAGCTAAATCTAAGCACAACTTATCATACTCAAACGGACAGACAAAGCGAAAGAACAATTCAGACAATGGAAGATATGCTTAAAGCTTGTGTAATTGATTTCGGAGGTAATTGGGACGATCACTTACCATTAATCGAAATTTCTTACAATAACAGTTACCACACAAGTATCAATGCTGCACCATTCGAAGCACTCTATGGACGAAAATGCCGAACTCCAGTCTGTTGGGCAGAGATTGGAGAAAAGCAACTATCCGGACCTGAGATAGTACAAGAAACGACCGATAAGATCATCCAAGTCAAAGAACAACTGAAAGCAGCACGTGACAGACAAAAGAGTTATGCTGATAACAGACGAAAACCACTGGAATTTCAGGTAGGAGACAAGGTATTATTGAAAGTCTCTCCTTGGAAAGGAGTGGTAAGATTCATTAAGAGGGGAAAGCTAAGCCCCAGGTATGTTGGACATTTTGAGATTATTAGAAGAATAGGACCTGTAGCCTATCAACTACAACTGCCAGAGGAAATAGCAGGAATACATGATGTATTTCATGTATCTGATCTCAAGAAATGCTTAGCGAATGAATCACTGGTAGTACCTCTTAAGGATATAGAGGTAAACGAGCAGTTAAAGTTTGTAGAGAGGCCTCTACAGATTGAAGACAGGAAAGTTAAGAACCTCAAACACAAGAGATTAGTTCTGGTCAAAGTAAAATGGGACTCCAAAAGAGGACCAGAGTACACATGGGTGCTTGAATCGGAAATGAAAAGGAAATACCCGCACTTATTGCAGTAGATCTCGAGGACGAGCTCTAAAACAAGGTGGGGAGGATATAACAAACCTCCAAAATATTTTCGACACCCCTAACATAACTAAAATGTCCCTATTTGTCTTAAAATACACCCCGTGTACGTATAATAGCCCTAAATACCTTTAATTTAATAAAATAAAAATAAAAACAATATTTAAAGGGCCGTCGCGGGGCGCGAAGCCCTTGGCTACCTCAGTCGCGGGCCGCGATAACCTGGCTACCAGGCTTAACCCGGTGCCGCCACGTGTCGGACTCGTGTCGAAGCTAAGTGTCTACTCAGTAAAGCTAGGGCCTACCCTAGCCACCATCACGGGCCGCGTAGCCCTTGGCTACATGCTTCGCGGGGCGCGACGAAGACGGAGATCAGCACTATAAATAGGTGCATTCGACAGTTCGTTCAAACCGTTCATTTCTCTTTTCTCTCTCTAATTTCTATTGAGTAAACATAATTCTCGGGCATAATACCCCCTAAATAACAAAGATCTGCCTCATTGTAAGTATCATAACCCCCCGGTTACGTATTAGATACGCTGCCCGATTAATCCAGGGTTCCTTAACGGCTGTCGTGGTTCTGCCCGACGTAGTCGTTGGAATGTCGTCTCGGGGAGAGTATTACTAATGTAAATATTGGGTTATTATACTAACGCGTGTGCATTTGTGTAATTAATAGATAATCACCAGGAAATCCTTAAGGAAAACCCTAAGACAGCAATGTGAGTAATCTCCTTTTTCTAAACTGTTTTACAAAACCTCACTTAATTAATGATATATTAAACAGTGATTGAGTATTTGTATTCTACAATTATCGTCGGTATGTTGGGGTTTTGTATACAAAATTTGTTACTACATTGTGAGTAGTAACATGACCACAAGTCGGGTTGACAGTACCGTGGGTGGTAATTAAAGTAGATGGAAACAAATGTAATTGCACGACCGCCCTCAATACTGTACAATGGTTTTTATAAGTCTTGATTAAATTGGGATTCACTCACCAGTATTTCCCACTGACAAAATGTTTTTAAACGCGTTTCAGGTAACAAAATGTGAAAGCCAATTAGAAGCCAGCTGGACAACACTGAAGGCTTGGAAAAGTGGCTATAAAGTTACCTAAAATAAAGAGATGTTTTATTAAATAAAATAGGGTTTACCCCTATGAAAATGTTTGTACTTGAAACTTGGGATCTTCCCATATGTTTAATATTATAAAAGCATGGTATTTTACTTTGATAAAATATTTCCTAACTACGGTCCTGATGTAAATTCCGCTTCCAAAATGATAAATACCGATACCACCAAAACTTGGGATCTTCCCATATGTTTAATATTAGGGGACGGGGGTTGCGACAGAAGGTGGTATCAGAGCTAAGCCACTGATTCAGCCACAGAAGTGTTCTGCTGACACCAAGATATTATTCCAGATGTTAGGAAATAAATTACGGAAATACGTGCATATCTGCATTTTATTGTTGTGTGTTATTTGACTATTTGTTAGTTTACAGTATGAGCGACCAAGGACCTTCCGACGCCTACCGTCAGTTGTCCAGCTCACCTAGAAGCGAAGGCACCTCTTCACAGCCTGCCCTCTCAGGGTATTCAGCTGACAATGAAGATGTGATATTCGTGTTTAAGGCTCGGTCTGAAGAGCCATTCCCTCCTAAAAAGAGAGGATGGTTCAGTAGAGGAGCGCATGAACGTAGGAAAAGAATGAAAAAGCTACAACACCAGCGTGCTTTAGCAGCCGTTAAGAGAGAAACAGATGATCACACTCAGGATATGCTCAATAGGAGTTTAGCTAATTTCCATATCCTAGCAACCACAGCTGCTGACCCTAACCTTGAGCAACTCATAGCACCTCTGCCCTTACCACTATTTCCCGCACAGCCAATGGAAGTTGAAAACAACCCAGAAAATCAAATCCCAATGCCTGAATTCAACCCAGCTGAGATACCTAGAATATCAGCACCCAATCCCTTAGACCCAGACTACGACCCATGGTTTGATGACCATAGGGATTACCAGCAACACTACCCAATACCAGAAGACACACCTATGCCAAACCTAGCAGCCTACCCAGATTTGGACCCTCTAGATCCCTACTACGATAATGACCCATACATCAGGGAAATTTTAGAGAATCCTTATCCTTACCAAGAACCCATGCCCCAATTCCCAAACCCAGTACCAGCTCCTGCACCCCCAATGAGTGCAGAGAATGTGCAAGAACTCCGAACCTTTGGTGAGGAGATTTTAGAAGGTAGTGAAAGAATGAGGCAGATCGGAGAACGACTCGTCTGGAAGTACGACGAGCGTAATATGGAGTTCTGGATGAACCCATATCAGTGATGGTGATAGTAGTAATAATAATAATATATATGTATATATATATATATATATATATATATATATATAGGGTAAGGTTCATGCGAGAACCACCCTTATTGCGAGAACAATGAGAACCAATGTGAACACAACCTAAAATAGCTAAAAAAACCTAACCCCCACCCCCCCCCCCCAAAAAAAAAACCTAACCCCCCCCCCCCAAGCTAAAATGCTAAAAACTAAACCCTCAAAAAACCTAAAAAAAAAAACTAAAAAAACACACAAATTTTTTTTTTAAATATTTTTCAAATTAAAATCGCTACTTTTAGTAGCAAAAAAAAAAAATTTTTTTTTGGCTACTAAAAGTAGCGATTTTTTTATAAAAAATATTAAAAAAAAAATTTTTGTGTGTTTTTTTAGGTATTTTTTGTTGTGTTCACATTGGTTTTCGCGGGTCTCGCAATAAAGGGTGGTTCCTAACGGATCCTTGTCCTATATATATATATATATATAGTATGTGTGTATGTTTGAAAAAAAAAACTAGACAATAGCTACTGATGCCTAATAGTATTGTAATTTTATATTCCAATTCTAGTTTGTACTAGATGCATAATATATAAGAAAGAGTAAGTCGTAATGTTCGACGATTTTGATCAATATGCGTGTTATGTGATTGTTTATATTAAATATTATCTTGTGATATTAATATGTGGTAATTGTTTATAATTCAGATGGCCGACCAAGTGAATCAAGAAACCCCGAATAATAACCCGGAAAAACAGAGTAACAATAACCAGAATAACGATAATCAGAACAACAATAACAATGGAAACCAAGTGGATAACAGTGCCATCCAACACATAGTGGCACAAGGAATAATAGATGCGATGCCATATATTATTCAAACAGTTAGGGAAACTGATAATAAAAGTAACCGTGATAGTAAACGACCCACTGAACCAGAAAACAGCGTGAACAATTGACCTATAATTCAAGCGCCCATTCCCAAAAGAAGAAGAACCATGTCTTATGGTTGTTCTTATAAAGAATTATGATCTTGTAAACCAATGGAATTCTCGGGCAATGAAGGGGCCATTGCAGCTCTACACTGGATAGAAAAGACTGAGGCAGTCTTAAAAATAAGCAAGTGCGCAGAAGAGGATAAGATAATGTTTGCTTCCAATCTATTTAAGAATTCAGCTTTAGAATGGTGGAACACTATCCTCCAGTCTAGGGGAAGTGACAGGGTTTACAATAAGGAATGGGAGGAATTTAAGAATATGGTAGAAAGGAAATTCTACCCTCCCAATGAAAAAGAACAGATAGCAAATAAGTTCCTAAACCTTAGAATGACTGGAGTGGATACTAAGGGATACACTACATTATTCTTTGAATATGCTAGAATAGTGCCGACCCTTGCATCACCTGAACCAGTATTAATCTCCCGTTACATCTGGGGATTAATCAGTGAGATTAGGCATGTAGTCAAGGCGGCTATACCTCAAACTATAGAAGCTGTAGAACTAGCAAAGACCTTGACAGACGAATTAGTGCGTACACGAGAGGAGGACCAGAGGTGAAATCTAGCTCAAAGGCTTACCAAGGAATTCCATTATGGAAATTCCAACCATGGGAAAAATGTAGGTTCTACCTCTACACCTTACTGCAAAGCCTGCAAGAAGAAGCATTCGGGAAAGTGTTCCACTTACTACAATTTCTGCAAGATACCTGGACACAAGGAAGAAGATTGCAGGAAGAAACCTAATAATGGAATGTGCTTCAACTGTGGAGAAAAATGTCACATCAAGCCGAACTGTCCGAAACTAGCTCCAGCCATGAACAACAAGACTAACAAAAATGCTAGAGCATTTGTCCTAATTGCAGATGAAGCCAAGATGATTCCGTATGTGATAGCCGGTACGTTTTTAGTTAATGATGTATTTGCTAAAATATTATTTGACTCTGGTGCGAAGCAAAGTTTTATTAATACTTCATTTTGCAAACTTCTTAATCAACCATTAACTAAACTCCCACAAGAATGTCTAGTAGAGACAACAAATGGAGAAACCATTAAGATTTCTGAAATCTTGCAGGAAGCAAGAATAGAATTTTTAAATCAAAAGTTTATTGCAAATCTTTATCCGATGAATCTTGCAGGATTTGATATTGTATTAGGAATGGATTGGTTAATAGCTAATAAAGCCAGTATTTTATTTGATCAAAAGTTAATTCAAGTAAATTCACCAAGGGGTGAAAATATCACAATTAAAGGAGATAAGCCATCTAGATCTACAAAATTCATCTTTGTGATGAAAACCGCAAGTTATATAAGAAAAGGATCATTAGTATATTTGATTTCCATAATCACTAACACTAAAGGAAGGGAATTAAAAGATATCCCAGTAGTGTCTCAGTTTCCAGATGTGTTTCCAGAAGAATTACCAGGACTACCGCCAGACAGGGAAGTTGAATTCAGAATCCACCTGCTACCAGGAACAGCACCAATTGCCAAAGCACCTTACCGATTGGCACCCGCAAAAATGCAGGAACTGAAAAAGCAATTAGACGAGTTGTTGGAAAAAGGATTCATACAGCCAAGTTCATCGCCATGGGGAGCACCGATCTTATTCGTCAAAAAGAAAGACGGGTCGATGCGTATGTGCATTGATTACCGTGAATTGAACAAGGTCACGATTAAAAATCGGTATCCATTACCGAGAATCGATGATCTGTTCGATCAGTTGCAAGGAGCTCGATTTTTCTCCAAGATCGATTTACGGTCGGGATATCATCAATTAAAGGTACAGGAAGAGGACATTCCTAAAACCGCATTTAGGATAAGGTATGGCCATTATGAATTTACTGTCATGCCATTTGGTTTAACTAATGCCCCAGCTGCATTCATGGACATGATGAACCGAATATGTAAGCCATATTAGGATAAATTCATAATTGTCTTTATAGATGATATTCTCATTTATTCTAAAAGTAAGGAGGAACATGCAAGACATTTGCACGCACTTCTAAGCTTATTAAGAAAAGAAAAGCTTTACGCAAAGTTTTCAAAGTGCGAGTTTTGGTTAGAACATGTACAGTTTCTTGGGCATTTAGTCAATCATGAAGGAATTCATGTGGATCCCACCAAGATCGAGGTAATTACTAAATGGAAACCCCCTGAGTCACCAACCGAGTTTGAAGTTTCTTAGGATTGGCCGGTTATTATAGAAGATTTATTCAAGATTTTTCTAGAATAGCCATTCCCTTAACTAAGTTAACCTGTAAATCCGTTAAGTTTGAATGGGGACCAAAACAAGAAGAAGCCTTTAGAATTCTTAAGCAAAGACTAACCAATGCACCCATATTAGCGTTACCAGAAGGAACTGAAAACTTTATAGTCTATTGTGACGCCTCTAAGTTAGGCTATGGATGTGTGTTAATGCAACGTCAAAAGGTTATAGCTTACGCATATAGACAACTTAAGAATCATGAAGAGAATTATTCGACCCATGATTTAGAATTAGGATCTATAATTTTTGCCCTTAAGATTTGGAGATATTATCTTTATGGTAGTAAGTTTACCATTTTCACGGATCATAAGAGTTTAAGGTGTGTTTTCGGGCAAAAGGAGTTGAATATGAGACAAAGACGCTGGATGGAAATTCTTAGTGATTATGATTGTAACATCCAGTATCATGCAGGAAAAGCAAATGTGGTTGCTGATGCTCTCAGTCGAAAGTATCATGAAAAGCCAAAAAGAGTACGTTCTCTTAAATTAAATCTACAAGTAGATTTAAATGAACAAATTAGAAAAGCACAAGAATCAGTAATCAAGGAAGATACTGAAAAATTGAAAGGAATGATTAAGGAACTAGAACAAGGAACAGATGGAATTTGGAGATTCCATAAGAAAAGAATGTGGATACCCAAATTAGGAAACCTACGCCACCGTATATTAGAGGAAGCCCACACGATGCATCCTGGAAGTAATAAGATGTACCAGGATTTAAGAAAGAATTTTTGGTGGATAGGAATGAAAAAGGATATAGCAGCATACGTTTCTAAGTGTTTAACCTGTTCACAAGTCAAAGCTGAACATCAGAAACCCTCAGGTCTATTGCAACAGCTAGAAATGCCGGTGTTGAAGTGGGAATTGATAACAATGGATTTTGTTACCAAATTACCCAAAACAAGAAAAGGTAATAATACAATCTGGGTGATTGTAGACAACCTAACTAAGTCAGCTCATTTCCTACCAATGAAAGAAACTTTCAGTATGGAACAGTTAGCTAAATTATATGTAAATGAAATAGTTTCATTACATGGAATTCCTTTATCAATTGTTTCTGATAGGGATAGCCGTTTTACCTCTCATTTTTGGACAAGTTTCCAAAAAGCCATGGGAACCAAGCTAAATCTAAGCACAGCTTATCATCCTCAAACGGACGGACAAAGCGAAAGGACAATTCAGACAATGGAAGATATGCTTAGAGCTTGTGTAATTGATTTCGGAGGTAATTGGGATGATTACTTACCATTAATCGAATTTTCTTACAATAACAGTTACCACACAAGTATCAATGCTGCACCATTCGAAGCACTCTATGGACGAAAATGAAGAACTCCAGTATGTTGGGCAGTGATTGGAGAAAAGCAACTATCCGGACCTGAGATAGTACAAGAAACGACCGACAAGATCATCCAAGTCAGAGAACGACTGAAAGCAGCACGTGACAGACAAAAGAGTTATGCTGATAACAGACGAAAACCACTGGAATTTCAGGTAGGAGACAAGGTATTATTGAAAGTCTCTCCTTGGAAAGGAGGGGAAAGCTAAGCCCCAGGTATGTTGGACCTTTTGAGATTATTAGAAGAATAGGACCTGTAGCCTATCAACTACAACTGCCAGAGGAAATGGCAGGAATACATGATGTATTTCATGTATCTAATCTCACGAAATGCTTAGCGGATGAATCACTGGTAGTACCTCTTAAGGATATAGAGGTAAACGAGCAGTTAAAGTTTGTAGAGAGGCCTCTACAGATTGAAGACAGGAAAGTCAAGAACCTCAAACACAAGAGATTAGTTCTGGTCAAAGTAAAATGGGACTCCAAAAGAGGACCAGAGTACACATGGGAGCTTGAATCAGAAATGCAAAGGAAATACCCGCACTTATTGCAGTAGATCTCGAGGACGAGCTCTAAAACAATGTGGGGAGGATATAACAATCCTCCAAAATATTTTCGACACCCCTAACATAACTAAAATGTCCCTATTTGTTTTAAAATACACCCCGTATACGTATAATAGCCCTAAATACCTTCAATTTAATAAAATAAAAATAAAAACAAAATTTAAAGGGTCGCCGCGGGGCGCGAAGCCCTTGGCTACCTCAGTCGCGGGCCGCGACAACCTGGCCACCAGGCTTAACCCGGTGCCGTCACGTGTCGGACTCGTGATGAAGCTACGTGTCAACTCAGTAAGGCTAGGGCCTACCCTAGCCACCCTCGCGGGCCGCGTTGAAGACAGAGATCAACACTATAAATAGGTGCATTCGACAGTTCGTTCAAACCTTTCATTTCTCTTTTCTCTCTCTAATTTCTATAGAGTAAACATAATTCTCGGGCATAATACCCCCTAAATAATGAAGTTCTACCTCGTTGAAAGTATCATAACCCTCGATTACGTATTAGATACGCTTCCCGATTGATCCAGGGTTCCGTAACGGCTGTCATGGTTATGCCCGACGTAGTCGTTGGAATGCCGTCTCGGGGAGGGTATTACTAATGTAAATATTGGGTTATTATACTAACGCATGTGCATTTGTGTAATTAATAGATATCACCAGGAAATCCTTAAGGAAAACCCTAAGACAGCAATGTGAGTAATCTCCTTTTTCTAAACTGTTTTTACAAAACCTCACTTAATTAATGATATATTAAACAGTGATTGAGTATTTGTATTCTACAATTATCGTCGGTATGTTGGGGTTTTGTATACAAAATTTGTTACTACATTGTGAGTAGTAACATGACCACAAGTCAGGTTGACAGTACCGTGGGTGGTAATTAAAGTAGATGGAAACAAATGTAATTGCGCGACCGCCCTCAATACTGTACAATGGTTTTTATAAATCTTGATTAAATTGGGATTCACTCACCAGTATTTCCCACTGACAAAATGTTTTTAAACACGTTTCAGGTAACAAAATGTGAAAGCTAATTAGAAGCCAGCTGGACAACATTGAAGGCTTGGAAAAGTGGCTATAAGTTACCTAAAATAAAGAGATGTTTTATTAAATAAAATTGGGTTTACACCTATGAAAATGTATGTACTTGAAACTTGGGATCTTCCCATATGTTTATTAAATAAAATAGGGTTTACCCCTATGAAAATGACAGAGCCATGCGGTGAATCGGTGTTTGGCTAAATCTTGCTAACAATGTCAGGTATGACCATAGCCATTTGCTTGGCCATGAATTTCATGCAATCCCTTTGCGACATGGAGTTGGAGCTAGAACCCTTCTTTGATTGGAGCTTCTTGGACGAGCTGGACGATATCTAAAGGATTGAAAGAGAAGGGAAGGATAAGACTTGATCATAAATTCAAAATAAGTTTGCAAGTTTAAGCATGTAAGCATGATGTATCACGTATGGTTCACACAATTGGCATGAATTTAACAAGTATTCAACAAGTATAAACACGTATGAGTGTGTAAAAAGAGTATAAATTTAGTTTGTTCACGAGAATTATTATTGTTTTTTATTGCGCGAGACGTGCGAATTGTGTAACGGTTTGAAACGAACGAGGTAACGAGTATAAAATCACATATAAATTGAATCACATAAAAGAGAGGCTCATAAAACATAGGATTGTTTCGGGTAGAGAAACGTCGACTATTCCAAAGTTAATTGAAAGTCCTTTCAAATTAGAGAATCGTGCTTTGGCCTATAGGTAAGATACTCTCGTCGAGAAGCGATTAACGGTATCTTACCCTTCCAGTTACTACACGTCTCTAATCGATTGGAACAATCGAAACTTTGGCGAGAACAAAAATCGAGGAATGGGACTCAATCGATAAGGTGCGGGTTTCACCCCTAACTTGACGATTTCGTACCCTATTATGGTTGGTACTCGTCGGGTCAAAATATAATTTCGACACTTTGACGAGGTTCCACTAGAGTTTGAATTGGAAATTTACCATTTAGATGTGGATTTCACTCCTAGCTAAATGGCGAAATTTCATGCAAAAAATAAGAATAAGCGGAATGAGAGTCGTTCACCAAATTGTGGATTTCACTCGTCTCTTTTGTATAAAGAGTGTTTTCAAGTCTTCAAGTGTATTGTGTAAAATGTCTTAGGAAAGACAATATGTATATATTAAGACCAAAAAGAAGAGAAAGAGGCAAAGTAGGAAGAATAACATTTTAAGCAAGAATCAAGAATGGTCAAAAATATGGTTCCTACTATAGACTAGGTCGAACATGGCAATTCCACCTAATTCCCTATTGTTATGGCTCTGATACCAATATGTCACACCCCAACCAATGGCGGAATCATCGGAGTGGGACTAGTTCGAGATTGTAAGAGACTTCATAATACTATTTGTGACAATATTTAATTCAACCATTTTCATTCAAAATCAAGTTGTCAAAACATTACAAGGAAATTCAATAACAACATTGTTCAAATCATAATATAACAAAATTGATACAACACTTTAAACCTAAACGTCTAAGTGAGTATCTAGGCATCTTTGCTAATCCATTTCATAGCATCATCAATCATCAACCTGTAACATGTTTAAAATACAATTCAATGCAAAAGCAAAGGCGAGTATACAAGTTTAAGAATAAGTATAAGTATAAGTTTAAAAGTTTAAAAACGAATCCACATGGCAACTTAGTTTATACAAGAGCACCATACAAGGCATGCAATATTTCTAGTCAACCCTCTGTTTACGCAAAATGATATAATTCAACATGACCTCTCGTTCACGGGTGGTGCGTTAATCTTATAGCGCTATACATGTTAAATGGAGGCTCATACAAGCTAATGACTAAAGTATCACATAAGTATCACCCAAGTATAAGAATCAAAGTATAACAACATAGCATTCATGTATAAGGATTGTTTTCGTGCAAGTATAAAGATTAAAGTTTAAGTGTGATTTAATAATTTAACATGTTACACCCCAAAAGTGGTAAACATAAAAAGGGGGTTTGCGAGTATACTCACGGTTTTGCAAGTCTTCTACTTGTGAATCCGCGAGTGAGTTGTTGTTGATTAGAAGGTTGGAACACCAAGTCCTTCTACGCGAAGAAACAAAGTGTATGAGTTTCGGAGATTAACGGTAGATTAAGGATTTAGGAATTTAAAACACAAGAACATATGTATACGAAGGTAATCATCTTTTAACACAAAGTACTTGTTTTGACACTATGAAACCTCAAGGGTTAATGTTTTCATGAGTAGTATACTCATTAGAATCATACAAGTCTTATGTCTTAGATGATGTTATTCTAACACTTTAACGAATGAACACAAGTTCACCATCAAGGGTTCGAATGTTGAATGGTATATAAATATAAGTATTATATGTATTATTATGTCCAATAGTCAAGCACGAGGTAGAAGATAAATCTTTATTTAGGTACCTCTAAGTTTCATGGAAGTCATGTAGGAGGTAGGAAGAGAAGTCTTCCATTTTGGTACCTCTAAGTGTTCACCACTACACTTGATGTAAAAACATACAAGGAGGGTCATGAACTATGAATAATACAAGAATATAAACACCTACACTATGAGAAATCATCAAGCAATGTGGGGATTTCATGTTGGACAACCCAAGTTAGTCCATAATCACACCTACATTAAGTCTTGGACTTAAACATTACTTGGGGGTTAAAAACCCTAAACAAAACAGAATGTATATGAGGTTTAACCTCTGATTTTTGAATGTCTCAGCCCCGTTTTTAAGCCCAACTAACCATACAAGTGGTTATGTGCATAAGGACGTGGGTTTGAGTTGAGTTTGATTCAAGTTTGAACAAGTTAAGCAAGGTTTGATTCAAAACAAAACGAACAGTGAACTTTGGAGCCTTTTTTCCGAAGTTCCAGGGACTTATTTACTATGAATCACCCATGGAATCGAAGCTAAGGTCAATCCAAGCTCATAGGATAAAGAATGAGCTAAAACGGACAAGAAACGAGTGAGTTATGCTCACTTTAGTGAAGAAGGATGCTACTGTCCGAACTTGAGTTTGCAGCTACGATTTTGGTGATTTGGGAGAGTTGTGAGGATGTTTGTAAAGTGAAAATGGCTTGGGGAAACTTGGGTTTATATAGGGAAGGATTAGGGTGAGTGTTAGTTGTGTAATTAATGCCCAAAACCCGTTTAAACTCAAAACAAACTCAAATCCCGCTCAAAATCGGGAGCTGAATGGAGGGAGCTGTTCTGGGAGGTTTCTCGCGGCTAGCGAAGGCCCTGGGGTTAGTCTTCACGGCTGGAAACAAGGGCTGGAGCTGAAGTTTCATTTAATTGCACTTTGGCCCCTGAAGTTTGTTATTTTGGGTTTTAAGGTGTTTTAGGGGCTATTTTCACCATAAAAGCATAGTTTAAGGACAAATAAAGTATGGAGAACATAACCAAGTATAATTAAGCATATGAATGTCGTATTTAAGTTTCGTATACGTTCAAAAGATGTTTTATGCAAGAGTTTCACATATTTGCAAGTTTAGCACATAGTTTCCAAGAATTACGAATAAGCATCAATTGTTTCATGAAATTGAATGTATGAGCATGTATAAAGTATGTTCAACATGAATTTAACAAAATACGAGTTTTATTTATGATCCAAGTCTCAGATTTTACAACGGTTACAGAGAAAGAACGATTACAAGAACACAAGACTTCCAAAAATAGAAATACAAGCAAGACCTTCTAAATATGGAAAGTACGAAGAAGCAGGGCGTTACAGTCTCCCTTCATTTAGGGAATTTCATCCCGAAATTTAGGTAGATGCAACGTCGAATAGGTATGGATATTTGGTCTTCATATCTCTCTCGAGTTCCTATGTAAATTCAGCGCCACGTTTTCCTTCCCATCGAACCTTGACGATAGGAATTCGACTGCGCCTCAGTTGCTTGACTCCTCGGTCCATGATTTCGACCGTCTTTTCCATGAAGTGAAGCGTTTCGTTGACTTATAAGTCTTCGAGAGGAACTTGTAGTCCTTTGTCAGCTAGACACTTCTTCAAGTTGGATATGTGAAAGACAGGGTGTACATTGTTGAGTTCTTTAGGCAGGTCCAGTCCATACGCAACCTTGCCAATCCTTTCGAGGATCTTGAAAGGACCAACGTAGCGAGGTGCGAGTTTCCCTTTCTTGCCAAATCGAACCACACCCTTCCAAGGGGATACCTTGAGGAGCACGAAGTCACCTGTCTCGAATTCCAAAGGCTTGCGACGCTTGTCGGCGTAACTCTTTTGTCGGCTCCTGGCTTTCAATAAGTTGTCTCGAACCTGTAATATCTTGTCCGTCGTCTCTTGTATGAGCTCGGGACCAGTGATTTGAACTTCACGAATCTCGTGCCAACAAATAGGCGAATGACACTTGCCAGCATACAATGCTTCGAAAGGTGCCATTTGAATACTCGTGTGATAACTGTTGTTGTATGAGAATTCGATCAACGGCAAGTGTGAATCCCAGTTGCCACCAAAATCTATTACGCATGAACGAAGCATATCCTCTAATGTTTGGATAGTACACTCGGGTTGACCGTCTGTCTAAGGATGGAAAGCGGTGCTAAGGTTAAGAACAGTACCTGATATGTGTAAAATGCAACATATAAATTACATCAAATGAGGCATAAAACTAACCTTTTTTTAGTACTAATGTTGGAAAAAGTGTGCTTTTGTCTTCCTTTTGTATTTTCAGGATTAAAAGAGCGTAAATGAACAAAAGAAGCAAAAATGCAGCAAAATCTAACATAATCACTAGAAAAGGAATAAACATCGCATGCCCGATCCCTCGACAACATCTTCCCAAGCAAAAGCAAGCAAACAGAAGGCTGCACACGGCCCCGTGCCTAGTGGAAACGGGGGCGTGTTCAGGTATCTGCAGAAAAGATAAAGCTAAAGAAGTTTCTATTCCCGACACAGGGGCGTGCCCAGCTCAACACGGCCGTGGTCAATGCTAAGATTCGCAGAATCCAAGCAAATCTTGATAGTACAGATACGCTTCTGCACACGGGGCCGTGCCCAGCGGACACGGGGGCGTGTGGAGCTAATGCAGACAAATTGTAATTAATGAAGAAAGAGAAAGTGGATGGACATGGGGCCGTGTCCAATGGACACGGGGCCGTGTCCAGGCTTCTGTGCAGGCTATAAATAGGGGTGCTTGGTTCACTTCAAAGGCATCCCTTGGCAAACTACCTCTTTCACACTTCACCCACACTCCACCACCATCACAACCCACATCCACCACCATCATCCATCATCCATCTTAGAGTGTGTGTAGTAGTTTCGGGATCCAAGATTGATAGTAAGAGTTCTTGAAAATCAAAGGCCATGTTTGCCTAAGTCTCTTACATCACTTGGTGAAGACAAGCATTTAGTGTAATACTTTTGTTTTTTAATCTTTTCGCACTTTTTATTTGGTTTTGTATTAATGACTTTAATAACTAGTTTCTTATGTTGAAGGTGAAAGTTCCTTATCATTTGTCCGTGGTGTCTTGGCGTTATTTTATTACTGTCTATATAAAATAAAAGATTTACACCATTCATATCTCTACGGTCAATATAGAGATATGTTGGCTACCTGGTCGGGGGTTAAGGGAATGGTTTGGTAAGGTTCTTGCCTTATTCAGTGTATAGATCCTGCAAGGACCTGGGTCAAGCTTACTAGGACCTCCTTCAATACCCACTGGTATTGGATGGCGGGGGTGCGAATGGCTTGATCCCCTCATATGTAAACTACTATTAATACATTAACCCGACTACTTGGGATTGTATCCCTGCTGACTCAAACCACTTAGCCGAGGGTAACGTCACCTTCAAAAGAGGGGCCTACCACATTACGCATTAATAACTTAATTAATTATCTTTCAATAATCCAACCCTTTAGGATTGTATCCTTGCTGACTCAAACTACTGGGTTGAGGGTAACGTCACCTTCAAAAGAGGGGCCTACTACTATAGCTAAGATAATCTCTTAAAATGTGCAAAAGTGCGGAAATCATCAAAGGTTACACTAAAGGCGAGTCGGATCCAAGTGATTCATCTTGTCTATCTGTTTTATTTTATTTTACTTTTATTTTCAGCATTTTTAGTTTTTATTTTCATGTTTAAAAACTTTTTCTAAATTTTTGATTTGATTGGACGTTGAGGATAAACCGATACTAAAAGCTCTTGTGTCCTTGGACGACCTCGGTATCTTACCAACGCTATACTACGCTCACGATGGGTGCACTTGCCCATATGTGTGTTTAGTGTTAGTAAAATATCATGTTTTATAAATTTAAAACTTGACTAAAGTGTTAAAAAGAGCTTAAAATATACACAAAAACATTTCGCACTCGACACGCATCAAGTTTTTGGCGCCGTTGCCGGGACACAAGGATTTTAAGAAAGTTAGGAATCAACGGCCTAATCGTTTTTCTTATTATTTTTTTTTTAGGATTTTTCTTAAGTTTTCAGTTTCTGCAGAGCTCAGCACGGGGCCGTGCCTGGTCGGACACGGGCCGTGCCTGGTCGGACACGGGCCGTGCCCAGCATCATTACTGGCAGTTTTTATTTTCTGAGTTACAGAGAGTTGAGCACGGGGCCGTGTCGGTGCAGCACGGGGCCGTGTTAAACTCTCTAGTAACAGGGATCCGGAAAACAATCACTGTAACTCCGACCACGGACCGTGTTCATCTGAGCACGGGGCCGTGGTGAAACTTCTGACCAATATTCTTTTTGTTTTTATTGCAGGACTTGGAACCCAGGCGCCGCACCTGAACTTTCTACGCAGTGTATGAGCTCCAGTTCCAGTAGATACAAAAAAGAACCTCTAGACGAACCCGAACGCTTTCTAAGAAAAAGACTTAAAGCTAAAAACCAAGAGAAAGTTTCGGGGGACCCACTCTCAATGGCGGATCAACGTACCCTCATGGATTACCTACGACCCACTGTAGGTAATCTTGGAGCCGCTATCAATGCACCGAATGTCGATGCCAACAACTTCGAACTTCGGCCACATTTGATCCAAATGCTCCAAAATTCCTCAACTTTCCACGGGCATGCGGACGAAGATCCCCATTTACATATTACCAACTTTTTGGAAATATGTGATACTTTTCGGATCAAAGGAGCATCAAATGACGCCATCCGCCTCCGAATGTTTCCATTTTAACTAAAAGACTGAGCTAAGGCTTGGCTTAACGCCTTCCCAGTTGGTTTGGTAAACACCTGGGATGAACTTGCCCAAAAGTTTTTGTATAAGTATTTCTCTCCTGCTAAAACGGCTAAATTAATGACTGAAATTAATACATACTCACAAGAGGACGGGGTATCCTTATATGAAACTTGGGAAAGGTTCAAGGAGCTACTAAGAAAGTGTACTCATCATGGTCTTGCTGTATGGCAACAGGTATCCACTTTCTATAATGGGTTGTTGCCACACACAAGACAAACACTTGACTCTAGCTCCGGGGGACTTCTAGGTAATCGTCGCCCAAATGAAATTTACAATCAAATTGAGGAAATTGCTCAAGCCAATTTTCAGTGGCACACTCCCCGAGGCACAAAATCTATTGCCCCGAGCGCCCATAAGGTTGACGAAAGAACCTATTTGCAAGCCCAAATCGAGGCCCTCTCTTCAAAAATCAAAAAATTAGAAATGGCAAAATCAGCCTCGGTTATGGCTTGTGAAGGGTGTGGTGGACCACATGAAAATTGGAGTTGTATGAAAGAAATGGATGATCAAACGGAAACGGTAAACTACATTGATAATAGACCTAGGACGTCAGGTCCACCAACAGGTACCTACAACCAAGGATGGCGTAATCACCCTAATCTTGGTTGGAGGGAACCCGACAATAGTAGTAACCAACAAAATCTAAACCAACGAACAAACTTTCAACAACCAAGAAATGAGTCACAAAATTTCTCTCAACAACAACAACGGGGACGGGAGAGGCTTGAGGATACCGTCTCTCGCTTCATCTCCGACACCGAAAAGAAAAACTCAGATCGATTTCAACAACTGGAATCGAACTTTAGAAATCAACAAGCTAGTATTCAAAACATTGAAAAACAATTAAATCAACTAGCTCAAAATTTCTCCAAGAGACCACAAGGCGCGCTACCCAGCAATACCGAAACCAAACCAAAGGCGCAAGTGCATCTCATCACATTGAGAAACCATACCGTAGGTCCAGAAGAAGCTCCGCTCCCTCCAACTGAAAAGAGCCCGTCTAATCAAACCACAACTTCACCAACACCCCAAAAAGAGACGGCTCCTCCACCAAATCAAGAGCCTACCAAGAACCCCCCCCCCCCCGGTACCGTATCCCGGTCGGTTACTTCGCCAAAAGACCGATGAGCAACTCACAAAATTTGTAAATTTACTAAAACAATTGCATGTTAATATTCCATTTGTCAAAGTCCTAACTCAAATGCCTAAATATTCAAAATTTATGAGGGAGTTCCTCACTCACAAAAGGAAAATCGAATCATTGCAATTAGTAAATTTAAGCGAAGAGTGTTCCGCCTTGCTACTCAACAAACTCCCACAAAAGAAGATCGATCCCGGAAGCTTCACCATCCATTGTTCGATTGGGGAATCACCCATACGCAATGCACTAGCCGATCTTGGGGCTAGTATCAACCTCATGCCCACATCAATGTTCGACCGACTTGGGCTAGGAAAGACAAGCCCGACAAAAATGAGCATACAACTCGCCGATAGGTCCATTAAATACCCACAAGGTGTCGCCGAAAATCTATTGGTAAAAGTCGAAGACTTTGTCTTCCCGGCTGACTTTGTCATACTAGATATGGAGGAAGATACCGAAGTACCGCTAATCTTGGGCAGGCCATTCCTAGCTACGGCCCACGCAATGGTAGACATGAATGGTGGGACACTAACATTGAGGGTTGGGGATAAGGAAATGGAGTTTGGGGTTGGGAAGAGAGTAGAAGACGACGACCCGGTCAATTACATGAAAGTCATAGACTCAAGTTTGGATGATGCTCTCCGACAGTGCAACATGGGATGCAAAACATCCCGCTTGGGTAACATATGACTGACTTTGGGTCTAGCCAAAGACCCTTATAAACGTAGCGCACCGCGGAGGCATTCCGCGGAACTATCCTTAGTTTTAGTTTAGATTAACTTTTATGCTTTCTAGTTTAGTTTTAATTTTCAGGAATAAAACACACTCAGGGTGATGGAGGATACTAAGGGAAAACTTGAACCTACACCCCATACACAAAAACAGAGCCTCCCGATGATTTTTCTTCATTGCAGCAAGTTCAGCACGGGGCCGTGCTCAGCCAACACGGCCCGTGCTCAAGGATCTGCAGAAAATGCCCAGTTCAGGTAACTGGACACGGGGCGTGTTCACTGAACACGCCCCCATGCCCAGCCTTCTATAAACCATGATACTGGCAATCTGAACACGGGGCCGTGCCCGGTCACCACGGGCCCGTGTCCAGATGCCCAGTAACATAAAATTTTGCTTTTTAACACCTTTTTACACATTCAATCAACCTAAAAACTTATTTTTGTGACACATTGAGGACAATGTGTAATTTAAGTGTGGGGGGATGCTAAAACCTTGAATTTTGCAAGTCCTAATAACAAGCCATACACAAAACTCTATTGGAACCGCTAATCACCCCAATTTTTTTCAAAAAACTTTTCATTTTTTTTACTAGTCTTGATTTAATTTGGGAATAACAAGTTCTAAAAAAAGGTTATATTTTTAGAAATTTACAACCGATAGCGTTGTGATAAAAAGAACCAACATAAAAAAATTATGAAACGGCATGACAAATCTAGTTAAAATTGGATTATATATACTTGATCACATTATAAACCCATTCCCACAAAAACTGAGTTTTGAGCCTTCATTGAGCATACAAATACACATCTTTAGATTAAATGCTCATTTTTCGTTTCTTGTGTGAATAGCCGCTTGGTTTCTTACAACTCTAGAACTTGCCATGACAATACATTCTCGGTCCTTACCAACTTAAACCCAAGTAAGTAAATGATAGAGGCATTAGGGCTAATCCTTTTTCTTTTCAACACCATTATTTTTCTTTTTTTTTTACCACCTACCCAAAATCCCCATAGTTAACCCCTTTGAGCCTAAACCTTTTCGTTTCTAAACCCACAAAACAAACACCCTTTACCCACCAAAACCTTTTTATTTTTAAACCATTTATTTTAGTAAAAAGCTCGGTCTTCATGTGACATCCTTATCAAAAAAAAAAAAAAAGAAGTCTAGCAATAAACAAAAAGGTTCATCAAAAGAAACTTTGTTTGAAAATGCTTCATTTGAATAAAAAGTCACAAAAATAAAAAGTTTTACGACGACTGACGCTTTTTACGCCTTTCGCCATTTCTACTAACCACTAACCTAAAACCACATACCTTTAACCCAAGCCTAACCCTTCCCCAAGTCCTCTTGATATTTACAAAGGTATATAGTTAAAAAGGAGGAGGATTGATTGCTTGGCAAGCATATGGTAGAAGTAAGTTTCATGCCGTTCTCGAGTGTTTCACAAAAATATATTTTCGGCCGAGTATTGAGTGATCTCCCGTGAGGTATGTGAACTTGTATATAAATGGAATTTTAAAAAGACATGTTATGCCCAAATAAGTAATTTCTCTTATGAAACGTTCTAAATAAATCATAACGAATAGGATTGTAAATAACATAAAAATAAAGCCTAATAAAGATCTTGGATTCCCGACACTCAAGAGAAGCCCAAAACTTCTCTTCTACCCATTCCATTTGAGAGTGTAAGCCACATTATAAAGAGTTTTGGTTGAGGACAAGCAAAGATTCAAGTGTGGGGGTATTTGATGTGTGTAAAATGCAACATATAAATTTTTTCAAATGAGGCATAAAACTAACCTTTTTTTAGTACTAATGTTGGAAAAAATGTGCTTTTGTCTTCCTTTTGTATTTTCAGAATTAAAAGAGCGTAAATGAACAAAAGAAGCAAAAATGCAGCAAAATCTAACATAATCACAAGAAAAGGAATAAACGTGGCATGCCCGACCCCTCGACAGCATCTTCCCAAGAAAAAGCAAGTAAACAGAAGGCTGCACACGGCCCCGTGCCCAGCGGACACGGGGGCGTGTTCAGGTATCTGCAGAAAAGACAAAGCTATAGAAGCTTCTATTCCCGACACGGGGGCGTGCCCGGCTCAACACGGCCGTGGTCAACGCTAAGATTCGCAGAATCCAAGCAAATCTTGATAGTACAGATACGCTTCTGCACACGGGGCCGTGCCCAGCGGACACGGGGGCGTGTGGAGCTAATGCAAACAAATTGCAATTAATGAAGAAAGAGAAAGTGGATGAACAAGGGGCAATGTCCAATGGACACGGGGCCGTGTCCGGGCTTCTGTGCAGGCTATAAATAGGGGTGCTTGGTTCACTTCAAAGGCATCCCTTGGCAAACCACCTCTCTCATACTTCACCCACACTCCACCACCATCACAACCCACATCCACCACCATCATCCATCATCCATCTTAGAGTGTGTGTAATAGTCTCGGGATCCAAGATTGATAGTAAGAGTTCTTGACAATCAAAGGCCATGTTTGCCTAAGTCTCTTATATCACTTGGTGAAGACAAGCATTTAGTGTAATACTTTTGTTTTTTAATCTTTTCGCACTTTTTATTTGGTTTTGTATTAATGACTTTAATAACTAGTTTCTTATGTTGAAGGTGAAACTTCCTTATCATTTGTCCGTGGTGTCTTGGCATTATTTTACTGTCTATATAAAATAAAAGATTTACACCATTCATATCTCTACGGTCTATATAGAGATATGTTGGCTACCTGGTCGGGGGTTAAGGGAATAGTTTGGTAAGGTTCTTGCCTTGTTTAGTGTATAGATCCTGCAAGGACCTGGGTCAAGCTTACTAGGACCTCCTTCAATACCCACTGGTATTGGATGGCGGGGGTGCGAATGGCTTGATCCCCACATATGTAAACTACTATTAATACATTAACCCGGCTACTTGGGATTGTATCCCTGCTAACTCAAACCACTTAGCCTAGGGTAACGTCACATTCAAAAGAGGGGCCTACCACATTACGCATTAATAACTTAATTAATTATCTTTCAATAATCCAACCCTTTAGGATTGTATCCTTGCTGACTCAAAATACTGGGTTGAGGGTAACGTCACCTTCAAAAGAGGGGTCTACTACTATAACTAAGATAATCTCTTAAAATGTGCAAAATTGCGGAAATCATCAAAGGTTACACTAAAGGCGAGTCGGATCCAAGTGATTCATCTTGTCTATCTATTTTATTTTATTTTACTTTTATTTTCAGCATTTTTAGTTTTTATTTTCGTATTTATAACTTTTTCTAAATTTTTGATTTGATTAGACGTTGTGGATAAACCGGTACTAAAAGCTCTTGTGTCCTTGGACGACCTCGGTATCTTACCAACGCTATACTACGCTCACGATGGGTGCACTTTCCCATATGTGTGTTTAGTGTTAGTAAAATATTGTGTTTTATAAATTTAAAACTTGACTAAAGTGTTAAAAAGGGCTTAAAATATTCACAAAAATATTTCGCACTCGACACACATCAGTACCCATAGCAGATTGAAAGGTTTGCCAAAGACGAGTCGTAAATCGAGCATCACGATCGGAAATGATGTCAATGGGGATACCATGACGACAGATGATCTCATCAGTGTAGATTCTAGCCAATTTCTCGACCTTGAAATCTTCACGAATGGGAAGAAAGTGAGCTGATTTGGTCAATCGATCAACGATCACCCAAATACTGTCATGACTAGAAGAAGTACGAGGGAGCTTAGTGATGAAATCCATAGCGATGCTCTCCCATTTCTAGACAGGGATTTCTGGTTGTTCGAGCAGACCAGAGGGACGTTGATGCTCAGCTTTCATTTTTGAACATGTGAGACATTTTGAGACGAAAGTGGCTATATCCTTCTTCATTCCAGGCCACCAATAGGATGCACGCATATCATGGTACATCTTGTCGGCACCAGGGTGAATAGAATATTTCGTGTGATGTGCCTCCTTCATCAGGAACTCTCGAAGGTTACCACGATTGGGAATCCAGATTCGACCGAGATAGTATTGAATAACATCGGATTTGGTTACGAGGCTTTCTTCCGCACCACATCGCATCTTGTCGTAGAGGTTACCCTCGTTAACAGATGAATATAGAGCATTACGTATGCGGTTCTGAAGATCGTGGACGAGTTGGAAACAACGGATACACTTGACATGAGTTTTACGACTAAGAGCATCCGCTACTACATTCGCTTTACCTGGATGGTATTTGATTTTGCAGTCGTAGTCGTTTAACAGTTCCACCCAACGACGTTGACGCATGTTCGGTTCCTTTTGGTCAAAGATATGTTGGAGGCTCTTATGGTCGGTGAAGACCACACACTTAGTACCATAAAAGTAGTGTCGCCAAATCTTCAATGCAAAAACAACTGCGCCAAGTTCAAGGTCATGAGTAGTATAGTTCTTTTCATGTATTTTGAGTTGTCTCGACGCATAAGCGATGACCTTGTCTCATTGCATAAGCACACAACCAAGTCCAAGGTTTGAAGCATCACAATATACGACGAAGTCATCGTTACCATCAGTAAGTGCGAGAATAGGAGCATTACAAAGCATCTCCTTGAGCGTTTGAAAAGATTCCTCTTGTTCGAGACCCCAAACAAAAGGTTTCTCTTTTTGAGTCAAAGAAGTTAAAGGAACAGCGATCTTCGAGAAGTTAGAGATAAAGCGACGATAATAACCAGCAAGACCAAGAAACAAACGAATGTCAGACGGAGATTTAGGTACGATCCAGTTCTTCACAGCTTCGATTTTAGCGGGGTCAACATGAATACCAAGTTCGTTGACAGTATGACCAAGGAATTGAACATCTTTTAACCAAAATTCGCACTTGGAGAATTTGGCGTATAGACGTTCAGTACGAAAAAGTTGAAGGATAAGACGCAAGTGTCGCTCGTGCTAGTCTTGTGTCTTGGAATAGATAAGAATATCGTCGATGAAAACGATCACGAAACAGTCCAAGTACGCTTTGCACACGCGGTTAATCAAATCCATGAAAACAGCAGGTGCGTTCGTCAAACCAAAGGGCATGACCACGAACTCGTAATGACCATAACGCGTACGAAAGGCGGTTTTAGGTACATCTTCTTCAAGGAATCGAAGTTGATGGTAACCAGAACGAAGATCGATTTTTGAAAAGCAGATCGTGCCTTGCAATTGATCGAAGAGGTCATCGATGCGAGGGAGAGGGTATCGGTTTTTGACAGTAAGCTTGTTGAGCTCACGATAGTCAATACACATACGGAATGACCCATCTTTCTTTTTGACGAACAAAACGGGAGCGCCCCAAGGAGAAGTACTAGGGCGTATAAAGCCTTTATCAAGAAGCTCTTGAAGTTGACTCGAGAGCTCTTGCATCTCAGAGGTTGCTAAACGGTAAGGAGACTTAGTGACGGGAGTAGCGCCAGGGACTAAATCGATACGAAAGTCGACAGAACGAGCAGGAGGCAGACCAGGAAGATCATCGGGAAACACATCGGGGAAATCATGTACAACGGGGACGTCGCTTATGCTTGGGCCTTTGTCCTTCTTTTCTACAACATGGGCGAGAAAGGAGAAGGTACCCTTGTGTAAGCATTTGTTCGCTTGGATACACAACATAAGCTTGAGACCTTGAGAAGGTTTCTCACCATACACGTGTAGAGAATCACCGTTTGGAAGAGGAAGGCGGATAAACTTTTCAGAACAAACAACTTCAGCACGAAACTCGCCAATGCCAGTCCATGCCTACTATGATGTCAAAGCTACCCATTTGCATAGGTATAAGATCGATTGAGAATGTATGGTCATTAAGAATCAAGGAACAATTGGAGAGAACAGAATCGACAGCGGTGGATTTACCATTAGCGACTTCGACAGTGAAAGAACTTGGCAACTTAGAGCGTTTACACATAAGCAGTTGTTCGAATTCTAACGAAAGAAAACTTCTATCGGCGCCAGTATCAAACAGACAAGAAGCATAAATATGGTTCACAAGAAACTTACCAGTAATGACGTCGTTTGCATTCTGAGCTTGAGCGGCAGAGATGACAAAAGCTCGGCCTCTAGCAGGTTGTTGAGCTTGTTACTGCTGTTGCGGCGGCTGCTGCTGCTGCTGCTGTTGGGGTTGATTCCTTTGAGGGCAAACATTGGCGAGATGATTGAGATCGCCACACTTGAAGCATGCTCATACAGGAGCAGCTTGAGGTTGAGCCTCGTTAGGAACAGGGTTTGCAACGAGAGCTTGATTTTGGTTGTTTTGGGGTTGAGGGATGTTGCGGCATCGGTCAGCAAAATGGCCAAACCTATGAGAACGGGCGCTTTTGCGGCACGATGTGTTGGTAGGATGATGGTACAAACAGGTAGTACACTGGGGATGAGATCCAGTGTAGGCTCGTTTTGGTGGTTCGGTGTTTGCGGGGGTAATGACGGCTACTGTTTGTAAAGGTTGAGGGTTTGGCGGAGTGACGACCGCATAATTCTCGCTTAAAGCCTTCCGCTTCTTTCCTTTGTTCTACTTGGTTTGGGAGGATGAAGGTTCAACAGTGGTGGTAGTATCGGTGGTATCAGTAATAGCTTGGTGAGCACTCTTCGACGGAGCCTTATCGTAGGTTCCATGAAGAACGCAGTTATTGTTTCGGTGGCTATACGAAAAGCATCTTCGATGGTTTGAGGACAAGCAGAGGCAACATGGTTAGTCAAGGAAGGTGCAACATAACGAATGAATTTGGCTATGGTTTTGGGAACGGAGTCGACTTGTCCAGGACAGAGGACACTTAGTTGTTTAAAGCGCGTAATCAGACCATCCATGTCGCTCCCCTTCTGCGTAAGGTTCCAAAATTCGTTCTCCAACTTTTGGAGTTCGTGAGGAGGACAGAAGTGGTCCTTCATAAGCTGCTTAAGTTCGTCCCAAGGCATAGCATGTGCAACATCGTTTCCCCTCTTGTTGCGTTCGGTAGTCCACCATTCGAGTGCCCTCGAACTAAAAACTCCTATTGCATTCAAAGTTCGTAACTCATCAGGACAGCCACTTTGCAAGAAAGTAAGCTCAATTGCGTCAAACCAATTCATCATGGCGGTGGCGCCATCTTTGCCTGTAAACTCTAAGGGTTTACAAGCCATGAATTGCTTGAAGTGGAAGGTTGATTTGGGTTTTTCTGCCATTGAATCGACAGAGCCATGCGGTGAATCGGTGTTTGGCGGAATCTTGCTAACAATGTCAGGTATGACCTTAGCCATTTGCTTGGCCATGAATTTCATGCAATCCCTTTGCGACATGGAGTTGGAGCTAGAACCCTTCTTTGAATGGAGCTTCTTAGACGCGCTGGACGACATCTAAAGGATCGAAAGAGAAGGAAAGGATGTGACTTGATCATAAATTCAAAATAAGTTTGCAAGTTTAAGTATGTAAGCATGATGTATCACGTATGGTTCACACAATTGGCATGAATTTAACAAGTATTCAACAAGTATAAACACATATCAGTGTGTAAAAAGAGTATAAATTTAGTTTGTTCACGAGAATTATTATTGTTTTTTATTGCGCGAGACATGCGAATTGTGTAACGGTTTTGAAACGAATGAGGTAACGAGTATAAAATCACATATAAATTGAATCACATAAAAGAGAGGCTCATAAAACATAGGATTGTTTCGGGTAGAGAAACGTCGACTATTCCAAAGTGAATTGAAAGTCCTTTCAAATTAGAGAATCGTGCTTTGGCCTATAGGTAAGATACTCTCGTCGAGAAGCGATTAACAGTATCTTACCCTTCCAGTTACTACACGTCTCTAATCGATTGGAACAATCGAAACTTTGGCGAGAACAAAAATCGAGGAATGGGACTCAATCGACAAGGTGCGGGTTTCACCCCTAACTTGATGATTTCGTACCTTAATATGGTTGGTACTCGTCGGGTCAAAATATAATTTCGACACTTTGACGAGCCACTAGAATTTGAGTTGGAAATTTACCATTTAGATGTGGATTTCACTCCAAGCTAAATGGCGAAATTTCATGCAAAAAATAAGAATAAGCGGAATGAGAGTCGTTCACCAAATTGTGGATTTCACGTTTATTTTGGTAAACTCATCTCTTTTGTATAAAGAGTGTCTTCAAGTCTTCAAGTGTATTGTGTAAAATGTCTTAGGAAAGACAATATGTATATATTAAGACCAAAAAGAAGAGAAAGAGGCAAAGTAGGAAGAATAACATTTTAAGCAAGAATCAAGAATGGTAAAAAATATGGTTCCTACTATAGATTAGGTCGAACATAGCAATTCTACCTAATTCCCTATAGTTATGACTCTGATACCAATCTGTCACACCCCAACCAATGGCGGAATCATCGGAGTGGGACTAGTTCGAGATTGTAAGAGACTTCATAATACTATTTGTGACAATATTTAATTCAACCATTTTCATTTATAATCAAGTTGTCAAACCATTACAAGGAAATTCAATAACATCATTGTTCAAATCATAACATAACAAAATTGATACAACACTTTAAACCTAAACGTCTAAGTGAGTATCTAGGCATCCTTGCTAATCCATTTCATAGCATCATCAATCATCAACCTGTGTTTAAAATACAATTCAATGCAAAAGCAAAGGTGAGTATACAAGTTTAAGAATAAGTATATGTATAAGTTTAAAAGTTTAAAAATGAATCCACATGGCAACTTAGTTTATACAAGAGCACCATACAAGGCATGCAATATTTCTAGTCAACCCTCTGTTTACGCAAAATGATATAATTCAACATGACATCTCGTTCACGGGTGGTGCGTTACTCCTATAGCGCTATACATGTTAAATGGAGGCTCATACAAGTTAATGACTAAAGTATCACATAAGTATCACCCAAGTATAAGCATCAAAGTATAACAACATAGCATTCATGTATAAGGATTGTTTTCGTGTAAGTATAAAGATTAAAGTTTAAGTGTGATTTAATAATTTAACATGTTACATGAATTATTAACATGAATGCTATAACCCTTCTTTGATTGGAGCTTCTTAGACGCGCTGGACGACATCTAAAGGATCGAAAGAGAAGGAAAGGATGTGACTTGATCATAAATTCAAAATAAGTTTGCAAGTTTAAGCATGTAAGCATGATGTATCACGTATGGTTCACACAATTGGCATGAATTTAACAAGTATTCAACAAGTATAAACACATATCAGTGTGTAAAAAGAGTATAAATTTAGTTTGTTCACGAGAATTATTATTGTTTTTTATTGCGCGAGACATGCGAATTGTGTAACGGTTTTGAAACGAATGAGGTAACGAGTATAAAATCACATATAAATTGAATCACATAAAAGAGAGGCTCATAAAACATAGGATTGTTTCGGGTAGAGAAACGTCGACTATTCCAAAGTGAATTGAAAGTCCTTTCAAATTAGAGAATCGTGCTTTGGCCTATAGGTAAGATACTCTCGTCGAGAAGCGATTAACAGTATCTTACCCTTCCAGTTACTACACGTCTCTAATCGATTGGAACAATCGAAACTTTGGCGAGAACAAAAATCGAGGAATGGGACTCAATCGACAAGGTGCGGGTTTCACCCCTAACTTGATGATTTCGTACCTTAATATGGTTGGTACTCGTCGGGTCAAAATATAATTTCGACACTTTGACGAGCCACTAGAATTTGAGTTGGAAATTTACCATTTAGATGTGGATTTCACTCCAAGCTAAATGGCGAAATTTCATGCAAAAAATAAGAATAAGCGGAATGAGAGTCGTTCACCAAATTGTGGATTTCACGTTTATTTTGGTAAACTCATCTCTTTTGTATAAAGAGTGTCTTCAAGTCTTCAAGTGTATTGTGTAAAATGTCTTAGGAAAGACAATATGTATATATTAAGACCAAAAAGAAGAGAAAGAGGCAAAGTAGGAAGAATAACATTTTAAGCAAGAATCAAGAATGGTAAAAAATATGGTTCCTACTATAGATTAGGTCGAACATAGCAATTCTACCTAATTCCCTATAGTTATGACTCTGATACCAATCTGTCACACCCCAACCAATGGCGGAATCATCGGAGTGGGACTAGTTCGAGATTGTAAGAGACTTCATAATACTATTTGTGACAATATTTAATTCAACCATTTTCATTTATAATCAAGTTGTCAAACCATTACAAGGAAATTCAATAACATCATTGTTCAAATCATAACATAACAAAATTGATACAACACTTTAAACCTAAACGTCTAAGTGAGTATCTAGGCATCCTTGCTAATCCATTTCATAGCATCATCAATCATCAACCTGTGTTTAAAATACAATTCAATGCAAAAGCAAAGGTGAGTATACAAGTTTAAGAATAAGTATATGTATAAGTTTAAAAGTTTAAAAATGAATCCACATGGCAACTTAGTTTATACAAGAGCACCATACAAGGCATGCAATATTTCTAGTCAACCCTCTGTTTACGCAAAATGATATAATTCAACATGACCTCTCGTTCACGGGTGGTGCGTTACTCCTATAGCGCTATACATGTTAAATGGAGGCTCATACAAGTTAATGACTAAAGTATCACATAAGTATCACCCAAGTATAAGCATCAAAGTATAACAACATAGCATTCATGTATAAGGATTGTTTTCGTGTAAGTATAAAGATTAAAGTTTAAGTGTGATTTAATAATTTAACATGTTACATGAATTATTAACATGAATGCTATAACCCTTCTTTGATTGGAGCTTCTTAGACGCGCTGGACGACATCTAAAGGATCGAAAGAGAAGGAAAGGATGTGACTTGATCATAAATTCAAAATAAGTTTGCAAGTTTAAGCATGTAAGCATGATGTATCACGTATGGTTCACACAATTGGCATGAATTTAACAAGTATTCAACAAGTATAAACACATATCAGTGTGTAAAAAGAGTATAAATTTAGTTTGTTCACGAGAATTATTATTGTTTTTTATTGCGCGAGACATGCGAATTGTGTAACGGTTTTGAAACGAATGAGGTAACGAGTATAAAATCACATATAAATTGAATCACATAAAAGAGAGGCTCATAAAACATAGGATTGTTTCGGGTAGAGAAACGTCGACTATTCCAAAGTGAATTGAAAGTCCTTTCAAATTAGAGAATCGTGCTTTGGCCTATAGGTAAGATACTCTCGTCGAGAAGCGATTAACAGTATCTTACCCTTCCAGTTACTACACGTCTCTAATCGATTGGAACAATCGAAACTTTGGCGAGAACAAAAATCGAGGAATGGGACTCAATCGACAAGGTGCGGGTTTCACCCCTAACTTGATGATTTCGTACCTTAATATGGTTGGTACTCGTCGGGTCAAAATATAATTTCGACACTTTGACGAGCCACTAGAATTTGAGTTGGAAATTTACCATTTAGATGTGGATTTCACTCCAAGCTAAATGGCGAAATTTCATGCAAAAAATAAGAATAAGCGGAATGAGAGTCGTTCACCAAATTGTGGATTTCACGTTTATTTTGGTAAACTCATCTCTTTTGTATAAAGAGTGTCTTCAAGTCTTCAAGTGTATTGTGTAAAATGTCTTAGGAAAGACAATATGTATATATTAAGACCAAAAAGAAGAGAAAGAGGCAAAGTAGGAAGAATAACATTTTAAGCAAGAATCAAGAATGGTAAAAAATATGGTTCCTACTATAGATTAGGTCGAACATAGCAATTCTACCTAATTCCCTATAGTTATGACTCTGATACCAATCTGTCACACCCCAACCAATGGCGGAATCATCGGAGTGGGACTAGTTCGAGATTGTAAGAGACTTCATAATACTATTTGTGACAATATTTAATTCAACCATTTTCATTTATAATCAAGTTGTCAAACCATTACAAGGAAATTCAATAACATCATTGTTCAAATCATAACATAACAAAATTGATACAACACTTTAAACCTAAACGTCTAAGTGAGTATCTAGGCATCCTTGCTAATCCATTTCATAGCATCATCAATCATCAACCTGTGTTTAAAATACAATTCAATGCAAAAGCAAAGGTGAGTATACAAGTTTAAGAATAAGTATATGTATAAGTTTAAAAGTTTAAAAATGAATCCACATGGCAACTTAGTTTATACAAGAGCACCATACAAGGCATGCAATATTTCTAGTCAACCCTCTGTTTACGCAAAATGATATAATTCAACATGACCTCTCGTTCACGGGTGGTGCGTTACTCCTATAGCGCTATACATGTTAAATGGAGGCTCATACAAGTTAATGACTAAAGTATCACATAAGTATCACCCAAGTATAAGCATCAAAGTATAACAACATAGCATTCATGTATAAGGATTGTTTTCGTGTAAGTATAAAGATTAAAGTTTAAGTGTGATTTAATAATTTAACATGTTACATGAATTATTAACATGAATGCTATAACCCTTCTTTGATTGGAGCTTCTTAGACGCGCTGGACGACATCTAAAGGATCGAAAGAGAAGGAAAGGATGTGACTTGATCATAAATTCAAAATAAGTTTGCAAGTTTAAGCATGTAAGCATGATGTATCACGTATGGTTCACACAATTGGCATGAATTTAACAAGTATTCAACAAGTATAAACACATATCAGTGTGTAAAAAGAGTATAAATTTAGTTTGTTCACGAGAATTATTATTGTTTTTTATTGCGCGAGACATGCGAATTGTGTAACGGTTTTGAAACGAATGAGGTAACGAGTATAAAATCACATATAAATTGAATCACATAAAAGAGAGGCTCATAAAACATAGGATTGTTTCGGGTAGAGAAACGTCGACTATTCCAAAGTGAATTGAAAGTCCTTTCAAATTAGAGAATCGTGCTTTGGCCTATAGGTAAGATACTCTCGTCGAGAAGCGATTAACAGTATCTTACCCTTCCAGTTACTACACGTCTCTAATCGATTGGAACAATCGAAACTTTGGCGAGAACAAAAATCGAGGAATGGGACTCAATCGACAAGGTGCGGGTTTCACCCCTAACTTGATGATTTCGTACCTTAATATGGTTGGTACTCGTCGGGTCAAAATATAATTTCGACACTTTGACGAGCCACTAGAATTTGAGTTGGAAATTTACCATTTAGATGTGGATTTCACTCCAAGCTAAATGGCGAAATTTCATGCAAAAAATAAGAATAAGCGGAATGAGAGTCGTTCACCAAATTGTGGATTTCACGTTTATTTTGGTAAACTCATCTCTTTTGTATAAAGAGTGTCTTCAAGTCTTCAAGTGTATTGTGTAAAATGTCTTAGGAAAGACAATATGTATATATTAAGACCAAAAAGAAGAGAAAGAGGCAAAGTAGGAAGAATAACATTTTAAGCAAGAATCAAGAATGGTAAAAAATATGGTTCCTACTATAGATTAGGTCGAACATAGCAATTCTACCTAATTCCCTATAGTTATGACTCTGATACCAATCTGTCACACCCCAACCAATGGCGGAATCATCGGAGTGGGACTAGTTCGAGATTGTAAGAGACTTCATAATACTATTTGTGACAATATTTAATTCAACCATTTTCATTTATAATCAAGTTGTCAAACCATTACAAGGAAATTCAATAACATCATTGTTCAAATCATAACATAACAAAATTGATACAACACTTTAAACCTAAACGTCTAAGTGAGTATCTAGGCATCCTTGCTAATCCATTTCATAGCATCATCAATCATCAACCTGTGTTTAAAATACAATTCAATGCAAAAGCAAAGGTGAGTATACAAGTTTAAGAATAAGTATATGTATAAGTTTAAAAGTTTAAAAATGAATCCACATGGCAACTTAGTTTATACAAGAGCACCATACAAGGCATGCAATATTTCTAGTCAACCCTCTGTTTACGCAAAATGATATAATTCAACATGACCTCTCGTTCACGGGTGGTGCGTTACTCCTATAGCGCTATACATGTTAAATGGAGGCTCATACAAGTTAATGACTAAAGTATCACATAAGTATCACCCAAGTATAAGCATCAAAGTATAACAACATAGCATTCATGTATAAGGATTGTTTTCGTGTAAGTATAAAGATTAAAGTTTAAGTGTGATTTAATAATTTAACATGTTACACCCCAAAAGTGGTAAACATAAAAAGGGGGTTTGCGAGTATACTCACGGTTTTGCAAGTCTTGTACTTGTGAATCCGCGAGTGAGTTGTTGTTGATTAGGAGGTTGGAATACCAAGTCCTTCTACGCGAAGAAACAAAGTGTATGAGTTTCGGAGATTAACGGTAGATTAAGGATTTAGGAATTTAAAACACAAGAACATATGTATACGAAGGTAATCATCTTTTAACACAAAGTACTTGTTTTGACCCTATGAAACCTCAAGGGTTAATGTTTTCATGAGTAGTATACTCATTAGAATCATACAAGTCTTATGACTTAGATGATGTTATTCTAACACTTTGACGAATGAACACAAGTTCACCATCAAGGGTTCGAATGTTGAATGGTATATAAATATAAATATTATTATGTCCAATAGTCAAGCATGAGGTAGAAGATTAAATCTTCATTTAGATACCTCTAAGCTTCATGGAAGTCATGTAGGAGGTAGGAAGAGAAGTCTTCCATTTTGGTACCTCTAAGTGTTCACCACTACACTTGATGTAAAAACATACAAGGAGGGTCATGAACTATGAATAATACAAGAATATAAACAAGTACACTATGAGAAATCATCAAGCAATGTGGGGATTTTATGTTGGATGATGCGTGTGAGTGTTGTAGGTTTTTAATGTATATTTTAAGCCCTTTTACACTTTTTAGTCAAGTTTTAAATTTATAAAACACGATATTTACTAACACTAAACACACATATGGGCAAGTGCACCCATCGTGAGCGTAGTATAGTGTTGGTAAGATACCGAGGTCGTCCAAGGACACAAGAGCTTTTAGTACCGGTTTATCCTCAACGTCTAATCAAATCAAAAGTTAGAAAAAGGGTTTTAAACTAAGAAAAATAAAACTAACTAAAATGCTGAAAAATAAAATAAAAATAAAAACAGATAGACAAGATGAATCACTTGGCTCCGACTCGTGTGTAGTGTAACCTTTGATTATTTCCGCACTTTTGCACTTTTTAAGAGATTATCTTAGTTATTGTAGTAGGCCACTCTTTTGAAGGTGACGTTACCCTCAACCCAGTAGTTTGAGTCAGCAGGGATACAATCCTAAAGGGTCGGATTATTGAAAGATAATTAATTAAGTTATTAATGCATATTATGGTAGGCCCCTCTTTTGAAGGTGACGTTACCCTCGGCTAAGTAGTCTGAGTCAGCAGGGATACAGTCCTATGTAGCCGGGTTAAAGTATTAATAGTAGCTTACATATGAGGGGATCAAAGAGTTTGGACCCCCGCCATCCAATACCAGTGGGTATTGAAGGAGGTCCTACTAAATTTGACCCAGGTCCTTGCAGGATCTATACACTGAACAAGGCAAGACTCTTACCAAACCGTTCCCTTAACCCCCAACCAGGTAGCCAACATATCTCCATATAGACCGTGCAGATATGAATGGTGAAAATCTTTTATTTTATATAGACAGTAAAATAATGCCAAGACACCACGGACAAACGATAAGGAAGAATCACCTTCAACATAAGAAACTAGTTATTAAAGTCATTAATACATAACCAAATAAAAAGTGTGAAAAGATTAAAAATAAAAAGTATTACACAAGACACTTGTCTTCACCAAGTGATGTAAGAGACTTAGGAAAACATGGCCTTTGATTGTCAAGAACTCTTACGATCAATCTTGGATCCCGAGACGACTCACACACTCTATGATGGACGATGGATGATGGTGGTGGATGATGGTGTTGTGATGGTGGTGGGTGGTGGGTGGTGGGTGAAGTGTGAGAGAGGTGGTGTGCCAAGGGATGGTTTGAAAATGAGCCAAGCACCCCTATTTATAGGCTGAACAGAGGCTCGGGCACGGCCCCGTGTCCATTGGGCACGGTCCCGTGTCCACCTTCCTTCTCTTTCTTCATTAATTGCAGTTTGTCAGCATTAGTTGACCACGCCCCCGTGTCCACTGGGCACGCCCCCGTGTGCAGAAGCGTATCTGTACTATCAAGATTTCCTCAGATTCTGCGAATCTTAGAGTTGACCACGGCCCCGTGTCCGCTGGGCACGCCCCCGTGGTGGGTGATAGAAGCTTCTACAGCTTTGTCTTTTCTGCTGACACTTGGGCACACCCCCGTGCTCATTGAGCACAGGGCGTGTTAAGCCTTCTGTTCTCTTGTTTTGCTTAGGAAGATGCTGTCGGGGAGGCCGGGCATGCCACGCTTATTCCTTTTCTTGTATTTATGTTAGATTTAGCTGCCTTTTTGCTTCTTTTGTTCATTTGAGTTCATTTAATCCTGAAAATACAAAAGGAAGACAAAAACACACTTTTTCCAACATTAATACTAAAAAAGGGTTAGTTTTATGCCACAATTGATGTAATTTATATGTTGCATTTTGCACACATCATTGGACAACCCAAGTTAGTCCATAATCACACCTACATTAAGTCTTGGACTTAAACATTACTTGGGGGTTAAAAACCCTAAACAAAACAGAATGTATATGAGGTTTAACCTCTGATTTTTGAATGTCTCAGCCCAGTTTTTAAGCCCAACTAACCGTACAAGTGGTTATGCACATAAGGACGTGGGTTTGAGTTGAGTTTGACTCAAGTTTGAACAAGTTAAGCAAAGTTTGATTCAAAACAAAACGAACAGTGAACTTTGGAGCCTTTTTGCCAAAGTTACAGGGACTTATTTACTGTGAATCGCCCATGGAATTGAAGCTAAGGTCAATCCAAGCTCATAGGAAAAAGAATGAGCTAAAACGGACAAGAAACGAGTGAGTTATGCTCACTTTAGTGAAGAAGGATGCTTCTGTCCGAACTTGAGTTTGCAGCTACAATTTTGGTGATTTGAGAGAGTTGTGAGGATGTTTGTAAAGTGAAAATGGCTTGGGGAAGCTTGGGTTTATATAGGGAAGGATTAGGGTGAGTGTTAGTTGTGTAATTAATGCCCAAAACCCGTTTAAACTCAAAACAAACTCAAATCCCGCTCAAAATCGCGAGCTACATGGAGGGAGCTATTCTGGGAGGTTTCTCGCGGCCAGCGAAGGCCCTGGGGTTAGTCTTCGCGGCTGGAAACAAGGGCTGGAGCTGTAGTTTCATTTAATTGCAATTTGGCCCATGAAGTTTGTTATTTAGGGTTTTAAGGTGTTTTAGGGGCTATTTTCACCATAGAAGCATAGTTTAAGGACAAATAAAGTATGGAGAACATAACCAAGTATAATTAAGCATATAAATGTCGTATTTAAGTTTCGTATACATTCAAAAGACGTTTTATGCAAGAGTTTCACATATTTGCAAGTTTAGCACATAGTTTCCAAGAATTACGAATAAGCATCAATTGTTTCATGAAATTGAATGTATGAGCATGTATAAAGTATGTTCAACATGAATTTAACAAAATACGAATTTTATTTATGATCCAAGTCTCGGATTTTACAACGGTTACAGAGAAAGAACGATTACAAGAACACAAAACTTCCAAAAAATAGAAATACAAGCAAGACCTTCTAAATATGAAAAGTACGAAGAAGCAGGGCGTTACATCAACACGTGACCTGTAGCGGAAAAATCAACCTGGGCAGTCCAAGCGACACGCGGAAGACAACCTATACTCTCCTGTGACGCGCGGGAGAGTCTAGCTACGGGAAAGATATAAAAACGGCTGAAATTGATTTTTAGGGCATCCATTCACTATCCAGCAGTTCTAGAGGAATTTAGAGGCGATTTCTAGCGATTTTGACCATAACCTTCATCCTTTCAAGTTGTTTTTCATGTCTAATCCGTCCCCGATAAAGATTGAAGATGTGATGACACTTATGAGCGGCTAAACACGTTGTGACTTCCGCTCGGATGAACAATTCCTTATTTTGATACGAATACTTTGCTTCTGATTCTTTTAAACTGGTAAAGCTTGACCACTTGTGTTGATTTTGTGCAACGGTTATTATATTTGAATTATTTGGCGTTTACTAAGCGTATTGGCGATATATACTTGCATCGTTAGCGGGTTAATAAATTGGTGGGTAATTGGTATAATCAAACGAGTTGTTAGGTTATACGGATCCATGGCTCGTTTAGACCGAACCCAAGGATTGAAGTTAACTTGCCCGACACATCAACCACTTGACTCTTGTTGTTGGTGCTTCTCTGCACGAAAGCTGAAACACTCCACAAGATGCATCTGTGATTTGCTTCAATAACTCCACATCCTTCGAGATTCCCTAGGGTTGCGGTGTCGTTGCGACGATTGATCTTCGTGACGACGATATTCGTCACTTTATCGTTAGCTCATTCCGTTCATGATAGGTGCAGAGCTTGCAATGCCGTAGCTGTGAGTAATCAATTCATCGTTTAGTTTTTGAAATTGTCTGATCTGTTTGTTGTTGCAGATCTAATTATTGCTTTTTGATGTGTGCATGTTGAATGCTGATATATCTGGCTTTTTATTGTATGATTGGAGAAAATCTATTTGATTTTATGGTTAGGTTACTGGTTAGTTAGTTTTTAATTGAAGATTGATGAAGATGTGTTGAAATTGTAATATGCAGAGAGTTATAAAGAAGAAGAATTTTCGTATTTGCACTTTTGGTCTCTGAAGGGTATTATAGCCATTTAACAAGTTCAGTAACGGTGAAGTAACAACAGTTTGCCCCAGGGGTTTAATTAAATCAAATTGACAACACCCGGGATTGAAGTGTTGAATTTTTTGAAATAAGCACTGAACCTACAAGCGAGTGTTAACCTCAGAGACTAAAACTGTAATTTACTCTAAAAATAAAATAAAACACAAAGTATTTGACAATTAAAGCATGATACTCCGTAGCATCCCCGTCACTATTTTCTAGTTTCTCAGTTGATTGCCGTCAACTTGTTTCTTCCTCGAACTTCCAACAACAACAAACCACAAAAAACCTCCATATAAACCAAACCATATTAAATTACCAAATTCAATTCAAATCCATGTTCTTTCCTTCTTACGAGGTTCCACTGCACGCCACCTTCTCTCTCCACACTCAAACCACCTTATTTATACCCCAAAAAGCCAACAATCCTACGTTGTCACTCATTAGAGAAAACACAAGTCAACAATGTCAACAAGAGCTAGAAGAGTCAAATGGCACACTTCACCCCTACCCCCTACCCCAAGAATCATAAACTTACCTAGAACCCATAGTTCTCGCAGTAGAAAAACAAGAAGCCATAATAATAATAATAATAATAATAATAAACAACAGTCTGAGGTGGTGGATACTTATAACTATAAGGGAAAGTTGGAGAGTTTGTTTGGAGTGGATAGAGAGTTTTCGGGTTCGACGGGGAGGAGAGAGCGGGTGGAAGCGGAGGAGGTGGTGGAGGAGGATGAAGGTGGTGGGCGGTTGGCTGCGGAGAGGTGGAGGTTTCAGGTGGAGGTGTTGCGGGCCGAGTGTAACTTTTTGAGGATGGAAAGGAAGTCCGCGTTGAAGAAGGTGGAGAAGAATCGAATGATCGAACGTACTCTTAAGTCTGCTTTGAAAAGTGTTGCTTCTGTAAGTTCTTGTTAACTTTATCTTAATTTGTTCATTTGGGTTGCTTGCTAGCAGTGGCGGACTTCAGATTTTTTTCCACGGTTTTTTGGTGCTCAGATGTCTTTTAAGTTGTTGATACCTGTAAAACTAAGTATAAGTAGCTAATGCACCAAATGTTTTATAGGGAAGAAAGAAGCTTTGTGAAGGGAAGAACATGGAAGTGGTGTTGGAGGAAGAAATGAAAGAGTTAACAAAAAAACTAGAGGAGTTGCAAAGTAACTATAATGTTGAAGAAGTTAATGGAGACTGCTCAGTTTTGACTTGTAAAAGTCAAAATAAGTCAACTGATGTAAGCTTCAGGACACAAAAGTCAAAGGGAATTCTAGATCAGATGGAGAAAGATTATAGATCAATCATCAACAATTCGGTTGCTAGTTCTGCTTCTACTTCGAAACGAATCGATTTTAGTGAGCATTTGTCTTTCTCTAACAGATTCTCTAATCAAGCAAAGGTAGTAATACTTCTAGTGAAATATTATCACATTTTCTTGATTTTCTTGCTATAAATCAGGAAACTATTTTTTTTTTTTTTTTTTTGTGACAGGAGGCATTAGTGTTACAAGAAGCCCGAAACAAATGCTCGGGCCGGTGCAAGTTGTTAGTGAAGCGGATGTTGGAGCAAGTGAGAGCAGACACCGAACAATGGTCACAAATGCAGGAGATGCTTGGGCAGTTGAGACAAGAAATGGAAGAGCTTCAAACTTCCAAAGACTTTTGGGAGACTCAAGCTCTTGTCTCCAATAAAGAAATTCAATCCCTCATGACTGATGTAAGCGCTTGCTCTCGTGTGTTTGTATGTGTCAGATTATATGTTATACAAATGTTAAATTTTTTGTTTTGGTTGTTTAAGGTTGAGGAATGGAGAGAGAAGGCGGTCGCGTGTGAAACTAAGGCTGACACGCTTCAAAACGAGGTTAGTTTGGTGAAGGGTGAGCTTGAAAAGTTGAAGAAAGATCAAGTGAAAGAAATTGACTCGACACCCAAAAAGGTTATTCTTTCGTTAAGTAAACAAATCGAACGGGAGACAAAGAATGGGTTGAGTTGCCGAATGAAGGGACAATGTGATGATGTAAGTTGTAAGAAAGACTCGCAACCATTGTCACTCGGGAAACAACTTGCAAGGGAGAAACGGATATTGATTTCGCAGTTGAAGGAAAACCCGTCGAACAATAATGAAATCTTAAGTGATGGGAGCCGAAAAGGGTGTCATTTGGTGAGATCTCCATTTAAAGATGTTGGGAATTCGGCATCATCATCAATGGGTATGTTAAGGCAGAATAGCAATGCAATTTTCCCTTTGCATTGACTTGAGCCTGGAAGAATGATGGATTAGTTCTTGAAAACTGATAATTGTCTTGCTTATGGTGTATTGGTTTTAATTTATTTATTTTAGCTTTAATAATACACTTGTTCGTTATCCTTTAAATACTCATGAAACTTGGATGATTTGTTTACATTCGATGTACACTTGTTTGGTCTCCTGGTTGTTGTATACAACTATGCAACAACGAGAAACTCCCCTTCTTTGAATGCATAATCGAGCTAACTTGTGTTGAAGGGGGTGTTCATCGAATAGGGTTATTCAAAAGGGGTTATTCAAATTTGAAAAATAAAAAAACTGAATTCAAATTCGACTCCAATAAGATTCAAAAAACTAATTTGAATATGATTATGTGAATTGGGTTTGAAATCGAGTCTATTCAAATAAATCAAATTACCTAAGATAATTTAAGAAGGTAAAAAAAAAGTGTATTATACAAAAAAAAGATCTCTATAACAAAAAAGAATCTCTATAACATTCAAATTTTGGGTATTCTGTTCAAGATTTATAAATTCAAAATCTATTCGAAAACCGAAGTTGAATTTGAGTTTGGATAAGTCCCAATTCGAATAACCTGAATTTGTTACTCGAATTTGGTTCGGTTTAAATTTCGTGTTATTCCAGTATGAACCCTAGAAGATTTCGGCCTCTTAGAATAAGTTGAAAGTGTTTTATTTCTACAAAAATGAGAGGTTCGACTTTTGAGAACTAACCATGAGAATGACAGGATTGCTTATATATTAGGCCATATAAAAAATTTACCATTATTGTGTTGGGTATATGAGTGGGCCAAAATTGGCCCATTAACTGAGAATCCACATCTGTTCATCCTTTGCACTTGTTATATGGGCATATGATAAAATGTTGACATCTGATAAGAGGTAAAGGTTTTGAAGGACACCAAATAACTAAGAACCAAAATAAGAGGTAAAGGTTTTGAAGGACACCAAATAACTAAGAACCAAAATATGAAAAAAGAAAAAAAAAATCTGATGTAGTAAGGTATATATACAAGTATAACCTAAATGAATAACCACCATTCTCTAGCTAGTAGTCCCTCAAGTCTTCAACCATTGGAGTTCCTTGATTCATCGGCATCCAATTGTTCGCGTCCATCAAACGATAACTAATAACTATCGTCAAAATAAAGACCATCATATTTGTCTTTGTTTGAAAATGGTACAACCATCACGTTTGGTGATGATTGATTGGAACATGGATCATACTTATATGTCTGCGGTCCATGGATGCACACTCCCATGCAGAGGCAACAAAGATTGAGACCGCTTTGTGTTTGTGGAAGATACGGAGGATTTTGCCTTGGGTATTTATGGTCGAATTATGTTAGACAAGATTAATCCACTTATGGAGCTCTCTTTGATGAACGCTTGTCGTGGAGGATGTCAAGATTTAGGTCATAGAGTGAATAATCCATTTATCATCACACTCTTCGTAGATAATCAATCGTGTTTTCATCGATCCAAAAACACAAAGAATAAAATAAAAAATCTATTACTTTCGGACACATGAAGGTATACGATAATTAATAGCAAATATATAACAAGCTTTAGATCAAATAATACATTGTTCCTTTGAATTTTCCTTCATGTACATCCACTCAAAATGCTTGAATGGTTGACGATCCTTGCTTTTAGCACAAACTTAGTGGCGGTTTATAAATTGTCATGTTCTTCAGGCGATTCACGGTCATCCAAAATATATGGATATTATGCTTCTAATAAATGTTTGTTTCATATGAACTAAATACTTAATTGGAATTATAGAACCTAAATGTTCGTTTGATTTGAGCAAACATCTTTTTCTCAAGAACAATAGATCTAACGCTCGAACACAAGAACATTTACCAAACAATTTATTGAAAAACCCTAAAATACTAAACGTCAAATACGATACAATCTTCTCACCAAACTGAGAGAGGATATACAAAAAAAAAACCTTATACAACATGAAAACGAAAAAGACACATGTTGCACAGACCAGAGAAGAGACGAGGAGAGTCATCGCGTCTAAATGTGATTGTGAATGAATGAAGACTGAGACGAGTTCAGGTTTTCCAACTGCAAAACCTGAATATAGTTCCAGTCTTTTTCCCACGGACAACTTTAGCCCCTTTATTTCATACTTTAACATGAAACCGGTTAATCTCTTAACATCATTAGATAGTTAGAATTATTATTAAGTAGCGGTTACAAAGTACGAGGACCAAAGTTGACAAGATGGAAGTTTGAAACTACCCTAATAACCAAATGGGTGTGTCTCTACACACACACCATTTCGAATCGGTGCAAGGCAAAGAACAAAGGGACGCGACTGTTGATCATGCGGACTAGAATCAACACACCTCTTCAAGATCCAATCTCAACCACACATCCAAGAGACATGACTTTTCACGAAGAGACGCGTCTATTCACTCGTACCCGTAGGAAACTATAAATAGGAATAGTTAGATTCATTTGTACTAGTTCATTACATTCGAAATCAATTGTATATACTCTCAATTCGATATTGTATACATTCGATTATCAAGTTATTCAAGTTGTTGTTATTCAAAGTTATTCACGCTCATTTAGAGATCAAGATCCAAGTTTGGGCCAACAAATTGGTATCAGAGCATCAGGCTCTAGGCGTGGGAATCGCAAGGCATCGCAGGGAATTCGCGATCAGGTTTCAATCTCATTTCAATTCGCAAAAGTTTATTTTCAGAATTTTTATTTTCGGTTCTAGGAAAGTCGGTTGAACCGAACGGTTAGGAATCTAGGGTTCGTTTGTTTTGATTCCGGGGTTTTAGTGCGAATTAGATTGTTTTGGTTATTTGGTTATTACACGATTCGGGTAATCGGGGTTGTTGAGATATATTGAAACCAAAAGAAAGTTAGTAGAAGTGAAGATTGTTCGGCAGGAAGATATGTCAGGAGGAACCGGACCAAGTTCACAAGTTATAATTCAAAAGGAAGGAAATTCTCTTTCCCAGTTTCAGTGTCCAATTCTGAAACCAACAAACTATACGGTTTGGGCTATTCGTATCAAGACGATTCTTGAAGCGAATGGTTTGTGGGAAACGATTGAACCAACAGAAAATGCAACGGTAGACGCTAAGAAAGATAAGTCTACAATTGCATATCTGTTTCAAGCAATACCAGAAGACGTTGTATTGCAAGTCGCAAGTTGTAAAACTGCAAAGGAGATTTGGGATAATCTAAAGATTAGACATGTTGGCGTAGATCGGGTACAAAAGGCGCGTATGCACACGCTAATGTCAGAATTTGAAATGTTGCAAATGAGGGATGACGACACTATTGATTCGTTTACCGCAAAGATCAATAGTATCGTTACCCGAGCAACAGAAGTAGGAACGACAATGAGTCAATCGACTCTAGTACGCAAACTCTTAAATGGCGTACCGGATAGGTTTACTCAAATCGTTGCCTCTATGGAACAATACTCCGATCTAGATACCATGACGCTACAGGAAGCGGTCGGAAGACTAAAGACGTATGAAGAACGTCTCAAGTTAAAGAAAGGAAGTCAAGGAGAAAGCCAAGATAGGCTTATGTTTACACATCAGGATAACAACAGAGGAAGGCAATCTGGAAACCGCGGTCGTGGTAGATTTAACCAGACGCGTGGAAATTGGCGAAACAACAGAAATAGGCAAAGTCCCAGAAACGAAGGATCTACATCTAGATCTAGAAATGGAAGTTCTAGAAATGGAAGTTCTAGAAATTGGAGGAAGTTCACGGGAACCGACTTAAGCAAGATCCAATGCTTTAAGTGTCAAAAGTTTGGACACTACAAGAAGGACTGTTCAGAGAAAGACGATGTGCAAGAACATTCAAACCTCGTCGAGGAAGACGAAGCACCCGTATTGTTAATGACAATACAAGAAGAAAATGTTCAAGAGAAGGCTCTGCTAAATGAGGAACATGTAAAACCGACAAGTTATGCCTCAGGAGATGAAAATCTATGGTACTTAGACAACGGGGCAAGCAACCACATGACAGGAGTGCGAAGTCACTTCAAGGAGTTAGATGAAACGGTGACAGGGCAAGTACGTTTCGGTGATGGGTCACACGTAGAAATTAAAGGCAAAGGTTCAATACTACTGGAATGTCTGAATCAAGAGCAAAAGATCGTTTCACAAGTATACTACATTCCAAGCCTGAAAACCAATATATTGAGCCTCGGACAACTTACAGAAATCGGTTGCAAAGTGGTTATGGACGAAGATTTACTTACTATCCGAGATCGAAATAGAAAGCTACTAATGCGAGTCAAGAGAATGAAGAACAGGCTGTACAAAGTCAAACTGAAAACGGGAAAACCAATCTGCTTACTATCAAAGACCGAAGACACAGCATGGCTATGGCACGCAAGGTTAGGCCATTTACACTTTGACGCTGTTAAGGAAATGACTCGTAAGAATTTGGTACATGGAGTTCCACAAATAAGTCATGCTAGTCAAGTCTGTGACGCATGCTTATTAGGAAAACATAGTAGGGCACCATTTCCAAATCAGGCAAAGTTCAGATCTTTAAAACCTCTGGACTTAGTCTATGGAGATTTGTGTGGTCCTATAACTCCACCAACACATGCTGGGAAGAAGTATATATTCTTACTTGTAGACGACTGTACTCGCTACATGTGGGCATATTTACTAACTTCCAAGGATCAAGCATTCGAAACATTTAAGGAGTTCAAAGAAAAGGTGGAAAAGGAAACACAGACCAAGTTAAAAATGCTAAGGACGGATAGAGGAGGTGAATTCACATCGGCTGAATTCAACAAGTATTGCAAAACCAACGGCATAGCAAGACAGCTTACAGCACCATATTCCCCACAGCAAAATGGAGTAGTGGAAAGAAGAAACAGGACGATGTTGTCAACTACTCGCAGTATACTAAAGGCAATGAACATGCCACAGAACTTTTAGGGTGAAGCAATACGACACACGATATACGTACTAAACAGGGTTCCGACAAAAGCCCTGGTGAACAAGACACCATTTGAAGCATTGAAAGGAAGGAAGCCAAATTTAGAACACTTGAAGGTTTTTGGCTGCACTGCTTACGCTAAGGTATTACCACTTCAACAAAAGAAGTTAGATGATAGAAGCGCACCTATGGTTTACCTTGGAATAGAAGAAGGATCAAAAGCATATAGATTATATGATCCAGCAAAGAATAAGATATGTGTCAGTAGAGATGTAAAGTTCATGGAAGGTCAACCATGGAACTGGAATAGTTATATGGAGACGGTAGATTCAGGGAATCCCGAATGGACAAACTTTGTCATTCAAGAAGATGACATACCACCAGAGTTAGAAGAAAATGAACCAAGTAGTCCAGGCAGTAGCGGGTCACACCATGACGATTCAGGAGTAGATCAAACAGAAGAACAAGACTCCTATGAAACTCCGCCAGCACATTCGTACAATCAGAACTCAGCAGGAAGTTCAAGCAATTTATCAAGTGGAGGTCCATCCACCTCTAAAAGCACAACACAAAGTATTAGCGACACTCCAGTAAGACTGAAAAGTCTCGAAGACCTGTATGAAGAAACAGAAGAAATTCAACTAGATCCACATGAATTATTACTCGCTGAAGAAGAACCAAGGAATTACAAGGAAGCATCTAGTGACAGAAACTGGATTGAAGCAATGAAGGCCGAGTTAGACTCAATAAACAAGAATAACACTTGGAGTTTGACGAAATTGCCAAGAGATCACAAAGCAATAGGTTTAAAGTGGGTATTCAAGACTAAGAAAGATGCAAGCGGAAACGTGGTCAGACACAAGGCAAGACTGGTTGCAAAAGGATATGTTCAGCAACACGGAATAGACTTTGATGAAGTCTTTGCACCGGTAGCACGTATGGAAACAGTACGACTAATATTGGCTTTAGCAGCATATCAAGGTTGGGAGGTACATCATCTAGATGTGAAATCTGCATTCTTACACGGAGATCTCAAGGAGGAAGTCTATGTATCACAACCAGAAGGATTTATAAAGCCAGGAAATGAAGGAAAGGTTTACAGACTATCAAAAGCACTGTATGGATTGAGACAAGCACCAAGAGCTTGGAATACGAAGTTAGATCAAACCCTAAAGTCACTTAACTTCAAGAAGTGCACTTTAGAGAATGCAATCTATACAAGAACAAGGGAAGCCTCTACACTAATAGTTGGAGTCTATGTTGATGACTTGATAGTCACTGGAACATCAAAGAAGGAGATAGACATCTTCAAATCTCAGATGAAGAACAAATTTGATATGAGCGATCTAGGATTGCTAGCATATTATCTGGGAATAGAAGTAATTCAAGCAGGGGGTGAGATAGGCATCAAGCAGACAGGATATATCAATAAGATACTCAAAGACGCTGATATGTTATCCTGCAATGACACAAAGACACCCATGACTCCAGGAACTCAATTAACAAAGACTGAAGAAGGAGATCTAGTAGATGCAACACATTACAGAAGCCTGATAGGTTCTCTCAGGTACTTATTGCATACAAGACCAGATCTATGTTACCCAGTCAGTCTACTTAGTAGATTCATGCAAGAACCAAAAGAACAACACCTGAAAGCAGTAAAGCAAATACTACGATACATCAAAGGAACTAAAGAGCATGGAATCATCTACAGAAGACAAGGAGGATATAAGATCACAGGTTATAGTGACAGTAGTTTTGGAGTTAATACAGACAAAGGAAAAGGAACAACTGGTCTAGTATTCTACTTTGGAGAATCACCTATAACCTGGTGTACACAAAAGCAACAAACAGTGGCACTATCATCATGCGAATCAGAATTCATGGCAGCCACTGCAGCAGCATGTCAAGCACTATGGCTTAAAAGATTGTTAAGTGAAATCACAGGCTGGAAGGAAGAGAAGATAACACTCAGAGTAGATAACGTTTCAGCAATAGCACTCATGAAAAATCCAGTCTTTCATGGAAGAAGCAAGCACATTGACACACGCTATCACTTCATAAGAGAATGTGTGGAAAACGAAGATATCACTGTGGAACACATAAGTGGAGAACTACAACGAGCAGACATACTAACAAAGGCACTAGCAAGGATCAAGTTTGCTACAATGAGGGAACTGCTCGGAATTCAAGATTTAAAGCAACTCATGGATGTTCGAGATTAAGGGGGTGAATGAAACCGGTTAATCTCTTAACATCATTAGATAGTTAGAATTATTATTAAGTAGCGGTTACAAAGTACGAGGACCAAAGTTGACAAGATGGAAGTTTGAAACTACCCTAATAACCGAATGGGTGTGTCTCTACACACACACCATTTCGAATCGGTGCAAGGCAAAGAACAAAGGGACGCGACTGTTGATCATGCGGACTAGAATCAACACACCTCTTCAAGATCCAATCTCAACCACACATCCAAGAGACATGACTTTTCACGAAGAGACGCGTCTATTCACTCGTACCCGTAGGAAACTATAAATAGGAATAGTTAGATTCATTTGTACTAGTTCATTACATTCGAAATCAATTGTATATACTCTCAATTCGATATTGTATACATTCGATTATCAAGTTATTCAAGTTGTTGTTATTCAAAGTTATTCACGCTCATTTAGAGATCAAGATCCAAGTTTGGGCCAACATAACAACTATAACTCCTTAACTCGATAATTAACATATCTGCACCAAACAGATTAATAACTAAGATAACCATTTGAATTGTTATATTTTCAACATGTTACACATTTATGTTTATAAAATAATGAATTGCTTCACAACCAAATAACATGGTAAACAAATGTGTATGGTTGCCTGAAATGGATTTGAGATTCAAGAACTCTCAGCATCAGCTTCTTCTGCAGCCGTGAATCTTGTTACACACCACAACACCACACGCACGGATGTTAACAAAGACGATACCACCACCATGGCCACTACTGGCGTTAATCTTGAGCTTTCTTTAGTTACAATACTAGCGATGGCGGTTGCGTCTTCATCGTTGTTGTTGTTGTTAGCATTGGCGGTGATGTTATGGTGTGTATCAAAATTCACGGCCGTGGAAGAAGGTGATGATGGGAGTTCTCTATGGATGTTAATCGTTTTGATATTTTGAATTCAAAAACTTAAACTTAAGTATATATAATACTCATTTAGCGATAATCATCATAATTCTATTTGAATTTGTTTGTTAATCTAATCTAATCTAATCTAATCCAATCTATCTTATAATAAATAATTCCAAACAATATTTGTTAATCTAATCTAATCTAATCCAATCAAACTTATAATAAACAATACCACCTGTAAACCTTATATAATCTCTAAAAAACTCATTTTTAAACAAAGTTAATTTATTATTATTTTTATATCGGATTAATATATTTTTTAAACTTGTTTTTGGATATAATTTATTGTTATTTTTGTATCGGGTTTATATATATATATATAAAATATGATGAAATAAAAAATTTATTTTGCCTAAGTAGGATGAAAATGAATTTTAACCATTCATTTTTCAAATCAATGGTTAAGATGAAAGTGTGGGATAAAGGAGGAGTGCAAGGGTATCTTGGGAAAATCATATTTATGGGCTTTCTCTCTCCACATGCAAGGCATATGCATATTCCACCTTCATTTTTTAAACGTTCATAACTTTTTTATACGACATTATTTTTTCATAAAAATTTCACCGTAAAATCGAGCGTCTTTTTATCTTTAATTTGAGTACCATATTGCTATATAAAATATGAAGACTAAAAAAACCCACTAAAATGTGTTGTATTTCTATGTTGTATAACATTTTTTGTGCTTGATTTTTGTACTATATTTTTGTGCTGTATTTTTTTGTCTTAAATTTTTTTTCTCAATTTTTTTGTGCTGAATTTTTTTGTACTATATTTTTTTGCTGAATTTTTTCGTGCTATATTTTTTTGTACTAAATTTTTTTGTGCTATATTTTTTTGTACTACATTTTTTGTGCTAGATTTTTTGTGCTAGATTTTTTTTTTTTGTATTTTTAAAAAACATAAGGGGTGCCACATATCATTTTCACTTCTATTTATAAGGATCAAAATGCCCTTCATTCCTACTTATTAAGAATGTCACATGTCATAATCACAATCCTTCTTAGGCTACTTAGGCAAAATCCACTTTTTAGTGTATCCTTCCCCTATATATATATATATATATGGGTAAGATCAAATAAAAAGTTGATTTTGCCTAAGTAGGATGAGAAGTAATCTTAACCATTCATTTTTCAAATCAATAGTTAAGATGAAAGTGTAGGAGAAAGGATGAGTGCAAGGGTATTTTGGGAAAATTCTATTTATGGACTTTCTCTCTCCACATGCAAGTCACATACATATTACACCCCCATTTTTTAAACCTTCATAACTTTTTTATACGACATTATTTTTTCATAAAAATTTCACCATAAAATCGAGCGTCTTTTTATCTTTAATTTGAGTACCTTATTGCTATTGAAAATATGAAAACTAAAAAAGCACACTAAAATGTGTTATATTTCTATGTTGTATAATATTTTTTTGTACTGGATTTTTGTACTAAATTTTTGTACTATATTTTTGTGCTAAACTTTTTGTGCTAAATTTTTTTATCTTAAATTTTTTTTTCTCAAATTTTTGTGCTGGATTTTTTTCTACTACATTTTTTTGCTTAATTTTTTCGTGTTATATTTTTTTGTACTAGATTTTTTTGTGCTATATTTTTTTTGTACTACATTTTTTGTGCTATATTTTTTTGTACTAGATTTTTTGTGCTAGATTTTTTTGTACTAGATTTATTTTGTTGTATTTTTAAAAAACAAAAGGGGTGCCACATGTCATTTTCACTCTTATTTATAAGGACCAAAATGCCCTTCATTCCTACTTATTAGGAGTGCCACATGTCATTATCACAATCCTTCTTAGGCTACTTAGGCAAAATTCACTTTTTAGTGGATCCTTCCCCTCTATATATATATATTATATTTCTTGTACCTCACTTTTGAGAGACTTGTTACACGTATGGTATCTCCACTAATTAAACCTGTTTTTAGATGAATAAGAAAAATTAAATTAAAATGCATATAATAAAACACAATGTATATCTCGAAAAACTCTAATGAAAATTATTGTAAATTTATACAAAGATGTTTTTAAAATAATAGTTTTTTCTGTAACTTTAAAAGATGAACAAAATCTTTGCAAATGAATCATTACCTCATTAAAAAATATCTACCTATGGTATTTTTTATATTTAAATAGTAATCTAATTATAAAAAAAAAGTATAAAATCTTATTTCTAATAAACCATGCCAAAAATTATATTTTTAAGTTGATCAATATTTTTTGTTATACTAAATTTGCTAAACATACTCACAAAAAACGTATAAGTTTATCCATAGAGCCTAACCATCTACTAATAGAGCTAAACAATTTTTGAAATTATACGTGGGGTAGAATGAGTTAATTATTTACGTGGGGTCAAACAAATTCGTTGGTTATCTAAATAGTTACGATATTAAAAAACTTCCTACATAATTGATGAATAAGCACTTTAAAAACGAGTAGAATATTGAATACTATGAAGAAAAGATTGCAAGCTTTTGGGATTATTATCAGATACATCTACTTGGTTACTTGACTTATTATCCAACAAATAAATAGTTTTCATTAATCAACCTATGTAATACACGAGACTCTAACCTAGTTGATATAATAATCAAGCTTCAATTACAAACATTTTTATTAGTATACTAAGGGTGGGTTATCATACAATAGTCCCTTAACGTGCGACGGTAGCAACCACCAAATTCGAAATTACGCATGTTATATGTTACAATAAATCAAAACCTGCATGCCATCAAACATGAAAATTACACATGGTTAAAACTCAAATCATGCGTGGGTTTTAACCCAAATTACACACGTTATATACATAATTACGCATGTTATTTTGGTACGCATGGTTAAAACTCAAATTACACATGGGTTGTTTTAACCCTAATTACCCACATTATATACATAATTACACGTTATTTTGATGGTCACGGACCTCGCACAATAAAAGCTTTTTATATTTAAAACTTTCTCTAGTATACTAAGTCTATAATTGTTTATCAATAATATTTTAGACTATAATATATGTGATATGATATATGTTACTACACTACTAAAAAACTGTCTTGTTTCCGACCAAGGTTTTTGTCGGAAAACTGTCGGAAAACGGCGTTTCCGACCAATTTCCGACAGAATTACGTTTGTTGGAAAAATCCTTGTAGGAAAATATTTCCGACAAGTATCCGACTAAATTGGCGACAAATTTCCGACAAAATAAAGAAGTTACTATTTCCGACAAAGTCCCGACCACAATTTTCCTACAGCTTTTCGACCGTCGTTTTCCTACTATTTTCCGACCACCGTTTTCCTACTATTTTTCGATCAAAAGGTTCCTACAGCTTTCCGACCACCGTGTACCTATTGTTTTCCGGCAACCATGTTCCTAATGTTTTCTGACCATAACCTTTCCACAGTTTTCCGACCAGATTTTCTAATTTCTCTTCCTACCAATTTCCGACTAAAAACTTTTTAATAAAAAAAATTAAAAAAAAACTAAAAAATTCCAGATTTTTCCTACTAAAAATGCAGACAAAAAATCCAATAAACATCCTAAATACAATACCATTATAAACTAAAGTTCGTCCACAAAATACAATATGGTTTTCCAACTACAAGTTCAACCACAATATGACACGGTTGTCAAATTACAATTTCAACCACAAAATATGACACCATTGTCAAATTACAAGTTCAACCACAAAAGACAACAAACAGAAACTAAACTATTGTGGAGGATTGCTAGGATTACCAAATTGTTTCATAAACTCGGCCATTTGTCGTTGCATATCTTCTCTCATTTGTTGTTGCATCTCTTCGACTCGGTTTTATAACATTTCAACGTGGGATTGTTGCGCCTTTTCGAATCGTTTATTTAACTTTTCCACCTGGGATTGCAAGTTCCGCACCTATATAATTGTTAACAACAAACAGAATATTAGAAAAAAAAAACAATATATATATATATATAGAAGTTTATAATCAAAATGGATAAGAGACCATAATCTTTATTCGGTACAAAAAAAGAGTTTGTTATCAAAGTATCATCTTTTATACATACATTTTACTAAAATAAATATTAAAAAGTTCTTACCCGAACCCGTTTTGACCCAACCAAGACAACCCTTTTTTTTAATTGACCCGTTTTGACTTGACCCGTTATGACCCTTTCCATATCAATTTGATCAGGATTTGTGCTTTAAACTTTAAATTCATTACGAAAATTTGGATTTTTTATTCCTTTTGCTTTTAGATTGGAATGGTTAACTCAAGGACGTATTATATTCGCACATTTTCATTTGTTTTTTTCATGCACTTTGATGTGGAAGAACCACATTAAAGACAACTCAAACGATAGAACATATCATATCCAACAGTAAGAAACGATTTTTGTTGGTCTAAACGGGTTCGGGTCAACAAAAGTAAAAAATGACTTTTGTTGGAACGAGTTCGGGTTCCATCTAACGTTTGTATTCTTTACGCCTTAGTTCGTAAAGCCTCGGCCGCGTGACGGCTTACTGTAAGAAAACTTGTAGTTATTATAATCGTACACCAACATGTCCCGCAACGCGCGACGTCGAATATGTAACACCCTTCTCATTTAATTAAGATTTTTAACATAAAATACGCATTTTTAGACCAAATACATCATTTTAACAAAATGGTAAGTTTGCATAGGGATAGTATTCTAGTTAACTAACTAACTAGTTTAAACAACTGATACGTCAAGTTAAGTGTATACAAAATGAACATTGTCTACAACAAGTTCAGATTAACGCGGAAGCTTCAAAACGTTGTGTTCGGTTCTTGGTTCCTTGCTTGATCGCCATCCGAAGTAAGACCAACTTCACCTAATGTCAAAACCATATTAAATATTAGTTTTGACAACATTATAATATGTATAAACAATTTCTGGTATCATACCATTAAAATTTTTTTTCAAATTATGGTCTGTCGCGCCACGCAACAGACTTCATGTTATCTTTCGCGGGCCGCGAGTGGCCCCGCGTGTCGCGCCTGCCCCATGTCGCCCCCTCGCGTGCCGCAGGGGAGCATGTTTTCCAGCAGGTCCGATCCCTGGACCTGCATATCTGCCCAGTTCCAATTTTCACAAAAATAGATCTTTCAAAGGCCATAACTTTTTATTTATAAGTCCGTTTTAGGGGATTCTTTTTCCTATGCGTCCATAATAAAAATACGGATCCAATCATTCAAATTTCACGCATCGAAACCCAGTTTATAAATGAATAGTTCACAAATCCATGTTTTGATTATTCGACCCGTTCGTTATGTGGCATATTTTTCATCATTCAATTTTCATTGATTACTAGACTTAATTACCCATTCCCCGGGCTTGTCAACCTTGGCGTATCATCACGATTAGATGGTTTTGCGCACACAATAGACATTCATGCTCGTTTTACCCATATTTCAAGCATGCCGATTTATGCAAATTTTGCAAGTGATTTTGTCACGGCCCCTGTCCCGGTTTTACCTGGTTCAGGAGCCGCGGGACAGAAACCCATGGTATTTATTATTTGAGTTGACAGCGGAAGATTTACAGGATCTTTTTAAAACTTGAAATACCCAATTATTTTATTTCATAATTTGGGATAAACCCCGTAATTTATAATAGAGGAATTTTACTAGGAAATTCCCTGTTTTTCAAAACATGTTTATTTATTTTACCGAGCCACAACTTCAAGCTTGTTAGTGCTCCGTAGCACGTTTTTCCTTGGTTCACAGTAAATTACATGAAACATGTTTTAAAAATATTTTATCAGCGGGGAAATACTGGCGAGTCACTCAATTTTGATAAAACGACTCCTAGTTATAAATTACAACATAAGAGCGATTACAATGACTTCTATCTTATTTTTATCTGGCGCCGTGTCACACCCTGGTGACGATGGTCATACCACTATTGGGTCCTTTCACCCAAGTAGTGATGATTATCACTGTTAGGTTGATGAACATAACCGTGAGAAATTAGTAATGTGCACAATACCCCACTTTCCAGTGATTCAAGATAACCACGATTTAATCCCTGTAATTATAACTTTTGAAAATAATTTGAGATTTAATAAAACAGTTGATAAAAAGAGAATGACTCACATTGTAACTTTAGGATTCAACTAGAAAGCCTCCTGGTATAAATCTTGGGTATAACTCCTGAGCTATTTAAGAAATATATAATGCACTCGTGTTAAGTATAGTACCCTAACTCAACCTTATCCCTATGTCACGAGACAGAACCCCAACGAACTTAGTCGGGCAGAGCCTTGACATGCGTTATGGGGCTCCAGATCAATCGGAAAGGGTAGCGGTGATCGGGAGTTAAAACACTTAAAACAGGGCAGGGCTTTATTATTATTATAGTGTAAAAAAAATAAGAATATATATATATATATATATATATATATATATATATATATATATATATATTTGTAGAGAGCGAGATCGAGATCGAGATAGACTATAAAAGAAAATGGAAGGTGAATGATCACATTTATATTTGCACAATAGCTTGGAGTCCACGAAAGTTTCATCCACCTACTTTCTTTTCATGCATACACATCACAAATCACACACATGTATCAAATTGGTGCACCACACGTAGCACACATGCACTACTTTTAGTTTATTTTTTTTATTTTATTATTTTATATTTTGTTTTGATTCTTTTCTGATTATCTCGACACGTACACACACAATTCAAAAGAAATCTCAAATGTTAAATTTATTATTTTATTATATATATATATATATATTATAATTAATTTAACTGCTTTACTTATTTGGCGCTTATAACTTATAAAATATAACGTTTTATAAAACAATAAATATGTTATTAGAACGACAATATTTGTATCTACATTTTGAACCAAGTTTCATTAAAAACAGAGGAAGTCCAAATATAATGTATTTTTATAATTTAATTATTAAACGGTTCCTAGTCCCGTCTAGGTACTTTATATTTCTAACATTCAACTTACCCTTAATCTACCTGTCTAATAATATAAGTTCCTGTACACTTTTAATAGAAAGGTCACCCATATACAAGCCAATTAATTAGTATAACATTCCAACCAACTATATATAAAATAGATTTAAACTATTTGGGTCAAAAATTTATATTAAAAATAAAACTAGTTACTAGTGGTTAATAAATTTAAACAACTCTATAATTCTTATATGATAAAAATGGGAATGTTACATCCTCCCCACCTTGTTGTAAATCTCGTCCTCGAGATTTGGGCTACGATATTTATTTATTTTTATTTTTTTAGAGTTATGTCACGTCTTAGTCGATAAAAACAATATTAAGGTAAATGAAACAGAATCAAAACATCAAATTTTGTGAATATGAGTTGTACAATAAATAGGACTCAATGGTTCAACTGAATTATTTGAAAAAATCAATGTCAAATGAACGAGATGAAATGATATAATTTCCAAGGTGACCAGGTTCAAGCCAAAAACAGATATATGATCAATAGATGTCTAAATTGACTGTTTATAGGTTGTAAATGACTTTTAGGAACAATAGAGTTCACTGTCAACCGAAAACTTACTTTAATTGTCAACTGAGGAAGTCTCAGAATCAACAAGCTTGAATGAAATAGAAGTACGAAAATGATTTGTCAACTATTAAATTATGAGATGAGAAAAAATCAATGGGTTGACATTTATCGAATTACAAGGATACACCGATATACAACAGAGTTTAGTGTATTATTGTCTTAACACATAGTTGTATTAAGACCACTTTCAAGGATGAGTCAAGCGAAAGGTATATATAGATTAGCTCAAGTTACAAGTCTATACCGATGCCACGAGGTGTCGTAGTAATCGAAATAATAATAGCGGTGACTGAATGAGTTCACCATGCTTGAAACCAACTGAAAGTTCAACGAAGTAAATCCGAATGTTTGTTTCAAACAATCTAGTAGGATTTTCGATTGAAAATGAAACAATTGAATAATGTTTTTCGATTGAAAAGATCAAGAAATACTCGATCGATGTTGTAGGAACTGTTAAGAGATACACTGAGATATGACATGAATTTGTGTATCATTATCTTAACACATGATTGTGTTAAGATTGCTTGAATATGATAAACCAATAAAGCGAATTCAATATAAATAAATAAATAATTAAATCCGTATATGATGTGTGCAACGAGATTAGCGCAAGCTTCAGATTTGTGAAAACGTCACCACAAGGTGATCGTGATTAAAGAAACAATTCAATGAAGTCGAAGATCAAACAAGCATGTTATGGTTCAAGAGAATTGAAGTGCTTGTTGGGATTATTTCGAAGATGATGGCTTCCATTCATCATATGGGACTTTGAATTGAATACGTAATGCGAGCAAGTTCAAACAATGGAACTTGGTTTAAACACAACGAGTTCATGTATCAATAAGAAAGTTCTGACATGGTCACAACAAAAACCATGTATACCATTCAAAAGAAAATCGAGTTTTTTTTCAAGAAATTCATCGATTCGATATCAAAGAGTCATCGTTTTGCAAAAATGCGGTTTACAAATGCAAAGATCAAGTATAGTGAAACGATATTTGAGTTTTGATAAAACAACGAATTGGAATGAATCCCTCCAATGGTCTTCATAAATCAAACTAACCACATGCGCAACACACAGTGCATGTGTAACGTGTGGATTTACCAAGAAATGAAACAAACAAATAAATATTCGCGATTATGAAAGAAATCCTCATGATGACCATTAGGAGAGTAGAAATGCAAAAGTCTATTTACTATGTGCAGAGATCTGAATTTTAACAAAAGGAATTTAAGAATTTTATCTGGAAATTTTGTGTGATAACCGTTGTTAAGTGATATTACCAGGGAAGGTCGAATAAAATGAAATAGGGGGATTGTAAAGGTATGTGAATTCTTTTGTAGCGTCAAGAATTGGATTAGACTATGCACCGATTGTTGTGAAATCTTGTTCTATCGTACCTTAGCAAGATTCGCGTTGTTTGTAGGATCACGTGGCCAAGTGCTGCTTTTTGATTAGTAGTTCTTCCACTGACGGGATTCGCATTGGTGTCGTCATGCCCAATTATATTTTCCAAAGGTCTTGCCTTGAAAGTCGTGTGTGATATACTTCGACGTCTGTGGACGTATAATTTAAGTTTCATGTGTTTTCTTGTACACTAGCACAACTTTACATGCTTCTTACTTGCGTTAATAGTTTATGGTAACGCATTGGAAATTCTTATACTTTTGATGGCGTCCCAACTTAAAGGGTTTCCATTGTTTATATTGTCGCACGAGTTACGAGGTAGATGATCAAACGAAATAATGTTTGATATCGGAATTATAGATATATGCAAGTGATTCCTGCTAAAGAAATCTAGAATTATTATTGACACTTATGTTCGTGATTTATTTTAAATGGTCAATCGTTATGGCTTTTGGAATTCCTTATAGATATACATATCTATATAATCATACATACCATTCATAAGGTCAATGTATTTAACAGATTGATTTTTTTCCCAAAACAAGTCAGACATCAGGTTATGGTACTATTTAGGGAATTTTGTCACTTGTTTGACATATTATACTCCTTCTTACCCGGTCCTAGCCGGAGAGGTAACCTCAACTTGCCCGGTTCTCGCCGGAGAGGTAATTATTATGTTTCCCATAAATAGTATCTTTTCAAGATTTTAAAAGTGCCTCTTTTATTAAGGCTTTCATCCAGAATCAAGGAAATTTGTATTCCCATAACATATCTTATTCTAGACCAAGTAATATCAGTAAACAAGAATTAACAGCAATTAAGTGTTATTGCTTATTTATCGTACTTTGCAATGTTCTAATCATTATTCTTACGACATACCAATATCTATCACATTTTATCTACGCAAGTAATTAGTTTATCTTGAAGCTTATACTAAGGCATTTTCCTTAGGTTTATCCTGGGTGTTACCAGTAAATATTAAAATCTTAACTCTTTTCGTTTTAAGCATAGGTATTATTATGGTTGTAACTTTCTTTTGTTTGAAAATGGAGTTTTGACAAAAATATCATTGTCTCTGTTGATATTATGGCTAGGTTCAATGTGATGAGTATGCATACAGCTAACTCTTATATATATTAGATTCTGTCGCAAAGAATATTTCATTGAGACATGTGACATTTTAAAACATAATACGTTTCATGATTTATTCTTATAATGACTTCATGTTTTCATATGAATTACTAGTGATATTTTCTCTTATGTTTATCTACAGAGAATATTTGATTATTATATTGTATACATGTCATTAAGAAATTCGATTATGTATATGCATATATGGATATATTTTAGAAACATAAAATTTCAGATCTCTAGTTAATATCAAAATTTGCTTAAGATATATACATACAAACATATATTAAATCATTTTGTAATATCTTTAATTTATATATATCCGATGGTACCAATTATCAAACTTATTCCCCTAGCTTTATTTACTCTTTTATAAAAGCAATATATGGAAATAAACTTTTTTTTATAAGGAGGACAGTGTATGGTTTATGTGAAACATTATATTTAATACTATTAATAGACAGAGGGTTTAACTGATTTAAAATATAATAAAGATATATCATAACTTAGTCATTTAGGATATCGTTCTATAGCTTTATCCATAGTCATTTTACCACAATTTATAGCAAAGCTTTATAAATAATAACAGCTACATTATATACGACAACGGTTTGCGTCTGTTATATCCCATAACTATAAATAGTAATATTTTAACATTTATATTGTATCCATAATAAAATTTAGCTATATTCATTGGGTAAAGGTTCGGTAATTATTAAACTGATTAATAAAATATTATTTTGTAGTGGATATATAAACCATATCATAAAAACTACATATAGATCAATTTAAAAAGTGTTTTATTGTTTGTAACTTTTAAATTTCTTCATTTAATTAACATTAGGAAATATTTTAACAAATATACTATAATACATGTTTATATTATTAGACTTTCAAATTAATAATATATCGACTACATACCTTTGGTTATTACCGAATAATTTCATATGTTAATAAATGTTATTAATATAGTGTTAAGATTTCATAATATTACAAATTTTTTTTAATAAATTATCTAAATTATATTTAATATATACACAGAAATGTTATAATTATATTATAAAATACTGTTGTATATATTTTTCTAGATATTATTATTATAATATAATAACAAACAATACACAACAAATAGTTATTCATAGAGAATATTGTATTATATATATATACAGAAGTGATCATATTTGGGAGATAATCAACAATTCTAGCGTTACTTCTTTATTTTGACGGTATATTTATTTATTTATGAAGGAATTTAACTCAAGATGGTACCCTAAGTTACTAATTGTATATGGGTGTAGTACATCGGCCTAGGTAGCCTATTGGCTACTTAGACAATAAATTCAAAACATAAAAATTATAATATTAATACAAATATTTATCTACACAGAATAACACAATAAATTATCACATTAATTTCCTAACATAAGGTTTAAGTTTTAGGTATTAAAAGAACACCTAGATTGCTTAAACCAGTGGCTCTGATACCACCTTTTTCTGTCACGACCCCTGTCCCGGTTTTACCTGGTTCAGGAGCCGCGGGACAGAAACCCGTGGTATTTATTATTTGAGTTGACAGCGGAAGATTTACAGGATCTTTTTAAAACTTGAAATACCCAATTATTTTATTTCATAATTTGGGATAAACCCCGTAATTTATAATAGAGGAATTTTACTAGGAAATTCCCTGTTTTTCAAAGCATGTTTATTTATTTTACTGAGCCACCACTTCAAGCTGGTTAGTGCTCCGTAGCACGTTTTTCCTTATTTCACAGTAAATTACCTGAAACATGTTTTAAAAATATTTTATCAGCGGGAAAATACTGGCGAGTCACTCAATTTTGATAAAACGACTCCTAGTTATAAATTACAGCATAAGAGCGATTACAATTGCTTCTATCTTATTTTTATCTGGCGTCGTGTCACACCCTGGTGACGATAGTCATACCACTATTGGGTCCTTTCACCCAAGTAGTGATGATTATCACTGTTAGGTTGATGAACCTAACCGTGAGAAATTAGTAATGTGCACAATACCCCACATGCCAGTGATTCAAGATAACCACGACTTAATCCCTGTAATTATAACTTTTGAAAATAATTTGAGATTTAATAAAACAGTTGATAAAAAGAGAATGACTCACCTTGTAACTTTAGGATTCAACTAGAAAGCCTCCTGGTATAAATCTTGGGTATAACTCCTGAGCTATTTAATAAATATATAATGCACTCGTGTTAAGTATAGTACCCCTAACTCAACCTTATCCCTATGTCACGAGACAGAACCCCAACGAACTTAGTCGGGCAGAGCCTTGATATGCGTTATGGGGCTCCAGATCAATCGGAAAGGGTAGCGGTGATCGGGAGTTAAAACACTTAAAACGGGGCAGGGCTTTATTATTATTATAGTGTAAAAAATAAGAATATATATATATATATATATATATATATTTGTAGAGAGCGAGATCCAGATCGAGAGAGACTGTAAAAGAAAATGGAAGGTGAATGATCTCATTTATATTTGCACAATAGCTTGGAGTCCACGAAAGTTTCATCCACCTACTTTCTTTTCATGCATACACATCACAAATCACACACATGTATCAAATTGGTGCACCACACGTAGCACACATGCACTACTTTTAGTTGTTTAATTTTTTTATTTTATTATTTTATTATTTTATATTTTGTTTTGATTCTTTTCTAATTATCTCGACACGTACACACACAATTCAAAAGAAATCTCAAATGTTAAATTTATTATTTTATTATATATTAATTTAACTGCTTTACTTATTTGGCGCTTATAACTTATAAAATATAACGTTTTATAAAACAATAAATATGTTATTAGAACGACAATATTTGTATCTACATTTTGAACCAAGTTTTCCTTAAAAACGGAGGAAGTCCAAATATAATGTATTTTTATAATTTAATTATTAAACGGTTCCTAGTCTCGTCTAGGTACTTTATATTTCTAACAGTCAACTTACCCGTAATCTACCTGTCTAATAATATAAGTTCTTGTACACTTTTAATAGAATGGTCACCCATATATAAGCCAATTAATTAGTATAACATTACAACCAACTATATATAAAATAGTTTTAAACTATTTGGGTCGAAAATTTATATTAAAAATAAAACTAGTTACTAGTGGTTAATAAATTTAAACAACCCTATAATTCTTATATGATAAAAATAGGAATGTTACAGTTTTCTAATCGTTTGACCCAATCTCAAGGGTTCATAAAAATCAACTTGGTGCATCCAATCCCTTGGGATATCACATTCTATCACTGGCATATTATGTGGCTTTCAAGCCTCTACATACATTGTCATTTTAAAAGCATAGTTTTGACCCGTTTGATCATCTAATGGAAACCTCCATTTTTATTATCATACTAACTTATTCCATCAAACATTTTAGAGGTAATTGCCAAAATCGTCCTTGAGGTTTGGGCACGTTTGCCATTTTCGTCCAAAATGACACTTTTGTACCACATTGCCCCCAACGTTTGTAACTTTTTGCCATTTTCTGTTAAGTTGAGGATTTTGGATGAAACTGACAAATATAAAACCACAGGTACGATTTTGGCAATTTACTCAAACCCTTTTTAATTTCATTTATTTAATTATTTTTGTTACATATATAATAAAAAATAATATACATGGAGTTTTTAGAAAAAAAATTAATAGTTTTGTCACATAATTTTTATAAATTTTCATCCAAATCACTAACTCAGTTTATTTATTCTGTTAAGGTGAAGGATGTTTTAAATTTTATAAAGAGTTAAATGTAATTTTAGTCCCTGTGGTTTGGGCCATTTTGCCAGTTTAGTCCAAAGGTTTCATTTTTAACATGTGGGTCCAAAAAGGTTTCACAGTTGCTATTTTAGTCCACTTGGTTAACTTCATCCATTTTTTCTGTTAACGAGAAGGCCAATTTGGTCATTTTGTATGTAATTCTGTTAACTAAAAGGGTAATTCAGCCATATAAAATGACCGAAATGGCCTTCTGGTTAACAGAAAAAATGGATGAAGTTAACCCAGTGGACTAAAATGGCAACTGTGAAACCTTTTTGGACCCACAGGTTAAAAATGAAACCTTTGGATTAACTGGCAAAATGGCCCAAACCACAAGGACTAAAATGGCATTTAACTCTTTTATAAATTAAGACAGAAATTAATTTACAGCTTCTTTATATAAATCAGTTTTATAAAGAGAAAACGTCATTGGTGTGCAACACATAACAATCGATTACAAGTTTTAGTATTTATCAGTTGTAGAGATAGAAAAAAAATTGTAAAACGTTAAATATTTTTTAAATGTGTTGAGCACACATGAAATATGTTGGTAGAAATATAATATTTATTTAATTAAGACTATGAGGGTAACTAACTAATACTTATTCTGAGTGGCTTGAGTAAAGAAACTTTTGGTTCATAGCATTATAATTACAATTTGGTGGGTAATTTTAAGGTTTAGTAATGATGCGTTGTTTGATAGAAGGGGGGGGGGGGGATTGGCTTTTGTTTTTCCTTAGAAGCGAATTTGAAAGAGTAGAAGATGAATTACAAACTTGGTACATATGATAAGTTTTTTTTATTTGACTTTTTCAATAAGGTCACCAGCATTTTAGTTTTATAAAATTTAGAGGTTTAAGTAGATTTTATTTTTATAAAACTGATCTATATAAAAAATTAGAAATTAATTTCTGTCTTAGTTTATAAACATCCTTCGCCTTAATAGAAAAATTAACTTAGTTAGTGGGTGGATGAAAATTTATAAAAATTATGTGACAAAGCTATTATTTTTTTCATATAAAATTTGCATGTATATTCTTTTTTATTATATATGTAACAAAATTAATTAAATAAAAGAAATTTAAAAGAGTTTGAGTAAATTGCCAAAATCATCCATGTGGTTTTATATTTGCCAGTTTCATCCAAATATCCTCAACTTAACACAAAAAATAAACTAAGTTAGTGGTTTGGATGAAAATGGCAAAAAGTTACAAACGTTGGGGGCAATTTGGTAAAAAAGTGTCATTTTGGACGAAAATGGCAAACCCCAAGGACGATTTTAGCAATTAACTCAACATTTTAACTCATTGCCATGCCTAATGAACTTCATCATTTTGGCATTATACCAATTTTACGATTAGACTAATTTAAGTTAACTAACTATATTCAATATACAAACATAATGTAACGGAACTAAGTTACATACTTGCATAATTCATCGACACTAGTATCTAACCATGATTACCCATTCCTGGGCTTGTCAACCTTAGCGTATCACATCCATTCCATGGTTTACGCTTTTATAACTCAAATTTATTGGGTGACGTTTAAGTCACTTCGAACACTACCATTTTGACCATTATTTAACCCGTTGGGTCGTCTAATGGAATTCACCATTTTATCAACATACCAAACTTATTTCAACCAATATTTTAACCCGTTTCTTTATCTTGTAGGTTACAACACTTTATTTACATTCCAAGCACGACTATTTTCACGATATCACATCAACATATCAAATTAACTACTTTGACCCGTTTGGTTGTCGAGTGAGTTACATCACTTCATTGACATTCCAAACACAACTATTTTCACTATATCATCATCAACATATCTAATTAACTATTTTGACCCGTTTGGTTGTCGAGTGAGTTACATCACTTCTTTGACATTCCAAACATGCTTTAACTGTTTATTTTGACCTGTTTGGTTTATCGAGTGAACTTCATCACTTCTATGACATACCAAACTCGCATTTTACACTACAATCCCATTATTATTTTTAATACCATTGTTTATGCATACTGTAAGAAACCGAAAGTTACTTACCTTTAGTGCTTTTCCTTCAAGCGCGTATCAACTCCGGCTCGTCCGCTTGAAGATTCAATTTCTTTGCCTATAGAGTTCAATCATCAACTTGTTTAGAACTCTTATTATTTCCTATAACGCATAATTCACCATAACATTCAAATATGCGTTTTTACTCATTATTTCAACATCTAGTTTTCTTTTAGGCATTTCAACAAACACCTAGAGGGCATAATTTTACAAAATCAATAATCAAGTTCCTTAACTAGTTATTTAGCCAATTTTGAGCATTTTTCACAATTTCAATATCTAGTTTACACATCAACACTTAGACTTATTTCATTGAGCTCAAATAACACTAGATTGATAATCATAATTCTAGTGTTCATCATCTTTCTACAAAACCCATTTAACTCATAAATGGATGATTATGAATCTCATATTTATTGACACTAATGCATCAAACTATTGACTAGGGTTTGTTCTAAATCATGAATTTATCATAACTTCATTCAAAAATCAAACATTCAAGTTCAGATTTCTACTTCATGTGTTCATCAAGTAATCAAATCGAAACCAAAAGACTAAATTCGACATAACTTGTGATCCCCTCACTTGAGTGATCACTAGTTTGAGCTTGGTTTTTGATTTGAACTTGATTTGGCTTCTCAATTTGAAGAAATTTGTAGATTAGGGTTTGAGCTTTGGGGAGCTTTCCTGGCTCCTGTGTTGTACGCGACCAGAACACACACAAAGTGTGTGTTTTGGTGTTAAATCTTTAATAAATAAAAATCCATTTTAACTTTTGTCAACTTTAGCCCCTTTACTTGTTCAAGTTTTATAAAGGGTCTTTCTTAAATAGATTTCTTATTAAATTCAAGAACTCATGACTAACTAGGTTATTTATCCTAGTTATTTTATCTTGGCTTTTACCGAGTTTTAATATATATATATATATATATATATATAATCTATATTTTTGGGGTGTTACAGAATACCCCTAGTCAAATTTAGAAACCCACCCCTATACATACACATTAATATTAATAATAATAATAATAATAATAATAATAATAATGAGGGTAAATTACACTTTTCGTCCTTTATGTTTGTACCCGATTGCAACGGATAGCCTGTGACAACCCTCACAATTATAGGTACCGTACAATTAATTAATTTTAATTATGTGCTTAATGACTGTGCTTGATTACAACTGACAATTTAAACTGCTTTATGATTTTTGTATCATAAATACATATGCATCATATTTCATACTGTCACTCCATTTATTTCACACAAAATTTAGTGACATACTTGATGCACAAAGCACAGTTAGCACACTGAACGGATAATTCGGAAACATGCTGACAATGCCAGCACATAGACAGATAATGTTTTGAGGCCAGTATGAGCCAGAGACAGGGTACTACACTAGTGTGGAGTGTAGGGAAGTAAGGACCATAAATCTGCGTCACTAGGTGATAGTTAAAGTGCCGGGAAGTGCCTAAAACCCACTAATAATGCAGAATTCTGCATTATTTATCAGAAATTCTGCATTTAACATGCTAGTAATGTGCAAAATTTTGGCAGAATAGTCCCGCGTGCTTTCCTAAGTGTCGGGAATTAAATGTGACACAAAAAGATATATAAAAGGCATTATACGGAATAATTAAGCACTTTAACGAAACAGTATCTAACCGAATAACCGGACATTACCCGGGACACCAAATTTTTGCCAAACACATTGTTTACTTATTTCTTGGCTAGTCATGATCCCCGTTCACCATAACACCCACTAAAATACCAACTAACTAACATATGTAAGTATATACTTGGAAATTAACTAGTATTTACCCACTATCATCAAAATATTACATCTAACCCCCCCCCCCCCCATTGCCCTCTTACGGTCACAAGAGGACCCACAAAAATCCCCACCATACTTCACCACTTACTTCCTAGATTTGTTTTATTTTATATTAGATTGTTGCTTGTATGTTTAGACAAAATATTAGAAGACATCCCTTTAAGTATGGCTTCATAGATCATTCATCATTCCAAATCTTCACACCCCATCCCTCACATCTCTCCCTCTCGGCTCACTATAACCGCCACCACCACCACCATATCAACACCACATTTATCCATTTTTAAGTTACATTCAAGTGCTAGAAGAAGGATTAAAGGAGCTTGAAGTTGTAGATCATCAAGGAGCTTCATCACTTACTTTCTCACACCATTTTCACCATCTTTTTCACTAGAGATCTTCCCTAGCCTTTGAGCTAGTAGTAAGTCCTTGTTTAACCTTTGTTTACTTCCATTTTGAGTAGTTAAAGGTTGTAGTATGTTGAAATTTACAAGAACACTATAAGGGTTTAAACAAGAAACTTGAACATAAAAGATTACATGAAGATGAAATGTTGTTAGTAAGATGTTGTAGTGAATATGTTGTTGATTGCTTGTTGATTCTTGGTTATGTGATGCTAATCACCATATGGAGCTTGTTAAATGATGTTTAGAAACATGATTTAACAAGACTAGGAAGGTGATTATGTGAGGCATGAAATAATCACCTTCTAGTTTAAACATGAACTTTAAAGAAATTGATTTTCTTGAAATATAAGTGAACAAAGTAAGTTGATGATCATGTAGATCCGAGTTCTACAAAAGACTTTTTTAAATAAACCAAGTTTAAAAATCGATTTTTAAAAAGATTATGACCTTTACTTGCACTTACACCATTTTTAGTGGTAAAATAAGTGTAAAAATCTTTTATTTACAAGAAGAGTTCAAAAGGTTAATTTTTGTAAAAATTGTTTACAAGTTGTAAACACTTAACTCTTTTAAGAAAATGATTTTTAAAGAAATGAATACACTTTGGAAGGTAACTAAGTCCACTAAACGCTTTACCAAGTTACTATGCGTTTTCGAGATATATCAAGTTCATGATTAATATGAAACGCATATAGTTTTTGCTCTCGGTGATGTAAAGTTGCTAAAGGATAATTGTTGATGATTATTGTGATTATTTTAAAAAGAAAATGATATGCTTATTAGCATGGACACCTCCGTTTACAAAGGAAACTTTGGCGAAATTTCCTAAAATTCCAACACTTTGAAATTATTTTCTAACGAATGTTTGCAAATATGTTTTAACCTTGTTTTTCAAAATAAACTTCGCCATAAATTTTTGCTACACAAATACAAAGTGTCGGAGGTTGGTTTTCGTAAATAAAAGCGGATAAATATATATTTAGAATATATATATTTTATACTAAAACGCTTGTGTGAATATTTGTTTGATTTGTGAACTAGTTATATTATTTAGAGAAAAATAATACAACTTAACAAAATACCGTTACTAGTATATTTTGGATGGATAATATTTTGATAACGAAAAATATGATTTATCACAAAGTATAAGATATTTTTGAACAAGTAGAAAATATATTATTTTGAGAAGCTATAATATATTTTCTTAGTATATTTGGAGAATAGATAAATTTTGGGACAATGTTTATTTTCTTGGAAACACATTATGTTTGACAACTAAGTTATCATATACTTTTCTAAAAGTGGGACTTAAGAGCACATAATATCAAGACTTTAAATCACAAAAATACATGTATAAAATACCCCCATCCTTGGGAAGGAAATACGCACATAAAATACTTGAGAAGTATGAATACGAAATAGTTGTCTAACTATTATTTCAAGACCTAAAAATATAATGTAAGTTAAAATAATTATTATTATTTTAACAATAAGTTATAACTTGGAATAATATCAAAGTAACGTAACTCAAACCGTAAATACAAAAGCAAGGCACAGCCCGTTCGTCTAATAGACATTAGTACGGTGTAGGTTATCGTGTAGCTGACAAGGTTTGAGTACGAGCACAGGAAAAGCACTGCTGTGAGTTCATGTCCCCCTTTTCTCTTAACTGTTTTCAGTTTATAACTTCGGGGGTGAAATACATGTTACAATTATACAGACATTTTTATACATGGTATGGTTAGCTTAAGGAGGGCATACTACTTAGATCATGTGAGTGGTGGGCGCGACACTTAAAGCCATTAATCCTCGTCGTAGGACCGAGGGACATGAGTGATAGATCTATTTGGGTGTAAGCGAGCCCACACCCATGAGGCCGGGGCGGCCCATAGTGGTGACTGTGTCTTACAGCCGGAAGCCCGGTGCAACTCCGCTAGGTTTGAGTTTTCCCGCATCACTTCACACATACCAGTGGCTTTGCAACCCATTGGTGATCTCTTTTTCCTTATTGCTACATACCAGGCACTTTCATACATACATATTTCAAGGGTTTATACATACTCACATACACATGAACTCGCTCAAATTTTTGTTGATTTTTCAAACTACATGTATTTCAGGAAACTAAAAAGGGATCTGGAAAGTGTCTGCATATGTGTCAAGCTGCGTTCGAATAAAGGATGTTATCCATGGTAGTTGGGAGTTTAGGGGATGTATTCCTTTCCTGGACGGAATACATGTTGCTAAACTCGGGGTTTTATTTTAAGTCTTTGGGGAGTCTTATGAACTCGGTTAAACATTTTCATGGTTTGTAATTTATTTTGGTAACAACGTTTTCAAGACAAGTATGTATGGTATTTTCTAAGACTTAATTAATGGATGAACATCTTCTGTTTTATCATATAGCATTGTTATGATTGTTGCTATGGTATTAAGAAGTCACACCAAATAATCCACGCTTCCGCAAAAGCCAGGGTGTGATAGCTTGGTATCAGAGCCTCGATCATAGCGAACTAGGATTCTTTCTCGAGTCTAGACTATGATCATCAGGGCTCTCATGAAAACGTTTTTACATTGCATACACAAAATGTCCAAATCCAGGGAACAAACCTTTTTACAAATAAAAGGAACAAGAACACATTTTAAAAAGGGCTATGTTTATAGTTCGGTCTTAGAGACGGAGGGAGTCCAGTCTAAGAGACTGGGGGAGTATGGTCTTAGAGACCAGGGAGTTAGTCTGAGAGACTAGCTGGGTAAGCCAGTCTAAGAGACTGGGGAGTTAGTCTGAGAGACTAGCTGGGTAAGTCAGTCTGAGAGACTGGGGAGTTGGTCTGAGAGACTAACTGGGTAGTTCAGTTTGGGAAACTGGGAGGTTTGGTCTGAGAGGCTAAGTAGTTTAGTCTGAGAGGCTGGGTGGGATAGTCTTGGGAAGACTAGGAAGCATACATGATTACTTGGTTACATTACTATTGTGACTTACATGCTTATTTGATTATATGTTGATATATGTGCAATTGTTGTGATCGTTTTGTTACAGACGTCATGTCTTCTTCGAGTGGAGTTTCTGGCGCACTAGACCCCATAGCAGTAGATTCAGATGATCTGATGCCCACAGATCCCGAGATTTATACATCTGATACTGACAGCAGTGATTATGACAATTTCCAGCCTTTTGCTTTGCCGGATTTCAGAGACGATGTTCCGCTCGCTGATGGTATTCTAGTTGGGGATCTACCTCTTGCTGAGATCCCTGCTCCCGTTCCCCTTGCTGCAGCTCCTGTTGAGGATCTGCCACTTGATGATGATGTCGTTATTCCTGACATTGAGATTCCGGTTATGGAGGTTCCTTCTGATTCTTCTGGTCCAGACTCTTTTGAGTCAGTAGCATCTTCTACTCTCCATGCGTTGGGGTTACAGCGATACCCCACCGACTCAGATTCTGATGTGGCCATATCAGCCGCATCCGATCAGGACCCTGATGTTGACCTTGCTGATGACCCCGATCATGACGTTGACCTTGCTGATGACCCCGATCATGACTTTGACCTTGCTGATGACGCCGAGCATGAGATAGACTATGCTCCTGATGAGCAGCCATTCGAGGCCCCTGTTTCTCCTCACGATCTCGACCCAGATCACGAGATTGGGCTTGTGCACGAGGATCAACCCCTAGAGGCTCCTGTTGCTCATATCGATCAGCCCCCTGTTGTACCCGCTGATCTAGATCTAGCCCCAGCTGACCCTGTCCCAGTGCCAGATCATGACTCTATCTTTGCGGAGATACCTGATATTGCACCGATATTACCTGATCCAGTCCTTATGTTTGATGACCATGCTCCGTTTGCCGCCCGCATCGATCCTAGATATGCTGACACCCACAATGGGTGGATCGATGATGACGATTATCCCCCACATGTTAGACCAGTCACTCCCCCTCATGCACCCATCTCTGCACCGATTGATGTTACCCATCATTTTCCCCATGTGTCAGATACCCATCGCACCGACCTTCCTATCACTTTTCTCCAGGACATTCCTCCACCTCATCTTGGGGAGGGTTCGTCGAGTCAGCCTTTTGGTCACGTACCATTTGTGTCAGGAGCGGACCAGTTTATGCCGCAGTTTCCTCATCCTGCTTTTGTTCCACCCATGTCGTCAGCTGTTCCATTCATATCTCAGCTTCCTCACACTACATCACCTTTTTGCACCCATGGGCGAGCCATTTATGTGGTCTTCGCCCAGTGGCATGCCTTTGTCAGACCCATATCATCCTTTTCATGTTGGATATACCACTGATGACATACTTAGATCCTTGCAGTTACAGCAGGATGCGTTGAGCCGATGAGTCCAGGAGCTGGAGAGGATTCCGCGTCCTCCCCCTTGTCATTGTCAGTCTCCTTTTGCTACACCACCAGCTCCTCTTCCACTACACCCGGATTCTGATGTCCGCTTCCTCACTCCGGAGCAGCAGATTACTTACCTGCTGCGCGTTATCCACGCACTTGAGGAGGATTGGGTGCTTATGCGTCGTTTGCTTTTCTCTCCTCCTCCTCCTCCTCCTCCACCATCAACGTAGCTATATTTTTGGTTGTTGCAGGTAGCACTACTTTTGGTGAGAAGACAACGATTGATCCTGACTGCGTAGCATTTTGAAGACCACATGAAGACTTATGATTTTGATATTTGACTTTTGGTTGTTGTATATATGGTTAGACGATCCAGACAAGGGTGATGTAACCCTTAATCTCTTTTGGATGTATGTTACATTTGTAAAACTTGTAAACCGTATTGGTGGTCTTGTTATATGATAGCTCAATCGCAGCGTTCTCATTACATGTGTTGTTGAATTATTTGATTTGTGTTATGACATGGGATGTTATGTGTTATTGTGTTGATGGATACTATTACATACGCATATTACTTACTTACTACACTTACTATAACCTGACCAATATGATCTTCTTTTAGAAGATGCCTCCAGGACGAGACCCACGTTTGCCTACCACTGAGGCAGAACTGTAGGAACGTATTTCAAAGGCCATAGCAGATTATGAGGCCTCCCACGCGGAGACCAGGGGGAATGCCTCCAGAAACAACAACCCACCCAATGGTAATGTCCAAGTCGCTTGAGACACATTACGTTACATTGGATATTTCTTACACATCCACTAATGCTTACTGTAAATGATATTGCCTGTACAGGCTGTACTTACAAACAATTCCTGGATTGTAAGCCCTTGAACTACGACGGCACTGGAGGTGCTGTTGCTTTCGTCAGATGGACGGAAAAGACGGATTCGGTAATAAGGATGAGTAAGTGTGCTCCTGAAAACCAAGTTACTTACGTCTCAGGACTCTTTCTTGATGGTGCTTTATCCTGGTGGAATCTGCAAGTTCAAACCCTAGGAGAGGCGGCGGCGTATGCACTGACATGGGCTGAGCTGAAGGAGCTCATGAGGAAGAAATATTGTTCACGGGCAGAGATACAGAAGCTGGAGACGGAATTCTGGAACCTAAAAATGGATGGCCCAAAATTGCTGAATATGTCCAAAGGTTCCACGACTTGTCACGTGTTGTGCCATATATGGTTGATCCTGAATTTAAACGCATTGAGCGTTTCATCTGGGGATTGGCGCCCCAGATCATGAGCATAGTAAAAACGTCCAAGCCTCCAATAATTACCGAAGCCATTGATCTCAGCGTAGCACTCACAGAAGAAGCCATCAGGTTAAATAAGTTCTCAATTTCTGAACCAAAGAAGAAAGAAACTCATGTTGAATCGTCAGGGGAGAACAAGAGGAAATTCTCCAACTTTAAAAAGAGTACAGGCAGTGCCAACAAGAGGAAGGATGTGAACCCCTCAGCTGAAGCTAAGTATGGTGTTGAAGTCAAAGGGAAAGGATACATGGGCGCTCTGCCCAAATGTGAATTTTGCCAGTATCATCATGCTGGCCGGTGCAGTGTTAGAAAATGTGAATCCTGTGGGAAGATTGGTCACTTAAAGGACACTTGTTGGGTTGGTACTGGCCGTGGTGGCCAAAGGGGATTTGGTAACAACAACCGTGGGGGTAACGGGAATGGGAACCGCAACGGCGGAAATGGTAATCGCGGTAACTTCGGGAATCAAGCAGGAAATGGTAACCGCAATCAAAACAACAATCAAGGCGGTAATGGAGATGGTAACGCTCGAGGACCGGGATGTTTTAACTGCGGAGACATCGGGCACTTCAAGCGTGAATGCCCAAAACTCAATCAAGCTCGTGGAAGGGTATTCAACACTGGAGCAAGGGAAGCACGCCAGGACCCGAATGTTGTCACTGGACGTTCCCTATAAATCAACGCTTTGCATCTGTACTATTTGACACTGGTGCCGACTATAGTTTTGTATCGCTAGAATTTAAGAATATGCTTGGGTTAACTGCTAGTAAGTTAGACATTCCGTATTCAATTGAACTGGCTAACGGAAAGCTCGTGGAAACAAATGAAGTCCTCATAGGTTGCGTAATAGAGTTGGAAGAACGCGAGTTTACACTGGATCTACTACCAGTCGAGTTGGGAAGCTTCGACGTGGTAGTAGGGATGGATTGGTTGTCAAGTAACAGAGCCGAAATTGTATGTCACGAGAAGACCATTCGCATCCCAATGGCGAATGGAGAAACGATTGTGGTACATGGAGAGAAGCGCGATACACCCTTGAGGATCATTAGTTGCTTGAAGGCTAGAAAATGTTTGAAGAAAGGATGTGTTGCCTTTTTGGCGCACATCGTGGATAAAGGGCCCGCTGAGCCAAAGATAGAAGATATTACAGTCGTGAAGGAGTATCCTGAAGTCTTTCCAGAAGACTTGCCAGGATTGCCGCCACAAAGACAAGTCGAGTTTCATATTGACTTATTTCCAGGCGTCGCGCCTGTGGCTAAGGCAACTTATAGACTTGCACCTTCGGAAATGCAAGAGCTGTCAATGCAACTCCAGGAGCTGTTAGACAAAGGATTTATCAGACCAAGTTTCTCGCCTTGGGGAGCTCCAGTTTTGTTCGTTAAGAAGAAGGATGATAGCTTCCGCATGTGTATTGACTACCGGGAGCTGAACAAGTTGACAATTAAGAACAGATATCCTTTGCCAAGGATTGACGACCTGTTCGATCAGTTACAAGGTTCAAGCTTCTACTCAAAGATCGACCTTCGATCGGGTTATCACCAATTGAGGATTCAAGAGGAGAGTATTCCAAAGACGGCCTTTAGGACTCGATATGGACATTACGAGTTCCTGGTTATGCCGTTCGGGTTGACAAACGCACCAGCGGTATTCATGGATTTAATGAACAGAGTCTGCAAGCCCTACCTTGATAAGTTTGTGATCGTGTTCATTGACGACATCCTGATCTACTCAAAAACAAAAGAAGAACATGAGCATCATCTAAGAGCCATCTTAGAGCTGCTTAAGAAGGAGAAGTTATACGCAAAGTTCTCGAAGTGCGAGTTCTGGTTACGCGAAGTCCAGTTTCTTGGTCATGTGGTTAATGGGAATGGAATTCATGTGGATCCCACAAAGATCGAGGCAATCAAGAACTGGGAGACTCCAAAGACGCCAACCAAGATTCGACAGTTCCTAGGTTTGGCGGGCTATTATCGCATATTTATTGAGGATTTCTCAAAAATCGCTCAACCTCTGACTACTCTCACTCAAAAGGATAAGAAGTTTGATTGGGGAGACAAACAAGAAGAAGCATTTCAGTTATTGAAAAACAAGCTTTGCGACGCACCGATCTTATCTCTACCCGAAGGCACAGACGACTTCGTGGTATATTGCGACGCCTCGCGTCAAGGTTTAGGCTGCGTGCTGATGCAGTGACAAAAAGTTATAGCTTATGCTTCACGCCAGCTGAAGGTCCACGAGAAAACTTATACCACGCATGATTTGGAATTAGGCGCGGTGGTATTTGCATTGAAGATCTGGCGACATTATTTGTATGGCACGCGATGCACAATATTTACTGATCACAAGAGCCTGCAACATATCTTCGATCAAAAAGAGCTTAACATGAGGCAAAGACGCTGGGTTGAATTGTTGAACGACTACGATTATGAGATCAAGTATCACCCGGGGAAGGCGAATGTAGTCGCCGATGCTTTAAGTCGGAAGGAAAGGATTAAGCCCATAAGGGTTAGGGCTTTGGAAATGATTGTTCAAACAGACCTCACATTGCGCATTCGTGCTGCGCAAAGGGAAGCTCTTAAAAGGGAAAATCTTGAGAACGAGTATCTCCGGGGAATGGAGAAGCAATTAGTACCAAAGGAGGATGGAACATTGTGTTTCTTGGGAAGAATTTGGGTTCCCCTCTTTGGTGGTTTGAGAGAAGTTACTTTCGATGAAGCGCACAAGTCACGGTACTCGATCCATCCAGGATCGGATAAAATGTACCAAGATCTAAAGGATTTTTATTGGTGGCCGAGGATGAAAGGCGACGTTGCTATATATGTTGGCAAATGTTTGACTTGCGCCAAGGTTAAGGCCGAATACCAGAAGCCTTTAGGTCTCTTGCAACAACCCGAAATACCTCAGTGGAAGTGGGAACAGATTTCCATGGATTTTATAACAAAATTGCCAAGAACGCCTAGAGGTCATGATACGATCTGGGTAATTGTAGACCGCTTAACGAAATCAGCATACTTTTTGCCAATCAAGGAAAAAGACAACACGAGCAAACTTGCTGAAATATATCTGAGAGAGATTGTTGCACGACATGGAGTGCCTCTCTCAATCATCTCTGATAGAGACGGAAGATTTGTGTCAAGGATTTGGCAATCCTTTCAAGAAGCTTTTGGTTCTCAGTTGAATCTGAGCACTGCTTTTCATCCGCAGACAGACGGACAGAGCGAACGAACGATTCAGACATTGGAAGACATGTAGCGAGCTTGCGTAATGGATTTAAGTGGAAGTTGGGACACTCACCTACCATTGGTTGAATTTTCATACAATAATAGTTATCATGCAAGCATTCAAGCCGCACCGTTCGAAGCTCTCTATGGGCGTAAGTGTCGATCACCCCTATGCTGGGCAGACGCGGGTGATAGACAGCTTGTTGGTCCAGAATTGGTCCAGGAAACAACAGACAAGATTTTGCAGATCCGAGAACGCATCAAAGCTGCTCGTGATCGACAAAAGTGTTATGCGGACCGAAAGAGAAAACCTCTGGAATTTGAGGTGGGAGATATGGTATTGTTGAAGGTTTCACCCTGGAAGGGTGTGGCATGCTTTGGGAAGCGTGGGAAGTTGAACCCCAGATACATTGGTCCATTCAGAATCCTGGAACGGATTGGTCTCGTAGCATACAAGTTGGATTTACCCAAAGAGCTGAATGGCGTTCATGATACTTTTCATGTATCCAACTTGAAAAAGAGTCCAACACAAGAAACCGTGGTCATTCCTACCGACGAAGTTCATATTGACGACACACTCCACTTTATCGAAGAACCAGTTGAGGTTACGGATTGGAAGGTTAACAAAACACGCAGGAGTAGTGTCAAACTCGTCAAGGTTCGATGGAATGCACGACATGGCCCAGAATTCACATGGGAACGTGAGGATCGAATGAAGGAAAAATACCCACAATTTTTCCCCAAGACCCCTGCAACTAGAAGCAGAACTTAAAATTTCGGGATGAAATTTTCTTAACGGGGGGAGAATGTGACGACCCTCACAATTATAGGTACCGTACAATTAATTAATTTTAATTATGTGCTTAATGACTGTGCTTGATTACAACTGACAATTTAAACTGCTTTATGATTTTTGTATCATAAATACATATGCATCATATTTCATACTGTCACTCCATTTATTTCACACAAACTTTAGTGACATACATGATGCACAAAGCACAATTAGCACACTGAACGGATAATTCGGAAACATGCTGACAATGCCAGCACATAAACAGATAATGTTTTGAGGCCAGTATGAGCCAGAGACAGGGTACTACACTAGTGTGGAGTGTAGGGAAGTAAGGACCATAAATCTGCGTCACTAGGTGATAGTTAAAGTGCCGGGAAATGCCTAAAACCCACTAATAATGCAGAATTCTGCATTATTTATCAGAAATTCAGCATTTAACATGCTAGTAATGTGCAAAATTTTGGCAGAATAGTCCCGCGTGCTTTCCTAAGTGTCAGGAATTAAATGTGACACAAAAAGATATATAAAAGGCATTATACGGAATAATTAAGCACTTTAACGAAACAGTATCTAACCGAATAACCGGACATTACCCGGGACACCAATTTTTTTCCAAACACATTGTTTACTTATTTCTTGGCTAGTCATGATCCCCGTTCACCATAACACCCACTAAAATACCAACTAACTAACACATGTAAGTATATACTTGGAAATTAACTAGTATTTACCCACTATCATCAAAATATTACATCTAACCCCCCCCCCCCATTGCCCTCTTACGGTCACAAGAGGACCCACAAAAATCCCCACCATACTTCACCACTTACTTCCTAGATTTGTTTTATTTTATATTATATTGTTGCTTGTATGTTTAGACAAAATATTAGAAGACACCCCTTTAAGTATGGCTTCATAGATCATTCATCATTCCAAATCTTCACACCCCATCCCTCACATCTCTCCCTCTCGGCTCACTATAACCGCCACCACCACCATATCAACACCACATTCATCCATTTTTAAGTTACATTCAAATGCTAGAAGAAGGATTAAAGGAGCTTGAGGTTGTAGATCATCAAGGAGCTTCATCACTTGCTTTCTCACACCATTTTCACCATCTTTTTCACTAGAGATCTTCCCTAGCCTTTGAGCTAGTTGTAAGTCCTTGTTTAACCTTTGTTTACTTCCATTTTGAGTAGTTAAAGGTTGTAGTATGTTGAAATTTACAAGAACACTATAAGGGTTTAAACAAGAAACTTGAACATAAAAGATTACATGAAGATGAAATGTTGTTAGTAGGATATTGTAGTGAATATGTTGTTGATTGCATGTTGATTCTTGGTTATGTGATGCTAATCACCATATGGAGCTTGTTAAATGATGTTTAGAAACATGATTTAACAAGACTAGGAAGGTGATTATGTGAGGCATGAAATAATCACCTTCTAGTTTAAACATGAACTTTAAAGAAATTGATTTTCTTGAAATATAAGTGAACAAAGTAAGTTGATGATCATGTAGATCCGAGTTCTACAAAAGACTTTTCTAAATAAACCAAGTTTAAAAAATCGATTTTTAAAAAGATTATGACCTTTACTTGCACTTACACCATTTTTAGTGGTAAAATAAGTGTAAAAATCTTTTATTTACAAGAAGAGTTCAAAAGGTTAATTTTTGTAAAAATTGTTTACAAGTTGTAAACACTTAACTCTTTTAAGAAAATGATTTTTAAAGAAATGAATACACTTTGGAAGGTAACTAAGTCCACTAAACGCTTTACAAGTTACTATGCGTTTTCGGGATATATCAAGTTCATGATTAATATGAAACGCATATAGTTTTTTCTCTCGGTGATGTAAAGTTGCTAAAGGATAATTGTTGATGATTATTGTGATTATTTTGAAAAGAAAATGATATGCTTATTAGCATGGACACCTCCGTTTACAAAGGAAACTCTGGCGAAATTTCCTAAAATTCCAACACTTTGGTCTTTTTACCAAACTAATTAAAATACAAAATTAAAAAATATTAATTTAACAACCCCTTCACCCCTCACTCTCTCACCCTCACTGTCATCATTTTCAGACTGATTTCACGAACAAATTTGAACTAGAAACTCAGTATTTTGTTTGTTATTAGTCGAACTAAATAAATATATGAGAAAAGTGATAATGTTTTAATCAAAGTAGTTATTACGCACAACTGACATCAGTGGTGTTATTGAATCTGAATTAGAATTCAAAATCTGAGTTTTTGTGTTGTGATAATCGAGAAAAAAATATTTGTTTGTTGATTGTCGAAGAAAGAAGTAAAGGTGGAGGTTTTTGTGTTTAACGAAGAAGAAAGGCATATATCCTCAAGTTTTAGTTTTAGATTTGAATTGGAATCAAAATTATAAGTGTGTTCAGCGAATAGAAGTGACTTCCAGATCTGATTCTGAATACGACTAGATCTGAGTTGCAGGTTATATGAAGATAGATCTGTGATTAAAAAAGAGACTGAAGATATTGAAAAAAAAAGCTGATTTGAAAGTTACGAATGAAAAAATCGTTGTTTTCTCGAGTCGAAATCCGATTATTTGTTGTTCTATGACTGTATCTGAAACGATTTAGAACGAATTAAGATTTGCAGGTCTGATATTGAATAGAGATTCTTGAGTTGCAGCCGATATTTTTGTTGAATCGCAGAAGAGATGGGAGATTTGCAGGAAGTATAGTGTTGTTATTGGTTGTGTTGATTTTCAGATCTAAATCGATGAATGGTGTTGATTTTTTTAATTTTGTAATTTAATTAGATTGGTAAAAAGACCAAAGTGCCCTTATATAAATAAACTTAACTAAATTTTTTTACATAGTTAGTGCTAAAGGACGAAAGATGTAACGAGTTTTCCAAATAAAGGATTGTGACTGTAATTATTGAAGTTAAAGGCTATCCGTTGCAATCCGGTACAAACATAAATGATGAAAAGTGTAATTTACCCTGATAATAACAAATAATGATAAAAAATAAATAATAACTAATATAAAAAATACCTCCTCTTGCGAGCGCTGGTAGTCAGCATAGGAGGTAGACTCGGATGACGAAGACGTTGTGCCGGTAACGACAAAACTAGTATCCGAAGACCCGATCCTGAATCGGCTCCCTCCCTGTGCACGCTCCCACGAGTCAGCATCTCCCACCGGATGCTGAGTGACGTCTTCCCCGTACTTTTCAATCATGTATCTCGCATATGTCTCCTACCATTTATAAAAACAACACGCTTGTAATTATACTAAATGTCGCAACCCCGACCCCTACCCCGGGAGCGGGTGCTACGAGATTAGATAGATGGTATCGGTGTTTATTAATTTAGCAGCGGAATACATCAGGACCGTAGTTAGGAAATATTTATATCAGAGTTAAACACCAAACTTTTTATAACAAATCATTGGGATAAAACCCAAGTTCATTTTGACAATACATTTGTCCCTATAAACCCTAATTATTGAAAACAAAAACTCCTTTTTATTTAGGTAACTTTTATAGCCACTTTTCCAAGCCTTCATTGCTCTCCAGCTGGCTTCTATTGGCTTTCACATTGTGTTACCTGAAACGCGTTTTAAAAACATTTTATCAGCAAGAAATACTGGCAAGTACATTCCATTTTGTAAAGCATCAGTTGTTTACACATTACAGTATTAAGGGCGATTACAATGTTTATATCTACACAATTACTCGGTCAGTACGTGTCACTCGACGGATCTGTGACTATGGTTATATCACACATTGGATACCCGTGCCCAATTGTGAAGGTTATCAAGTACTGTATACAAACCCCATAATACTGGCAGCAATTGTAGAATTACAAAGACTTAATCACTATAATTGTATTTGAAAACCTTTGAGGTTTTGGTAAAACAATTTAACTCACAAAAAGTGTTTATAAAAGAAAATGTACTCACAAATAGTGAGAAAAAGTGAATGTACTTACCTTGTAGACTTAGGTGATACTACTATAACTTCCTGGTGATTCTCCTGGTTATTATCTATTAAAATTAAACAATGCACACGTGTTAGTAAAATAACCCAAATCACATTAACCGTACAACTCGAGACAGAACTCCAATGACTTAGTCAGGCAGAGCCTTGACATGCATTACGGAGTCCTAAATCAATTGGGTGTAACATGAGATAGAACTCCAACGACTGAGTCAGACAGAGCCTTGACATGCGTTACGGAGCCCTAGATCGATCGTGTAGGGTAACAACAGGGTTATAATACTTACAACGAGGCAGAACTTCGCTTTTTGAGGGGTATTATGCCCGGGTATAATAATAACTAACAGAAGTTGAGAGAGAATTTAGAAATTTGAACGTTAAAGAATGAAGCCTGAAGCCTCTATTTATAGGCTTGTCGTATGGCGGCTCGCGGCCCGCGAAGACCTACAGTAACTCTCTCGTGGCCCGAGCGTCTCCTAAACTTAGTTTTTCTTGATTTTTATAAATATAAAGGTATTTTGGGTCTGTTTTTCACATATGGGGTATATTTTAGGATATTTAGGGTCTTAGGAGGGTTTTTATATCCTCCCCACCTTGTTTTAGATCTCGTCCTCGAGGTCTACTGGAACAGGTGTGGGTATTTCTTTTGCATCTCCGATTCGAGTTCCCAAGTGTATTCTGGTCCTCTCTTGGAATCCCATTTCACTTTGATCAGAACTAGTCTCTTGTGATTGAGATTCTTGATCTTCCTATATTCAATCTGAATGGGTTTCTCTACAAATTTAAGTTTCTCATTTAACTCTATGTTCTTAAGAGGTATCACTAATGATTCGTCTGCTAAATACTTTTTGAGATTACATACATGAAACACATCATGTATTCCTGCCATTTCCTCTGGCAGTTGTAGCTGAAAAGCTACAGGTCCTATTCTTCTAATAATCTCAAAAGGTCCAACATACCTGGGGCTTAGCTTTCCTCTTTTATCGAATCTGACTACTCTTTTCCATGGAGAAACTCTTAACAATACCTTATCTCCTACTTGAAATTCTAAGGGTTTTCGTCTGTTATCTGCATAACTCTTTTGACGATCTCATGCTGCTTTTAATCTTTCCTTGACTTAAATTATCTTATCTGTTGTTTCTTGTACTATCTCTAGTCCAGATAATTGTTTTCCTCCAATCTCTACTCAACAGACAGGAGTTCTGCACTTTCGTCCATAAAGTGCTTCAAATGGTGTAGCATTAATGCTTGTATGATAGCTGTTATTGTAGGAAAATTCTATTAATGGTAAATGGTCGTCCCAATTTCCTCCGAAATCAATTACACAGGCTCTAAGCATATATTCCATCGTCTGAATTGTCCTTTTGCTTTGACCGTCCGTTTGTGGATGATAAGTTGTGCTTAGATTTAACCTGGTTCCCATTGCTTTTTGGAAACTTGTCCAAAAATGAGAAGTAAAACGCCTATCTCTATCAGATACGATAGATAAAGGAATTCCATGTAATGAAACTATTTCATTTACATATAGCTTGGCTAACTGTTCCATACTGAAAGTTTCCTTCATTGGTAAGAAATGAGCAGATTTGGTCAATCTGTCAACAATCACCTAGATTGTATCATTTCCTTTTCTTGTCTTGGGTAATTTGTTAACAAAGTCCATTGTAATCAATTCTCATTTCCATAATGGCATTTCTACTTGTTTCAATAATCCTGAGGGTTTCTGATGCTCAGCTTTAACTTGTGAACAGGTTAAACATTTAGCAACATAGTTTGCTATATCCTTTTTCATTCCTATCCACCAGAAATTCTTTTTTAGATCTTGATACATCTTATCACTTCCGGGATGTATCGTATACTTAGACTTATGAGCTTCTTCTAGAATTATGTGGCGTAGGTTTCCATGTTTAGGTATCCACATCCTTTTCTTATGGAACTTCCAAATTCCATCTGTTTCTTGTTCTAATTCCTTAATCATTCCTTTTAAACTTTCAGCATCGTCCTTGATTGCTGTTTCCTGTACCTTTCTAATTTAATCATTTAAATTTACTTGTAGATTTAATCTGAGAGAACATACTCGTTTCGGCTTTTCATAATACTTTCGACTTAAAGCATCAGCTACTATATTAGCTTTCCCAGCATGATACTCGATATCACAGTCATAATCACTAAGAACTTCCATCCAGCGTCTCTGTCTCATATTTAATTCTCTTTGCCAAAAAATATACATTAAACTCTTATGATCGGTGAAGACAATGAATTTATTTCCATATAAATAGTGTCTCCAAATCTTAAGGGCAAAAGCTATGGCTCCTAACTCTAAATCATGGGTTGTATAATTCTCTTCATGTTTCTTAAGTTGTCTAGAGGCATAAGCTATAACCTTTTGACTTTGCATCAACACACATCCATATCCTAACTTAGTCGCATCACAATAGACTATAAAGTCTTCAGTTCCTTCTGGTAATGCGAGTATGGGTGCATTGTTTAACCTTTGCTTAAGAATCTTAAGCTTCTTCCTGTTTTGGTCCCCATTCAAACTTAACTGATTTGCAGGTTAGTTTGGTTAATGGAATGGCTATTCTAGAGAAATCTCTGATAAACCGTTTATAATATCCTGCCAGTCCAAGAAAACTTCTTATTTCTGTTGGTAACTCAGGGACTTTCCACTTAGTAATTGCCTTGATCTTTGTGAGATCCACATGAATTCCTTCATGATTAACTAGATGTCCAAGGAATTGCACTGCTTGTAACCAAAATTCACATTTTGAGAATTTAGCATAAAGTTTCTCTTTTCTCAATAATGTCAGAAGTGTATGCAGATGCGCTGCATGTTCCTCTTTACTCTTAGAGTAAATTAGAATATCATCTATAAAGACAATTATGAATTTATCCGGGTATGGTTTACATATCATGTTCATTATGTCCATAAATGCGGCTGGGGCATTGGTTAAAACAAATGGCATGACGGTAAATTCATAATGACCGTACCTTGTTCTGAAAGCAGTTTTAGGAATGTCCTCTTCCTGTACTTTCAATTGATGATATCCCGAGCGTAAATCGATTTTAGAAAAGAATCAAGCTCCTTGAAGTTGTTCGAACAGATCATCGATTCTCGGTAGTGGGTACCGATTCTTAATCATAACCTTGTTCAATTCTCAGTAATCAATGCACATACGCATCGATCCGTCTTTCTTCTTAACAAACAATACCGGTGCTCCCCACGGTGATTAACTTGGTTGTATAAAACCTTTGTCAAGAAGTTCATCCAATTGTTTCTTCAGTTCCTGCATCTCCGTTGGTGCTAATCGATATGGTGCTTTGGTAATCAGTGTCGTTCCTGGTATTAGGTGAATTCTAAATTCGACCTCTCTATCAGGCGGTAATCCAGGTAACTCTTCTGGAAAGACGTCTGAGAATTTAGATATTACAGGGATATCTTTTAATTCTTTTTCTTTAGTATTAATGATTACGGAAATCATATATACTACTCCTCCTTTCTGTTCATAACTTGCAGCTTTCATCACAGAGATGAACTTTGTCGATCTGGTTGGCTTATCTCCTTTAATTGTGATCTTTTCACTTGTTGGTGTACTTACTTGTACTGTCTTTTGATCACATAAAATACTAGCACGATTGGTTACCAACCAATATATTCCTAATACAACATCGAATCCGGCTAGATTCATTGTGTAAAGGTTAGCTGAAAAGTTATGATTCAAAATTTCTATTCTTGCTCCCTGCAAGATCTCACTTATCTTAATGGATTCTCCGTTTGCTATCTCTACCAGACAATCTTGTTGAAGTTTGGCTAAGGGTTGGTCGAGAAGTTTGTAGAAAGAAGTATTGATAAAACTTTGATTTGCACCAGAGTCAAATTCTTCATCATCAGATGTATTTTGTGTATCTTCAAATCCTTCATCCTCTTCATTAATCGTTTCTGTTGCCGTATTGGTATTTGTTACAAGGCATAAACGTTCACTCCTTGTTACTATATCTGGTAATTCAAACCACTCATCAATCTGAAGGACCCCATGTTCTTCAATGTTTCCATCGTTTGTGACTTGAGTTACAGTTTCAGAGACTTCATATATGTGTCAGGCTTTTGTCTTGACAACCGCCCATAAATGTTTATATCACTTTTCACGGAGGGGTATGATGTATAAAACACCTGTTCCGCTTGTGATGTCAGAATAAACAGGTCATTAATGAGAAGCCTGGACTTGGATTTCACATCAATAAGTTTATTTTTATTAACTACTACATCGCGTTCGACATCAAACCAAGAGCGATAGAACACCACAACAGTTGAACGCCTGTTTCCATAATATTGAAGCTCTAGGATCTCGTCTAATAAGCCGTAGTAGTCACATCTTGGGAGTTATAAGCCTCCCCTCTTACGCATAGACCACTGTTATTGTTCACACGTCCCTTAGCATATTCTCGGGTATGAAACTTATAACCATTTACAAAATATCCATTGTGAGAATAGGCATAATGCGATGGTTTCCTTGCTAAAACTTCCAAATGTTTAGCGTATCCACCAAATGAGCCCGTCATTACCTATATTGAAGAATGTATACGACAATGTGTTGATTAATGATTCACTCATATTTATCATAATGGTTTAAATAGTTTCACTTACACAAGTACTAAACCAGTCAGCAAAGTATTTATCTCTCAGATCTGAAGCCCGTTCATTTGGATATAGTCGTGGCGCCACTCTATCAAACTAAATGACATAAGGGGTAACTTCTTCACAGTTTAGTAGAACATATGTGTGTGCTTTGTGATGTTCATTAGGTGTCAGGATTCTTTGCTTGCCACGCTTTTCGTATAATCTTCTCGATGGAAAAGCAAAAACACTTAGTTGAGTGTCTACACTCGAAGAGCAACAATGTTCTGGTGCAAAATTTCACGGCTCTCGGTTACGGCTTGTCTCAGTCGTCGAGGCAAAGTATACAGAACAGTAGGTAGCTAGTTCATTCACTAAGTGCTCCCAAACAATTGAACCCCCAACCCTTGCTTTGTTTCTAATTCTTCGTTTGATCAAGCCTAGTTTCCTACATTTAGAAATTATAAGGAATGTGTTAGGAATACTGAATAGATTCTAGAAAAAAACGTTTGATCTATACGCTAACAAATAGTGTGATTACCTCTCGTATTGATACATCCATCTATATTGCACCGGACCACCAAGAAAAGCTTCATCAGCTAGATGAATGACTTGGTGTTCCATAGAATCAAAGAAACTAGGAGGGAATATTCTCTCCAACTTGCAGACAGTTTGAACAATAATGCACTTCATTTTATACAAGTTATCCAGATGCAATGTTTTCCAGCATAAGACCCGAAAAAACATGCACAACTCTGTGACAACCTCGTATATATCATTTGAAATAAACCCTCTAATAGCAAGTGGAAGCAACCGTTGCAGAAACATGTGACAATCATGGCTTTTGAAACTATAAAAAAGTTATCCTTTATGTTAACACAATTCCCAATATTTGACGCATACCCATCCAGAAACTTAAGCTCTTTCATCCATGCACAAACTCGTTTAACGTCGCATTGCTGAAGAGTGTAATCTCCCCTATTTTTGGTCATCTTCCCATTGTTACCATGGATGATGTTTGATGACGGGGGTAGCCCAAATCCTTTCTTGATGCTTTCTTGATGCATACAAAGGTTACCACCAAATTCTCATGAAGGAAGAAGATGAGGAAAAAACAGCCTTTCACACGGACAAAGGAATCTTTTGCTATCAAAAGATGCCTTTCGGCCTCAAAAACGCAGGAGCAACCTATCAACGGCTCGTTGACAAAGCCTTCGAAAGCCAAATTGGCAAAAACATGGAGGCATATGTCGATGACCTGGTTATTAAAAGCAAAACGGAATACCAAATGCTCGATGATATTCAAGAAACTTTCAAGAACCTCAGAAAGGTTAACATGAAGCTTAATCCAGAAAAGTGTTCATTTGGATTCGAGGAAGGAAAATTTTTGGGCCACATTGTTGGAAAACAAAGCATCAAAGCCAACCCTAACAAAGTACAAGCCGTCCTTGAAACCAAGCCACCAAAGACCAAGAAGGAGGTTGAAAGCTTGAATGGGAAGCTTGCAGCCTTGAAGCGTTTTACCTCCAAGTTAGCCGAAAGATCTATGCCCTTCTACAAAACGCTCAAGAACTGCTCAGATAAGAATGATTTCAAATGGACTGAAGAAGCTGAGGAAGCTTTCAACCAGATGAAGCAACACTTAGCTTCCCTACCAGACATAGCAGCACCAAAAACCGGGGAGTTAATATCGGTGTACCTCTCAATCACGGACGAGGCCATCAGTGCAGTCCTCACCATTGAGCGAGACAAGGCCCAGGTACCCGTTTATTTTTTCAGCAAAACTTTAAAACTAGCTGAAACAAAATACCCTCCTCTTGAAAAACTTGCCCTAGCTTTAGTTCAAACAGCTAGAAGGCTTCGAAGGTATTTCCAAGCACACCCCATACAAGTAGTCACCGACCAACCAATTAAGAGTGTGCTTGAAAAACCTGAAAACTCGGGGCGATTAGCCAAATGGGCCATAGAACTGGGTGAACATAACATCACCTATGTTCCAAGAAAAGCTATCAAGGCTTAAGTCTTGGCCGATTTCATTGTGGAAGTCCCAAACCAAACACTTACTGAAGTAAACACAGCCACCACTGAACCTTCTAACCCTGAAGCCTGGAAGCTTTTTACCGATGGGGCTTCAAGCGTTGAAGGGTCAGGGGCCGGATTAATTTTGATTAACCCAAAAGGTTTGGAGTTCACATATGCTCTTCGATTTGATTTTCAGACCACCAATAACGAGGCTGAATACGAAGCACTAATAGCCGGCTTAAGGCTGGCCAAAGAAATGAAGGTTGAAAAGCTTGAAGTGTTCACGGATTCGTTGCTGGTCTCAAGCCAAGTGAATGATAGCTACATAGCTAAAGAGCCCAACATGAAAAAATACAGAGAAAAATCAAAGGAACTAATGAATACCTTCCAAGCATGCAACATCAAACAGATCCCCAGATCTCAAAACAAAAAGGCCGATGCCTTAAGTAAGCTTGCATCTCTCACCTTTGCCCACCTCACCAAGAAGGTCCTGGTAGAAGTATTGAAGGCCCCATCCATTAACGAATTAGAGGTTCAAGATGTGGTTACCGAAGAAGAACCAAACTGGATGACTCCCATAAGAAAGTTCCTCAAAAATGGTGAATTACCCAATGATCAAGTGGAAGCTAAAAGGGTTGAAATCAAGGCAAGACAATACATGCTGCAAGGAGAAACCCTTTACAAAAAGGGTTACCTTGCTCCATTGCTAAGGTATGTCGGCCCCGAGCAAAGCAAGTATTTGATCAAGGAAATTCATGAAGGAGTGTGTGGAGCCCACTTTGGAGCTAGATCGGTAGTTGCAAAACTCATGAACCTCGGATATTTCTGGCCTTCAATGCATCGTGACACAGCCGAAGAATTGAAGAAATGTGATGCCTGTCAGATCCATGCACCAATCCCAAAAAGTCCCAAGCACGACTTAGTCCCAATAACCCCCGCTTGGCCATTTCACAAGTGGGGAATGGACATTGTTGGTCCATTTCCCCCAAGCAAAGGAGGAGTAAAATTCCTATTGGTGGCGGTGGACTATTTCACCAAGTGGCCCGAGGTCAAACCACTTGCCAAGATAACAGGAAAGCAAGTCATTGACTTTGTCTGGGAAAACATCATTTGCCGTTATGGGTTGCCAGGAGTACTTGTTACCGACAATGGAAGACAATTTGCTGAGAAGCCTTTTAGCGTTTGGTGCAAAGAATACAAAATCGATCAGGTTTTCAGCTCAGTGGCTTATCCACAATCAAACGGGCAGGTTGAGAGAACAAATAGAAGCATAGTGGAAGGAATCAAGACAAGATTGGGAAGATATGAAAGCAACTGGCTTGAAGAATTGCCTAGTGTTCTATGGGCAATTAGAACAACGGAAAAAACAAGCCATAAGAAAACACCTTACAGCTTGGTATTTGGATCCGAAGCTGTGATCCCTGCCGAAATAGGAGTTGTAACCCAAAGAATTGTCAACATGGATCCCGAAGCAAACCAAAAAGAGACCATGTTGAATTTACAACTCCTAGAAGAAGCAAGAGACCAAGCCGCAATTCAAGAAGCCAAATACAAGCAACAGATGGAAGCTTACTACAACAAAAAAAGTCAAAAAACGAACGTTTCAAGCCAGGGGACTTAGTCCTCAGAAACAACGAGGCCAGTAAGAAAGAAAATCAAGGAAAGCTTGGCCCAAAGTGGGAAGGCCCATACACCATCCTTGAAGCACACAAAGGTGGATCCTACAAGCTGGCTGATTCAGAAGGCAAAAGGCTTCCAAGGCATTGGAACGGCAAAACATTGAAAAGGTTCCATGTGTAAACGGAAAGTTTGGTTTGTATCAAAAAGTATTTCAAGCAGAACTAAGAATACCTTTTGTAAAACGCAAGTATTGCTCTAATGAATGAAGTTGTTTCTATCAAACTTGTCTTTCTATCCTAAAATCAGGTTGAGAACCTAGCAAAAAACTCCATGGCAAGTGCCATGTAAGGGGATGAGCTCCCAGGCCACATCGCTCAATAGGTTCAAGGGTTGAACGAGCCTATATAAGGGGTGAGTTCCTAAATCAATACAACTCCATGAGACTTGTCAAGAAAAAATAAAATTGTCTCATAGACGGGTATAAGCAGCCTACACCAAATGTTCACGAAGTTTTAGAAATATAGTCTACAAAGAGGCTAGAAAAACCAAAAGAAATAATGAAAAGGATAGGTGTTATCTCTTCTTGTTAAAAATGCCAAGGCTAAGTGTCTGCAGCACTGAACCCTTTTAGGTATAAAAAACATAAGGGCAACACAAACCCGACAAAGACAAAGTTACAAAAAGAACAAAGTCAATTGGAAAAAATCACAAAGGTACAAACCAAGCCAGGACGCAAAACCAAAAAGCCTTCAAGGCTTCAAGCCACTCGGGCAATACCTCGAAGCCTTTAAGGTTTCAACCTTTTAAACGACAGCCAAAAGGCTTCAATAGGCAAACTCCAAATAAACTACCTTGTCCAAAAAAGGCACAAGCATAAAACCATAACAAAAAGAAAAATAGTTAAAACATCACATCATAAAAAGTCCTAAAAAGACTTCCAAACATAAGTTAAGGCAAGTCCTAGTAACTTGCAAATCTAATCATTGTCCAACGGCCATACAGGCCTTCAACATAACCAAAAGGAACCTTAGGGGTTCCTACCAAACCTAACATTGTTCAAGTTAACATTACAAACATAAGTTGTTTTCAGTGCTAAGAAAGCTACGAATCAAGCATCAACAAATTTGGAAACTCCAGAACCTTCGCCCTTGGCCTTCTTTGTTTTCTTCAACTTTTTAGTCTTCACACCTCCATCACCACCAACCGCCGAAGCCTCCAAGCTTGCATCCTTAGGAACATCCGGCTGACCTGAAAGGGTATCATCGCTATCCCCCGAATAGGACCTCTTCCTTGAAAGAGAGCCCAAAACCTCAGCACAAACCTTCTCATTTAGGCCCTCCGGTTTCAATTCCTGCAATACAGAAAGAGGTTTACCAAAACAAGTGGAAACCTGATGGATGTAGGGGTAGGTCAGTTTCTCCATTTGCTCAACGGAGCCTTTAAAAACGTCAGAAGCCTCGGGACGAAACAGAGGTGACTTCTCCAAAGGATGACCGGATTCATGAAGTTTATACCCAGCAATGAGGCCTTGGTGTTTCCCCAGGTTAAGAAGCTTAGTGTAAACGTCACCAAGAGCAGAGTTAAACTCTTTGGAGTGCAATAGATAAGTAACCACTTGGTGAAAACCTTGCTCTATGAGCCATTGGTTATCCCCAGTAGCCTGAGCAACTGAAGCTTTCAACCCTTCTTTCTCCTTAACAAAAGCCTGCTGCTGAACAAACAAAGCTTCCCGGTCAGCCCTAAGTTTCAGCCTAGATGCCTCGAAGCTCTTTTTCAAATCATCCATCTCAATCTCATGCGTCTTTTTCAGATCACTAACCTTCTTCTCCCATGCTGCTTCCTTCTCGGCAAAACCAGCTATCTCCTTCTTCATCCCAGCCATGGAGGATTTCATTTTATCCTTCTTCTTGGAGAATTCTTCATATTCCCGCATTCTCTGACGAAAACGGGCAATGCCTTGAGGAAGCATAGAAGCTAGGTTGCAGGTACTCAAAATCATTCGGGACAGCATCAGGTCATCATCCATCCCAGCAATAGTCTCGTGTACTGAGGGAGGAGCAATGTGACTCAGAGCATCCTCACAAACAGTAACATCTTTGAAACTGTCATCATTCTTTACTGACCAAGCAGGCACATAAATCCCTTCCGGATCCAACCCTTCAACGTTCTTGCTTGAGGACTCCTGAACAGGAGTGACAACAACCTTCTTGCTTGAAACCTTTTTACCATGAACAACCAATTCTTTATCCTTCTCCGCACCCGCTTCAACACCTTGATCCTCCGAAACTTCAATGTCATCACTCAACTCCACCGGTTCAGTAGAAGTGGATTGAGGACCAGCCTTCAACAACCGACGAGAAGATCGGCGAGTTGAAGATTTAGGAGCATTAGACTTAGAAAAACCCTTGGCAGTAGCAGCACTAACATAACCTGAACCCTCAAACCTTTGATCAACAGTCCTAACCACAACATTCTCACCAGGAACAGACGGAGCATCCTCAAAAACAACATCAGAAGTATCGTCGCTCTTAATAAAATCCAAGGCAGACATGACTGCAAAAAACAACAACACATAAGTCATAGACTAAGAAAAACATAAAGAGGACAAAAAAGGAAAAGGCATACCAATTCCACTCCTCATAAGAACCGGATCCCGATCAACATTTCCCCAAATTTTACTAACCCCTAATAGAACAAGTAAGTGTTCAGGAAAGGGGCGAACCCTCGAAGGGCACCCCCGGATGGCATTGAGAAAAACATCATTCAATTCAGACTCAGAAGGTTCCGGAGCATTGAGAACAGCATCCGGATTCCTCCACACCATTTTGAAAGGGATGATAGTATCGGAAACCCAGAAAAAGCGGTCCTTCCAAGCCCCAAGTGTGGTAACCATCGATGCAATAAGGCAGGTATCAACTTTGGTTGTTTCAAATGTAAACCAATCGCCATTCTTCGCCAAGCGAAAAAACCGGCGAAAGAGTAAAAGGGAAGGATCATACCCTAGAGCACGACACAAAACCTCAAAATGCAAAACCCTAGCCATCCCCTTTGGATGAACTTGCCCAAAAGAAACCCGATAATACTCCAACAAGTTCAAAACAAAAAACGAAAAAGGATAACGAAGGTTTGAGAACTCAAAATGACTACAATAGAGGGCAATCGAACCAGAAGGCGGTTTATCAACGGGAAGATCACAAGCAGGGGCAGTGGGGTTAAATTTCCTATCAATACCATATTCCATACAAAATAAATCTATCTCCTCTTGTGTTAACCGGGAAAAAGATTTTGATAAGTCCTTACGAGCACCCATTTTTTTGAACGGAAAATGAAGAATGCAAGATGAAAAGGAAACCGGAACTAACCTTAGAAGGAGAGAAAATGGCAGAAAACTTGGAGAAGATTATGAGACAAATGGATAAGTATGGAAATATAAAATAAATATAAGTCTACAATAGGGGTAATAATGGCAACACAGTAACTTCTGCGAAAACCGCCACCCTATCAACTGCCATACATCAATCAAATCAAGTGTCAGTTATTTGAAATTCAAATTCAAAACATTAACTGCCGTTAACCTTTCAAGCCTTCAAGCATGGAACCATTGAAACTTTTAGGCAATAAAACACGCGTATAAAGTCAGAAGTCTTTGAGCTCATCTCCCAAAAACCTCTGACTTGGGGGGCTGATGACGGGGGTAGCCCAAGACTAAATAAAATGACTAATTACGTAAACGCTTAAATGGTTAAATGGTTCAAGGCTTAAAAAGCTGTGGAAGGAAAAAGCAGCACGGTAACAGTAGCCAAGTCACATCTGAAGATTGCTTCACCAACCCACAGCCGCAAAGGCATTGCAGGTCTGCACGGTGCACGCTATTATCCGGGGGACTAAAGCCTTCAACCCCCAAAAGGGGAAACCCTCCACTGCAAGCGAGGTTACTAGTCAAATCCATTCCACTTCGGGAGATGCCTTCCCTTATAAAATGACACTTCATTTACTTCAGGGAGACATCTGGACCAGCTCTGATTCTTCTATCTCTGGTCATTCACATCGAATGCTTGTCTCGCACAAGTCATTCCCTTTCACATCCAACACACACATTCCCTTTGCTTTCACTTCCGAATCTGAGCACAAATCAGAGGAGGATCTATAGCAAAGAATAATAACAAACTAGTAAACCTCCTTCCACGTCTCGCAAACGTGGGGGGACCCCACGACCTGCGTTAGGCAAGGTTGAACCCTTCAACCCTTCTGCCTAGCCAGCCAAGCTACCATCGTTGGTCTTGTATTTGTTGCATCAACAATGTTTAAAAGAGGTCGGTCACAAAGAAGCTCAATATCTTTCCTTGCCTTTATATTGTCTTTTGATTTGTTGGTGCCCATAATTGTGTGAAATAGATTATCGAATATATTCTTCTCAATATGTATAACGTTGAGGTTGTGTCGGATCAACAATTTACGCCAATACGGAAGTTCCCAAAAGATGCTTCTCTTTACCCAATTATGTGTCTCCCTGAAACCATTTTGTTTTTCATTTTCTTTATGATAGGGGCTACCTTCGTAAACAATCAGGATATGTCGGACATGCCATATTTCCTCTCCGGTTGGCTCTGGAATAGATTTTACGTCCCTCACAATCACATCTTTCAGAAAGTTAATCCTATCTTTCCTGAAATTGTGTCTTTCCGGAAGATGTTGTCTATGACAGTCAAACCAACACGGTTTGCCTCCAAATTGAAGTTGGAAGGAACCTGATTTATCCGAGCAATAAGGACAGGCTAACTTTCCATGTGTGCTCCATCCAGATAACATTGCATAAGCAGGGAAGTCACTAATTGTCCATAGTAGTACGACTTTCATTTGGAAATTGTTCATTCTATAAACGTCATAAGTTTCACTGCCCTCTATAAACAAAAATTTCAGCTCTTCTACTAAAGATTGTAGAAAAACATCGAGATTATGTGTAGGATTCTTCGGACCAGGAATGATCACATGCATTTGTATGTACTCCTTTTTTAAGGCCAACCACGGAGGTAGGTTGTAGACAATAATAAACACGGGCCAACATGAATACGTGGCCCCGTTGGAATTATTTGGACTGAACCCATCAGTACACAACCCTATGCGAACATTGCGTGTCTCATGTGCAAAATTAGGATAAACCGAGTCAAAATGGTTCCAAGCTCGACCTTCACTAGGATGACTCATCTTTTCCGGTTGTGTGTGATGAAGTGCGTGCCAAGTCAAAATGTGTATATATGTATGTGTGTATGCACCGATACAACTACATACTTATACATATATACACATACATATAGACACAAGAAATACATTTACATATATATATATATATATACACCTCCGCCTAATTAAATATGAAAAGAATAAATGTTTTAGTCAGAAATTGATTGGAAATTTCCGACAACTTTCCGACGAAATGTTATGTTTCGTCGGTAAGTGGTCGGAAATTTCCGACCATTTTCTTACACCCATATCCGTTTTTTCGGTTTTTCAACCTCCTAACATGTTTTTTTCATTACATATTTTATACACCTTAATTATACATAAATGATTTTACTTTACCAACTTATATGTATTATACACATTCATACGTGCGTGTACGCTATCGGGACTAAATACTTAAACTAGGCTTTTATTATTCTATAATTATATATAGGTATATATGTGTGTGTATGTGTATACTCCGAGTCATATACATACACATACATATAGACACAAGCAAATACATTCACATGTATACATATAGCTCAATATATTTGAATAAAAAATAAAGGTTTTAGTCTGAAAATTGTAGGAAATTTCCGACAACTTTCCAACCAATTTTTTTTCTTTTTTTATAGTTTTTTTCGGAATTTAGTCGGAACTTTCCTTCAAATTTCCGACGACTTTTTTCTTTGTCGGTAAGCGGTCGGAAATTGGTTGCTAATATTTGACTTTTATTCTAGTCGAAAGTTTGTCGGTAAATGGTCGGAATTTCCGATTGAATTTTTTTAGTCGGTAATTTTGGTAGGAAATCCTCAATTTTCTAGTAGTGAAGCGTGTTATAATGTGTTATAATAATATACATATATAATTAAAAGGCCATTAACTTAACAATTCATGAACTTAAAGTAATAGCTATTTTTATTAGACTAGAATAGTTAATTAACAAGTAGTTTTCCCATTTGCTGAGATGGGTACCAAAGAATAAGAACATCCAAACTTTGTGTATCTTTAAGATCATCATGACCTCTTATCCAACAAGGATAATTAGTAGGTATATTAGTTGTTCATTTAGCATACATGTTAACTCAAAATTTGTTATTTTGTTGGCTTAGTTGAATATCTTTGATTAATTATTTGTAAGTTGACTAATGTAAGAATTGCTACACCATAAAATTAACAAAACAAAAGGTTCTATACATATTCAATATCTATGAAAATAGTAACAATAATAAAAACTATCATTGACTATCAAACATAAAATATGTTAATGGCGCACTAACTTTTACAATTTTATTTCGTAAGTTATATAACTCATCAAAATAGTTTTTATACTTCATTGGCTTAATGCAATCAACATTAATAAATGCATTCTAAACAAAGTAAACACAATTAAAATACCACATTAATTACTAAAGGTTCAATATTCTTATAAGAAAACACCAAACATAATAACAACCACAAACTTAATAGTAAGTGGCATGACACGACGAAAGCAATAAATTAACTAAAGACAATATCATAACTAATCATTTGATGAAACTATAGTTTCAGTATAGATTGCACCATTGATGTCTTGAGTAAAGATGATAAGCAAAAAATCATGCATCTCATTTATCCTTACGTTTATCTCAGCAATCCCCCCCCCCCCATTATTGTACTACAATGAACTTGCTATTTCCATTAATATAGTACACGGATGACCCAATCATTAATGACATATACACACCGTGTATAAAATAAAACACTTCCGACCAGGTTTCATTTTCCAGTTTTCACAATTCAACATTCACGCTAAACATTCAGATACTAACCAACATATGGAGTTCATCTCGTATACTAACCAACTAACCTATAGCTTCCACACCCATTATATCTGGGAATCCTACATGATTTATTACCTTGGAATCAACATCTAAATGAAGTACCTCTGCGTTACCCACACAACAGAATTTGGTCAACACGAAATACAAACTATTTGTACAAAATGTCTGTAAAGACCAACTAAAGATGTCAACTAACTAAATAAATGTTAATAGCTAACTTATATGCGTGCATTAATGTGCACAATATTGTAATCGCCAGAAAAGTCGACACAAAACCCAATACTATCATCATCCACACTGTAAAAGCCCTGAGAATTAGAATTTGACAACATCTTCAACACATGCATTAGTGGATTCCAAACAACCAATTCACGAGCATTGATTAGGCAAACAAATAAGATCCCATCCAAAATTGCTAGAAATAACACGTTGTACGGATGAGCTCCGAAGGGAATGTTAACATTAGTACCCAAGACACATTTAGGGGATTCATGATCCACATAACGAATCGCACACAATGATTGGTTAACAACAATTATTTTCTGGTCATCTAATATGTGCATGAAGTGACAATGATTCCTAGCAAACTCTGACGTTGAAAGATAGACTAACCAATCTTTATACACGACCTTGCACCGTGTAACAGCCTTTGTCGAAAGAACTTTTTGGCATTATTTCCATCAGTATTAGCAGAGACGGAAGAACCTCCATATTCAATTGCAATGTAGCTTCAAATACAAACATGTTCCGCGAGGCAGATAAGAATTAAATAGATCTACAAAGTAATTCCTTAGAAAATGAACGTCCACCGAAACATTATCACAATTAATAGTAGGTGGTTGTTAAATAGATAACCGTATAGATTAGAAACCGTTTCTAATTTTTAGGTAAACATATACACTAACTACACGGGTATTATGTATTTTTACAATTTTACAAAGGCTTGTGTTTTTTTTTTTTTTTTGTGTAACATTGTGTTATTGTCATTGTGTTTTTTGTGTAGCATTGTGATTTATATATTACATTGTCTTATTACCATTGTGTTTTTTGTATAAATATTGTGTTTTTGTACAACATTGTGTTATAGATAACGTCTAATTAAATTGGGATTAGTAGGTGCATAAGTTTGTTAATTCTCGTACATGTTAACTCAAATTTTGTTCTTTAGTAGGCGCAAGATAACATCTTTGCTTCGTTGTGTACAATCCGAAATTTTTTAAGGAAAAAACAAACAATAACTCACAAAATGCCCCACACTCGGGCCCATCGGGAAAGCGATGTGTGACAGTTTGATATCAGAGTTACAATTTGAGAGATTTAGACACTGGCCTCTTGTGCCTAAGCTCAAACACAGACACTGGCTAATAGCTCATAGAATTATAGATGCAAACTTCTTTAGGAACTTTAAGTCTAGTATTGATTTTTACAATTTTCGTTGAGTGCCATTTCTTCTAAGTAGCATGTAGGCAGGCGAAACAAGATTAGAATATGATTGGTCCCGATGGTCCACCTCCCCCACAACAAACATCCAATTTTAGACTTTAATGCAACCAACTACTTAACTACCTCTAAAGGTTAGTAGTACCATTGGCGTGAGTCTAACCTGGAAATGCCAAATTTAGAATTAAACAGCATCCGGTTGATTTGTCCAATGGCAGACCTCCATTCGCGACACTCCAAACATGATCCATTACACAAAAAAATGGAACAACTACTTCAACAACTTTGGATTCGAGAGTCAACCGCCAGTCCCATGAATCCAGTACCAATCCAGCCGAAGCCGCCACTTCCAGATGTTTTTTTTGAACGTCCAACACGACTCGTATATGTTACCCCTATACGATGTATGACACTATACAGGTTATATGATTATATTAAACCATAACTACACGCATCTATGGAAGATCTATACATTTATACGACTCGTATACATGTCATGGTATAAATAAATACAAAACGTCAAATATGATACAATATTCTTCTCACCAAATTGAGAGAGGATACAAAAAAAAAAAAAAAAAAAAACAAAAAAAACCTATACAACACAAAAACGAAAAAGACACATGTTAGACGAAGAGAGTCATCACGTCTAAATGTGACCACGAACAACTTTAGCCCCTTTATTTCAGACTTTAATAACTACAACCCCTTAACTCTCTAATTAACATACCTGCACAAAAAAAAAAATTAATAACTAAGATAACCATTTGAATTGTAATATATTGAACATCTTATACATTAATTTTTATTAAATAATAAATTAGTTTACAAACAAATTACATTAAAAACAAATGTGTATAGTTGCCTGATTATGTTCTAGAATGAATTTGAGATTCAAATAAGTGAAGAACTATGATCTTGGATAATTTGACGAAAAATAACAATGTTAATCAAATGCTAATAAAAAAATGAATGACGATTATAAATTTATAATGATAATTCCAAAAGCACAAACCCAAAGCACGTCTTGTAATTTTGTTGATTATAAATCAATATGCTATACTACAAGTTGATTTTGTTGTATCTTCGAAAGCGATCCACCACATACCCAAAGCACGTCTTGTAATTTTCGATTTATGTGTAGCCAATATTTAGAATCTCATGAGCATCACAACATCTAGGAGAGAAGTCTCAACATCAGCTTCATCTGCCGCCATGAATCCTGTTGCACACCACAACATCGCCCAAATATGTTAACAAAGACGACACCACTACCATGGCCACCATTGTCGTTGATCTTGCGCTTTCTTTGGTTACCGAAATTAGCAATGGCGGTGGCGGTGGCGTCTTCTTGTTGTCGTCATTAGCATCCATGGTGATGTTATGGTGTGTAACAATTTTCACGACCGGAGAAGAAGGTGATGTTGTAACTTCTCTCTAGATGTTATTCATTTTGATTTTTTGAACTCAAATAGTTGATATATATAATACTCGTTTTGCGATAATTATCATTTAATCTGTTTGAATTTGTTTGTTTATTAATATAAATAAATAAATAAATAATAATAAGGCTTCAGTTATCAACATTTTTAATATTATTATAATAATAATAATAATAATAATAATAAGCGCGTTTTAGTAATACATAAATAATTAAAACGTCATTTATACATAAATAATTAGAACAGAACGTAAATTTTACACCAATAAGATTCAAACAAAATGATTCAAAAAAGATGATTCGAATTGTGTTTGAATTCGATATTATTCAAATAATTAACCGAATTACTAAATCTTTCTATACTAATAAATGAAAATATTTTTTTATACATGTCACTATTTGGTGTCTCCTCACTTTTAGTAATAATATTACATATTAAATTTTTATACACGAAATATAATATAATATAATATTAATATAGTTAGAGATAAACATGTAAATTCAAATTTAATTAATAATTATCTATAACTAATATAAATGTATCAAATAATATAATATAATATTAATTAACTAGGTTATTCACCCTGTGTGTTTTACGGGTTGAGGAAAAAAGAAAATATCAATAAAAGTACTTATGAACCAAATTTCATAAAATATGAAGGTATAATATGAATGTGAATATAAGTTATAATACTTCTGCAAAGAAAAAGATAAATTAACATATCTATGAACTCTTTAAAATGCAGTTGAATATGGACGTGGGGATAGATGGCAAGATGATGGTATAGTGATTTAGAATAGACTTATATTATGCGTATACCTCTTAATTTATTATCTGTAAATAAATACTAATTATAAATAATGGTGGTATGGTTATTATACAAATGAGAGAAAAATGCTCGGATAGTCCCTGTGGTTTACTATTTTTTCACATTTATTCCCTAACTTTCTAAAATTACACCTATAGTCCCTGAGTTTTTAATTTCGTTCCCGGATAGTCTCTGGCGTGGATGGAGGTTAGGTTTTGGTGTTAAGTGAGTGTGAAATGACTATAATGTCCTTACTAATAAAAATTGTTTTAATCATTGTAAGAAGAGTCTCCTTCAACAGGGAGAGACACCCTTGCCATATCATAATTCACAACCTTGCTTTTAACTGTCAAACAAATTCAAATATTGCAGAACAAATTAAGGACAATTAAATCAGAAATTGAAACATTAATCATCAAATCAAACCCACCACCAATCATCAACTGAGCTTCAATTCAAATAGAGCAAACAGAGTATCATAATCAGGGCATAAAAAATAGCAAATTACTAAACAAAATTCCAATTTCCAACAAACCCATAAGCGTAATTCAACCAAGATTACGATTCAAACACATAAATGCAATAAAAATTTATAAAAAAACTGAACCAATAGTCAGCAAATCAAACCCATTGAGCTTCAATTCAAAAGACATATAAATAATACTATGTATCTGTAAATAACAATTGTTGTATTCGTTCTCGAAGAATGCAGATTCCGTCAACCATGTCTTCCCTATCTTTCCTCTCCCGTCCACCGTCCCCCACCCTCCTCCTCCGCCACCACAACAACACCACCACCCGCACCTACTTCATCCCTTTCAACCCCCCCCCCCCCAAACACCTCACCATCAAAGCCTTCGCCACCACACCACCACCACCATCCGATTAAACCTAGCGGATAATAAACTCAACGGTTCAATTCCGAAATCGTTAGTTAAATCATTCTTCGGTAACATAATCTATGTGGAAATCTTCTACCGCCGTGCAACAACTCGTTTTCCATCTCCGGCGCCGGTAACAACTCATCTCCGGTAACATCTCCGTCATCGATTTCATCGCCTCCAGTCAGAAAAAAGTCTAATAAGCTCTCCACCGGAGCAATCATCGCTATAGCAGTCAGATCTGCGTTAATCCTCTCTCTACTATACTACTCATGTTACTATGCCTACGAAAAAACATAATCAGTAAGCGAAACAGCCTGCAAAACTGCCGGTGCAAACTCCGGCAGCCGGAGGAGCAACAAGAGCGGTTACAGAAGCCGGTGCAAACTCCGGCAGTCGAAGGATGACGTCACCGGATAGTCAGCGGAAAGTGAGAGAAACAAGCTAGTGTTCTGTGGAGGATGATTATGGTGGTAGCGGCGGTGGTGGGGAGTGATGATGGCGGTTGTGGAGTTGAGGGGAAGGTGGTGGTGGTTTTTACTGAGAGGGAGCAGAAAGATAGAGATAGGGATATAGAGATATATGTTTTTTATATGTTATTTTTTAAAGAAGGGCATTTTAGTAAATTTACAGTCACTTAACTAAGAAAACTAACCCCCATCCACGCTAAGGACTATCCGGGAACAAAATTCAAAAACTTGGGGATTACAGGTGTAATTTTTGAAAGCTAGGGACTAAAGGTGAAAAATGAGCAAAACACAGGGACTATCCGAGCATTTTTCTCTACAAATGATTTATGTGTTATTTGGTAAATTTAAAGTAAGAAAATATTTTAACAAGAAACAATAAATAAATGTCACTAATTATTTAATTGTATATTAAAAACTCAGTAACCAAAAATAACCAACATGTCTATAAGTAGGGGTGTGTATGGGTCGGTTTGGGTCGGTTTTGACCTAAAGCCATAACCATAACCGTTATGTCGGTTAATGGATAACCATAACCATAACGGTTATGGCGGTTATGGTTAATCGGTTTTGATGGTTATAGCGGGTCGGTTGTGGGTGGTTAACCGTGTATTTAGCCTAGCTTAAAATATGTTAATTTTTTAACATAGAATAAATTGTTATTGCATATTTGTATATGTTAGTATATTACATAGTATTAAAAATACATATAATCTATAATACTAACACTAAATATTCAAATAAAGTGATGTGATATATTTCATAAATTCAAATAAACATTCAGCCAAAACCGTAAAACGATATAAAATAACCCGTAAATATTAAAAATCTTTAATAAAAAAACATCAAATATTAAATAAAAACATGTAAAAATTCCTAAATCATACAAAGATTTATAACATGTCGGTTCGGTTATGGTGGGTATGGAAACACTGATAACCATAACCGACCCGCTACATTCGGTTTTCAAAAAAAACCATTAACCGACCCACTGGTTTTTGATTTGGTTCAGTTTTTTCGGTTCCATTTTATCGGTTAATTCGGTTATGGTTCGGTTAATTCAGTTTTTTGCATAACCCTATCTATAAGACCAAACCGGCAAATCCAATGCTACATGCAGATTATTAAAAGAATTTTGCCACATCACCATATAATAAATTTTGTTTTCAGTTTCTCTTTCTTCATTAATTAACTACTCACTCACAATTTTTTTCTCTCTCCTTAGGTGATAGCACTTAACCACAAATATTTTGCGCTATCTCTCTCTCTTCCAAATTAGCATCCACCTCATCTCACACACATCAAATGCATTGTGAATGATATGCATTGGTGATGGTCTAACTTCAAAGTGATTTCTCTAGTTCTCAATTAGATAAACTTATAGCTACAAAATAATATTTAAATTAATTAGATAAGTATAAATTATCGGTAATTATTAAGTTATATAACTTTAAAATTTAAGTATATGGACTTGAGTTGCATCTTAAAAGGATTGTTGTTATTGAATAAATTTATTAGTATGATAAATGTAGTTATTATTCTTCTTGTATTTTAAATATATTAAATAAATAAGTTATTTGTTAAGCAAGAAAATCGTTCCCTCCACACTCATTATGAAAATGGTCGATATTTGTTTCAATTATTAAGATATAATTTCTAACCTAGTAATTCATATAAATAAGAAAATCGTTCCCTCCACATTGTTATGAAAATGCTCGATATTTGTTTCAATTATTAAGATATAATTTCTAACATAGTAATTAATATAAATATAAATAAATAATAAGATAATTTATGAAACTTTATCCGTAATTTCTTAAATGTTTGAAACAAATATTAAATTTAATAATTTAAATTAAATAATAATAATTAATATAAATATAAATAAATAATTAGATAATTTATGAAACTTTATCCGTAATTTCTTAAATGTTTGAAACAAATATTACATTTAATGATTTAAATTAAATAATAATTATCGACAATTAAGTAAGAGTAGATGGTCTAGAATAATAACCTAGTAATTAATATAAATACATAATAAGATAATTTATGGAACTTTATCTGTAATTTCTTAAATGTTTGAAACATATATTAAATTTAATAATTTAAATTAAATAATAATTATCTAATAGTAGATGGTCTAGAATAATAAAAGAAACCAATAAGTTATGACACGTGTCATTCATTGAAGGCGTCTACATTTGTAATTTCTTGCGTTTTCAAACTTATCTTATATCAATTAATTAAATAATAAATAATCAATTAATATTAAATCTTATCTTACTTTAAATATCAAATAGAATCATTCTATTCTTTCTAATAATATATTATCTTCAAATTTAAGTTATAAATATTCTATTTTTTCTAATAATATATTATCTTCAAATTTAACGTATAAATTAAAGATATTTTTTAAATAATAACACAAAACAATAATCTTAAACTTAAAAAAACAATAATACGCTCATATAAAAAATTTAAAGTACAAACAAAATATACAAAATAACTTATTAGACATTAGATCAAACTTAAAAAAAAAACACTAATAGGAAGAGAAGCTAATAATATAATGATGTTTTTGATTTTTCAAATTGGGGTTCTAATCAATTCGAATTAAACTTAACCAAGTTTGTGATTTGATTCGATTTAAACCGAACCAAATTTATGATTTTTTAAACGAATCCAATAACATATTATTTACTATACAAAATTACATTTATTTAACCCGTGTAATACATGATGTTTTTAAACAAGCTCATTTGTCTTCAGGAGATAAAGTCCATCAAGCAGGTTGCCTCTTCTGAAAAGGGGCCTACAACATACAAGCTTTATTAGAAAAATAAACCAAACCATTTGTATCTTCACAGAGTCTTGATATGGACAAAAGATTATGTTTAAAATGAGGAACCAGTAAAACATTTTGCAATATCAAGTTTGGTAACAAATTAATTGTTCCAGATTTTGTGGCTATTATTATTGTTCCATTTGGAAGAAGAATGGAAACAGGTTTGGGAAGAATTTTTAAGCTGGAACAGAATGTTTCATTTGAATACATATGATCATTAGCACCTGTGTCTATGATCCATGTTGAATTGGAATTAGAAATAGATTAACATGCCATTATACCTGCAAAATTAGCATATTTCAGATCATTTGTCTCACCACTGGCATTATTAGAAGACTGAGATGAACCAATATTGAGTTGAGTGTTTTGAAGAAACTGAATCAACTGTTGGCATTGATCTGCTGTGAGACTTGTACCAGAATTCATAGCATGAACAAACGAGTTATTGAATTGATCAACACCATCATTTACACAAGCATTTGCATCATGTCTTGGTTTAGTAAATTTAAAATCCTTTGGAAAACCAATCAACCTATAGCATTTATTAATAGTGTGACCAGGTTTCTTACAATGAGTGCAGACAGGTTTCTTGAAATTCTCTTGTGGTTTAGCTTGAACATTCATTAATGTAACATCACTACGCCAAAATAGGGATATAGCCACACCAAAAAAAGTGTGACTATATGTGTTTTGCCACACATATTTTTTTCATATCAAGTGTGACCGAAGCTCGAGTCATCATAGGTATGATACAGCCACACACACTTTTCAGTGGCCTTAGAACTTAAAAGTGTGGCTAAAGGGTAATAACATTTTTGGTTAAAATCTAGCATTTCCATAATTAAGTGTGGCTAAAGGGTTGCAATAGCCACATAAATTTAATTAAAGTGTGTCTCATTGTATTATATAGTCACATATATTTACTAAAAAGTATGTTTTAGCCACATCAATTGAATAAAAGTGTGACAAAAAGAGTTGTAATCAAACATTTTGTCTAATAAGTATGGCTAAAAGGTAGCAACGACCACATGAATTTGTTGTAAGTGTGGCCGGTTCTATTAGATTATCACATGAATTTATTGTAAGTGTGGCTATTGTCTAACTTTTGGTCACATATATATGTTTTCCTATGACATTTGTTATCCGTTCATCACACAATAAAAACAAAGTAATGATGGTGTGGTTATTATCTAACATTTTGTCACACATATATGTTTTTCCCATGACATTTGATATCATTCCGTCACACAAACAAAAAACAAAGTGATGAAAGTGTGGCTAATGGTTATGTATAGCCACAATAAATTTTGTAATTATAACCATGGCTATTGTCTAACCTTTGGTCACAGATAACTTTCTTTCCCATGATGTTTGGTATCATTCTGTCACCCAACAAAAAACAAAGTAACTATGGCGTGACTAGTGGTTATTTATAGCCACACCAAATATTGTAATTTTAAGTGTGGCTATTGACTAACATTTGGTCACACATAATCTTCTTTTCCCATGACGTTTGGCATCATTTCGTCACACAAACAAGAAACAAAGTGACTAAGATGTGGCTAGTGGTTATTTATAGCCATGACATTTTGTAATTTTAAGTGTGGCTATTGTCTAACATTTTGTCACACATAATTTTCTTTTTCTCATGACGTTTGGTATCATTCCGTCACATAATAAAAAGCAAAGTAATTATGGTGTGGGTAATGGTTATTTATAGTCACACTAAATATTATAATTTTAAGTGTGACTATTGTCTAATCTTTGATCACACATAACTTTTTTTCCATGACATTTGTTATCATTCCGTCACACAAATAAGAAACAAAGTGACTATGGTGTGGCTAATGTTTATTTATTGTCACATGAAATTTTGTAATTCTATGTGTGGTTGTTGTCTAAACTTTAGTCACACTCTTTTTATGTGGTTTTATGTGACTATTTTCATGTAAAATGAGAAAACTAAAAACAAATGCTATTAACAATAATAACCCAAAATACAAACATAAGTTTATAATTTAAATAGTAATACTAATTATAAACATTAACTTCTAATCAAAACCTATCTACAAAAGTTACAAAGGAAAATGACTTTGCACATAAACTAATAACTATTTCAAGATTGTTTTCTTCAAGTCCACATACTCACTGTTTTAAACTTAAAAGTGCTGCAAATTTGCATCCATGGGTTCGTGGCCACATTACTGCTGTTGTGATGGGGAGAAAATTTGTAACTGGTGGCCGGTTCTGATGTTTTATGATTCTTCAAGTGTTTTATTCATGCTACTTGTAAACCCCATGTTATGGTAATTTCCACATCAAACAGATGTTCATCCCAGTACTTGTCAACATATATACGCTTCACCCGTCCATAGTTGGAACACTTGTCTTCCACATCATCTTAATTAATATTCAAATCAAATTTTGGATCAGCCTGCAAGATAAACAAATGTTTTTCAATTCAAACCTAAAATCAAAAGTACCCATAATAAACTAGTTGGGCCAATGGTGGCAAGTATCATGAAAATCAAAGAACTTGATAAAAATGAAGTAAAGTAGATAAAGAATCAAAGATAAACAACCAGTGGCAACTAAACGGTATAAACTCTCATAAGTCATATCCTAAGCATCTACAGTAGCTACTTCATGCATTGCATGAATTAGGTATAAACGACCAATGGCAAATTAATCCAAAATGCAGCACCAACAAATACCAAAACAGAAACAGCAGATTCACACGCTTAGATTCACACGCTTTTCCTGATGTAGCAGAAGAGAACACGCGAATGCAGACTTGCATCCACCCATGATAATCTTATAATGCCAAAAGCAACAACAGCGAGCCATCAATTGCAAACAAACACATAATAAATTGACAAGCAAGATCATAATAAAGCACCAACTTTGTTAGCAGTAGGAAAGGCTGGGTTACCTTGAACCAAGGCAGCAATTTGCAGCCATGAATTAAACTACAGTGTCTTCAAAAACTCGGCTCCTCTTCTGGCCTAGAAGAAAGAAGCTCTTGCAAAGCGTAGATAATTAGAGACAAAATCTCTTCGAATGTCTCTAAGCTATAACAATATTTCACGCAAGTAGATTTTCAATCAAATTAGAAGATACTGGATTTGGTTTTAAAACTAATTGCTAACAATGGCAACTTAAAGAGCTTTATTGTTTGGATTTAACTATGGGTGCAAACAAGCTAAGCCGAGCCCGATCTCGTTTAACTTTAGGAAGCTCAAGCTTGGATTGATTCGTGCTTTGTTGCTAAAGCTCAAACTCGGCTCGTAGGAATTTTTTCAAGCTCGAGCTCGGGCTCGACTAGTTTAATAGTTTTTTGATTAATTTATATTAGTTATAATTATTATTTTATATATAATTAACTTACTTTTTCATAATTGTATAAATAGTAATTATTATTTAATAATATATTTAATATATTAATTATAAATCATATAAAACGGTTGGCTCGTTTAGGCTCGCACGCCGGATCGAGTTCGATAAGCGAAGCTCGAGCTCAAGCTCGTTTACAAAACGAGCTTGTTTTTAGGCTCGGGCTCCGACTCGAGCTCGTTTAAGCTCAGCTTATTTCGAGCTTTTTTTAGAGCCGAGATCAAGTAGCTCGGCCCGTTGGCACCCATAGTTTTAACAGATTATGTTTCTATCATCCAATTATGTGGAAGTCATTAGATCGACGTCATACCAGCTGTAACAAAACTGATGTAAATATGTGGTCATGAATGCTCCATAAAACCACATATTTATCCTTCCCTGTAATGTTAAGTAATAAGATTAGTCAACCAACTATTAACATAAACCAGGGTAAATGGGTAATATAAGCATAAGTTACACTAAATACCACTTTTGAGGTATCCTTTATGGCGAGGCAAATGAATTGCCAAAAAAAACTATAAAATGACAAAAAGCGAGGCAAATGAATTGCCAAAAAACTGTAAAATGACAAAAGGTAATAATACCCTTCCATCTATCAAAAGTTGGTTGTTTCACGGTCAGTATTGTTATTTTTACAACTCTATATGCGACACAAGCTATAAATTTGAACATATTTTGCAATTCTCCACTAAGTTTTTTTGTTGGAATTCAGTATGAAGAAAACAAATCAATATGTGGCTCTTGAAATGTTTTAATACTTTTCTGGCCTTAATAAAGCGTTTTAACTTCTTAAGTAGCCTATATACATTATCCATATAAATTAAAATCTTCTAACCTCCAGACAGTACATAAGGTTCAGTTGGGTTCAGTTGGGCACATTGTAAGAGCAATTTCTGTATTATCAGCATGTCCTGCAAGCATTTGCCAAAAAAAATGTTATTTGATGTTACAACTGCCACATAATTAAAAATCTGAGCTCAAGATACTGACTAACAAAAAAGAATATGAACCTCAAATATTTGATGTTACAATTTCCATCACATTATAGTTTTGTACTTCTTTACAAACGAAGAGTGTGCTTCCTCATTTAACTAGAATACCAATAAATCGCATAGGCATTAACACGGATAGTAAAACGGATGAGAGAAAAAAACATAATTAGTCACTTGAGATATATATTCAGCTGCAGCAACTTTTGGCTTCACCACACCACAATTTACTGTTACTAGTGTGTTTGGAACACTTCCATCAATCTGAAGAAGAAGTACAAGGCATCAGCACATCATATCAAAATAAACTTTCAATACACATTGCTGAATACAGAAGTCTTAACCAGAACTTAACCTAATAAGAGAGGATTTCTTCGGTTTTGCTTTTACTGAACATCGTTATTTCTCCAATAATGTTTTTTTTACAAGCAGGTGATTATCACTAAGACTTCTGATTATTACCAGCTAATCCGCTTTCTCTATTCCACTACCTTTTGTCCGAGCAGGTGATTCCTTGACAGGCCCATTTGAAAAAAACAATGATTTGTTATGCTTTCTTTAAAAATTTATTGAACCCACATTCGATTTAACACCCTTAACACCAAACACTAAATGAATAACGCCAGCGTTAATAGATCAATAAGGATCGGAGTAGTATACATGAAATCATGTATACCAAAGTTGATGGATTTCACGACGAAGATGTGCGGTGATTATTACAGGGTCAATTTAACAGATCCAAAATATAAGGGTTTATTTGAGACAAATATGACAAGTCCATGAAGATGGATTTGAGACGAATTTTATCATATCGTGAAGTACCTGCAGATGGAAATCGTGAGATGATAGATCGATGGGTTTATTAGGGTTTATTTGGGGGGGTGTGGGGGGAATCATCAATCGTGAAGGTGTAAAGTATCAGATGAGAGTGAAGATGTAAAGTATCGTATGGATTTTGGGAGGGGAATCAAATTAGGGAAGAGCATTTGTTACCCTCCCTAAATCAAATTAGGGAAAATTTAGGCGGAAGGTATAAAAATATGAGCGGGAAATTAAAATTTTCGTGTGAGAAGCAAGATGTTCTTAGTGTTTTTCTTTGGAATTTCGGTTTTTTTGGGGTCGGAGTGTTGAGGTTTTTAATTGTGAAAAATGAACCAGTAACCTACCCATTTAGATTTCGAGTTAGTCGGGTTCTGGTTAGGGGTGTAATGAGCCGGGCCGACCCGACTAGGCTCGAGCTCAATTTTTGACACGACACGAACCTAATACGAAATTCACGGGTTTGGGTTTAGTCTAAACGGGTTCGGGTCAGTTTCAGGTTGAACCCGCCAATCCGTTTAGCTAAACGGGTCAGGTTCGGGTCAACCTGGTCGGGTTGGCGGGTTGACCCGTTTAACCCATTTATATAATATTATATTTTTTACAATATGTTTTATGTTATACATTAAATTTTATTTGTATTTTATGCTATACTTATAACTTAAAAATAGAAACTGACATAAGATTTTATGATTTTAATGTAATTTTATTATCTAATTTGTGTTTTTTTTTGTAGTAGATGTTCATTTTAATATATTAATTTGCTGAAAAAAATAAAAAAATTCAGGTTGAACAGGTTGGGTTCGGCTCAGCCTGCGAATATTCGGGTCAGGTTCGGGTTTATATGTATGAAACGATTTTCGGGTTCGGGTTCGTCTAAAATTTTCGGGTTCGGGTTGGGTTGAACCTGCCAACCCGCAACACTACCCGTTTAGCACCCCTACTCGTGATGTTTTTATGAAGCTCAAGCTCGGCTCAGTTCGAGTCTACTTATTTAATCTCGAGCTCAACTCACTAGTAAAACCCAAAGCTCGAACTCGACTCGGCTCGAGCTTGCTCCAATATCACTTAAACAAGCCAAAGCTCGGGCTCGAGCTCGTATTATGGGGCTAAGTTGAAACCCGCTTTGACTTTTTAGAATTGGGTTTAAATGGGTTATAAATAATCATAATTATCATTATTATATATAAAAGTTAAAATTTTGTTTGGGCTTGTTTGGGCTAGCGAGCCTAAATGAGTTTTTTTTTATTCCAGGTTGGAGCTCGATAACTAAACGAGATCTATATTAGGCTCGGGCTCGTTAAGGCTCAGCTCGTTAGAGCTTTTAACGGATCTGATCTAATATTGTCCATTATGATCCATTCAGGCCAATATAGTCCATTAAGACATCTATAATCTACTATTTTTCATTGTTATCCATTAAGGCCCAATACGATCCGTTAAGACATGTATGATCTACTATTGTACTTTGTGATCCATTAAGTCATAGTATGGAGCGTTAAGACTTATGTGATCTATTATTGTACATTTTGGTACATTAAGATATGTATGATATATTATTGTATATTGTGATCCATTAAGGCCTAATATGGTCCATTAAGACAATAATATGATATCCTATTGTTTATTGTGATCCATTAAGGCCCAACATGGTCCATTAAGACAAGTATGATCTAAAATTGTACATTGTGATCCACTAAGTCTCAATATGGTCCATTAAGATGTGTATGATCTACAATTGTACATTATGATCCATTTAGACCCAACATGGTCCATTAAGACATGTATGTTCTGCTATTAGCCATTGTGATCCATTATGGCTCAAGATAGTCCATTAAGACATGTATGATCTTCAATTTTCTGTTGTGATCTATTAAAGCCCAACATGGTCCGTTAAGACATGTATAACCGATGATTGTCCATTATGATCCATTAAGGCCTGATATGGTTCATTAAGACATATATGATACAATATTGGCCATTGTGATCCATTTAGGCCCAACACGGTCCATTAAGACATTTATAATTGACGATTGTCCATTATGATCCATTAAGGCGCAATATGGTTCATTAAGTCATGTATGATCAACTATTGTCCATTGTGATCCATTAGAGCTTAATATGGTCTATTAAGACATGTATGATCTAATATTGTCCATTGTGATTTATTAAGGCCCAATATGGTCCATTAAGAAAATAATACGATCTCATACTCTCTATTGTGATCTATTAAGGCCTAACATGATCCATTAGACATGTATGATCTACTATTGTCCATTGTGATCCATTTAGGCCCAACATGGTCCGTTAAAACATGTATGATCTACTATTGTGTATTGTGATCCATCATGGCCTACTATGGAGCATTAAGACTTATGCGATCTATTATTGTACATTATGATCGATTAAGGCCCGATATTGTCCATTAAGACTTATGCGATCTATTATTGTAAATTTTAAAGAACTTAAATACTATCTAATATGAAAACAATTGACAAAAAATAAAAAAAAATATATATATCTTAAAAAACATACAAACGTCTACAGTCCCACTCATTGGAACACTTTGACGTATTCAAAATACAAGCCCAAGTATTGTTCACCTTCAAGGAAAAAATACATCTATATAAGTTCTGAGAAAAAATTTTAAGAACATAAATATTACAACTGTTTCAGATATCTGTGCCAAGTATATTCCCATATTAATATTAATCTGTTCCAAGATGTTGATTTTAGAAAAAATATCACAACTTCTGTGTATTGTGTCCTACTATAAACTCTCAAGTGCACTGGACTTTATATTTTGTTGACTTTATCCAACATTTGACTTTATAAGATAACAGATTTAAGATCATCATAATTCATAATCCTATATATTGACTTTGACTGCCCCACCCCTTCGTCTGCATACATCACCATGCTGACCTATAGTAGTTTTTTTGTCTTTTCTTCATGATCTGCTAGATTTCTCCATTCCAAGATGAAAGGTGAATTTAGGACACGTTGAAGTGCTCCTGGTCACATGGCACGACCAACCTGCTCTGTTTCGCTCATTTCGACCAACCTTTTTTTTGTAATTTCGGTGAGCATAATTCTTCTCAAGAAGACGTCTTCTTTAGGCAACACTTTTGAATCCTGGTTGAGAATACATTAAACTATAAGTACAAACTTATAAGAATATGCATACTAAAATACAGCTTTATATACCTTCCTTCCGGCCGGGGTGCAAACAAGCCGAGCCCGTTTAACCTATGAGAACTCGATTCGATTCGAGCTTTGTTTTATAAGCTCGAGCTCGGCTCCTGGGTATTGTTCAAGTTCGAGATCAACTTGTTTTCTATTTGTTAGTTAATTTATATTAAATATTATTATTTATATATAATTTAGTTATTTTTTCATAACTTTATTATTATTACTTATATATATATATATATTTAATAGAGAAATAAAAACTTATATAAACAATAGGCTTGCGAGCCGGCTCGAGCTCGAGCTCGATAAGTGAAGCTCGGGCTCGTTTAGTAAACGAGCTTGCTTTTTTAGGCTCGGGATCTTGAGGTCGTTTAAGCTCGGCTCGTTCGAATATTATGACTTAATGATATTAAACTAATTACTTTCAGTACCATCCAACTTTCAAACTAAACAATCTCTATTTCTAATTTTATGCTGACAGGTCAAAAGAGTTAACTTCGTTACTATATAATTAAAATATAGCATAGTTATGTTACTCTATTTAACACGTTAATTATTTACCAAATCCATGAAAAGAGATTTGACCCACATTGAAAAACCACATGTTTTTACATGTAACCCAACCTCCCATCTCCCATTTCATTTGGACTTTATTAGTCAATGGGGTGGGGTAGCAATTAGACCAATTTCGCTACGTTCAGAGCTTGTTTTGTTCATCACGGGTCATTTTAGATGGAAAGCAAGACCTGCAAAACACGTTTTAATCATTTCTTTGATTTTTTTTTTACAATTAATTAATAAGTCAAGTATGATTGTAGAAACAATGTTATGAAAAGAATAATTTTAATTCGAAAAGAAAAGATCACATAGGTGTTATGCATTGGAGATAGACTTGGGGCAACTAACAACTTCGAACCATTTGACCACTTACCCTTTTAGCTAAAATGCAACATAGAAGTCCATATTTTAAGAGTGCTTGAGTTAAATTATAACTTTGGAAGCCAATGAGAGTTGTAGCAGAATTGCAAAAACAAGTAAAAACCACAACAAATTTTACACACACTTGTGCAGTTGTATGTGTGTGTGTGAGATAGAGAACCTTCTAGTCTTCTAGATAAACTTCTTATTGTGTTTAGTTTGTAGTTAGGAATCACTGTGGATCCTAACCAACTAATCCTGTCTACGACCACCACCCTCCTGCAGAAGGGGTAATGGCATACATGTGAATCCTAGCTGACAAAATGATTGCACTTTTGCCTAATATCCAACACTAATACTATTCATGTAACAAACAAACATGATTCCAGGTCACCCTACTCATCCAATCAGCGTTCAACCAATAAAATGTAAGCTAACAGATTAAATTCATCACAAATAAGCAGCAAGCATGTATCTTGTTTAATGCAAAACTAACTCCAAATTATACAAAATGCAATAAAAAAAAAACAAATTACCTAATATTTGTGGCTTTGAATAGGAGTGCACCAGCAACCATTAACAACAAGGTAATGTATATATGTTCATTTAGGCCAACTAGCAAACAATTAGAATATAGAAAGAGAATGAAAAACCTTGTTTGAGAAGTCTTTGCTGAAAAACATCAAAAAATGTAAATCAAACAAAGAGCGTTTAAAGCGGCGTAAGTAGTTTGGTCTTGTGTAAGAGGACTTAAAGACCAGTCGCTACATCGAGTTCCTGAAAGAAAAAAAGAAAGTTAAAAGTGTTAAAATGTGTGGGTGGGATTAGTTGAACATTCAGTTAACATCTTAGAGTTATAATCATAACAAAATCACTCATATTTAACCTAATTAACCTCCAAACAACCAAAAGTGGTGTAAATAACCACAACCAAGAGCTCACTAACCTCCGATTCAAACTCATAATCCATATATGGCCAACAATAATCACAAATATCAAGTCCCATTAACATCTTAGGGCTTTAATCATAACAATATCACTCATGTTTAACCTAATTTACATCATATTGTAAACTAAAACTACAATGCTCCTTTTAAGTAAAAATAAAAAATAAAAAACCATTTTCACTTTTGATCTCTCTGAGTCTCCACTGAAGATGTTTCCGAATCACCTGGCCTGCATCCGGAGGAGGAAAGTGAAAATCGATCTGAGTAATCTCATTCTAGCTTGCTTCAAACTGAATCATACGCTTAATTTGGGCAGCAGAGGAGAGCAGATAGGAAAAGAGCGTTGATGGTAAGTGGTAACTAAAACTGGTTAGGGTTTTGTGGAAGTTGGAATTTGCGGTGGTTGTTGTGCAGACACCATGCAGATCCCCTGAACTTGGTGGGGGTTAGTTAGGTTTTGTGGAGGTGGGGAATTTTGGGAGTTTTGAGGAAGAAAGAAATGATTGGTCACACATAAGTTTTACTGTGTCCGTTTACCAAGTGTAGCCACACAAACACGTTTTTTTTGTGAAATATTACGGCAGTTGGTCACATTTAGTCACATAAATTTATAAGTGACTATGTGTATTATCTTTTAGCCACAATATTGAAAATCAATTGTGTCAGATAGTTACAAATGGTCACATTTTTCTACTATGGCTAGTGATTGTCACATTTTTATTAAACGTGTGACTAAAGATTTCGAAGATATGTGTTTTCGTCACATGAATTAAGAAATCAAACAAAAAAAGTGGCAATAGGTTACATTTAGCCACACTTTTCTAGTTGTGGCTGGTAAATGTCACAGTTTTTTTTGAAAGTGTGGTTAAAAGTTTGGATTTGTTATGCAATGGTCATATTAATAATCAAATGTATGGCTAAATGTTTTGAGTTGTTATACAATGGTCACACTAATAATAAAATGTGTGGCTAAAAGTGTTTTAAAGTATTACAAATGACCTTAACCACACATATAATCAAAACTGTGGCAGGCCAGTTTTTGAAAAAGTGTGGCTAAAGACCATTTTTGACGTAGTGCATCAGGAAAAGATTGCACAGTAGCAGGATCGCTTTGATACCATGTAATTTTTGAATGGAATGAATTGGGGGAAAGGATTAGGTTCAAGAGTGAACACTAGTGTAGCTTGCGAACTGAGTGAACTAATCCTGGCCATACACGTGTGTAGATTAATGGTCAGGATTTGATGTTAAAATACACTAGTGTATTTTACGATTTGATGATGAGATCCTGGCCATACAAGTGTGTAGATCAATTGCTAGGATTTGTTCACTTAGTTCGCAAATACACTACTATTCACTCTAAAACCCCACCCTTTAGGGAAAAGTGAAAACTTTATTGAAGATGAATTATTATATAACCCTAATTACAAACAGAAAACTAACGTCCAACTAACTACTAACTGAAACAACTAACTATCTGACAGAAACAAAACGACTACCTAATAATATAAAATGCTTGATTAAATAAACTAACACATATACCTCCCGTATGAAATATTGAAATACATGTATCACGTCTTGATTAGTAAAAAAATTCAAAGGAAAAACAGTCATTATCTATATGTATATATGTAAATATAAAATGACATAAGTATGAATTTTTTAAATAAAAATAGAATAAGTATGGATTTTTTAAATAAAAATAGATGTAAATGATTAACAAGTCATATCAACTAAAGGACAAAAACATGTGGGGGTTGGGAATGGGGTTTGAGCCCGACTCGACTCAGAGTCCCAAATCAAGCAAATAGTGGCATCGTACAAGTTTGTTTCATATGCCTTGGACCATTTGATTGGCTATCCAGTCATTTTCTGTTATTTTTATAATTATTATTTACTTTATAAATAATATATATAGGCATTAAAGAAAATATTATCGGGTTGAATAAATAAATTTTATATACTAAATAATAAAACAATATATCTTTAAAAACCTCATTTATTGCACGGGTTAAACAAATGTAATTTTATATATTAAATAATACAAAATTATATCTATAAGGACCATATTGTACGGTTGAATAAATGTAATTTTATATACCAAATAATAAAAAAGTTATATCTTTAAAATCATATGTATTACACGGGTTGAATAAATTTAATATTGTTTACCAAATAATAAAAAAAGTTATATCTTAAAAAACCCTCGTGTATTACACGGATTGAATAAATATGACTTAGATAAAAATAATAAGAAAATTATATTAAAAAAAAAACTAAAGGATATACTCGGTACACGATAGATATGTTGATTGCGGAGATGATTATTGAAAAGAAAATACAATGGTCAAACATGTTATTCAAGAAGTAAATAAGCAGCCATATGAGTGATAAAATATAAATTATTTAAAAAAAAAAACATATAATAAATCTAATTTTATATATAAAGTAATATTAATATTATTAATGAGAATTATACATTAAATTTAAACTAAATAATAATTATCTATAGCTAAGTAGAAAAAATTAAACAAAATAATATTTAATAGGAGAGTTATCTATAATTAATTAGAAGACATTAAACTAAAGAGTAGATTGCCAAAGCCGTCCATGAGGTTTGGGCATATTTGTCATTTTCATCCAAAACAACTTTTTTGTACTATATAGTCATTCACTCTTGTGATTTTTGTCATTTTCATTCAAACGTCTAAGTTGCTTTATTTTTTTCTATCAAACATTTGGATGAAAATGGGAAAAAAATCCAAAATCTCAGACATTTGGATGAAAATGACAAAAATCTCAAAACTGAAGGACTATATGGTACAAAAAGGTTGTTTTGGATGAAAATGGTAAACATACCCAAACCTCAGGTACAATTTTGGCAATTTACTCTAGACTTAATAATAATTATCTATAAAATATTAAACTAAATAATATTTATTAGCAGGGTTATCTATAATTAATTAGTATTTTGAAATATTTATTAGATTTCAAAATTATTTATCCTGAAATTAACAAAAGACGTACACTAAATATAAATTAATATAATGTAAATAATTTATTTTTTATTAAACTAAAGTAGTTCAGGGTAGAACCTATTTCAAATTTTTTTATAAAGGGTAAACAAAAATATTAATTAATGTTTATTGGTTCTATACTTTTATTTTCGTGTTCAACTCTCAACTCAAATACGGTATTCACTATGTTTATGTGACATTTATAAGAACCATCACCGCAATCACCCCATCCATCATATATCGAGTATATCCGTAAGGTTTTTTAAAGATATAATTTTTTATTGGATTCATTCAACCCGTGTAATAAACAAAGTTTTTTAAAGATATAATGTTTTAATAATTTAATATAAAAAATTACATTTATAGAACTCGTGTAATACACCAGGTTTTTAAAAATATAACTTTTTTTATTATTTAATATACAAAATGATGGATCATTATTTAAAGACAATAAAAACAAAAGTGGTATAGGTGATTAACATACGATTACATCATATGTTTAATCCGTCGATTTTTATGACTTGGTTCACGACATAAAGAGAATAGAAGATGAGTGGATCGGAGTTTCGAATTAACTTTTCTTTTCCTTTGTTAGCTTCTTTATTATAACCATTAGCTAAATTCGTTCGTGAACATGCATTTAGGCCTTGGTGTATATTTTAACTCTCATTAACTCCATCTAGGTGACACCGCATCACTAAGTTGTCCTCATTTTACTTCACTAACTCCATCTAGAGAAGGATCCTTGATGCTGGAAGGAGGATCCTTGAGGCTGAAGAGAGGATCCTGACGGCTGAAAGTAGGATCCTTGAGCCTGTGTCATTGCCGATGATCCATAGCGCATACTCGATGATCCACCCTGGTATTGGATGCCTGATGTTGTGGAATGCTGGGTAGTTATGACTGGAGAATCGAAATTCAATGATCTAGGCGTCAATGGAGAGTGATCCTCCGCTGATCTCTTCAATTTCTTGATCTCATCAATCTCACGAAGGATCCTGTCATTAGTTTTGTCCTGCTGCTGCATGTAATCCTTCATCTGCAAAATCAAAGAATAAAGATCATTGTTAGTAGGACTAGAAGAAACAGCAGTAGTTGCTTTTGTGAAAACGGGTGTTGGTTTCTTCGCAGCATTCTCAGCATTCTTCTGAGATCCAGAAGGGACCGGAGGCAAAGGTAGAATGCCCTGTGAAGAAGTGATCATTGGCATGGAGCTTGAAGTTCTCTTCGCATGAGAAGCCATGTAGTTGAAGGTAATGAACAGAAATGGATGAAATGAACAAAATTTTTCAAGAATGAAGCACCGATTGCCCCACGGTGGGCGCCAAACTGTTTCGGTCAAAAATCACACAAGGATAATGCAACCAAATCTGATTTTGTGAGGTATGATGCTTAGTTAAATGATCAAATATATGAACAATGAATTGAATGAAACTGAGTGGTGGACACAAAGATTTATACGAGGAAAAAACCCTTGATCAATGAATGATCTCCGGCATAAAAAACCTCGGATAATGAAAACTATCACTATCAAGTATATTGAATAAACAAGTTTACAACTTCGGAAGTATTGAGCTTGATACAATGATTTCTAGTGTGTGTGTTCGAGAGTTGGCAGCAGAAATGATGTGTGTTTCGCGAAGTGCAAGTAGTTTCTAAAAATAAGCTCAATACCCCTCTTATCCTAGCTAAAAATATCCTAACTAACTATCCGAAAAATTAGCCATTCACCCACGATCACCACCAACGGTCATCAGTCTGTGCACATGTTGAAAATAAAGAGCATATTCTCCTGGAATCTCGGATGGAATAAGTCCTCTTCAAAACATACCTGCAAAACAAGCCAAAAGGTGATGAAAACACTTGTTAGTTCAGAATAACAATGAGGATCCTGGATCCTTATTCCCGCAGCGTCTCCTGAGAATCCTTAATTCAAACCGAACTGAGGATCCGTGATCCAAGCTATGCTTGATGATTCGTGATCCATAAGCTATGAAATTCTATCCCTAACACTGATATCAAGATTTTAAAATCTAAATGACTAAAAGTAAATACATAATAAAACACATATAGTAATTAATGTTTAGTTTTTAAAATTTCTAAAAAGATTGAGCACATGTAAATGACAGGTACATTGTCATCACTTATATGCTCGTAAAGTTTAATGGTTCAGGAGAAATATTTTGAGACTAAAGTATATTTATATTTATATTTATAATCGGTTATATTTTATTAGTGTTTCTTTAATTTGTATTTATATTTAAATGTTGTTATAAGTAAAATTTATTTTTTTAATTATAACTATTAATATACATATGACAAAAAAATATTGTTTTTTTATTAATATCATTATTAGCAGTGTTACTTGTATTATTATTATGTTCTAATTATAATTGCTACCATTAATATCTTTTTATTTTAATTATTATTTATATAGATATAAATAATAATTATTATCTATAATTAGGTAGAAGAGATTAAACTAAATAATATTTCGTAGGAGATTATCTATAATTAATTAGAAAATATTAAACTAAATGATAATTATCCATAGAGTACATGGCCTAATATGATGACAAGTGTCCCAAACATGGTTATGGCTTTGCCATGGGTTTGGCGAGCGTCAAAGGTTGCACATGTGGGTTCTTCAGTACGTAATAATCGACTCCAACAAAAGTTCTTCTATTGTCGATCAATCTGAAATACTCAGTATAATTGCATCAATATGAAGGTTCAAGATTCGTTGATTTAGGTTTTCACATGATGTAAAAAAAAACTCTAATGTGGTTTTTTTTTTTTTTTTTTGGGTTTCAATAGCAAATCCATTTTTTATTATTTCTAAACACTATGTTATAATTGTTTGGATTCTGGTAATTCTTAACCTTATTATTTGTATTTGTCACTCCTTTGTGGTTCAAAGGTCAAAAGATAGGGTCATTTAAGGTCAATCAACCTAATAATGTGTGTGTTTATGTTTGTGAGTGTTCAACCGTTTTTTATGAATCTTGTGCAGGCACTTTGCTTATCAACAATGGGACACCTCAAAGGCAATCAAGTGTTATGGGTTAGAGACATCTGAATGTGGTAAACAACATTTGATTTGATGGTGATGGTTTGGTTATTAAAATTCATTATTCCTTATTATTATCTCTACAGTTATAAATAAAAATGAAGATACACGTGGCTTATGTTCAGCCCATCTACATTATATTCTCAGCCAGAATTGCGAGACGTGCTATCTCTTAGCGAGAGAATTTTAAAGTTTAAACACGCGCATTCAAAAACCCACTGTTTCCTTTTTATCTGTTCAAACCCTAATTATGTCCCATCAAAGCATCAACACCGATTTCCTCCCGGATTCGCACGTCTGCGCTTCGATTACAGAAATCTCGTGTTGTAATTTTGTTTAGGTATGATTTTCGTTGTTGCTTTTCTATTTGTTGTTGTTTGTTTGGTCCGTTCGATACTTCTTCTCAGATTTTTACGTTTCCATTCAGCTTGTTATTGTGTATCTAATCAATTTAAACACAGTTTTTCAGCTTTGTATGTTTTTGTTCTCATCGGCTTTATAAGCTTCTATGTTCGTATTCTTCACATGTCTTCAATTTCAAGGGATGTTCATTTTCTGGAACTTGATTTACTGGTGGTTTTCATTTAATTTACAATTAGGATTTACAAATATTGATAGGTGACATGATGTTTTACAATAAAGATGGGTTTGATTTTGTTATGGTGTTTGGATGTTTATTTTTAAAAGTAACTACTTTGATTAAATGGATAAAATATATAATTGTATTATGACATAAAGGTTCTCAAACATCAAGATGATTAAACCCGCAAAAATATTGGGTTGATGTTCATGGTGTTGCCCTTTGTATAGCCTTGCTTGAATATAGTGTTATGTACATGTTTTCTTCACTTTCTAATAAAACAATTTCTTTTCTTCAGTATAATCTTAAGGAGCCCCTTGGTTTTTAGGACTGGTTGATTAACGAAAAAACATTATTGTGGCACGGGGCCCTTAATCGACAATGAAGAAAGTGGAGACAGTCACGGTGCCCTTAATCGAGATGATGAGATAACTTTTCAATTTAATTTTTCATTTCAGCAAATATATGTAGTGACAAAACTCAGTTCTATTGTTTATTCCTTTTTCTTGCTGGACATTTACTTTGATGATGAATTTCTAAGACGGTAAGCTTCTGGTATTTAGTTTATAGATTCTTAGCTAAGAAATATTTTGTCTTATATGAGTATCATCAAATCATTAGTTACTAGGATATCTATTTTGAGTTCAAAATTTTAAATAACAGTATATTTACAAATTCCAATTGGTTTGCTTTTTGAATACAAGAGGATAGGCGATGATGGGAAAGCAATTAACTTTGATCCAAAATTGCATGATATTTTTGTCCTTAATTTTAGATAACGGAAGCTGTCGCCCGGATGAAAACAAACTCTTTTTAAGGTAACCTTTTTCTATAACCTCGGGGACCCGCTTACGCGATAAAACCCCTAATGCCCCAATACCCAACTAACCGAGGGGGACAAGTAAAGCAAGGTGGAAGCAAGTATCTAACTCAAGACCTCTAGGATATTTGAAACACTCTTAACCAAATTATGTCGTTCGGTGGAATTATTGGATTCCAAAAAAGGTTGGGGTTGTGACTTGAAGAGCAGTGGGTGAAAGGTTTCCGATGAGGGTGGCTTTATCAAAAAGAGGGGTTCCGGTTCATTGTTTGGAATATGTGTTATGTGGAGAATACCAAGAAACAAGCGACCACATTTTCACCTCATGTGGTTTGGCCCAAGTTGGTTGGGCAGCAGTGTTGCAGTGGGTTAAGGCACCTCACCAAATTATTTTCAGCCTCCAAGACTTATTAAACTCCTACTCATCCATTGGCGGTTCGGTAAAAAACAGAAGACCTTCCATGCTATTATTTTAATTGTGATTTGGAGCTTATGGAAGTCTAGGAACAACGCAGTTTTCAGAGGACTCCAAGCATCGATGGATCATTGAAGAGGTCAAAAGTGTGAGTTACCTTTGGATTAAGACCCTAGCAAAAGTACAATCGATCACATGGGAAGACTGGACCAAGTTTTAGCTTTTAAAAGATCATGGATAAAGTTGGGTCTTGATGGGGGTCTGTGTCTTTTTGTTGAATTTTTGGTTCCTGTATGTTGTCCTTAATCTCCTGGTGTACTTTAATTTCTTTTGGTGGATATACTTTAATTTCTTTTGGTGGATGTAACTTTGGTGCTAGCGCCTATATCTTTTGTTGGCCGTTCAAAAAAAAAAAAACTATTTACCACTCCACCACATCTTTGAAGGTTTCTTTGAGGTCTTCAGTTTTGGTTAATAGCTTGGTGCACACATTTTGTCATAGTTTAAAAGCTTTTCACATCCCCATTAGCTAAAAGAATGAAGGTTATTCATGGATTGAGTAAAGGAAAGGCCATCATCTGCATTAAACATCAACGATACATGCACAATCAAGTAATATGTTTTTATCGTTTGGTTAAACCGCTATTAAGCTCCCTTTTTGGGACAATTTGTTTGTACCAAGTTTTGATTATTTTTATTGACTGCAATTCCCATTTTTAGGATAAGCTAGAAACTGAAAGATTTATATTCTAGGTATATAGCAGTTGAAAAAAAAAGTTGTAACATTTATATATAAAGTTATTTATTTATATGTTTTATAATGTTTTAACCCATGTATTACACGGGTACCTAACCTAGTTATTATATATATATATATATACGGGATCAGGAGAGAACGGTGAGAACGGATCTTGGCCCAACACGTGGCAGGGAGCGCTAGTTGTTATGCGGGGGTACGATTGTCATTGTCCACTTCCCGCTAAATAATGGCGTTATGATTCCTTTGCCAAAAAAAAATTGAATATAAATGGAGTTTTCATCTTTATGCTAGTTTTTATGGCGTTTTTTTTTAAAGTATATTTTTTACCAATGGCGTTTATGTTTTAATGGCGTTTTCATCTTTATGCTAGTTTTACATGACGTTTTTTTTTTAATATTTTTTTAACAATGACGTTTATATAACTTAATAATTACCGATAATTTATACTTATCTTTATGAACACTGTATATTGTACGGGTTAAATAAATATAACTTTATATATCAAATAATAAAAAATAGTTATATCTTTAAAAACCATGTGTATTACACAGATTAAATAAATGTAATTTTGTATACTAAATACTAAAAACGCCGTATCTTTAAAAAACCCGTGTATAATCGGGTTGAATAAATCTACCAAATAATAAAAATATTACATCCTTAAAAACCCCGTATGTTACACGTGTTGAATAGATCTAAAAAAGAGTTATATCTTTAAAAACCATGTATATTACACATATTAAATAAATGTAATTTTGTATATTAAATACTAAAAACGTCGTACCTTTAAAAAACCCGTGTATAGTCGGGTTGAAAATCTACTAAATAATAAAAAAAATTGTATCCCCCGTGTATTACACGTGTTGAATAAATCTAATTTTACATAGCAAATGATAAAAAGTTATATCTTTAAAAACTTCGTACATTACACGTGTTATATAAATGTAACTTTGTATAGTAAATAATAAAAAAAAGTTATATTTTTAAAAAACATCGCGTTTTACACGAGTTGAATAAATATAATTTTGCATAGCAATTAATAAAAAAAAATTATACTTTTAATAAATTAGGATGACATTTAATATTAATTTATTATTTATATATTTAATATAAGATATTCAATACTAATAAATGAAAATATTTTTGTATACGTGTCACTCTTTGGTGTCTCCTCACTTTTAGTAATAATATTACATGTTAATTTTTTATACGCGAAATATAATATAATATAATATAATATAATATAATATAATATAATATAATATAATATAATATAATATAATATAATATAATATTAATATAGTTAGAGATAAACATGTAAATTCAAATTTAATTAATAATTATCTATAACTAATATAAATGTATCAAATAATATAATATAGTATAGTATAGTATAGTATAGTATAGTATAGTATAGTATAGTATAGTATAGTATAATATAATATTAATTAACTAGGTTATTCACTCCGTGTGTTTTACGGGTTGAGGAAAAAAGAAAATATCAATAAAAGTACTTATGAACAAAATTTCATAAAATATGAAGATATAATATGAATGTGAATATAAGTTATAATACTTCTGCAAAGAAAAAGACAAATTAACATATCTATGATCTCTTTAAAATACAGTTGAATATGGGCGTGGGGATAGATGGCAAGATGATGGTATAGTGATTTTTTTTTTGGAAGGTAATGGTATAGTGATTTAGAACAGACTTATATTATGCGTATACCTCTTAATTTATGATCTGTAAATAAATACTAATTATAAATAATGGTGGTATGGTTATTATACAAATGATTTATGTGTTATTTGGTAAATTTAAAGTGATGGGCACTCCTACTAAAATCCATCACTAGTGATGGAATCAAGTTCAATGATGTTACGGACAATGATTATGTGTGGTGAATGATGAAAAGTAACACATCATATCTATTTTCGAACATGGATTTCTAACTAACCTTCATGTCATTATTGTTAGTCATGAAGGTTTTCTGGACCTTGGGCTTATGTCGACCAAGAAAGAGGACAAAGGGTGGTTCTGTTTAATTTAAACAGGGCCTATTTTGTTTCTTAAATATGGAATAACTTTAGGTATTAATAGCCGAAAATGGCCCATGACATTATAGCCTAGTGGCATCTTGAGGGTGGGATAAGGTTTAGAGACTATTAGGTCCTGGGTTCGATACCTACAAGAGGGTTTTGCCGGTGGTTCAAGTAGCATTGCCCTTGGCGGTGGTCGAGCTGATGACTTGAGAAAAGGTGCAAGGTACATGGTGGTCAGTGGGAATGATGATAAGTTGGAATTGATCATCGGTGGTAACTGTGATTAGTAGAAACTCATTATCAGTGGCAATTGTGTATTAGTTGCATCGTTGGAGTAGTGGCATACTTGGATTCCACAGAAGATTTTTGCCACTGATTTAAATGTTTTGTTGTGTATGCTTACCGCAAGGACAATCTTTGTAAAAATTAATGATATCAAAAGAAATTGAGTATTCATTAAGCCGGGATATAAATACAGGAATAAGACCAAGATATGGAAAGCAACATCTGATTCCTATAGAGACCTAAAAACCAACACATGAATTCATATACTTTTTTGAGATGTGTCTTTATTTTCATGAATTCTTATTAATTGGGTCCTAAAATTGATTTAATTGTGCTCCCTATTTTGTTTGAAGTATTATATCATCATACCCTATACTACATACCCTAGACTACATGTTGCTTTCTAAAGATGAGATCGGTACAGTACCGGTCGAAGAGCGAAAATACCAATACCGATTTTATGAAGATGTGTGTAGTTAATATCATACCGTACCGGTAATTTCGATATTTTATCATTTAAGTTCCACTTTTTTTCACTTTTAAATCTGAATATGATGTCTCTTTAACATTACAAATAACTAACAATTCTCAGGTTTCATGCAAAATATAATATAATCACAATTCATAAATGGCATGATTCTTATTCTTGAACCTTAATCAATCATAATTGGCTTAAATATCAGCAGAAGATTGTTTAAATACAATTTTTTTTTTTTAAACTAACTTCTTTTATATCATTCAATATGACAACTTGCCAAGTTACATCAAAACAGAAGGTAGACAGGCAACAAGCTGCGCCGCCACTCCTTTCTGAATTGCAAACCCTAATCTACCAAAGACAAAACCCAGTCCCCTAAGGCTGAGCAATTGTTTAGATGACCCGTTGGACCCTGGTCAGGAATTGAATAGCCACTTAACAATATTAAAAACATAATTGAAGTCATGCAAACTCATGTTGTGAGTAGATTAAGTTGTACCAATTTTGACAGAAAAGAAACAAGATCTCTTAGCTCATCTTTACAATAACTTCCTGAAAACAACTTCCCATTCCTAATATACTGAAAAATACCGGTACCAATCCCGCTTTTTACCGAATACGCGGAAATCAAGAAATCCTGGTAACTGTACCATTAGGCTCCTGTAACCGGAAAAGAATCTCATCCCCACATTGTTTAACTGAATGGCGGGGCATAACTTGTATTGCGGATTGTAATTTTCGATCTATTTATAACTTTATAACCATTATTTGATTTTAGAATCCCATAACCAACACATCTACGAGAGAAGTCACACCATCAGCTTCATCAACACCCATAAAATTCTGTTATGCAATGCTACCAACGACGACGCGGTTAACATTAGACAAAGCACAGGGGTTCTATCACCTCTCGGAAACACACAATAACCACTTTCTGGTTCAACATCTATATATCATCATCATTGGTTAAGAGTATAGAACCCATGTACTTTCTCCAATATCAACAACGGCTGTGTCGTCTTCTTCGTTGGCGAAATTCATGGGTGGAGAAGAAGCCGATGGTGGGAATTCTCTCTACATGTTTTAAGCAGATGAAACTCTTAAGATTTTCTCCAACTCAAATAGTTATTTATATAGAATGCGGGTTTAGCGATAATATCTATCATATTTCTATTTGAATTTGTTTGTTTACTAATATAAAATAGAGTTAAATGCCATTTTAGTCCCTGTGGTTTGTGCCATTTTGCCAGTTTAGTCCAAAGGTTTCATTTTTAACGTGTGGGTCCAAAATGGTTTCACCGTTGCCATTTTAGTCCACTTGGTTAATTTCATCCATTAATTCTGTTAACGAAAAGGGCAATTCGGTCATTTTATATGTAATTCTGTTAACTAGAATGGCAATTTGGCCATATAAAATGACCGAATTGCCCTTCTCGTTAACAGAAAAAATAAATGAACTTAACCCAGTGGACTAAAATGGCAACGGTGAAACCTTTTTGGACCCACAGGTTAAAAATGAAACATTTGGACTAAACAGGCAAAATGGCCCAAACCACAGGGACTAAAATGGCATTTAACTCTATAAAATAACTCTTCAGTTATCAACAATGAAGATTAAGAGTATCTTGCGGCTATAAAATATCAGTGCTAGTTTAAAACATATATTATTTGAATTAGATTGCTATTCTAATTGAATTTGATTGCTATTCTAATATAGGGAGAGGATCAAAATAGGAAGTTTATTTTGGCTAGGAAGGATAGAAAGCAATTGAATTAGGACATGTGGCAAAATTCAAAATAAAGAGGAAGTGTATTTTAGTCAATCTTATCCTTTCTTCTTCCTTTTCAAAACAGTAACTTCAAAACCCACCATCTTCAACCATTTCTTCACTTTCTATCTCAATAATCACTACATTATAGTGCGATTTTCGTCACCAATCAACGATTCAAACACCCGATCAACGTGTTCTTCAGTTTTTTGAAGAAAACCCAGTTTAATTTCATACAAAATCTCGTTTTTTCCGGTGATTTTGAAGATAATCACTCGATCCGTTCGATTCGAGCGCTGATAAGTGTTTCAATCATTCAAAATTCGTCAATTGTTAAAGAAATCACTTCGATCCATGTAAGAAATTCTTTAATTTCATTTTTACGATCTGGGTTTTTGATTTAGTCATTGCGTTTTACGATCTTGGCGGGGGTCCGGGGGCAGCGCCCCTGGTAGCGAGGTCCCAGGGGCGGCAACCCCTGTAATAAAAATGCATCAGGAAAATTAATTTTCTGTAAATTGCCTCTGGAAACTGCATTCGTAAACTGCATTGGTTCAGACAGTTCACAGCACAGACAATTCACAGCACAGACAAAACTATTGTCATGGTTCAATGCGTTTTAGAGAGAACACTTTCTTTGGTGTTTTTAGGCAATTGCGTTTTAGAACTAAAACATTTTTATGTGTTTTCTAGCCATTGTGTTTTAGAAAAACACATTCTTGAAGTGTTTTTGGTGCATTGCGTTTCAGGTAAAACATCTTTTTAGGTGTTTTCAGTCCATTGCGTTTTACAGAGAACACTTTCTTTTGTTTTTTAGGCAATTGCGTTTTAGAATGAGTCATTTTTAAGTGTTTTCTGGCCATTGCGTTTTACAAATAAGACATTTCTTTGTGTTTTTGGTGCATTGCGTTGTAGGTAAAACATTTTTTATGTGTTTTCAGTCCATTGTTTTTTAGAAAACAGACATTTTAAGTGTTTTCTGGCCATTGCGTTTTAGAAATAAGACATTTGTTTGTGTATTTTGTGCATTGCGTTTTAGGTAAAACACATTTTTATGTGTTTTTAGTCCATTGCGTTTTAGAAAGTACATTTTTTTTTGAGTTTTTAGGCTATTGCGTTTTAGAAATAAGACATTTCTTTGTGTTTTCTGGCCATTGCGTTTTACAAATAAGACATTTCTTTGTGTTTTTTGTGCATTGCGTTTTAGAAAAATGTCATTTTTATGTTTTTTTTCATTGCGTTTTACATAACTGGGGGCTTTTCTATTGCGTTTTACGCAACTGGGTTTTTAAATTTTTTTTTCGAAAATATAGCAATAGTATACTCGTTTTAAAGAAAAAAAAACGCTCGTTTTTTTGGTGCAATTTTTATAAAAAAAAATAATGTCGTATGAAAGAGTTATTAATGTTTAAAAATGGGGGGGGGGGGAATTGGAGGAGAGAGAAACTATTGTCTTGCATTGACTAGAATACCCCTAAACAAACTCACGCGCCTCTTTTATTCCCTTTAATTTCCATGATTTAATTTTAGCCCTTGATTAACTAAATGGATGGTTAAGATCACTTCCTAGCCTTCTTAGCCAAATAAACTTCCTATCATATCTCCACCATTCTAATATAATAATAAGTGTTTAGTTATCAACATTATTATTTTGATCTATCATAATAAGTGATTATAGAAGTGATTAAAATCTCGTATATTATACGGATTGAATAAATGTTATATATTAGTATTTTCATCGGCTGCGTGTTTCGGTGACATCGAAACTTAAAATAACTCGAATTTGTATTGTCAAATATTCAATCCGGCACGTTTCCAAACAAAATTTATAAAAACAAAGACTAACTGAAGCCCACAAAAAATACATCAAAACGTATTATATTGGACCAGACTCATTATCGAGAAAAAATTACGTTGAAATGTAAACCAACTTGGATTTATACCAAAATGTACTTAAAAATAAGCACGTAAGAAAATAGTGTTTTTAAGTTAAAGAATGGTAACGCTTGCGTCGACGTCAAAACATAAAGTAACTCAAATTTATACCGTATAATGAAAATGTATTATACTTAACCCGACTCGTTTCTGAACAAATTTATGTCAAAACGTAGACCAACCGAAAACGTACCTAAAAATACGCACAAAATGATTATCTTTTACCCACATTCATAAAAATGAGCATGTAAACTTGAGGGGATTAAAATGATATTTTACATAGTTTTTAGAAAGTTGAGGAGGTGTAAGTGTCAATGCTGAAAGCTAAAGGGATGAGGTACGCAAAGAAGGGGGGATGGGGGGACAGATTTGACATTATTTGGCAACTATAAAAAGTTGTTTCTTTAGAAAACACATGTATTGCACCGGTTGAAAAACACGGGTTGAAAATAAAATAAAATGTAATTTGTCAATGCATACAGTCTTGAAAATATGTTCTTAAAAATGAACTTTGACATTTTATAAATTATATTAAGTTAGTTTTTAAATTATTTTTTAAACCATGTATTTTTTCATCAATTGAAATGCTTGGTCATTAAACAGTTAAATTAATTTAAATTGCAATTATAAATATGAATGCATATAAAAAATTAGTGACTAAAAGTTGGACTACTTTAATACCACCTATTTTTTTTTAATTATCTGATCTTATATCTTTACCATTCAAACCATCTAATCATATTAGATATTAAAAAAAAGAATATTCAAATAAACAATTATTATTATTTATTATTATTTTTAGTATTATTGTTATTATTCCTTTTTTAATATTTTAAGGAACACATTTTTGAACATGTGATATTTGGAGACTATAACAAACCAACTACTTCCTCCCACCAATTTTATTTCCGTTGTATATGGTTTCCAATAACCCGACCAGTAATTCGTCTTGGCGAGAAAAAGTACCACACACCTTGTATAGCAAATTGACTGTTCCGTAGCAAAAATATTAACAACTTGTTATAAGGCTGATCGGTATGGTGGCGTCGTCCACCCCGTCTCCGCCCGGCGCCGGCGTCACCCCATCCCGCCCCCCTCCCGTCGAGCTCCGTCCCCGTCTTCAACGTCGGAATATCGACGTTGAGGACGATCCAAATGGTGGGCCCCCTTTCTTCTCTCTCCGACGTCCTCTCCGTCACCCCATCCTGCCCCCTCCGTCTTCATCCCGTCCCGTCTTCATCTCCGTCACCATACCGATCAGCCTAATATAATATGTACCTACAAGATCCTTTGGGGGAGGAGGGGGACACAGATTTGACATTATTTGATAACTATAAAAGGTTGTGTCTTTAGAAAACACATGTATTGCACTAGTTGAAAAAAAGCAGGTTGAAAATAAAATAAAATAAAATGTAATTTGTCAATGCATACAGTCATGAAAATATGAAAATATGTTCTTAAAAATGAACTTTGACATGACAGTTATAAATTATATGAAGTTAGTTTTTAAATATTTTTAAACCATATATTTTTTCTTCAATTGAAATGCTTGGTCATTGAATATCATTTTAATACAGTTAAATTAATTTAAATTGCAATTATAAATATGAATGCGTATAAAAAATTAGGGAATAAAAGTTGGAATACTTTAATACCACCTATCTTTTTAATTAGGAATATTGGATTTTAATAATCTCAACTATTCACCGTTGGCCGTCAACAGTCCCAATTTAAAAAATAACCACTTGCAGTCCCAACTATTAACATATTAGCCTCCAGTGGACCCTCACTAACAGAACCCTAACGTCGTTAGTCTCCGGTCGACGAAAAAACATTTTTTTGCTAGAAAAAGGTTCCTAAAGGTCCGATCTAAGGTTACAAAGAAGTTTGAGACGAAAATGTTGAGTTTTCTTGCAAAAAAGCTGAGTTTTCCGGCAAAAAAAGAGTTCTCCGATGACCTCAATAATTGGGGCTTTTAATAGAAAAAAGAATCCTAAAGGTCCATAATAAGGATACAAAGAGGTTTGGGAAGAAAATGTTGAGTTTTCCGGCCAAAAACATTTTTCCGGCAACCGGAGACTAACGGCGTTAGGGTTCTGTTAGTCAAGGTCCATTGGAGGCCAATATGTTAATAGTTGGACTGTCAGTGGTTATTTTTGAAGTTGGAACTGTTGGCGGCCAACGGCGAATAGTTGAAATTATTAAAATCCAATATTCCTTTTAATTATATGATATTATATCTTTACCATTCAAACCATCTAATCATATTAGATATTTAAAAAAAGAATATTCGAAAAAACAATTATTATTATTTTTAGTATTATTATTATTATTATTATTATCCTCTTTATAATATTTTAACGAACACAGTTTTGAACATGGTGATATTTGGAGACTATAACAAACCAACTGGGGATATTTGGAGACTATAACAAACCAACTGGGGATATTTGGAGACTATAACAAACCAACTACTCCCTCCCACCAATTTTATTTCGGTTGATATGTTTTCTAATAACCCGACCAGTAATTCGTCTTGGCGAGAAAAAGTATCACACACCTTGTATAGCGAATTGACTGTTCCGTAGCAAAAATATTAACAACTTGTTATAATATAATACGTACCTACAAGATCCTTTGGGTGTTTTCCGTATACATTGGCTTCGCTAATCTTTTTCTCAGAATATTCTCTTTTTATATCTTCTTCCGCTAATAGTATATGATAAGTTCTTCGACGATGGGCAAGAATCCGAAGAGAACTGAGATAACCGGTCTCTGTCTGCCTTGGCCATCTTCTTCTGAGATGGTACCAATTTCTTACCACTAAAGAAGAACTTACCGCCCATTTATCCGTGGAAGAAAATCAAGAATGAGGATGTTGATTGGAAAGAGTTAACAATATATACAACGTGAACTAAGACAATGATCATTACCAAAAAATTCCAAATTTTCCTTTGTCGAATTCTCGTTTCTGTTATCAAATCTTGGTTCATCATATTCACCAAAAAAATCACTTTAAGAATCATCCTTTGATTCTTGTACTCGAACACTTATTTTTTCATGATAATTCCCCTTCAATAAAGTGGTATCAGAGAAAATCATTAAGACAATCCAAGGGACGAATATTCACAGTAAATCTAGATTCACAACCAAATCATTACGACATTTGGTATGTAAATACTACTTTCAAATATCACTACGCTTGAAAAATCTCCTTATTCAAATGATTTAAAAACTCGTTTGGTGTGGATACACGAACCACCGATTTGAACATCTTGTTATTTGAGGTTTAAGTACAATTGAAATAAGAGACGGTAGTGAAATTTTTAGAATTTCGAGTGTTTTATACACCACATATCAATAGATACATTTTAAGCCTTGAACAACTTAAGATACCAGGAACTGGGGTTAAACTTGAAGGGAATACATGACTAAGATCAGGGTCGTCTTCGAAAATCTTCAAAAAAAAAAAAAAAGGCCCTGTGCGAGTAGAAAAAAACGGGCCCGTATAATATAAAGTCAATAACTCATTTTTATAAAGAAATATAAATACATTTGAATTAGTACATATTTATATACTAGAAACATATGATATGAATAAATGAAAAAATGAGTCGGTAAAATATAAGTTTTTCAAAATATATATAAAAAATTAAAATTATATACAAACTTGTGGATCAAACCTTCATGTTGCACCGAGTGGAAACTTTGTTTGTTTTGATACACTCGATATAACAAAGAAAAAAGGAAAACACAAAAAATATAGTCATAACACGCTCAAAATGTGTTTGATTTATTAGTTTTTGTATAATAAAAGGAAAAAAAAAACATGCAAATATTGTTTTATTAAATTTAATTTAAATAATAAACAAAAAAATTGTAAATAATAGAAGTTTTCATTTTTAAACTAAAAATGAAAACATGAGTTGAATAGGAAAAAAATGAAAAAACAAAACAACAAAACAATAGAGAAAAAAGGAAAATTAAATTGGAAAAAAACTAAAAAGAGGAATGGGAATTAATTAAGTAGCCTGAAGAGAAGGCTGGTTCGGGAATCGAACTTGACTCAAATTTAATGCAAACATAAACAGAGTATAGAAACCATCAACCAATTAGCTGAAACTTTTTTTTTTTTCAGAACATATATTATACACACATTTAATATACATAATTTTTCAAAAAAAAAAAAAAAACATTTTGGGCCCGAGGGAGTTTGGTCCCTAGGCCATCTCTCACCCCGCACCTCCTCTGGGCCGGCCCTGACTAAGATCATTGTTCTATGCCAAAGCACATCAAATTGTAGAAGAGGAATAATTAAGGAAAGATAAAGAGATAAGTGGCGGAACTAGCCTATTAAATCAGGGGTATCCTAATTTTTTTTTACCGTGCAATCATACAATATTAAAAAACGACAATAAATAAATAAATTAAAATAAATACCTAATAGATTTGTCATCTTCTTTTTTCATAGCTTAAATTGTTCAATCACGTCGTCCACTTTTACTTTATGAAATGGGCCTGTTTTATTATTATTTTGGGTCTTGGGCTAATGGACTAGCTTAATAGGCTATTAACAATTATGTTTGGGCTTGTAAAAAGAATTAGATTTACACTATTATGCTATCATATTTTTATGGTTAGGGGTATTCTCGTATTTTTTTAGGGGTATTCTTTGTATAAAAACGAAAAAATAACACTGCGAATACGGGGTTGAGCCGTAGCCCTTGCTACGGCTGCTTATATTGTGGTTCCGCCTCTGAAAGAGATGATGTTCACATCAGAAAATGATGATGTATATCATTCACACAAGAATGATTGCTTGGATACTATTTCCAAACATTGTCATTAACTACAAATACACATGATGTTGATTGGGAAGAATTAATAAAGGATGCTTTAGAGTTTCTATCTGTAGAACATTGCATTGCACTAATCGACTTACTTGACAATGTAGAACTTGTGCTTGATTGGGAAGAATTAATAAAGGATGCTTTAGAGTTTCGATCTGTAGAACATTGCATTGCACTAATAGACTTACTTGACGATGTAGAACTTGTGCAAGAATTTTGATTTAAAGTCTTAAAGAAATTCAATTTGATGTTGACTGAAAGGAAGATCATCATTGCAATTTGCAAAGCACCGAATGAAGATTAGGATTCAACGAGAATTGCACTATTTATGAGAGGATATTACAATGATGCTAAGAGGCTATTCAAGAGAAGGAGATTCAATTTTGAAAGCCTTAGACGATCCACACAAGACTCTACCAAAGGCCTATCTTAAACTAGAGAGTGTATTGATCATATTAAACTTCACTTAGTTTTTATGTCTATCTGTAATTAGTAACACTATACTTATTAAATTCTTGTCATATGTAATCATAGGTAAGAAACGGTAACGATGGTTTGGTGGTTGTCATTAAGTTTAACTGTTGTAACGGTTGGTCTATTTGGCACCAACAAACCGTCACCCATGTATCTATACTATATTATAATACATGAGGGAAGGATTCCCAAAAGTTAAGAACTTCTTCCCCCATTATTTATAAATAAATCCCTAGAATGAGGGTAAAGTGATCTTTTAAACCATAATTATTTTTTAGTCCCTCAATCTATTACATTTAAATCCTTGACATTTAACATAATTATGGGTAATTAGTTACACTTCCCCCCCTCTTTAATTCTTTAATGTATTCCTGCGATATCTTACAACCCGTAATGTTTTAAAAAAATCCGAAGGTACCATGACCATCGGCACATTTTTTTAAACGTTTCGATAGTTGTCTTTTTTAGTTTCGCCGTGCGTTCATAAAGTACAAATAGCCGATGCGTAAATGTACAATTGATTAAAGCCAACATTTGTTTTTTACCCAAGCCAGCTTTGACCATTACCTAGCTACCGTGCATTAACATTTGTTTTTTACCCAAGTTTTTTTTTGTTTTGAACGACATTAATAAACTAAAATATTCCCTAATTTTACTTGTACAGAGTCAGTTTGTTGTGGCATGTTTAATATAGTATAGATAAAACTCACAACAAACTTCCTATTAAACATGCCACAACAAACTAAACAGGATATGTGCATCTTATTTTAAAAACTTAAAACTCACAACAAACTTCCTAAATAAATGGATGACCAATCTAAAACTAAACCCTAATGGACTACTATAAATACATAGCAAACACTCACAATTATACATTTCTATTGCTAAACAGATTTAAAATATGGAGCCAGTTCTGAATTCACTTGATGCGAAAAAACAAGCATGCGATATTGAAAAATCTAAGGTCGGTTCTATGATAAGTTTTGTTATATCGCAATAATGAATAATTGTTTTCTTTTATTTACTTTTATGTGAATACTAACTTATTTGATTTTTCAGATTCAACACCCCAGTTGTCGAACAAGCTTTTGTTAGTTTTTAAGTAATATTTTCGCTTATAATCTTTCATATTAACAAGTTCGTTATGTTATTATTTGGTGTTTTATTGTAGGATGATGGTGATAATATTGTTGAAATTATTTCTTATGGTGCAATGTTCAGTCCATACAAGTCTAATCTTCAACGTCAATTTAGTAAAGAGGTAATTTTAAAATTTATTTAATCTTTTTAAAAAAATTTTATTCAATATTTTTTTTATAAAATTTATTTAATCATTTTTTAACTTTTTATTAAATTTTTGTTTTTTAAGGATCGGAAGTATGAGAATCAAAAGAAAAGATTTAAGAGACTCTCTGAATGGAAATTGGTCGAGGTTATAAATTTAGATGATTCTGAGGACGATGAGAAAGAAGATGAATTAGATGATACTGCTGATTCGAGCACAAACAAGAAAAACGGATCAAAAAAGAAGAGAAATTAGATGAAATATATCAAGTGTTTTTATGTTTTTTTTCATTTTCAGTTGTTTTTGTTTGATCTAGACTATCCCATGAATAATAAAGTTTATTTTATATTTGAAGTTTATGTTTTGTATTATTTTATTGCACTTATAATTTACATCTCGATTGAACTAATATACTTTTGTCATTTGTTTAGTATTTTTTATTAACAAACGAATCTTTACATGTTTAAAACAGTTTTTCTATACTTTATTTATTATTAATTTTTATAACAAAACAAAACTTTGATATTTAGTAGATAGAAGATAAACTATGTTCCAAAATTTTAGGAATTATTTAATACTAATTTACGATATTAGTAGATAGATAGTAAACTATATCCCAAAATTTTAGGAATTATTTAATACTAATTTACGATATTTATTTAATACTAATTTACGATATTAGTAGATAGATAGTAAACTATATCCCAAAATTTTAGGAATTATTTAATACTAATTTACGATATTTAGTAGATAAATAGTAAACTATGTCCCAAAAATTTAGGAATTATAAGTCAACTAATTAGGTCCTCCAAGTTAATTATATGGGATGAGGCATCGATGGCGAAACGTCAGGCGATAGAGGCAGTTGATCGAACATTGCAAGACATTATAGGTGTTAGGCTCCCATGTGTAACACTTATGACATATATCCACCACAATAATGTTATCATATACAAATAAGAAAACTACCAGCAACGAGTGCCGCAATCCAAAGTGTCGCCCCCGCCGCATCGCGCGGGCACCCTACTAGTAACATAATATGAGACAATGATCATTACCAAAAAAATAACAAAATTTCCTTCGTCGAATTCCCGTTTATATTATCACTAGGTTAGAACCCCGTGTATTACACGGGTTAAATAAATGTAAATTTATATATTAAATAATAAAAAGTTATATTTTTATGAACCCCGTATATTGTACGGGTTAAATAAATGTAATTTTATATATCAAATAATAAAAAAACGTTAGATCTTTAAAAACCATGTGTATTACACATATTAAATAAATATAATTTTGCATACAAATACTAAAAACGTCGTATCTTTAAAAAAGCTCGTGTATAATCACCATGTGTATTACACATATTAAATAAATATAATTTTGCATACAAATACTAAAAACATCGTATCTTTAAAAAAACCCGTGTATAATCGGGTTGAATAAATCTACCAAATAATAATAAAATTACATCCTTAAAAACCCCGTATGTTACACATGTTGAATAGATCTAAAAAGAGTTATATCTTTAAAAATCATGTGTATTACACATATTAAATAAATGTAATTTTGTATATTAAAAACTAAAAACGTCGTATCTTTAAAAACCCGTGTATTGCACGTGTTGAATAAATCTAATTTTACATAACAAATGATAAAAAGTTATATCTTTAAAAATTTCGTGTATTACACGGGTTATATAAATGTAACTTTGTATAGTAAATAAAAAAAAAGTTATATTTTTCAAAACCCCACATTTTACACGAGTTGAATAAATATAATTTTGTATACCAAATAATAAAAAAAGTTATATTGTTAATAAATTAGGATAACATTTAATATTAATTTATTATTTATATATTTAATATAAGATAAGTATGAAAAAGAGGTATTTGTTTTAAAAATATATTAAATTAACAATTTAGATTTGAGGATAATATTTTATTAAAGTATGATAAGATTTAATATTAATTTATTATTTATTTATTTAATTAATATAAGATAAATATAAATTTGAGTATACCTTCAATGAATGACACGTGTCCAAAAACTAGTTTCTTTTATTATAGTAGATAGATTTTTGTTCATCGTTTTCATCAAAAATCAGTCAATGAATCATCCTTTAATTCTTGAACTCGAACACTTATTTATTCTTGATAGTTCCACCCCAATACTATCTAATGTCTGTTTCATGAACTATATATATACTTAATTGATAATAGATAATATTCCAAATACTGTAGAAGTTTCATTGTTTTTCAGTCACAGTTCAAGAAACACAACTTTCATGGTATTTGGAATATGAACAAGAGGGGATTGCGGCGCAACTTTTTGTCCGTTTACCTGTCATTCTTATGTAATTTTTCTGAAGTATATCATGTATATTTCACGATAAATCCATTGTAACTTTGTAAGCACAGTAATATGAAAACCTAGAGTATGGAAAGCAACTTCTGATTGCTATAGAGACCTAGAAACCAATAAATCCAACAAGTGAATTCATATATCTCTCATTATTGATGGATCTTTATTTTCATGAATTCTGATAAATGAGTCCTAAAACTGATTTAATTTGTGAAGTATCATATCATCATACCCGTCAAGTTTGATAAGTATTTCTTTGCATTTGTTACTTATTCGAGATGGTCAATCTTCCATTGGGTTAGGCTCTAAAGAACTAGATAAGAGAAACAAGAGAATATTTTGCAACAATTTTCATTCATGAGATTTACTTAAACTAATCATGGCTACTATAGCCTTATAATCAAGGATAAAAGTAACCGGACACTAGCCCCACTAAGAACCACTAATCTAAACTAATAAGATGCATAAAAAGAAATTGAAGAAAACATGCAAATATCTTTAATCCATATCTAGTAAACAAATAAATGATCTACTAAACCAATTCGGAAGAAGAAAACATGGCCAAGGCATGTCTTTTTTTTTTGAAAGCGATTCACCACAAATCCCAAAACACATTGTTGAACGGGGCCATAAGTTGTAGTGCAAATTGTATATTGTTATTTACTTATAACCATTATTTAGAATCTCATAACCAACACAATTCTACGAGGAAAGTCACACCATCAACTTCTTCCCCTTCCATGATATCTGCTAACAACAACGTCGCCAGTCGCCACTGCCAATTGCCACTGTCTCGATTAATATTTGAGAAGCACAGGGGTTCTATCACATCACTTAAGAGTATAGAACCCTTTGTACTTTCTCCAATATTAATTACGGTTGTGGTTTCGTCGTTGTTAGAACCGGCTTAATTCATGGTAGAAGAAGAAGCTGATGGTGGGAATTTTCTCTACATGTTGTAAACAGATGAAACTCTTTAAATTTTCTTTAACTCAAATAGCTAATTATATATAATACAGGTTTAGGAATAATCATCATAATTCTATTTGAATTTGTTTGTAGACTAAGATAATAATATGCCTTTGTTAAACCGAAGAAAAAGATGCGAAGATTAGGCTTTAATTAAGAGTATTTTGTGGCGAGAATATATGACTGTTATTTGAATCTGTTTGCTTATTAATGTAATAATAAGTTTAAAGTTATCAACATTATTTTTTAGTTATTATAATACTTATCGATATTATTTTTCAAAACAAAGCTATGATATATGTTATGTTAGTAAGCATATGTTTTAACTTGACAGAAATCACTTTACCCAAAAAAAAAAAAATTTGACAGAAATCATCTAACTTATAATAAATGACTCCAAATAATGACACATGACATTCTCTTCTCCAACCTCATAAATTTTATTTATATTTGTTTAATAAATTTCTTTTAATATTAATATTAATTAATAACCAATATATAGATAGCACTTATTTTTATCTAAAATTAATAAATAACTTCAATTTTGCAATTTAGATCCTATGTTTTTTTTACTTTGAGTTAATTGCCATTTTAGTACCAGAGGTTTGTCCAAATTTGCCATTTTAGACCAAATAGTTTTTTTTCGCCTCTAGGTCCCTGACTTTTCCCTTTTGTTGCCATTTTGATCACATACCCTAACTCCATCCAAAAACCCTATTTTTAACCAAGGGTATTTTGGGGATTTTTATTTAAATCTTTTCAATTGCCATTTTGATCCAATTCTAAAAAATAAAAAAAAATTCTAAAAAATCCAAAAATTTCTAAAAAATCAAAAATATTCTAAAAAATAAAAAAATCATAAATATAAAAAATTTCTAAAAATCAAAAAAATTCTAAAAAATAAAAAAAATTATAAAAAATCAAAAAAATTCTAAAAATAAAAAAATTCTAAAAATAAATAAATTCTAAAAATAAAAAAAATTCCAAAAATAAAAAAAAATCTAAAAAAATCAAAAAAATCATAAAAATTCTAAAAAATAAAAAAAATCTAAGAAATCAAAAAATTCTAAAAAATAAAAATAAATCAAAAAACGCAAACAAACATATATTAAAGTTTCAAATTCAAAAAATGACGATATATTCCTCGTCCAAATGAATATATTTTCAAGTTTTATCTATTTTGTTGAGTGAATGAGTGCTCGTCCAAATGAATATATTTTCAAGTTTTATCTATTTTGTTGAGTGAATGAGTGGTCACAAAAATGACGATATATTCCTCGTCCAAATGAATATATTTTCAAGTTTTATCTATTTTGTTGAGTGACTGAGTGGTCACGAATATATTTTCAAGTTTTATCTATTCGGTTGCGAACTTAGATTTGGAAATTATCCGCATATCTGAATCAGCAGGTTGTTATCAGTCCATTCGATAAACTCAAAAACGACTCCATTCGCAGAATTAATTCAAGTCTGCTCGCTGAAGTCGATTCATTTACTGAAGTTGGTTTGCACTGCAGAATTAAAGAATACTTGCAAAATCTGCATTCGCTGAAACAGTGTTCGTTTGTTGTGAATCTGCGCAGAATTAAATATTGTTAATCACGAATCAGATTTGACGTCTATTTGCAGAATCTGTATAACAACGACGTCCGCTAGTTTTTACTTCATTTGCTGTAATCCGGTTCGTACGCTTAAACAAAGTGAAATTTGTCCTCAGATAGTTTTATCCGCAGAATCGAGCATTGGTTCAATTGCAGACTTTAATTAGCGCAGAAACAGTTATATTTGTTGAAAAAAATCTGTTCATCAACATTCATAATTGGATTTGCACTAAAATTCAGATCAGATTGGTATTTAGTTTGTCTATGCTATTCACTGCAGTATCATAGTCCGTTCGTCGAAATAAAACCATCCGGGACAGATTAACTCGCTGCTGAATCGATACGTTGAACAAATCGTTGCAAAATTTGTTAAAAACAATTTCGGTTGCTGAATCATTGCAGATTTTTTTTTATTTTTTAGATTTTTTTTTTATTTTTTAGAATTTTTTTTATTTTTTAGAATTTTAATGATTTTTTAGAATTATTTTTGATTTTTTAGAATTGTTTTGATTTTTTAGAATTTTTATGATTTTTTAGAATTTTTTATATTTTTAGATTTTTTTATTTTTTTTATTTTTTAGATTTTTTTATTTTTATGATTTTTTTATTTTTTAGAATTTTTTGGAGTTTTTAGAATTTTTTTATTTTTTAGAATGTTTTTTTTATTTTTTAGAATTGGATCAAAATGCCAATTGAAAAGATTTAAAATGAAAATCCCTAAAATACCCCTGGTTAAAAATGGAGTTTTTGGATGGAGTTAGGGTTTGTGATCAAAATGGCAACAAAAAAGAAAAGTAAGGGACCCAGAGGCGAAAAAAAACTATTTGGACTAAAATGACAAATTTGGACAAACCTCAGGGACTAAAATGGCAATTAACTCTTTTACTTTTAACCAAAAGTTTTTCATCTTTTCCAATTTAATCCCAACTTTTTTTTATTTTCAATTTTGGTCCACCATACTTTTCATCTTTCCCAATTTTTTTCGTTTCTTTCTAAATTTTGTGAGTTAACGCATCGCAACGTGCGTGTGGGGTTCAACATTTTTTTGTATATTTTTTTCCCGTTTGACTGACCCGTCATATCGCATCTATTTATCTGCGTTTGACAAGTTCGTCCAACACGTGGGTCATGGATGAACTTAGTTATTTTTTTTATGTTTTACGTTTCGGTTTAATTTCTCAGCAATGAGCGTGCGTGATTCAAAGATTTTACATCTGTTTTTCGCTCAGCGTTATTTTTTCCTGTTTTTATTTATTTTGCTTTTACGAGCTTTTCCGGCGTTGGTGGTCGCTGACAATGATATAGTTTTATGACAATCGCTGCAACGCAGGGGCTTAATACTAGTATTTAATGTGTCACTAAATTAAATAGAACGAGCTATAAGAATTTAGTCCTACATAGACGAATTTTTTAAAGGCATGTAGAGACTCAGATGACATGTCGTCTCTACAAGAATTTAGTCATACGTTACTTCACTGTCTCGTTGCCTCAATTCCATAAGTTTCTTTAAAACATACAAATAAGTTTTTGTTTCTAGTTGTGTAGAGGTTCAGGGCCGGTCCAACGTTTTTGAAGGCTCTAAGCGAAGTACAAAGTTGGGGCCCTTGTGAGACTTGAACCTAAATAAAAATATCAAACCACAAAATTGTTTTTTTATAGTTACTGATCAATCGCAAATCGCACCGTCAGCAGCATTTGATTATCCGTAGTTTCTCCCCATCGGCACCATCGGTAGAGGATACATAATTGCGTTCAAGAAAAAGGGACCTTGTAACTTATGGATTCAAGAAATTTCGCCAATAATCCTTCAAGTTTTGGCTGTAGACCATTTATTTGTTTGGGTCATTATGTGTTTGTTCATCTAGGCCAAATACACATACACATGTAATATATGAAAAAAAAAATTAGAGGCTCCTATTTTTTGGTAGCCATGGGCCTTCGCCTAGAATGCTAAGCCTATCGGTCCGGCCCTGTAGAGGTTTCCCGTTACAAGTTTGTGAGAGTGAGACTAAAACTAAAGGTTATTCCCTCTTGCCCCTGTAGAGTGTGAATTCCCCTTTGTCCATCACCCATATCGGATCTCCAACCGATTGACTTGAATGAGATTAAGATTGTTCTTCCAATGATTCCAACTTTGTTCTAATACCACTTTGGTTCCACATAGGAACAAAATCATGAATACATAACTGAATTGAAATCACTCTAATTCATTGACATACATTGTTTGGCTCTATTTATACACAACCACGGTGCTAAATGAACCGACGCGACCATTCAAGAAGTGACACAACACTTCATTGATTTTATACATAATTACACATTTAACCAACTAAATCTGATACTTATAATTTCAACCCTAAACTTACTAACTGATTTTAGATCACTAAATTATGTACTATCTAAACTTGGGTCAATACTTATTAAGGCTAACCAAAATTTGATTTGTAAGGACCACTCTCGATCTGGCTAGTAGTTCCTCGCCTCAAGTCTACGACCTTTGGAGGTTCATGCTTCTTTGATTTGTCAGCATCTAAAAGTTCTCTAAGTCTATCAAACTAGAACTCATTATCATCATCAGAAATACCAACATATCCATCTTCGAACATGAATTTTATTTGAACCTTCATGTCATTTGAATCCAACCGTGGGATGTTAAGAGCTTGTGATAATATAATACGTACCTGCAAGATCCTTTGGGTGATTTCCATATACATTGGCTTCGCTAATCTTTTTCTTGGAAGATTATCTTTCTTGATCTTCTTCAACCGATAATAGATGATAGTTCTTGGGGCAAGAATCCGAGATAAGCAGTCTATGTTGGCCTCAGCCACCCTCTTCCTCAATCGGGTACCAATTTCTTACCACTAACAAAGAAGTTATCATCCATTATCTGTGGAAGAAAATCAAGAATGAGAATCTTTTGAAGATCAAGATTAACGAAACCAACGTGAACGGATATCAACCAAAACTTTCTTTAGTTGCCAAGATTCACGAAGGCAGTGGCATTGGGGATGGTGTGTAACTTGTATATATATATATATATATATCACGGGTTTAGCGATAAGCATCGTTATTATATTTGAATTTGCGTGTATTAATATAACTATTGAGAGTTAAAGACTTAATATTTATTTATATTAATACACACAAACTCTAGTTATTATTCATTATAATTATACAAATAGTATTTAGATGTGAATGATTAAGCTTTAAGAGGAGTTAGTATATTCTTGGTCACAAAACATAACTGTTAGATTAAAATATATATTAGGTATCTTCCTATACTAATAGAAAATATTTTTTCTCTTCTTATTTTTCTATTTAACTCTCGTATTAAATAATAATAATAATAATTTTCATCATATTTTTCTATTTATCTCTCATATTAAATAATAATAATTTTAAATAAAATATTAGATAAGAATAAATATTTGTGTTTCTATAAATGATTTTAAACAAAACTTAGATAGGATAAATGTTTGTTTTTTTTATGATCATATTAAATAATAATAATAATTTTAAACAAAAAAACTAGATAAGAATAAATATTTATTTTTCTATAAAGAATCTAAAAAAAATATAGATAAGAATAAACGTTTGTTTATATTATGTACTTAATAATTGTATTATTTTTTTTCATTTACTAGAATTAAATAATTATTTTAGGTCGGGCATATGCTTTTATCAAATTGTTTTTAGGCGCATCACTATAATGGTTCGAACTCACCATTATAATCGCACAATTCTTTCAAATGTCAAATCCAGACAACTTATTTTCACCTATGTAATCTTAGACGTACTGTTATAATTGGTTTAAACCCATCATTTATCGCACAATGCATCAACATGTCAAAAGAACACCATTTTTATATATAACAATTATATACTCCATTCAAAGAGAATTTAATTCTCGATTTACGGTAGAATTCATAAAAATATGAAATTTATAAAAACGTGGGGATCGATCTACACCTTTTTGTACCGTAAACTCTCTTGAATACAAATTTAAGACGGGTGTTCTATGAGTGAAATAAACAAATAAGCATGAAGGTGCATAAAACTAACTAAAATAATTGTATCTCATGATTTGAATCTATCACAAAAACGTGATTTAAACCCATGTAATACATGTGTTTTCAACCTAATAATAAATATAAAACAAAGTAAAATGTTATAATAAGTAAATAGTATATCAAAGTTCATTTTTAAAACATAAATCTTAACGACAATATGTGTTAACATATGACATTAAATTTTATTCAAGATGTGTAATATATGAGTTTTTTTAAAGATATATCCTTTTTATTATTTATTATATAAAATTACATTGATGCAAAACAAAAAGACAAAGTAAAATGTTATAATAAGTTAATAGTACATCAATGTTCATTTTAAAAGATAAGTCTTGACGACTGTTTGTGTTAACATATGACACTATATTTTATTATGTGCAATATACGAGTTTTTCTAAAGATATATAATTTTTATTATTATTTATTATATAAAATTACATTTATGTAACCCGTGTAATACACGAGATTCTAACATAGTTAAGAATAAAGATAGAAAATAAAAAAAAAAAAAAAAAATTGGCATGGTTTGGATATAATCGGATCGGCATACACTATTCACATCTCATTTTTTATCTTTATCTATATAATTTAACTAAAAATCGTCATTTCAGCTTTGGTTGGGTGGTAGAGGCCCTTGTCTCTTAGGTAGAAGACTATGGTTCAATTCCTGACATTCGGTAGATTAGGATTAATTTAGTGTAATTAAGAGATAAGGTTATTGTAACATTGGTTGTAAAAAAAATCACTATTCCATAAATTTATCTCTCATTTTTTAAATCCCTCCCACATAACGTTTCTCATCTATAAAAATATAAGATTTTGCTTAGATTTTCCTTAAATATAAGAATGCACTTTAGTTTTCCTTAAAATATATAAGGATAAGGTTTAAGGATAAAGATAGAATGGTGTAACAACCCGACTTTTCGGATCATTACTTGTCACCGTCATTTCATTCATAAACGCTTGTAATCCCGAGATTACGATTAACGCAAAGGGTTTAAACTATATTTTTATGCTTTTAAACGCTTCTTACAACACTCATTCAAAACACAATTATCACATTTTAAACGCTATTTCATAACGCTTACTACTTAAACGTGTTTTTATCGCATTTTACATCGCTTATTTAGACTAAACGCTTATCACAACGCTATCGCAACGCAAACTCGAAACGCGGATTTACTTATGTTGTGTGTGTTATTTGTGTGATTGTTTGTTTATGTGTTATGTGGTTATCAACGCAACGCTTACACGCTCAAAAGCTCACTCGCAACTCGATTAAACGTAACGCAACGCTTAACAAACGAACCAAAGTTGGAAAACTAACAAAACGCAACCCGGCTGCCCAAATGGACATCCGCTCGGATGACCATCTACCCGGATGGCCATCCGACCGGATGGCCATTCGACCGGATAAGCCATCCGAACACACTGCACCTCGCGCACCGACTTAACTCCCGCCCTCACTCTATAAATACCGTCGTACACCCTCATTTCTCTGATTTGACACTTCCATCCGCTCACACGCTCCCAGTCATTTTCGATCGCAAATCAAGGCCATTTTGTAAGCATTTCTCCCCGAATCTTGCACAATCTTCATCTCTAATCACTTCTACTTCATCTTCTTCATCAAAATCACACACAAACACTAACTTTTTCTCATAAATCACTGATTTGGATCTCTTAAAGGTGGTTTCCACCAGTTTTGCTTAGGCAAACTGTTGTGGAACACCATTTGTTCGAGATTGGTTCTAGATTTAAAGGATTTCACACTTTTCAACTCAATCGCAACAAGATTTCAACACTTTTTCATCTGTTTTCAACTTTTCTTTGCTTTTTACACAAATTTTGTTGGAATCTGGACTCAATCAGACTCTCGACTCGTTTCTTAGTCGAAAGCCAGCTTGAAAACGGTTTTCCACCTGAGAGATGGACCAATTAACGGGTCAAACATCAATCTTCATCAAGAACGGCACATTAGACCGAATGGGCTGAGACCATCCAACCGAATGAACTGGACTTGGTATTTTCCCGTTGCTTGACACGTTGTCACACCGTCTCCGTTAACGCAGAACTTTTACTTAGAAAATTTTACAAAATTTCAAACAACAGACCATATGTTCGAATGGCCATCTGTTCGGATGGCCATCAGACCGGATGACCATCCGACCGGATGACCTGACATTGATGTTATCCAATATTTCAAACGCTTTTAACGAAACTTCGAACTTTAACGATTTACAAACCAACACACCTCATTCGAATGGCCATCCGTTCGGATGGCCATCCGCTCGGATGGCCATCCGTCCGGATGACCATCCGCTCGGATGGGTTATACTCATTCGTTCAGATCGTCAGTCGAACACTTAAACCCATTCGACACTCTGTTCAACGACTTATGCTACTGTTTCCGTACACAGGCTAACTCAACGCGCTCCCTTCAATCCAATACAGATTGTGTTTACTTGTTAAACACACACTGTGAGTATACTCGAACCCATTTTCATTTAACACACTTTTGGGTGTTACATACGTTCTATATCAAAACACAACACACAACGCAAACACTTTTTAAACGCTAACCGCTCCCGCATTCTATACGTGATTTGTTGAATGCTTGTACTATGCTTATACAATGTTACACTATACCGTATCTAGCAACGATAGTACTATAGTTTGGACTCAGCACCTGTCGTGGACAGGGGTTGCTAGGGATCACATCACTTTACTTCACGTGTTCACTGAACATGTGTCGCGCATACTCTACAACGCAGTCTCGTGGTTAAGTTGTAATCATTGTTTGAATAGTTACATGCTTCGCCCGTTACGTGTTACATGTTGGTTTTGCGTAAAACGCTTTTCATACTATTACTATGCAAACTTGTGTACTCACCTTTACATTACGTATTGACTTTATTTTAACGTATGTGATAGGTTAATTTGAATGCTACGCTGGAAACAAGTTAGGCAGTCTACAAACTCCACTAATAGAAATCTAGGCTGTCGGATCATGTTTTGTTTGAGAGAAACTCGTTGTCTGTAATAATTATTTGTTGAATATTTGTTCGTTAGTATGGGATGATGAACCTTTAAAAATATTGGTAATGAATAGTTGTTATGGATCTCTTGAGCAATCTGGTTCGCCTAGTGCCGCGCCCCGATGATTCCGCCATCGGTTGGGGTGTGACAGATTGGTATCAGAGTCATTACTATAGGGAATTAGGTCGATTCGTGTAGAATGGACCTAGTCTATACTCTAAGTACCAACAGACCAGCTTAGTGCAAACCTAGTAGGGGTTTGTACGAGCCCATCTTTGATACTCTAGTTCGAACTCGCGAAAACTACATCTTTGTACGAACCCTCATACTACAGTTTCCTACAAAGGAACCTTTCCTAAGGTTCAAAACTATTTTCGCCTTTCCTAAGGCCAACATAATACACACGTTTTCGAAAACAATCGCATAACATAACCGAGTGATTGGGTCGAGATTAGGTGTGAAAACCAGGAACTCTCGATAAGATCGCTCACTCTACGCATATTTTTACTCTCAGCACGGGAATCTTCATTGAGTTAGGAGTGACATCCATATCTTGACGAAATTCTCCATCTCGTGGTTTTGCCACACTTTTAGGAATGAAGTTGTTAAGTTAGGGGTGACACCCGCATCTTAATGACCAGTTCCACTCCCTACGTTGACTTTACAAAACTCTCACCAACGTCTCGATTGTTCTAATGACTCGAGTCGCGTAGTAACTGGACGGATGAGTGTCGTTCGCCGTATTTCGGTTAGAGCACAGTCTATTAGGCCAAAGCTTGTAATCGAATTCATTGGGAATAGTCGAATCACTTTAGGTACTCGATATCGAACACCCAAGGCACTCTATTTTCGATTTAAGCCTGCAATCTCCGATTTTACGCGTTATCGATTTATGTGTTTATATGTTTCGATTTTGGAGATTTTACACCTTCCGCTCACCACTTTATAAAACACGCACAACTCGCACAACCCTCGCAATCCAAAACGCTAACTAATCGTGAATGAACTAAGAACTCTAGTACGCTATACTACTCGCTTACACTACTCGCTACCTCTCGCAACTATCGAACGCGCTACACGACCTTGAAAGATAGGTGAATACGTGCAAAATATGTAGGTGAATACGTGCAAAATATAGGAGAATACGTGCAAAATACGTGTTTACGTGGATTATGTGCTCCTATGTGCTTATGTGCATACGTGTATACGTGCTTATGTGGATTATGTGCTTACGTGACTATGTGCCTATGTGTTTATGTGCCTACGTGTTCCTAAGCTTTACATAAAAGAGGATGATTGTAAAACGTTGATCTTTAAAAAAAAAAAGACCCGATATAATTAAATCTCGTCTAAATCATATGACGATGTCTGCTGCAGAATCTGCACTCGACAATGTCGTCATTTGGTTCCCATACTCAACGTGCTGCCCGACGAAACCATGCGGACAAGCGTATCACTTCTCTCGTAGCCAAGGAAATAGCTAAAGTCATACCTCAGATTGTCAGTGTGATCAACGAGGTTAGCAGTAAGTCCTCTGTTGAATTAAAAAGCGACTCTCCAAAAGCTCCTTTTAGCTTTAAACAATTCAAAGCCTGCGGTCCTGCAAACTTCACTAGTGAAGATGGACCCAGTGCTATGTTTCAGTGGTTTGACTCTATCGAAGTCACCTTCAGGCAAAGCGGATGCCCAGAGAACCTACGCACTGTGAATGCTACTGGAGTCTTTCAGTCCAAGGCTCTGGATTGGTGGACTATTGAGCGCAACAGGCGCGGTAACGATGCAGCTTATGGCCTCTCATGGGAGGAACTCAGGGAGCTTATGATGAAGGAATTCTGCCCTCCTCATGAAGTTCAAAAGCTGGAGAATGAATTATGGCACATCAAGCAGGAAGGAGGTGACAACGCTTGTCTCACCGCTCGTTTTAAACAACTGAGTATTATCTGTCCTAGTCAGGTTTCTACGCCTGATATGACAATCAAGAAGTATATTCGAGCTCTCCCAGATTGTGTAGCCTACTTTGTTCAAGCAGCAAGACCTGCTACGATTGATGAAACTTACCAGCTAGCAACCGAGATCAACGATAAACGAGTCTTGGCTGGAGCTTTCAAGATCTCAACTAAGAGTCTCAATCAAGCAACCGCAACACCCAGCGCCGACAATGCAGCATCACAAGGTTCAAAGTCTTCACGCCAAGGTCGCAAGCGAAAGAAGAAGAATAACAAGAACTATGCTACTACCGCTTCTCCTCTCAACGATGTCCCCGTACAACCCACCAACCAGAACCGTCCAGCTACTGTTACCAACGCACCGCCTGCTAAGCGTGCGTACACTGGTGTTCATCCTCTGTGCCCAACTTGCACCTATCATCACCCAGCAGGGGTGAATTTTCGTTTCTATGCAAACTGCAACATCTACGGACATTTCACTGCTCATTGTCGTTCAGGTCCATGCCAACAAGCTGCTCAAACTCCGCCAACATCACCAGCTCAACCTCTTGCTCTCCAGGGTAACCAAGCAGCTCCTGCGCCCGCTGTTCATGCACGAGCTTGCTAATCTTGTGGTGACCCTAATCACTTTGCTAACGTCTGCCCGCTCCGCATTGTGAAACAAGAACCGCAGCAGCAACCACCGCAGCAGCAGCAGCAACAACAGCAACAGCAGCCTCAGCAGTAGCAACAACAACAAGCAGCCCGCAGAAGAACCTTCAATATCAATGTCCGCCAGGCTCAGACTAACAACAACGTTGTCAATGGTACGTTCCTTGTTAATGGTATTTATGCTTCGTGTTTATTTGATACTGGAGCCGATAACTGTTTTGTGTCGTTTGAATTCGAAAAGCTCCTAAAACGTAAACGCGCTAACCTTCCAACGACCTTCGACGTAGAAATTGCCACCGGAAGAACCGTCACCGTCAGTTCCGTTCTCCGTGATTGTACTCTCGAACTCAACAATCACGTTTTCCCGATCGATCTCATTCCTATGCAACTTGGTAGTTTCGATGTCATAGTAGGCATGGACTTTCTTCGTGAAAATCGTGCTGAAGTCGTTTGTTCGAGAAGATGATTCGTTTTTCTCTCTTAAACGGCGACCAAATCTGTGTTTATGGCGAAGTATCATCGAAAGAACTGAAAGTTATGTCGTGCATCCAGGTAAGCAAGTATCTCCGCAAGGAATATTTGGCTCTCTTAGCTCACATTGTAGTAGCGGAGGAGGAAAAGCAGCCGATGGAAAAGGTACTTGTGGTTCGTGATTTTCCTAATGTCTTTCCTGACGATTTACCTGGTCTACCCCTACTCGCGATATCGACTTTCGTATCGACCTTATTCCTAGAGCTAACCCTGTTGCTAAAGCCCCTTATCGCCTCGCATCGTCCGAAATGCGTGAACTTTCTAGTCAACTTCAGGAACTACTTGATAAAGGCTTCATACGCCCTAGCACATCGCCATGGGGCGCACCTGTCCTTTTCGTGAAAAAGAAGGATGGATCGTTCCGAATGTGCATCGATTATTGGGAACTCAATAAGCTTACCATCAAGAATCGCTACCCTCTACCCCAAATCGACGCTTTATTTGATCAACTACAAGGCGTTACATGTTTCTCTAAGATCGATCTACGTTCTGGTTACCACTGCTAAATCAGGAGCAAGATATCCCTAAAACCGCTTTTTGTGCCCGTTATGGCCATTACGAATTCGTGGTCATGCCTTTTGGTCTCACTAACGCACCCACGGTCTTCATGGATTTGATGAACCGTGTGTGTAAACCTTTCCTTGATCACTTCGTTATCGTGTTTATCGATGATATCCTTATCTATTCGAAATCGAGAACCAAACACGCGCAACATCTTCGTTTAGTTCTCGAGCTTCTCCAAGGGAATCGCCTCTACGCCAAGTTCTCCAAGTGTGAATTTTGGCTCGAGAAGGTTCAATTTCTCGGTGACATCGTCAACAGTCAAGGTATTCATGTCGATCCCGCGAAGATTGAAGCAGTTAAGAGTTGGATTACACCGAAAACCTCATCCGAAGTTCGTTCTTTTCTCGGATTGGCGGGTTATTATCGTCGATTTATCGCTAATTTCTCTAAAATCGCCGTTCCTCTCACCTCCTTAATGCATAAAGACAATCCTTTCGTTTGGGGAACCGAACAAGAGGACGCCTTTCAAACTCTTAAACGTATGATTTGCAACGCTCCCGTACTCGCGCTACCCGATGGAAATGACGACTTTGTTGTTTATTGTGATGCCTCTAACCTAGGTCATGGTTGTGTTCTTATGCAACGAGACAAGGTTATCGCGTACGCATCTCGACAACTCAAGGTCCACGAGAAGAACAACACAACCCACGATCTCGAACTCGGCGTAGTTGTTTTTGCGCTTAAGATTTGGCGACACTACCTTTATGGTACCAAGTGTACAGTCTTCACCGACCACAAGAGCCTACAGCACATCTTGAACCAGAAAAAATTGAACATGCACCAACGCAGATAGGTTGAACATCTCAACAACTATGACTGTGAGATACGCTACCACCCAGGCAAAGCAAACGTCGTTGCTGACGCTCTTAGCCGACGAAGCTATTTGCATAGTGTTCGTAATATTCGAGCCCAACACGACCTCGAAGCTCTCATTCGCAACGCTCAACACGCTTGTTTTCTCGAGAACACCTTGAAGGAATAAAGAATACTTGGAACCGAAAACCAACTAGTGAATAAACCGAATGGTATTTTTCACTATCTCGACCGAATTTGGATTCCTAGTCGCAATAATCTCCGAGAGATTTTGCTGACTGAAGCCCACAAGTCTCGATATTTCATTCACCCCGGTGCCGACAAGATGTATCAGGACCTCCGTGTTAGATATTGGTGGCCGGGAATGAAAAGGATATCGCTATCTACATTTTAAAATACCTAACCTGCTCGAAAGTTAAGGCCGAACATCAACGACCCTCTGGCTTACTCGAACAACCCGAGATCCCGATGTGGAAGTGGGAGAGTATAGCTACGGATTTCATTACGAAACTCCCTTGCACGCCATCAGGTCAAAATAGCATTTGGGTTATTGTTGATCGTCTTACGAAATCCGCTGACTATTTACCGATACGAGAAGACTTCAAGGTAGAACGATTAGCACGAATCTATACCGACGAGGTCATTTGTCGACATGGTACACCTCGTGATATCATCTCTGACCGGGATGGTCGATTCACCTTGCGTCTCTGGGAGACATTCCAAGCCGCTCTCGGTACGACTCTTAATCTCAGTACCGCATTTCACCCCCAGACCGACGATCAGACTGAGCGCACGATCCGCACCCTTGAAGACATGCTTCGTTCGTGCGTTATAGATTTTGGTGGTAATTGGGATTCGCATTTACCTTTAGTGTAACTCTCGTACAACAACAATTATCATGCTAGTATTCAAATGGCACCCTTTGAGACACTATATGGTAGAAAATGTCGATCGCCTATTGTATGGAACGAGATCGGAGACGCTCAAATCACCGGTCCTGAGTTATTACAAGAAACGACTGAAAAGATCCTCCAAATACGAGACAATCTCTTGAAAGCTCGGAGTCGTAAAAAGAGTTACGCCGATAAACGCTACAAGCCCCTTGAGTTTGAAGTTGGTGATCACGTACTCCTAAAGGTTTCCCCTTGGAAGGGGGTGATCTGATTCAGCAAGAAAGGAAAGCTAGCGCCACGATACGTGGGTCCCTTTAAGATTCTGGAAAGAATCGGCAAAGTGGCCTACCGACTCGAATTACCAGAAGAACTCAACAACGTACATCCGACTTTCCACGTCTCGACCTCAAGAAGTGCCTAGCTAAAGAAAATCTTCATGTACACTTGAAGATTTGCAAGGAAACGAAACCCTACACTTTATGGAAAAGCCAGTAGAAATCATGGATCGAGAGACCAAGAAACTTCAACGCTCACACATTCCCATAGTGAAGGTTCGCTGGGAAGGCAAACGCGGTGTCGAGTTCACCTGTGAACTCGAAAGTGATATAAAAGCTAAATATCCACAACTCTTTGTTACGCCTGCTCCTTAATTTCGGGACGAAATTTCCTAAAGTAGGGGAGGCTGTAACAACCCGACTTTTCGAATCTTTACTTGTCACCGTCATTTCATTCATAAACGCTTGTATTCTCGAGATTACGATTAACGCAAAGGGTTTAAACTATATTTTTGACGCTTTTAGACGCATATTACAACGCTCATTCAAAATGCAGTTATCGCATTTTAAACGCTACTTCATAACGCTTACTACTTAAACGCGTTTTTATGGCATTTTACATCGCTTATTTAGACTAAACGCTTATCACAACTCTATCGCAACGCAAACTCGACACAAACTCGAAACGCGGATTTACTTATGTTATGTGTGTTATTTGTGTGATTGTTTGTTTATATGTTACGTGGTTATCAACGCAACGCTTACACGCTCAAACGCTCACTCGCAAGTCGATTAAACGTAACGCAACGCTTAACAAATGAACCAAAGTTGGAAAACTAATAAAACGCAACCCGGCTGCCCGGATGGCCATTCGACCAAACAAGCCATCCGAACACACCACACCTCGCGCACCGACTTAACTCCAGCCCTCACTCAATAAATACCGTCGTACACCCTCATATCTCTGATTTGACACTTCCATCCGCTCACACGCTCCCAGTCACTTTCGATCGCAAATCAAGGCCATTTTGTAAGCATTTCTCCCCGAATCTTGCACAATCTTCATCTCTAATCACTTCTAAATCATCTTCCTCATCAAAATTACACACAAACACTAACTTTTTCTCCTGAAATCACTGATTTGGATCTCTTGAAGGTGGTTTCCACCAGTTTTGCTTAGGCAAACTGTTGTGAAACACCATTTGATCGAGATTGGTTCTAGATCTAAAGGATTTCACACTTTTCAACTCAATCACAAGAAGATTTCAACACTTTTTAATCTGTTTTAAACTTTTCTTTGGTTTTTACACAAATTTTGATGAAATCTGGACTCAATCAGACTCTCGACTCGTTTCTTAGTCGAAAGCCGGCTTGATAACGTATTTCCACCTGAGAGATGGACCAATTAACGGGTCAAACATCAATCTTCATAAAGAATAACACATTAGACCGAATGGGCTGAGACCATCCGACCGAATAAACTGGACTTGGTATTTTTCCCGTTGCTTAACACGTTGTCACACCGTCTCCGTTAACGCATTACTTTTACTCAGAAAAATTTACAAAATTTCAAACAACAGACCATCTGTTCGAATGGCCATCCGTTCGGATGACCATCCGACCGGATGACCTGACATTGATGTTATCCAATATTTCAGACGCTTTTAACGAAACTTCTAATTTTAACAATTTACAAACAAACACATCTCATTCGAATGGCCATCCGTTCAAATGGCCATCCGCTCGGATGACCATCCGTCTGGATGGGTTATACTCATTCGTTCGGATCGTCAGTCGAACACTTAACCCCATTCGACACTCTGTTCAACGACTTATGCTACTGTTTCCATACACAGGCTAACTCAACGCGCTCCCTTCAATCCAATCCAGATTGTGTTTACTCGTTAAACACACACTGTGAGTATACTCGAACCCATTTTCATTTAACACACTTTTGGGTGTTACATACGTTTTATATCAAAACACAACACACAACGCAAAAACTTTCTAGACGCTAACCGCTCCCGCATGCTATACGTGATTTGTTGAATGCTTGTACTATGCTTATACAGTGTTACACTATACCGCCTCTAGCAACGATAGTACTATAGTTTGGACTCAGCACCTGTCGTGGACAGGGGTTGCTAGGGATCACATCACTTTACTTCACGTGTTTGCTGAACATGTGTCGCGCATACTCTACAACGCAGTCTCGTGGTTAAGTTGTAATCATTGTTTGTATAGTTACATGCTTCGCTCGTTACGTGTTACATGCTGGTTTTGCGTAAAACGCTTTTCATACTATTACTATGCAAACTTGTTTACTCACCTTTACATTACGTATTGACTTTATTTTAACGTATGTGACAGGTTGATTTGAATGCTACGCTGGAAACAAGTTAGGCGGTCTAGAAACTCCGCTAATAGAAATCTAGGTTGTCGGATCATGTTTTTTTTTAGAGAAATTCGTTGTCTGTAATAATTATTTGTTGAATATTTGTTCGTTAGTATGGGATGATGAACCTTTAAAAATATTGGTAATGAAAAGTTGTTATAGATCTCTTGAGCAATCTGGTTCGCCTAGTGCCGCGCCCCGATGATTCCGCCATCGGTTGGGGTGTGACAAATGGAGTGAGTGTTTAGGTAATTTTTTCAAATTTTATGGCTTGATGTAGTATATAGAATAAGATGTGAATGCTCTTAGCAGGGTGACCATATAGCTTATAATCTTATATGTATGTTTCAAGCTAGGGTAAATTACATTTTCGTCCTTTATGTTTGTATCAGATTGCAATGAATATCCTTTAACTTCAATAATTAAAATCACAGTCTTTTATTTGTAAAAACTATTACATTGTACGTCCTTTAGCACTAACAATGTTAAAATTTTCAGTTAAATAAGGCATGTGCCCTGCACATGAGGGTAATTTAGTCTTTTAATCTATTCAAAGACTATTTGTGTAATTAAGAGGTTGATTTGTCCTGCACTTTTAGATTAAAAAAAACATAAACATAAACAAAAAAATAATAATTTTAACTGAAACAACAAAACAGTTTTTTAGTTAAAATAAATAAAAGGGTAAATTACATTTTTCGTCCTTTATGTTTGTAGCAGGTTGCAATGAATAACCTTTAACTTTAATAATTACAGTCACAGTCCTTTATTTGCAAAATTTGTTACACCTTAGGTCCTTTGACCCTAACCTGGTTAAAACTTCCAGTTAAGTAAGGTCATGTGCAACCCATGTGAGGGCAAAACGGTCATTTAATACAAAAAAAGAATATCAAAATTTAAAAACTTACATAAAATATATAAACCTTAAAGAATGTCAAAATTATAAAAATTATAAACAATCATCATCATCTCCCTAGTCTCTCCCATGTACCCTCTCTCTCTCTCTACATACCACTTCTACAACCATCCTCTCCACCCAACCCACCACCATATCTCCACCGTCGTATCTCCACCACACCCCCTCACAAAACCCCAACTCAAAACCCTAATGGAATTACCAGATGAATTAGTGCTCGATTAGGGCTCGATTCGCAGATCTCCCTTCGATTCCTTCAAATTTCTCATCTCTCTCGGTTAGTTTCTCATCCTTTTCTTTATTTAATTCCACATACTGAAAATTTGGATTTGATTTTGTCTCATTCTCTAGACTTGATGTATTGAAGATGTTTCATGCTCAAGGAACTGCAAAATACACATGTTGCATGCTTGCTGTTTTATGTAGAACCAATAATAAGGATGTTCGACAAGGATTCCCGTTTCTAGATATCACTTCAACAGACGTTTAGAGGTTTGATTTTTTGTCTTTGTGTCATTCTCTACTCTAGAAATAGATACATTTGAAGGAGAGATTATTAATGGAATTACAAGATGAATTAAAGTGGAAGAAGAATGTGTGGATGCTGGGAAAGTGATGATATCCCATGGAGACTAGTTTGAGAAGAAAGAGTGTGGTTTCATGAATATATATATATATATATATATATATATATATGTAAGGGAATATTTATTGGGGAACACTAAAAAAGTGAGGAACAGCGGGGAACCGACTCAAACGAACTCCGATTGGACTCATTACAGCGGCGTTGGAATTGGCTCGTCGAACCCTAACTATGATCTCTTAACCCTAAACCCTAAATCCTAACTCCTAAACTCTAAACCCTAAAGCTAAAAAATAAGGCTAAAACCTAAGCTAAACCGTAAAATCTAAACTATAAACCCTAAAAGCTAAACACTAAAGGCTAAACCTAAAGCTAAACCCTAAGAGCCAAACCATAAAAGCCAAACCCTAATATATTTAGGGTTTAGGGGTTATGATTTAGAGTTTAGGGTTAAGAGATCCTAGTTAGGGTTCGACGAGCCGGTTCCAACGCCGCTGGAATGAGTCCAATCGGAGCTCGTTTGAGTCGGTTCCCCACTGTTCCCCACTTTTTTAGTGTTCCCCAATGAACCTCACACTATATGTGTGTGTGTATATATATATATTCCATTAAATGACTGTTTTACCCTCACTTGGGTTGCACATGATCTCACTTAACTGAAAGTTTTAACCACGTTAGGGTTAAAGGACCTAAGGTGTAATAGGTTTTGCCACTACTAGAAAATAGAGCTTTTGCCACCGCACTTATGGTTGCAAAACAGTCACATTTGCCTTGTTGCCACCATTTTGCAACCGAATATGCGGTGGCAAAAACCCCCGTGTCAGTTGCTCTATTGCCACCAAATAGCCACCAATTTTATATTTTGCTACCAAATTTTTGCCACCACAAAAACCGTCAAAATTATTTGCGACCGTGTTCACTACACTACCAGGTCTTTTTGCTACCGCGTTGTGACGAATTTTTTGCCACCATTTTGCTACCATTTAGCCACCCATATTGTCACCATTTAGCCACCTCTTTCATTGAATTTTTACCACCATTTTGGTACCATTTAGCCACCCATATTGTCACCATTTAGCCACCGCTTTCATTGAAAATTAGTTGCAACTATTTAGCCAGTAGCATTAAACATATGCTACCATTTAGCAACCACTTGCATTGATTATTTTCAAACACACCACACAAATTTCTCACTTTCCCTGTTTTTTTTTATTAAAAGTACATTTCAATAAAATTACAATTATATAAAACACTCAATAAAACTACAAAACCCAAAAATGTATACAGAACATCTCTGTTTCAAAACCATCCTAATACAATAAACATCAAAACACTCAAAACCAAGTGTTTATAGCATATTTTCGAACCGTGATCGCTTCAACTTATGACATCCTATTTAGCATGGTATCTTTATCCACCTTATCTTTTTCATTTACAACAAACAACCCAACAATAATTCCATTTAATCTTTCTTTTTCTTCAACCTTTTCCTTAAAGAACTCCTTGATAACCAATTTCAACTTTTCAATCTACAAAACAACCAACAACCGTTGAATAAAATCAAAAAGTCATAATTAACGAAACTAGTATTATTACAGGCGCTTCCGGCGCAGGTTTAAGTTAATTCACAGTTAATGTAAGTTTGCATATATGACAGTTCATAAGTATTTGGAGTGGGAAATTCTTTATATATAAATAACATTTTGAAATAGTGATAACTATGCTTGAACGATTTCTGATTCTGGGACTTCTAGACTACCACAGACCGCCTGATTTAACCCATAGAAATTTTGTGATCAAAATTATATAGTGAATTAGGTAGTCCCATTAGAGTATAGGAAAGTATTATAAAGGTAAGAAGTTGGAATAATATGTACGTTACTGAAGTATCTGTGAATCAATAACTCCTTTAACATGTCACACATACCGCAATATTGAAGCAATTTCGACATGAACTATGAATAAAAACTTTGGTTAGATCATTGTGACCGTTCATAACCAGATCAAGAATATGTTTACAAAATCATAGATTTGTTTCAACATTTTCTAAATGCTCAAAAAAGTGATAACTATGCTGAAAAAAAAAAAAAAAAAGAACTAACCTTGTTGTAAAACCATTCATTCCAAGAAGCTGCTCTGCATATAGGGGAAACAATTATCAAACCACTTACTCTTTCACTATATTTTATCTGCAAAAAAAAAATAGTTTAATAATCGGTCAAACATGATGAAGCAAATCAGTCAAAAGTTTATAACGACTAGGGGAAGTTTATACCGAAAATAGTGTAAGAATATAGGCACCCGCCATTGCTCCCATACACATAACTGAACCAAGCCTGAAAAAACGCAAAATACAAACCATCACATAAGTTTCGCAGAACGATGAATTTAGGAGCTAGAAATCAAAGAAAAAGACTAATTTGTTAGCTTAGATTCTCCATGTAGCTACTGCTCTTGATACAAAAGCCATAGAGTTTAAGAGAACTTATAATACCTTTTAAGACAAAAAAAAAAAAAAGATTTACATGCTAGAAAAAAGAAATCAATAAATAATCAGACGTAAATGTTTTTCTTTTCAGGAACTGAAGAGGAGGCTGCTCATGCTTATGATGTTGCAGCCATAGAATTCAAAGGAATTAATGCAGCGACAAATTTTGACAAAAGCACTTATACAAGAAGGATAACACCCTGGTCCAATTCAGCTTGCGATGTACCATCTCAGGTCGAAGATCATACCGAACCGTTTCAACACGTACCGTTTCGACCAGTACCGTTTCGAACCGAACAAAATTGCCCCTTGATGTACAATCTCTTTAAAAAAAACATTTTTAACCAACCCGACCCGAAACTCGTTCCGACCCGAACCCGTTCAACACGTACCGTTTCGACCAGTACCGTTTCGAACCGAACAAAATTGCCCCTTATTGTACAATCTCTTTAAAAAAACATTTTTAACCAACCCGACCCGAAACTCGTTCTGACCCGAACCCGTTCCGACCCGAACCCGTTTTGACCCATGACCCGACCCAACCCGACCAGTTTGCCAGGTCTGCGTATAAATCTTCTTAATTCCAACCAGCAAAATGACAAATATAAAGAAAATAACTACTTCATTTCACAACCACAAATTAACTAACCTTTATATACTTGTCCTAAAGATCTGCAGCAACAAGCTCTGGGCTTATATTTGCAAAAAAAAATTGAAATATGAGCACCTAAAAAAGATTCAATATAACAGATGGCAACCTTGGTTGAAAAAGGGGGTATTTGATCCTGATAGACATGACTTCAGTAACAAACAATTAAATCATCACTGATATGATTAACTTCAAGATTAGAGTAAATATATAACTTGCATGTTCTGTTCTACTGACAAAAACACATAGCATAGGCTCTTACTAAGATGTGAAAACCTAAATTCCAAAAGAGAACACAAAATTTAAATATAGTACTTAATATAAATATAAACATGCATGTAATTATATCTTCTGACCTGTGTTCTAAACTGTAACTTATAAGAGAAAACCTTGAGTTTAACTTCTCAACGCGGAACCTTTCATCATTTTTATAAAAAAAACTATTACTAGAAATCTAAAATAAATCTATATGATTGAGTTTGGTTGGTCAATGATATAAGGGAAAAATGGTGTGCACCTGTTCACATCTATCCAAATTCTCCTTATCTCCATTATATCCCTGAAAATAAAAGAAAGGCTAGTTAAATTACAAATATGCATGTAACATATAACAATAGACACAGAAACTAGCTTGTTTGGCTTAGCTTCTATTTCAACTTATTGACTTATTGAACAGTGAAAAGGGGTGAAAAGGACTTATTGAAGTGTTTGGGAAATGTGTGTATGTGAGGCAATAAGTCAATAAGCAAGAAATTCTAGCTTATTGAACAGTGAAAAGGACTTATTATAAGTCACAAATAAGCTAAGCCAAACACCCCGTTAGTAGCGATGTAACATGAACTAGTTAACTAATTAGGTTAACTAACATTACACCTTACTTCAGTGATGGATATTGTAAGACTGGAAGAACAATAGGTTCAAAATATCTTCAAAGTTCAAACTAGTGACAGGCTCAAGTGGGTCAGACCGTAAGACAAGTAGATACCTAACTAAGCCTGGTTAAGCAAACTCATGAAATCGTTCTTGACTGGTTGACTGGTACACAATAACAACTAGCTAAAAAGATGAAATAAATGTTCATTTAGAATATAAATGATGCAAATGTGAGAATGATGAGCAAAATCACACCCTTAAACTTGAACATATGAACGATGAAGAAAAATTCTCAACTATGAACATTCTAAAATGAGGGTGAACTGTCTAATTGTACATACTTTGGTGCTTGTACATGGAGAACAAGATAATTATGGGTTTTACTCACCTTAGATCACCTCCATAGCAATGTCACAATTCCAAGTCTAAAATCACCATAATAAAATGATGATGTTGTTTAAGTGAAACGGCTGCTACATTTGGGGGCGATTAGGGTTTTGGAGCAATTGAGGATGGTTAGGGTTTCGAGAAATTGAGGCGCTTGAATCACCAGATCGTTGGCAGTGATGCTGGAGCAGAGGATGTATATGGTTCAATTGAGGGATATTAGGTTTTGGAGCGATTGAATGACTGAGTCCCATTAATTAATATTGCATTTTTGCTACCGCTAAGGCGACCGAAAACCAAGTGGACTCAAAGCGGTCGCAACTTCCACCAAACTTTATAATTTACATATATTTATCACCTTATTGCCACCGAAAATAAACCATCGCAAAATTTGCTATCGTTTTGTGACCAAGTCATAGAATTTGCTACCAATAAGATTTCGGTGAGAAAACGGTTGCTAATTTTGCAACCATATTTTTTTTGTGGCAAATTATGGTGGCAATTGCCAAGTTTTCTAGTAGTGTGCAAATAAAGGACTGTGACTGTAATTATTAAAGTTAAAGGTCATCCATTGCAACCTGTTACAAACATAAAGGACGAAAAGTGTAACTTACCCTAAATAAAAACACCCTTGGAATACATCTCTGTTCTTTAACAAAATGCTCATAAATTAAATTACGGGTAAGTTCCACTTTTCGTCATTTATGTTTGTATTGGATTGCAATGATGCCCTATAACATCAATAATTACATTCACAATCATTTATTTGTAAGACTCATTACACCTTAGGTCCTTTAACAATAAATGGTTAGAATTTTCAATTAAAGTTATATAAGGGTAGTTTAGTCCTTTTACCTAATAATTTAAAGTATTTAATAAAAAAATAACATTTTAAAAATTATAAACACAACCACCATAACCATACATTTCCCCCCTTTTTCCCCTGTAAACCCAAAAATCATACAATCTCTCAAATTCCTTAACAAATTCCCAAAATCAAACATGGATCTTCATCATCTAGCAACTTTCTTCTCATTCTTCTTCAACATAGCACAATCGCCACCGCTGCCTATAAATCCTCGACCTTAATCACCACCAACGCCGCTTAGGTTTTTCGTTGGGAACGGCGACGGATGATGTCCCCGAATTTGGTGTTGATGTTGTCGAATCTATTGATGAAACGTCGGATCTAGTGTCCTTTTTTAAACACAACCGCCGGATCTATGCCATTGAATACCATCCATGTGGTTCGAAATGAAGTTTGTGTTGATGAAAAGCGTTTGGAAGATAGCATAAAGGTAAAAGAAGAAATCAAGCCTGAATAAAAATGTATTGTTGCAAAGAAAGCCGATTTTAAAGAATCGAAAACTCTTCAAAAGGTAATGGACATAGGTAACCAGTCGTCTTCTTCTGGGGATTCTTCAACCGGAAAACGGTTGAACACGGAGTTACGGTTTCATTATTGTTAAGTAATGAAAAGAAGGATGCTCATAAAGAGAACGCTAGCGATTTTTCTTGAAGTAGTAAACCCTCATAATTTTTTTTTTGTTTTATTTAAAGGTGTGAATTATTAGCGAATGTCGGGAGGTCTAGCGTACGTTGTCTTAACCGGGCCCGCGATAGAGAGTCCCCTCACACATTAGATCCCCAATTTAAACCACTCAATGAGAAACCTTATCACCCAGACTCGAACTTAAGACCTAGAGAGGAGAACTCAGCCATACCCCTCATGGTAGAACCTAAATACCCATGGCCACCACTAGAGCACTAGTGATGGTTAGTAAACCCTCATAAATAACTCTAAAACAAGATAACGATACACATGATGAGGTCAAGGGAGAATTTTAATACAGATATGCAACAAGATAATGATACGAATGATGAAGTCAAGGGGAAGAATTTTGATTTGTTTTTATATTTGATTTTATTTTATAAGCTTTAAAATGTTTTTTTAAATAGTTTAAATTATTAGGTAAAAGGGCTAAACTGCCCTTATATAATTATAATCAGACTTAACTTAACTGAATTTTTTAATAAAGTTAGTGCTAAAGGAGATGTGTGTAGTTAATGCCGGTAATTTCGGTACTTTATCATCTTTTTGGTTCCCCTTTGGTGTTTTCACTTTGAAATCTGAATATGATGTCTCTTAACATTAACAATAACTAACAATTCTCAGGTTTCATGCAAAATATAATATAATCACAACAATTCATAAATGGCATGATTCTTATTCTTGAACCTTAATCAATCATAATTGGCTTAAATAGCAACAGAAGATTGTTTAAATACAATTAAAATCTACAAGTTAATTTGATAGTTATTATCCCCTAGTTTTGAATTCAACTCCACATTTTACAAATAGTAAAATACATGAGCATATGGAAAGCCACTAATAATATATTATATAATACGGTAAAGGATCAAATAAAAACAAAATAAACGTACGAAACGTACGAATTGAAGGAAAAAGCAAAAAGTGGCGGTGTCATTTTGGTAATTATCAGCAACTTCAATATTACTGGGGAAAAAGCAAAAAAAGTGTCTTGTAGAGTAATTTTGAGCATCTTTAGAGTAATTTTGAGCATCTGTAGAGTAATTTTGGGAAATGTAGGGTAATTATCAAATTACTCTAGTAGAGTAATTTTGACTTCTGTAGAGTAATTTTGGAAAATGTCTTGTAGAGTAATTTTGTTAGCATTTAGTTATGGGGTTTAGCTTTATGGTTTAGTTTTTAGCTTTTAGTTGGGGGGGGGGGGGGGGGGGTTGTGTAATTTTGATAATTACCCTACACGACCAAAATTACTCTACATGAACATTTACAAAATTACTCTACAGGGGGGGTGGTTTAGGTTTTTGGGGGGGGGGGGGGGGGGTTAGTGTAATTTTGATAATTACCCTACAATTTTGATAATTACCCTACACGACCAAAATTACTCTACATAAACATTTACAAAATTACTCTACATGGGGGGGTGGTTTAGGTTTTTTTTTTTTTTTTTTTGGGGGGGGGGGGGGTGGGGGGTTAGTGTAATTTTGATAATTACCCTACACGACCAAAATTACTCTACATGAACATTTACAAAATTACTCTACAGAAGCTCAAAATTACTCTACTAGAGTAATTTTGAAGTTGCTGATAATTACCAAAATGTCACCGCCACTTTTTTTTACTTTCTTTCAATTCGTACGTTTCGTACGTTTATTTTATTTTTACGTGAACTTAACTCTATATAGTACTATAAAAAGTAACTTAAGACATTATGGTTGGATCATATCCTTTCAAAAAGTTACAACTTTTCAAACTATTTTTAAAATGTATCACACCCTTTCAAAAAATCACAACACTATAAACTAATCACACCCTTTCAAAAAGTCCCAACCCTTTAAACTAGTCACACCCCTTCAAAAAGTAACTTAGCTTAAACTAATTTTAAAGATATTACACCCCTTACAAAAAGTCACAACCTTTTGTATATTATACGTATATACAAAAAACAACATAATTTCCTGTTAAATGAGAGGCTAGGTATATATAGTTTACCAATTTGAGGTTTGTAGCCCTTCATTTAAAAGTCGCGTTGGTTAATTTACATATCCTTATTGTTATAAAATACAATAATAAAATGAAGCATTACAAAGTTCATCAGAGGCATCCCACAAACTACATGTGATTAAGCATTCATGTTAAGCAATATCAATCAAAAAAGCACCTGTGTTTATCAAAGAGACTAAAATTCTTTCATATATAACTACTAAACCATTGATGTTTAAAAGAATCAATTTAGTGATCCTATTATTTATTATATTTGATGATTATTATAATAATCTAAAAGGCTGAATCAAATTTAGAATTGGATCCATATATAAAAATCCTAATCGGAACAATTGAGGCGGTTATTTCCAACTACACCAAATTATCCCGACTGGTAACCAGAAAATGAACGCTCCATCCGTCACAACCCAACAACAATTTTTGTTTAATATAATATTTTTTAATATTTTAAAATCAGATTTGTTATTCAAAAACATTTAATCCTGATTTTTAACATATATCTTGGTTTTTTTCCAAAATAAGACAAATTATTTTAAAAATCTATTTTATTTTAGTTTGTTTAAATTTACACATACTTCTAAAAGATTTTAAAATATGTTAAGATATTTTCAAAATCAAAATTATAACCATTTGATTTCAACACATAAAAAAATAATCAATTCATAAAAAAAAAAAAAAAACCTCGATTGTTAGTAAATTTTCAAAAATAAAATACATGTTAGTAAAGAATTTTCGCATCGCATATAGTAAAGACTTTCATAATCAACATCTCGCCGCAACACGCGGGGTGATATCAACTCGTTAAAAACACAATTAGAAATGCAACTATTGCATGTTAAACAAATTGAAGTCATGCAAACTCATGTTGTCAGTAGATTAAGTTGTACCAATTTTGACAGAAAAGAACCAAGATCTCTTAGCCCATCCGTACAATAACTTCCTGAAAACAACTTCACATTCCTGGAAACTTTACCGGTACTGATTAGGCTCGTTTGCTTGCTGTGGTACCGGTACAGTACCCGTAATCGGAAAAGAATCTCATCCCCAGGGGCGGACCTACCCTATAGGGTGGGTGGGCGGGCGCACCCCTTTGAAAAAAATAATTTTAGTGGTATTTTCCACGAAAAATCCCGACCGCACCCCTTGAAAATTTTCGCCCGCACCCCTTGGAGAATTTATATAAAAAAATTATGAACACAGATTGAAACCCGACCCAATTATGTAAACAAGTTAGCCCACTAACCCTTTTAATAAAACTTGAATTCATTCCATCAAGCCCAATAAGTTAATAAAATTCAAACCCAACCCAAATATATCTTTAACTAAACAAAATCCCAGTTTACAAAAAAACCCAATCGACTACGAGCTTTGTGCGACTCCCGCCCTTCCTCTGCCTCACCTCACTGCCAGCGGCCTGCGGCACCCCCACCCCCGACGACGACTGCAAAATTCCGTCCACGAACAACATAATTCCGACCACGAACAGCCGGAACAGGTACATCTTTTTTTTTTTTTGTTATTTTGATGTTTATGTGATTTTGTTCAAGACTCATGAAATAATAGGATGGGTTTAAAAAGTTTAACCTTTTATGTGTTTTGAGGTAATTTGGGGTTGTTCTAGTCTTTATAGGATGAGTTTGTTGTCTCTTAATCTCTTATTGATTATATGATTCTAGTATAGGGTTTGAAAAGTTGAAATTCAAAACTTTTATGTGTTTTGAGGTAGTTTTTATGTTTTTTTTTTTTTTTTTGATGATTTTAGTTGATATTATAGGAGAAAAAAGGTAATAAAATTATTAAATAGGTTTGAAATTTCGTGTGTTTTGACGTTGTTTATGGTTGTTTAGATGGTTTTTAGGGTGATTATGTTGTTTAGATGATTTTTAGGGTGATTACACACGATTTCTTGGGCTTGAATAGTTGAAAATTAAAATTGAAACATTATATTATGGAGCGATGAACTTATGGATAAAAAAATGATAAATAAATTGAAACATTATGTTTTGGATAGATTTCAAAACATAAAAACCTTGTATGGCGACGTTTTAATTTTGTTTGTAACAAGGTTTGACGTTTTTTGATTGATTATATAAATTTAGTTTGATATTCTTTTGTTTTACATGACCTGACCCGACCCAAACCGACCCGATACGAAACGCTTTTTTTACTTATATACGTAGGGGTCTAAAATTTTTATAATGTTCCGCACCCCCATGGAAAAATTCCTGGGTCCGCCACTGCTCATCCCCACATTGTTTAATTGATTGGCGGGGCATAACTTGTATTGCGGATTCTAATTTTCTATTTATTTATAACCATTATTAAGATTAAGATTTTAGAGTCACATAACCAACACATCTACGAGTGAAGTCACACCATCAGCTTCCTCGACACCCATAAAATTCTGTTATGCAATGCGACCAACGACGACGCCACTGTACTGCCACGGTTAACATTAGACAAAGCACAGGGGTTCTATTACCTCTCGGAAACACACAACAACTCTCTGGTTCAACATCTATATAAAATTATCATCGGTTAAGAGTATAGAACCCATGTAGTTTCTCCTATTTACAACGGCTGTGGCGTCTTCTTCGTTGTTGGAATTGGCGAAATTCATGGGTGGAGAAGAAGCCGATGGTGGTAATTCTCTCTACATGTTGTAAGTAGATGAAGCTCTTTAGACTTTCTTGAACTCAAATAGTTAATTATATAGAATGCGGGTTTACCGATAATATCATATTTCTATTTGAATTTGTTTACTAGCATATACATGTTCATAAATAATATAAAATAAGTCTTCAGTTATCAATATTATGATTTTTTTGGTTATTATAACGATTACTTTGATATCGATATTATTTTCTTATAACAAACTACGATAAATATGATAGTAAGCGTGTTTTAACAATACATGTATAAATAATATTTCATTAAATTAAACAGAACGAAAATCAAAATCAATTCATAGTTAAAATCTTTTTTTAACAATGAAGATTAAGAATATCTTGCGGCTATAAAATATCACTTCTTGTTTAAAACATTTATTATTTGAATTTGTTTGCTATTCTAATATAATAATAACTAGCAAGATTTCCTCGCGCGATGCGGCGGGAATTCGACCGGTATCAAGTGGTTTCATGACAATATCGTTATGGCTATGATACTAACACTTGGCTTAAAGTCATGTTTTTTTCAACAAAGTTCATACATGAACGCCGAGAAAAATATTAAACAAAGTTGTGTATTCATCTTTAAAAACAAAAAGATAATGAACGCAAGTTATCAGAGGAAAAATCAAATTTAATAAAAAACAAAGTTGGTTAGAATCATATATTATTTAAGGTATAATGGGTGAAATTGGAACATAAAAACTTTTTATAGAATATCTAATAAACAGATGTTACTATTCAACAAGGTTCTAGATTTATATATTTTGTGCGCGATGTGGTGGGAATTTGCTCGTTACTGGTTTGGCTCGTATCACTATTGTACCGGCTTTCGGTTTAAAGTCAATGATGATATACACAAATAAATATGTTTCACATTGAAAGCCATAAAAAAGAATACTGTTACCCGTTCCAATAATAACACTGGTACCCATGTCAATAGAGAATTATAAAAAAAAGGATATCGGTATTGGATCCGATAATAACAAACAATAAAAGAACTGATGCGAGTATCGGTGCAGTTCACCACTAAATTATGTTAAATAAAACTCTTTTTTTCAACAAAATTTATATAGACACGTCAATAAAAAATATGTTAATCAAGTATTAGCTAGAAAAATACTGAACACGAGTTATAGGAAAAAATATCGAATTAAATTGATAAAAAACGTATATAATTTAATTTAATGTATAAGAGGTGAAATTGAAAATTAAATAAAATTGAATATAATAAGAAAAAAATTTTGTTTTACTATTCATGGCAAGTTGAAATTAACATGTATAATATTCTTATCAACATTGTTATTTTGATCTTTCATAATAAGTGATTATAGAAGTGATTAAAATCTCTTGTATTATACGGATTGAATAAATGTTATATACTAGTATTTTCATCGGATAAGTGATTATAGAAGTGATTAAAATCTCTTGTATTATACGGATTAAATAAATTATATACTAGTATTTTCATCGGTCGCGTGTTTCGGTGACATCGAAACTTAAAGTAACTCGAATTTGTATTGACAAATATTCGATCCGGTACGTTTCCAAACAAAATTTATATCAAAACAAAGACTAACTAAAACCCACATAAAAACGTATTATATTGGACCAGACTCATTACCTAGAAAAAATTACGTTGAAATGTAAACTAATTTGGATTTATACCGAAATGTACTTAAAAATAAGCACGTAAGAAAATAGTGTTTTTAAGTTAAAGAATGGTAACGCATGTTGCGTCAACCCCAAAACGTAAAGTAACTCAAATTTATACCGCATAATGAAAACATATTATATTTAACCCGACTCATTTCTGAACAAAATTTATGTCAAAACGTAGACCAACAAAAAACGTACCTAAAATACGCACAAAACGATTATCTTTCACCCACGTACATAAAAAATAAGCATGTAAAACTTGAGGTGCTTAAAATGATATTTTACATAATTTTAAGAAAGCTGAGGAGGTGTAAGTGTCAATGCTGAAAGTTAAAGGGTTAAGGTATAAAAAAGGGGAGGAAACATAGATTTGACATTATTTGGTAACTATAAAAAGTTGTCTTTAGAAAACACATGTATTTCACTGGTTGAAAAAACATAGGTTGAAAATAAAATAAAATGTAATTTGTCAACGTATGTTGTGAAAATATGTCTTGAATAAAATTATATTAAGTTAGTTTTTAAATCATTTTGTTAACCCTATATTTTTTCTTATGTAACTGATCATAGTCAATTCAATTAAAATGTACTTGGTTATTAAATATCATTTTACACTACGCCAAAATAGGGATATAGCCACACCAAAAAAGTGTGACTATATGTGTTTTGCCACACATATTTTTTTCATATCAAGTGTGACCAAAGCTCGAGTCATCATAGGTATGATACAGCCACACACACTTTTCAGTGGCCTTAGAACTTAAAAGTGTGGCTAAAGGGTAATAACATTTTTGGTTAAAATCTAGCATTTCCATAATTAAGTGTGGCTAAATGGTTGCAATAGCCACATAAATTTAATTAAAGTGTGTCTCATTGTATTATATAGTCACATATATTTACTAAAAAGTATGTTTTAGCCACATCAATTGAATAAAAGTGTGACAAAAAGAGTTGTAATCAAACATTTTGTCTAATGAGTATGGCTAAAAGGTAGCAACGACCACATGAATTTGTTGTAAGTGTGGCCGGTTCTATTACATTATCACATGAATTTATTGTAAGTGTGGCTATTGTCTAACTTTTGGTCATATATATATGTTTTCCTATGACATTTGTTATCCGTTCATCACACAATAAAAACAAAGTAATGATGGTGTGGCTATTATCTAACATTTTGTCACACATATATGTTTTTCCCATGACATTTGATATCATTCCGTCACACAAACAAAAAACAAAGTGATGAAAGTGTGACTAATGGTTATGTATAGCCACAATAAATTTTGTAATTATAACCATGGCTATTGTCTAACCTTTGGTTACAGATAACTTTCTTTCCCATGATGTTTGGTATCATTCTGTCACACAACAAAAAAACAAAGTAACTATGGCGTGACTAGTGGTTATTTATAGCCACACCAAATATTGTAATTTTAAGTGTGACTATTGACTAACATTTGGTCACACATAATCTTCTTTTCCCATGACGTTTGGTATCATTTCGTCACACAAACAAGAAACAAAGTGACTAAGATGTGGCTAGTGGTTATTTATAGCCATGACATTTTGTAATTTTAAGTGTGGCTATTGTCTAACATTTTGTCACACATAATTTTCTTTTTCTCATGACGTTTGGTATCATTCCGTCAAATAATAAAAAGCAAAGTAATTATGGTGTGGGTAATGGTTATTTATAGTCACACAAAATATTATAATTTTAAGTGTGACTATTGTCTAATCTTTGATCACACATAACTTTTTTTTCCATGACATTTGTTATCATTCCGTCACACAAATAAGAAACAAAGTTACTATGGTGTGGCTAATGTTTATTTATAGTCACATGAAATTTTGTAATTCTATGTGTGGTTGTTGTCTAAACTTTAGTCACACTCTTTTTATGTGGTTTTATGTGACTATTTTCATGTAAAATGAGAAAACTAAAAACAAATGCTATTAACAATAATAACCCAAAATCCAAACATAAGTTTATAATTTAAATAGTAATACTAATTATAAACATTAACTTCTAATCAAAACCTATCTACAAAAGTTACAAAGGAAAACGACTTTGCACATAAACTAATAACTATTTCAAGATTGTTTTCTTCAAGTCCACATACTCACTGTTTTAAACTTAAAAGTGCTGCAAATTTGCATCCATGGGTTCGTGGCCACATTACTGCTGTTGTGATGGGGAGAAAATTTGTAACTGGTGGCCGGTTCTGATGTTTTATGATTCTTCAAGTGTTTTATTCATGCTACTTGTAAACCCCATGTTATGGTAATTTCCACATCAAACAGATGTTCATCCCAGTACTTGTCAACATATATACGCTTCACCCGTCCATAGTTGGAACACTTGTCTTCCACATCATCTTAATTAATATTCAAATCAAATTTTGGATCAGCCTGCAAGATAAACAAATGTTTGTCAATTCAAACCTAAAATCAAAAGTACCCATAATAAACTAGTTGGGCCAATGGTGGCAAGTATCATGAAAATCAAAGAACTCGATAAAAATGAAGTAAAGTAGATAAAGAATCAAAGATAAACAACCAATGGCAACTAAACGGTATAAACTCTCATAAGTCATATCCTAAGCATCTACAGTAGCTACTTCATGCATTGCATGAATTAGGTATAAACGACCAATGGCAAATTAATCCAAAATGCAGCACCAGCAAATACCAAAACAGAAACAGCAGATTCACACGCTTAGATTCACATGCTTTTCCTGATGTAGCAGAAGAGAATACGCGAATGCAGACTTGCATCCACCCATGATAATCTTATAATGCCAAAAGCAACAACAGCGAGCCATCAATTGCAAACAAACACATAATAAATTGACAAGCAAGATCATAATAAAGCACCAACTTTGTTAGCAGTAGGAAAGGCTGGGTTACCTTGAACCAAGGCAGCGATTTACAGCCACGAGTGTCTTCAAAAACTTGGCTCCTCTTCTGGCCTAGAAGAAAGAAGCTCTTGCAAAGCGTAGATAATTAGAGACAAAATCTCTTCGAATGTCTCTAAGCTATAACAATATTTCACGCAAGTAGATTTTCAATCAAATTAGAAGATACTGGATTTGGTTTTAAAACCAATTACTAACAATGGCAACTTAAAGAGTTTTATTGTTTGGATTTAACTATGGGTGCAAACAAGCTAAGCCGAGCCCGATCTCGTTTAACTTTAGGAAGCTCAAGCTTGGATTGATTCGAGCTTTGTTGCTAAAGCTCAAACTCGGCTCGTAGGAATTTTTTCAAGCTCGAGCTCGGGCTCGACTAGTTTAATATTTTTTTGATTAATTTATATTAGTTATAATAATTATTTTCTATATAATTAACTTACTTTTTCATAATTCTATAAATAGTAATTATTATTTAATAATATATTTAATATATTAATTATAAATCATATAAAACGGTTGGCTCGTTTAGGCTCGCACGCCGGATCGAGTTCGATAAGCGAAGCTCGAGCTCAAGCTCGTTTACAAAACGAGCTTGTTTTTAGGCTCGGGCTCCGACTCGAGCTCGTTTAAGCTCAGCTTATTTCGAGCTTTTTTTAGAGCCGAGATCAAGTAGCTCGGCCCGTTGGCACCCATAGTTTTAACAGATTATGTTTCTATCATCCAATTATGTGGAAGTCATTAGATCGACGTCATACCAGCTTTAACAAAACTGATGTAAATATGTGGTCATGAATGCTCCATAAAACCACATATTTATCCTTCCCTGTAATGTTAAGTAATAAGATTAGTCAACCAACTATTAACATAAACCAGGGTAAATGGGTAATATAAGCATAAGTCAAAAGTTACACTAAATACCACTTTTGAGGTATCCTTTATGGCGAGGCAAATGAATTGCCAAAAAAAACTATAAAATGACAAAAAGCGAGGCAAATGAATTGCCAAAAAACTGTAAAATGACAAAAGGTAATAATACCCTTCCATCTATCAAAAGTTGGTTGTTTCACGGTCAGTATTGTTATTTTTACAACTCTATATGCGACACAAGCTATAAATTTGAACACATTTTGCAATTCTCCACTAAGTTTTTTGTTGGAATTCAGTATGAAGAAAACAAATCAATATGTGGCTCTTGAAATGTTTTAATACTTTTCTGGCCTTAATAAAGCGTTCTAACTTCTTAAGTAGCCTATATACATTATCCATATAAATTAAAATCTTCTAACCTCCAGACAGTACATAAGGTTCAGTTGGGTTCAGTTGGGCACATTGTAAGAGCAATTTCTGTATTATCAGCATGTCCTGCAAGCATTTGCCAAAAAAAATGTTATTTGATGTTACAACTGCCACATAATTAAAAATCTGAGCTCAAGATACTGACTAACAAAAAAGAATATGAACCTCAAATATTTGATGTTACAATTTCCATCACATTATAGTTTTGTACTTCTTTACAAACGAAGAATGTGCTTCCTCATTTAACTAGAATACCAATAAATCGCATAGGCATTAACACGGATAGTAAAACGGATGAGAGAAAAAAACATAATTAGTCACTTGAGATATATATTCAGCTGCAGCAACTTTTGGCTTCACCACACCACAATTTACTGTTACTAGTGTGTTTGGAACACTTCCATCAATCTGAAGAAGAAGTACAAGGCATCAGCACATCATATCAAAATAAACTTTCAATACACATTGCTGAATATATACAGAAGTCTTAACCAGAACTTAACCTAATAAGAGAGGATTTCTTCGGTTTTGCTTTTAGTGAACATCGTTATTTCTCCAATAATGTTTTTTTACAAGCAGGTGATTATCACTAAGACTTCTGATTATTACCAGCTAATCCGCTTTCTCTATTCCACTACCTTTTTTCCGAGCAGGTGATTCCTTGACAGGCCCATTTGAAAAAAACAATGATTTGTTATGCTTTCTTTAAAAATTTATTGAACCCACATTCGATTTAACACCCTTAACACCAAACACTAAATGAATAACGCCAGCGTTAATAGATCAATAAGGATCGGAGTAGTATACCTGAAATCATGTATACCAAAGTTGATGGATTTCACGACGAAGATGTGCGGTGATTATTACAGGGTCAATTTAACAGATCCAAAATATAAGGGTTTATTTGAGACAAATATGACAAGTCCATGAAGATGGATTTGAGACGAATTTTATCATATCGTGAAGTACCTGCAGATGGAAATCGTGAGATGATAGATCGATGGGTTTATTAGGGTTTATTTGGGGGGTGTGGGGGGAATCATCAATCGTGAAGGTGTAAAGTATCAGATGAGAGTGAAGATGTAAAGTATCGTATGGATTTTGGGAGGGGAATCAAATTAGGGATGAGCATTTGTTACCCTCCCTAAATCAAATTAGGGAAAATTTAGGCGGAAGGTATAAAAATATGAGCGGGAAATTAAAATTTTCGTGTGAGAAGCAAGATGTTCTTAGTGTTTTTCTTTGGAATTTCGGTTTTTTTGGGGTCGGAGTGTTGAGGTTTTTAATTGTGAAAAATGAACCAGTAACCTACCCATTTAGATTTCGAGTTAGTCGGGTTCTGGTTAGGGGTGTAATGAGCCGGGCCGACCCGACTAGGCTCGAGCTCAATTTTTGACACGACACGAACCTAACACGAAATTCACGGGTTTGGGTTTAGTCTAAACGGGTTCGGGTCAGTTTCAGGTTGAACCCGCCAATCCGTTTAGCTAAACGGGTCAGGTTCGGGTCAACCTGGTCGGGTTGGCGGGTTGACCCGTTTAACCCATTTATATAATATTATATTTTTTACAATATGTTTTATGTTATACATTAAATTTTATTTGTATTTTATGCTATACTTATAACTTAAAAATAGAAACTGACATAAGATTTTATGATTTTAATGTAATTTTATTATCTAATTTGTGTTTTTTTTTTGTAGTAGATGTTCATTTTAATATATTAATTTGCTGAAAAAAAATAAAAAAATTCAGGTTGAACAGGTTGGGTTCGGTTCAGCCTGCGAATATTCGGGTGATCAGGTTCGGGTTTATATGTATGAAACGATTTTCGGGTTCGGGTTCGTCTAAAATTTTCGGGTTCGGGTTGGGTTGAACCTGCCAACCTGCAACACTACCCGTTTAGCACCCCTACTCGTGATGTTTTTATGAAGCTCAAGCTCGGCTCAGTTCGAGTCTACTTATTTAATCTCGAGCTCAACTCACTAGTAAAACCCAAAGCTCGAACTCGACTCGGCTCGAGCTTGCTCCAATATCGCTTAAACAAGCCAAAGCTCGGGCTCGAGCTCGTATTATGGGGCTAAGTTGAAACCCGCTTTGACTTTTTAGAATTGGGTTTAAATGGGTTATAAATAATCATAATTATCATTATTATATATAAAAATTAAAATTTTGTGTGGGCTTGTTTGGGCTAGCGAGCCTAAATGAGTTTTTTTTTATTCCAGGTTGGAGCTCGATAACTAAACGAGATCTATATTAGGCTCGGGCTCGTTAAGGCTCAGCTCGTTAGAGCTTTTAACGGATCTGATCTAATATTGTCCATTATGATCCATTCAGGCCAATATAGTCCATTAAGACATCTATAATCTACTATTTTTCATTGTTATCCATTAAGGCCCAATACGATCCATTAAGACATGTATGATCTACTATTGTACTTTGTGATCCACTAAGTCATAGTATGGAGCGTTAAGACTTATGTGATCTATTATTGTACATTTTGGTACATTAAGATATGTATGATATATTATTGTATATTGTGATCCATTAAGGCCTAATATGGTCCATTAAGACAATAATACGATATCCTATTGTTTATTGCGATCCATTAAGGCCCAACATGGTCCATTAAGACAAGTATGATCTAAAATTGTACATTGTGATCCACTAAGTCTCAATATGGTCCATTAAGATGTGTATGATCTACAATTGTACATTATGATCCATTTAGACCCAACATGGTCCATTAAGACATGTATGTTCTGCTATTAGCCATTGTGATCCATTATGGCTCAAGATAGTCCATTAAGACATGTATGATCTTCAATTTTCTGTTGTGATCTATTAAAGCCCAACATGGTCCGTTAAGACATGTATAACCGATGATTGTCCATTATGATCCATTAAGGCCTGATATGGTTCATTAAGACATATATGATACAATATTGGCCATTGTGATCCATTTAGGCCCAACACGGTCCATTAAGACATTTATAATTGACGATTGTCCATTATGATCCATTAAGGCGCAATATGGTTCATTAAGTCATGTATGATCAACTATTGTCCATTGTGATCCATTAGAGCTTAATATGGTCTATTAAGACATGTATGATCTAATATTGTCCAATGTGATTTATTAAGGCCCAATATGGTCCATTAAGAAAATAATACGATCTCATACTCTCTATTGTGATCTATTAAGGCCTAACATGATCCATTAGACATGTATGATCTACTATTGTCCATTGTGATCCATTTAGGCCCAACATGGTCCGTTAAAACATGTATGATCTACTATTGTGTATTGTGATCCATCATGGCCTACTATGGAGCATTAAGACTTATGCGATCTATTATGCGATCTATTATTGTACATTCCAAGATGTTGATTTTAGAAAAAATATCACAACTTCTGTGTATTGTGTCCTACTATAAACTCTCAAGTGCACTGGACTTTATATTTTGTTGACTTTATCCAACATTTGACTTTATAAGATAACAGATTTAAGATCATCATAATTCATAATCCTATATATTGACTTTGACTGCCCCACCCCTTCGTCTGCATACATCACCATGCTGACCTATAGTAGTTTTTTTGTCTTTTCTTCATGATCTGCTAGATTTCTCCATTCCAAGATGAAAGGTGAATTTAGGACACGTTGAAGTGCTCCTGGTCACATGGCACGACCAACCTGCTCTGTTTCGCTCATTTCGACCAACCTTTTTTTTTTTTAATTTCGGTGAGCATAATTCTTCTCAAGAAGATGTCTTCTTTAGGCAACACTTTTGAATCCTGGTTGAGAATACATTAAACTATAAGTACAAACTTATAAGAATATGCATACTAAAATACAGCTTTATATACCTTCCTTCCGGCCGGGGTGCAAACAAGCCGAGCCCGTTTAACCTATGAGAACTCGATTCGATTCGAGCTTTGTTTTATAAGCTCGAGCTCGGCTCCTGGGTATTGTTCAAGTTCGAGCTCAACTTGTTTTCTATTTGTTAGTTAATTTATATTAAATATTATTATTTATATATAATTTAGTTATTTTTTCATAACTTTATTATTATTACTTATATATATATATATATATATATATATTTAATAGAGAAATAAAAACTTATATAAACAATAGGCTTGCGAGCCGGCTCGAGCTCGATAAGTGAAGCTCGGGCTCGTTTAGTAAACGAGCTTGCTTTTTTAGGCTCGGGATCTTGAGGTCGTTTAAGCTCGGCTCGTTCGAATATTATGACTTAATGATATTAAACTAATTACTTTCAGTACCATCCAACTTTCAAACTAAACAATCTCTATTTCTAATTTTATGCTGACAGGTCAAAAGAGTTAACTTCGTTACTATATAATTAAAATATAGCATAGTTATGTTACTCTATTTAACACGTTAATTATTTACCAAATCCATGGAAAGAGATTTGACCCACATTGAAAAACCACATGTTTTTACATGTAACCCAACCTCCCATCTCCCATTTCATTTGGACTTTATTAGTCAATGGGGTGGGGTAGCAATTAGACCAATTTCGCTACGTTCAGAGCTTGTTTTGTTCATCACGGGTCATTTTAGATGGAAAGCAAGACCTGCAAAACACGTTTTAATCATTTCTTTGATTTTTTTTTACAATTAATTAATAAGTCAAGTATGATTGTAGAAACAATGTTATGAAAAGAATAATTTTAATTCGAAAAGAAAAGATCACATAGGTGTTATGCATTGGAGATAGACTTGGGGCAACTAACAACTTCGAACCATTTGACCACTTACCCTTTTAGCTAAAATGCAACATAGAAGTCCATATTTTAAGAGTGCTTGAGTTAAATTATAACTTTGGAAGCCAATGAGAGTTGTAGCAGAATTGCAAAAACAAGTAAAAACCACAACAAATTTTACACACACTTGTGCAGTTGTATGTGTGTGTGTGAGATAGAGAACCTTCTAGTCTTCTAGATAAACTTCTTATTGTGTTTAGTTTGTAGTTAGGAATCACTGTGGATCCTAACCAACTAATCCTGTCTACGACCACCACCCTCCTGCAGAAGGGGTAATGGCATACATGTGAATCCTAGCTGACAAAATGATTGCACTTTTGCCTAATATCCAACACTAATACTATTCATGTAACAAACAACCATGATTCCAGGTCACCCTACTCATCCAATCAGCGTTCAACCAATAAAATGTAAGCTAACAGATTAAATTCATCACAAATAAGCAGCAAGCATGTATCTTGTTTAATGCAAAACTAACTCCAAATTATACAAAATGCAATAAAAAAAACAAATTACCTAATATTTGTGGCTTTGAATAGGAGTGCACCAGCAACCATTAACAACAAGGTAATGTATATATGTTCATTTAGGCCAACTAGCAAACAATTAGAATATAGAAAGAGAATGAAAAACCTTGTTTGAGAAGTCTTTGCTGAAAAACATCAAAAAATGTAAATCAAACAAAGAGCGTTTAAAGCGGTGTAAGTAGTTTGGTCTTGTGTAAGAGGACTTAAAGACCAGTCGCTACATCGAGTTGAGTTCCTGAAAGAAAAAAAGAAAGTTAAAAGTGTTAAAATGTGTGGGTGGGATTAGTTGAACATTCAGTTAACATCTTAGAGTTATAATCATAACAAAATCACTCATATTTAACCTAATTAACCTCCAAACAACCAAAACTGGTGTAAATAACCACAACCAAGAGCTCACTAACCTCCGATTCAAACTCATAATCCATATATGGCCAACAGTAATCACAAATATCAAGTCCCATTAACATCTTAGGGCTTTAATCATAACAATATCACTCATGTTTAACCTAATTTACATCATATTGTAAACTAAAACTATAATGCTCCTTTTAAGTAAAAATAAAAAATAAAAAACCATTTTCACTTTTGATCTCTCTGAGTCTCCACTGAAGATGTTTCCGAATCACCTGGCCTGCATCCGGGGGAGGAAAGTGAAAATCGATCTGAGTAATCTCATTCTAGCTTGCTTCAAACTGAATCATACGCTTAATTTGGGCAGCAGAGGAGAGCAGATAGGAAAAGAGCGTTGATGGTAAGTGGTAACTAAAACTGGTTAGGGTTTTGTGGAAGTTGGAATTGGCGGTGGTTGTTGTGCAGACACCATGCAGATCCCCTGAACTTGGTGGGGGTTAATTAGGTTTTGTGGAGGTGGGGAATTTTGGGAGTTTTGAGGAAGAAAGAAATGATTGGTCACACATAAGTTTTACTGTGTCCGTTTACCAAGTGTAGCCACACAAACACGTTTTTTTTTTTTGTGAAATATTACGGCAGTTGGTCACATTTAGTCACATAAATTTATAAGTGACTATGTGTATTATCTTTCAGCCACAATATTGAAAATCAATTGTGTCAGATAGTTACAAATGGTCACATTTTTCTACTATGGCTAGTGATTGTCACATTTTTATTAAACGTGTGACTAAAGATTTCGAAGATATGTGTTTTCGTCACATGAATTAAGAAATCAAACAAAAAAAGTGGCAATAGGTTACATTTAGCCACACTTTTCTAGTTGTGGCTGGTAAATGTCACAGTGTTTTTTGAAAGTGTGGTTAAAAGTTTGGATTTGTTATGCAATGGTCATATTAATAATCAAATGTGTGGCTAAATGTTTTGAGTTGTTATACAATGGTCACACTAATAATAAAATGTGTGGCTAAAAGTGTTTTAAAGTATTACAAATGACCTTAGCCACACATATAATCAAAACTGTGGCAGGCCAGTTTTTGAAAAAGTGTGGCTAAAGACCATTTTTGACGTAGTGTTAATACAGTTAAATTAATTTAAATTGCAATTATAAGAGGGGTAGGGGGGTCATCACTCATCACTCACTCACAACTTTTAATTAAATTCCGCAATGTCATCAAACATTATTCCATTACTCACAACTTTTCTTAGTGGAAATGGTCATCACTCACCACCACACCCAACAATTTCCCCCACAACCAACAATTTCCCTCACAACAATTTCCTTCTTCACGCGTGATAAATATCACGCGTTGTTATTTTAACGAGTGATAAGTTTTGGTGGCGGTGGTGTTTGAAGCAGTTTCACGCGTGAACAATTTCTATCATGGGGAAAAGTGTTTCCACCCCGGGTCCCCTAAATATGAATGCATATAAAAAAAATTAGGGACTAAATGTTGGATTACTTTAACACCACCTCTATTTTTAACTAGTAGATACCCCGCGCTTCGCGGCGGGTGTCGACTGACATACTACACATGTATATAAACAATTGACCCACTCCTAAACGCATCGTTGTTACCTACGCCGGCCAGCACCCACTCCCATCGACCTATCGATATCTCTCTCTCTAGCTCTTTCCCACTCCGATCGACACTCCGACGCACGCAAGCAAGACCACCGGCGTCCTCAAGATAAAGTGCCCCCCCCCCCCCCCCGCTCCCGTCGGTGTCGTGTCTTTTTCTCTGTCTCTGAAGTTTGAAGCAGGTGACAAAATGGGTGAGTGGCCCGGAGGAGAAGGGTAGATATGAGGCTCTGATATTTGAACATTAAAATTACGAAAATACCCCTAAGAACTGTTCCTAACACCTTTCATCATTTGTTATTATATAAAATTATCTGATATTACCATTCAAACCATAATCATATTAGATAATTAAAAAAAGAATATTCCAAAAAACAATTATTATTGTTGCTGCTGCTGCTGCTGTTGTTGTTGTTGTTGTTTTTAATGTTTTTAACGAATATAATTTTGAACATGGTGATATTTGGAGACATAAATAAAAAAATTTAAGGTATAATAATAAGTTTATTTAGTATTGTGAACATTTAAAAATAATTATTTAGAGACTTAATAACAGGGGCGGACTTAAAGCTAACCCAAGGTGGGCGGGCGCACCCCCGGGAAAAAAAAAATTTAGCGCTAAGTTCCGTCGAAAATCTCGTCCGCACCCCTTGGAATTTTCCGTCCCCACCCCTTGGATTTTTTAGTCCGCACCCCTTAGGTAAAAACTGTTATCAATTTATATTTTCAAATTTTTTTTAGTAAACTCTTATTTTTTTTTTAAAAAACACTACCTAAATTATATAACTTTCAATACCTAAATAACTAAACCCAAATACCTAATACCATTAACTAGCACACTCCTAAGTCTTAGCCCAATAAACAAACCCAACAAACCAACAATATTTCAAACTAAAATAAAATAAACAAGCCCAAAACCCTTACATATTCTCTCCCGCTCTCTATCATCCCTGCACGCACGCCAGCGATCAGAACATCAGCGACAACAACAGCCGCATACCACCGTAATCAGCCATCATACCACCGCCAATCGAACACGAGTAAGTTTATTTGTTATTTTTGATGATTTTTGGTTGAGTTTTTGGTGGGGTGGGACGAAACCGGTAGCCACCGGAAGTGAATTTTTGATGGCAGGAGGCATGTGTGCTTCTTGTTAGTGATGATATGTTATTTTGTGGTGGGTTATATATGTATATTTTGTTAGTGATGATGATGATATTTTGTCTTTTTTTGGTGGGTTATATACGATCAGATCTAGACCTGATGTTTGGGTTTTTTTTTTTATTTTTTTTAAATGGTGTATATGATGTTTAGATGATTTTTAGTGTGATTTACATTATGATTTCTAGGGCTTGAATACTTGGTACATTATGTAATATGTTTGTCAAGTCTTGTAAGGTTAATGGTTTCAACAAATATTCACGTAACTTTTACATTGGTATATCGGTTATCGAAGCTTGTTCTCGTATTACCCGTTGCAACCGCAACCGTTGAAAGATGTTTCCCAGCAATGAAGAATGTGAAGACCGACTTGCGTAATCGGATTGACGATGAGAACTTAAGTGATAGTTGTATATGTTATATAGAGAAAGAGTTGCTTAAGAAAGTAGGTTTAGATGATGTTTTGGATAGATTTCAAAAAATGAAAAACGCGTAGGGCGACGTTTTAATTATGTTTATAACAAGGTTTGACATTTTTGATGATTATATAAATTTAGTTTGATGTTCTTTTATTTTACATGACCCGACCCGAATCGAACCGACCCGATACAAACCTATTTTTTTACTTATATACCTTGGGGCCTAAAATTTTTAAAAATGTTCCGCACCCCTATGAAAAAATTTATGGGTCCGCCACTACTTAATAACTATTCGTGCTTCGACCTTTGGAGCTTTATGCAACATCCATTAGTTTTCTAAGTCTATCAAAGTATAAATCATTATCACCATCAAAGTTAAGACATCAAATCCATCTTCGAACAGGGAGTTCTAGCTAACCTTCATGCGTGAAGGCTTTTTGGCCCTTGGGGTAGTTCTGTTTATCTAAAAGGGGCCTAATTTGTTTCTTGTTAAATAAGTACTTAACACTAATCTAGTCTTATATATAAGCATGATATAGTTGCAACTCGTGAACGTATATATAACAACCCTCCAAAATAATTTTCGACACCCCTAAAATAATTAAAATGTCCCAATACGTCCTAAAATACACCCCGTCTGCTAAAACCGAGCCCAAAATACTCTATATAATTAAAATTTAAATAAAAATCAGAAAATATAGGTGCTCGCGGGCCGCGAAGCCTTACTCCTCGAGCTACGCGGGGCGCGACAGCTCAAGGTCAGGGCGACACCTTGAGCTGCCACGTGTCGAGATCGTGTCGAGTCTAGTTCGATGACCGGTCAAGGCTAAAGCCTATAACCCCTATGTCGCGGGCCACGTAAGACCACCCCTAGGTCTACGCGGGGCGCGAGAGATGGACGGATCACAATTATAAATAGGGACGATCAGTTTCACTTTCAAATCGTTCAGTCTTTCACTTTCTCTCTCAATTTCTACGTAGTATACATTATACTCGGGCATAATACCCCCTAAATGACGAAGTTCTGCCTCGTTGTAAGTATCATAACCCCCGGTTACGTATTAGATACGCTGCCCGGTTGATCCAGGGTTCCGTAACGACTGTCGTGGTTCTGCCTGACGTAGTCATTGGAATGCCGTCTCGGAGAGGGTATTACTAATGTAAATATTGGGTTATTATACTAACGCGTGTGCATTTGCGTAATTAATAGATAATCACCAGGAAATCTTAAAGGAAACCCCTAAGACAGCAATGTGAGTAATCTCCTTTTTGTAAACTGTTTTTACAAAACCTTAATTATTTTAAATTATAATTAGCAGTGATTGAGTCTTTGTAATTCTTCAATTACTGCCAGTATGTTGGGGTTTTGTATACAAGATGTGGAACACGTTACCATTGGACAACGAGATAGCCAATGTGTAATATGACCCACCAGTCAGGATTGACAGTACTGAATGAGTAATTGTGTAGAAATAAACATTGTAATCGCTCTCAATACTGTTAAAGGATAAAACTCTTCTTGATTAAACTGGGATTCACTCACCAGTATTTTCCACTGACAAAATGTTTTAAACGCGTTTCAGGTAACAAAATGTGAAAGCCAGATAGAAGCCAGCTGGACAGCACTGAAGGCTTGGAAAAGTGGCTATAAAAGTTACCTGAATAAAGAGATGTTTTTATTAAATAAAGTAGGGTTTATCCCTATAAAAATGTGTGTACTTAAAACTTGGGAATTTTCCACGTGTTTAATATTATAAAAGTGTGGTATTTTACTCTGATAAAATATTTCCAAACTACGGTCCTGATGTAATTTCCGCTGCCATTTTTGCCCTGAAAATTTGGAGACATTACCTATACGATAGTAAGTTTACCATTTTCAATGATCATAAGAGTTTAAGGTATATTTTCGGGCAAAAGGAGTTGAATATGAGGCAAAGACGCTGGATGGAGATACTTAGTGATTATGATTGTAATATCCAGTATCATGCAGGAAAGGCAAACGTAGTAGCTGATGCTTTAAGTTGAAAGTATCACGAAAAACCAAAAAGAGTGTGTTCTCTTAAGTTAAACCTGCAGGTAGATTTAAATGAACAGATTAGAAAAGCACAAGAATCAGTGATCAAGGAAGATACTGAAAAATTGAAAGGAATGATTAAAGAACTAGAACAAGGAACAGATGGAATTTGGAAATTCCATAAGAAAAGAATGTGGATACCTAAATTAGGAAACTTACGCCACCATATATTAGAGGAAGCCCATAAATCTAAGTATACGATGCATCCTGGAAGTGATAAGATGTATCAAGACTTAAGAAAGAATTTATGGTGGATAGGAATGAAAAAGGATATAGCAGCATATGTTGCAAAGTGTTTAACCTGTTCACAAGTTAAAGCTGAACATCAGAAACCCTCAGGTTTGTTGCAACAATTAGAGATGCCTGTATGGAAATGAGAATTGATAACAATGGATTTTGTTACTAAATTACCCAAAACAAGAAAAAGTAATGATACAATCTGGGTGATTGTAGACAGGCTAACTAAGTCAGCTCATTTCTTACCTATGAAGGAAACTTTCAGTATGGAACAGTTAGCTAAATTATATGTGAATGAAATAGTTTTATTACATGGAATTCCTTTATCAATTGTTTCTGATAGGGATAGCCGTTTTACCTCTCATTTTTGGACAAGTTTCCAAAAAGCAATGGGAACTAAGTTAAATCTAAGCACCGCTTATCATCCTCAAACGGACGGACAAAGTGAAAGAACAATTCAGACAATGGAGGACATGCTTAGAGCTTGTGTAATTGATTTCGGAGGTAATTGGGATGATCACTTACCATTAATAGAATTTTCTTATAATAACAGCTATCACACCAGTATCAACGCTGCACCATTCGAAGCACTTTATGGACGAAAGTGCCGAACGCCAGTCTGTTGGGCAGAAATTGGAGAAAAACAGCTATCCGGACCTGAGATAGTGCAAGAAACAACCGACAAAATCATTCAAGTCAAGGAGCGATTGAAAGCAGCACGTGATAGACAAAAGAGTTATGCTGATAACAGACGGAAGCCATTGGAATTTCAGGTAGGAGACAAAGTGTTATTAAAAGTCTCTCCTTGGAAAGGAGTGGTAAAATTCATCAAAAGGGGAAAGCTAAGCCCCAGGTATGTTGGACCTTTTGAGATTGTTAAAAGAATAGGACCTGTAGCTTATCAGCTACAACTGCCAGAAGAAATGACAGGAATACATGATGTATTTCATGTATCCAATCTCAAGAAATGCTTAGCCGATGAATCATTGGTAGTACCTCTTAATGACATAGAGGTAAATGAACAACTTAAATTTATAGAGAAGCCTCTACAAATTGAAGACAGGGAAGTCAAGAATCTCAAGCATAAGAGATTAGTTCTGGTCAAAGTGAAATGGGACTCCAAAAGAGGACCAGAGTATACTTGGGAGCTTGAATCAGAAATGCAAAGGAAATATCCATACATGTTCCAGTAGATCTCGATGACGAGCTCTAAAACAAGGTGGGGAGGATATAACAATCCTCCTAAATAATTTTCAACACCCCTAAAATAATTAAAATGTCCCAATACGTCCTAAAATACACCCCGTCTGCTAAAACTGAGCCCAAAATACTCTATATAATTAAAATTTAAATAAAAATCAGAAAATATAGGTGCTCACGGGCCGCGAAGCCTTACTCCTCGAGCTACGCGGGGTGCGACAGCTCAAGGTCAGGGCGACACCTTGAGCTGCCACGTGTCGAGATCGTGTCGAGTCTAGTTCGATGACCGGTCAAGGCTAAAGCCTATAACCCCTATGTCGCGTGCCGCGTAAGACCAACCCTAGGTCTACGCGGGGCGCGAGAGATGGACGGATCACAACTATAAATAGGGACGATCAGTTTCACTTTCAAATCGTTCAGTCTTTCACTTTCTCTCTAAATTTCTACGTAGTATACATTATACTCGGGCATAATACCCCCCCTAAATAACGAAGATCTGCCTCGTTGTAAGTATCATAACCCCCGGTTACGTATTAGATACGCTGCCCGATTGATACAGGGTCCCGTAACGGCTGTCATGGTTCTGCCCGATGTAGTCATTGGAATGTCTTCTCGGGGAGGGTATTACTAATGTAAATATTGGGTTATTATACTAACGTGTGTGCATTTGTGTAATTAATAGATAATCACCAGAAAATCTTAAAGGAAAACCCTAAGACAGCACTGTAAGTAATCTCCTTTTTGTAAACTGTTTTTACAAAACCTTAATTATTTTAAATTATAATTAGCAGTGATTGAGTCTTTGTAATTCTTCAATTACTGCCGGTATATTGGGGTTTTGTATACAAAATATGGAACACGTTACCATTGGACAACGAGATAGCCAATGTGTAATATGACCCATCAGTCCGGATTGACAGTACTGAATGAGTAATTGTGTAGAAATAAACATTGTAATCGCTCTCAATACTGTTAAAGGATAAAACTCTTCTTGATTAAACTGGGATTCACTCACCAGTATTTTCCACTGACAAAATGTTTTAAACGCGTTTCAGGTAACAAAATGTGAAAGCCAGATAGAAGCCAGCTGGGCAGCACTGAAGGCTTGGAAAAGTGGCTATAAAAGTTACTTGAATAAAGAGATGTTTTTATTAAATAAAATGGGGTTTATCCCTATAAAAATATGTATACTGAAAACCTGGGAATTTCCCACGTGTTTAATATTATAAAAGTGTGGTATTTTACTCTGATAAAATAATTCCTAACTACGGTCCTGATGTAATTTTTGCTGCCAAAATAATAAACACTGGTACCACTAAGTCTGGTCTCGCGGCCGCCCGTTCCCGAGACAGATAGGGGACGGGGGTTGCAACAGTATACACTAATCTAGTCTTATATATAAGCATGACATAGTTGCAACTCGTAAACGTATGTCATCTTGACCGAACCACATAAATTCTTATGTCTTATATAATTGTTTTTTGTGTGTGTGATAGGGATTCCACTACGTGTTGCTATATTTGACATATACCTAATAATCTAAATGCAAACATTGGCTTTCATAACCCTCCACCACGAATATGTGCATCAAACTTGTTTTAACCCCCCCCCCCCCCCCCCCCCCCCCCTCTTAACAAACCAACTACTTCCTCCCACTTAATTTATTTTCGTTGTGTATTTTTTTTCCAATAACCCGACCAGTAATTCGTCTTGGCGAGAGAAAGTACTACACACCTTGTATAGCAAATTGACAGGTCAATAGCAATAATATTAACAACTTGTGATCATGTAATACGTACCTACAAGATTCTTTGGGTGTTTTCCATATACATTGGCTTCACTAATCTTTTTTCTCAGAATCTTGGTTTAAAAAAGCGCGTCTTAAGCGCGCTTAAGCGCAAAGCGTATCTAGCAAACCTCATCGCCTTGTGTGACATAAGGTGCACGATGTACAAAAAGCGCAGCTGACATGCGCTTTTTAGGGTGAAAATCCACCTAAGGCGCAGCTGAGGCGCACGCTTTTTATACATGGGGTGTTTCTATGTTTCCGAGTGTTGTAGAACAAGCTTTTTATGTTGTACATTTATGTTTTTTTTCATTTTAAAACATATATAAAGCTTAATTATAGTTAAATCATAGGTATTGGATGCTAAACACTTATGGGATATATAAAATAAATTATATAATCGCTTTGCGTACGAAAAGCTCACCGCTTTTATGCTTCACTTTTTAAAAATCAGTTTTAGACCTCATCGCTTTTGTGCGCTTCCCGCTTTTTTAAAACAAGCTCAGAATATTCTCTGTTTATATCTTCTTCCAATGATAGTAGATGATAAGTTCTTCGACGATGGGCAAGAAGCCGAAGGGAACTGAGATAACCGGTCTCTATCTTCTGCCTTCGCCACCTTCTTATCAGATGGAACCAATTTCTTACCACCAAAGAAGAACTTATCGTCCATTATCTGTGGAAGAAAATCAAGAATGAGAATTATTTAAAGAACAAGATTAACGAAGCCATGATGTTGATTGGAAAGAGTTAACTATATATACAGCATGAACTAAGACAATGATCATTACCAAAAAAATTACAAATTTTCCTTTGTCGAATTCTCGTTTCTATTATCAAATCTTTGTTCATCGTATTCACAGTTTAAGAATCATCCTTTGATTCTTGAACTCGAACGCTTATTTTTTCATGATAATTCCCCTTCAATAAAGTGGTATCAGAGAAAATCATTAAGACAATCCAAGGGACGAATATTCACAGTAAATATAGATTCACAACCAAATTAAAGGCGGTACTCTGTTTTTCATTCATCATTATTCACATGGAGAAGAAGAAAGAACCCTCATGAAGGAATAAGAAATTCAAGAAATTATGCTATTATTGTTGGGAACTCGACCATCTCATGGACTTCTGCAAGGTGACAAGGGCAATGTTTTAATCAGTTAAACACTTGATGCAAGGCTGCAAAACCAGACGATAATCAATAGTTACTCAGAAGAATACTTGGTCTCGGGAACCGACGGGGAACATGGGATGACATTTGGTATGTAAATACTACTTTCAGATATCACTACGCATGAAAAATCTCCTTATTCAAATGATTTAAAAACTCGTTTGTTGTGGAGACACAAACCACCGATTTGAACATCTTGTTCATTCAGGTTTAGGCACAATTGAAATAAGAGACGGTAGTGAAATTTTTAGAATTTCGAGTGTGTTTTATACACCACATATCAATAGATACATTTTAAGCCTTGAACAACTTAAGCTACCAGGAACTTGGGTTAAACTTGAAGGGAATACATGACTAAGATCATTGTTCTACGATCCTCTCTTGTCCAAAGCACATCAAATTGTAGAAGAGGAATAATTAAGGAAAGATAAAGAGATGATGTTCACATCAGAAAATGATGATGTATATCATTCACACAAGAATGATTGCTTGGATACTATTTCCAAACATTGTCATTAACTACAAATACACGTGATGTTGATTGGGAAGAATTAATAATCGATGCTTTAGAGCTTTGATCTGTAGAACATTGTATTGCACTGTTAGACTTACTTGACAATGTAGAACTTATATAAGAATTTTGATTTAAACTCTAAAAGAAATTCATTTGGATGTTGACTTAAAAGAAGATCATCATTGCAAAGAACCGAATGAAGATAAGGATTCCACGAGTATTGCACTATTTATGAGAGGATATCACAATGATGCTAAGAGGCAATTCAAGAGAAGGAAATTCAATTTTAGGGTTTAAGTGGTTTAAAAGAATCAGTTGAACTGTTGCTGTTAATAGCCTGGTGAATTGATTGAATTTAGTTAGATTAACTTGTTATTAGTGTTTATGTGGTTTACGAAAATCGATTGAACTCTGTGTTAATAGCCTCATTTATATGATTACAGACATAAGATACGGTTGCTTATTAATTTTTCTTTCTCTGTGCGCATTTCAACCTAACTTTTTACCTCTGAAAATAAAAAAACAAACAATTTTCTTCTTGCAGACCACAGAGGTTTGGTTCACCTCTTCAGCTACTGTAACACCTCGTAAAATCGTGTCCAATGATGTGTTAACACGTGTAATAAACCCTAATAAAGTCAAACGTTGATTATAAGGGACTATTTTCATCAAAATCGAAAACCTTGAATATAGAAGGACTGAAAGTGTCAACATGTCTAAACTAAGCCTCTGAGTGACCTTATACGGTGTCCGTATTCTCAAATGAGCCACTTGTTAGACGAGAGGAGCCGTTTGCGTAATTATTGAAAGTTTGCGCGACGAAGGGTTAAAAGTGTCAACATGTTAATTCTTACCTCTGAGTGAGCTTTTAACAAACCGAGAGCTTCATGATGTTAGATCATATTCTCGAGAATGCCTAATATTGGCTATTCAAGGCTTTTATGCCAATAAGTGAAGTCACGCGCAAGTTTACAAGTTAAGGGGTTAAAAGTGTCAACATGTTTAATTATACCTCTGAATGACCTTTTAAAGAACCCGAAGCATTAAGATGTGCAATCATACTCTCAAGAATGCCTAGTATGGGCCATGGAAGACTTTGATATTGATAAATTATATTACGCACAACTTTGTGCGTAAAAAGAGGACTAAAAGCGTTAAACGTACAAAACTACGCTTTCGAGTGATCTTTTAAAGGAACCGGGAACTCCGAAATGCTTGATCGTACTCCCGGGTGTGCCTAAGACTGGTCACTAATGACATTGTACCTTATATTAACAATATATATGTTTATATGAAGTTTCGGTGCCAAAAATGACAAGAAAGAAAGTGAAGAATGCATTTATAAGAGACAGGGACCAAAACTGCCCAACTGCCAAACTTATGAAACTGGGCCGGACGCCCTGGCGGGCCGCGAAGGCCTGGGCCACCATTCTACGCGGGCCGCGAGGCCCAGATCTGCATCAGAATTATTTTTTTTATTTGTTTCTTACTTGCTCTCCAATCCAATCCTTTTCTAGACCAATCAAATCGATTTTCTTGGGCATCAAGCTGGTTATAACAGCTGTTATAACACCTATAATGATCTCATGTATTCCCTAAACACTTGTCAAACATCTAAAGATTCATCAAACACTATAAATAGATGAAGTCTTCATTCAAACTAACTTGCACCTTCACAAAATTCTCTCTTCTCATCTCTTGGAGACTCCTGAATAAAAAGGGGATTCCACTTCGGTTTAAAGTTAGAGCTTGGACCCTTTGTAAGTGTCCTTAGCCACTAGTTTCCTTTTTATAGGCTTTAAAGCCAAAAGTCAAACGTTATCGTAATAACGCTTTGACTTTTAGCTAGACCTTAAACGGTCAAGCCATTGTTCGCAACGAACATGGCTACGTGATCGTAATTAGGTAGGTGTTAATCTCTCAAAAGAGCACCTCCTAAAAATCACGTTTGCTTGGTCAATTGACGAGTCAACATAATATTAATTTAAAAAGTCAACGGTCAGTTTTCAAAATAATTACGATATGAGTTTAGAAGTATTCTAAAATATGTTTTATCACTTAAACAACTCGGTAATAATTATTAGAACATGTGTAAACATGTTCGGCTCGTCAATTCCCATTTTAGGGTCGGTTCGCAACCGAAAGTCGCGTAGTTTGACTTCTACGTTGACTTTTAGTTATAAACCGAATTAGACTAGTATGTTACTGATTTTAGGTTCCGTTATGCTTGTAATTTGATATAACATAACCCTCTGGGGTTATATTACACGATCATACTAGTAATCTGAGTTTTATACAAGTTTCCGTTAATATGTCGTACTTTGACTATTATGCCCTTTTTAGCAAAAATAAGGTTTTAGACACCAATAATCCTTCCAAAAACTTAGGTACTGATATGCTAACATGTTTAGCATATTATGATGTTACGAATCTGATCATAAACTGAGTTTGCACATAATATCGTAAATTGTGCTTTAAATTGACCAAAATGCCCTTCAGGCGCATAGATCGGTTTTAAGCATAATTTTTCATACCGAACTCATTGCCTACTGATATATATCATAAATAGTATAATTTGGGATGTTCATTCAGATTGCAAACCGAGTTTAGGCATACGTTATAGAATTACGTCCTTAAATGACGATAATACCCTTTTTGCACCTAAAATGATTTAAAAGCACAATTTTCATACCAAACCTTTTTGTTACTGATATGTTATATTAATTAACATATTTTGGTCATATAAACCTGATCATAACATCGGTTTTCCTAAAAGATCGCAAATATCGTCATTTAACGACTTTAATGTCGTTTCGGCGTGTAGTATGGTTTTAAACCATAACTATCAACCAAGACTTGTTACCTACTGATTTTATAAATCATTTTAAATATTTTTACAGTAGGTATATGTTATAAACTCAGATTCCCAAATTAGCCTTCGAAACTATGTGTGAAATTACCAAAATGCCCATACGGAGCATAGTTTAGTTTTAAATTATAAAACACACATATGTTTGTTATCATACTGATATTATATCATAAATAAAGTGTTTTCAAAGAATGTTTATGATCGTAACATCAGTTTGTACTCATGTTCCTTTTATTTGTCATAAAATGACCAAAACACCCTTACAAGGCATAGTTTGATTTTAAAACCTAAACGGGCATACAAGTTGATATCCCACTGATATTATAACTTGTTTAAAGTATATTGGCATATGGAACTTGTTCATGACTCATCCGGTTATTCGTTATCGCTTATACGCGTACGGTTAGACTTACATAACTAGTTTATGTAAGTTTGCCGAAACGGGTTTAACCTTATCATTTTTACTTCAAAATCCAGAATGTACTTAGTTTACCCATATCATACAAGTCTTCATACTTGTTGGGTCTAAATTACATTCTATTCCGATCATCGCTTAGTCTAGCTTATCGTACCGTTTTAGATACTTTAAGCTAGCCGGTCTAAGTCTATGACTTAAATAAGACCGTTAGCATTCTGAATTGGTTATATATTACCATCATTCCAGACTAGAGCCACCCAGTAAAAGCTACCTGCATTTAGTTAGATTGGATACAACCAGTCACCAGGGCGACACCCTGAGCTGCCACGTGGCAGCGACGTGTTGGAGCTAGGGGTGAATCGGACAAGCTAGGGCCTACCCTAGTTGCCCTTGGCTACAACCTTCGCGGGGCGCGACGAATATGAAGATCAGCACTATAAATAGATGCAATCGGCTTCAGTCCCAACTCGCACCACAATCTCTTTCTCTCTCGAATTTCTGCATAGCAATAGTAATTTTCGGGCATTATACCCCCAAAATAACGAAGTTCTGCCTTGTTGTAAGTATTATAACCCCCGGTTACGTATTAGATACGCTGCCCGATTGATCTAGGATTCCGTAACAGCTGTCGTGGTTCTGCCCGACGTAGTCATTGGAATGCCGTCTCGGGGAGCGTATTACTAATGTAAATATTGGGTTATTATACTAACGCGTGTGCATTTGTGTAATTAATAGATAATCACCAGGAAATCTTAAAGGAAAACCCTAAGACAGCAATGTGAGTAATCTCCTTTTGGTAATCTGTTTTTACAAAACCTTAAATATTTTACAATTTGATTAGCAGTGATTGAGTCTTTGTAATTCTTCAATTACTGCCGGTATGTTGGGGTTTTGTATAAAAAATGTGGAACACGTTACCATTGGATAACGAGATAGCCAATGTGTAATATGACCCACCAGTCATATTGACAGTACTGAATGAGTAATTGTGTAGAAATAAACATTGTAATCGCTCTCAATACTGTAAAAGGATAAAACTATTATTGATTAAACTGGGATTCACTCACCAGTATTTCCTACTGACAAAATGTTTTAAACGTGTTTCAGGTAACAAAATGTGAAAGCCAGATAGAAGCCAGCTGGACAACACTGAGGGCTTGGAAAAGTGGCTATAAAAGTTACCCGAATAAAGAGATGTTTTTATTAAATAAAATAGGGTTTATCCCTATAAAAATGTGTGTACTGAAAACTTGGGAATTTCCCACGTGTTTATTATTATAAAAGTGTGGTATTTACTCTGATAAAATATTTCCTAACTACGGTCCAGATGTAATTTCCGCTGCCAAAATGATAAACACCGATTCCACTAAATCTGGTATCGCGGCCGCCCGTTCTCGGGACAGATAGGGGACGGGGGTTGCGATAGAAGGTGGTATCAGAGCTAAGCCACTGATTCAGCCACAGAAGTGTTCTGCTGACACCAAGATATTATTCAAATTGTTAGGAAATTAATAACGAAAATGCGTGTATATCTGTATTTTATTGTTGCGTGTTATTTGACTATTTGTTAGTTTACAGTATGAGCGACCAAGGACCTTCCGACGCCTACCGTCAGTTGTCCAGCTCACCTTGAAGCGAAGGCACCTCTTCACAGCCTACCCTCTCAGGGTATTCAGCTGACAATGAAGATGGGATATTCGTGTTTAAGGCTTAGTCTGAAGAGCCATTCCCTCCTAAAAAGAGAGGATGGTTCAGTAGGGGAGCGCATGAACGTAGGAAGAGGATGAAAAAGTTACAACAACAGCGAGTTTTAGTAGCCGCTAAGAGAGAAACAGATGCTCACACCCAAGATATGCTCAATAGGAGTTTAGCAAATTTCCATATCTTAGCAACCACAGCTGCCGACCCAAACCTGGAGCAACTCATAGCATCCCAGCCTTTACCACTGTTTCCCACCCAGCCATTGGAAATTGAAAATAACCCAGAAAATCAAATCCCAATGCCTGATTTTGACCCAACTGAGATACCTAGAGTACCAGAACCCAATCCCTTAGACCCAGACTACGACCCGTGGTTTGACGATCATAGGGATTATCAGCAACGCTACACAATATCAGAAGAATCCATGCCAAACTTAGCAGCTTACCCAGGTCTGGACCCTCTAGATCCTTATTATGATAATGATGAATACATTAGGGAAATTCTAGAGAATCCATATCCTCATGAAGAACCAATGCCACAGTACCCAGATCCAATACCAGCACCTGCACCACCCATGAGCACAGAAAATGTGCAAGAACTCCGAACCTTTGGTGAGGAGATTTTAGAAGAAAGCGAAAGGATGAGACAAATAGGAGAACGACTCGTCTGGAAATATGACGAGCGTAATATGGAGTTCTGGATGAACCCATATCAGTGATGGTGATAGTAGTAATAATAATAATAATAAAATAATAATAATATATAATATGTGTGTATGTTTAAGAAAAAAAACTAGACGATGCCTAATGTTATTGATTCCAGTTATAGTTTGTATTAGATGCATAATATATAAGAAAGAGTAAGTCGCAATGTTCGACGATTTTGATCAATATGGTGTTGTGTGATTATTTGCCTTAAATAATATCTTGTGATATTAATAATTGGCAAATGTTTAAAATTCAGATGGACAACTAAGTGAATCAGGAAAACCAGAGTAACAATAACCCGGATAACGATAACCTGAACAATAATAATAATGGAAACCAAGTGGATAACAGTGTCATCCAATACATAGCGGCACAAGGGATAATAGATGCGATGCCATATATTATCAAAACGGTTAAGGAAGCAGATAATAAAAGTAACCGTGATAGTAAACGACCCACTGAACCTGAACACAGCGTAAACAATGGACCCATACTTCAAGTGCCCATTCCCAAAAGAAGAAGAACCATGTCTTATGGTTGTTCTTATAAGGAATTCTGATATTGTAAACCAATAGAATTCTCAGGCAATGAAGGGGCCGTTGCAGCTCTACGCTGGATAGAAAAGACTGAGGCAGTCTTAAAAACAAGCAAGTGTGTGGAAGAGGATAAGATAATGTTTGCTTCCAATCTGTTTAAAGAATTCAGCACTAGAATGGTGGAACACTATCCTCCAGTCTAGGGGAAGTGACAGGGTTTACAATATGGAATGGGAGGAATTTAAGAATATGGTAGAAAGAAAATTCTGCTCTCCCAATGAAAAAGAACAGATAACAAATAAGTTTTTAAACCTTAGAATGACTGGAGTGGATAGTAAGGGCTACACTGCTACTTTCTTTGAGTACGCTAGAATAGTGCCAACCCTTGCATCACCTGAACCAGTATTAATCTCCCATTACATCCGGGGATTAATCAGTGAAATTAGGCATGTAGTCAAGGCGGCTAGACCTCAAACTATAGAAGAAGCTGTAGAATTAGCAAACACCTTGACTGATAAGTTAGTGCGTACACAAGAAGAAAACCAGAGGAGGAACCTAGCTCAGAAACTTACCCAAGAATTTCATTTTGGAAATTCCAATCATGGGAAAAATGTAGGTTCTACTTCTGCACCCTACTGCAAGTATTGCAAAAGGAAGCATTCTGGAAGATGCTCTATATATTGCAATTTTTGCAAAATATATGGACACAAGGAGGAAGACTGCAGGAAGAAGCCTAACAACAGGATATGCTACAACTGTGGAGAACAAGGTCATATTAAGTCAAACTGTCCAAAACTAGCTCCAGCCCCAAACACCAAGAATACTAAAAATGCTAGAGCATTTGTTCTGATCACAGAAGAAGCAAAGATGATCCCGGATGTGATAGCAGGTACGTTTTTAGTTAATGATGTTTTTGCTAAAGTATTATTTGACTCTAGTGCAAACTAAAGTTTTATTAATACTTCATTTTGCAAACTTCTCAATCAACCATTAACTAAACTTCCACAAGAATGTCTAGTAGAGACAGCAAATGGAGAAACCATTAAGATTTCTGAAATCTTGCATGGAGTAAGAATAGAATTTTTAAATCAAAAATTTATTGCAAAACTTTACCCAATGAATCTGGCAGGATTTGATGTTGTATTAAGAATGGATTGGTTAATAGCCAATAAAACCAGTATTTTATGTGATCAAAAGTCAATCCAAGCAAATTCACCAAGGGGTGAAAAGATCACAACTAAAGGAGATAAGCCCTCTAGATCCACAAAATTCATCTCTGTGATGAAAGCAACAAGTTATGCTAGAAAAGGATCATTAGTATATTTGATTTCTATAATCATTAATACTAAAGGAAAAGAACTAAAGGATATTCCAGTAGTATCCCAATTTTCAGATGTATTTCCAGAAGAATTACCAAGGCAACCACCCAACAGAGAAGTTGAATTCATAATCCACCTGCTACCAGGAACAGCACCAATTGCCAAAGCACCTTACCGTTTGGCACCCGCAGAAATGCAGGAACTGAAGAAACAGTTAGACGAATTATTGGAGAAAGGATTTATACAGCCAAGCTCATCGCCATGGGGAGCACCGATCTTATTCGTTAAGAAGAAAGACGGGTCAATGCGAATGTGCATTGACTACCGTGAATTGAACAAACTCACGATTAAAAATCGGTATCCATTACCGAGAATCAATGATTTGTTTGATCAATTACAAGGAGCTCGATTTTTCTCTAAAATCGATTTACGTTCAGGATATCATCAATAAAAGGTACAGGAAGAGGACATTCCTAAAACCGCATTTAGAACAAGGTATGACCATTATGAATTTACTATCATGTCATTTGGTTTAACCAATGCCCCTGCCGCATTTATGGACATGATGAACCGAATATGTAAGCCATATTTTGATAAATTCATAATTGTCTTTATAGATGATATTCTCATTTACTCTAAGAGTAAAGAGGAACATGCAAAGCATTTGCACGCACTTCTAAGTTTATTAAAAAAAGAAAAACTTTATGCAAAATTCTCGAAATGTGAATTTTGGTTAGAACAGGTACAATTTCTTGGGCATTTAGTCAATCATGAAGGAATTCATGTGGATCCCACCAAGATCGAGGCGATTACCAAATGGAAAATCCCTGAGTCACCAACCGAGGTTAGAAGTTTCTTAGGTTTGGCCGGTTATTATAGAAGGTTTATTCGAGATTTTTCTAGAATAGCCATTCCCTTAACTAAGCTAACTTGTAAATCTGTTAAGTTTGAATGAGAACCAAAACAAGAAGAAGCTTTTAGAATTCTTAAGCAAAGACCAACCAACGCACCCATATTAGAGTTACCTGAAGGAACTGAAGACTTTATAGTCTATTGTGACGCTTCTAAATTAGGTTATGGATGTGTGTTGATGCAACGTCAAAAGGTTATAGCTTATGCATCTAGACAACTTAAGAATCATGAAGAAAATTATTCAACCCATGATCTAGAATTAGGAGCTATAATTTTTTCCCTTAAAATTTGGAGACATTACCTTTACGGTAGTAAGTTTACCATTTTCACCGACCATAAGAGTTTAACGTATGTTTTCGGGCAAAAGGAGTTGAATATGAGACAAAGACGCTGGATGGAAATACTAAGCGATTATGATTGCAATATCCAGTACCATGCAGAAAAGGCAAACGTAGTAGCTGATGCTTTAAGTCGAAAGTATCACAAAAATCTAAAAAGAATACGTTCTTCTAAATTAAATCTGCAGGTAGATTTAAATGAATAGATTAGAAAAGCACAAGAATCAGTAATCAAGGATGATACTGAAAAGTTGAAAGGAATGATTAAGGAACTAGAACAAGGAACATATGGAATTTGGAGATTCCATAAGAAAAGAATGTGGATACCTAAATTAGGAAACCTACGCCACCATATATTAGAAGAAGCCTATAAATCTAAGTATACGATGCATCCTGGAAGTGATAAGATGTATCAAGACTTAAGAAAGAATTTCTGGTGGATAGGAATGAAAAAGGATATAGCAGCTTATGTTGCAAAGTGTCTAACCTGTTCACAATTTAAAGCTGAACACCAGAAACCCTTAGGTTTGTTGCAACAGATAGAATGCCAGTTTGGAAATGGGAATGATAACAATGGATTTTGTTACTAAATTACCCAAAACAAGAAAAGGTAATGATACAATCTGGGTGATTATAGACAGGCTAGCTAAGTCAACTCATTTCTTACCCATGAAGGAAACTTTCAGTATGGAACAATTAGCTAAGTTGTATATAAATGAAATAGTTTCATTACATGGAATTCCTTTATCTATTGTTTCTGACAGAGATAGCCGTTTTACCTCTCATTTTTGGACAAGTTTCCAAAAAGCAATGGGAACAAAGTTGAATCTAAGCACAGCTTATCATCCTCAAACGGACGGATAAAGTGAAAGAACAATTCAAACAATGGAAGATATACTTAAAGCTTGTGTATTTGATTTTGGAGGTAATTGGGACGATCACCTACCACTAATAGAATTTTCTTATAATAACAGCTGTTGGGTGTCGAATCCAGCAAATAAATATAAAATAAACCTACTTGATACACTAGAAATAGTATGAATGGAAGTAAGGTTCGTGTCCTCAGGGATACAGATTAACTAGCTATGCCAAAACGATTTTATTCAGATACGGTTGTTTTGAAAGAGTGGTTTTAAGTTTAAACTAGAATGTAAAAAAAAAACAATTTTTAATTTTTAGATTAAAAAGAAAAGTAATTAAAGTGGTTGGAAAATTCGGATATTAAAAAAAACTAATTTCAACATCAGGGCAATTTCTTTATTCGGTTCGACTTACGATCATTAACGGTCACGGTGCAATGATTCCTTTAAATAATAGTTTGTATCGACACTAGACGTCACGCAGTTCGGACATCCACTCTATCTAATGTCTAACCAAACGCCGTTCGTTGATTAGAGCCAACCCGCTACTCTAAACTCACGCCGTTCGGATTTTAGCGTGCGGGTTGCGGAATAGAAGTATCAATTACAATCAAACACTCACGCCGTTCGGAGTGCCTAATTATATTGTATAATTCTATAATAATTTTGGGTTCATAGACAAATTCAAAATATTATTTGTTCCTTGTGTCAAAAATTAAAACTTTATTAGAGTTCTAAAAATTGATTGAACTTTATTAGAAAAATTAATAAGTTGATCAGGTTTATTAACAATCTAATATTTTCCGGATTGAATCCGTATTAAAAACAAGAGTCATATAAACAAACCACTAAAATAAATTGAATCAAACGTGATCGTTTCACATAAGTGTATGAACCAATTCAAAGAAAATAAACCCCGGTGTCGAAACTATAAAAATCTAGCCAGACATGATGGCTAGTTCAATCAAGTTGAATATGACACAAAACATCCAAAAATTGAAAATTACAAAAACAAAGACAAATAGAGTTTTCTTGTTCTAGAAAATCACAAACCACAAAAGTGCCTTTTGCCGATCTCGAGTTCCAGCCGTCAAAGATGGATCCCCTTTTTTATCGTCCAGGTTGTTTTTTATATATCCTCAATTTGTTGGCCTACATCTTCCTGTGACTTTTTTTTCCATTAGTGGGCCACATTTAATTTTTTTCTTTTCTTGCGATAGCCTAGCCCAAATGCCAATCTCCTTAAACTGGCCTGAGTTTTCAAGACTAAAGTTTGTAGCAATCAATTTTTCTTTTGTTGTGGTCCACTATACATGAGTCTCATTTAGTGGGAATGGCCCAAAACCCAATTATATTAATCATGCAAAATAAAAAAAACGTCATCATTCAGCCATTGTACTCTAACTCTACCTTTGATTTGCTAGCACCAATTTAGACAATCTTTTAATGATCGCACACAATCACTCCGCCCCTACAATATCAACCAAAAACAAACAAAAGTAGATTCCGTTCCATAAAACAAATGTTTCGCAAAATAACGAGGCATGACTACTAAATATGCATGAAATGTGATGAATTTTTAATATTAATATGCTATAAAACATGCCTAAAAATGCAACTAACAACAGCCATCACACAAGTATCAATGCTGCAACATTCGAAGCACTTTATTGATGAAAGTGCCGAACGCCCGTCTGTTGGGCAGAAATTGGAGAAAAACAACTATCCGGGCCCGAGATAGTACAGGAAACAACAGACAAAATCATTCAAGTCAAGGAACGACTGAAAGCAGTACATGATCGACAAAAGAGCTATGCTGATAACAGACGAAAGCCATTGGAATTTCAGGTAGGAGACAAAGTGTTATTAAAAGTTTCTCCTTGGAAAGGAGTGATAAGATTTATCAAAAAAGGAAAACTAAGCCCCAGGTATGTTGGACTTTTGAAATTATTAGAAGAATAGGACCTGTAGCCTATCAGCTACAACTGCTAGAGGAAATAGCAGGAATACATGATGTATTTTATGTATCTAATCTCAAGAAATGTTTAGCTGATGAATCACTTGTAGTGCCTCTTAAGGATATAGAGGTAAATGAGCAGTTAAAATTTGTAGAGGAGCCTCTACAGATTGAAGACAGAAAGATCAAGAATCTCAAGCACAAGAGACTAGTTCTGGTCAAAGTGAAATGGGACTCCAAAAGAGGACCAGAATACACATGGGAACTTGAATCAGAGATGTAAAGGAAATATCCACACCTATTTCAGTAGACCTCGAGGACGAGTTCTAAAATAAGGTGGGGAGGATATAACAACCCTCCAAAATAATTTTCGACACCCTAATATATTTAAAATATCCCTACATGTCTTAAAATATACCCCATATGCGAAAACCGAGCCCAAAATGCCATATATATTTAAAAATAAAATAAAAACAAAGATTTGGGTTCACTAGCGGGGCGCGAAGACCCCCTTGTGTTCCTACGCGGGCCGCGACAGCCAGTCACCAGGGCGACACCCTGAGCTGCCACAAGGCAGCGACGTGTTGGAGCTAGGGGTGAATCGGACAAGCTAGGGCCTACCCTAGTTGCCCTCGCAGGCCGCGTAGCCCTTAGCTACAACCTTCGCGGGGCGCGACGAAGACGAAGATCAGCACTATAAATAGATGCAATCGGCTTCAGTCCCAACTCGCACCACAATCTCTTTCTCTCTCGAATTTCTACATAGAAATAGTAATTTTCGGGCATTATACCCCCTAAATAACGAAGTTCTGCCTTGTTGTAAGTATTATAACCACCGGTTACGTATTAGATATGCTGCCCGATTGATCCAGAGTTCCGTAACGGTTGTCGTGGTTCTGCCCGACGTAGTCGTTGGAATGCCGTCTCAGGGAGGGTATTACTAATGTAAATATTGGGTTATTATACTAACGCGTGTGCATTTGTGTAATTAATAGATAATCACCAGGAAATCTTACAGGAAAACCCTAAGATAGCAATGTGAGTAATCTCCTTTTGGTAAACTGTTTTAACAAAACCTTAAATATTTTACAATGTGATTAGCAGGGATTGAGTCTTTGTAATTCTTCAATTACTGCCGGTATGTTGGGGTTTTGTATACAAAATGTGGAACACGTTACCATTGGACAACGAGATAGCCAATGTGTAATATGACCCACCAGTCAGGATTGACAGTACTGAATGAGTAATTGTGTAGAAATAAACATTGTAATCGCTCTCAATACTGTTAAAGGATAAAACTATTCTTGATTAAACTGGGATTCACTCACCAGTATTTCCCACTGACAAAATGTTTTAAACACGTTTCAGGTAACAAAATGTGAAAGCCAGATAGAAGTCAGCTGGACAGCACTTAAGGCTTGGAAAAGTGGCTATAAAAGTTACCTGAATAAAGAGATGTTTTTATTAAATAAAATAGGGTTTATCCCTATAAAAATGTGTGTACTGAAAACTTGGGAATTTCCCACGTGTTTAATATTATAAAAGTGTGGTATTTACTCTGATAAAATATTTCCTAACTACGGTCCTACTGTAATTTCCGCTGCCAAAATGATAAACACCGATACCACTAAATCTGGTCTCGCGGCCGCCCGTCCCGGGACAGATAGGGGACGGGGGTTGCGACACGGGGTGTAGGCATACACCTGGCAGATGCAAATGCTAAATAACCCACATGTTGGGGATACCTCCTTTGTGGGTTTTATAGTGGTGAGTCGGTTAATCATGACCGGCTTCCAAACCGGCCCCATATGTATGACAAACATGTAAATCTGTATACAAGATTTTATATAAAAATTGTCCCAAGTTATAAATGGTTTTGCTTTAAAATTCCCATTCTCATCCACAAATCTATCCCAGCTGAACCCTTCAGGTAACTTTTCATCATCTTGATTTATTAATCATGCTTTACTATCAGCTGATATATATTTGTCCCAACTGAAACCTGGAGCCATTTTCTCATCGTCTTGATTAATTATACCATAATAAGCTTTCTTATTTGCATCTTCGATCATCTTCCCATGAGCAGTTTGTGTTTCTTTTTGTTGATATGGTTGATGAGCAACTTGTTGATATATGGCTTTCTGATAGTAGTCATCTTTTCCAAAAGGATTCTTTGCTCCATTAACCTCTTGATTTTTGCATTCTCTTTTGAAATGACCTTTCTCCCTGCATCGAAAACAAGTAACTTTAGATTTATCAAAACCCAAAGTAGACACATGTGCATCCAGAAAATCATTTCTTCCTGTGATCATTTTAAACTTTTCTGCTCTTCTCAAAACACTAGCTAGACACCATTTGATGTCCATGAGCTCCATCTCTTCAGCGTCTATCTGATCGTAATCCTCTTTTGTCAGCATAGGATTTCCGATCCTTCCTGCAACCAAACCTTCATAGGATTGTAGCACCGTTGCAAGTAACGCCATGTGATCTTTTGCAATTTCTTCAGAAAAACGTTGACCATCTGGAAGGTTCAATGCAATGTTGCACTGTATCACACAACCATTTCAACTTTTTGAGCTTTGAGAATGAAAGCTTGAAGTTAAATTCTTTGGATCAACACTTGGATATGAAGAAAATCCACTGCTGCTATTTGGACTTTGTTCAACAGTTCCAGATGAGTTTCCAGCACTAAAAGCAGTTTGAATTTTCGGACTCTTTTCAATCTCTTGAATATTTCCTTTGTAATACATTTTCACATCTTGTTGATTACTCGGATTATTCATCCTTGCAATCTTTTGCTGTTCAAGATCTTGACCTTCAATCTTCTCGATGAACTGAGAAATCGTCAAACCATCATATACTCCGGTGTTCTTTAAAATCATCAAAAATGTACCCCACTCTTTCTGAGGTAATGCATCAGCTAATTTGTCAACCCATTCCTCTCGTTCTTTGGTTATGCTTAGCAACGACATAGAACGCACTAAATGGCAATATCTTTCAATCAGTTTCTTTGTATCTTCCCCTGGCAGACTTGTGAATAGATCAAATTCTTTCTTAAGCAGTGCCTTTTTACTTTTAATCATCTTCTCACTTCCCTCAAATTTGATTTTAAGAGCATCCCAAATTGATTTTGAAGTTTTGTCATGTTGAAGCAATACAAAAATGTCTTCTTTAATAACTTGCTGAAGTAGACTAATCATCATCTTTTCAGCCATGTACATATCTCGTTCTTTGTCATTGAATTCAGAGATTTCTTTCTCAACTTGCAGATCAGTACGTGGTAAAACATACTTCTTCAAAATACACTCCCAAGATCTCAAATGATTAGCTTGAACCCAGTTTTCAAACCGATCTTTCCAACCGTAATATTCCTCAATACTCATTAGCTTTGGGGGGTTTTTGTAAGGTTCCGGTCTCATTTTCTATATTCATGTTTTGAGTAATGGCAGCTGGACTAGTCGGGGATGTAGCAAACGCGTTATAGAACTCTTCTTCCATGATTCAGTAACACGTTTCACAAACAGACACTTTCAAGTGAGATTACCTGCACAACACCTTCGAACGAAATTAAGAGTTTCAAGCAGAATAAGAAGTTCAAACAAAATAGTGTTTTCAAGCGAAATATCTATTTTCAAGCGAAATCAACTACTTGAAGCGAAATAGGCTAATTTCGCTTGAAATTTCAAGCGGAATAACCACTTGGAGCGGAAACACTAATTTCGCTTGAGATGTTTCAAGCGGAATAACACTTTTCAAGCGGAACTAGTTATTTCTCTTGAAATGACCTTAACTTTTCAAGCGGAATAAAACGACACGTTCAAGCGGAATTACAACTTTGGTCCATTTTTGTCACTTTTAAGCTGAATTTTGGTCTGATATTCTCAAGGGTTTGTTAAAACACTGTTTCGCTTATGTTGTGAAAAGTTCAGGTCATTTTATCCGTTAAAACTTGTTCAATTGATAAAAGAAGGTGTAGAAGTAAGAAAAAGAGATGAAATCAAGCTGAAATCTCCAGAACTCCTCCTCCTGAGTTCTGATACCACATGTAGGATCGTGTTCGGACCCAAAATGAGTTGTTCAGAGGCGTTCTACTCAAAATGAAAGGCGGAAACAGACATGATGAGTTGAATTCAGCTAGATATCACTTTTAACTGTCGTTTTTATTGATCTGGAACATTTTTACAGCAAGACGACACTTCGACAGAGCTTCGCCGTCAGAAACACTCTTTCTAATTCCGCTCCAAATGACACAACCTATCTCCTATTTATAGACTTCTGATTTCGCTTGAAACAGCTCCAAGCGAAATCTCATTACAAGCGAAATCACATCAATTACACTCAAGCGAAATCAGCATGATTCAAGTGAAATTAAGCATTCAAGCGAAATCATCATCTTCAAGCGGAATCATTTGTAAACTTGATTTCTTGAACTTCGTGCCCTGAGCAATGCAAGACTCGATACAAGACGAAGTCGACAGACGCATGCACCAACAAGATCACCAATGGTTTGCAAGGCCACTGATATGTGTGACGGTGTAGGAAGACTCAAACCTAGCAAAGTTGTACCGGGCTCCCGACTGGAAGACATAGTCACCACTATGGGCCGCCCCGGCCTCATGGCTGTGGGCTCGCTACACCCAAATAGATCTATCACTCATGCCCCTCGGTCCTTATACGAGGATTAATGGTCCCAAGTATCTGCCTACCCTATCACATGATCTATCGTTCTTTCCTAGGCTAATCATACCAATAGTATTGTAAGTATCCCTTTGTAACATGTATTTCACCCCCGAAGTAAGTAAACAAAACAGTTTAAGGAAAAGGGGGACATGAACTCACAGTAGTGTGTCTTTTGTACCGTCAACTCAAACACTGTCAGCTACACGACAACCTACAACGTACTAATGTTTATTAGACGAACGGGCCGTGCCTTGGCTTAGAGTTTAATGTTTTTGAGTTGCGTTTCTTGTGTTTCCCAATATTATTCCAAGTTATAATTATTTGTTAAAATAATAATTATTTTAACTTTAAATTATGTTTCATTTTGGAATAATTGTTTAATCAATATCTTTGGTATTAATACTTCCCAAGTATTTTAACTTTGTATTTCCTTCCCAAGGATGGGGGTATTCGTACATGTATATTGTAGTTCCGAAATAACATATTTGTAAGTCCTACTTAGAAAATATATATAACGTATTTGTCAAAAATAATGTATTCCAAAATATATATATTTTCCCAAAAATAATATATTTTCACTCTTTGTATCCAAAACAATATTTACCAAAAATATATTTGTAAAAATATTTTCCGGAATATTTTGTGAGTTACGTTTTATCGTTCGGTTTCACAATATTAAGTGTGTAACTTAAATAATTATTCCGTGTGATTTTTTGTATTATTTTGGAGTTGTAAATGTCATGGTATTTTGTTAAGTTATATTATTTTACCCTAAAGTAATATAACTAGTCCACAAATCATACAAGTATTCACATAAGTGAAGTGTCTTAATATAAAATATATATTCTAAATACATATTTATCGATTTTATTTACAAAAACCAACCTCCAATACTTTGTATTTTTGTTACAAAAATAATGGCAAGGTTTATATTGAAAATCATAGTAAAAAATACACTTGTAACACTTGTTAGAAAATATTTTCTAAGTGTTGGAATTTTTAGAAAATTTCGCCATAGTTTCCTTTGTAAATGGAGGTGTCCAAGCTATTTAGCATATCCTTTTCTTTTCAAAAATCATCCAAACATTCAACAACAAATCACTAATCATTTTATACTTACCAAGTGTAAAAACAATACACTTCACATAGTAACATGAACTTGATCCTTCATAAAAACGTGTAGTAACTTGGTAAAGTGTTTAGTGAGTTTAGTTACCCTCCAAAGTGTGTTTACTTCCTTAAAAATCCCATTCTTAAAGAATTTAAGTGTTTACAACTTGTGAACACATTTTGCAAAAATGTTTATTTATGACATCTTCTTGTTTTAAAAGTATTTCTACACTTGTATTGTCACTAAAAATAGTGTAGGTTTAATAAAAATTATGATCTTTCAAGAATCATCTTTTTAAACTTGGTTTTCTTGGAAAATCATTCACATGTCTTAGGTTCACAAGTTTACTAGTTCACTTGGTTTATTACTTTACAAGAAAATCATTACATTATCAAGTTCATGTCTTAATAAGAAGATGATCATTTTATGTAAACACATAATCACTTCTTATCTTGTTAGATCATGTTTTTAATCATAATCTAACAAGTTTCACATGATGATCAACATCATATTACCAAGAAATCAACAAGCAATCATCATCCATACACTAAACAACATCATTTTATCAAGATATCAACATATTTCATCTTATGTTAGCTTATGTTTCATGATTCAAGTTTATGTTCTTTTAGTGTTCATTTGAATTCAACAAGATATATCTTTTAACCACTAAGAATATGAAGTAAACAAGGATCAAAAGAAGTCTTACTACTAGCTTCAAGCTAGGGAAGATCACAAGTGAAAATTGAGTGGATAATAGCACACGAGAGAGGTCCTTCAAGATCCGAGCTCACCAAGCCTGGCTCCTTGCACCTTGAATGAAGCTTAGAATGGATGAATGAAAATCGAAAAATGGTGGTGTATGTAGGGGTATGTTCGTCCGAGCTTTATGGAGGGAGAGAAGAAGTGTTGAAGTGGTGAGTTGATGAAGATGATTAGTGGTTCTTATAATCTCTAACTCCTATTATCCAAAGGTTCTCTTGTCCCCCAAAGTACAACAAGATCCATCACAATCCCAAGAATAAGATTTAGGAAAGATTTATAAAGATTGAAGTAATCTTTGAGGGTGGGGGCAATATGAGCCGTGAATTACATGGGGGGGGGGGTTAAATGAAAGTTTAAATGGTAAGTAGGTGATTTAGAGGAGGTGTTAAGTGTAAAAGTCTTGTGTTTATGTGTATCATGCTTTATGTAGAAAGTTTAAGTGTCCGGGAACCATAACTAGCTCAGAAAAATAAAAACAATGCTTCTAGCAATATTTTAGTGTTCCGGGTAATGTCCGGTTGTTCGGTTAGATACCGATTCGTTAAAGTGCTAAGTTATACCGTATAGTGTCTTTTATGTAACCTTTTGTGACACTTTCAATTCCCGACACTTAGGAAAGCATACAGGACCATTTTGCCATGTTTTTGCACATTACTAGCATGTTAAAATGCTGAATTTTGATGATAAATGCAGAATTCTGCACTTAGAGTGGGTTTTAGGCACTTTCCAGCACTTAAATTATCACCTAGTGACACAGTTTTATGGTCCTCACTTCCCTACACTCCATACTAGTGTAGTACCTTGTCTCTGGCTCATACTAGGCCTCAAAGCATTGTCTGTCTATGTACTGGCACTGTTAGTATATTTCTGAGTTATCCGCTAACTGTGCTAACTGTGCTTTGTGCATCATGTATGTCACTAAAGTTTGTATGTAATGAATGGTGTGACAGTATGAAATGTGATGCATAGGTATGTATGATACAGAAATCATAAAGCAGTTTATATCATCAGTTGTAATTAAGCACAGTCATTAAGCACAAATTTAATATTAATTAATCGTACGGATACCTGTAATTATGAGGGTTGTCACATTCTCCCCTTGTTAAGAAAATTTCGTCCCGAAATTTTAGTTCTGCTACTAGATGCAGGGGTCTTGGGGAATAAATGTGGGTATTTTTCTTTCATACGATCCTCACGCTCCCACGTGAATTATGGGCCGTGTCGCGCATTCCATCGAACCTTGACGAGTTTGACACTACTCCGGCGTGTTTTGTTAACCTTCCAATCAGTAACCTCAACGGGTTCTTCAGTAAAGTGGAGTGTGTCGTCAATATGAACTTCGTCGGCAGGAATGACCACTGTCTCTTGAGTTGGGCTCTTTTTTCAGGTTTGATACATGAAATGTATCATGAACGCCATTTAGCTCTGTGGGTAGATCCAACTTGTATGCTACAAGACCAATCCTTTCCAGGATTTTAAATGTCCAATGTACCGCGGATTCAACTTCCCACGCTTCCCAAAGCGTGCCACACCCTTCCAGGGTGAAACCTTTAACAAAACCATATCTCCCACCTCAAATTCCAGAGGTTTCCTTCTGCGATCCACGTAACTCTTTTGACGATCACGAGCCGCTTTGATGCGCTCTCGGATCTGTGAAATCTTGTCTGTCGTCTCCTGAACCAATTCCGGGCCAACAAGCTGTCTATCACCCGCGTCTGCCCAGCATAGCGGTGATCGACAATTACGCCCATAGAGAGCTTCGAACGGTGCGGCTTGAATGCTTGCATGATAACTGTTGTTATATAGGAAAATTCTACCAAGGGTAGGTGAGTGTCCCAACTCCCACCCAAATCCATTACGCAAGCTCACAACATGTCTTCCAGCGTTTGAATTGTTCGTTCGCTCTGGCCATCAGTTTGCGGGTGAAAAGCAGTACTCAGATTCAACTGAGAACCAAAGGCTTCTTGGAAGGATTGCCAAATCCTCGACACAAACCTTCCGTCTCTGTCTGAAATGATCAAGAGAGGCACTCCATGCCGTGCAACAATCTCTCTAAGGTATAGTTCGGCCAGTTTACTAGTGTTGTCTTTCTCCTTGATTGCCAAAAAGTGTGCTGATTTGGTCAGACGGTCCACGATTACCCAAATCGTATCGTGACCTCTGGGTGTCCTTGGCAATTTCGTTATAAAATCCATAGAAATTTGTTCCCATTTCCACTTGGGTATTTCTGGTTGTTGCAAGAGAACTGAAGGCTTCTGGTATTTGGCTTTTACCTTGGCACAAGTTAAACATTTGCCAACATATATCGCAACGTCGCCTTTTATTCTCAACCACCAATAGAAATCCTTTAAATCTTGGTACATTTTATCCGATCCTGGATGGATCGAGTACCGTGACTTGTGAGCTTCATCAAAAATAACATTTCTCAAACCACCAACCAAGGGAACCCAAATTCGTTTCATAAAGCACAACGTTCCTTCCCCGTTTGGTACCAACTGCTTCTCCATCCCACAGAGATATTCATTCTCAAGATTTTCCCTTTTGGGAGCTTCTCTCTGCGCGGCACGAATGCACAACGAGAGGTCCGTTTGTACAATCATTTCCAAAGCCCTAACCCTTATAGGCTTAATCCTTTCTTTCCGACTCAGGGCATCGGCGACCACATTCGCCTTCCCCGGGTGATACTTAATCTCACAATCGTAATTGTTCAATAGTTCTACCCAACGTCTCTGTCTCATGTTAAGCTCTTTCTGATCGAATATATGCTGCAGGCTTTTGTGATCAGTAAAGATGGTGCATCGCGTGCCATATAAGTAATGCCGCCAGATCTTCAATGCAAACACCACCGCGCCTAGTTCCAAATCATGTGTGGTGTAGTTTTTCTCATGTACCTTCAACTGGAGTGAAGCATAAGCTATAACTTTTTGTCACTGCATCAGCACGCAGCCAAAACCTTGACCCGAAGCATTGTAATATACCACGAAGTCGTCAGTGCCTTCGGGTAGAGATAAGATCGGTGCATCACAAAGCTTGTTCTTCAACAGCTGAAAGGCTTCTTCTTGCTTGTCTCCCCATTCATACTTTTTGTCTTTCTGTGTGAGGGAGGTCAACGGTTGAGCGATTTTCGAGAAATCCTCAATAAACCTGTGATAATAACCAGCCAAACCTAGGAACTGTCGAATCTCGGTTGGCGTCTTCGGAGTCTCCCAGTTCTTGATCACCTCGATCTTTGTGGGATCCACATGAATTCCATTCCCATTAACCACGTGACCAAGAAACTGAACTTCACGTAACCAGAATTCACACTTCGAGAATTTCGCGTACAGCTTCTCCTTCTTAAGCAACTCTAGAATAGCCCTTAGATGTTGCTCATGTTCTTCTTTCGACTTGGAGTAGATCAAAATTTCATCAATAAACACGATCACAAACTTATCAAGGTAGGGCTTGCAGACTCTGTTCATCAAGTCCATGAACACGGCTGGCGCGTTTGTCAGACCAAACGGCATAACCAGGAACTCTTAATGTCCATAGCGAGTTCTGAAGGCCGTCTTGGGAATACTTTCCTCTTGTATTCTCAACTGGTGATATCTCGATCGTAGATCGATCTTAGAGTAGAAACTTGAACCTTGTAATTGATCGAACAGGTCATCGATCCTTGGCAAAGGGTATCGATTCTTGATAGTCAACTTGTTAAGCTCGCGGTAGTCGATACACATGAGGAAACTACCATCTTTCTTCTTTACGAACAAAACTGGAGCTCCCCAAGGCGAGAAGCTTGGTCTGATAAATCCCTTGTCTAACAACTCCTGAAGTTGCGTTGACAGTTCCTGCATCTCTGAAGGTGCAAGTCGATAAGGTGCCTTAGCTACAGGCACGGCGCCTGGAACTAAGTCAATATGAAACTCGACTTGTCTTTGTGGCGGCAATCCTGGTAAGTCTTCTGGAAAGACTTCAGGATACTCCTTCATGACTGGAATATCTTCTATCTTCGGCTCAGCGGCTTCTTTATCCACGACGTGTGCCAAGAAGGCAACACATCCCTTCTTCAAACATTTTCGTGCTTTCAAATAGCTAATGATCCTCAAAGGCGTATCGTGCTTCTCACCATGTACCACAATTGTTTCTCCATCTGCCATTGGAATGCGAATGGTCTTCTCGTGACATACAATTTCTGCTCTGTTGCTTGACAACCAATCCATCCCTACTACCAAGTCGAAGCTTCCCAACTCGACTGGCAGTAGATCCAGTGTAAACTCGTGTTCTTCCAGCTCTATCACGCATCCTCTGATGACTTCATTCGTTTCTACTAGCTTTCCATTAGCTAGTTCTATTGAGTACGGAATGTCTAACTTACTAGCAGTTAACCCAAGCATTTTCTTAAATTCTAGCGATACAAAACTATAGTCGGCACCAGTGTCAAATAGTACAGCTGCAAAGCGTTGATTTATAGGGAACTAACCAGTGACAGCATTAGGATCTTGGCGAGCTTCCCTCGCACCGATATTGAAAACTCTTCTTTGTGCCTGGTTGAGCTTTGGGCATTCTCTCTTGAAATGCCCCATGTCTCCACAATTGAAACACCCTGGTCCTCGACCATTCCCATTACCACCTTGAGCATTGTTTTGGTTGCGATTACCACTCCCAGCTTGATTACCACGGTTTCCATTACCTCCATTATTTCCTTGCGGGCGGTTTCCATTCCCATTACCACCACGGTTGTTGTTACCAAAACACCTTTGACCGCCACGGCTAGTACCAACCCAACATGTTTCTTTCGAGTGACCACCTCTTCCACAAGATTCACATTTTCCAGATCGGCATCGTCCCTCGTGATGCAACTGACACGCGTTACACTTGGGCAAGGTGCCCATATACCCCTTTCCTTTGGCCTTCGCGCTCGCCTCATCTTTCTTGCTCGAACTGCTGGTACCCTTCTTAAAGTTGGAGAACTTCCGTTTGTTCTCTCCCGAGGACTCAACATGAGTTTCCTTTTTCTTCGGATCAGAATTTGAAAACTTGTTCAACCTGATAGCTTCCTCAGTCAGTGACACGCTTAGATCTATAGCTTCAGTAATTGTTGCAGGCTTTGAAGATGTAACCATGCTCATAATCTAAGGTGCCAACCCCCAGATGAAACGCTCCACGCGTTTGAATTCTGGACTGACCATGTATGGTACCACGTGAGACAGATCATGAAATCTCTGTACATATTCGGCGATCTTTGGGCCGTCCATCTTGAGGTTCCAAAATTCAGTTTCCAGCTTCTGAATTTCGGCCCTGGAGCAATACTTTTTACGCATGAGCTCCTTTAACTCGTTCCAAGTCAACGCGTAAGCTGCTGCCTCTCCTAGAGTTTGGACTTGGAGATTCCACCACGAAAGTGCTCCATCAATGAATAATCCGGATATGTAGGTGACTTGCTGATCTGGTGCGCATTTGCTCATCCTTAGCACCGAATCGGTCTTCTCTGCCCATCAAAATTCAGCGGTTTACAGTCTAAAAATTGTTTGAAGGTACAGCCTGTACAAGTAACGTCATTCACAGGAAGCATTAGCAATTGTACATGGAATGTCCAAATGTAATGTGTCTCAAGGGACTTAAACATTACCATGTGGTGGGTTGTTCCTTGAGGTATTCCCGCTAGTTTTGGCGCCTGAGGCCTCGTAATCTGCTATTGCTCGGGAGATCCTTTCTTGCAATTCTGCCTCAGTAGTGGGCAAACGATTTTCCCTTCGTGGTGGCATCTTCTATAAGAAGATTGTATAGGTCAGGCCATAATAAGTATAGTAAGTACGTAACATGCGCATGTAATAACATTTATTAACACATAACATCCCATGTCATAACGCAAACAAATAATCCACAACGCATGTAATGAGAATGCTGCGATTGAGCTATCATATAGCAAGACCACAAGTACAGTTTACGAGTTTTACAAATGTATCATACATCAAAAGAGACTAAGGGTCGCACCACCCTTGTCTGAATTGTCTAACAATCTATTACAACCAAAAGTCAAATGTCAAAAGTCTTGATGCGGTCTTCAAAATGCTGTGCAATCAGGCTCAATAGCTGCAATCTCATCAAAAGTAATGCTATCTATAGAAAACCAAAAACCCCTAAGCTGATGGGGGAGGAGGAGGAGGTGGAGGAATGAAAAGCAACCTGTGCAAATGCGCCAAATCCTCCTCAAGTGCATGAACGACACGCAGCAGGTAAGCAATCTGCTACTCCATAGTGAGGGAGCGGACATCAAAATCAGGGTACGGTAGTAGAGGAGCTGGTGGTGTCGCGAATGGCGACTGGCAATGACAAGGGGGGGGGGACGCGGGATCCTCTCCAACTCCTGGACTCTGCGACATAACAACTCCTACTGGAGCTGTAGCGATAAAAGTAGGTCATCCCTGGTGTAGCCAACAAAATGCGAGGGATGATACGGGTCAGACACAGGCATCGTATTGGGCGGAAACCATATCAATGGCTCTCCCTGTGGTACAGAAACAAATGGAGCAGTGTGAGAAACTGTGGCATGAACTGATCGGCTCCTGACACAAAAGGTATGTGAGTGTGCGGCTGACTCGAAGGTCCTTCCCCTGGACGGGGAGGAGGAATGTCCTGAAGAAATGTAACTGGTAAATCTGTGCGGTGCGCATCTGACACGTGTGGGTGAAACTGGGGGACATCAACGGGTTCCTGAACAAGTGCAGTAGGGGGAGTAACTGGTCGAACAAAAGGAGGATAGTCATCATCGGCATCAATCCACCCGTTGCGGATGTGAGCATATCTAGGGTCAACGTGTGTAGCAAAAGGGGCGCGATCAATAAGCACAGGTATCGAGTCAGGCAGAGGTGGTGCAACAACTGGAACATCAGCAGGGATAGGGTCATGCACCGGTAGAGGGTCGTGTGCCGGTATAGGCTCAGGTGCAATCTCAGGCTCTAGGTCAGCGGGAGCAGGCTCATGATCAGCGGGTATATCAAAGTGCTGATCGCCAGGTGCCTCAAAAGGTGGCTCGTCAGGTACAAACTCATCTCATGATCTGGGTCAAAGTCATGCGGAAAAAGGGGTGCAGCAGACATCGCCATGTCGGAATCAGTGTCAGTGGGGTAATGCTGCTCGCCCCGAGCGTGTAAAGTGGCAGATGATACGGACTTAAACGAATCGGGACCAGACTGGTCAGGTAAAACCTCCACAACAGGAACCTCAACAGTTGGAAAAATAATGGCATCAACAACAGGAATCTCATCAACAGGAATAGCAACATCACCATCAATCGGAGCCCCGCCATCCTGGTCATCCTCAGGGGGACCCTCGATGAAGAGATCGACGTCATCGTCCGACATATCGTCGAGAGGTAGATCATTAACAGGAAAAGCAGCAAGAGGAATAGGTGCAGGGATCTGAGCAAGGGGTAGATCCCCGTTAAGAAAACCATCAGCTAAAGGTAAATCATCTCCGAAATCCGGTAAGGCGAAGGGCTGAAAGTCATCATCGTCACTGCTCGTGGTGTCAGATGTGTAAACCTCATCCTCTGGGATGACCTCGTCATCTGAAACTATCGCTATAGGGTCTATCGTGTCTGATACTCCACTCTCGGAGGAAGATGACATGGTGTATGTGACAAAACAATCACACATACGCACATATATCAACCATCAGCAAATAAGCATGTAAACAGCAATGTAAGCAAGTAATCATCCTAGTCTTCCCCAGACTATCCCACCCAGCCTCTCAGACTGAACTCCCTAGTCTCTCAGACTAAAACTCCCCAGTTTCCCAAACTGAACCACCCAGCCTCTCAGGCTAAAACCTCCCAGTTTCCCAAACTGAACTACCCAGTCTCTAAGACTCAATTTCCCCAGTCTCTAAGACTGAACTCCCTCAGTCTCTAAGACTGAACCTCCCTCAGTCTCTAAGACTGAACCTCCCTCAGCCTCTAAGGCTGAACCTCCCCAGCCCCTAAGGCTGAATTATAACATAGCCCTTTTGAAATGTGTATTTGTGCCTTTTGTTTGTAAAAATGTTTGTTCCCTGGATCTGGACATTTTGTGTATGCAATGTAAAAATGTTTTCGTGAGAGCCCTGATGATCATAGTCTAGACTCGAGAAAGAATCCTAGTTCGCTATGATCGAGGCTCTGATACCAAGCTGTCACACCCTGGCTTTTGCGGAAGCGTGGTTTATTTGGTGTGAGTTCTTAATACCATAGCGATCAATCATAACAATGCTATATGATAAAAAACATGAGATGTTCATCCATTAATAAAGTTTAGAAATTACCACAATACCATTGTCTAAAAACATCAATACCAAATTATGTTACAAACCATGACGTGTTTAAATGAGTTCCCAAAGACTCAACAAAAGTACTTAAATAAAACCCGAGTTTAGAATTATGTATCCCGTCCAGGAATGGGATACACCCCCTAAACTCAACAACCCCGGATGACATCTTTTATTTCACTACGCAGCTTGATGACACATTGCATACCTTGCCAGATCCACTAGTTCCCTAAAATACATCTAGTTTGAAAAATCAACAAAAGTTGAGCGAGTTCATGTGTATGTGAGTATGAATAAACCTTTTTAAACAGTGTATGTATGTATGTCCTGGTATGATTGCAAACAAGGAAAAGATCACCAATGGTTTGCAAGGCCACTGATATGTGTGACGGTGTAGGAAGACTCAAACCTAGCAAAGTTGTACCGGGCTCCCGGCTGGAAGACATAGTCACCACTATGGGCCGCCCCGGCCTCATGGGTGTGGGTTCGCTACACCCAAATAGATCTATCACTCATGCCCCTCGGTCCTTATACGAGGATTAATGGTCCCAAGTATCCGCCTACCCTATCACATGATCTATGGTTCTTTCCTAGGCTAATCATACCAATAGTATTGTAAGTATCCCTTTGTAACATGTATTTCACCCCCGAAGTAAGTAAACAAAACAATTTAAGGAAAAGGGGGACATGAACTCACAGTAGTGCGTCTTCTGTACCGTCAACTCAAACTCTGTCAGCTACACGACAACCTACAACGTACTAATGTTTATTAGACGAACGGGCCATGCCTTAGAGTTTAATTTTTTTGAGTTGCGTTTCTTGTGTTTCCCAATATTATTCCAAGTTATAATTATTTGTTAAAATAATAATTATTTTAACTTTAAATTATGTTTGGTTTTGGAATAATTGTTTAATCAATATCTTTAAGTATTTTAACTTTGTATTTCCTTCTCAAGGATGGGGGTATTCGTACATGTATATTGTAGTTCCGAAATAACATATTTGTAAGTCCCACTTAGAAAATATATATAACTTTTATGTCAAAAATAATGTATTCCAAAATATATATATTTTCCCAAAAATAATATATTTTCACTCTTTGTATCCAAAACAATATTTACCAAAAATATATTTGTAAAAGTATTTTCTGGAATATTTTGTGAGTTACGTTTTATCGTTCGGTTTCACAATATCAAGTGTGTAACTTAAATATTTATTCCGTGAGATTTTTGGTATTATTTTGGAGTTGTAAATGTCATGGTATTTTGTTAAGTTATATTATTTTACCCTAAAATAATATAACTAGTCCACAAATCATACAAGTATTCACATAAGTGTCTTAATATAAAATATATATTCTAAATACATATTTATCCATTTTATTTACAAAAACCAACCTCCAATACTTTGCATTTTTGTTACAAAAATTATGGCAAGGTTTATATTGAAAATCATAGTAAAAAATACACTTGTAACACTTGTTAGAAAATATTTTCTAAGTGTTGGAATTTTTAGAAAATTTCGCCATAGTTTCCTTTGTAAATGGAGGTGTCCATGTTATTTAGCATATCATTTTCTTTTCAAAAATCATCCAAACATTCAACAACAAATCACTAATCATTTTATACTTACAAAGTGTAAAAACAATCCACTTCACATAGTAACATGAACTTGATCCTTCATAAAAACGCGTAGTAAGTTGGTAAAGTGTTTAGTGAGTTTAGTTACCCTCCAAAGTGTGTTTACTTCCTTAAAAATCCCATTCTTAAAGAATTTAAGTGTTTACAACTTGTGAACACATTTTGCAAAAATGTTTATTTATGACATCTTCTTGTTTTAAAAGTATTTCTACATTTGTATTGTCACTAAAAATAGTGTAGGTTTAATAAAAATCACGATCTTTCAAGAATCATCTTTTTAAACTTAGTTTTCTTGGAAAATCATTCACATGTCTTAGGTTCACAAGTTTACTAGTTCACTTGGTTTATTACTTTACAAGAAAATCATTACATTATCAAGTTCATGTCTTAATAAGAAGATGATCATTTTATGTAAACACATAATCACTTCTTATCTTGTTAGATCATGTTTTTAATCATAATCTAACAAGTTTCACATGATGATTGTAACACCCCGAAAACAGGTTTGGTAATCAAACTCCGTTAATACTAAAAGACGGGTAAAGTACCGTTAGTAGTAAAAATAACCCGGTAAATATTTGGATTTAAATAAGAAATCCTAATATTAAATACAAGCGAATCAAAGTTTTAAGGAATTGAATTTATAAGGGCCCTAGTTAACGGGACTTAAAATAAAACGGGTTTTTAACTTACCGAACCTACTAAGCTGACTAGGAATAATTCTAACCTAGTTAGATAGTGACTTATGAGTGGGTTAAAACACTTAAATTATGAACTAAGGAAAATGGAGGGGCCAAACTTGTTAAACTTGAAACTTGATTTATTAAAAACAAGAATTAAAACACACCAAACACCCACTTTGGGGGTGTCTGGTCGATTAAGAAGCAGGGGGCGACATGGGTTTTCTTCAAACCCTAAAATCCTCACAAAACTCACAAATTGGAGCCTCTAATCAAGTCTAAATCGAATTTAAAGCACAAATTCATGAACACCTAGTTGAAAGGATCATAAGGTATGTAAAATTGTGATGTTTTGATGCATCTTAAATTCTAGGTTATTTATAAGAAACTGAAATTGAGCTTGATTATGTCATGCATGGATGAATCTTGAAGTAATATGATGTCTAGGAGTAAACCCTAGTCAATAACATGTTGGATTATTGGATAATCTATGAAATTCATGATGATCCATTGATAAGTTAAATGGGTTTTGTAAATTTAGATGAACACAAGAATCATGACTACCAAAAGTGGTGTTACTTGATTACTGTGAAATGATTTTGAGAATAGTATGCATGTTTGACATGATGAAATCGATATGTATGTTTATATTGGGCAAAATATCAAGTTATGAACTTGGTTTTAAAGATGTAAAATTATACCCGTTAGGTGTTCGTTAAACTGCCTAAATGAAAGATAAATGTGGAAAATCGGACAAAAACGCATGCTTGATGGATATGGCAATTTATGCGTTAAGACTTATAAAAAGGGTTCTAAACGGATTGTGAATTGAACTCTTTAGGCGAGGAATCCGGATCGTCAAGTGGACAAGCCGGTGGAAATACGCGTTTGAAAAAGGTGCTTAAAAGGTACGTAACTACGATTCCGTTACGTTATGCTTGATTCCATATTTTCGCTAGTAGACTTTAAATTAGCATAATACATGAAATTGGCATTTGCTTGAAGTGACGAAGATCACTAGGTAAATAAACGGGTCAAAAGGTGAAATTATCACCCTTTGACAATATTGTCTAATGGTTTGTTGTCACACCCCGACCACGTTAAAACAACAAACCGTGGCGGAAACGTCGGGGAGTGTTGTAACAGAATCATTGTTTCAACAACCATGATAATAAAAGTTAAGTATTATTGAATTAAAGTCTACATTGTCTAGGAATTTAAATAAAACATAACATAATATTTGTCTTTTAAGTCACTAAGGCCCGAGTCCGCCTAAGTGAAGCACAAACATCATCATGCATCATCACCTGAAACACATGTAAAAATAGGTACGTCAGCATAAAAATGCCTGTGAGATACATAGGTTTTGTTTATGCAGGGTTCATGACTTGTAGTTTAAAAGAAGTGTTTAAGAAAGATAGTCATGAACCTTGTAAAATGTTTTCTTTTATAAAATCATGTGTAAATCGATATGAAAATCAAATGATATAAAAGAATTATGCATGGTTAAATAAATAACCAAGTAAAAGTGAATTGTATAAAATATGTACTTTGTATAAAAATGTCGTGTCCTTGTAAAAATGTTTCATGTCTTTTGTTAAGTGGCTTAGATAATGCAACAATGTGTAATACAATAAAAGCACTTATATATAGGAAGTACCAGCGGCGTATCCACCATGCTTTTATCGTATAACACATAGCCTCGTTACATAAGTCACTTATCATTACCCAACAAAATGTCATGTCAAAATGTTTATGCATAAACCATGTTTAATGTCATGTGTAACATGTATTATGTATAACCAATGGAATGCATAGCAAGTAGGAAGACATCTACTTAAACTATGTAAAAATGCCTACGTGAAACATATGTCATGTACGGTGAATAAAAGAATCTACTCAACCCCGTAGGAAAAATGTACAAAACAATGTTTTTGAGTAAACCTAAGTTTAATTCAAATGTCATGTTTTGCAGAAACAATGCTTTATGATTACAAACATTTATGCAGTAATGTTAATCACATACATTCAAGCCTTGCGACTGTGGCGACAAACCTTTAAACAAATTAAAGGTTCATCTAAGTTATGTATATCGGATTCTGTCATTCCCAACTTCCAAACAAACCTAGGAATTCGGAAACGGGAGTTGTCAATTCCTATGGTACCATTACATACTACCGAGCGGCGTAGCTAATGTTAATGAATGTATTATTGTCCCGATTAAACACACCAAATGTCATAACCAATGTAAGCATGCTATGAAAATCATGTACTAGGTATGCTAAGTAAACATGCCTAGTAGAAATGTTCATATAAAACAATGCGTACATATGCTAAGTAAACATATGTAACAAATGTGTAATAAAACAATGTGCTAGTATGCTTAACATATATAGCAAAACACAGTGAAAGCATGTACTAAATATGTAAAATTAGCATGTTTATGTCACAAAAACATGTAAAACAAGAAAGTAACAAGTATGTACATGTGAATCACCCCAAAGTATTTGAAAACGATAAAAGAGGGGAACTATGTACTCACTTGGGATTGCTAATTAGTCTTGAGAATAAGACCAATTTAAGCTCCAAGTATCACGGAATCAAACGGCACCTAGTATAGGTAACTATGTTAATAATCGGCTCCTAAATCGAGAGATAGGATAGAATGAGGTTCTATAAATCAAATGAGTATTTAAACTCATATGGTATGATTTAATAGACCTTAAATTCTGATTTGAAAGTCTACCTAAGTGCTTTTGACCCGTTTCGACCCATTATGGTAGTATAAGCTACTATAATGCGTCGTTAGCGTAAGACTATGTTCGGATGGTTAACTATGTGCTATGCCAAGTCTTACATGCCCAATTGTGCCTAAACATGTTACTAAATCAGATTATATGTTAAAAATATGTTCATATAGTCAAAATACGGATTTATGCTTCAAAAGGGCGTTTTGGTCATTTACTATGGGCATACAAGCTAACTAGCAAAAGACTAACCAATCCTAGGTGATCATAAGGTATAACCTCAGGGGTTATTCCCTATAACTATGATCACTAAGTAAGCTTGGTCGGATCCTAATGATCGACCAAACGGGTCGGGTTCGAAAGTCTAAGCGGTTGTTTAGACCGCTTAACTAACGACCCTAAACAAGCACCAAACTATTAGTGACGAGTTAAACATGTCAAAATATGTTTAACCTACTGATTTGGTATCAAAACAAAGTGTTTTGATACCTAAAAGTAGTTCCGTTGCAAAATGTGTGCTAAAATGCATTTTGACCGAAACTTTGACTCGTCACTACGCCTAGTTAATGTGGTAATCAGTAGGTATAATCACTAAGGATTATAACCATTGTGATTACAATCACATTGCAAAGTTCAATTGAACTTTGACTTGACCAATTGACTGGTCAAACTGAAAGTCAAACACTGTTTGACTTTTTAAACAAGTAAGCAATAAAAGAATGAAAGAATGCTCACTAAGGGTCCTTGCTATCTTTTCTACTAAGAATAAACCTCCAATCAGATTAGGAAGCTCTCCAAAGCAGATGAGAAAGGAGAAATGAGAGAATGAGTAAGGAATTGAGTTGATGGACCAAGCTATTTATACTTGTCATGAACTTGTGAGATCATTACATGTGGTTATTTGGCCAACAAGCAATAAATCACAGCCCTATAAGTGTTTAGTGACAGGTAATTATGCTTGGGAAGGTGTTAACTTGGTCCCCAAACAAGAAATATTGCATACAAGGGCTGGTCTTGCAAAACAGCAGCTGAAACAAATTTTCTGTCGCTGGGGGTTCTCAGGCGGCCCGCGTAAGCATGTAGGGTAAGCTTACGCGGCCCGTATGGCCATCTTTGGCAGAATTGCACAAATGGTCCCTGAACTTGATTTGAGCTCATTCAGCCCCTTTTGACCCCCGTTAAGCCATTTTCAAGGCTCTACAAGGTCAATAAAGTTAAGAGGACTCAAAATGTGCTCGGAAAACTCTCGGATGTGAGCTCGTTTGGTCGTACGGTCGCGTTGTTCGTTAAATTATGACGAAACTCAAACGGACGCGAAAACGAACCAAATTAAGCGACGAATGGTATTTTTGCATGGCGATCACTAAAATAAAAATATTTTAGTGTGTACAAAAATTTTGGATGTCCAGATGTGGTCAGATCGTAAGATATGCGCGAAAATGAAAACTTACGTTGTTTTTGACACTTTTAGTCCCTGTAAGATCAAGTAAGCATGTTTTCGCATACCGAACCTATCAAAGCTCATTTTTAAGCCACGTTTAGGTTATTTATGGTATGTTTAGCTTATGATCAAGTTCCAGACTGTACGTTGCCTTACGGAACGGCAGACTTTTGCAGTTTGACGCAAATAGTCCATGTGAGCGAATAAACTTGTTTTTGCCATACCAAAGCCTTCAAAACTTATTTCTAAGTTATGTAAAGGTTATTTGAGGTATGTTAAGCTTATGTTGCTGTTACGGAGTGTTTTTCGCGTTAAACTGATTACGTTTACGCATCCGTTTGCGTATAACTTCCCAGAAAGCGATATAGAGTTCAAAATCGATCAAAAATCAATATGTGCAATAAAATCAATCATAAATACAAACATTGGGATCAAAACATACTGTTTTATTAATATTTTATTGTTCAGAGTCTGTAAAATGATTACACAAGCACAGATGTCATAGTCTCCCCTACTTTAGGAAATTTCGTCCCGAAATTTATTTAGAGGAAACTTGTGAGAATAAATGCGGATATTTCGTCTTCATCTGGTCCTCATGTTCCCAAGTAAACTCTGGGCCACATTTGGATTCCCAGCGAACCTTGACTAAACGAATCCATTTGTTCTTTAGCTGTTTGAATGTACGGCCCACTATCTCCACTGGTTTCTCAATGAAGTGCATCGTGTTATCAACACGAATTTCATCAAGTGGTATGTGGAGGTTCTCATCAGCTAAACACTTTTTGAGATTGGACATGTGGAATGTCGGATGAACATTTCCAAGTTCAGGAGGTAGCTCAAGTCTGTAGGCTACTTTTCCGACTCTTTCAACGATCTTGAATGGTCCAACATAACGTGGTGCAAGTTTTCCTTTCTTTCCAAATCTAATCACACCTTTCCAAGGGGATACCTTGAGTAGGACGTGATCACCGACTTGAAATTCTAAAGGCTTGCGTCGTAGATCCGCATAACTCTTTTGACGGCTTCTAGCTGCCTGAAGGTTATCACGAATCTTCTTGACCTTATCTGTAGTCTCTAGAATGAGTTCAGGTCCAGTAAGCTGAGCTTCACCTATCTCATTCCAGCAGACCGGTGAACGACATTTTCGACCGTATAAAGCTTCGAAAGGAGCCATTTTGATGCTCGTATGATAGCTATTGTTGTAGGAGAATTCGATCAACGGTAGATGCGAATCCCAACTATCACTAAAGTCAATTACACATGCTCTAAGCATATCCTCCAGTGTCTGGATTGTTCTCCCAGATTGACCATCTGTCTGTGGATGGTATGCTGTGCTCAAATTAAGTTGGGTTCCTATGGCAGATTGCATGGTTCTCCAAAAGCAAGACGAGAATCGAGCATCTCTGTCAGATATAATCTTCAAAGGAACACCATGTCGAGATACAATCTCATCAACATATAACTTGGCAAGCTTGTCAGCAGATAAATCCTCGCGGATCGGCAATAAATGTGCTGACTTTGTAAGACGATCAACAACAACCCAAATGGCGTCGTGACCTCTTTTAGTGCGCGGTAACTTAGTAATGAGATCCATAGAAATGTTTTCCCATTTCCAAACCGGAATCTCTGGTTGCTCCAATAAACCAGAGGGATGTTGATGTTCTGCCTTAACCTTAAGACAAGTAAGGCATTTGGAAACATATAAGGCAATGTCCTTCTTCATACCCGGCCACCAATACTGGGTTTGAAGATCCTTATACATTTTGTCTGCACCAGGATGAATACAATAACGAGACTTATGAGCTTCATCCATTAGCAAGGTGCGAAGATCATCTATACTTGGGACCCATAAACGGCCCATGTAATAGAATATCCCAAAGTCTCTTAGTTCAAGCTCAGGATTTGTATGACATGGTAATTCTTTACTCATCAAGTCTTGTGTAACACAAGTATGTTGAGCCTGAATTATGCGGGATTGAATGTCTGATCGAACTTGAACACAGTGAAGCTTGACACGTTCCTTACGACTCAATGCGTCAGCCACGACATTCGTCTTACCAGGATGGTAGCGAATTTCGCAATCGTAGTCGTTTAGGAGTTCAACCCAACGTCGTTGCCTCATGTTCAGTTCTTTCTGATTGAAGATATGCTGGAGACTCTTGTGGTCAGTAAACACTACACACTTTGTACCGTATAGGTAGTGTCTCCAGATTTTGAGAGCAAAGACTACTGCACCTAATTCAAGATCATGAGTGGTGTAGTTTTTCTCGTGTATCTTCAGCTGTCTTGATGCATAAGCTATAACTTTGTTTCTTTGCATAAGAACGCAGCCAAGGCCTAAGTTGGACGCATCACAGTACACGACAAAATCGTCGTTACCCTCGGGCAAAGATAGGATAGGTGCATCACAGAGTTTCTGTTTCAAGGTCTGGAAAGCTTCTTCCTGTTTGGATCCCCACTCAAAAGGTTTGCTCTTCTTAGTTAGAGCAGTGAGAGGAACCGCAATCTTGGAGAAGTTTTCAATGAACCGGCGGTAATAACCCGCTAGACCAAGAAATGAACGAACCTCGGTAGAAGTAGTAGGTGTATCCCAATCCTTAATTGCACTGATTTTGGCGGGATCTACATGTATACCTTGTTCGTTAACGATGTGCCCCAAAAATTGAACTTCCTTAAGCCAAAATTCGCACTTGGAGAATTTGGCGAAAAGCTGTTCTTTCTTTAGGAGCTCCATTGTAAGACGAAGATGCTGTTCATGATCAACTCGCGTCTTAGAATAGATCAAGATATCATCAATGAATACAATGATGAACTTGTCCAAATAAGGCTTACAAACCCTATTCATCAAATCCATAAAAACAGCAGGAGCATTTGTTAAACCGAAAGGCATAACAGTGAACTCATAATGACCATATCGAGTACGAAAAGTAGTTTTGGGAATATCTTCTTCGAGAATTTGAAGTTGATGATACCCAGAACGCAGATATATCTTTGAAAAGCAAGTAGCGCCTTGTAGCTGATCAAAGAGATCATCAATGCGAGGTAGGGGATATTGATTCTTGATGGTAAGCTTATTAAGCTCACGATAATCGATACACATCCTAAAAGATCCATCTTTCTTTTTCACGAATAGGACAGGAGCGCCCCAAGGGGAAAAGCTCGGACGGATGAATCCTTTGTCAGATAGCTCCTGAAGCTGCTTAAATAACTCTTGCATCTCAGATGGTGCAAGACGGTAAGGTGACTTAGCAATGGGATTTGCACCAGGCACAAGATCAATGCAAAACTCAACTTGGGGTACAGGGGGTAATCCAGGTAATTCTTCAGGAAATACCTCAGGATAATCCCGAACAACAGGGATGTCTTAGGTAGTCTTACCCTTGCCTTTATCCTCTACAACATGTGCCAAGAAAGCGACATATTTCTTTCGTAGGTATTTTTGGGCTTGGGTACAAGACATGAGTTTAACAGGTTTCTCCCCACGAACTTCTAAGATCTCACCAGTCGAAAGCGGTATACGGATGATCTTCTCAAAGCAAACCACCTCAGCATGGTACTTGGCTAACCAATCCATTCCCACTATAACATCAATGCTCCCGAGTTGCATCGGTGTGAGGTCGATAGGGAAAAGATGGTTGTTAAGGTTCAACTGGCAATTTCGAAGAACGGAATCGAGTACAACGGGTTCACCACTAGCTACCTCTACTGTCAAGGGCTTTCCTAGTTTTGTTCTAGTCATCGAAAGTAAAGGCTCAAAAGCTAAGGATACAAAACTCTTATCGGCACCCGAATCAAATAGAACAGAAGCAGGATGGTTGTTAACAAGGAACGTACCATTCACCACTTCGTTATCCGCACGTGCCTCATTAGCATTCATATGAAAAACTCTACCACGAGCCGGTGCCTGATTTGCGTTTGCCAACCTCGGGCAGTTGTTCCTGTTGTGGGTCAGATCCCCACAATTGTAACACGAACCAGGCGGAAAGTGAGGTCGTGCAGGATTCTGGGCAGGGTTTTGTACAGCTTGGTTTTGAGCTGCCTGATTTTGGTTAGGAGCAAAATGGCAGGTATTTGCAAGATGACCAGACTTGCCACAATTCGTGCAGATGCGGCATTGCAATTGTGGCTGGTGGTGGCTGTTACATCTGTTGCACAGAGGTGCATTTCCAGCATACTGCCGCTTGGCAGCAGGTTGTGCAGCCTGATTCTGTGCTGCCTGATTAGGAGCAACCTGATTAGTCTGAGCAGTGACAGCGAAATTCTTGGAAGCCTTACGCTTCCTTGATTTCTTTGAAGACTCAGCAGCCTTCTTGCCCTTTGTCTCAGTGGTGCTATCAGACTGTTTCTGCTTCTTGTCACCCTTCCTATGGAGTTTACCCTTTTTGACTTGCGATTCAGTAAGGGTTGCAGCTAGCTCAATGGCCTGTTGGACGGTAGTAGGGTTGCTATCAGTGACAATATCCTGAACAGGATCTGGCAAACCGTCTATGTACTTCTCAATAGCCTTATCCAAAGGCGTGACCATTGTAGGACAGAGCAAGCTTAACTCCTCGTATCTGTCAGTGTAAGCCCGGTGTTCACCACTATCTTGCTTCAAGTCATGGAACTCATTTTCAAGTGCCCTCTGCTCGTAACGAGGACAAAATTCTCTCATCATAAGGGCCCTAAGTTCCTCCCATGTCTTACCCAAAGCAACCTCAGCACCTCGGTCTCTCATTACCCCATTCCACCAGGTAAGAGCCCTCTTTTGAAAAACACTCGACGCAAACTCGACCTTACGGTTGTTCGGACACTGAACATGGCGAAAGGTGCTCTCAAGACTCTCAAACCACTGTAGGAGCCCAGTTGCTCCCTCAGAACCACTAAACTTGAGTGGTTTAGCCGAGTTAAAACTTTTGAAATTGCACGGAGCAGGTGCATTATTGTTATTGTTGGCTTGGTTCCATTGAGCAATAAGATTGGGGAACGCAGCATCCATTTGCTGCGCGATGATTTCTGCCAGTTCGGCATTTGATAGCGGATTTTCGCGTCGAGGAGGCATTCTAAAAGAGGAAAGATGAGAGAAAACGAGTGAGATGACGTGATGAAAGAAACGAGATATCAATAAAATCGACAAAATGCAAGGATGGTGGTCATTTGTTTGTTACCACAAAGCAAACAAACGACACACAGTGACAAATCAAAGTAAATAGGTCATAATAATGTATCACTGAAGACATGCTTGCCTATAAGTGAACACTCACCCCAAGAGTTCCCAGGTAAGAGTGACTGGTCCGATATTGCGGATTTGTTCGAACACTCTAGCCTTAGACAGAAAACTCAGGGTACAGGCATTCACTCTTCCAGTTTGCACGTGTTCACATTATTTGGACCCAAACTTTGACGAGATTTTGAAAATTTGGAAGGTACAAGACCAAGAGAAATCATCTAAGGATAGATGATTGATTTCAAAAATCATTTTGGAAATTTGTGTTCATGTTTTGGTAATCACCTAAGGATAGGTGACGTGTATTGTTTTAAGATCTAAACACAAGATTACTTGTGTTAGGGTCCTAAGAAGTTATAGTCTAGATCAAAGCATTACTAATAACCTAATTCCCTATAACCATTGGCTCTGATACCAACTCTTCTGTCACACCCCGACCACGTTAAAACAACAAACCGTGGCAGAAACGTCGGGGAGTGTTGTAACAGAATCATTGTTTCAACAACCATGATAATAAAAGTTAAGTATTATTGAATTAAAGTCTACATTGTCTTGGAATTTAAATAAAACATAACATAATATTTGTCTTTTAAGTCACTAAGGCCCGAGTACGCCTAAGTGAAGCACAAACATCATCATGCATCAGCACCTGAAACACATGTAAAAATAGGTACGTCAGCATAAAAATGCCTGTGAGATACATAGGTTTTGTTTATGCAGGATTCATGACATGTAGTTTAAAAGAAGTGTTTAACAAAGATAGTCATGAACCTTGTAAAATGTTTTCTTTTATAAAATCATGTGAAAATCGATATGAAAATCAAATGATATAAAAGAATTATGCATGGTTAAATAAATAACCAAGTAAAAGTGAATTGTATAAAATATGTACTTTGTATAAAAATGTCGTGTCCTTGTAAAAATGTTTCATGTCTTTTGTTAAGTGGCTTAGATAACGCAACAATGTGTAATACAATAAAAACACTTATATATAGGAAGTACCAGTGGCGTATCCACCATGCTTTTATCGTATAACACATAGCCTCGTTACATAAGTCACTTATCATTACCCAACAAAATGTCATGTCAAAATGTTTATGCATAAACCATGTTTAATGTCATGTGTAACATGTATTATGTATAACCAATGGAATGCATAGCAAGTAGGAAGACATCTACTTAAACTATGTAAAAATGCCAACGTGAAACATATGTCATGTACGGTGAATAAAAGAATCTACTCAACCCCGTAGGAAAAATGTACAAAACAATGTTTTTGAGTAAACCTAAGTTTAATTCAAATGTCATGTTTTGCAGAAACAATGCTTTATGATTACAAACATTTATGCAGTAATGTTAATCACATACATTCAAGCCTTGCGACTGTGGCGACAAACCTTTAAACAAATTAAAGGTTCATCTAAGTTATGTATATCGGATTCTGTCATTCCCAACTTCCAAACAAACCTAGGAAGTCGGAAACGGGAGTTGTCAATTCCTATGGTACCATTACATACTACCGAGCGGCGTAGCTAATGTTAATGAATGTATTATTGTCCCGATTAAACACACCAAATGTCATAACCAATGTAAGCATGCTATGAAAACCATGTACTAGGTATGCTAAGTAAACATGCCTAGTAGAAATGTTCATATAAAACAATGCGTACATATGCTAAGTAAACATATGTAACAAATGTGTAATAAAACAATGTGCTAGCATGCTTAACATATATAGCAAAACACAGTGAAAGCATGTACTAAATATGTAAAATTAGCATGTTTATGTCACAAAAACATGTAAAACAAGAAAGTAACAAGTATGTACATGTGAATCACCCCAAAGTATTTGAAAATGGTAAAAGAGGGGAACTATGTACTCACTTGGGATTGCTAATTAGTCTTGAGAATAAGACCAATTTAAGCTCCAAGTATCACGGAATCAAACGGCACCTAGTATAGGTAACTATGTTAATAATCGGCTCCTAAATCGAAAGATAGGATAGAATGAGGTTCTATAAATCAAATGAGTATTTAAACTCGTATGGTATGATTTAATAGACCTTACATTCTGATTTGAAAGTCTACCTAAGTGCTTTTGACCCGTTTCGACCCATTATGGTAGTATAAGCTACTATAATGCGTCGTTAGCGTAAGACTATGTTCGGATGGTTAACTATGTGCTATGCCAAGTCTTACATGCCAAATTGTGCCTAAACATGTTACTAAATCAGATTATATGTCAAAAATAAGTTCATATAGTCAAAATACGGATTTATGCTTCAAAAGGGCGTTTTGGTCATTTACTATGGGCATACAAGCTAACTAGCAAAAGACTAACCAATCCTAGGTGATCATAAGGTATAACCTCAGGGGTTATTCCCTATAACTATGATCACTAAGTAAGCTTGGTCGGATCCTAATGATCGACCAAACGGGTCGGGTTCGAAAGTCTAAGCGGTTGTTTAGACCGCTTAACTAACGACCCTAAACAAGCACCAAACTATTAGTGACGAGTTAAACATGTCAAAATATGTTTAACCTACTGATTTAGTATCAAAACAAAGTGTTTTGATACCTAAAAGTAGTTCCGTTGCAAAATATGTGCTAAAACGCATTTTGACCGAAACTTTGACTCGTCACTACGCCTAGTTAATGTGGTAATCAGTAGGTATAATTACTAAGGATTATAACCATTGTGATTACAATCACATTGCAAAGTTCAATTGAACTTTGACTTGACCAATTGACTGGTCAAACTGAAAGTCAAACACTGTTTGACTTTTTAAACTAGTAAGCAATAAAAGAATGAAATAATGCTCACTAAGGGTCCTTGCTATCTTTTCTACTAAGAATAAACCTCCAATCAGATTAGGAAGCTCTCCAAAGCAGATGAGAAAGGAGAAATGAGAGAATGAGCAAGGAATTGAGTTGATGGACCAAGCTATTTATACTTGTCATGAACTTGTGAGATCATTACATGTGGTTATTTGGCCAATAAGCAATAAATCACAGCCCTACAAGTGTTTAGTGACAGGTAATTATGCTTGGGAAGGTGTTAACTTGGTCCCCAAACAAGAAATATTGCATACAAGGGCCTGGTCTTGCAAAACAGGAGCTGAAACAAATTTTCTGTCGCTGGGGGTTCTCAGGAGGCCCGCGTAAGCATGTAGGGTAAGCTTACGCGGCCCGTATGGCCATCTTTGGCAGAATTGCACAAATGGTCCCTGAACTTGATTTGAGCTCATTTCAGCCCCTTTTGACCCCCGTTAAGCCATTTTCAAGGCTCTACAAGGTCAATAAAGTTAAGAGGACTCAAAATGTGCTTGGAAAACTCTCGGATGTCGGCTCGTTTGGTCGTACGGTCGCGTTGTTCGTTAAATTACAACGAAACTCAAACGGACGCGAAAACGAACCAAATTAAGCGACGAATGGTATTTTTGCATGGCGATCACTAAAATAAAAATATTTTAGTGTGTACAAAAATTTTGGATGTCCAGATGTGGTCAGATCGTAAGATATGCGCGAAAATGAAAACTTACGTTGTTTTGGACACTTTTAGTCCCTGTAAGATCCTGTAAGCATGTTTTCGCATACCGAACCTATCAAAGCTCATTTCTAAGCCAAGCTTAGGTTATTTATGGTATGTTTAGCTTATGATCAAGTTCCGGACTCTACGTTGCCTTACGGAACGGCAGACTTTTGCAGTTTGACGCAAATAGTCCCTGTGAGCGAATAAACTTGTTTTTGCCATACCAAAGCCTTCAAAACTTATTTCTAAGTTATGTAAAGGTTATTTGAGGTATGTTAAGCTTATGTTGCTGTTCCGGAGTGTTTTTCGCGTTAAACTGATTACGTTTACGCATCAGTTTGCGTATAACTTCCCAGAAAGCGATATAGAGTTCAAAATCGATCAAAAATCAATATGTGCAATAAAATCAATCATAAATACAAACATTGGGATCAAAACATACTATTTTATTAATATTGTATTGTTCAGAGTTTGTAAAATGATTACACAAGCACAGATGTCACATTTGTCGAGTTACATGTTTATAGGAATAAATATCAAATGGATACGCACATCGCTATTGCTTAGCGGCTACTAAGTCAAGGTATTGAAATGGGTCAATATATTGAACCGAGCCAGGTATGTATAATGGTTCAACTCATCATGTAGAACTTGAGATTCTATAGGAGTTAGACAAGGTTAAGATATAGATATTCGGTTACCTTTTTGGTAAACCGAATAAATTGTATTATATTTATGGTGTTTAGAAGCACATGGGTTTATAAAGAATGATATGGTTAAAAGGGTCGGACTTTGGGGTCAAACATGTATTTAAAGGACCTTGTAGTAAAAGAAGGATGGAAATTGACCAAAATGCCCTTGTAAGCTAAATCGAGCGAACGACCTATAAGAGTTGCTCGGAAAAGAGTAGTATGCATAATTAAACACTTAGAATGAGTAAACAAAATGGAATGATGTGAATCCTTAGTCATTTGACTTTATAATGGTCTTTGCCGTAAAATAATGATTCGAGGGGTAAAACTCGGAGTTTAGGAATTTCCACACTTAATACAATACAAATATAGTTGTGAAGAAAGATTATTTAACAAGAAATGTGGTAGTATAATGCTTGATGTGAATGAAAGAGACTCATACTTAAAATAGGCTTAAATACCCTTAACGGGTCAAAATAAGCATACGAGCGAAAACGGGTTTAAATTGTGTAATAAACCTGTGATTAGAACCTAATATGGTAGATAACCTTAAATTGAAGAAGTGTAAGGGATATAAGGATCAAACAAATATGTTTGTTTGATAAAATGCATAAACGGGTTAAAAGTCGATAAAAAGGTAACGATTCGAAGGCTTAGAAGTCTCAAAATTTATTATGTTTGATGTTGGATGTTAACTCCATATGATGGAGAATTAAATTACGGACGCGTAGGAAAAAGAATCGGGTAAAACGGATTAAAAACGAGAGAGTTATGCTCGTTTCCGTGAAATCGGGTCATGCTGTGTATGTACAGCTACAGTTAAGCAACATTCTGTGAAAAAAGGGGGCTAGGCGTCACGCGATGCCCCCTGAACCTGAAAAACGTTTAATTTCGTTTATTTGACCCATATAACTTGTTTAAACTTGTTATTTAACTATCAAAACTAACTTTTAAGTTGGTTTTGATCATAGGTGATTACCAAGAGTGCCCGGATGAAGATCAAGCTCGAAGAAGAACCGAACACGATAAAGTTAAAAGCTTCCGCGCGGCGTTTCGTCGTATCTTTTAAACGACGAATTCAATTACATTAAGTTGTATTTTTTTAATGTTGTAAACATGTGGGAATGATAGTATGAAAAGTTTTTGTAAAGTCACATTTTAGCATTGAAATGTGTATTTTATTATAATAAAAATCTTGATTAATACAGTCGGGTGTTACAAGTTGGTAATCAGAGCTTATGGTTAAAAAGTAAAGTGTGTTCGGTTCGAGGCTTGATCGTAAATCCGGTAAGTACGTGTATTTTAATGGTTTAGCATGTTAAAGTGTTGTAAACAACACATAGGGTTATCGTGTAATATACGATACCTCAATTAAATAATAGATATAGTTAACAAAATTACGTGCGTTAACACGTATAGTAGAAAAGCCTTGTATTATGATACGGGCATTTAGTAAAGTTGACATTACTAACTTTTATGAATATTTTAATTGGAGGAAACTCGCATTTGAAGATGACGAGGGTTGAACAAATTACAGATATGATAGAGGAATGGTCCGAAGTATGACAAGAGGAGCATGCTCACCAAGGACTAAATCGCGTAACGACCGCGAACAAGGTTAATGGCAAGGAACCCCCGTCGGGGCAAACATTACCAGGTGCACACTTTTAAATGTAAACGCACAAATAGCAATATGCAACAAACATGTAGAGAATGATTGTTGCATATGTAAATTAGAAACTTGGAAAACCGACTAGAAAATGTATTCGGGATATTGTTTCCAAGAGAAATAAATAGAGGCATTACTTACATAGGGCGTGATGTGAAAACTATAAAAAGGTCATGCGTGTCATGTGTTAATCGCTTACTCTGGCCAAGTAAGTAGTGGCATATGATACCATGAACTTCTTATAGCGGATACATTTACATCCGATGTAGTAAGGACGGGGTGAATGGGACAAATTAAAAAGTACCCAAATGAAACAAATGAACAAAATAGTTGATAATAATGTAAACGCACAGCCGGGTGACGGAAGCGTATTACATTAGGATAATGAGCCCGAGAGAAGGGACAAGGATTAATGTAAATGATGATATAAATGAATGATCAAAAGAAAATTCACGAAAATAAGTCATCTTGGACGAAAGGGCCATGGTGAACAATATGGGCGAGTAAAACCAAAGTATAGATGATCCGCCGGGTCATAAAAACAAAGGTGTTGCCCACACGAAAAAGATAATCAAGGTTGTTAACTTTAGTCATAGTAAAGAAAGGATAACGATGATAATCGTCACTCATAATTAATAAGGCCGCCAATGGTGGTCACGTAAAGAATAAAAGACATGGTCGAATAAAAGCGACGGATTTCGCTAAGATGACCAAGTAAATCGAAATGAAGTCTTAATGTATACCGGAAGGGGTGCAATGATATCAATTTCGGTAAAACACCCGGTTGATGGGTAAGGAATTAAATGCATGCGTAGACTGAGAAACAGGAACGCGTATGGAAAGTAAAAAAGACTCGGGTTTTGGGTCATGACTAAAGGACGATAAGATACTGCAAATAGAAATTTTGATAAATTACGTTCAACTATTTCAAAGCTGAACGGGTCAAACAAAGACTGAAGTTTGACATTTATAAGTGATGAATTTTCACACGAATAAGTCAAACAAATTTAATAAAGGATGACACTTGCTAAAGTAAGTAAGCGCGAATAGAATAAATAAAAGTGCGAAATATTAATAAACCTATGTAAAGGAGTTATAGGCGTTAAAAACATTAAAATAAAAGAACCCGGGTAATGGGACGTAAAGAAGTATAGGTAAGAACTGGGTAACGGTAAGTGTAGGGCAAATCGACGTGTAATTGACGTTAGAAGTCACGAAGTCGGAAAGATAATTTGAAAGAAAACAATGTAGCCTTAGACTACGGTCAAGGTCAAACGAAATCCAAAAAGTAAAAGTGAATAATTCTAACCATATAAAGGGGTGCCTTAACGCCATATGCGTATATAAACGTATACACATTTGAATAAAGACTCGAATAAAAGATGATCTACGGGATCATCATAACCTACGGGATATTAATTAGTGTAAAGGTCTACGAGGCCAAAATGACTCACGGGTCATGAATTGAAGCAAAGGGATCATAAGGACCTCGCCTTAAAGAGGTGAAAGCTTAAGGAAATAGCCTACGAGGTTAAGTGAAGGACCCTTCGGGTCAATAGTGTAAGGTGAGGGAACTTGTTACGATTCCCCGCATAAAACTAAGACTGTAAAAGAATAAATTATGGACTGTCAATATCCATAATTCTGACAAAAGTTAAAGAGAAGATCCTAAAACTAAAACTTTGGTTTTAGTAAGAAATAACGTTTTTACAAATATAAATTCTGATAGGAATTTAAATAGTAAGCATGAAGGATACAAGTCTTGACGCTAATAGGCGCAAGACGATATATTTGAAAAAGTGATGTTTTCGAAAATGAAAAGTTGATATGAATTAAACATGATGTGACACGATCACGGTCAAGAAATGCAATGTGAGGTAGAATCACATTATAACCAAGCGAGCGGTAAAAGTAACTGGACTAAGAAGTCTAGTTAGTGAGACCGGTTAAGGTCAGCAATTCAAATCAAGAAATTTGGTTTGCTTGTAAGCAGTAGATTCGGTATAACTGAACCGAATAAATAAATTTGAAAACAAAAGAATTTGTTGCTAAAAGTGAAAGATTTCACTAAAGACCTTTAAACGGGTCAAAGTAACGGATTCATAAAGAATTCGATAGTATATGAAAGCGATGGATATTGCTAAGTTAATTAAACTAGTGGAAATAACGAGATTACATTATTTCAAGTTACACTATGTCGTATGAGATACGTAGACAATTAGTGACCAAAAAAAAAAAGATGTTACCATACTTATCTGGTAATACTAACAATTGGATAAAAGTATAAGTAATGTTGAAAAGATTTCTCGGATCAAATACATTGAGTTTAAACTCAATGAATTATGTAAGAAAAGGTTTCGAGGACGAAACCTCTCTAAGGGGGGAAGACTTGTAACACCCCGAAAACGGGTTTGGTAATCAAACTCCGTTAATACTAAAAGAGGGGTAAAGTACCGTTAGTAGTAAAAATAACCCGGTAAATATTTGGATTTAAATATGAAATCCTAATATTAAATACAAGCGAATCAAAGTTTTAAGGAATTGAATTTATAAGGGCCCTAGTTAACGGGACTTAAAATAAAACGGGTTTTTAACTTACCGAACCTACTAAGCTGACTAGGAATAATTCTAACGTAGTTAGATAGTGACTTATGAGTGGGTTAAAACACTTAAATTATTAACTAAGGAAAATGGAGGGGCCAAACTTGTTAAACTTGAAACTTGATTTATTAAAAACAAGAATTAAAACACACCAAACACCCACTTTGGGGGTGTCTGGCCGATTAAGAAGCAAGGGGCGACATGGGTTTTCTTCAAACCCTAAAATCCTCACAAAACTCACAAATTGGAGCCTCTAATCAAGTCTAAATCGAATTTCAAGCACAAATTCATGAACACCTAGTTGAAAGGATCATAAGGTATGTAAAATTGTGATGTTTTGATCCATCTTAAATTCTAGGTTATTTGTAAGAAACTGAAATTGAGCTTGATTATGTCATGCATGGATGAATCTTGAAGTAATATGATGTCTAGGAGTAAACCCTAGTCAATAACATGTTGGATTATTGGATAATCTATGAAATTCATGATGATCCATTGATAAGTTAAATGGGTTTTGTAAATTTAGATGAACACAAGAATCATGACTACCAAAAGTGGTGTTACTTGATTACTATGAAATGATTTTGAGAATAGTATGCATGTTTGACATGATGAAATCGATATGTATGTTTATATTGGGCAAAATATCAAGTTATGAACTTGGTTTTAAAGATGTAAAATTATACCCATTAGGTGTTCGTTACAATCCCTAAATGAAAGATAAATGTGGAAAATCGGACAAAAACGCATGCTTGATGGATATGGCAATTTATGCGTTAAGACTTATAAAAAGGGTTCTAAACGGATTTTGAATTGAACTCTTTAGGCGAGGAATCCGGATCGTCAAGTGGACAAGCCGGTGGAAATACGCGTTTGAAAAAGGTGCTTAAAAGGTACGTAACTACGATTCTGTTACGTTATGCTTGATTCCGTATTTTCGCTAGTAGACTTAAAATTAGCATAATACATGAAATTGGCATTTGCTTGAAGTGACGAAGACCACTAGGTAAATAAACGGGTCAAAAGGTGAAATTATCACCCTTTGACAATATTGTCTAATGGTTTGTCGAGTTATATGTTTATAGGAATAAATATCAAATGGATACGCACATCGCTATTGCTTAGCGGCTACTAAGTCAAGGTATTGAAACGGGTCAATATATTGATCCGAGCCAGGTATGTATAATGGTTCAACTCATCATGTAGAACTTGAGATTCTATAAGAGTTAGACAAGGTTAAGATATAGATATTCGGTTACCTTTTTGGTAAACCGAATAAATTGTATTATATTTATGGTGTTTAGAAGCACATGGGTTTATAAAGAAGGATATGGTTAAAAGGGTCAGACTTTGGGGTCAAACATGTATTTAAAGGACCTTGTAGTAAAAGAAGGACGGAAATTGACCAAAATGCCCTTGTAAGCTAAATCGAGCGAACGACCTATAAGGGTTGTTCGGAAAAGAGTAGTATGCATAAGTAAACACTTAGAATGAGTAAACAAAAGCGAATGATGTGAATCCTTAGTCATTTGACTTTATAATGGTCTTTGCCGTAAAATAATGATTCGAGGGGTAAAACTCAGAGTTTAGGAATTTCCACACTTAATACAATACAAATATAGTTGTGAAGAAAGATTATTTGACAAGAAATGTGGTAGTATAATGCTTGATGTGAATGAAAGAGACTCATACTTAAAATAGGCTTAAATACCCTTAACGGGTCAAAATAAGCATACGAGCGAAAAGAGGTTTAAATTGTGTAATAAACCTGTTATTAGAACCTAATATGGTAGATAACCTTAAATTGAAGAAGTGTAAGGGATATAAGGATCAAACAAATATGTTTGTTTGATAAAATGCATAAACGGGTTAAAAGTCGATAAAAAGGTAACGAGTCGAAGGCTTAGAAGTCTCAAAATTTATTATGTTTGATGTTGGATTTTAACTCCATATGATGGAGAATTAAATTACGGACGCGTAGGAAAAAGAATCGGGTAAAACGGATTAAAAACGAGAGAGTTATGCTCGTTTCCGTGAAATCGGGTCATGCTGGGTATGTACAGCAACAGTTAAGCAACATTCTGTGAAAAAGGGGGGCTAGGCATCACGCGACGCCCCCCTGAACCTGAAAAACGTTTAATTTCGTTTGTTTGACCCATATAACTTGTTTAAACTTGTTATTTAACTATCAAAACTAACTTTTAAGTTGGTTTTGATCATAGGTGATTACCAAGAGTGCCCGGATGAAGATGAAGAAGAACCGAACACGATAAAGTTAAAAGCTTCCGCGCGGCGTTTCGTCGTATCTTTTAAACGATGAATTCAATTACATTAAGTTGTATTTTTTTAATGTTGTAAACATGTGGGAATGATAGTATGAAAAGTTTTTGTAAAGTCACATTTTAGCATTGAAATGTGTATTTTATTATAATAAAAATCTTGATTAATACAGTCGGGTGTTACAATGATCAACCTCATATTACCAAGAAATCAACAAGCAATCATCATCCATACACTAAACAACATCATTTTATCAAGATATCAACATATTTCATCTTATGTTAGCTTATGTTTCATGATTCAAGTTTATGTTCTTTTAGTGTTCATATGAATTCAACAAGATATATCTTTTAACCACTAAGAATATGAAGTAAACAAGGATCAAAAGAAGTCTTACTACTAGCTACAAGCTAGGGAAGATCATAAGTGAAAATTGAGTGGATAATAGCACACGAGAGAGGTCCTTCAAGATCCGAGCTCACCAAACCTTCTAATACGGCTCCTTGCACCTTGAATGAAGCTTGGAATGGATGAATGAAAATCGAAAAATGGTGGTGTATGTAGGGGTATGTTCGGCCAAGCTTTATGGAGGGAGAGAAGAAGTGTTGAAGTGGTGAGTTGATGAAGATGATTAGTGGTTCTTATAATCTCTAACTCCTATTATCCAAAGGTTCTCTTGTCCCCCAAAGTACAACAAGATCCATCACAATCCCAAGAATAAGATTAAGGAAAGATTTATAAAGATTGAAGTAATCTTTGAGGGTGGGGGCCATATGAGCCGTGAAATACATGGGGGGGGGGGGGGTTAAATGAAAGTTTAAATGGTAAGTAGGTGATTTAGTGGAGGTGTTAAGTGTAAAAGTCTTGTGTTTATGTGTATCATGCTTTATGTAGAAAGTTTAAGTGTCCGGGAACCATAACTAGCTCAAAAAAATAAAAACAATGCTTCTAGCAATATTTTAGTGTTCCGGGTAATGTCCAGTTGTTCGGTTAGATACCGATTCGTTAAAGTGCTAAGTTATACCGTATAGTGTCTTTTATGTAACCTTTTGTGACACTTTCAATTCCCGACACTTAGGAAAGCATACAGGACCATTTTGTCATGTTTTTGCACATTACTAGCATGTTAAAATGCTGAATTTTGATGATAAATGCAGAATTCTGCACTTAGAGTGGGTTTTAGGCACTTTCCGGCACTTAAATTATCACCTAGTGACACAGTTTTATGGTCCTCACTTCCCTACACTCCATACTAGTGTAGTACCTTGTCTCTGGCTCATACTGGGCCTCAAAGCATTGTCTGTCTATGTACTGGCACTGTCAGTATATTTCTGAGTTTTCCGCTAACTGTGCTTTGTGCATCATGTATGTCACTAAAGTTTGTTTGTAATGAATGGTGTGACTGTATGAAATGTGATGCACAGGTATGTATGATACAGAAATCATAAAGCAGTTTATATCATCATTTGTAATTAAGCACAGTCATTAAGCACAAATTTAATTTTAATTAATCGTACGGATACCTGTAATTATGAGGGTTGTCACATAATGATCGACCAAACGGGTCGGGTTCGAAAGTCTAAGCGGTTGTTTAGATCACTTATCTTACGACCCTATATAAGCACTAAACTAAAAGTGACGAGTTAAACATGTTAAAACATGTTTAACTAAGTTAGAAAACAAGTTTGATATCAAAACAAAGTGTTTTGATACCCAAAGATAGTTACGTTGCAAAATACGCATAAACACGTACGTTGACCGAAACTATGACTCGTCACTATGCCTAATCAACGTTGTAATCAGTAGCTATAGTCACAAGGAACTTATAACCATCGTGATTACGCTCACGTTGCAAAGTTCAAACGAACTTTGTGTTGACAATTGACTGGTCAAAGCAGAAAGTCAAATGTGTGAAGATGCAAATGGGGAAAGTGGGTATTTATAGAAAGTCAAGAACCGTTAGGATCGTTTCTTGGATTTTGAGCTTCAATCTGGACCATCCATGTGTGGCACACTGATTCATAATACTAGGGGTGTCCAAAACCATCACACGGTATTGAGAATGTTACATAAAAGCCCCTGAAAAACAACCCAGTTGCTGAAAAATGAATTCTGCCCAGGTGTAGGCGTCGCGTCGCGCGACGGCAAAAGCCTCAGGCTGTCGACGGACGCGACGGCTTAAGTCTGAAGTTTCAAAATTGGCAAAACAGGCCCCTGCACACATTTTAATGCATTTTCGACGCGTTTAAGCCCCATTAACCCATTTTCAAGGCTCAATAATGAAGTTAAAGTATAGGGAACTTAAATATGCTTGAAAATATCTCGGATGTCGGTTCGTTTGGTCGTACGGTTGTGTTGTTCGGTTAATTACGACGAAACACAAACGGACGCGAAAAACAATCCAAATTACACGACGAATGGAATTTTATCATGCCAATCACTAAAATAAAATATTTTAATTATTAAATAAATTTTTGGATGTCCGGATATGTTCAGAACGTAAGATATGCCCGAAAATGCAAACTTATGCACTTTTTGACGCTTTTAGTCCCTGATTGACCTAAAAGTTTATTTTAGCATACTGAACCCCTTAAAGCCTATTTCTAAGCTATGTAAAGGATATATATGGTATGTTTAACTTATGATCAAGTTCCAGAATGTTCATTAGAGCACGCATTGGCATACTTTCATAGTTTGACACAAATAGTCCCTACGATCGAATAAACTTGATTTCGACACATCAAACCCTCCAAAACTTATTCTAAGTTATGTAAGTTCCGGAGTGTTTGTCGCGTTAAACTGATTACGTTTACGCATCAGTTCGCGTATAACTTTCCAGAAAGCGATTTAGAGCTCGAAATCGAACAAGAATTGAAATGAAAGATTGTTAGACATAAATAAACAAATGTAGTGATCAAAATACATTGTTTCATGGATAATTGGACTATCCAGAGTTTGTATAATGATTACACAAGCACAGGTGTCACAGTCTCCCCTACTTTTGAAAATTTCGTCCCGAAATTTATTTAGAGGAAACTTGTGAGAGTAGATGCGGATGTTTTGCTTTTGAATAAATCCTCCGTTCCCTAAGCAGAACCTTTGGGTCACGTTTGGATTTCCGGTGAACTTTTGTTATCTGTACCATTCGGTTGTTTGAAGGGAAGGGTTTAGATCCGAAGATTTAAACTCCATTCTGATGAGTTTGTGTATGGTTATACCAAACCTCAAGAGGGCCATGAAATTTGTCTAAATGAAGTCCTTGCTGTAGTAAAATGTAAAGAGTGTGTGAATTCAATGAGAAGTTGGAGTTTCAAACAATGGATAGAGAGAATGTTTCTCATGAAGGTTATTATAGGAAACTTTGTGTGAGCTCAAAACTTGAAGTCGAAAAGATAAAACAACATTGGTTAAGGTTCTGAACTTCTAGTAACTTAAATAACGTCATGCTTGCAATGTAAGAGGGACACCTATATAAATATATAAAGCGCCATCGGTGCGTCCACCGTACCTCCATTACGTTATTCACGTTTCGTTATTTTTGCCACTATAGGTTCTTACACATGACAAATCTTACTGTGGTTTCTGTGCACTGAATTCCATAATTATGTATGCATCCATAATTACTTAATTCCTTGCACAGTTCGCACAGTGCATTTCATAATGTGTAGGGGAAGAAAATCAAACGAATAAACCTGCGATGACTGTGGCTAGACTGCCAAAGGGTCTTTTTTTTAGTTAGATCAACAAATGATCTTTTAAATTAGACCACTAAAGGGTCTTTTCAGCTACATCATCTCATGATATCATTAACCAGGTTAACGAATCAATCTTTTTAACTAGACCACCCGAGGGGTCTCTTTTGAATTATGGAATAGTACTTTATAATCCAAGGGTCTTAACTATTACGTAGAAGCCCATTAAGGATTTAAGGTAGTACCTTTAGATATCCTACTATGAATCCCTCATATGAAGATATGAAAGATTCTACGAGGATTTGGATAACGAATATTTGGATCATACAAAAAACACATAACATATAAACACATAATCACATAATTGTTTAACTTGGTCTTCAATTTGTTATTAATTTGTTATAAATTTTGTTTATCAATTTGTTATCGGTTTGGGTATTTAAAGTACACCAGGAATCCAATCCATGGACTTCAATTGGTACTTTAAACATCTTCGAGAATCTAACTATGAAGATAGGAAGATCCAATAAGGATTTTGGAATTTATGTAACGATAGATGTTTTGAAACTTTGTGCTAGATGTGCTTAAGTTAATACAGGAGGTAAAGTGTTCATGAGGTTAAGGTGCTAGATATGCCAAGGAGACATATGAAGCAAAATTTGGAGATCTACGTATGTTAAGTCAACATACGAGTAGAGTGTTCTTGAAAACTATGCATGGGGTTCTTTGGAAATGTGTTAAATGCTTTTGAAACCTTACGTAATGCTTTTGAAATCATATGGTAGGTGTATTAGGTAAGTATGTTTATAAAATGTTTTAAAATCACGTGAGATGAATTATGAAATTATGTATAAGGTTTCTGAAAATATGGATAATGTTTTTGAAAGTATGCATTTAGTATAAGAAAATATACTAGGTTAAAATGTTTTTAAATCATAAGAAATGTCTTTGAAATCATGGAGGATGTTTTGAAAACCTATACAATGTATGTTGTTATGAAAACCAGAATGTAATGATATGTACATAGGTATATCATATAAGACTGTTGAAAGACTTATGAAAAGTACCCTTAAATATCCAAACAAGGATTTAAAGTGATATTTTGAGTAATCCTCTAAAATTGTAACTTGTGTCTTTTACTTCATTTCTTAGAATGAAACGAGTACTTAGAATTTTCGTGGAAATCGTGAGCGATCACATGAAAGGGAGAACTACAAGAGTAGTTTGTTTTGCAAAGAACATAGTTCCTTGGCGTCGGTATCGTAGGGGTATGTCATACACATATGTAACCATATTTGTACATTAGAATTGTGAACAACGATTTACTTATATACCAACCCAAATTGTTTCAGAGTTTAAAGAAAATAAAAGAAACAAAAACATAAGATTTTGGTTATTTCAAAGTAGCATCATCTTCCAGTTAGTCAAATGCTCATTGATGGGTCTGATTTGCATTGACAAGCTTGTGCTGGATCTGCTTGAAGTCGAACAGGGTTCTGAATAGCTTGGTTTGGCACAGTGGCTGAATGACAGACTTTTTCCGTATGACCAAAAGGTCCACAGTTGAAACACTTTTGGTACTTGACACTAGCATGGTGATGGAGGTTGCACTGATTGCACAAAGGGGTTGTTCCTTCGTATGGTGCTTGAGCAACAGTAGGATCTGCAACAGTTTTGTTTTGGATAGCAAAACGACATGTTTTGACCAAATGTGCCCATCGCCCACAGTAGGTGCATTTGAGACATGGGGTTTGATTCGTATGATGATGGTTGCATTGATTGCATAGAGGAGCTTTTCTTCTGTATGGTTTCTTAACAGGTGGTGTTGCCACCTGGCTAGGTCCTGCTTGATTCAGAGCATTCGCTGAAAGATTCTTTGAAGCTCTACGCTTTCTTGATCTTCGTGAAAGCTTGACTTTTGTTTCCTTTGGTGTCTCTTGGGTGGCTTCATCCTTGAGACGAGACATGGCGATAGCTAATTCAGCAGTCTTTTGGATTACTACGCATATTCGTTGGGCAATCGTAGCAGCCCGTTCGGACATTTGAGTGTCGCTACGATGAAGAGACATCCTAAAGGTAATGGATGACATGGGAGGAAACAATGAGATGTTATCGGATAATCAAAACAGAATGTTTAAATATATCGACAACGCATAAAGATTCTGATCATTTGTTAGTTTCCTAAGGCAGACAAATGACACGGCGACTAATCAAAGTAAGCAGGTCATATTAATGTATCGCGAAGACATGCTTTAGCCTATAAGTGGACACTCACCCCAAGAGTTCCTAGGTAAGAGTGACTGGTCCGATTATGTGGATTTGTACGAACACTCTATCCTTAGACAGAAAACTCAGAGTACAGGCATCCACCCTTCCAGATTGCACGTGTTCACATTATAAGACCCAAACCTTGACGGGATTTTGAAAACTTTGAAGGTTCAAAACCTTATAATAATTCATCCTAGAATAGATGATTGGTTTTCAAAACGGATTTGTAATTTGTGTTCTTGTTGTGGTTGTCGCCTAAAGATAGGTGACTGTATTGTTTTAAGAACTAAACACAAGAATCTTGTGTTGGGGTCCTAGGAAGGTTATAGACTAGGTTAAAGCATTACTAATAACCTAATTCCCTATAACCATGAGCTCTGATACCAACTTTTCTGTCACACCCCGACCGCGTAAAACAACAAATCGCGGCGGAAAAGTCGGGGAGTGGAGTAACAGAATCATTGTTTCACAACACATGGTAATTGAAGTTTTGTTTTATTGAATTAAATTGTTTACATTGTTTATGAAATTACAGAAGCATAACATGAATTAAACTGTCTTTCATGGTTTTAAGTCACTAAGGCCCTCGTCAAATCCTATGTTTGCATCATGATAATCTAACAAAGCACCTGAAACACATGTGAAAATATGTACGTCAGCATAAAAATGCCTGTGAGATACATAGGTTTTGTTAAAATAGGATTCATGACTTGTAAGTTTAAAGAAATGTTTTAATAAAAGTTAGTCATGAATCTTGTAAAGTGTTTTCTTTTATAAATCATACAAAAATTTATAAGAAATCAGATGATATAAAAGAAAGATGTATGGTTAAATGAATAACCAAGTAAAATGAGTTTGTATAAAATATGTTGTTTGTAAAACAATGTTTTATGAAGATATGTTATTTGTATAAAATGTAATATGTCTAAATTGAAATGGTTTAAATAACGCTACGATATGTAATATCATAAAATCACTTATATATAGGAAGTACCAGCGGCGTATCCACCATGCTTTTATCATATTACACACGCCTTGTAATTTAAATCACTTACCCAAACAAACCACCAAAATACCTTGTTTAAACAAATGTCAAAATGTTTATGTGTAAACAATGTCTAATGTCAAATGTAAATCATGTAATGTATAATCAAATGTTATGTATGGCAAGTGTCAACTAAAAACCATAGGTAAAATGCACAAAATAATGTATTTGAATAAATCATAGTTTAAGTCAAAAGTTATATTTTGTAAAAATAAATGCTTTATTGATACAAACATCTATGCGGTAATGTTTTACGTCTACATTCAAGCCTTGCGACTGAGGAGACAAATCCTTAACAAGTTAAAGGTTTATCAAAATTATGTATACCGGATTCAGTCATTCCCTACTTCCAAACAAACCTAGGAAGCCAGGAACGGGAGTTGTCAATTTCTATGGTACCACTACTTACTACCGATTGGCATGATCAATGTTGATGAATGTATTTATGACCCGTTAAACAAACCAAATGTCATACCAAATGTAAGCATGTTATGTGAAAACAATGTACTAAGTATGCTAAAAGAACATACATAACATAAATGTGATGTAAATCAATGTGTACATATGCTAAAATAAACATATGAAACAAATGTGTTTATGAAATCAATGTACTAGCATGTTAATTAAACATACATAGCATAAACATAGATGAAATCATGTACTATACGTGTACTAATGAACATAGCAAGTATATGTTATAAAAGCATGAAAAGCACGAAAGTAACAAGCATGGAAGCCAAAATCAGAGAAACAAGTTTCAACTCCACAAGAGAAGAAAGTTGTTCCTAAAAAGATTCTTCAAAATGAAACCAGAAAAGAAAATATTTCGATTTCTTATGAAAATTTTGCAAAGAAGAATGTTTCATTGGAAAAAGATGAGAAAGTTGACATAAAAGAGGTTATTGATAACAAATTGGAAATTAATGATAAAAACTTTCCACCTCTTAAATCGGTCGTAAAGTGTGTAGATGAAGTTAAGTTACCCGAGTCTGATGAGGCTTATGCAGCTTATTTTAGCTAGTCATATTTCTATCTGGTGCAGGAGCTTCCAAGATCCGTTTCACGATGGATTATGGATAGTTGAGCTTCTCGGCACATGACGGGGAAGACAGCATTGCTGTACGATGTTAGAAATTTCAATGGTGGTTATGTGGGATTCGCAGGAAATCAAGGTGGTAGAATAGTTGGAGAAGGAACGTTATCCAATGGGATTGTTACATTTGAAAGAGTTAACTACATCGCCAAGCTTGAAAACAATCTTCTAAGCATATCTCAGATCTGTGATAGGATGCATACAACTCACTTTACAGACAAAGAATGTTTAATCTTGAAACCAGGTTTTGTTATCCCTGAAGAATGGATTATCATGAGGGCACCTAGAGTGAATGATTTATATGTATTGGACATGAGTGTAGCAACTACAACAATGGGTCAGGCTCATTGTTTTGTGTCAAAAGCAACTGAGAAGGAATCGCAATTGTGGCACCGGAAGATGGGTCATATACATCTTAGAAAAATGAATCACTTGGTGCATAATGATTTGGTTATTGGTGTTCATGTCAAAGGTTTTAATCTTGAGGGGGAGTGCATTAGCTGCATCAAAGGAAAGCAGAAGAAGAAATCACATCCTCAAAAGAAAGTCAACTCAGTATTGAAACCTTTAGAAAAACTTCATATGGATCTTTTTGGTCCAGTGAACGTCAAAAGCATCACTGGTGATTACTATTGTTTGGTTGTCACGGATGATTTTTCAAGGTTTTCATGGGTTTCATTTCTGAAGACGAAAGATGAGACGTTTGAAAGTTTGATGGCGTTGTTCAGGAAAATTGAAAACTTGTACCAAAGGCGTATCAAAAGAATCAGAAGTGATAATGGTACTGAGTTCAAGAACAACAAGATGGAAGAGTATTGTGATGAAAGAGGTATATTGCATGAATTTAGTGCTCCTTACACTCCGCAACAGAATGGAGTAGCTGAAAGAAAGAACAGGACGCTAATTGAAACGGCTAGGACGATGCTTGCTGATTCAAAGCTACCAGTAAATTTTTGGGCAGAAGCAGTATCCGCCGCATGCTATACACTCAATCGGGTTCTCACTGTAAAGAAATTCAATAAGACGGGTTTCGAGTAGATCAATAACCGTAAGCCGAACCTGAAGTATTTCGAACCGTTTGGGTCTCCCTGCACAGTTCTAGAGCCTTTTGGTAAATTTGGTCCAAAGAGCATCGAAGGAATTTTCGTGGGTTATCAAAGTCCATTGAAAAGAGTCTTTGTTCCAAGCTTGAAGCGGATTATTGAAGCACACAATGTTGAGTGTCAAGGTTACACAATGCCACCGCAGAATCCTGGAGATTCATGGCGTTTTCATTATGATAGTTTGTGGGATTCGTTTGACATGGAAGAAGAAAAGGAAGAAGAAGAAGACTTCTTTGATGAGTTGGATATTCTGAGAGAGTATGAAGAATCGCAGGAAAGGTTCCCAGCTGAGTATTCAAGATGACCGCGACAAGCTTTGAATGACAATGAAGCAGATCCATGCAATGCTGGAGAACATGATGATATTCAACAAAATGAAGTTTCTCATGATAATCACACGGCACAGAATGATAATCAAGAATCGGAGAACATGCTAGTATTTGATCGTGGTGATTCAGATTCTGAGGGGGAGCAAATTCAGTTTTCAAGTCAAACAAACCCAGTCAGTGAACAAGGTGCAAATCAGAATGTTACTAATCTGGAAGGCGAGGTAGATGTTTCAGGCGAAGTGATGCCGAGAACTCTTTCATACCATCCAGAGGAGTTGATCATTGGAGAATTGCAATCAGGCGTTCGCACTAGACGTCAAATTGACCAAGGCCTTACTTGTTTTTATTCTACAGTAGCACCTTTACAAACTGAGTTTTCACTTAGTTGTTTTATTTCGCAGATCGAACCGCGAACATACAAAGAAGCGCTAACTGAAGATTTTTGGGTCAATGCTATGCAAGAAGAGTTGAGTCAGTTTGAGAAGTTAGGTGTGTGGAAGTTAGTAGACTTGCCTGATGGTCAGAGGAAGATAAACACCAAGTGGGTGTTCAAGTGTAAGAGAGACGATAGAGGGGTTATTATTCGTAACAAAGCTCGACTCATAGTCCAGGGTTTCAGTCAGCAGGAGGGGATAGATTTCACTGAAGTATATGCTCCGGTTACTCGACTAGAAGCGATCAGAATCTTCCTGGCATTTGCATCTTGGAAAAATTGCAAAGTATATCAGTTAGATGTTAAATCTGCTTTTCTCTACGGGAAGGTAAAAGAGGAGGTATATGTCGGACAGCCACCGGGCTTCACCGATCCAATCCACAAAGACAAGGTCTACTTGCTAGACAAAGCGTTGTATGGTTTACACCAGGCGCCGAGAGCTTGGTACGAGACATTGTCTCAACACCTGCTAGCCAACAGCTTCATTCGTGGAAAAGTGGATGCCACTCTCTTCACCAAAGAGGTCAACGGACATCTTCTGATTGTTCAGATATACGTGGACGACTTCATATTTGGGTCAACAAATGAGAATTTGTGCAAAGATTTTGGACGAGTTATGAAGCAAAAATTTGAAATGTCATCGATGGGTGAGATGAAATTTTTCTTGGGACTACAGGTTAATCAACCGCCTAAGGGAATTTTCATACATCAAACGAAGTACGTTCATGATATCTTGGAGAAATTCGGGATGTTAGGTTCTACTCCAGCCTCCACCCCATTAGCAACGAATCATGGGATAAACCCTGATCTCACCGGAGAGAAGGTAAATGAAACGATGTATCGTTCCATGATCGGATCGCTGATGTATTTGACAGCTTCAAGACCCGATATTATGTACCCAACCTGCGTCGCAGCAAGATTTCAATCTAATCCGAGAGCTTCGCACATGGTTATTGTTAAAAGGATATTACGCTACCTTAAAGGAACTCCATCATTGGGATTGTGGTATCCAAAAGATGGCGACTTTATGCTCGAAGGATATTCCGATTCAGATTTCGGAAGCTGCAAAGTTAACGCTAAATCAACAACAGCGGGGTGCCAGTTCTTCGGACCAAGATTGGTTACCTGGCAATGCAAAAAGCAGACCTCTGTGGCTTTATCCACATGTGAAGCGGAGTATGTTTCTGCTAGCAGTTGCTGCTCACAAATCTTGTGGATCCAGCAACAGATGCGCGACTACGGTTTGCAATTTCTTAACACCCCTATCTTTGTTGATAATGAGGCAGCGATTAACATTACTAAAAATCCTGTTCATCACGCTAAAACCAAACACATTGAAATCCGTCATCACTTCATTCGCGACTGTTTCGAGAAGAAGTTGATACGAATTGAGAAAATCCACACTGACGAACAAAAAGCTGATTTACATACCAAAGCATTTGACAAAACTCGTTTTCAATATTTGCTAAAATTGAACGGTATGAAGCTTTTATCGGTGTTGGAGGAGATTCTTGGCGTTGATGAAGGTACCACTGTAGATGATGATGTTGAGAAGCAATCTGCAATGGTTTGTCGATTTTTTACTTGTTTTGGTATTTAGGGGGAGAGTAGGGTAAGTAATATTTTCAGAAAATACAAAAACAGTAAAAAAATTCAAAAATCCAAAAACATGAGATATTTTCAAAATCCAAAAACAATAGAAAAATCAAAAAGAGCTTGTGTAAAAAGGGAAAATGATAGTACATCGGCTTGACAGTTACGGTATGCTAAAGAAATGGAAAGTTTAAAAGGTTAAACAGTCTCGCTGATGATGTGCTGATAGGTTTTTGCACATTTAGTAGGTTTGTTCGGGATATAAACCTAAAATCCTTACTTGCTTATTTCGTGGGGAACACTACTTGGATATATAGGTAACCCCTGAAATCTTGTTTGAAAAATCCCTCTTTCTGAGATACTAGGTCTTTATACTCAGTGATATATGGGGTATTATTCCGGGACTTCTGATAATGCGGAAGCAATGGCCTAGTCCCCGAATAATACTTTCTGCATTGCTTGAAACATAGCGCCGCCCTCAGCATAAATGATGAGACAATAAAATTGCTAATCAATGCTGTTGTAAAAAAGATCCTCTAAAGGGGACACACCAAAGTCGAAGCCGTCATCTCTCTGCTGAACGGAAGTTCTGACCTGAGCTCTCACGGTTCTTCGCATCTTAACCCCTTACAGATATCATCTGTGGTATACTCACCTGTAAGACTGAATATTGGGATTTGGATACGGGAGTATATTCAAGAAGTGGGACACACGTATAAGTTTGAGTCTTTAAAACATCTAAATCCGTATCCTGGACAGATTGAAAATTGTGTGAGAATTTAAGTGGATCAGTATATCGACAATCTAAGTGAATTGTTTAATTCTGAGTATGTAATTGAAGCTTAACGGTACTTGTGGCTTGTCGAATAGCTGATATGATTCCCTAACACGCTCACCAAAAATATGTTTGTAAATAGTTTATATTCACTGCATTTTATTTCTGTTATTCATTTCTAGTTTAGAAGCTTCATTAAAAATTCAAAAAGATTTTTCATTTCTGCTTTATTTTTGACAAACCAAAGTGGAAAGCTGATCTTCAGATTCAATTTGAAGCAGATGCAGGAAGATTTCTGAACTGGAAGATGGGTTGTGAGATTAATCATGATAAGTTTGTGAAAAGTTGGAAAGTTAAAGCAAGTTCATTAATTTGAAACTTGTAATTTTTAGAAAATTGTTTGAAAAAATTGAACAAAATGTCAGTGTGAATTATCTCTGATCAACCAAGGTCATTAAGTTGGACTTGGTAGATTAATTGAGTAATCAGGGTCATTAACTTGGACCTGAATACTTAAGTGGATTTCTAAATTCTGACAAGTTTATTAACTGAGGTTGAATGGTAAGTTTAGATTGAAACTGTTATTATCATATATCTTATATTTAGGTAGAGATTGTGCAGGTAACAGGAATCAAGTTCCACATGGCAACAAAATGTCAAAGTTTGAACCAGAATTTAAAGCCCTAGCTTATCGAGAGGGGGAGTCTGCGAAAGGGGGAGTCAAGATTCTGGATCAACTCTCAAAGGGGAGATTAAAGTTTAAAGTTTGAAGATAAAGATTGAAGGGAGCTTTACAATGTCAAGACAAAATCTGGATAGAGACAAAGACTAAAGACTCGACGCTGAAGACTTCGTCAACATCCAAGGGGGAGTCTGTTGGTGCATCTAGTGTCTGTTAACTTCGTCTTAATCGAGTCTTATGTCTAGATTAGATAAACGAGTGCACAACAGAATTAGAATTAGGGTTTGTTCATGTTTATTCATGTAATTTCGTTTGAAGGTGTTAGGGTTCAGTTCAAACGAAATAGCAACAAGTATAAATAGGGGTTGTGCTAGTTCATTTGATATGGAATAGTGTGTGTGTGAGCTGAGGTGCTGCCGGATTTTTGTTAGATTTCAACTTGTAAAAGCTCAGGAAATCATCAATAGATAAAGATTAAAAGGAAACAAGCTGTTTGACATCATTTACATTGATTCCGCCTTTGCAAATGATGATGAACTACTCATTTTTACTGTTTAGGGTCACCGGACGATCCAACAGTACCAACACAGAAATAGACTCAAAATTGGAGTTAATGCAAGACATGTTCAGGTGGAGGCTTCAGAATCTTCAGGAACAAGAAGCTGATGAAGGTGAATGTGATGACATGGATGAAGATCAAGATGAAGACTTGTAACAAATCTCATTAAAAGTATTAATTTTTTATTTTATTTTATCCAATAGGAAACCCTAATTGAGACCCCCAAGAAATATGGCATGATCCCTAAAATTTTCAGAACAGTCGAAACTAGGATCAGGACCCCTAAAACTCAGGGGGGTATTCCCTAATTGGTATTATCCTCACAGTTTGCTGTAGAAATCGAATTTCGTCGAACCGCTGACTCACCCAGGCTATAAATACACGAGGCTACCCTACCCTAAAAGTGTCCCCGTCGCGCCACGCGACAGCCTGTAGTGACACGCGACAGGGACCATTTTTCAGTATAAGTATCAGGGGTTGGCACTTGCATGGGGGAGTTGTTACGATGGAAAAACTCATTTATGAGATATCCTCTGTTTAGTTCAAAACACACACTAGCACGAAGCTCTGCTGCGACAACAGGGTATTAACTCGATCACTGCTACGATACAATGTCCGATCGATTGAAACCAATCCGATGGATGTTTAAGTGTTGCTCGAACTCGGGCTATACTTTGTCATTCGTCGTGAGGGTTTTGATATCATGAGCTTATCGTAAATGTTGTATTAAGTTACTGACCTAGTTTCGTGTGCATTGTTATTTACATTAGGTTACACGGCTAAATCAGTAGGCTAAACTCTGCCCGTCTAAACTTGCAATGTGAGTCATTCTCTTTTTATCAACAATGTTTTACATTACTCCCATTTGTTTTCAAAGGTTATAATTACAGGGATTAAGTCTTGGTTATCTTGAATCACTGGCAAGTGGGGTATTGTGCACATTACTAATTTCTCACGGTTAGGTTCATCAACCTAACAGTGATAATCATCGCTACTTGGGTGAGAGGACCCAATAGTGGTATGACCATCGTCACCAGGGTGTGACACGGCGCCAGATAAAAATAAGATAGTAGCCACTGTAATCGCTCTTATGCTGTAATTCATAACTGTGTGTCGTTTTATCAAAATTGAGTGACTCGCCAGTATTTCCCCGCTGATAAAATATTTTAAACATGTTTCAGGTGACCTACTATGAATCAAGGAAAAGTGCTACGGAGCACTAATAAAGCTTGAAGTGGTGGCTCAGTTAAATAAAGAAACATGTTTTGTAAAACAGGGAATTTCCTCGTGAAATTCCTCTATTGTAAATTACGGGGTTTGTCCCAATTTATGAAATAAAATAATTGGGCATTTTCAAGTTTTTAAAGATCCTGTTAAACTTCCGCTGTCAACTCTAATAATAACTACCACTGGTTTCTGTCCCGCGGCTCCTGACCGGGTCACACCGGGACGGGGGTCGTGACAGAAAAAGGTGGTATCAGAGCCACTGATTTAAGCCAATTAAGTATTTAAAAATACTTAATTTCTCAATTTGCCACTCTGTGATTCTGTGAAATTTAAATTGCAATATATAACTTTGTAATTAGGATTTTGTGTTTCCTCTATATCGGCTAAACATCATGAATGAGTTGTCTGAAGCTCTTCAGAATCTCAATATCCAATCTACTGGAATGGAAGTTTCCAGATACTTTTCCAATTATCTGGATGATACCGAAGAACCTATGGAATTCCAGGCTCAAGCTCAGGAGAAACCCAAGTCGAAAAAGAGAAGGAGAATCGTAGGCTGGAGACGCGTACGGAGAAAGAAGCCAGCTGTCCAGAGGATTAAAAAGACTGAGGATCCCAAGGATAAAGGGAAAGGAAAAGAGATCGGGGAAAGTTCAGGGCAAGCCCAGGAAATGCCACCCTAGGAGGAGCTTGATCGCAAACTGGCAAATTGTGACCTCATTAGATCTGCGAATGAAGACCTCTTCAATTACCCCGCTGAATCACAACTTCCAGTTAATTTGGAACCTGCTATCCCAGATCCCATTGTCAGCCACCAACTTCTACCCGGAGAGCTGGAGGAATGGTGGACAAGTGATTGGCAATTTCAGAATCTCTTGAATAACCCTAACACCTTTTTCCCACAGTTTGACCCTGAGCCTGCACCAAACCCACCAATGAGTACTGAGAACTTGGCTAAACTCCGCCACTATGGCGAGGAGCTGATAGACGCAGGGAATAGAATCCGGGAAGTGGGGGAAAGGATATCATGGAAATACGACGAGAGAGAACGTCGTTTCTGAAATGCCAGCTGACGAGGATCGTATGTGGGTGTGTGGTTAGGTGTTTAATAATAATAAAATATTAATAAATATTAATAAAAATATAATCATGTAAAATAGCTAAAAATAAAACTTTTGTAAGATAACTGGTGTGTACGGATGCATACTAAAATATATAAAATATCAACGTCGCGGAGTCGACAATTTTGGCTATACATGTTGACATGATTATGTGTGATTATTTTATTGTGACTGATTATTATTTATTTTGTGCCAATAATCTATATATTGAAAATTATCAGATGGAACCCGCTGTGAATGAACCAGTTAACGAAGTTAGCCAATCTAAGCAAAACCATGAAGATCAATTTCTGAATAGGCAAGATATAGAGAATATCGTTGCTCAGGGAATAGCCAATGCTATTCCAGCAATCCTTGCTGCTGCCCGAAATCCAGTTGAACCTCAACCAATTATTCCCAGCAAACGTACTCATGGAGACAATTTCAATAATAGTGTAAATGGAGGCGGCAACAATAATAATAACGATAATGATGGGATGGAAGCCCCATTCCTTAAGAAAGTGAAACTCAAACAGACGCGAAAACGAACCAAATTAAGCGACGAATGGTATTTTTGCATGGCGATCACTAAAATAAAAATATTTTAGTGTGTACAAAAATTTTGGATGTCCAGGTGTGGTCAGATCGTAAGATATGCGCGAAAATGCAAACTTACGTTGTTTTTGACACTTTTAGTCCCTATAAGATCATGTAAGCATGTTTTCGCATACCGAACCTATCAAAGCTCATTTCTAAGCCACGTTTAGGTTATTTATGGTATGTTTAGCTTATGATCAAGTTCCGGACTGTACGTTGCCTTACGGAACGGCAGACTTTTGCAGTTTGACGCAAATAGTCCCTGTGAGCGAATAAACTTGTTTTTGCCATACCAAAGCCTTCAAAACTTATTTCTAAGTTATGTAAAGGTTATTTGAGGTATGTTAAGCTTATGTTGCTGTTCCGGAGTGTTTGTCACGTTAAACTGATTACGTTTACGCATCAGTTTGCGTATAACTTCCTAGAAAGCGATATAGAGTTCAAAATCGATCAAAAATCAATATGTGCAATAAAATCAATCATAAATACAAACATTGGGATCAAAACATATTGTTTTATTAATATTGTATTGTTCAGAGTCTGTAAAATGATTACACAAGCACAGATGTCACAGTCTCCCCTACTTTAGGAAATTTCGTCCCGAAATTTATTTAGAGGAAACTTGTGAGAATAAATGCGGATATTTCGTCTTCATCTGGTCCTCAAGTTCCCAAGTAAACTCTGGTCCACGTTTGGATTCCCAGCGAACCTTGACTAAACGAATCCGTTTGTTCTTTAGCTGTTTGAATGTACGGTCCACTATCTCCACTGGTTTCTCAATGAAGTGCATCGTGTTATCAACACGAATTTCATCAAGTGGTATGTGGAGGTTCTCATCAGCTAAACACTTTTTGAGATTGGACACGTGGAATGTCGGATGAACATTTCCAAGTTCAGGAGGTAGCTCAAGTCTGTAGGCTACTTTTCTGACTCTTTCAATGATCTTGAATGGTCCAACATAACGTGGTGCAAGTTTTCCTTTCTTTCCAAATCTAATCACACCTTTCCAAGGGGATACCTTGAGTAGGACGTGATCACCGACTTGAAATTCTAAAGGCTTGCGTCGTAGATCCGCATAACTCTTTTGACGGCTTCTAGCTGCCTGAAGGTTATCACGAATCTTCTTGACCTTATCTGTAGTCTCTAGAATGAGTTCAGGTCCAGTAAGCTGAGCTTCACCTATCTCATTCCAGCAGACCGGTGAACGACATTTTCGACCGTATAAAGCTTCGAAAGGAGCCATTTTGATGCTCGTGTGATAGCTATTGTTGTAGGAGAATTCGATCAATGGTAGATGCGAATCCCAACTATCACTAAAGTCAATTACACATGCTCTAAGCATATCCTCCAGTGTCTGGATTGTTCTCTCAGATTGACCATCTGTCTATGGATGGTATGCTGTGCTCAAATTAAGTTGGGTTCCCATGGCAGATTGCATGGTTCTCCAAAAGCGAGATGAGAATCGAGCATCTCTGTCAGATATAATGTTCAAAGGAACACCATGTCGAGATACAATCTCATCAACATATAACTTGGCAAGCTTGTCAGCAGATAAATCCTCGCGGATCGGCAAGAAATTTGCTGACTTTGTAAGATGATCAACAACAACCCAAATGGCGTCGTGACCTCTTTTAGTGCACGGTAACTTGGTAATGAGATCCATAGAAATGTTTTCCCATTTCCAAACCGGAATCTCTGGTTGCTCCAATAAACCAGAGGGATGTTGATGTTCTGCCTTAACCGTAAGACAAGTAAGGCATTTGGAAACATATAAGGCAATGTCCTTCTTCATACCCGGCCACCAATACTGGGTTCGAAGATCCTTATACATTTTGTCTGCACCAGGATGAATAGAATAACGAGACTTATGAGCTTCATCCATTAGCAAGGTGCGAAGATCATCTATACTTGGGACCCATAAACGGCCCATGTAATAGAATATCCCAAAGTCTCTTAGTTCAAGCTCAGGATTTGTATGACATGGTAATTCTTTACTCATTAAGTCTTGTGTAACACAAGTATGTTGAGCCTGAATTATGCGGGATTGAATGTCTGATCGAACTTGAACGCAGTGAAGCTTGACATGTTCCTTACGACTCAATGCGTCAGCCACGACATTCGCCTTACCAGGATGGTAGCGAATTTCGCAATCGTAGTCGTTTAGGAGTTCAACCCAATGTTGTTGCCTCATGTTCAGTTCTTTCTGACTGAAGATATTCTGGAGACTCTTGTGGTCAGTAAACACTACACACTTTGTACCGTATAGGTAGTGTCTCCAGATTTTGAGAGCAAAGACTACTGCACCTAATTCAAGATCATGAGTGGTGTAGTTTTTCTCGTGTATCTTCAGCTGTCTTGATGCATAAGCTATGACTTTGTTTCTTTGCATAAGAACGCAGCCAAGGCCTAAGTTGGACGCATCACAGTACATGACAAAATCGTCGTTACCCTCGGGCAAAGATAGGATAGGTGCATCACAGAGTTTCTGTTTCAAGGTCTGGAAAGCTTCTTCCTATTTGGATCCCCACTCAAAAGGTTTGCTCTTCTTAGTTAGAGCAGTGAGAGGAACCGCAATCTTGGAGAAGTTTTAAATGAACCGGCGGTAATAACCCGCTAGACCAAGAAATGAACGAACCTCGGTAGAAGTAGTAGGTGTATCCCAATCCTTAATTGCACTGATTTTGGCGGGATCTACATGTATACCTTGTTCGTTAACGATGTGCCCCAAAAATTGAACTTCCTTAAGCCAAAATTCGCACTTGGAGAATTTGGCGAAAAGCTGTTCTTTCTTTAGGAGCTCCATTGTAAGACGAAGATGCTGTTCATGATCAGCTCGCGTCTTAGAATAGATCAAGATATCATCAATGAATACAATGATGAACTTGTCCAAATAAGGCTTACAAACCCTATTCATCAAATCCATAAAAACAGCAGGAGCATTTGTTAAACCGAAAGGCATAACAGTGAACTCATAATGACCATATCGAGTACGAAAAGCAGTTTTGGGAATATCTTCTTCGAGAACTCGAAGCTGATGATACCCAGAACGCAGATCTATCTTTGAAAAGCAAGTAGCGCCCTGTAGCTGATCAAAGAGATCATCAATGCGAGGTAGGGGATATCGATTCTTGATGGTAAGCTTATTAAGCTCACGATAATCGATACACATCCTGAAAGATCCATCTTTCTTTTTCACGAATAGGACAGGAGCGCCCCAAGGGGAAAAACTCGGACGAATGAATCCTTTGTCAGATAGCTCCTGAAGCTGCTTAGATAACTCTTGCATCTCAGACGGTGCAAGACGGTAAGGTGACTTAGCAATGGGATTTGCACCAGGCACAAGATCAATGCGAAACTCAACTTGGCTTACAGGAGGTAATCCAGGTAAGTCTTCAGGAAATACTTCAGGATAATCTCAAACAACAGGGATGTCTTGGGTAGTCTTACCCTTTCCTTTATCCTCTACAACATGTGCCAAGAAAGCGACATATTTCTTTCGTAGGTATTTTTGGGCTTGGGTACAAGACATGAGTTTAACAGGTTTCTCCCCACGAACTTCTAAGATCTCACCAGTCGAAAGCGGTATACGGTCGATCTTCTCAAAGCAAACCACCTCAGCATGGTACTTGGCTAACCAATCCATTCCCACTATAACATCAAAGCTCCCGAGTTGCATCGGTGTGTGGTAGATAGGGAAAAGATGGTTGTTAAAGTTCAACTGGAAATTTCGAAGAACGAAATCGAGTACAACGGGTTCACCACTAGCTACCACTACTGTCAAGGGCTTTCTTAGTTTTGTTCTAGTCATCGAAAGCAAAGGCTCAAAAGCTAAGGACACAAAACTCTTATCGGCACCCGAATCAAATAGAACAGAAGCAGGATGGTTGTTAACAAGGAACATACCGTTCACCACTTTGTTATCCGCACGTGCCTCATTAGCATTCATATTAAAAACTCTACCACGAGCCAGTGCCTGATTTGGGTTTGCCAACCTCGGGCAGTTGTTCCTGTAGTGGGTCAGATCCCCACAATTGTAACACGAACCAGGCGGAAAGTGAGGTCGTGCAGGATTCTGGGCAGGGTTTTGAACAGCTTGGTTTTGAGCTGCCTGATTTTGGTTAGGAGCAAAACGGCAGGTATTTACAAGATGACCAGACTTGCCACAATTCGTGCAGATGCGGCATTGCAATTGTGGCTGGTGGTGGCTGTTACATCTGTTGCATAGAGGTGTATTTCCAGCATATTGTTTCTTGGCAGCAGGTTGTGCAGCCTGATTCTGTGCTGCCTGATTAGGAGCAGCCTGATTTGTCTGAGCAGTGACAGCGAAATTCTTGGAAGCCTTACGCTTCCTCGATTTCTTGGAAGACTCAGCAGCCTTCTTGCCCTTTTTCTCAGTGGTGCTATCAGTATGTTTCTGCTTCTTGTCACCCTTCCTGTGGAGTTTACCCTTTTTGACTTGCGATTCAGTAAGGGTTGCAGCTAGCTCAATGGCCTGTCGGATGGTAGTAGGGTTGCTGCCAGTGACAATATCCTGAACAGGATCTGGCAAACCGTCTATGTACTTCTCAATAGCCTTATCCAAAGGCGTGACCATTGTAGGACAGAGCAAGCTTAACTCCTCGTATCTGTCAGTGTAAGCCCGGTGTTCACCACTGTCTTGCTTCAAGTCATGGAACTCATTTTCAAGTGCCCTCTGCTCGTGACGAGGACAAAATTCTCTCATCATGAGAGCCCTAAGTTCCTCCCATGTCTGACCCAAAGCAACCTCAGCACCTCGGTCTCTCATTACCCCATTCGACCAGGTAAGGGCCCTCTTTTGAAATACACTCGAGGCAAACTCGACCTTACGGTTGTTCGGACACTGAACATGGCGAAAGGTGCTCTCAAGACTCTCAAACCACTGTAGGAGCCCAGTTGCTCCCTCAGAACCACTAAACTTGAGTGGTTTAGCCGAGTTAAAACTTTTGAAATTGCACGGAGCAGGCGCATTATTGTTATTGTTGGCTTGGTTCCATTGAGCAATGAGATTGGGGAACGCAGCAGCCATTTGCTGCGCGATGATTTCTGCCAGTTCGGCATTTGATAGCGGATTTTCGCGTCGAGGAGGCATTCTAAAAGAGGAAACATGAGAGAAATCGAGTGAGATGACGTGATGAAAGAAACGAGATATCAATAAAATCGACAAAAAATGCAAGGATGGTGGTCATTTGTTTGTTACCACAAAGCAAACAAACGACACACAGTGACAAATCAAAGTAAATAGGTCATAATAATGTATCATTGAAGACATGCTCGCCTATAAGTGAACACTCACCCCAAGAGTTCCCAGGTAAGAGTGACTGGTCCGATATTGCGGATTTGTATGAACACTCTAGCCTTAGACAGAAAACTCAGGGTACAGGCATTCACTCTTCCAGTTTGCACGTGTTCACATTATTTGGACCCAAACTTTGACGAGATTTTGAAAATTTGGAAGGTACAAGACCAAGAGAAATCATCTAAGGATAGATGATTGATTTCAAAAATCATTTTGGAAATTTGTGTTCATGTTTTGGTAATCACCTAAGGATAGGTGACGTGTATTGTTTTAAGATCTAAACACAAGATTACTTGTGTTAGGGTCCTAAGAAGTTATAGTCTAGGTCAAAGCATTACTAATAACCTAATTCCCTATAACCATTGGCTCTGATACCAACTCTTCTGTCACACCCCGACCACGTTAAAACAACAAACCGTGGCGGAAACGTCGGGGAGTGTTGTAACAGAATCATTGTTTCAACAACCATGATAATAAAAGTTAAGTATTATTGAATTAAAGTCTACATTGTCTTGGAATTTAAATAAAACATAACATAATATTTGTCTTTTAAGTCACTAAGGCCCGAGTCCGCCTAAGTGAAGCACAAACATCATCATGCATCAGCACCTGAAACACATGTAAAAATAGGTACGTCAGCATAAAAATGCCTGTGAGATACATAGGTTTTGTTTATGCAGGATTCATGACTTGTAGTTTAAAAGAAGTGTTTAACAAAGATAGTCATGAACCTTGTAAAATGTTTTCTTTTATAAAATCATGTGAAAATCGATATGAAAATCAAATGATATAAAAGAATTATGCACGGTTAAATAAATAACCAAGTAAAAGTGAATTGTATAAAATATGTACTTTGTATAAAAATGTCGTGTCCTTGTAAAAATGCTTCATGTCTTTTGTTAAGTGGCATAGATAACGCAACAATGTGTAATACAATAAAAGCACTTATATATAGGAAGTACCAGCGGCGTATCCACCATGCTTTTATCGTATAACACATAGCCTCGTTACATAAGTCACTTATCATTACCCAACAAAATGTCATGTCAAAATGTTTATGCATAAACCATGTTTAATGTCATGTGTAACATGTATTATGTATAACCAATGGAATGCATAGCAAGTAGGAAGACATCTACTTAAACTATGTAAAAATGCCAACGTGAAACATATGTCATGTACGGTGAATAAAAGAATCTACTCAACCCCGTAGGAAAAATGTACAAAACAATGTTTTTGAGTAAACCTAAGTTTAATTCAAATGTCATGTTTTGCAGAAACAATGCTTTATGATTACAAACATTTATGCAGTAATGTTAATCGCATACATTCAAGCCTTGCGACTGTGGCGATAAACCTTTAAACAAATTAAAGGTTCATCTAAGTTATGTATATCGGATTCTGTCATTCCCAACTTCCAAACAAACCTAGGAAGTCGGAAACGGGAGTTGTCAATTCCTATGGTACCATTACATACTACCGAGCGGCGTAGCTAATGTTAATGAATGTATTATTGTCCCGATTAAACACACCAAATGTCATAACCAATGTAAGCATGCTATGAAAACCATGTACTAGGTATGCTAAGTAAACATGCCTAGTAGAAATGTTCATCTAAAACAATGTGCTAGCATGCTCAGTAAACATACATAGCAGAAATGTCATGTAAAACAATGCGTACATATGCTAAGTAAACATATGTAACAAATGTGTAATAAATCAATGTGCTAGCATGCTTAACATACATAGCAAAACATTGTGAAAGCATGTACTAAATATGTACTAAGTGAAACTAGCATGTTTAAGTCACAAAAGCATGTAAAACAAGAAAGTAACAAATATGTACATGTGAATCACCCCAAAGTATTTGAAAATGGTAAACTGTGAGAACTTTTTGATCCGGGGCGAGGTGGACCAATTTTTTTTTTCATAAACGTAGATGCGTGTATTATAAACACATTTGTAAAAAAAATTCAGAAAAAAATGTCGTGTGTGTAGTTTTGAGCACCACAAGTTTGCGTTTACGGGTACCGTAAATTTTTTAAACAAAATTTACGGTACCCGTAAACGCAAACTTGTGGTGCTCAAAACTACACACACGACATTTTTTTTTTTGAATTTTTTTACACATGTGTTTATAATACACGCATCTACGTTTATGAAAAAAAATTTGGTCAACCTCGCCCCATACGGTGTGGTTCTCACGGTTCTTACAACTAGAGGTGGTTTTCATTTTAGCGGTCCCCTATATATATATATATAGGGTCGGGATTTAGAGAAACTGGTAGAAGTGTGAGAACGCTTATGGATCGTTCGATTAAAACAATCCATGGACTAGATTGGCGCGGTGGCGTTTTCGTAAATAACATCAATTTTATTACGTGGACGCGCCTCATTAAGAGTCAAAAGGTCTTTACACTTCTATACCAAAACGCAATACTGATGAATAAAGCGCCATTACGGACCAAAACGCATCCCTATATAAACAAAAACATCCCAGACATAAAAACACACCCCCCAGAACCTGAAACGCCATATTTTCTACTATATACCATTCATCTTACAAACCCCAAAATCCCCAAAACATCAAACACAACTACTCAAAAAACGCCATATTTTCTACTATATACCATTCATCTTAGAAAACGCCAAAACACTCAAACATCAAAGATTCCAAAAAAATCGACGGTTCTTTCAGATACACTATTTCCTCAGTAAAACGCCAAAAAAGCCAAATATCGTTTCTTGTATATTCAAATATTGTTCTACGCCAAAGTTTCGGATAATGCATTCTTTCCTGAGGTGCTGTGACTCAAATAACATTTTGCTGCATGAGATTGACAAATCATAAACAAAAACATGCTGGTGTCAGACTTATGTCATTTTCTGTGTTTTGTTCTTGATGAATATTATAATGGCATGAAAAGACGAATGACACTGATGAGTTGTTTGAAGATACATTCAAACAAAAAACTTATGTCATTTTGTCTTTCCAAACGGCCATAAAAACACAAACATGGCTAAGCCAAACCACCAGCGAACATGATTCAAAGAAGAAAAGAGACTGATGACAGTGAAGATTTGGAAGATGAATTGTTTTTATTTTTATTTTTATTTTTTTAATTTTCTTTTTCTGTTGTTTGTTATGTATTTTTCAACTTAGAATAAAAAAATACATTATATTAATAAAACGCCAAACAGTCATAATGCATGTGAAACGCCATAAATGTAGTAAAAACGCCAAAAACTCTCAAACTATAATGAAAGTAGTCTGCAGAAGTATTAATTAATAAAAGCTAAAAATGGAAAAAAAAATAACGCCAAAAACTACTTAAAGCCATTCAAAAACGCCAAACTTGGGAGATGGAAAGTCTATGACCCTAAACTCATAAAAAGTGAACAAAAAAAAAACAGTAAAAATACACAGTAACTGAAAAGACGGCTACTTTATTAGTATCATTTATTATAAATAAAATCACGCCTAAACTACGCGCCAAAAACATCCAATAAGAGAGACATCTCTGCACAATCAATTGATCACAAAATGAGAAACAAAACGTCATATTTCCTAGAAACCATTCACTTTAAAAACACCAAAAATAATAGTTAAAAAAGCCACATATGCAGAACCTCGATTCTTCTATATTGAGTATTGATCTGAATGAAGTTTCACTGAATGGATTCTTCACTGAGTTGGGTATCTCTATAATCTTTTGCTGAATGAGATGGACAAATATTCAAGATAAAGAGACTGATGACACTGATATGACATCATGTCACTTTGTTCTTGATGGATATATTGATGGCATGAGGGGATCAATACATTAGAGCAGGCGTTGGTCTTCAACATGTCATCAAACAAGTATATATCCACCCACCATAAAGAATTCCACAAAAAATAAGCATCTTCTAAAGATGGCCGTTATGTAGGAAAATAAGGATCTACATAAGGTATTCAAAAACAGGTTCAAAACGCCAAAAAGGTTAAAGCAGAAGAGGCTGATGACAGTGAAGATTTGGATGAGAAATTAGATTATAATTTACATTTTTTTTCATTTTCTATTGTTTGTTATCTAACTCTCTGTTGTTTATCATCTAATTCTCTACTATTTTAAAAAAATTGAGTATAAAACGCCAAAAACTACAAACACCAAAACGCCTGATAGTGTGAAAAACTGTGACAACGAATGCTAGCAAAGCACGATGTTGCTATATAAAACGCGAAAAACGTAAACAAAGTATTACTGGAAAAATCAGCACTAATTGACAGATGAAAATTGAAAGAAACAGTAAAATAAAGAGACGGGATCATTATTGCCAAACATATAGTTATATTAAAAGCGACTACATGGAAAATTGAAATTTATTTATCTTTTCAAAATGCCATAATTGCCTGTCACATTATAGGCCTGTATCCTACATGGCAAAACACTTGATATAATAAAATCAAGAAAATTACTGATGTTTTTTTACATTAAAGGCCTGCATCCTGATCTAAAAACAATAAAAACACCAAAACAATACTTAAAACGCTAAAATATTTACTATGATTCTCATCTAAAAAACAATAAAAACGCTGCGTATTTATTAAACGCCAAAAAAATGGAAAGATGAAGTGACACGCGTTTAAAAAAAGAAAATATGAAAGGACAAAAAAGCCCATCCGCCCTTCTCTAAGCGACGTGACACGTGTTGGGCCAGGAAGCGTTCTAACCGTTCTCACACTTTTGAGCGTTTTCTCATGATCTCGTTTATATAGATATATATAAATATATATATATATATACTACTTTAATAAGCATATAGGAAGGACAGAAATGGTGATTTCCACTTTACAACCATTTGAAGCCCATTGTACAACCTTTTAAGCACAAAGGTGTTGAAAAATCCTTCAACACACGCGGAGCAGCTCATACAAACTAACCGGATCTCTTTGACCCGTTTTACCCAAATGGATCCAATATATACCTTCTTTCACTCAATCTAAACCCTAATATTCATTTCATTCACATCCGCCCCCATCCTTCTTCTTCTCTCTCTCTCTCACCAGACGCGGTTCTAGGGTTTCAAAACCAGGCGCTCCAAGATCAAGATCTAGGGTTTCTCTGTGACGAATCTCTTTACATCCGACACCAGATCGACTTCCTCATTATCATCACCACCATTTCTAGGGTTTCTTTACCAGTCGCTTCAAGATATACGCTTCCTCAGCGATGAATCTCTCTAGATCCAACACCAGATCGGCTGGTTTGACCGCTCGGTATCTTTCTTTTTACAGTATCTTTTTTTTTGTTATTTGAATCGGATATGTGTAATATTTCAGATCTGCCGTTGAGTGGTTCGTGTTAGGGTGCACCGGAATAACCAGATGTGGTATGTGTTCTGTAGTTTAGTTTTTTTTTCTTTAAAGAAGTTTGTATTTTTAATTTGAAATTGATTATTGTGTTTATCTTGCAAGTATCATCTGGAATTTGAATCGGATCTGTGTAATATTTCAGATCTGCCGTTGAGTTGTTCGTGTTAGGGTGATTTTTGTAGCTGATTTTGTTTGTAGCTGTTTATCTTGCAAGTATCATCTGGTATGTTTGTAGCTGATTTTGTTTGTAGCTGATTTTGTTTGTAGCTGATTTTGAGTTTGTTTTGTTTGTTCTGTTATAGATGAAGATGGAGCGGTGGAGATACCATCGACTTAGATCTACCTTACCACCGTCGAGCCAGGTACTTTTTTCTGCTGAAATTTCTCAGATCTAACGTCATTTTTTGAGGATTTTTTATGAATATTGACATATCTGAGGTTACACGACTTGCAGATCTGAGTTCTTAGAGGAATATTGGCAGCCCGGATCTGGTATGTTTGTAGCTGATTTTGTTTGTAGCTGATTTTGTTTGTTAAAGATCTGGTATGTTTGTAGCTGATTTACATGCTTATGTTACTGATTATGTTTGTTACAGATCTGGTATGTTTGTAGCTGATTTACATGCTTATGTTACTGATTATGTTTGTACCTGATTATGTTTGTTACAGATCTGGTATGTTTGTACCTGATTATGTTTGTTACAGATCTGGTATGTTTGTAGCTTAATATGTTTGTTACAGATCTGGTATGTTTGTAGCTTATTATGTTTGTAGCTTATTATGTTTGTAGCTTATTAGGGTTGGATCCTGTGAGTCTAAAGGCTCTATTCTATTATATGGTTTTTTGTTTTAAGTTTGTTAAGGTATCCGGTGCCGCAGCGGGCGGAAAGTTATGGATGCAGTGAACAGTATTATGTTAGCTGGAGATAGTTAATTTCAGCAGTTGCAGGTAAATTTATTATTGTTTGGTTTTGTTGATGTGATCAATAGATTTTTTGCTACACTTCAATGACAACTGAATTCAAGTCTCATGTTTCTTATGTAATCAGGTAAGATCAATCAGGATGGGCGGCTCCTATGCATTGGGTCTCTGTGGGGTTGCATGTGGAAGGAATGATCTATTTTATGAGATCGGGATTGGTGGTCCTTGGTATGGAACTCCTTTTTTGTTTCCGTTTATTGAAATGGCAATTTTAACCAGTTTGTTTTCGAAAGGGTAGATTCCGGTTATGTTTTATCTTCAACGGGTCAATTGGGTAACATAAAAAATGTGTATCTAAAATGGAAGTCAGTCAAATGGCTCAAGAGTCGCTCAAATTGTATTTTCATTTTTCGATGCATAAGGTCCTAAATCGTCTTTTAAAAGAGATCAGATAGTTATTGAAATAATATATTTTTGCAATCATATTTTCATATTTGACACCAATTATTTTTATAAAATTTTTATGTTCTTTGACAAAGGTGTTTCAGGTCAACCCCATCCATACAAAAAAAATTACCCTTTTGACCAGTAACTCAAGTAACTCAACTAACTCATTTTGACACATCTAACATTTGTCCTTTTACATTGCTATTTTCTTTGCATTTTAGGGAAAACTACGAGCAACTCAAGCAAACCCTGATGTTTTCTTTGCATTTTAAGGGGAACATGGGTGCTTCTTTCCCAGGGCATACAAAACTCAGGTTATTGGCGGCTGCTCGCCAGATTTAACATATAAAAAAACTTTATATGTTAAATGTGGCGGGCTTCCGCCAATAGCCTGTGTTTTGTATACCCTGTGGAGAGATGCGCCCATCTTCCCCCTAAAATGCAAAGAAAACCTTAGGCTATTGAACCTGCCGCAAGTTGAAACCGACAACGAATCAGGTTAAAACTCTAAACAGCTTTGCACTTGCATCAAATTATAACTCTTTTTAATAAACTTTTTGAATTTAAAGTAAAAATTGATTTAAAGTAATGAATCAGGTTAAAACTCTAAACAGGTTTGCACTTGCAATAAATTATAACTCTTTTTAATAAACTTTTTGAATTTAAAGTAAAAATTGATTTAAAGTAATGAATCAGGTTAAAACTCTAAACAGGTTTGCACTTGCAACAAATTATAACTCTTTTTAATAAACTTTTTGAATTTAAAGTAAAAATTGATTTAAAGTAATGAATCAGGTTAAAACTCTAAACAGGTTTGCACTTGCATCAAATTATAACTCTTTTTAATAAACTTTTTGAATTTAAAGTAAAAATTGATTTAAACTAATGAATCAGATTAAAACTCTAAACAGCTTTGCACTTGCATCAAATTATAACTCTTTTTAATAAACTTTTTGAATTTAAAGTAAAAATTGATTTAAAGTAATGAATCAGGTTAAAACCCTAAACAGCTTTGCACTTGCATCAAATTATAACTCTTTTTAATAAACTTTTTGAATTTAAAGTAAAAATTGATTTAAAGTAATGAATCAGGTTAAAACTCTAAACAGGTTTGCACTTGCATCAAATTATAACTCTTTTTAATAAACTTTTTGAATTTAAAGTAACAATTGATTTAAAGTAATGAATCAGGTTAAAACTCTAAACAGGTTTGCACTTGCATCAAATTATTACTCTTTTTAATAAACTTTTTGAATTTAAAGTAACAATTGATTTAAACTAATGAATCAGGTTAAAACTCTAAACAGCTTTGCACTTGCATCAAATTATAACTCTTTTTTATAAACTTTTTGAATTTAAAGTAAAAATTGATTTAAAGTAATGAATCAGGTTAAAACCCTAAATAGCTTTGCACTTGCATCAAATTATAACTCTTTTTAATAAACTTTTTGAATTTAAAGTAAAAATTGATTTAGTTTTTTTTATGACAAAAAAATTGAACAGTAACCTGTCAGAAAGACTTTCGAAACCTTTTTCAGAAACTTAACTCCTGATTTTACAGTTGAACAGTTGACAACCTTTCAAAGACTTTTCACAAAAAGTCTTTGAACAGTTGACAAGCTTTTAGAATCCAAACTATTTTACTGCTACCCTTTTTAAATTTTTTTACTGACGATGACTGTTCAAATACAGCTGTAAAAGCAAACACTGTTGGGATTTGTCAGAAAGGAAGCATGCTTGGAAGTCTATAAATTCAACTACATTCATCACAATTCATCACAACTCTGCAAGCACTCAACTTAGATACTAAAACCTTCAAATTGTAAGTCTTGCGTTGAACTTCATCCTACTTTTGAATCTTACATCAAACCTTCGAAACATCAACCTAACATCTTCTATTTTACTTCGATTTCAGAATATCAATCAATACTCTAAACGTCTGGGTCTTGCGTTGTTTCTCGGCTCTTCACATCAAGGTCTTACATTTTTTTTGGCTTTTTACATCAGGCTCTTGCATTGTTGTAAGTTTACTCACATTTCTTGGTTACTTTTTTCACTTTTAACTGTCGCATTATTTTAGTTTACATGTATTATTTCTATGCATTTTGCTTCTGTATTGTTTCTATGCATTTTGCTTCTGTATTGTTTTGTAACATGTATTATTTTAGTTTACATGTGTTGTAAAATAAATGTTAAGTATAGACTTTATTGCTTCTGTATTTGTTTTGTAACATGTATTATTTTAGTTTACATGTATTATTTCTATGCATTTTGCGTCTGCATTGTTTAACCGTGGCCTTATACACTTAATGTTGAATATTGAATATATTTTGCTGTAAAATAGAAGAGTTTAAGCTTCTTTGTTTTTCTTTTTTTTTTTATGTTTTTTTTTCATAGTTTGGTGTTTTACTTCCTATGATATTTCTCTTATTTTGCATTTGGTATAAATTCTAGATGTGAATGATTCTTGACTAGGTATGTAGCTGGTCTTGTATTATAACAAATGTGCCATAATACTTTGTGATTTCTTCATTTAAGAACAGTTTTTTTATAATTTCAGGATTAATAAATGATTTTGTAACTTTGCAATATGATTTTAGTACACAAACCATAATAAGTTATGTAGTGCATTTATGAAATATAGTTACTATTTTCGTTGTGTAAAGTTATCCTACAAAAACGTACTTGCATGAACTTCAAGGCTATTTTCGTTGTGATACATTAAGCATCAGTAATCGTAAGATTTATTTTTTAGATACACAGGTATAAAAAGTAAGTAGTCAAATAAATTGGATACTCTAAATTCAAGTATTATCTATTTGTTTTTTTAGTATGTTTTTTAATACTATTGTTTGACGAAACTTTGTTACACGAGTTAAAATATCAAATTTACTATACCTGTCCCGTTCATATTTTGTTGATAAAAACTAACAAATAACGAGTATCGCATTACAAATTGGTCCCGTCCCGTTCATATTTTGTTGTTTTCGGTTCCCAATCGAATAATGAGTTTGAAAAACGATAATTAACTGATGATCCGAACTGCCATTTCTTTTGGTAAAAAAAAATAATATAAATCCAGTAAACATTTTAGTTAACTTTGATGTTAAAATTGTTACAATAAAAATTGCATTTTTCAGTTTACAGAATCCTTATGTTTGAGTTTACTTTGATGTTAATTTTTAACATGGTAAGAAAATTGATCTTTATATCCAATAAAAATTGTATGTTTCAGTTTACACAATCTTTTTTTTTTATATTTAACCAAACTATTTTTATTTCCTTTAAAATTGATCTTTATATGCATCAAAATTGTATTTTTCTGTTTACAAATCACTCCAAACACATATCAATTGAGAGGTATGGGTGGTGGTTATCCAATTCCCGTTGAACCACTAGGATCAACAAACCATGGACGATCATCCCGTCGCCATTTAAACCTTCCTGATTCAAACCCTCTAACTTCAAACCCTGAAGTTAGAAACCCTTTTCGTCCGGTGGCAAACCCACCTCCGGTGTCAACCCCACCTCCGGTTTCAACCCCACCTCCAGTGGCAAACCGTCATCCGTTGACAAACCCTGAACATGATGATCCATTTGGTTGGACGGATGAAGAGTTGAATTGGGCGTATGACTATACGTTCGCTCAACTACAATTTGGTGCAATACAAATTGAGGAGGGGTGCCATCGTCCGGTGGCAAACACTCCTATACTGCCTATGCACCCTCCACCTTCAAACCCCCTTATGTGGAAAACCACAGTCAAACACAAGAACTACCGACCTGGGCTGAAGGGTACGAAACTGACCTTGGGGCGGTTTACGAACCACCATTGGATGAAGAAATGGTTTGGGAACCTTAGAACAACTTTGATGATGACTGTAGTTTTTTTTCTCGAATTAGTTTCAATCTTAATTATGTAACTTTTAATTATGCATTAGTTTAAATTTAAATTTGTTGTTGTTTAATTTTAATCATGTTTTAGGTTAACTAACATTGAACACTTAATAGGATAAGTCTGATCATTTTTCCGTTGAAGAATTTTCATCATTGAGAAATGATAGAGCATGGTATAATATAATCTTTGTTAAGGTGGAGTTTATTTGGCATGACGTCGATGAAAAGAGATTAGTGGTTATTTTTCTTGATCAACACGTAAGAACATTATTTTAATTTACTTTGTGTTATACGAGTAAGCATTTTTCCACCACTAAATTTATTTTCTTTTTAGAGACAAAATTTTTTTGCGTTCGTCCCACAACATTTGATACACATATATAATGACGCGGCATTGATGGGTGGTTTTTTTTTCCTTGAATCATTTCCAAATTGAGAATCTCAACTATCATGAGTACCCAAAGTACCAGAATTACGTGTTAGTTTGGTCCGAGAAAAAAATTGTCATCAACGCATATACAAAGCTTTCTTCACTTATGCTTACGATTCCAAGGGGTGCTTCTTTATATCCATTGGTCCCTTCCATTATAGAATTGAAGCATGACAGGAGACCTCAAATGGATATTGCTGGTACATATAAATTCTCTATCTATATTTTTTATTAAATATATAAAACTTTATATATGTATGTATAATATGGTGTATACGATTTGACTGATTTTGTTATAGATGTGGTTGGGAGAATAATAGAAGGCAAACGTGATCGATGTTGTTTTGAACTTTCTCTTCAAGATAAGACGTAAGTTATTATTTATTATTAACATATTACAAACATAATATTTACACTATATGTAAGAAAATATTATTATTAGAAGAACTTTAACCCAAAATCGTAATATACAGTGGTCACACAATACAATTGTTTTTGTCTGCCCTGAAGCCTTCCGATGTTATACGTTCCATTCGAGCCGTGCAACAAAGGTCTATCATATATGTATCACGTGTCAAGTTGGTTCATATACCAGATAGTATGTTATGCTTTACACATGAACATTCTAAAAATTAGTTAGATTTAATGGGTCATGTAATTTAATAAAAGTTATATTTTATTTGTTATTTCAGTTAATATTTTGAAGTCTACGGAGTTGAGTACGATTACGTACGAACCAGATATGGTCGAGGCACGGGATATTTAAATTATGGATCGTTATCCAAGTTTGTGTTTAAGTTAGAAACATTTGGTGTTGTTATATGTTTAGTTGTTGAATATTAAAGTCTCTCTTGGTGTTTCGTGTTTTGCTTTTTGTTTCCCTCATATTGAAGTAATTGTAGAAGTATACTTTACTTTGTTATTACAAGTATGTTATATTACTTGATTTACATGTAATGGTTACACCTATTTTTCACCAAACTATAATCTTCTTAGATTGGACAACTAAATAGTCATTATTTGTGTTAAACGAAGGTATAACCATGGCTGACCTTCCTGTTCATACAATCGTGTTTGAAATATTAACGAGGGTGCCCGCGAAGGATGTAGGTCGTTATAAGAGTGTATGTAAGCAATGGTATGCGTTACTGTCAACACAAGATTTCGTAAGGATACATTGTTCTCGCTCATTAGTTTCATCTAACCAGAGAGTTCTACTAATTCACGACCTAACATGCTCTGTTCATCAGATCATCTCTAAATCCAATGACTATGGGCCAAGCTCCATAGTTACATTTCCATTCCATCACCAAAATAATGATGTCTCAATACTTTCACATTTGAATGGATTGTTGTGTGTTTGCTTAAATCATACATATGAGCTGCTTCTTTGGAATCCAACAACTACTGCTTTCAAGCGTTTGTCAACTCCTGATTCTCATGGATTCTATATAAATAACCTTGATGCCGTTGGTTTGTACGTTGACGCTGACGATGATTACAAGGTCTTGCATATAAAGCGTAGGAGTGGTGTACTTGGTGTCTATGTTTATTCTAGGGAAGTAGACTCTTGGAGAAATATTCCTTTCATAACAAGACAAGAGTACCTAAGCCCTCATTTCAATTGGTCAGCTGGCACATTTTGTGGTGGTACTCTATATTTCACTGTTTGTGAATGTTGGCTTGGAGGTACGAATGTGGTGATTTGTTTTGATGTTAATTCGGAGCAGTTCAAGGAGATAAGCTTTCCACCCGTTCCTTCTATAGGAATGGTTCAAGGTGTTTTAGTGAATGTAAAAAATGAGCTTCACATGTTTGCTAGCACTGGCATGTTTGAGATGACAATTGACCTATGGAAGCTACAAGGGGATTACTTGATTAAGGTCTTATCATGTCCTCCGATCCCCCCGATATCATTGTCATTGTGGTGCGATATAACACATTATGTGACAAATGGTAATTGGTTTGTGATGACTAAATTAGGGAAGTTGTTTACAATTGAAATGGATATGAAGCCCTTCGAATGTTTTTATCCCGTTTCTTGGTTTCGAGGTTTTAAGGGTGCGGTGTTTGTGGAGACCATTATTTCACCAAGTATTTAGATTGGCTTTCACTTAATGTTATCATTATGTATGTCAATGTTTTAAGGATTTGTGTATTTTTTTCTCTAAGTCACGATATTCGGTTTAAGTCATGTATTTTAATGTTATCATTATGTATTTCAATGTTATCATTCGGTTTGTTTTTCTCTAAGTTATGTGTTGGAATGTTGTAATGATTTGAGAATTTCATCATCTATGATAACTCTCTTTTATTTAATTTGCAAGGTATTTATCACTTTATCAATTTACAATGACTAATGGACAACCAAACCCTCGTAATCATGCTTCTAGCTCGAGTGCATCTACTAAAGCTGAAAAACGAAAAGAGTATCAAAAAAGATACTATGCTGCACGCAAAGAAAATAACAAAGTATCTAAATTTGGGAGTGGTGATGCCTCCCAAAGTGCTTCATCAATATCTTTAATGAGTAATAGGTCAACAGAAAGGACACCGTTAAGAAGTTTACAAACTAATATTACTCAAATTACACAAACAACAAATGAGAACACCCCAAGTGTTTCTATTATAAAACGCAAGGAGTACAATAAAGGATGTTCTAATACACAAAACGATAATGGAATGCGTATTTCAAATGGCAGTCAAGTCAACCAAACTCCGATAGATGATGTTACGCCGACAACCACATTCCCCTCTGTAATTAACGTAGTCAGGCATAGAACATCACGAGGTTTCTATTTATTTAACAATGATTTCTTTTTCGAACTTGACATCTTTTACAACCTTCATTACTTAATACAACAATTTTTTTAGGTATTCGAATTCATCCGCGTACTTTATTACCCCAATTTGCTGAAGTAGTTGATCAACCTTCCTTCCAAGATGGGAGTGTAGAAGATGATCCTTATAATTTTGTTTACAATGGAGTACCTGGAGAGCATCGTGTTTTAAAGGAATGAGGTGCGTGTCCTAATTGTGGAGCAAAACAATTTCAATTTGAATTTGATACCTTTTGTTGTATGAGTGGGAAAACAGTGCTAGCAAACTTAGAAATTCCAGAGGAATTGTACCGACTTTTCACGTCTCAAGATGAAATTGGAGATATGTTTAGGCAAAACATCCGTGCTTATAACACCAATTTTTCTTTTGCCACAATGGGTGTGACATTGGATGATACATTGAACAATATGAGAGACGGCGTATATACTTTTCGTGCACATAAAGTAATATATCACAGAATCGACCAATTAGTTCCGAGGGATGGGACCCCTAGGTACTTGCAGTTGTATTTTTACGATCCTGATACTAAGTTAGATCACAGACTCCGATGGCCAAATCTTGATCGGCGTATTACTCAGATTTTAACACGCGTTCTTTCTACAAACCCATATGTCGATACATTTAGAAGACTTGCAGAACTAGGACCTCTGGACAACTATAGAGTCACTTTGAATACTTCGGTTGAACTTGACCAAAGGGTGTACAACCGACCAACGACATCGGAGGTATATATAATATTATATTAATTGCAATTATTTAATAGTATTGCTTATTTTACTTATAGTTCACAATTATATAGGTTGCTGGTATTTGGGTTGAAGGTAATGACAATATCACTTCGTATAAACGAAGTATTGTTGTGTACGGTAGGTCTGAATATAGACAAACTATTCAGCCGTACTTCAGTTGTTACGATCCATTGTCGTATCCTCTATTTTTTCCTAATGGTGAGTCGGGTTGGCATGCTAACATACCACGTCACGGAGTATCAATCAATGAGGTTCGCAACAATGACAACATCGAAGGAGAAATGGAAGGTACCAACAATTTGTTATCCTTTTTAAGTGAAGATCATAAAAATAGCGTAATGCATTTTATTTTTATTAACTGTTTGTTTTTAATACATCTTCATCGTTCAGAGGCTAACACACGAAGTGGTAGAACAACCGTGGCTATGCGAGAGTACTACTGTTACAAGTTCCAGATTCGATCTACCGAAAATGTGCTTCTGTTCGGTGGTAGGCTGCTACAGCAGTTTGTGGTTGATGTTTACATCAAAATTGAGACGTCACGCTTAGAATCTTGTGAGAGAAACCAGGCTAAGATTCGGGCCGAATTGTACCAAGGTATTGTGGATTGCGTCAATACTGGTGAGGTTCATGCAAACAGAGTCGGGAAAAGAATTGTGTTGCATGCATCTTTCATCGGGGGGCCTCGCGACATGCGACGTCGGTTTCTAGATGCGATGACGTTAGTTCAAGATGACGGCAAGCCTGATGTATTCCTTACAATGACATGTAATCCTAAGTGGCCTGAGATATGTGATAATTTACATGTTGGTCAAACTGCACAAGATCGTCCAGACCTTGTTTCAAGAGTGTTCCGGGCTAAATTAGAAGATCTTAAGGATCAACTCTTCAAGAAACATGTCCTCGGGGAAGTTAAGGCATACGTCTATGTCATTGAATTTCAAAAGCGGGGTTTGCCGCACGCACATTTTCTCCTAATCATGTACCCGCAACACAAGATCAATAACGCGGACCATTATGATAAGGTTGTGTGTGCTGAAATTCCTAACAAACTAACACATCCCAGATTGCATGAGATGGTTGTCAAGCACATGATTCACGATCCTTGCGGCAATTTACGATCAAGCAGTCCTTGTATGCAGGGTGATCCTAAAATTTGTCGTTTTCGCTATCCTAGACAATTTAACGAACAGACGACACAAGGAGAAGATTCGTATCCGTTGTATCGAAGGAGAGACACCGGGATAGAAGTGGACCTACGAGGACAAACACTTGATAATAGATGGGTGGTCCCATATAACCCAAGGCTTTTGATGATGTTTAACTGCCACATGAATGTTGAAGTTTGCTCAAGTATAAAATCTGTGAAATATCTTTTCAAATATGTTTATAAAGGACATGACAAACAGGTTATTCAAGTCAATCAAAGTGAGCCAGGGGTTGTTATTAATGAGATAAAAAGATTTCAAGATGCACGCTACATATCGCCCCCAGAGGCTATGTAGCGCATTTTTTCCTTCTCTCTTTCTCAAATCTTTCCTGCTGTTCTAGCCTTACAACTTCATCTCCCAAATAATCAGATGGTTAGATTTAGAGATGATGACTTAATGCCTAATATTGTTGATAGGGAAAGGGATACGAGAACCATGCTAACAACATTTTTTGAGATAAATAGAAACGATGAAACAACAAGGGTACATTTGTATAAAGATTTTCCAAAACACTTTACGTGGAATGGAAGCACACGCCGTTGGAGTCGTTTCGGTAAAAAACAAAGAGGTCGTATCATTTCCGCTAATCCAGCCGAAGGAGAAAGGTACTACTTACGCCTACTTTTGTCAAATGTCAGAGGACCTACTTCTTTTGAACATCTTTGCACAGTTAATGGTCAACGGTGTGCAACATTTCAGAAAGCAGCTCTTGAGTTAGGCTTAATAGAAGACGATGAATATCTATCATAATGTCTCGAAGAAGCCTCTACGTTTCAGTTTCCCAAAGCTCTTAGAAGGTTATTTGCGACCATAATGATTTTTTGCCAACCTGGAGATATTCGAAAGTTATGGAATGACCACTTTGATTCACTGTCTGAAGATCATCGGTTACACTGTCAAAGTATAGAACGAGTTCAAAATATGGTTCTTACCGAAATTAGTGTCTTGGTACAATCCATGGGTAAAAATTTCAATGAATTCGACCTTCCTAAGATAACAGACGATGTTAACTTACAAGATGCAGGTTATCGTGAGTTACAAGAAGAGTATGTGATTGTTTTGGAACCTGAACACTTGAGTACCAAAGATTCACTTAATCCAGACCAAAAAAACGTGTTTGATGAGATCATGATGCATGTTGATAATGATCTTCCAGGCGTGTTCTTTATTGATGGTCCAGGTGGAACTGGAAAAACATTTTTGTACATTGCCTTGCTTGCTGAAATTCGGTCACGTGGTCTTATTGCTCTCGCAACAGCTTCATCAGGTGCAGCGGCTAATAATATGCCAGGAGGTAGAACGGCTCACTCGAGATTCAAGATTCCTCTTAATCTTGAAAATAATTCAATGTGCAATATCAAAAAACAGAGTGGGGCCGCTAAACTGATTCGGTCTGCCAAAATAATCATATGGGATGAAGCGTCGATGGCTAAACGACAGGCGATAGAGGCAGTCGATCGTACATTCCAAGACATTATAGGTGTTAGTCTCCCATTTGGTGGAAAGATAATGGTTATGGGAGGTGACTTCAGACAGGTGTTGCCGGTTATTAAACGTGGCACTCGAGCACAGATTGTAGACTCCAGCGTACGAATGTCACCTCTTTGGTCTTTGACTAAGAAGATGCGGTTGACCATAAATATGAGAGCGCTGAAAGATCCATGGTTTTCTAAATTTCTTTTAAGAGTCGGCGATGGAACTGAAGAACCAATCGAAGGAAACTATATCCGCATACCCGATGACATGACAATTCAGTGCAACAACAGAGAAAACGCTATAAAAGAATTGATCCATGCCATCTTTCCATCAATTGAAGATAATGTATATTCTTTAGATTATATAATCTCTAGAGCAATATTGTCCACTAAAAATGATAGTGTTGACGAGATTAATAATCAAATGATTGAAATTTTTCAAGGGGAGGAAAAAGTTTATTACAATTTTGATGAAGCTGAAGACGATCAGCGCAACTTCTATCCGGTCGAGTTCTTAAACTCGCTAAATGTTAGTGGTTTGCCGCCTCATAAGCTTCGTTTAAAAATTGGATGCCCAATAATATTGTTACGTAATATCGATCCATCACATGGCCTGTGTAATGGCACACGGTTGATATGTAAGGGTTTCATGCGAAATGTTATTGATGCGGAAATTGCAGTCCGTCAACATGCCGGAAAAAGAGTTTTTTTGCCAAGAATCCCTCTAACCCTTTCTGAAGATGACATGTTCCCATTCAAGCTGAAAAGAAAACAATTTCCAATTCGACTTAGCTTTTCCATGACGATTAATAAAGCTCAAGGTCAAACAATTCTGAACGTTGGTATTTATCTACCGGATTCTGTATTTTCACATGGACAACTTTATGTCGCGTTATCAAGAGGGATTTCAAGACAAAGTACGAAGGTGTTGGTACATCTCGCCAAAGAATTCAAACAACGCGGAGTTTACACATCAAATGTTGTCTACCAGGAAGTGTTGCGTGATTAATTAATCGCATCCGTATAAAAAAAAAGGTAAGTTAGTAGATTTTGTGCCTTATTTGCTTCCAGAAATTACCTTTTAATTACTATTTTAAAGCACATGTAGGCGTCTAACATTTTTTTATGTGTCGAAATCTGGTACAGTAGAGGAGAAGATACAAGAAAGTCATAAGCGAACGGATGTATTGGTAAAACAGGAAGAGATACAAGAGACTCCCCGCATTTTGTTTTTATTGTTTTGTTTAGCTACTTGACTGTTTTGAACTCTTCTTGTTTTTAATTACATCTACTTCGTTGTTTTGTACTCTTCTTGTAGAAGATCACGCCAAATCTACAGCTACAAAAATTTATCCGAGTATATCACCAAAGAATCGATAAACTAACAGAAAAATACCAGTGTCATCATATCACAAATAAGAAAACTAACTTAAGTACTATACAATATATCACGAGACGACGGATAAACTAACGGTAAACGAATATCCTATTGTAAATCGCCACTCCCGCCGCATCGCGCGGGTAAGTGACTAGTATACATATATATATATAGGGTAGGGCTATATAGAAAACCCTTATATTTTTAAAAAACCCTAGAAAACCCAACCTCCCGACATTTTTTTTTAAATAACACATGTAATATACATGTTTTTAAGAGTTTTGGGCCAAAAAAAAAAAAACAAAAAAGCGCCGAAGGGATGTTTTAAAAATAAATAAACAAGTTTCAGCATTTTTTGCCTAACACATGTTAGTCACGAAAGTTGCTGAAATTTGTTTATTTTTTTTTAAAATAATCCTTCGGCGCTTTTTTGGCCCAAAACTCTTAAAAATATGTATATTACATGGGTTATTTTTTTCAAAAAAAATGTCGGGAGGTTTGGTTTTCTAGGGTTTTTTAAAAACATAAGGGTTTCTTGTCTAGCCTTAGCCTATATATATATATATACATATATATATAGGCTCTGGTTCAAATGAGAACCACCATGAGTTGCGAGAACCGCGAGAACACTAGGCCATCCAAAAGGTTTTTCCGAATTTTTTTCACAAAAGTCGTAAAAATAATCACTTGTTTCAGCAAAATAAGAAAAATTGAAAAAAAATCGCACACCCACGTTTACATGAAGGGTAAAAAAAATATTTATCTTCTTCCAAAATTTACGTCTGTCGTAAAAAAAAAATTTGCGTTAGTCAAAACTACCGACTCGGCAATTTTTTTTAATTTTTTTTACAGACGTGTTTATATTTTTTTCATCTACGTTTGTGTAAAAAAAATTTACGCCCAAATCGCGCCGGATCAAATAGTTCTCATGGTTCTCGCAACTCAAGGTGGTTCTCATTTTAACAATTCCCTATATATATAGGTGAAGGTTTAAATGAGAACGCTAAATATCGCGAGAACCGTGAGAACAAATAAAAAAACCACAAGAACTTGGTCAAAAACAATTCAAATTCAAAATTTATTTTTACACTTATCATTATTGTTCGAATACAATGTTAGAAATTAAATTTACACGTTTAAATCTATATGAATTCGTAAATAAAGAAAATTTACACATGTGTAAGTTTGTTATTTACACATGTGTAAATTTGTTACATTTACACATGCGTAAAAAATCTAGTAACAGTGATTTTGAGAGGAGAAATGAATTATTTGATGTTGTAAATTCTTTTTTGATGTTGTATTTTAATTACAATGAGGTTTGTATTAAAAAAAATTGGTTTTTTCATTTGTTCTCACGGTTCTCGCAATATTTAGCGTTCTCAAGATAACCCTCCCATATATATATATATATATATATATATATATATATATATATATAGGGGAAGGTTCATTTGAGAAGAAATTTAATGTGAGAAGAAAAAGAAGAAAGGGCATATTAGTAAAATGTTATTTCATTTATAACCCATATCATTAATTTTTCTCTCTTTAATTAATTAATCATTAATTATTCTACATATAATCCACAAAACCTATACATATAAAAATTTTTCTACATATACCCTACACATTATAGAATTTTATCCTACGCAGTCGAAATTTATCCTACACACCTCGAAATATATCCTACACTACTCGAAATTTATCCTACACAACTAGTAATTTATTCTACAGTTTAAATTAAGTTGTTTTTTTAATTTGGAAAAGTATATATTTTGAAAAGGAGTTACAAATTTAATTTAGCTAGTTATTAAAGGGGAAAAATACAAATTAATGATTTATATAAGTTTACCAATATACCCTTATATTAAAATTAAATACAAATATTAAATGAAGTAAAATGAAGCATTCTTATTGGTTGAAACTTCTTCTTTTTTCTTCTTACAAAAAATTCTTCTCATTTGAACCCTCCACTATATATATATATATATATATATATATATATATATATATATATATATAGGACAAAGATCCGTTAGGAACCACCCTTTATTGCGAGAACCACGAGAACCAGTGTGAACACAAACAGTAATACCTAAAAAAATCTAAAAAACACCCAAAAAAAATTTTTTTACCTTTTTTTTTTGTAAAAATCGCTATATTTTGTTTACAATAAAAAAAATTTCAAAAAAAAAAAAATTTCGTTTCACAGTTATCCATGCACATGTTTATTTGTATCATTTCTTTGACAAATTCCGTAATTCATTACAAATATTAGACAATTGCACTTTCATTTACACTACCACGTGTAATACACTACTTTTTACGGTAACAACATTAGAAATGCACATGTGCATTTATATGTATCAACATGAAATAAGGTGTTTTGGTACACTACTTTCTCTTTCATCTATCATTCCATCCATAATACACAAACATGCACATGTGCATTTTTGTCATTTCTTTGACAAATTCTGTAATTCATTACAACTATTAGACAATTGCACTTTCATTTACACTACCATGTGTAATACAATACTTTTTACATTACCACTATTATAAATGCATATGTGCATCTATATGTATCAACATGAAATAAGGTGTTTTGGTATACTACTTTGAATACACTTTCCCTTTCACCTATCATACCATCCATAATACACTACCATTACCTCCTACCATCCAAAATACAATACCATTACCTCCTACCATCCATAATACAATGCCATTACCAATATTTTCACTTTATTACATGTATGTAAACACCATTTATACCATACAATCAACATATTACATCATAAATTGACAACTATAACCAAACCATCAACCACTAGATATAACTAAGCAAAAAACATGTATATGGGCCTACTTCTCTATTCAACATCACAAACTTTTTCTACCAAAACACGTTATATCATGGTTATACCTAATGATGCACATGTGCATTTTGAATATTGGTAATGTAAAAAGTAGTGTATTACGAATGGTATTGTAAATTAAAGTGCAATTGTCTATTCCTGATAACGTATTACCGAATTTGTCGAAGTAATGATACATATGCACATGTGCACGGATAACTGTTACTCGAAAAAAAAAGTTTTTTTTTTTTTTTTTTTTTTTTTTTTTTTTTATGGTAACGAAATATAGCGTTTTTTTCAAGAAAAATATTAAAAAAAAAATTTGAGTGCTTTTTTGATTTTTTTTAGATTTTATTTTGTGTTCACATTGGTTCTCGCGGTTCTCGCATGAACCTTACCCTATATATATATATATATATATATATATATCGAGAGAGAGAGAGAGGGAAAGAGAGAAAAGTTGGATTATGAGAAAACTACTCTTAATAAGAAAGCTAAACACTCAATCATAAGTGGTATTACTGTTATAAAACTAGCCTAAAAGCTGAATAATATAGAAGATAAGTAGAGAGAATTTTCAGAGGATTTCTTTTATATATTTCTTGGTACACCAAAACTATAATATTACATGAGTTTATATAGACAGAAGAAAGAAACTATGTTGTACTGTGCGTCAATAATTCGAACGAATTATTGAAGTTACTGTGTCAATAATTCGAATGAATTATTACCTTTACTGTGCGCTAGTTGTCATCCACTGTACTCAATGATTCATAACACTCCCCCTTGGATGACACTTTGCAAACTTTGGGGTAATTAAGTACTGCCTCATTAAAAACCTTGCTAAAGAAAAACCCAGTGGAAAAAATAAACCTTAGCTAAGGGAAAAAGAGTGCAGTCTATAGCTCCCCCTCAAGTTGCAATTTGTAAGGCATCACATTCTTCGTACGTGACGCATGCCAATGTCATGAACGTGTTTCCTGAAAGTTGCTGTAGGTAATGCTTTTGTGAAAAGATCGGTTGAATTGTTGCTGGATTGGACATATATCATCTCGACTTGATTGTCTTTAATAAAGTCTCGAGTATATACAAAAAATCTTGGTGGTATATAAGAGTGCAACTTGTAATACTCCCCCTGATTTCATTATGTATCGTTTAAGCCTTCTGCGTAGATCTTTTAGTTAATATTTTGCCACTTCATTCCTTGATGTGTATAGTCCTTTGTGTTGATCAATGTTATATGGTCTTTATATGAGATTCCTGGTGCTTTATGTAAACAAATACCATATGATCCACAACTATATGTTGTTACATTCCCTGCATTTACAAAGCTAATAAAACTTGTTTTGGTAGGTTAGTAATATAAAATTTTTTATCTTTCATACCTTAGATGTTAATTTATTACATCCGATTATATTATCTCTTCTTTGTAAACGAGTAATATTATACAGATGGTAATGTATAACTAGCAAAATATATCAATATAATCCATCATTCTCTATATCATATGCAAAAGATGCCTTGAATACTTACTTCATTTGTATAATACATATTGTACCATGCTTATACACTGTACATTGAGATACCATAATCACCAAGTACAGGTTTTCTATGTATGTTTATTGGTGCACAAGAATTACATCCATAAGATGTTTCCACTTAACTTTATAAGCACTTAAATGCTTTAGGATACTCATCAAGAGTTCCAATTATATTCAACGTATTCAAATATGAATCTGTATACAACGATCATATCATTCTCGAGAACTTATTTTACATGATTTTAATAGATTAAATCCTTGAGGGACTTTCATGTAAACGTTTAGTATCCAGTGATTCATAACTTTCATAAGACACATATCAATTCTCTCCTTATATTACCAGACTAATTAAATATTGGAAAGCCAATACATCCACCACCGGAGAATACGTCTCCTCATAATCAGTCATAGGTCTTTGCGAAAATACTTGTGCCACCAATTTTTCCTTATATCACTTTATTTAATTTTCACATGATTCGCATAAAAGACCCATTTGTATCCAACATATTTTACAACTTCAGTTGTATGGACTGTTGGTCCAGAAACTTTCCATGTTATTAGAGAATTCAACTCTGCCTTATTTGTGTCTTTCCATTTTGGCCAATCATTTATATGTTTTCATTCATAGGCAGATCTTAAATCTTGATCCTCGTCACTTCATCATTTCAAGTGCTATATTATATACAAAAGTATAACGACGTCGATTTTATTTCGACTCTATGTACTTTTAGACATAATACAATTTAATGAGATCTCTTTACTTTCGGATACCTGAGGTCCTTCTTGAACCTTCATGTCTAATGTCTCTTCATGAGACCTTTTTAATATAACCTCGACTTGACCATCTTAATTAGTTGCTCCAACTTTCGAGGAATTTTATTATTGGAATCGACTGGTCTACCACGCTTCAAACGTGCAATAGACTCATTACAAACATGTGGTTGTCCTTCTGGGACACTCATCTAATTGGAGCATTAGCAGTTGGTATATGTGACATAGTCACCTTTTTAATGTTAGTGAATGCGTCTGATAATAGATTCGCTAATCTTTATAAATGAGTTATTCTTTGAACTTCTGGTTCACACCTTTAGTTTTGAGGATCAATGATAATTCATACCAACTCATTTCTTTTTCCAACCGCTTTTTATCTCCCCCTGATATTGGGAATGTTAATCCATTGAGATGGATATCAATTAATTTAGTCGTAAATAAATATCTCGTGAAAGGCTCTATTCGTTATCATATATTCCCAACCATCTTCTAAGGTCCCATATTTGTGCGTAGTGGTGGATCATTTTCAACATATACCGCACAACCAAAATCTTAGAAGGGACATCATTGGTTCCTGACCAAAAACCAACTATAATGGGGAGAAACTATTACAACATGTTGGCTTGATGTGAGTTAATGTTATTGCATGTAAAATTACATGTACTAAAATATAAACATGAACTTTTTCTCTCGTGATCATTGTTTAGTGATCGTCTTCAACAAAAACACTTATTTTAGTGATCTTAATAACTTGAAAATAAATTTCACAGTTATAACAGAAATAAACATGCCAATCTGGAACAATGTACTTGCTATATCATTAGCCAAGCCACAAATCACACAATCCTTAGTTGTGTATTCGATAGCCATTTAGACGATGCATCAATTTTAAACACAAAATGGTATCATGTTAGGATATGCGTATCCTTTAATCGCTTCCAGAATATTTAGGTATACACACCCTCCTTTATATGGCAAAATATACAATTTCCCTTGAGAGCAAACATTACATGCTAATTACCAGCTTGAAGAATCTTTTAGCTCTTCATTATGTTTCCCATCATCAGTGACTCGGTGTGGTCTAACCGGTCATGCCAACTAATTATGATTCATAAACTTCTTATTTATGATCATATATGTATTACTTGTAGGTAAAAACACAAAATAGAATGTATGTATTAAACAATTTAATCATAATAATTTGATAGTCTATTATGATGTGAACAAACTTACATCATATAATGAATCAAATTCAGACTCAGAATCATAAGGTGGTGAAGGTGGTAGAGTTAGTTGCATATTATTAGCTATTTGTTTTAGCATGTCTTCCAACCATTTATTTCTTTCTGTCAGCCGTTTTATTTGTTTAGACAAATTTCGAATCTGATCGTTTAACCTAGCCACTTCGACTCCTATTGAATCTGAAGGTAGATTCATTTGAGGTACCGTACATGGTTATGTTATATTAATTGGTGGTAGTTGTTGTTCTACTTCGTTTAATAGTGATTGGAAAAACTGTTGTGGTAATGGTGATTGCAAAAATGATTCTGATGCTAACTGCTCTTGGAATATCATGTTTTCATCAAACAAAGTTTGTTGCATCGTTGAATCTTCCTCGAAAACTAAGGGTGAGTTGTTTTGTAAGATGTTCGGTGCTAGTGGTTGAGATAGGTTAGTTGTAATATGTTCTTGTACGGGTGGCAGCTGCGGTTGCAGATCAAAACGATAAAAAGACGGTTGAGGAAGCTGCAACAATGATTGTTGTAAATTTTGTGTTGAGGTACTTTCTAAGATAACCTGAGCTTCCTCCGACTGGAATGGTTGATTTACTGTATAATTATGAACAGGGGTTAGCCTAACAGTGTTAAAATTTACAATCCCAGATGCCTTTGGTGGGGATAATCCTTGGATAATCTGATTACTTAAGATACCTAATGATTTTTCTATTTTTGTAATGTAAGACCCTCCCATGAGACTTCTCAGAGGATTTGTTTGTTGATTTAAAAGATATGTAGCAAGCTCGTGGGCAATATTACATGGAACTTGCTCAAAAATACTATGCAGATGGAAAAGGTCGGTAGCACTAACCCTATGTTGATTATTCTTGCGCCCCGTGATAGTGCTGGCTAAAACACGGTGCATATATTGATAACGAGGGTCTGTGAATTTCATAGAATTATTATTGTTACACCACTCTTTCGATGAATGGCCTAGCCAATATTCTCTCATTTCCTCAGAGGAAAAAGAGGTTGATGCCTCCGTAAAAATAGGTTGTTTAACTTCTTCATCTATATATATGCCCAAATGAACTGCGAATTCTGTTAATGACATATTATGAGATTGTCCACAAAGTCGAAAATGAATAGATTCATCGGTAAGACTTTTATCATATTTGAAATAGAAAGTGGACAAGAACTCATATACAAGTTCATCGTATGACGGTTCTAGGATGTCGAAGAAACGACGCCAGGGCGTATTACGTGGTAGTAATCTCGCCAGTAAACCACTTGGATCAAACATTTCCATTTGATACCAATCAATACCGCTAATAGAAAAAACTTCAAGATTCTTGAGTTTTTGATACCTCTCACAATTGGGTAAATCAGTAAACCGAAGGAATCGATAAATGTTTGCTGCATTTGAAGATTTAACATATGCTACTGGAAGATTTGCCATTTGAATATTTGGTTTTGTTGAAACTAAGAAAAGTTTGGGTACGAGTTATTTTGGGTATGTGTTGAATTATATCAGAAGTTGTAGCTTATGTGTAGATTAGCTCGAGTAGTGAGTTTCTTATATAGATAAAAAAATTTAAGCTTACACCATACGTTTGGTTAAGGCTTCCATGATACGTTTTGAAATAGTTCACTGTAGCTAGTAAATGTTATATTGCGTAAATAAATATTAGATGCATAAACACAAATGTTAGGTACATAAATAAATGTTAGTAGTCCCATAATTATTATATCTCCAGAGCAATAGGTCCCCTGTACTAATTTTAATTTATCACAGAACTATATTATAAGTATACATATATATAAAGGAGAAACGGGATCTAAAAGATCATCCTAAAGGTGTATGGTTTTACAACTCACTGGTGCATCCTTAGGCTTTCAACCTATATATATGTATATATTTAAATATATGAAATTCTTACATTGAGTATGGTAATAACTCCTTTGCTTTTGTTGATTTGCTTGGTTGACAGCGCTCGTGCTGATAACGTGTTATAAAACTAGCCTAAAAGCTGAATAATATAGAAGATAAGTAGAGAGAATTTTCAGATGATTTCTTATATATATTTCTTGGTACACCAAAACTATAATATTACATGAGTTTATATAGACAGAAGAAAGAAACTATGTTGTACTGTGCGTCAATACTTCGAACGAATTATTAAAGTTACTGTGTCAATAATTCGAATGAATTATTTCCTTTACTGTGCGCTAGTTGTCATCCACCATCAATGATTCATAACAATTACATATATGTAATACATACTTCTAGAATTAAATTAAAAAACGTTGAAGAACGCAAGGAAAAGTTCTTGTTGTCCGCAAGGCAAAATGATTTAATATACATGTGTAAGAGTGTGTTGTTTATGTTTTTTCGGCAAAAAAATTATTATTCGTATAATGGTTATGCAAAATATAATAATAATAATAATAATAATAATAATAATAATAATAATAATAATAATATAGTAGTAATAATAATAATTGGAAAAAACCAATATTACACATGTCTAATATATAAAAAGTCCATGTGAAGTCCATAGTGTGTTACCTTATATTACACATGTTTAACATATAAGTCCTTACGTTACTCAGCGTGTTTTTCACTTTAATAGTGTTTGAGATTGAGTTTGGAAATGATTTATTGGCTTTTTTAAAAAGGCAATAAGTTAAAAAAGTGTTTGACAATGATAAAAATGCGTTTTTATTTTGACTGTTTGATTAGAAGTAAAAATGTTGTTTTTCAAAATCTATATAATCCTGACTTTTTAAATGGCTTTTGATTTTTGATCATTAAATTACTAATGTATTCCTCCCCTTTAAAATAGCAACTTTTTTTTGAACGGCCAACGAACCCTCTAAATGGGCTACTAGGGAAATTCCCCAAATCGGGATACACTTGGCTTCGAACCGGGGAAAACCCTTACATAGGGCCGAAGCCCGTGAACACTCGCCCGAAGGCACGACAAGGCGGTGAGGTAAAACCCGCTCAGTTCAAGGATCGAATTAGCAATCACCGCATAAGTCACCCATCATCACTAGGTGTCACGGAAAATAACGGGGAGAGCAGGAATCGAACTTGAGTCCCTTAGAACACCAAGTCTCTCTCATACCACTCCGCCACCACCTAATTAGCCCTTTAAAATAACAACTAAAGTTGCAAACTTATTTTATCCTCTTTAGTCAATTTAATTTTCTCACCGCAAAAGCTAAATCAAACACCTTTTTAAATTTTTCTTTCGAAAAAGTCATAAGTCAATAAGCACTCTTGATAAAAAAACACAGCAATCCCAAACACCCTCACTGTATTTTGGTTTTCTCATTATATTGAGTTTTCTCACTATATAGGCTAGTCTCGGCATGTGAGCCAACTTGAGCTCAATTAGTGAAGATCAGAGTTAGGCACGAGCTCACTATCCAGCTTAACTTTTGGCTGGAACTTAGGTTTGAGCTCATCCAAGCTCGGCTAGTTTTGAGTTATTAGCAAGTTGATCTTGAATAGCTCACCTACGGATCGGCTCATTTACCCCACTAGTTTAATATTGGTAATTAATGTCGACCATATGGAGCACTAGAAATCCATATATAGATCCCTACCAATGCCCTAGACAGCTGCCAGAAAACAAAATCCAATACGAATGTGATAAAAAGATGTTAGAATCGGATAAACATGATGTGGTTTATTAATCATACGTGTTTGGTTTTCCACAAAAGGAAAACAATAATGGAAGACAGCATAACTAGAAAGTACAACAGAACAAGGAAAAAATAGAAAGCAATTGATTCTCAACGTGTTTGAATAATTTGCATGATGCTATACCTATCTTATTCTTGCCAGAACATCAAATTAATGGGGGTATAGAATAAACTGAAATGGAGGTTACTTGGCTTGTATGTGGATATTGCTGTGACATGCATGCTAGTATGCTAAATTCCTTTCCCGATCAACGTTTAGCCATTTTCAAAGCTCCTGGCTTTGCACTATGTTAGCAAAGTCAATGTTTTTGGGCATTCTACTAGTTATTCCATGTATAAATTAGCAAGTTTTTTGTGCATCATGACTTGTACCTAATGTTTGGGTACTTTTTCAAAAAAAAAAAAAAAAAAAAAAAACTTGATTTTTCACTTTCAACAAAGTTTTTTCTTATACATTTTAACCCATTTGAAATTTTTACTTTTAACTCAAACTTTTTCATCTTTTGTAATTTAACACAACACTTTATTATTTACAACTTTGGCCCCTCCATACTTTTTATCTTTCGCAAGTTTTTCGTTTTACGTTTCGTTCTAAGTTTTGCGAGTTAACATGTCGTAGCGTGCATGTGAGATTCAATGTTTTTTCTCTATTTTTTTATATTTGACAGACCCGTCGCAACGCGTCCATTTTTTCCCTTTTGAAAACTTCCCCGCAACGGGCGGGTCCTAGATCGACTTAGTTATTATTTTGTACGTTTTACGTTTCTAGTTAATTTCTTCGCATTAAGACACTGTAACGGGTGTGCGTGGTTCAACGATTTTAATCTCCTTTTCGTTGAGTGTAATTTTTACCATTTTATCTATTTTATTTTTACGATGTTGAGAGTCGATGTCGTTGTGGCATTGGTGCTGCTTGGCACAGTTTACGAACGTTTTTAACCTATTAATTATTTTACTAATATTTTGTTTCGGTTTACCCCTATACTTCCTTTACTTAAAAACTATTTTTACGTGCATATTTTATGTACGGGTATGTATAAATATGATTTTTTCTACATTTCGACGTAAACTTTTTTTATAGACGAGTCAGGTCAAATATAATACGTTTTCGTTTAAAGAAACCATTTTTATGTGCATATTTTTATGTACGTTTAGGTATAAATTTAAGTTTTTCTACGTTTCGACGTAAACTGTTTTGGGAAATGATTCAGGTCAAATTTAGTATGTTTTCGTTTTATTTTATGTATGTTTCGTAAAGTTTTTTTCGAACCGAGTGGAGTCAAATTATGGTTTCTTTTTCTCCCCTTTTCCGAAAGCTCTAATTAACCCCTTTTGATTACATGTGCATATTTTCCTTCATACCCGTTACGTTTTCTATGTATGAGTTGGGTCACATATAATACGTTTTGATTGTTCAATATGAATTCTATTTACTTTACGTTTGATCCAATCACAGTGCTTATACAGGTTACACTGAGTTCAACTGGATACGTCGAAATGTGTGTTTTCATATGGTTAATGCATCATATAACGTTTGGACTAATCCATTCAATGTTTACGATGTACCCGCGCCGCAACGCGGGCGGGTCTTAACCCTAGTTTATATAAATTGTAAGATTATTATAGGGCCAATGATGTGGTGGTGGAGTGGTTACGGAGAGACTTGGTGTTCTAAGGGACTCAAGTTCGATTCCTGCTCTCCCCATTATTTTCTGCAGCACCTGGTGATGATGGGAGACTAGGTGTGACATCTGTGCTTGTGTAATCATTGTATAACTCTGAACAATTCAAATATCAATAAAACAATGTGTTTTGATCCCAATATTTTTTTATTTATGTTTGACATTTTGCACGTTATGATTTTGTTCGATTTCAAACTCTTAAACATCTTCTAGAAAGTTATACGCAAACTGATGCGTAAACGTAATCAGTTTAACGCGTCATACACTCTGGAATAGTAACATAATCTTAACATACCTTAAATAACCTTTACATAACGTAGAAATAAGTTTTGAAGGGTTTGGTGTGGCAAAAACAAGTTTATTCGATCACATGGACTATTTGCGACAAACTACAAAAGTCTGCCGATTTGTATAGCAACGTACACTCCGGAACAAGATCATAAGCTTAACATACCTTAAATACCCTTAACATAGCTTAGAAATAAGTTTTGAGGGGTTCGGTATGCGAAAATACGCTTATTTGATCATAGGGACTAAAAGCGTCAAAACTGCGAAAGTTTGCATATACGTGAATATCTTGCGTTCTGACCATATCCGTACATCCAAAAAAAAATTTAATCACTAAAATATTATATTTTAGTGATAGGAATGCAAAAATACCATTCGTCGCGCAATTTGGATCCTTTTCGCGTCCGTTCGAGTTTTGTCGTAATTAACCAAAAAACGCGATCGTACGACCAAACGAACCGACATCCATGATATTTCCAAGCATATTTCAAGTCCCCTATGCTTTAACATCCTTGTATAGCCTTGAAAATGGGTTAACGGGGGTTTACGCATCGAAAAACAAGTTCGGAGCTGCAAGGGCCTGTTCTGCCAATTTTGAAACTTTGCTGCAGAAGCCCTCACGGGGTGCGACGCCTGATGGCCTTTGCTATCGCGGGGCGCGACCCCTACATCTGGGCAGATTCATTGTATCAGCAACAACCCTTGTATTTTTAGCTAGTTTTTCAAACTTGTGGGCATTTTTGTTTGATGATCAAGGCTTAAACTCCTGGCCAAACACTTGTAATGATCCTACACATGCTTGGGCAACACACAAGACACTTGGCATGATCTTGTGGCTTCAATTCAAGTATAAATACCCCCTCAAATCTGCCCATTTCCTTGCTCAATTGCTTTTCTCATCTCAAACACTCTAAGTAGAGGCTAACACATTGTTGGAGGCCTCTTACCTGAGTTTTTCTAGTCATCTTTCCAGCCTAAGAGCACTTGTAAGTGTTCTTTCATGTCTTGTTCATTCATTTTAGCAATTACAAGCTGAAAGTCAAACAGTTTGACTATCGTTTGACTTTTGGTTTTGACCATGAATTGGTCAAGTCAAAGTTCAATCGAACTTTGCAACATAATCGTAATCACGATTGTTATAATCCCTTGCGATTATACCTACTGATTACCACGTTTACTAGTCGAAGTGATAAGTCAAAGTTTCGGTCAAAATGCACGTTTATGTGCATTTTACGACGAAACTATTTTCAAGTATCAAAACACTTTGTTTTGAAAACACTTTGTTTTGATACCAAATCAGTTTTCTAACTTAGTTAAACATGTTTTAACATGTTTAACTCGTCACTTTTAGTTTAGTGCTTATTTAGGGTCGTAAGTCAAGCGGTCTTAACAACCACTTTGACTTTCGAACCCGACCCGTTTGGTCGATCATTAGGATCCGACCAAACACATTATGTGACAATAGTTGTATAGGGAATAACCTTCCACGGTTATACCTTATGGTCACTTCGTTTGATTAGTTGTATGATAAGTAGTTTATATGCCTTACGAAAATGACCAAAATGCCCTTTTTGCGCATAATTTCAATTTAAGCATATGTAACCTAAATTTTGACACTTAAACTGATTATGTAACATTATTAAACATGTTTAGGCATATAAAACTTATCATAGGACTAGTTAGACTATCTGAACCCGCTTTTGCGCAAACGACACGTTAAAGTAGCGTAAACTACCTTAACGAGTCATAACGGGTCATAAGCACTTAGGATAGATTTCAAATCAGAATGTAGGCTTTGTTAAACCATATCATATGAGTTCCAACACTCATTTGGTTTACAAGACCTCATTCTACCCTATCTCCCGATTTAGGTCCCGATTATTAACATAGTGATTCCATATTAGGTGTCGTTTAATTCCGTGATCCTTCGAGATTTATTTGGTCTTTATTCCAAGACTATTAAGCAATCTCAAGTGAGTACATAGTCCCCTCTTTTACCATTTTCAAATATTTTGGGGTGATACACATGTGCCTACTTGTTACTTTCATGCTTTTCATGACATACTTGCTATGTTCATCTAGTACACATATAGTACATGTTTTAAATTATGCTTTTCTATGTATGTTGACTGAGCATGCTAGCACATTGATTTCATAGACATTTTTGCGGCATATGTTTACTCAACATATGAGCACATTGATTTACATTACATTTTTGCTATGTATGTTGACTGAGCATGCTAGCACATTGATTTCATGGACATTTCTACTTCGTATGTTTACTTAGCATACTTAGTACATGGTTTTCACATGACATGCTTACATTGGTTATGACATTTGGTATGTTTAACGGGACAAAAATACATTCATTAACATTGATCACGCCGCTTGGTAGTATGTAATGGTACCGTAGGACTTGACAAATCCCGTTCCCTGCTTCCTAGCTTTGTTTGGAAGTAGGGAATGACAGAATTTGAATACATTTTTTTATAAACCTTTGACTTGTTAAGGGTTTATCCGACAGTCTCAAGGCTTGAATGTAGGCGATAAACACAACCACATAAATGTTCAATATCAAATAAAGCATTAGTTTTGCAAAACATAACTTTTGATTTAAACTTTGGTTTATTCAAAGACATTATTTTGTACATGACATTTGATTATACATGACATTATACATATGGTTTGAGTAAATACTTTTTATTCACCATACAAGACATTTGATTATACAAGATATGGTTTATACCTGACATTGTGACATTATACATTGTTTTGACATGACATTTGACATTGGCTTAAACAAGACATTTTTGGTGGTTATTAATAAGTGATTTAAATAACGAGGCGTGTGTAATATGATAAAAGCATGGTGGATACGCCGCTGGCACTTCCTATATATAAGTGCTTTTATGATATTACATATCGTAGTGTTATCTAAACCACTTCGACAAAGACAAAGACATGACACATTTTATACAAATGACATATTTTCACAAGACATTGTTTTGCAAATGACATATTTTACACAAATTCATTTTTACTTGGTTATTTATTTAACCATGCATTATTCTTTTATATCATTTGATTTTTGTATTGATTTTCACATGATTTTATAAAAGATAACATTTTACAAGATTCATGACTACTTTTTGTTAAACACATCTTTTAACTTACAAGTCATGAATCCTTCATCAACAAAACCTATGTATCTCACAGGCATTTTTATGCTGACGTACCTATTTTCACATGTGTTTCAGGAGCTAATGTTTGATGATGATCATGATACACTTAGGCGGACTCGGGCTTTACTGACTTAAAATCCAGCAAGACAATTAAATTTTTTGTTATGTTTTGGTTATTTCCAAGACAATGTAAACATTAATTCTAATAAAACCAAACTTTAAATACCATATGTTGTGAAATAATGATTCTGTTACTACACTCCCCGACGTTTCCACCGCGGTTTGTTGTTTTACGCGGTCAGGGTGTGACACTAGACGAGTAGGCGGAGATCGCTAGTTCGATCCTTGAACTGAGCGGGTTTTAGCTCACCGCACTGTCGTGCCTTCGGGCGAGTGTTCACGGGATTCGGCTCTAGGTGAGGGTTTTCCCCGGTTCGGAGGCAAGTGTATCCTGATATAGTGAATTTCGCTAGTAGCCCATTTGAAGGATTCGTTGGTCGTTCAAAAAAAATTATTATAGGCTAAAAAACTACGTAGGTAGTGTAAATAAAAAATGGAGAGTATAGAAAACTAAGATTCTATGTAGGGAAAATATTAAATATGAAGTTTAGTTTTGGTAGAAAGGATAGAAAACAATAAGAGGAGGACATGTGACAAAAATGAAAAACCATAAGGAGGGGCATCTTACTCAAAACTCACAATCTTCAAAAAAACTCAACATCTGCAATTCATTTCTCTTACCCGTATACTCAAATCCAACATTTTCAAACCATAAACTAACACATCATAACCACAACCAAAACCACCACCTCCCCCACCACCTACGATCGCCACCATCTTGCCTTAAAAAGAGAATCTCCTGAAACAATGATTGAAACAGAGACTGAACCCGTTTATATTATAGAGTTTATTATGGTACCAAGTATTTATGATCTTGAACAAGAAAAGGAGAAAGAGGATGATGAGAAAGAAGATGATGAGGAAATGGATATTGAAAGGTCAGATCATGGTGATGATAATGATAAGGGTGATGATGATGATGATGATAATATGGATGGTAATGGGATGGTTGTTTATATGCCGAGATATTCAGAGTCTGATACTCAACATGATTATATGAATGATGTTGAAAATCAAGAAGATGCTGAAGGAGAGGGAGGGCATGATGATACGTTGAACGATGAAGATACTTTAAGAATCCTCACAGACGTTGTTCCTTTAACGGCTGTTCCTGAAAGTAACAAAAGAATGATCTATCTTTGTCATGACGTAGAAGAAGATGAATTTGTTCACAATTACACGAAAGAGGAGATTGCAAAGATGTGTGGAATTGATGAAAACTCATTCGAGTTTGCTTTTGAAGAAGAATTGAACAACATTGATATTGCAAAGCCTGACGATTATGTATTCAACTACATTCCAGAGGCTGATAACTATAATAATGTTGTCGTGGAAGATGATTCAGATAATGAAATGCCTAAGTATTCTGGTGAAGGAACTGATGATTTCCCAACATTTCAAGAGATGTTTGATCAAGAAACAAATGATTTGTTGAAAAGAAAGATAGAAGAAACAATCAAAGACGGTGAATCTCCAAGGCTGAACAAAGATCAGAATAGAGAAGCTAGAAAGGCTTGTTTCAAAGCTATGCCAAGAGAAAGAAAGTTTAGAAGACCATTGGCGTTTTTCACAAGACATACAGATGTATCACTAGGATATATCATTAGCTAGGGATGGATACCATGTGTTTGGAATTAAAACATAATTCAGAGTTCAATACTTCCGATATTTGGCTGATATTAGAACTCTGTCGTGGTGGGACGTTCAGGAGTTATGTCAAACAAGGTGTATCAATTTTCAGATGAAACCAGGAGATCAAAAGTTGTGAAAGTACATCAGATTTGAAGCACGTCATAATTTTCCTAATTGGAAATCACATTATCCTAAAAGAAAAAAAAGAGATTGATCCAATTACTCAACTTCCTGATGTGACCTTAATAGTTAACATCCTTGAGCTATGAACAATATGCCTATGATGAAGCTTGAACAAGATTTTCATACATATTTCAAATGATGGGATTATGATCGAGTGACAGGTGAAGCCGTGATTGTGCTGAAGTCTGAAGCTTTTTTTGGAGGGCGATAAGGATGTTAGATCCTATGTAGTTGGTGAATCTATTGGAGACAGATATCGAATTTTTGTGCTACAACAAAATTTGTTATCAAGTACAAGATATAGTACAGGCTATGCAGTATCAGAATGTCATCAAAATCTGCTACGCTTATGAGATTAATTTGGGGAAAATGTGGAACACAAAATGGCGAGTGTGACAAATCGTAATTTCAAGAGCCTTTTTCCTTGTTCAGTTCTGATATAACTTACGTGTACGATATCTGAGTATAATTGGGCTTGATTATAAGTAAAGGGTGGCGAACATTATTAGTGGATGTATGTATACCAAAACCTATTAAACACAATTGGGATCATAAGTCTAGTAATACAAGTACAAGTCGGTAGCACATCCTAGCCGAGTCGCACACTCCTCATTAGGGCCAAACATCCTTCCTTTGCTATTTGAGTGGTCTCTCGGCCCAACATTCACAAATTAAAAGCTGGGTTCGGCCCATGTGTTTCGAATACATAGGTATACAAGGTGGTGAGGGGATTTCTTTTATCTAAAACACACACAAGGAAGGCAAAACTCTAATTCCCTATGCTCTGGACGAAGACTCCCCTCCTGTTCGATTCTCCTCCCTTCTCGGCTTTAACCAAATCCCCTTGCATCTCATTTTCTGGTAAGTACACTACCACTAATCGATTTTGTACATGGCAGCACTCATAACTGTTTATTGATCTACATGGATGTTATATTGATTATAGTGAATCCGTAATTGTTAGAAAGCATGTTAAACGCCATTTAATTCAGATCGTGTAGGTGATAATCTGATTGATACTTGTTAGCGTGAGACTAATTGTGATTCATCATGATTTTGTGTGGTTGATAGAATGATGATCTAGGGTCACGTAATGTATTGCTGCTAATCAAGAACCCTAAAAACTATTTTGCTATGGCTTGTGTTGACAAACTGTTAGGAGTGTAAATCTTTGATTTTGATGATTCGTATTATATGAAAGGTGCTATGCAATGTCTAAATCAACTTGGATGTGGTCGATCATCGTGAAAATTAATCGTTATTGATTGGGTGGTTATTAGGGTTTAGGAAATCATGAAACTGTCTGATGAGAGCAGCGACGAAACACACATCGACGAAGAACACGGCTCGACGAAGGATAGTCCTTCGCCAGAGGATTCTTCGTCAAACCCCCAAGACGACGAAGAACAGATTCTTTGTTGACACGTTCTTGATGAACCATTAAGGTTTCTTCGTCATGACCATTCCCGAAAAAGAATAGTTCTTCGCCGAGGGATTCTTCGCCGAGGAGGCAACCCACGAAGAACTGGTTCTTCGTAGGGATGCTGCAATAGAGAAGAATCAGCAGATTAGTGAAACAGCTATATGATGATGAACCTTAGTGTTTGTAAAATTCTATCTGTTGCATGATAATAATGTAACCAGAAATGAGGATCTTGACTTGACTTGTGTGAGTAGACAATACATTTGTAAATGTTGTTAGGTGATTTGCACATGGGATGTGGACTTGTATGAGAACTGAGTACTTGATATGTTATATATGGTGATCTTTGTGATGTATGCAATCTGTGAAAAATACGTGACCTGATTGATTACGAAACTGACATTATTGGTAACCACGGTAGGGTTGGTTGACAAACTGGAACGGGTAACTTAATATACCGAGCAAATCTAAGGTGAGTTCACTTCTCTTGTGCATGCATCCCGGTGGGTGGGACAATAAAATGGGTATTCCTGAGAGGAATAAGTCTTTTGGGTAAAATTGGGATGTTAGATAATACACTCATTTCCTATCTCTTTAAGCCCCATCTTATACCGAATAGTTACCTGAGAGGTAACGGGGTATTAGTTGATAGCGCTATTAGGCTTGGCAACCTCACACGGTACCTGAGAGGACGGGCGTGAACTAATGACCTTAATCATGACCAATGCTTAGATAGGGGGCATTGGGGATGGGCAAAACAATCTGGAAGCCATCTTGTATGGTACTCGAGTTATTACCAACATTACTTTTCGGAATTGTTGTTAAACTGGATTAAACACTTGGTAACCAAACATTTTCATAAAACTATGAACTCACCAGCGTTGTCTGATACACCTGTTTGCATGCTCGCAGGTTATAGATATGTGTAGGTGTGGAACTTGCTGTCTGGAGGCTGGAGTGGTCATGGGTCGAGATACATGGAAATCACGAGACAAGTCTAATGATTTCATACCCTTGGTTTATGAAATGTTTAACTAATGATTTATGTTTCCGCTGAACACGTTGAATTACATTTAATGTTTTGTAACACTTTATTTTAATAAATGAAAGTTTTTATTTGCAATCTTGTTATGAGTTCAATGTGATTGGTGGCTAGATCCTGGTATGTCACACGGCTAGCGGGGGTTTCTGCTTGGGGTATTTTTTAGGGGTGTGATAGTTTGGTATCAGAGCCACTGGTTATAGTGAACTTGGTTTTAAATTGTTTTTATAAAACCGGACTATAACCGAACAGTTCTGAATACGTGAATACGACCATGACACTCAACTCCAGATTACAAGGTTCGTCTATCTTTTACTCATTGCACTGCATAACTAGTGAACACTTATGTATGATATTGCATGTGATAGCACATTTAGCACTACAATAGGAATTCATGAGTTACTTGCCTGTGTTATGTGGTTGTTAGTGTGGCGTTTCCCCTAAACATTCGTGACCCATGTTTTGTGATGTTCCTTGTCTTGCTACTCGAGTTTGAGGAACCATTTAACACGAGTTAGGAGGAACTGAGACGAGCATGCAAATAAAAATTATTATTGTGGGTGCCACACATAATAATAATGTGGGGTGCATGTGAGTCCCAGCGAGGCCTAACAAGTGTGAAAGAGGTTCCATTCCATTATTCGACCAAATGTGAAACACAACGATCCATAGGGGTCATAGCAATGATTGTCTCCTATTTGAACGTGATCCTTTCACTCTCCTCTGAATCTTTACAAAACTCGATCCTATCGAGTGTTATCCGAACACCAATCTGAATGTCTAGAGAACTGTATAAGAATGTTATGTGTTAGTGCGGAACGTCTTTGAGACAGAGGTCGAAACGTTAAATGTTTGGTTTATACTTTCTCACTTTTCTCGTTTACTTTGACGCAACAAATTGACGCCTCAAATTCAGAAGTATGGACACCTCTATGATTCTCTAACGATTTACCGTGCGCTATTCAATCGACTCGCAAGACCGATGGACAAGAAGATGAACGTGATGCATTACCAACCCTAGTGTTAGGATGACCCTGCTCTCTGACAACGAACATCAGTAGGTTGACTTCAATCGAGTCCCTAACCCTAGTAAGCAATGTCTGGGAGCCAACTCTTACGAATCAATCGGTGCATAAACGCTGGAAACAGACTAGAATATGGGATGTGTAATTACTAGCACCATGGCAGTACCCTAGGACGTGACAAGAACAACGGGAAGGTGGACCCTAAGGGAAAAAGATTGCAAGGATCTGTTTTCAAAG